>JARHVA010000976.1:1325000-2650000 GCA_037957365.1 Torreya grandis | reverse complement strand
CTTGATTTTACCTTCCCATCATCTTCTATTTATTATTTCATGAACTTGTACCTAGTCATCTTGAGATTCATTAGGAATATTGGCTCTAGACCATATACCATTAGAAACTATCAACACTTGAGATCTCTCTTGTATCTAGTTTAGTAAACCCATTGTTCATATTTTAACAAAAGTGCTAGCCCCTAAGTCATTTTTATATAGATTTATTTATTATTTCTATCAGAACCTATTTTTTGACTCAACTAATCCATTTACTTATGGGTATTAGTTTTATGAGATCTTGAGGGTGATTTCATTCTCATAATTCCATTCAGTGAGTTCTATTGACAAGAATGTAGGACCATTATCATAGACTAGTGAGGTTTGGGTACCAAACCACATAGTTATGTTATCCTCAAGAAAATTGATCACTTTTTATCCATGTTATTCTTGGTTTTTATTTCCTCTATTCGTATAGTGTAATAATCAATGGTTGTGAGTATAAACTTGTGTCTCCCTGATGAATTCAGGTTAATGAATCCTATGAAGTCAACTCCCCATTAAGAAAAATGGCATTATTCTATTAAAATTTATATGGGAATTATTATGTGAATCTCCTTATTTGTAAAGGTTTCACACTCATGCAAATTGAAAACATGATCATCAAAATCCTTGAATATGGTGGGATAATAATAACTATCTCATAACATCTTATGGGTTATTGTCATTCGTGAGGGGTGGACATTGCCCAACTTCTCATGAAATTTGGTCATGACTTCTTCCACTTTTTATTTTGATGTAAACCTAAGATATATGCCTTAATAATTATTCTAGTATAGTACTCCTTTCTTGAGCATGTACTGGGATGACTTTATCCTAAGGGATATCTTTTGCATTTGGTTTAATCTGGGAGGAGGATTCCTATAAAGAAGGTAATGGATAATTGGAGCATACTAGTCTTGGTAGACTATTTTTGAGTAGTATAATTACACCAAAATATTCCTTGCATCAATTTCAATAATTAATTAAGTGAGACCTTGACCTCCCACTAACTTGATTGATTTGATTTATATGTCATATTCTTATAACTTGGCCATCCATTAACCTTTACACTCTTCCAACATTTTCTTCCCAAGCATAATCTCTATGGCAAGGTTGATGACAATGGCATGTACCTTATTTATAAGGATTTAATGCCTAAATTTATTCATGACCTTGATAAGGCATATGTTTTCTTGTCAAAGGTTGATTAATTTAGCTCTTCATCCTTCAAGTTTATTCTCATAAAGGTTATCAAATGTTCATCTTCATCTAGTATTTGAATGAGTACCATGGCTATGTCATGTTTTAAATAAAAGGATTAAAGGTAAAAGTCCTTCCTATAATCCAAGATGATCAATACCAATGTCTGCATGATGGCATCCTTGATGTCATACAAGTATTTCCTAGTTATATGGGTCCAATCCACATTTGAATCATGCTTCAACATTACATTCAGTGGCTTAACAATCTCAGCAAAAATAGATATAAAGTTGTACACAAAGTTAGTCTTGATAAAGAATGAATTTAATTATTTTTATTTTTGGGAAGAGGGAATATATATTGCATTATCATGTTTTAGATCAATATAATTACTTTCATTGGTGATAATATGATGAATGAGCTTACCTTTTCTAATGCCAAAGATGATCTTCTTTAGGTTAGGATAAATATCATACCCTCTGCACCTCTAGAATATCTTATGTAGGTGGTGGGCATGATTAGATCTATGCTTTGAGAAAATAGTGAAGCCATCCATATAAATAATCATGCATTTAATAATAAAACCCTTAAATGAAAATCCATAGCTCTCTAAAAATTGGCCCCTATGTTAATGAAACCAAATGACATCCTCTTGAAAGAAAAGGTGCCTCACTTTGTTTTGAATGCAATTTTCACCCTATCATCAGGGTTTACCAAGACTTGGTTATATATCAATAATCTTTCCAATAATGAAATCATCTTTGATCTAATTACTATCTAAATTACCTCATATAAGGAGAGCAAAGGATAGTTGTCTTTATCAAAGGCCTAGTTCAAGTTCCTGAAATTAACACATTCAAATTTCTCCATTATTTTTATGAATGGGAACTAAGTTAGAAACCCATGTGGCATGTCTTACTAGGAATATAATACTTGTTGAGAGAAGCTTGTGGACCTATTTATGGATAAGAGGATTTTTAATTGGGTTCACATGTTTTTGGTTCTACTTAAATGGTTTATGATTCTATTTAAGTGGGTTGGTATGCATTATCACACTTGGGTCAAAGACCTTGATATATTTGTATGATCATGTAATGGCATATTTGTACCATATAAATAATCTCTTGAGTTATTATATTTCATTAATGATACAATCATGATTAATATAGATATTTTTTGGTTGGTCAGTTGACCCCAGGTTGGTGGTCAGTGATTGTTGGTTAATGCAAGTTGGTTTTTCTAGTCAATGCATAAAATTATATAAATCAAACACTGTCTAACAATATCATGCCTTTCAAGATTAAATTTTATCTAAATTTAATAATACAATATTCATCACATTACTCACTAAGTGGGATATTTCTATCTTTCTCATCTATGATCTGAGCACTAAAGACACCAGAGCTATTTAAGAAATCCAATATATGGTTATCATCATCATAAACCTAGAAATTGTCAATGTTGTCTCAGACTGATAGTCATGGTATGATCTCTATGGAAAAGTGTTGTAGTTTTGATTCATCTAAAGGATCTAGATTCATAGGTGAATATGTTATATAATATACAACCTAGTTCTCTTCTCTTGGGATAGGAATGATGTTGAATGCATCAATTGTTTATATCAAGCCCCATACTCTATAGTTATATTTTATTAAGAAATAAAACCTATGTTGGAACTTACTTATGATATGAATGATTATTAATTCTAAAGTTCCAAATGTTTTTATCTCTTTGATGTTGTGTTTCAGGGCTAACAATAGACCTAGGATCAAGGCTTCATATTCCATGAGGTTTTTTATGTAAGGTAACTACAACATATAGGTTGCTAAATAACATTTACCATATGGTCAATCAACAAGATCCTATCACTAAAACAATTTTTATAATGAGCCCCATTAAATTACATGGACCATAATCTCAATAAATAATAATTCTCATCAACTTTGGATTTTTCTCATTTTGTAGACATGGTATAAATACCTATGTCAGATGATACTATGTTTATATTCTCATTGGTTTCATTATATTTCATGTTCATATGTTTCATCATAGAATATTTTTCAATACATATTTGATTGGACCTCCCTCTTCAAGGTAGCCATATATGGGATAAGTTTGTATCCATATACCCATTTAGGGTCTTGGACCAATCCTTGTCAATTAGCATCATGTAAGCTTATATAATTTCCACCACTTGAATGTATATATATTTGTGGGATTTGGTTTTAAATTATAGATGCATGTGGACATTTAATATCTCACCTACTACCTTGACCTCATACTTATCTATTTGAACCACTATCTTGTATGATTTAATAGGTGTTAGTCCTAATCATTAATAGATTCCAATAGGCATTGCATTTGTCAAGGCTCTCGAGTCAACTAGATAATTATTTACAAGTTATATACAAATAACCTTATTGTGAGGAGGAAAGGAGGAACCTATAACTTATTCTTATGTATGATCACATTAGTTTGTATAGTCTTGGGTTTATATTGTGTTGGTTTGTCTGTCAAGGACTTAAGGAAGACATCTCTTTTCTAAATGATTTGGGATACCTCATGAAATGTTATGTTTAAATTAATATTATTAATAAATTCTAATATTTTATACCCATTCTTGATAATAGTGAGTTGGGACTTTTCATGAGAATTAGGGTTATTATATTTTAGAGGTGGGGGATCATTTATTAATCTAGGATCAGGAGAGGTGGCACCATTATTAGGATGAGTGGATGTAGTAAGGGGTTACTACTATGTTTGATTCATAAGGCTAGAGTTGTTTCTCTGGTACTAATGGAAAGCATGTACCTCATTGGTGACCTTTTTTGGTTCATTTTCCTCTTGACTAAGGAAATCCAATGTCTCTAATACCATAATAATACTCAAAGATCTCAAAGACATAAGAACATCAAGTTGATTTATGGAATTGGGGTGGTTTTAGACCACCTCATATTATTCTTTTCTCTTTTAAATATGTTGAATGCACTATATAACTTGATATAGTCTAGCTCTCCATGTTGGGTTGTGTTATACACACAACACCAATTTGGCAGTGCCAACTCATAGATGTTAATCTATGGTAGCTTATTGAGTGAGGAATATAATTAGCCATTGGGAAGGTTATAATATGGTCAAGCCTTTGATAATTTAAATTCCTATTATAATTATCCCCACCATTATTTCTAACATGCCTTTAAAGGACTAATAATTTATTACTAAGATTTTATACCATACATTATATGGCATCCACTTTGTTCTTGGTATATTATTTGGGTATGTTATGGACATTTTTCATGGCAATAATCAATGTTTGATTTTGATCTTGTGTCACTACTTCATTATTTATTGGGATAAATAATCCCATGTGTTTATTAGGTGTAGTATGTCTTATGGGAAGCTAGTTTGTCATGGGCATAGGTTATGGCATTAACACATTCTGGTTAGTACTAAAGATAAGGTTCAATATAGGTTATTTGTCTAATTTTGTGGCCTCATCATAAGCTATTAGAAAATAAACAATGAGGGGATAATTAATTTAGGAAAATTGTAGTCTAAGGATCTAAGGCATTCTTATACATTTATAGATCTAGATGGGCATTTGTTCTGTATAACACAATGAACCTACTATACACATTTTTTTTAATATTAAATTGAATGTCCTAATAGACTCATTGGACTATTTATTTACACAATAACACTTGTATTATAAGAAATTGGGGTCAATGACTTCCCCAAACTAAGCTAATAAGGAATTTCTAAATTTCCCACCATGTGAGGGAATATTCAAGTAGGTTCAAAAACCAATCATAAGTAGCATCCATCAAAGTGAATGAGAAGAGACTAAAAACTACATCTCTATAATCAACATTAAGTATTTTGAGGGTTATCTTCTGGAAGTGACATTTTATTCTATATTGCATCATCAATTGGGTATGAACTAGGGGATGTACCTATATGGGTTCCTATCTACATGTGAATAGCACATGGTAAACTATGCACTCAATTCCTTAAGCTCATACTGAGGTAGCTAGTATAATGGATGGGATATAGATTGGGTTTGTTGTTGATAATAATAGGATTTGGAATGGGTGGAGATAATGGGTTCTCATGATGGAACCAAAATACTTTATTAGTGTCATGGTGCTTGTTGAGAGCATCAATCTATGCAGAAGCAGAGCTCCAAGGTCCTTTGATTTGTGAGATCATGAGGAGGTAAAGCTCTTAGTCAATGTTAGGATTAGGTAAATGGGGGAGATTAGGCTAAATAACTTACAGGAAGATATATACTCTATCATGTTGGTTATGCCCAGTCAATGCCATTCACAAATGTGAATGATATTAGAAGAGTATAGAACCAGGGAAAAGAAAGAGGTGAGAATGGGAAACAAGGACTAGATATCATTTTAATGATGACCTCTATTTTAGGGAAGAACAATGATAGATGGATCAATATTTCATTATTTCTCTTATAAATCATTGATAGAATCAATAATGAGATAAGGGATTAGGGTGGAATGGAATACCTCTCTCCTAAGCTCAGTATTAATATCATATTTTATGCTAGTTGTGGGACTGGGTGCTCTAACTCTAGGTTAAAGACCTCTAACAAGACTGAGTGTTTCTGGAAGTGTCATACAAAAGGAATTTAGTAATGCATAAGTTCATGAGATTATCTAGATGAATTGTGTAATAACTTGTTATATTATTAGAATCAAGGTTTATTTTGTTATTTATTTGGGCTCATACCACTCGACAAGGATTTTGGCAATGTTTTAGTTATTTTTTTATTTTTTATTTTTGACTTGGAAGTAAAATTATTGCTTGATGAAATTTAAATATTAAAATTAAATAAATGACCAAACTGAAAATGAATGAAACCAAAAAAACTTTTTTTATCCTTTTTTGATGATTTGATAATTCATGAAGAGAGAGAGAGAGAGAGAGAGAGAGAGAGAGAGAGAGAGAGAGAGAGAGAGAGAGAGAGAGAGAGAGAGAGAGAGAGAGAGAGAGAGAGAGAGAGAGAGAGAGATCTATCCTATTATGTAAGATGTTGAATTTTTCTAGCTTTGTCTAATGCAATCTAAGTGTAGGTGGTTTTCTATAGTTTTTCTTGTATTTTGTTTTTTGATTGGAGAGATAGATTTAATATGAATTATGTTTTCTAAATATTTAAACAATTCAATAAATAATAGATTCTAGAATAATTATGCTCTAATGTTTTTATAATTTTCTTGTAAACCAACAAGCTAAGCTAGTTCTCCAACTTTATTAATTATTGCATGCAAGTTTTGAATTCCTTGTTTGAAAATAATAAATCATAAATTATTAAAAAAAATATTATTATAAATAATAAAATAATTTAAATTAAATTAAAACAATTTGAAAATCATAACTATGAAAGCCTCTTATTTGCCTAAAGTTTTTCTAGGGTTTTGTTACTTACTAGTTGATGCTTTTGAGAGTAATGAAATTTTCCTTGAATCTCAAAACTAACTATTGCATTGATGAAATTGTATGAAATGATTTATAAAATATTCCTAATTTTTTATTATTATATTTTATGCTAATTAAATTAAATCTAATGTGAAGGATGCAATCAAATAATGAATCTATCTACTACTTTTTAGCAAATATGGGAAAAGGAAGAGAGTTATTTATCCTATAAAATTTTATTATTTTGGTTATTTTAAGTATAAATATAAGATAATAAAAAATTAAAACTAATACAATCTAATCTATTGGAATAAAAAAAACCTAAGCTAGAACCCCCATGTTGATCTTGATGTAGATCAGTTGAAGGTGAAAATTTTATAGCACTGTGTTCCTTAGTATGTTGGTTCCTTTTTCTCAAAATGAAAATGTCAAGAACTATCTAACAAAGAGGATGAATACATGACTATAAAAAATGGTATAATTAAATAAAATAAACATATCTAAACAAGGAATAGTTGATTGTGGCTAGTTGAAGACATTGTTTGCAAAAACTAGGTTACAAGAACAATGATTCTCCCTATCTAAAACTATGTATTCAAACACAAAAAACAAACAAAAAATATATATAAATAAATTTTAGTATTTTATGGCTGTAAAATATTTAAAACTATTAAGCTTAGAATTCAATTTTTTGGATCTAAAATCAAGCCAAAATTGGCTTACTTGTATAATTGTAATGGAGCTTGCATGAAGAAGTTTATCTAAGTTAAACTAGGAGTTAAAATTGGTAAGGATTCAAAAATGATTGAAAATAAAAGAGAGAGTGAGTTGGACCTAATTGGATGTGAACTTAGGATAGAATAATTAATAATTGTGATAAAAATCATGTAAAATGCATCAAAGAATAATTCATGAGAGCTAAATTTGGAAGATGAAACAATAGTAATGAAACCACCCCTATTTTTAGGGGTGGTTATGTAACCACTAAATAAGTTAATAAAAACCACCACTATAAATTACATATACTCCCATATTTTAATATATAACCACCATATTAAGCTATGGAACTTCCACCTTTGTGATTAATCCATCAAAAAGGTGGCAATTCCATAACTTAATAGGGTGTTTCCATCACCTAAAGTGGTAGTTTTGTCACCAATGAGAAGGGGTTGAAAATAATCTTTAAAAAGATACAAAGGCCAATAAAAGAGGGTTTTAGGATACTTGAAAGAGAGAGAGTGAATAAAAAGATAAGGATGTGTTAGAGAGTTTTTGTTTGAGCATCATTAAGAGGTTATTGCATCATTATTAAACTTGTCATGTCAAAAATATCACACTATGCAAAAATTGGGCACATACATATTGCCCCTCATGAGGATGCATTGTCATGGATTGATAAGTATGTAGTCATACGTAGTGGAATATGTAAGGGAAATATAATGTTATAAATACTTGCCTTACATTGGTGGCCTAGCGAAGCTAGTCGAGACTCCACACAACTTATAAGAATAAAATGAAAATCAAGTGCAATGTGATAGTAAAATGGAAAATAAACTGCATAATTAAACTATGGATAGGAATACATATATTTTGTGTGGGAAAAAATGTACTACCTAAATCATCTAGTTGAGGAACTAAATTCAGTTCTAAGTGGCTAAGAACCTACAAAATTGTAAATATGTTATGAAAGCTATAAATTTATCAAAATGTTAGTTTTAGAATAATGAATTGTGAAATCTAACAATAATATGACTTTACAACATGAAGAATATGCATGAAATGTAAAAATTTGCTAAAAATTGAAAGTTTTTAAACTAAAATAGCTAATTTGGGGCTCAATATATTAAAAAACTTGCCAAAAACCAATTCATTTATGTCAATTATCTATGATATATCCTAAGTTGTAGATTAACTCTAACTATTTTGACTAAGAAAATAGTTAATAAAAAGGGGATGATAATAGGGTGGTGAATCTACCATTGGGGGGTTTGTGGGATAGGATCTTGTGTCCATATCACATTTTCCCTATTTCTGTATTTTTTGATCAAATCTCGATAAAAATCGAATCAATCTCATATATTTTAGTCTTAAAATGCATGTATCTGAGGGTACATTAGAAAAATATAAAAAAAATTGTCATTTTTGGTAGAATCTTAGGACTTTGGAAGGGTTTTGGAGGTATGTAGTTAGTAGACAAAACCATCACTTAGGGATATAATCATCAATCTTTGTAGGCTAGGGGTTATGTAGCCATCATGATGATTCCATAAACACCATTGTCTATAGGCCAGGTTATGTAATCATCACTATGATGGTTATATTATCACTTGTGGTGGTTACCTATGGTGGTTATGTAACCACTTCCTAAGGTACTTACATAACCATTGTGGTAGTTTCATCTACTAGAACTAGACTCCAAAACTTAAAATTTTTATAAGTTTGACAAGCAATGTTAGTTTTTAGGCTAACCTAAGGTTTTTCTTGTTATATAGGGGACCTATATATAGTGGAGTAGATTTCATGAGTTGAAGTGTCTCCCCTAAGCCTTAGTGCTTTTGATGGTTGATGAGGTATCCATATTTGATCATGATATGATCCTATAGATTATATAGGTGGGGATCATTCTAACTTCTAGTTAACTAATTTATAATAGTTTGACCTATTGGGACCTTGATCAGAGCATGTTTATGTTCCCCCATGCCCCAAGAAAGTAGAAAATCACTATTTTTGACATCTACCAGATTATGGGCCTTTCCATGATGGCTAAATTAGTTTCTATTCAAGCTACTGATAGTATCCATAAGGCCTAGACTTATGTTGGTCATTTGGAGACATCAATGTACCTAATGTGGGTGAAAAGTGTGGTATGAGGCTTTATTAGGTTGAGGTATTAGTGATCCCCAACCTATGAATGGATATTATTAGCATCCTTAACTCCTAGCTAGTGGGAGATTAGGGCACTAAAAATTTGTTATTGAGTTGGTCATTGATTGTATGATGCATAGAGGAGAGAGGTTAATGTTACTCTTAGAGAGCAGACTTACTAGCTTAGACTTATAGGGATCTCTACCACATGGATCATCTTGGGGATCTTAAAATCAACCATGATCATCATTATTTGGATTTAATAGTTATTTTCCCTTATCATAAGGGAGTAGAGTTCCCAAGGATATTGTGTCCATTAGATGGCTACATGTGTAACTTTTCTGTGCTTCACCCCCAATCAGTGAGGATTTTACAAGCATCTAACCTAATTGCCTTACCCTATCAGGACATGATTAGGTAATGGGCCAATGAGGGGGGCTATCTTATAGCATCATTAGGGCCAATTAGATTTGGGACTAACACTCACATGTTGAGGTACACCCTATAAATAGGGTTCCTCAATAGATAATCATGACCTATGCTGGAAACTTTCTAACCCCTTGGGTTTTTTATAGGGGAATACAAGAGGTGAGATTTGTAATACTAGGATAGTTAGTGTGGTACCTAATTGTGATAGGGGTTCCCAAACTAGTTCAATCAAGAGTAGTACAAGGAACTCCCCATAACTAACTAAGGGAGGAGGAGGCCAAGGTGTAGTAGGGTGGCATAATATGGGCCCACCACCACCACCACTATAGTAGTAAGAACCCACATAGGATGACCTCATACAACATTATCACATGAGAAAAGGAGATAGTGAGCCTTCAAAGTATGCCAAGATGGAAGAAGAAATGGATATAGGTTTTGGAGGATGATTCTAACCTTGATTGGTGTAAGGGAGACTTAGGTAAAATGTTTATTTACATATTTGTGATTACAACATTTATTTTTATTTTTTTAGTTATTCAATTGATTTTACATGTGTTAGATTTTTATATCGACTAGATTTGATGTTAATTTTTCACCTTTTGATTATAAATAGTATGGTTGGTTGGAGGTAGATGATCAAGGACATCTTGATCAACCTTTTATAATTGAGCACTAGCCATCTTAGAGACTAACTTTTGGTAGATCTTATACTCCCCATATGGATTGTCTGGCATATAAATGTCTTCACTCCAACATACCATGCATCTATAATGGTGATAGAATTGAGGATAGAGAATAACACTATTTTTCACCCCAAAATCCTATGTCTAAAATCACTCATGAGGTTAAGTGTTCCAGGGATAAAAATGGTGGATAATTCAAGGGAAAAATATACCCCATAATTAATTTTATTATTGATATTAGTTCAATCCAAGGACTAGGTAGTTTGAGCTAATGTTTAATCTAAGAGCAACAACTTCTACCACTAAAGGTTTAATTTATATGAGCATTCATTTTTCATTTACTTGATTGCTTATTGTTTGTCTAAATCTTGATGTCTACTTGATTCAAGTGATAAAATAATCAAAATCTATTTCACTACAATTCATTTAAATATTTAAAATAAGGTAGAATATAATCCAAAATAAAATAAAATGATGACAAGTTAAGGTAGAAAAGAGAGGCAGTCTTTGATATAAATGAGTATTTTGATGCAAAGGAGTTGAAAGCATGCCTAACCAAAGTTATACTATTATGTGCCTATGTTAGTTATTTCACAAACATGGACCACTCAGTGGAAAATATTCTTAAAAAAAAATTGAAGGTTCTTAATCTATTAAACCCATTTTAAATATAGTCTAATTGACAGTTTGCAACTATTGCACACAATGACTAAGAACATACTAAATTAAAGAATGAACAAATCTACTAGACTAGTTAAAATAGTTGTTGAGCATCTTAACTAAGATGATCATTAACAAATATGAATGATTAAATGGTATATTATTTACTAATATAAAAACACAAATACTTATAGAAAATATCACATAAAGTCTTTTGGAATACTTTATAGATGAAAGCACATAAAACATAGAAAGTTTTAAAAAAATCAAAGAGCCTACAAGTAAATTAACTAACATAAACACAATCTAAATTCCACATTCATGTTTTCAATCAATCATAATATCAATCCTAACACAAATCAACAAGCTAAATCAAGGACTAGAGACATACAATGAGTAAAATGTTATCAAATCTACATTCAACATTCTCAAAATGTCCTATTACAGCCAATCTCTAGGAAATAAACTAAGGTTGAAGGTGTATGAGAAAGGATAATGTACTCTAATCCAATTCTAATAGAAATTAAATGCCTAAAGTGTTAACCAACCCTTAGTAGATAATGTAGGAAGAATAAAAATATATAAAGATGGATGAAATCTTGGCACAATTCCTCTAGATCTTTGTTACCTAAAAGTATCACCATTTACAATGACAAAGTAGCTTGTTTATATAGACAACTTACAAAGTTCATGGCCTTGAATTCCATCTCAGACCACTAATGAGGTGGTTAAAAATATTCAATGATGATTTGAAAATATAGTTAGGATTCATAATTCCTTGACAAATATGAAGGTGTGCCCATTATTGTAGTTGAACCATACCTCTTTAAAATAAAACCTTTTATCTTTTATGTTTTTTATCTCTTCTGACTCCTTACCATGTGTATAATTTTGAATTTAATTTTAGGAGGCTAATAAATTAATGATCCATCCCTTGCTTGAATTTTGGGTACATGGATCAATTTACCCTTTTAGTATCCAATAATTTATTGCTTCTCAACTTCATGGTTGGTTAGAAACTAATTGTATTTTGGCTATAGTGTCCATACTTGACACATAGTCCTTTCAATATTTTGATAGTTTTGATGACTTGATGGGCCATAAAATTTAAACTAGAATTTTGATGACATCATTTCTTGTGTGTCTTCTATCGATAGGGTCTTTCCACAAGTCTTCTCTTCACTCTTTTACTACTCAACTTTGGTCTCGATATGTGTTGACTATTTTTGGTCATGACATAATGGTATGTCTCCACATGGTAGCATCTTGATCACTCAAATGTAAGATATTTTTATGGATTTATATGTATCACTCCATGATAATTGATCACTAAGATGGAACCACATGGTAGCATCTCCCTAAACCACTTAACTAGATGATTTATTAATGTACAAATGGCCTTGAGATAGTGGGTATTTGATATCATCCCACATGGTGTAATATTTATAGCCCATTTTCTCATAGTCTCTATTGATGTATAGACATATCCAAGATAATAGGTCACTAGGATCATGCCACATGGTGCAATCTTGATAACTTGCTTGCCTAGAGGCTCTACTGATGTATGTATAGATGTGGTATAGTGGGTCACCAAGATGATATTACATGGCATAATCTTAGTTTTCCACTCATTCAGAGGGATATTACTGATTTGGATGTTATTGATAATATTTTTGAATAAAAAACTAAGTCTTTGAAGAGATGAAAAAGTGACACATAGCTCCAAGAGAGAGATGGCCACCTATAGGCAAAAACAAAAACAAACAGAGACAACATTCTATAATTTAAAAGATAATGACTAATTTATTTCAAATTAAAATGGCTAAGTTTTCAAATGAAATGATTAATCTCTTGGAATGAAAGCAAATAAAGAAACTTAACAAAAAAGGAAGCTATTTTTAATGAACTTAAATCCAAACTTTAAGCAATTAAAAATAGATTTTTGTCCATTATTATGTAATCAACTAAGTACAAGAAATGAAACCATATGAAAATTTAGTCAATTAGTCTAAAACTAAACAAAAATGAATCAAATTAGTGAGGAAAAAAAACTCATAAAACTTTGAAATAGTTAGACAACTAGCCTAGATCTAAAGTGAAATAGCTTGAAGAAGGGAAAATTTATGTATTTCTAAAATAGGATTTAGACTAAGACTTAATGGATATAATAAAATTCAAATGTTTAAATCAATTTAGCCCTATTTTTTAATTTTAGACCAAGCATTTGTAATGAAGAATTGATTATTTAGACTTGGTTAGTCATAAAAAGAATCTAAAAGACCAAAACTCCACTTCTAAGATTCTGCAAACCATAGACTAAACTAAAACAAGATGGTCCCAATCTAAGGAATTGAGGATGGGGTGTGTTGGACCCAAAATATGGTGACTTGCATAGGTATGATGTTATAAAAGCATTCAAAAACCAAAATATCTAGTTAAATCACTCCAAAAGTTATATTGCAAACTTTCACACCTGAACACAAGTATAAATTGCAAATAATTCTCTTCGAACAAAATCAAAAAGATGAAGGCACTAAATTCTAATTTAAATTTTAGCATACTAAGTTTCAATTTTTTTTTATACCATCAATACGTGAAAGTGATAAATTCCCTTATAACTCTTGAATTCTCATTAAATAATTTAGACTTACTTAGATAACCAAAATTTCTTAGAGGGAAAATATTTAGTAATTTGGCTTGGGGGAATGGTATGGGCATTGATCTAATACCAACTAAGTGTATATAGTATTGATAGAGATACCTTTGGTCCCACTAAATTCCTTGTTCCACTACCAACTAGGTTGAAAATCCCGTGATGGATATCTCCTAAATCAACCTTTCGAGGAAGACTTTCAATTTTACATTTTATTCTATTTCCTTAAAAAAATTATTTTTTAAAAGATTATTTATAGTTTTATCCATTGAGGGTCGAGTACCAATCCATGATAAAAGGATAGACTCAGAAATATCAAATTACCAAGACAATCCAAAAATAGTTTAGTGTTTCCTCTTCGCTTTAGATATTCAATTAAATGCAATTGATGGATTTAGATAAGAAAATAAACTATTCTAAAATCCATGTGTTTGGTCCAAAATCATAGGCCTCTAAAATTCATAAAATGTAAAAAATAAAATTAAAGCAACCTATGCCATTTTTCAAGTATGACTCTTCACCCTCTAGCTTATAAGGCTTAAACAAATTTATATTATACATCCACCATTTTAGGCTCCTTAGACCACTAACACAAAGAACAGGGAATCCAGATGATCCAATTTCACATTTAATGTTTTTATTCTCATGACAAGACTCACAATTTCAAAGGGATGATTATAAAAAGGAACAAATATAATGTTGAAGCAAAATAGGGCCATAATAGGCTCCCATGAAACAAAACCAAAACAAAGCAAGGAAACATAGGCTAAGGAAACCTAAAATAGAAAATAAGAAAACTAATCTAAAGATACAAAATATAAAGTAGGAAAACTAACTAGGAAATAAAATGTAGAGATAAATAAATTATGTACACTAATATATGTTATAAGAAAAACCACTGAGAAGGGGGGGGTGAATCAGTTTGCAAAAATTTCATTCAATTCCATTCATCATTCTTTAACACATGAACACATAAACATAGAGATATATCAATGCATAAAAGAGAAATCACATAAGCAAGAAGTAATACATCAACACATGAACACAATATATAGTTTATAAACCCTCATGGGTGATAAAACACACTATCATGCCACTTGGACTACTATCTTATAAGTAATGAAACAACATTTAGTGTGGCACCAACCCCTTACTAGTTAGGCACCAACCCAACTAGTCATTTAGCAAGATCCAACATACAAAGAGGATCCAAAAATCTAAGTGAATTATAACCAACCTATCCACTTCAATAGCACTTATTAAATATCCAACTTGCAAGGTAGCTCTAACTCCCTTCTTGACTAAACACGAATCTATCCAAGACAAGTTTGATCACCTCAAGACACCTTGTTGCTCTCTTAACTGATTATGATCTCATTTCCAAATCTCTTTCTTCTATAAATATATTCCAATCTCTATCATATACCTATAACACACCTTTTATGAATCTAATTATCATCTCTTACCTCATTCATATCACTTCAACCTTTTACACCTCTCAAATAGCCTTTTAGGCTCATTCGCTCAACTTGCCTCTTATAGTCTCATTAGGTCCATTAACCTTATCATCCACCTAAATAATATATGTTATATTTTAATAATTATTTATATATTCATTTTATGTTCCTAAATGACCTAATACTGATCCTTCAAGATATCTTTCCTTCACTTATGCCCACAATTTTCTAACTAGCTCAAATAGGCCAATTAGGGCTTACTTTTATACCCATCACTTACTCTCATTCATATTATTCAGAAAATAACTTTACCACAATTTTATAATTATTTATATAGTTCCTAATATAATTTTCACATAATAAAAAACCACTCCATAGGTCGGTCATACCCCTTAAGGGCCAAAACCTCCATTAGGCCTGAAGGAGACCTAATGCAATTAGGTTTGTCTTAAGCATACATTACACTTGGATTCATTTGGAATACCTTTAGCCTCCATAAATTATTTAAAACTTTAAAAAATTATTAAATATACCCATGATGACATCCATTTAGGTACACACCACCTGTATGTCTAATTCACCACTTAAACCTTGGGCCTACTAGCCATTAGCCCTTTATACACAGGAAAAGTCTGTCTCATAAAACTAAAGTATTAAATCAATTTTATAAAATAAAAATATGATAAAATAACATTAATATATTATAAATTACCTCGTGTTCACCATAAAATTAATTATACACCTTCACTTAAGCTCCACAAATACACTTCTGTAACAGGGTCACTGTATTCTACCAAAACATAGTCAAGAACTTTTGGATCTTAAAAACTATAAAAACAGTTATAATGAATATAAATAAATTAAAATAAACCTTATATACATATATAAAAACTATATGTATATTATATAATTAAACTCTAACCAAAGAACCTCCAAATCATCTCTATAAGATGACTACTCAAACTGTCTGAGTGTTCCAAAAACATAGTCTATAAAAGTTTGTCATTAGCACTTGAAAGGAAAATTTCATGCAATATTATGAAAATTAATAGTTTATTAGTCTTATATATCATTAAAAATTTATATATATATCAATATATAATGACAACCATTGGTCTTATACACCAATTTATCAAGCTACTCTCTCACAGTCTGACAAGCCATTTTGGCTTCCACTTATCAACACCTGAACCTATCTCTCCATATTATGTAAATAATGAATATATTAAATTAGATTAAAAAAACATAAAAATTTTCATTTGATACATTTTATTTTATCACATGGTCTCACATTATTCACTTCACCTAGCATATTAAGAATTGTCAATCTACTTCAGGAACTAGTCATAGTGAACATGACTTTTAACACCTATAGGATCAAAATAAAGATATTATAATGAAATATTATTATCCTAATTCAACCTAATATCAACTTAAAATACAATTTTATATATATATATATATATATATATATATATATATATATATATATATATATATATATATATATATATATATAATCAAATGAGTAATAAATACACCATTCTTTAAAATATATTCTTTCATTATCCATCTCTACTCAAATAAGTTACTTTGAGAACATTGTTTTCACCATTTTAAATGAATTAAAAATAATATAAAATAAAATTAAAATAGGTATATGTCTTTAAAAAATACCCCAAATAACTATATTCAAACCTAATCCATTACAACTCATTCATAAACACTTTCTCACTCTTGCCTAGTTTTGCTCACTATCTTCATAGTTTGCCTAGTTTAGTAATAGGTAAACTTAAGTGAAAAAATTGATTGAAACAAAGGATATATATTGTAAAAAAATACCATGTAAATTAATAATGATTCTTGACCTTCAACCTCCATTTATTTTCATGTATTGACCTATTAACCCTACTTGTAGCATCAAATTCTTCATAAACAAGCATATTTTTATAGCTTCCACTCACTACGTTGACAAACCAATACCACATGGAGATTATTTATGAATTCATATAAATAATAAAAACATAAAACAATACTTACCAATCCATTATGTGTTATTCTCAACAATATTTATCCAATCGAGTCACTATAAGGGTTTTGTCAGGGTTTTGGACCATTTTCCATTATTAAAGAATGTTCATATAGATTTGTCCTTTAAACGACTTCATAATGCTTGTAAATAATTATTATGACCCTTTTCCATCTCTCCAAAAATTATATATACCCCATGAAAATTTTACACATGCCAATGAGCATCTAAACTTCCTTCTCAAGATCTGATCTCTTCATTTTGCATAAATAAAAAACTTCAAACATGATTTCTTTCTTTCTCCTTCAACTGAGGAACTAAAAATTGGTCATAAAACCTTGGAAAAAAAATTTAAACCTCAATCCATGCTCACATGCACTCTATCACCTTGAAAACTCATCTTGACCCTTCATCAGGCCACATTAGGCTAATATGCATGTTAGGTCTAGAACCACCAGTCATATTTGGATATTGAAAAACACTTTTAAACCTATTGAATTATTCTAAAATAATCACACATATGTCAAATTACATCATACCAATATAATTTATTTCCAACCTTGTTCACAAAGATCTCACACTTTTATTCTCAACAAGCTACCAAGGTTGTGCCTTCACACTAGGTCATTCATACAAGGACTAAGCCTCAAAATTTACCTTCATAACACTATATATGCGTTATAAGATAAATTAACATGATAATACTCCTTTATACCATGCTTAAATATTTCCACACAAATTCTCATAAGCTTTTCACACCACAACATAGAGCTAACACCTCATATAGAACTCAAGAATCTACTAGACCATGCTTAAGTCATCATGAATACTTACCATGTATCTTCACAAGAGAAAGTTTGGGACAAAAATTAATTTTTAATACCTTATTATTCCTTTTAAATCAGTGATATTTCACAAGCACATGACATTAATGACAACTTGAAACAATCTCCCCCTTTGTCATTGATGGCAAACCTAATTGATGACAAACCATAAAATAACTGATCTAAACAACTTCTCCATCAGTTTTATCTCTCTCCCCCTTTGACATTAATTAAAAATGTTATATATATATATACCACCTTTTATTCTCATTCTAACTTTAAAAACTCTACTAAATAAAATTGACCAAATGCTTGCCTTTAGAGTGATTGAACTTTATCTCTCAACTTGACCTATTTCTCATTAGTTTGACACATGACTATCAAGATTCCATAGACCTTCCTTTTAGCTCATCATATGATCTTGATATTACCTAATTCCATTCATATCTTAATTTTATCCTTGGACTTTTTCACTCACATATATCAACAACATATGCACCTCGACTGAATTTACACTACCAGTTACTCACAAGCTCTCCCTATCACCATGATTTTCTACATTTCCTTGTCTTTGATCTAAGATTTTGAAATATTATTTGATCTTAATATACCATTATCATATTATTATACCTTAATCCACAATTAGTAAATTCTCCCCCTATGCTTCACCATAAATACATGCTTTATTAATCCGTATACTATCACTAGGTCCTATAGAGACCTATTTCAAAAATATCTACTCCTTGATCAATACTAACTTATTGGTTCAATAGTACCACCTTAAATAGGTATGAAAAAATATATATTTTCCTCATGACATCAAATAAATTCCCTTTAGGAATCACAATCCATCATGGTTCAAACCACTACAAGTCACCTTCTTGGAAACATACAGTCAATATCCTATTAAGAACAACATAAAACTTTAATTATTCTCAGGCCTTTGAAAATATTCATGTCATACTATAGGAATGATCATCTTAAAAAAAAAAAAAAATCTCTCTTTTAGGGTTCAACCAACTTGAAATATTACTTTTAGAGTCAAATCCAGATCATGGATCATATGATCAACATACTAACTCCAAAATGAGACATATTTTATAACACTCAAAATATTGGTCATCTTTATATCACTATTATGTAACTTGAAACATGTCATCATTATTACTTTATGGCCTTATGAGGTCACTATTATCTTTTTAAGACACCCTTAAAGCTATGAGGATTCCTTAAGAGTTTTCATATTCACCATCTCCTATTTTGACAAAGAAACTTGAGTTGGTGATGATTAAAAATATTATTCATCTAACTATTAAAAGAATGGATTAAAAAGATATTTTTAGATTAAATGCAAAGAAAATTCAAGAGGAGGGTACCCTCCAATGGTGTTATCCTAAATTTCCATGGTCATCATGTTTATTTATCACTATGGTACTTCAAAGAAGTTGGATCTTGATGAAGGAATCTTTTCTAATCAGCTTTTAAGTCATTGTGCCTTGGTGTTAATGCTAATCCCATGACTACATTTAAATTTAAAAATAATCAAATAAATGGAACTCTAAATGGCCATATGTATTGTGGTGTGAATGGCCAAATATTTGATGTATTGGGTACTAGAATGAATGAGAAAATAATATTGTGTGCTTATGGGAGCATAAGAATTAGAATGAAATGGATAGAAAATGGCATGTTTTAATGTTTCACAGTAAAATAAAATGTAAATTTATAAAAATTATATGTTTATGTTTAGTACTGCATCATCTAGTGGACCTGTAGAAGGTAGGAATTTTTTTCCAAAATTTATAGGATGGCATTCATCAAATAGAAGATTATATTCTCATATTAAGTTCAAAACTTGGAGAAACATAAACAAGTAGGTACATATGTCATGAAACTTTTTGAGCTAATTAGGATGACCAAGAAGTCTATTTATCCTCTATTGTGCCCATTAGATCCATATTTTCAATAAGTCTCTAATTTTTAAATTCTACCTATATTTATTTTTCCATGTCATTTATCTAAATGCTTAATTATATAATGCCTTTGGTTGTGTATTCCATTGGATTTGGGTTAAAAAGTGAGAATTTTAAGTTTAACACAATGGAAAACATGATCAAGATTTTAGTTGGGGTAACCATTACAGAGTATGGAAGTCCAAGTATAATTTATGGGGTGTGATGCACCCTGCTATCTTGTGGCTTTTACCATCCCTTGGTTTTTTGTTTAAATCCCCCTACTCAAGGAGTCCTCCACTTTTCACTTGGACTAATTCATCTTTGGCACAAATTCTATCTATGTTTTTGCCCTTAACCTTGTAGTTTTTATCCTAATCAGAAAGACATCAACATTGACAATGAATGTAGCTAGGGTTGTTAAGAATTGGCTAACTATATCTTTCTCTCTATTGATCATCAAGGACAGGGTGACATAAGTAAACTTGATAAGCATATGGGTTAACCTTCTTGGGAGTTTATTTCTACAATCATATCAAATTATAGACACCTATGATCAATGTGGCACTAATTTTTACTTACAATACAATGGTGTAATTCAAGTAAAAATTATGCGATTCAAAATAAAGGCAAGAATCATTTTCTTTTAAATATATTGACTATAGTCGATAGGTAGAATACTCATGGTAGTCAACATTCATGGGAATTGTGAAAATTTTAGAAGGCATGTAGAACAAGGATAGAATATCGACATTCAACAAAGCATGGAACTGTTTGCCAAAATACCTTAAAAAAATGTAATCAATAGCTATTGATTTAGCCTTGAATTTTTAAAAATGAATATAATTATGAGTTATGTTTACAACTATAGATTTGAGCCTGATGAGTTTGCATGAGATGGGAAAATTAGTAAGTATATTAAACATCATATGTACATGCAAAACATGGAGTCATGCACAACACATGAACTTCTTGAAAAAATGCCTCAAAGAAGCATGGTCTTGTGCAATTTTTATTTCAAAATGGTCCAACAAGATGTGAACGCCACGTGGTGTGTAAACTAATGTGATCTATGCACAAGGCATGTCAATCATTTTGTTAAGTGACATAACCACATGTATGAGGAATGTGTAGAGGTAAATTATGTGGAGGCCTATATAAGGCATGTTAAATATTTGAGAAATCGTCTGAATGAGATTAAATCTCATGAGAATCGATACCAAGTTGAATTTTCTAAATCCTAGTCGACACATATGCAAAACATGGAATCATGTAGGAAACATACGAACTATTTAATAAAATGCCTTAAAGAGATAGACTATAGTAATGGAAATCTTACACTATTTTCCTAAATAATAGAGAATGAAGTTTAGAACTAAATATTTTTTAATTCTCTCAACTATAGATAATATGAAGGAGTTACCAATTATACCTTGCTTGATTGTATGAGTGTTAGTTTTTTGACATGAAGATATAAGTGGATGATGAGAGCCTTGAATTTCCATCTTGGAATGCAAATATTCAAGCCTTCCATATTATTAAAATGTTCATTCAGCAATGCATCATAACACTAAATAGAGGGATATTGGTCCTTACAAAAGTAGTTTTCTAAATGATAGATGTCTCTTTCAATAATGGCATAGTGAAGACTAAACTCAAAATCCCTTATTTTACCTCTTCCAAGAGCTATTGATTATGCATGCATCTCTTTTTGAAGGTTGCATTGAATTACAAATGATAGAATCAAGGAGTTATACACATGTTTGAAGAACTAAAGATGTATTAATAGCATGACTTGGTCTCCACAGGACTGAAGTATGCTCCCTTTTTCATGCAAATTGAGATGGTTGAGATAAATAATGAGGGTGAGAAAAGAATAAGTTAAGCACCCCAACTTACTCCCAATCACCTCCCAAAGGCTCACTAGTGTTTCCCATGTGGGGATCCCCGTGATTAGCAAGCTTGTCTATTATCAAGACAAGTAATGACTTGCATAATATAGAGATTAGGAAATCAACAATCTATAAAATTAAAAAGAGAACCACCTATCCCAAAACCATGGCATCCTTCTTGGACCAAACACCCAAATTTCAAAATGCCAAGCCTAGTCAAAGTCACTCCTCAAGAAGACAAAGTAGTTATAGAAGCTAGTATTCCAAGTTTTGAGAGTGTTCCTTCAATCCCAAGGTTAATTCCTAAACATGTGCCTCCCACTTCATTGGTTAATCCTTTTTCCCCTCTTCCATTCTACCAAGAAAATGAGGAAGTTGGAAGCCTTTCACATAGGCCTTGCATATCTAGGACTTAATATTGTTGTTTTCATCCCATGTTTGATGCCTAATTTGAAGATTATGATGAAGAGGAATATCCCAAGTTTAATTCTCAATAATTCTTAGCACAATAGGATGATATCATTTTGGAATTATTAGAATATTTTGAGGTAAAACAAGAAATAAAAGGTTTGGAATAGATAGTTAAAGATGAATATTTTGATAGTTTTTTTACTACACTCAAGGATGAAGTAGAAGATGGAGATTTAACCCCTCATAAAGAAAAAATATGGAAAGATATCCTTAGTGGGTATTTTTAAAATGAGGGTAGCCAAGTAGAAAAATTCCAAAAGGTACAAGTCTCATGATACAACTACCAGAATAGGCTCCCAAACTTCTCCTTAATAATAGGTTATCCTATTAGATTCTAGGCCAAATAGGAGACTCATCCATAGGAGAAAATTTTCAATCATGGCATCCAAAGCAAGAATGAACAAGAGTATCATGTATCCAAAATGGTATATTGTCTTTATGTCTTCATAATAAAAGGAGGATGTAAATATGATGAGGTATTTTTCATTTTAATAAAAATAATTTTTATCAAGCTTGAACAAAACTATGGTGTTATTGTTAACTAGAGTTATGAAGGGTGAAAAGTATTCGATACTGGATCTCTAAATAATCACCCTTTTTAATTTATATATATTATTTTCATGTTTTCAATAATAATTTATAGCCTTAGATGCTTATAATAAGTTCTCATCACATTTTTTAGTTTTTGGAATGCAATTTCAGATTTTGAGTTGTCATCAAGAAGTTACAGCAGGTGTGTATTTTCAAAATAGATTGATATGAATCCTATGACCAATGGATGCTTAAATTCCACTATATTTTGAGTTATTAATAGGCAATTTCCCCACAAAGGTCACCAAAAAATTTGGCTTTTCAAGCCACCCTTGAAGCTATGAGGATTTATTAAGAGTTTGCATATTCACCAGTTCCTATTTTGACAAAGAAACTTAATTCAATGATGATTAAATATATTATCCATCCAACTATTAAAGGAATGAAGGAAAAAGTTATTTTTATAATAAATACATAGAAAATTCAAGAGGATGGTGAATTATAATGGTTCTATCCTTAATTTTCATGGTCATGCATGTTTATTTGTCACTATGGTACTTAAAAGATGTTGGATCTTGATGAAGGAATCTCTTCTAATCAATTTTTAAGTAATTGTGCCTCAATACTAATGTTGATCCCATGAATACATTTTAATTTAAATATAATCAATTAAATGGAACTCTAAATGGCCATATGTATCGTCATGTGAATGGCCAAATAGTTGTTGCATTGAGCACTAGAATGCATGAGAAAATAACATTGTGTGCTTATGGAAGCACAAGAAGTATAATTCAATGGATATAAAATGATATGTCTTAATTATTCATAGTAAAATAAAATGTTAATTTATATAAATGATATGTTTATGTTTAATTATGCATCATCTAGTGGACTTGCAGAAGGTAGGAAATCTTGTCAAAAATTTATAGGATGGCATTCATAAGAGAGAATATTCTATTTTCACATCAAGTTCAAAACATGAAGAAACATAAATAGGTAGATACACATGTCATGAAACTTTTTTATCTAATTTGGATGACCAAGGAGGTCTATTTATCCTATATTGTGCCCATTGGATCCCTATTTTCAATAAGCCTCTTCTTCTTAAATTTTACATATATATACCTATCTATGTCATTTATCTATATGATTAAGGATATAATTCCTATGGATATGTATTCCATTATATTTGGGTTAAAAAGTGAGAATTTTAAGTCTAACACTATGGTAAACATGATTGGGATTTTAGTTAGGGTGACTATTGTAGAGTATGGGAGGCCAAATTTAATTCATGGGTTGTGATGCACCCTATTGTCTTGTGTTTTTTGACCATCCCTGATTGTTTGTTGAAATCCCCCTACTCAAAAATTCATCTACTTTTCACTTAGACTAATTCATCTTTGACACAAATTCTATCTATGTTTTTGCCCTTAACCTTAAAGATTTTCTCTTGATCAGAAAGACATTAACATTGACAATGAATGTTATTGGGGATATCAAGAATGGGATACTTATAGCTTTCTCTCAATTGATCATCAAGGATATGGTGACACCAGTAAACTTGTTAAGCATATGGTTTGGCCTTAGGATTTTTTTAATACAATCATACCTAATTGCATGCACCTATGATCAATGTGGCACTAATTTTTACTTACAAGATAATGGTGGAATTTAGGTACAAATTATGCCATTACAAATAAAGTCATGAATCATTTTATTTTAAATGTATCGAGTATATTTGATAGGTAGAATACTAATGAATTCAATATGCATGGGAATTGTGAAGTTTTTAGAAGGAACATAGATCAAAGATAGAGTATTGACATTAACAAAATCATGGAACCATTTAACAAAATACCTTGAAAAAATGTAATCAACATTTATTCATTTAGCCTTGTAGTTTTAAAAATGAATATAATTACATGTTATGGTTTCAAATTTAGATCTAAGCCTGATGAGTCTACATGAGATGGGAAAATTAGTAACTATGTTTGACATCATAAATAAATGAAAAATGTGGATTCATGCACAACACAAAACTATTTGATGAAATGCCTTAAAGAAGCATGGTCTTGTACAAGTTGTTTGTAAAAATTCTTCAATGATATGTGAACTCCAGAAGGTGTGTAAATTGATGTGATATATGCACAAGGCATATCAACCATTTGGTTAAGTTCCATGACTACATGTATGAGTAACGTGTAGAGGTAGAGTATGTGGAGGCCTACACAAGGCATGTTAACTATTTAAAAAAGCATCTCTATGAGATTTAATCTCATGAGATGTTTCAAATACAATAAACATGAATTTGAATTCACCAAATCCCAATCAACACATATTCAAAACATGGAGTCATGTAGGGAACATGAAAATTGTTTGACAAAATGCCTCAAAGAGATGAATTTTCTTGATGAAAAGATTATTCTATTTTCCTAAATAATATATAATGAAATTGAGAACTAAATATTTTGTAATTATCTAAATTATAGATAATATGAATGAGCTACCAATTATACCCATCTTGATTATATGAGTGTTATTTTTTTACATGAAGGTATAAGTGGATGATGAGAGCCTTGAATTTACTTCTTAAACAACAATTCTTCAAGCTTACCATTTTATTGAAATGTTCCTTCAGTAATTCATCATAACACTGAATAGAAGGATATTAGTCCTTTCAAAATTAGTTTTATAAATGATATGTGCCTCTTTTAATAATGGCTCATAGTGAAGACCGAGCTCAAAATCCCCTATTTTAACCCTTCCAAGAGCTAATAATTATGCATGCATCTCATTTTTAGGGTTACATTGAAGTGAAAATGATAGAATCAAGGAGTTTTATGCATGTTTGAAGAACTGAAGATGTATTAATAACATGACTTGGTCTCCATAGGACTGAAGTATGCTCCCCTTTTCATTTAACTTGAGGTGTTTGAGAGAAATAAGGAGGGTGAGTAAGGAATAATTCAAGTTGCATGAGAAGACAAGTCAAGTACCCCAACAAACTTTAGTTAACTCTAGTAGTTTTTTTTTTTTTCAAAAGAGATCAACTCTAACTCTTCCTATGATCTCTTATACACCTCTCTTCTTGGTTTTGAGTGGAATAATTAAAATAGGAGTAAAATAAGCATTCAAATTGTTAATTACATGTCACTTCATACATGAAAACTCCCCTTCTTTCTCTTTAAGGGTTGTGAGATCACATCCATATATATTTGTTTTCTTTTTCTCATTGGGGGACTCTCTCTACTTTTATGTAAAAAAAAATATATTCTTATAAAAGTTATACACGTGCTTTATAAATCCTTGATTTCAATACAAAATCAATTTCCTTCTTCAAAATTTTTTCATGTTGTGTATAATTCTTGGGTTGTTCATATTTACTTGTGAAAATAATTTTTCCTTGTAATGTTTTCCAATCCTCCTTACCTTTATGTAGAAGTACATCATTTTCTTTCATAGGCTATATGTTATGTATGATCAAGTTTATACAAAATTAAATGTGGATTCCTACCCCTTGATCTTGTCTAAGGTGAACCATGGTCCCTCTTGGTATTGTGTTAGAATTCCTACCTTCATGTAAAACACTTATGTGGGAGGTATATGAATTGAATATTGTGTAAATAAGTTACCAATTCTAAAGGTTATCTTGTGTTGTTTGAAGCATGTGGAGAAGTTATCTAAACATTGATGTATAACTTCAAATTTACCTTTTAGTATATCATTCTCCCTTTTCCTATGAGGTGTTAGAATATAATTAAGTATTAGATTTTATGGTGTTGAGTTGGATCAACACTTTGAATCAAAGGTTTTAAGGGGAACCAACCCCTAATCGATAGGTTGGCATCTGGGTAGCAGGGTCCCACATCCTAAGAGTCCATCCCATGTTCCACCAAAGAGTCAATAAAGTTACTTGATGAGGTACAAATCTACATGATAGCAGACACTAGCACATCAAGACCATGCTTCTTTATACAACTCTATCATATATTATTTATGACCATATTGGTCTTGTATTCTAGTTCTCTTGCTCTTATGTTGTTCCAATGTTATCCCAAACTTCTTGGACCCATTATAGTGCTTAGAAAAGTATTCAATTCCTTAAAAACATGATAACTATATATTATTATCATGCACATATACCAACTAATAATCATTGGACTTTGCATCCTCTTTATCCTTACTAACCCTACAAACACTCTTGAAGATCTCAATACATATATACTAAACCAGCATACAAACAAGGATATAAATTCATACATTTATAATTCATGAAGACTCAAATAGACCTCACATAAGTCTCATGAACATACTCAAGATTATCACTTGTATACCTATGCTTACTTGTTTCACCAAGATACCTACACATACCTTTCTTATCATGCAACACCTGCCAAGACTCAAAAATCATCCACAATACTTCCTCTTAATGATAAGTGTCTCCATGAAGGCTAATGGATTTAACCATTCCATAGGGCTCTTAAAAAACCATAAATTTAGGAGATTCCTATATCTTCTTACTCTTACAAGACTACATGTTCTTCATCATCCTTCTAGGTTTGTTTGGCACTTTAGATTTAACCTCTTTATTAATAGTAGGATCAATAATCTAACTTGGCTCTTTTGACTTGAATCTTCATTCATAATTTGAGCTAATATTAAAAAATCTTGACACACCTTCACATCTAAATCTTTTTCTATCATAGCAAAGAGTCTATCTTGACTCTTGGGCTTAATAAGATCAACCTTGACTGATTTAGGTCTCCATACCTAGGTTTATCTCTTCACATGCAATCTAGGAACTTCATATGATTTGATATGACTTGAGAGCCATATAACTCTAATTGGACAAAATTTAGTAACATTACCAATCTTATGACAATAGTAACATACCATATTACTCATACCTCTTGCTTGATGATGACTATAATCTCCTTTTGACTAGTTAATTTTCCTCATACAATCTCTTTCCTTATAACTAAAATGATGACAAACAAAACAATGGACATGAAAATAATTAGAATATATTTTTGTGTTGGGTTGATTGATTAGTTTCTTCATAGTTCCCTTTATGTTTGCATCATTGTTAACTTGGTCTTCCTTATTATTATCTTTCTCAAATTTTCTCACCTTGATTATGATCTATTCATACTCAATCTCCAAAGAACCTAGCTTAGTCTTCAACAGTTCACACTCTTCTTATCTTAATATTAAGCTTACATTTTCAAAATATAATTGATTCTTGATATCCTTAATGATAATCTCATCCATTTTGGTATGTTTATCCATGTCACCCTTCAAATTATGTATCTACTCCTTAAGTGTTTTGATCATGGATCTCACTTGTTGACCCTCTTTCCTTAGTCACTCGGCCATATTATGCTTCTAGGATCACCTTAAAGTTATAAATACACCTCAAAATTACCTCATTTGATACCAATTTTTGGAATCACAACCACTAATATGGTGGGGTGGGAGGTGGATCAATCTAAAAACATTTCATTTCATTTCACTCATCATTCTTTAACCATTTAAACTAGCATAAAGATATAGTAGTGCACAGAAGAGAAATAACATAAATAAGAAGTAATACATTAACACATAAACACTAGATATATGTGGGAAAAAATCATGGGGATAAAACCCATTTTCACACCACTTGGACTAATATCCTATAAGCAGTGAAACAAAATTTAGTGAGGCACTAACCCCTCACTAGTTAGGCACCAACCTAACTAGTCATTTAACAAGTTCTAACTTGCATGGAGGATCCAACCCCATAAGTGAATTGGTACCAAAAAATCCACTTAAAGGAAACTTATATAAGATCCAAACTTAAATTCATCTCCAACTCCCTTCTTGACCAAGCACCAACCTAGCCAAGACAAGATTGATCACCTCAAGGCACCTTATTACTCTCTCAATTGATTGTGATATCTTCTTTGGCTCTCTCTCTTATATACTTGGATTAAACTCTATATAATATACATATAAAAAACCTATGATTAATTTCATGATTTTATCTCACCTCATTCATCTCACTTCAACCTTCTACACCTCTCAAATAGCCTTCTAGGCTCACTCGCTCAACTTGCCTTTTCTATGCTCATTAGGTCCATTAACCTTATTATCCACCTATAGAATATATGTTAGATGTTAATAATGGTTTATATATTAATTTTATGGTCCTCAATTACCTAATTATTATCCTTCAATATCTCTTTCATTTGCTTATGTCCTTAACTTTCTAACTAGCTCAAATAGGCTAATTAGGCCTTGCTTTTATACCCATCACTTACTCTCATCCATCTTGGTCAAAAAATAAATTTACCACAATTTTATAATTATTAAAATAGTTCATAATAAATTTTTCACACAATAAACAACCACTTCATACATCGGTCATACCCCTTAAGGGCCAAAACCTTCATTAGGCCTAAAGGAGACCTAATCTAATTAGGTTTTTCTTAAGCACACATTACACATAGAGTCACTTGGAAAACCTTTAGAATCCAAAAATTCTTGAAACACTTCACAAATTTATTAATTATATCCATTATTACATCCTTTTATTTCCACACCACCTATACATCTAATTCACCACTTGAACCATATTATTAGGCCTACTTGCCATTAGCCCTTTATACACAAGAAAAGTCTATCTCATAAAACTAAAGTATAAAATAAATTTTATAAAATAAAATGTGATTAAATAAAATTAATATATTATAAATGACCTAATTTTCATCATAAAATCCATTATACACCTTCACTTAAGCTCCAAGCACACAAAAACACTTCTTAAATAGACTCACTCTATTCTGCCAGAAACTGCCAAAACACAATCAAGAACTTTTGGATCTTAAAAACTATGTAGTCACTTCTCATAAATATAAATAAATTAAAATTTAAATAATATACCTATATAAAAAATATCTTTTATTATATCATTCAATTATGTTCAAATAACCTAGAACTTATCTTTGCAAGATTATTACTCAAACTATTTGAGTACTCTAAAAACATGGTCATGTAGAAGTTTGTCATTAGAAATTTAAAGGAAAATTTAATGAAATATTATTCACATTAATATTTTATATTATTCTTATATATCATTCAAAAATAGATATATATAAATATTAGTTACAACCATTAGTCTTACAAACTAATTTGTCAAGGTACTCTCTCATAGTCCTTACACAGTCTGACAAGCCATTTTGGCTTCCACATCTCAAAAACTTAACATATCTCTCCATATTACATAAAGAATTAATATGTAAAATACATACCAAAATACATAAAAAAAATCATTGGATACATTATCTTTTGTCATAGGGTCTCACATTCTTCACTTCACCTAGGATACCAAGAACTATCAATTTGTCTCAGGAACTAATCATGGTGAACATGACTTCTAACACGTGTAGGATCACAATAAAGATATTATAATGAAATATGATTATCCTAAGTAAAACTAATATCAAATTAAAATACAAGGATATATATTTTTAATCACAAATGAGGAATATATAGACCATTCTTTGAAACATACTCTTTCAATGTCCATTTCCACTCAGACAAGTTACTTTGAGAACACTATTTTTACCATTTTCAATGAATTAAAAATAATATAACCAAAATTTAAATGAGTTTTATGTATTTAAAAAATACCCAAAATAATTGGATTCATCCCTAATCTATTGAAGCTCATCCTAAAAACTTTCTCACTCTTACCTAGTTTTTCTCATTATTTTCACTATTTGCCTAATTTAGCGATAGGTCAACTTGAGAAAAAAAATTGATTTACATAGAGGATATATATTGTAAAAAAAACACCATGGACATAAATATTGATTATTTACCATCAAATTCTATTTATTTTCGTGCACTGACCTAGTCAACCTTGCTTATAGCATCAAATTCTTTAGAAATATGCATGCCTTTAGATTTCACTCACTTCCCTGACAAACCACTACCACTTGGAAATTATTTATGGATTAATATATATAATACAAACATTAAACAATACTTAAAAATAAATTTTAGGTCATTATCAATAATATTTATCCAATTGGGTCACTATAAGGGTTTTGTGAGGGTTTTGGACTAGTTTTCATTCTTAATGAATGTTCATATATATCTAGCCCTAAAACCACATCCCAATTATTAGAAATAATTATTAATTACATTTTAAATCTCTCCCAAAATAAATATTAAAACATGAAAATTTTACACATGCCAATGAACATCTAAACTTCCTTCTCAAGCTCTTATCTCTTCATTCTACATACACAGAAAACCTTTAAATGTGATTTCTTGATTTCTCCTTCAACTAAGGACCTAAAATTTGGTTAAAAACCTTGAAAAAAAAAATTAAAACCTCAATCCATTCTCACATGTACTCTATCACCTTGAAAAATCATCTTGGCCCTTCATTAGGCCACACTAGGCTAATATGCACATTAAGTCTAGAACCACCAGTCATACTTGGATCTTGAAAAGCACTTGGAAACCTCTTGAATTTTTATAAAATAATCAGAAATATATAAAATTACATCATACCAAGCTCTTTTAGTGCTAGATTTTTTCACATATATCTCACACTTCTCTTCTCAACAAGCTACCAAGCTTGTGCCTTCACATTAGGTCTCTGATGCAAGGAATAAGCCTCAAACTTGACCTTATTACCACTATATATTAATTATAAGATACATTCACATGCTAATAATCCTTTATAATATTCTTAAATACTACCACATAATTTATCATAATCTTGTCATACCACAATATATATCCAATCATTTAGAACTTAAGAATCTACTATACCATGCTTGAGTCATCATGATTACTTACCATGTATATACATAAGATCACATTTTAGACATAAATGACCTTTGACTACATTATTTTTCTTCATTTGACATCAATGATAGTGCACAAGCACATGACATCAATGATAACTTGTAACAATCTAAAAAATAACAAACCCAACAAAATTTGGAGGTGGGTCTGGAAACCTAGTACAACATGATTTCCACTTTTTAATATCCTTAAATTTATTCTAGTTAGTTTCTTTGGTAAGGTAATGATATCCTTAAATTCCCTTAGGATTTCTTTGATTTTCTTTCCTACAAAACTGATGCTATTAACAAGCATGTATTCAAAATAACTAGGTGTCTTAATTCCATAATCAGAATCAACATAGGCTTAGAAATAATTCACCTCAAATTATAGTGAGCTAAAATTAGGATATACATGGCATACCTCATCAACTTTATAATTAATTAAACTCATGAGTGGACAATGTGTGAATCATTTCCATGAAAAATATTACCATTGGTTAAATCAACATTCTTAAGGAAGGTCAACACTCCTCTTATAAATATTAAAACATTAGGACATATATTTACCTAAGGATTAATAAGTTATAGGAGTTCATCATTTTTACTTGCATCTATAAGAGGGAAAACATTAGGAAGGCAATCATAAAATTATAACTTGACAGGGAAGTGGAATCAGACATATAATCAAATGAATTCTCAATGTCTTATTTAAAACATGCCATATGAGAATCACCATCAAATTTACCCATGAATTCAATATTTATACATGGAATTTCCAAATCTATTGATGGTGTGATAACCTCCTCACAACTAGTGTATATAGTGATCATATTTTATATGATTGACTCTAGGTAAACTAAGGCTTGAATGAGATTATCATCCTTATTTTTGTCATAATATTATTTTAAAATTGAATATATATTTAATATATTCTCTTCCATATCTTAAATTTAATTCTCCTCATTGATCATATAAAAATCTAAAGGATTAGAAGCTTCTAAGTTAATATTTTTCAATACCCCATACTCAAGATGTAGACTTTCTTGAGGGATACCGTGGCTCGAATCTTCCCTCATAAAATTAAAGTCAATGGAAGGGAAAAAATAAAAAAATTATTCAACCAAAATGTCAAAAAAAATTGGAGTAAAATAAATCTAGCAATAATATAAAGCATCTGTGTCCTTCCACAAGTCTGAATTTTCTTCACTTCCATCATTGAAAAAATCAGCATACATAAATTTAGGATAATCATTTCTAATGTAGGGTCATCCTATAAGGACCCAAAATTTGAATAATTTTTTTTTGAAGGTAGTCTATTAATATTCTCATATGTGTTATAGGTATTTAGTAGTCATAAGGTGAAGTTTAGGTAATCCCAAGATGCATAGAATTTGAATTTTGGTTTTTCTTACCAAAAACCTCTTTTAAATTTTTGAATATTGCCAAGCATTTGTAAGGACTCTTATATTTTTTTGAAGGCTTTAATGTGTCAAAAAACATTTATAAGGGGTTTATACACTATATAAGTTTCATAAAATGTTCATGAGTTTAAGGTCATGGTTCTATATAGTTCATATTATGTCAAATCAAGAATAATGCAATGTAACCAAAAGACCTATACAAAGGAAAGGAACCAAGAATCAGTTATGCATATTTATAAGGAATACATGTGTCATTTTTGGTTTTTTAACCACACATTCCATTTTAGGAATAATGATGAAAATAGATTGAAATAAAACTTATTTAAAAAAGAATGTTTGTGGTGTAAGATTTCTATGGTAATGAGTTTGCATGATGGAACATAGTATAAAATGTATTTGTAAAATAAGAGTGGTGAATAAATTTGTTTCATGTTTTTTATCTTGTTTATGATCAATTTATATTCTCTATTTTGATACAGGTAACACAAATTGAGTTGAAAGTCACTTTTTAGGAGACAATCAAGACTATTAAACAAGGAATACATTCACACAACTTTGTTCAAGGAATAGTCTGAGTATCCAATATTTTCCTCTATTGAGTTTTGTGGAGGATTTATAAATGGAATGTGTATGAAAATTTAGATAAATATTTTTATAATATATATTTTTTCAAAAGGTTGTAAGATACAAGTCTTTACTCCTCGAAAGTATACAGTCTTCAAATTTAGAACTCTATTCATTGTGTTATTTTTCATTGAATCTTGTTTTTTATTAAAAATTAATGGGAAGTGGTTTATAATGGTCATATGATATGGATAAAAACATATTTTAGGTTATATATTCTTTATATGTGTAAAGATAGAGAGACCCTGCATACCCCTATTTCTAACATTCAGAATACAATATTAAAAGACTAAGTTTTCTTGTTTGTGAATGATCTGGGAGTTATAATAACTTGAGTATTGAATGAAAAAAATTTAATAATTTTATATATACCTAATAAAATAATTATGTTACCTTTAAACCATTTTTTTATTACATTCAATTGTTTATAGTCTTGGTCTACATAGTTGCTTTCAAACCCTAACTTTTAGGGTTTCAACCATGGGGAGATATTAACCCCTTAAAAACCATAAAAATTTGTAATATAATGTTTCTTATGGTATATTAATTTAATAAAGTGGTTTCATACCTATAGCCTCTATATTCTATACTGTACTATCTTATAGGTAGTCAACTAGCCTAAGAAACCTAGTGTAGTAGATGCTAAAGAAGGAAGTTGGACTTAGGAAAGGAATTGAGGCAAAAAATAGATTTAAAATCAATATTGGATAAAATGGGGTTAAATATAATTTTTTTTTTGTTCAAAATGTCTAAAATTTGGTCAAACCTTGAAGCTTTGTGCATTTAGAGGGCTAATTGGAGAGTCAAGTAGCCTAGAGGTATAAGATTTTGTAAAGGAACCTAGCCCAAGTTTTTGTGTGAAGTAATGGCATGGAAAAGGGTTTTTAAAAACCTTATTATTTTTCCTTTAATTTTATATGTATGGAATAGAATAGGGTTTTTCTCTCCAATAAGACTGTAAGCCAAGTGAAGGACTAAAGAGAGAAGTCAGTGCATAGAAAAGAGGGAAATTATTTCAAGGTTTTGAAAGGCATTGCACGAGCAAGGATAAGGATTCATAAGGTAGAAGATAATTTAATTCATAAGCTTAGATAAAATACCTTTGTTAAATATCCTGAATAGTTACAAGCTAAGAAGATCTCTCCATCAATTTCCCTTTACTTCAAAACCAAAATCAACATAATTATAAACAATAGGTTTATATAGTTATCAATTTTAAGAACCATCATTGGAACTAGAAGATATTACCTCATGTTCTTAAAAATAATACACAATGGATACATTTACCTAGGGTTCAATTACTATGATATTGGTCGCAATAGGTTTTGTAACTACCAATTCTTGAAGAGTTAGATTATCAAAGGCAAGAAAATTTTCTACTTTTTCCTCTACATTTAGTTCTTATAGCTATCTTCATCCATACCATGGGGTTCAAGAAAAATCATGTAGGGGATAACCAAGTATAGATTTTAAAAAGTGAATTGACAAAGATAATTTAGAAATGAATAACTAAACACATTCAATGGAGTAAAAGTCTTACTTGAAAAAAATGAAACTTCTATTCATTAACAGAGAATAGGTAAAATTGGTAAAATTTACTACAATGCAAGCTTTACAAATTTGATACATGAAGCATGCAATCTATGTTATGACTATGTGTAACATCAACCTTTGGCTAGATTTGTATGTTACATACTTATATAATTAGAATACAATATCAGTTATAATTGTTGTCAGTTACCAAGAAGATGGTTGTGTTAGTTCATCTCATAAGTTAGATGATGGTTGGTTAACTCATTAAAGCATGTAATTGTGGTGAGTTGACATGTGTATGTGTTTTGGAATCTAAAAATTCAATTACACACATAGAACCATGAGTTATAGTGTAAGACTATGAGGAACACAAGAATACAAGTTGTAGAGTGTGTAGGATTTAGTGAGCTAACATGAAAACTTGTGCAATGCATGGGTCTTATGAAATATGATGTAAAACTACCAGTACACTATAATATAGGTTCAAGGGTAATATAATTTGGTGATATTAGCCTATAACTCATATAACATGTAGGATTTTAAATTGGGAAGTGCACAGTAATGAGTGTGTAGTGTAGAGTGCATAGGGTTTATTGTGTATAAATCTATGATATGGCACAAGACTTATGCGTATGAATTTGAAAAAATATTAGGAAAGGAGTGTGTAATATTTGGTGAGAGGTGTGGGTCCTATTTAGCATAAAAATGAGGATTAAACTTAGCTATGTAAAAACTATGCATGGATCATTCACCCTTTATTGAAGAGTGATGGTCTCTATTGTGTCGATGCATAGTTATGAAAAGTACACCTGAAGTTGATGTGAAGTGAACCACATGGATTTATAAGAATATTTTATAAATTTTACCACTCAAAAAAGTGTATGTGTGTTATGGTGGGCTCATATTTCTATCACTTCGATGATCTAGTCCTTCACTATGGGATGAAAGTGTTTAGGATCCAAATCAGAAGGATGTTATGTCATTGCTAGCTCAAAAAGTGATAGAGTGTAAGGATTGATAATTTCTATGTTGAAAATTGGGTGCATGCCTAATTATTGTGGTAGATCAATAATAAATTCACTCTCACCAACAATATTAAAAATGGTGTAAGGACCATAGTGTAAAGGCTTGATCTTCTGGTGTGGACCTTTGAAGTGATCCTTTTGAAGTTACAACCAGATTTTATCACCAACTATAAATGCATGAGGGGTGTGATGTGAATTATGGCACTCCTTATACTTAGGTTGTGTGAAATAGATAATATACTAAATGTTTGTTAAATATACTAGATTTGACATAAAAATGTTTTACCTTTTTTTGCTTCCCATTCCTATCTACGTGATTCATTTCTTGATGGTGCATAGTAGGAGATGTCTAGAGGTGGCAAATGTTAAAACCCAAGACATGTTTGGAATGGAATATGGAAAATAAAGATGTGAAAATCCCTTTTTTAGGTGTGTTGAATGTACAATATATTGTCATCCTAGGTATAAACATGTGCATGTTTGTTCATTCATAAAAGATAAATAAGTGTGTGATTGACCACTTTTGTTTACCCATCTATCTAAGGATGAAAATCCATCAACCAATCTAGATGTGTACCCATCAATTCCCATAATGCTTACCAAAAATGACTCATAAAGCACATATCATGGTCAAAGATGATGGGGGTTGGTAACCTCAAATGAACCCAAACATCATTGAATAATGCTTTCATAGTGTTAGATGTGTCAATGTATTTTATGCATGTGACCATGATGGAAATCTTGGAAACCCAATCCAATACAATGAACACAACATCATGTTTTTATCTTATCATAGATAATCTAGTCATGAAATCCATGTCGATAGATTCCCATGGTTTGGAAATAAATAATAGAGGTTTGTAAAGTCCCAACTTCTTATTCATTGGCTTGAAGATGTAATAATAAATGTAAGACTTGATTTGTAATTCCACATGTGTGTGCATGCGTGGCTAGAGTCTTTGTCACGCTAAATTATCTTGAGGTATTGGTGTATTAAAACTCCTAGATGAGTTTTTGGCAAGGTGTGCTAGAGGGAACAAAGAGGTATCTAAACTTGTAGATAATTTGGTCATACATATATAAATCCTAAACCTGTGTATTATATAAGGCTAGTGTAAGTTATTATGAAGTCCTAATCAATTGAGTAGAGAGGAACCTAGTCTTAGAAATTATGTCATGTGTATCAAGCACTATGATGAGCATGTGAACCAATGATTGGCTAAGGCAATTTATGGCTTTAATATCCTTCCCTTTCTTGTGCTTGATCATGAGATGGAACTATTATATGTAATTCATCCATTTCATGTGGAAAAAAATTTCTAGCTTGTTCTACAACTGTAGGAATTGAAGTAGTTTATGGTCTAAATAAAAAATTATCTCCTCAAGAATGTAGTGTTTCCATTTCTTAATTAATTACATAATAACATACAGTACCTTCTCATAGGTGTATTATATTTTCACCATGTCACTTAACATCTTAAACTAGTATGTGATTGAATGTCCATGCTATATGACTACTACACTGAGTGTGTTTTTAGATGCATCAGTGTGTATTTATAAGGTTTACATAATGTCAATAATTTTATGAATAGGCACTATGTTGAGGCATTTATTGAGTACCTCAAAATCATGTTGTTGTTCATGTGTCCAATCAAACTTGACTTGGGTTCATGTGCATTATATTAGATCCTAAGAGATGTGAGAGAAACCAAGCACAAACCTATGGTAATTTTAGAAAGTTAAAGAAAACTCATCAATTCTATGAGATAATGTGGAGTAGGCCAATCTTAGATCACTTTGATCTTCTCTAGATATACAATGATGTCAGTGTGATTATTGATGTAGCCTATGTATTGGATCTATATTGTTCCAAATGTACACTTCACTAAGTTGGATGGTAACTTGTGTTGGTAAAAAGTGTCTAAGATGCATGATATGTGTTTCATATGATCTTCCCAAGTCTTGATAAAGATGAGAATTTCATCTAAGTAGATGATGATGAATGAGTTCAAGAATTGTCTGAATAGATCATCCATCAAGTACATGAAAGTGATTGACACATTAGTGAGGATGAAAGGCATGACCAACCATTCATACAATCTTTCTTGAGTTTTGAATATGTAGTCATATAAAATGTAAAATTTGGTAACTTGAGTATGGTTAATGATTCCCAATCCATAAGTCCATTTTGCTTGCTATCTTGACCCTCTTAGGTTTATTTTCATAGTTTCTCAGTCATCTATAGCCTTATAGACTGAACCCTTGCTGACCTAGGTTGCTCTTCCCATGACAAATCCATCCCCTAGGTCTCTTACTCCTTAGAAAATAGCACCCAAACTTGAATTACATCACTAAGACTTAGGGTGTCCTATTTTTGGCAATGTTGTCCAAGTGTATTTTGGCTTCTAATGATCATTTTATCCATATCCTTATCCTAATTCATGTCATCTTAATGTGAATTAATTTAATACACAATCATTAAATCCCCTATAAAAGGCCATTCAAATTCCATTTAGAAGTATTGGCACTCATTTACAAGAGAGAAGTGAGAATAAAAGCAAGACTACTCAAGCACTCTTACCTATTCTCTAAATACAACCATCTAATAGTATTTCAAGCTTATTCAAACCTTTATACCAATCCCTAGTCATTCCAAGTACACCTAGTTTTGCATTTACTTACATTTTCATCAAACTATTACACCAAGAACTTTAATGGGATAACTACATATATCTTGATCCCTCCTTAGAGTTGGTATGTAGGTAGCATGCCTACACATAGGGTTTGAAGTGCATCCAATGTATCATTTACACACTAACCTATTTTCCCTATTTGCCAAAGTTTTATTTAACTACATAGAAGACACAAAAACATAAAGAATAAGATCTATAAGGAGTTCTATTGATATTTAGGATCTAAAATTTGTTGTATAGGCTCACACAAATGTAGCAAACAAAACCCAGAAAAATCAAATCTTTATGAGTAGTTTGGATAATAACAACAAGACCAGGAATATAGTACTGAACACATACCATCCTATTTTTAATGGTCCTATCTAATCACAAAATGAATTCTAGATCTTAGTTTACAATAGTGTCCCAGTATTGTTCCTTTAATATTAGACTTTGTCTTAGCCATAATAGCTCAGAATAAGCTAAGTCATATTTTCTATCACTTATTACTATTTTTAGAAAAGGCAAAAATACAATTTGTTTTCACAATTTAGTGGCTTAATTATTGCATATTATTTACTGATTTATTAATCTTAGACCTATTTATTATTTAGGGATTAAACATATAATTTCCCAAAAATAATAAATCATTTGGTGAACTCGACTTACATCAAATTTTACATAAAAACCCTAGAAACCCTAGGGTAAATTCCTACCTAATTTTCCAAATTAATTTATAAATTTTTCCTTGAAAATTAAAATTAGAAATTCCTCTCAAATTTTAAAATTTTGTAGTAAAAATTTAAAATACTTTATTTCAAACCCTAGTTGCATCAACTAGGTCCTAGTAATTTTCCTATAATATTCTAATTATTTTCTAAATTTTTAGTTGAATATATAAATCAAAAAATAACTTCAAATTTCAAAAATTCATAGTTTTTTCAAAAAAAAAAATTTATCAAAACCCTGGTTACATCAACTAGGTCCCATTAATTTTCCTATAATATTCTAATTATTTTTTGAATTTTTAGTTAAATATATAAATTAGAAAATCACTTCAAATTTTAAAAATTCATAGTTATTTCAAAAAAAAAAAAAAATCTCAAAACCCTAGTTGCATCTACTAGGTCCTATTAAATCAAGCACTTTAACATAATTTTATGAATTTTATCTTACATACTTAGCTCATAAATTCAATCTAAATTTTAAAAATTCATAGTATTTTGAACAAATATTTTTGAAAAATCCCTAGTTGCATATACTAGCTCCTATTTTGCTTCTTCAGGTATCACCTTACATCCATAATCACATTGAAAAAGTGGTGCTCATTTATTTACAAACTTTTCTTACATTTCTTGAAAATAATAAGGAGACCATAATGGGCCCTATCATGTACATGAATGATGAAGTCTATCATATATTATTAAAAAAAATCATCCTTTGCATTTTATGCTTATGTTTCATTATATGGGAAGATATTACAAAATTCATCGCCAAAAATGCACAAAATTTCAAAATTCTTTTTTAATATTCTCTTTTTCTCTTATAGAATAATTCCCAACTCCATTTTTCCAAATGCATTCAAAATTTTATGTTACATGTCAAAAATTTATATGCCTTTATGCAAAAATTCATGTTATCTATCCTTTTCTTTCTATTCATCATGTGAAAATTTTATCATGCTAAACACATTAGATATGTCATATCACATATTAAATTTCTAAATGTATTCTTTCACAATGTCATGCTCTTTATTCCATACTTTCTCTCTCTCATGAGGAAAAATTTTCAAGACTATCTTGCAAACATATTAAAAATGTCAAGATTCAAGTCAAAGTTTTCTATGCATCAATTCACATTTCCATGCTATCTATCCCTTATTTGTTATCTATCATGTGGAATTTTATTTATAATCATATTGCTATACATGGTTTATACTTAGATGTATCTAACTCTTTGGCTACTTTTAAGTATCTTCTTATTACTACTAGACATAAGTAAACACTAGTAGTTATATCTATCCCTCCTCTCTTCAAACTTGGTTCATATAGATTTTATCTCACACCTACTACTAGCTCTATGCCTATAGTATATTATGTGGTACATACTATCACCCAAGTTTACAGTGATAGGTAGGTTGATTACACCCATGGTTATAGCTTTGTCACTCAAGTTAGCACCCATTCCGATCTATTTTCAGATCCTTTACCTATTAAAATTCTTCCTCCAGTCTAAATTTAGCCACAATGAAGACCTTCATCTCTAGCATAGATATTTCATACACCTCCATAACTTCAAGATTATAAACAACTTATAGCTACAATATTCACACCTAGAGTAGTTTCTTTGAGATATCATGTATCTACACATAGATCAAATATTTAGAGAGCTTATCCTACTTCTAGATGGGTCCTTAAGACCCCTACAGTAGCATCCACTTCTTAGAGTTATAAAGGGGCCTCATAGTTGGTTTCCACTATAGATATTTTAGAGCATTTACAACATATATAACTTTTAGAGCCACAGTCTCAACATTTTCATCATGCTTCACGATCATGCATGATCATTCTTCTTGATACAAGACAACATGATAGGGAGTCTCCCATGAAACTCAGTGGTTAGTATCATTTTTTTTTAATATTTCTTGTACATAGTCTTCCTGTGATTGATTTTACATAGGTCAAATATCTAAAAATTAAAAAACAATTCAAATTTTCAAAAATATAAAAATAATATAATATTTCAAAATACAAAAATAGTACAACATTTCAAAATCCAAAAACATTTCAATTATATGCATCATCCATGCTTTACATTGCTACTACTATGCTATGACTTACATGTGTTATTTCATGTTATTTTATATCAATTTATCTACATTATCATGCATCACTTGATCTTCTTTGATTGTTTGTAATAATATCCATCTCTTTGATTGCTTTACTCTACCCATTTTATGGGGTATCCTACATCTATATTTGAGACACACTTCAATATACACACCCACTGGGGACATATTCTACATGAATAAACCATCCAAGTTATGTCATTCCTATACCACACACTCTAGTTATCATGTTGACATACATTACTTACTATGCTTACATAGATTACCATATCGACACTCACTAGTATCTTGCACTTGTGTATTTCTTAGCATATACCTAGTCTTATACTAACATGTCTTGCATACTTTCACTCTTGTTTTGATTAGTTATATGTGATTATTTCAATTTATTACATGCTTTCTCTTCTTTCTTATCATATCTTGTTGGATTGTATTTCTAATTCTTGATTGTCTCCTATATGTGCCTTAAGACATTTTTCAATGTCCTCTTTTATTCATGTGTGTGCCTTAGAACATTTTCCAATGTCCTTTGCCTATACTCCTCTATGTGATTGTGGCTTCCATTCCAACTTGATTTTTTAAACTATATGTATATGTGGCATTTTAACATACCTTGTATGCTTATTTTTCTAGTTTGAGTGACATGTGTCCATGTCCCTTAATTGCTTGGCCCCTTAGCCACTCTTGTATGCTTCTTAATTATTGTTTTATATGCATGTTGCTTGATTAATTTCTCTAATTGTAATGCCATGATCTATATCATGCATTTCCTTACTTTCTTGGATGCCATGATGGACATCATGCTCCATCCCTTCTTACTAACAACTAACACTTTTGATCTGCATTCAGTATATTACACATATTATTACATTGTTATATCTATCTAGGCATACCCCTATTGATATAACAATCTCTCAATACAAACCATGATATATCTTTAGATATCTTGTCAATTATCATTGATATATCATATATCTATATAACATAACACACTTGTAGGTCTCTTTCTTCTAAGGGTAGTCATTGAAATGTCTTCATTCCTACCCTTAGAAGAGGGGGTCATAAAAATGGGTTTCATCATAGAGATAAGAGCTCTTAATACTTGAAAAAATAGTTTTTAGAACACTAAAAATAGAATCCAAACATCAGACCAGGAAGATAGTAGAGAATCTAGAACAATTACTAGATTTGGCCTTGGACAATAGTGCTAAAGTTGGAATATAGCACCAGATAGTAGGGTGTCTTATTTTTGGTGCTCCTATCCAGACAATAGAAAAATTGGTTTTTTCAAAAATAGATATAAAAGTGAGTTCAATCATAGGTTTATTAGTTTAGTACATTTTAGATTCAACATGTTTTAATTCAATGTTTGCTCAGAGAATCTAGATATAGGAGGCATCATGCACAACATAATGTCTCTCACTTCCAGATAGATTAGGTAGTTGATATAACTTCCAAATCAAAATCCATGCTCCAAAAACTAGTGATTAGGGGTAATGTGCATAGCACATTGATCCTCCCCCTTTTTTGAGTTTAATTTATTTCCCAAATCATTTCTCAGTAGTTACATGCCCTACTCCAGCTACAGGTGTTTGACATCCTATTTGAAGTTTGGATTTCATACAATCTTAACTTCTTGAGTACCTGATTTCTTGAGTTTGCTTATGCATAAGCCTATTACACTAGTTTCAGAGTGGCTTTCATACAAGCATAATCTCCATCTTTCAAAATGGCCAAGAGTGGCCTAGTTTCTAGCATACATTCAACTATCTATGCCAACATTGTCATATCATAATACATTCATGGGATTTAGGAGCCATATAATATGACATTTATTCCATATTGGTATTAATTCATAGCTTCACTTCATGGGGCAATGATGGAGCTGAAGGACTTGTTATCCTTTGTATTCTTGAGCCACCTATTCAGAGGGATTGGACACACATTCCAAACATTAATTAACACATTCATGATTCATTAGCTTCACTTAGTAGCCAATGATGAAGCCAAAGGGCCTACCTTTTCATTCTTGAGCCACTTTCAAGGAATTGAGCACTCAGCTCCATTCATAATATTACTTTTGGTATAGCACACACCTAACACAATCCAGCATCATAATAGGTTTTGTATTGGTTCATGTACCCAATTAAGTGTATTCATTCCTTTTTTTTCCTCTCTCTTACCCAAATTTTGTACATTATTATTTTAGATATAACATATCTAGTAATAATTGATCTAATCTATGTTTTTCATTGCAGATTCACACTTCCCACCATGCTCTCTCTACATAAATCCAACATCACACAACTTCATGAGCTTCACCTTTATAGGTAAGTTTAGGTATGCTTTCTATTTTTCCTTTATCCTATTATTTGGATTTAATACATCACTAGAAAAAAGGGGGGGGGGAAATTTAGTCATATAAAATGTGAAATTTGGTAACTTAAGTATGGATAATAACACCCAATCCACAGGTCCATTGTGCTTACTCTCTTGACCCTATTAGGCATGTTTTCATAGTTTCCTAGTCATTTATAGCCTTCTATACTAAACCCTTGCTAAGCCAATCTACTCTTTCCATGACAAATCCATCCTCCTATGTCTCTTGCTCCCTAACTATGCCCAAACTTGGAGTATAGCATTGAGGCTCAGGGTGTCCTATTTTGGTGTTATTGTCCAAGTGTATTTTGGCTTCTAGGTCATTTTCTCCTAGATCCTTATCCTAATTCATGTTGGCCTAATATGAATTCATTTAACCCATGATCATTAAATCCTCTATAAAAGTCCATTAAGAATCCATTTAGAAGATTTGGCACTCATTTACAAGAGAGAATCTAGAATACAAGCAAGACTACTCAATCACTCTTCTCTATTCTCTATATATAGCCATCAAATAGTATTTCAATCTTATTTAAACTTTTATACTAGTCCCTAGTAATTCCAAGTACACTTAGTTTCACATTTACTTTCATTTTCATCACACTATTATACCAAGAACTTCAATGAGATAACTGCATATAACTTGATCCCTCCTCAGAGTATTGGTATGTAGGCAATATGCCCACACATGAGGTGTGAAGTGTATCCAACGTATCCTTTACATACTAACCCTTTTTCCCTATTTTCCAAAGTTCCATTTAATTACATAGAATACACAAGCACATGAATAATCATCTCTATAATGATTTATATTGATAGTGAGGACCTAAAATTTGGTATACTAGCTCACATAGATGTATCAAATGAAACTCAAAAAAATCAAATCTTTCTGAGTATTTTGGACAATGGCAACAAGACTAAGACTATAGCATCAAACACATACCATCCTATTTTTATCAGTCTTATCCAATCACAAAACAAAGTCTAGATCTTAGTTTATGATAGTGTCCCAGTCATGTTCCTCTAGTATCAAACATTATCTCAGCCATAATAGCTTAGAATAAGCTAAGTCATATTTTCTCTCACTTATTACTATTTTTTAAAAAGGCAAAAATAAAATTTGTTTACACAAATCAGTGGCTTAATTAATGCATATTATTTACTAATTTATTAATCTCAGACGTGTTTATTATTTAAGAATTAAACATATAATTTCCCAAAAATAATAAATCAAAATGTTATCTTCTAGATGTCTTTAGGATAGAATAGATCCTGATGGTAACTAACTTCAAGTTGACCTTGTTGAATTCTTGTGTGCTTTAGATCTAGGCCAAAAGGTCTTCAATATATGGTAGTGGATATTGATTCTTCACTATGGTATTTTTGATTACATGATAGTCTATGTATAATTTATAATACCCATCCTTCTTAGGTAAAAGGTCTATTAGAATCTTACAAGGTAAAGAGCTAGGCATGATCTTACCCTGATCAAGAAGCTCTTGAATCTAGTGCTAGATCTCATCATTCTCCCAAACTGATTTATTATAAAGGAGGATATTTAGAAAAGGGAATATAATAACTAAATCAATATTGTGATTTATTGTTTAATGTGTTGGAAGGCCTTAAAGTATATCAAGACTTTACTATTCTTCTCCAGTAACTTATAGAGTTATTTTTGTTGTGACAATATGTGAATGTTGCATGCTACTAGGGTATGTTTTAGTTTTGACTACGTAGGTATATCATGATGGACCATGAGTAACATGAAATTCCATACATGTGATATGAGTTTTTGAAATTTCTTGGTAGAGATCAAGGTGACTTTGGTCTTGGGTGAATACTCCAAAAGGTTTTAGAAGTGATCTTACACATGAATAGTCTAATGTTATGGCTTGGCTGGATATGTAGCTTCATGGTAATATAAATATGGTATCCCTAGTAGGATGTTGTATACCTCTATAGGTGCAATGTCATAAGTGTCATTATTTTTCATAGGCTTGAGTTTATACTAAAAATTTCATTTTCACTAGACATGTATATATTTCCCCTATATAGCCACCCTAAAGAGTATGGCTTTAGATGCACAATAGTGATAATACCAAGGTGTTGAGATATGGATTATGTGATGATGTTATTTTGGCTACCAATATCTATGATGACATGGAGAGGTTGATACTTCACCCAGAACTTAGTGTGGAAGAGACATTTATGCTCTTTAGAGATTTCAATCATAGTGGTGTTGGTTCTTAAGTAAGAGGCATCTAGATAAATTTTGTCCATTAGTGTGGGTATTGATGTAGATTATGAAATCAAATACCGTTATGCATGGTATTCAAAATCATTGTAAGTGGATGAGTGATGGCAATGGCACCACTTATCATTAGACTTATTCTTCATGCCTGTCTAAAGTATAAGGTGTTAGAGCCTTCAAGGGTTAAGAATTCTTCTAATGCTACTCTCTTTTATGAGAAGTGTGTTTTTTATTTTTTTTATAAGGATATGATGTGAAGTTGTGCAAAGGTTAGGCCCTGCATGTTGCATTGGATGAAGAAGTGACATGTTGCTTCATCTTTGCCTTTGCTTTGATATTTTTATCATTGTGATATGCTTACCCCAAAGTGTCATAAATCAATAAATCCATCTTCACATGGATATAAGGTGATATTTCACTGATTTACTTCAGTACCTTATGTTTCTCACTCAAGTTCTTTTGTAGGCACATAGAGTAGTCATGAAAAATGTTAGTGTAGTCTTCCATAGACTAAAATTTATGCTAACATAGTTGTTGTAACTTGATTTATTAATATTCAAAATGGCATAGAGGGTATTATTTCTCCTTCAACATGTCAACAAAATTATTCCATGATTGGAACACACTCTTGCATGCATTATGTGTTGAAGCTCTCCCACTTGTGAATAACTAGTATGGACATCTTCAGTATTACAAAGGTGATCTTATCAGCATTAGTGTAATAATTAATTAATAATTATTCCTTGATCTATCAAATCTATCCATCCAATGTTTTGTCATCGATCTTACCTTCAAATAGAGGGATGTCGATGTTGACTTAAAATTTTAAGGGGGTTTATTTCTAAAACTATTGTTAACCAAACTATGGAGGCATGGTAGAAGGCATAAAATTGAGATATACCATAAATTCATGGAATTAAATAATATGTTAGGTGTGTCATGCCTCTAGTATATCATCTATGAGCTTTCATACCTCAGGAGCTACCTCAAGTTGTTTATGGGTGTCAGTCATCTTAATTTTACTATGACATTCTTCCAAATATTTTGAAACAAATTTAATTAACAAACCTTCCTTCTTGAGTTGTTCTTGCATGTTTATAAGCATAAAAATGAATATAGCTTTTTAAATTTGATACCAATGATCCACACCATGGGTCCCAAGACCAAATGTGTAGGTGATATGTTATAGGTACAATCATTGAGAGAGGGGGTGAATCAATGAGCCTAGATATTTCAATTTAAATTTTAGTCCTTTCAAACTATTAAACAATTAGTATATATCACTTGATCAAGCAACATTAACAAGAGAGATAATTCATTCAATGTATACATAATATTAAACACATAACACATAGTTCCTATGGGAAACCCTCATGGGGAATAAAACCCACTCTCAATCCTTCAACACATAGAATACTATCCTATAAGAAATTATAAACATGAGACTGGTCAACTCTTTTATACCAACAAACCTTGATCATATCCTCCTAACCAAAGGCCTTTTGTGAAACACCTATTTCACAAGGAGAAATTGCCCCTAAGGAAGATAAAGTCCTTTAGACCCTCCTTTGAACACCTCCACATTAGAACTGATGTCTTTAACACTTGATGATGGATCTCTTTTTTCTAACCCCTACACAAACTCTCTCTCTCTCTATCTTATACAAGCCTCTCACATAGGCTTGCCACAATCTCACTCATTCTTCACTCAAACTATCCTCATATGCACACTCAGACCTATTCACATATCCTCAAACTAAAATATCACTATTTAGAAATTATAAATATTAATTACATGTCATACACATAGTCCTAAATATGATCTATTCATTAACTCATCAACTGGGCACTCTACCTTTCCTTCACTCTATAACTCTTACAAACACCTTGCACAAGTATCACTCCCAAGTCTTCCACACACCTAGAAACCAACACATTTAGTTTCACCATTTATAGAGAAATCATGAATTAACAATATCAAAATATTTATATTTGGCCATAATGCATGCCTTCACCCTTAAGGTATCTCACATGGGTCACACTTAAGCACAATCCACTTTTAATTAGGCCTTAGTCACTTTTAAGTCCTATGGAGACCCATTCAGCTCTTTAACACTTCTCTGAGCGAATAAAGAACATAGGAAAATTTTAAAAATCATGGACCCATTATAAATTATCTATATGTCCCATTTAAGTTTCCATATCCATCATAGCACCCTTATTTTTAAGCACAAATAACTCAAACACTTCTTTGTACACACAATCATTATGAACAAAAACATAGTCAACTTAAAAAACTTTATTCACATTTTATATGATTTTTAAATCCTTCATAATGAACATAAATCATCCTTATTTATTATCCAACATTCCCAAAAATCTACTTCATCATTAAACATCGAAACAATATCAGAATGAGCTCAATTACCCTTCTCAGATTACTTGTAGAACAAAGTTAAACACATAGTCAAATTTGGAGATAAATATATTTGTTTTTACACATAATAAAATATTCAAATCTATATTTCCATATGTACCTTTGAGTCCTCTATCACTTTTATTTTTACACCATTTGAAAATTCATCCTTGATCAAAAGATATGGTTCAAAAACCATAGACTAGTTTTTCCCTTTATTTAATTCAAATATTCAAATGCAAACGGTCACAAGTAAACATATAATAGTTGTCCTCATATTGTTGATCAATAATATTTTGAAACAAAATCACTCTATCAATATCCTTTGAAAGTGATCGATCTTTAATCCATAGTACTTTACTGTCTAAATGTTAAACTTTAGTCACTTTAACCTAATCTCATACACCCTTGCAAAATTAACTTAATACACACCATCAATCTCTATAGATAAACTAGGTATTTAAATATCAACTCTCACCATTATATCTAGCTCATAACTCTTGATATCGTGACACTTTTCACCCTCATGTGCCTTCTAATCATTTTACTATCATTCCATGTACTTGTGCCACTTGGCAACCTCTCGTGTAATGTTGACATGTTGACTTCATACACACCATAGGATCAAGATATATGATTTAATGCACACAATTGGATCTTCTAAACCAAATTAACTCATCCTTAAATGTGAATAAACTTTATGTTATCTAACCCATCACTATATGTAAGTACAAATTTGAAGATTTATATCTTAAGTTGGATAACACTTAAAGACCCCAAATGTTTAGGGTAGATTCTTGACATTATATAAAACGTCTCCATGATATCCTTTTACCAATATTATCCTTACACATATCTAAAATAAATTCACAAACTTATTGTTTCATCTATGTCTACATGATGGTTTGTGACAGTCTAGAAAACATTACAAACTTCTTGGGAAGCCAACTTTTCACTTACATATCTTTTATCACACTTTAGTGCTTGAATTGAAAGTTAGCATAAATAAACTAGGCACAAAACTAAACAAACCAATATGATCACCTTATCTTTAAACATCCACACATTTGAGATATGTGATCATCAAAATTATTACTCAACTCTTCTTGCCACATTGCAAAGTTGGCTAAGTATGGGAAAACACTATCAAAATGCCTAGGAACCCAACTTTTCACTTGCATATATTTTATTGTAATTAGGTGAATGACCTAATATTTATATCATAATAACTATGGACTAATGTGATCACAAATATATGACCAATTCCCCCTGACTTATCCACACATGGTAATGGTGACATCATCAAACTGCTTACTCAAATTTTCTACCACTAGACCCAAATTATCTAAATGAAAACTATGGACTACCAAATGAATTCCACTCATGTACACAATCTCTAAAATCATCCTTTACCATTGATAGGACCCCTTTCACATTCTTAAATCACCATAATCATCCGTAAACATCTATAATCATGCCAAAACTAAATATCAACCAAGCCAACTTTAATCACACTAAGACAAACACATTGTACACTTTGTCATTATTACTTAGGTTATTAAATAACTTCATCCACTCACCATGACATCACCATGATATCATTGATAAATATCCAATGGGACAACCAATTTTTGGTATTATAGAGTGAATGGTCAAACCAAATTCATAAATAAACAACTAAACACATTCAATGGAGTAGAAGTCTTACAAGAAATACAACTTCTATTTGTTAATAGAGAATAGGGAAGACTAGTACAATGTGCTATAGTTTATGTTTTATAGGTTAGATACATGGATCATGTTATATGTGTCAATATTATGTGTAGCATTTACCTTTAGCTAGATGTGTATGTTACATACATATATAATTAGAACACAAGAGTAGTTAAAACTAATGTTAGTTACCAAAAAGGTGATTGAATCAATTCATCTTCTAGGGTAGATGATAGTTGGTGAACCCATTAAAGCACATGGTTGAGGTGAGTTAACATGTGAATGTATTATGGATTCTAATAATTCAATTAGGCATGTGAAATTATGATCTACAATATGGGATTATGAGGTGTGTGGGTTTGTGAGTTATAAAATCTATAGGATTAAATGAGCTAGCATGAAAACTTGTGTGGTGTATGGGTTTTGTGAGCTATGACACAAAAATACTAGGTGAAATGTACTACAAAAAATATGGGCATAGAATTTGGTAATATTAACATATGACTTATGTGGTGTGTGGGACTATGAGTTAGGAAGTGCACAGTAATGAGTGCATAGTGTGGAGTGTGTAGGGGTCAATGTGGAAAAGTCTATGATATGGCATGGGACTTGTACATATTAATTTTAGCAAACTTTAGGAAAGGAGTGTGAAATATTGGGTGAGAAGTGTGAACCCTACGTATTAGAGTGAATGATTAATAATCTTGGCTTCATATTAACCATATATAGATCATCACTAAATTCTACTTATATGGGACTGTAGAAGGTTTTAGAATCTTCTTATTGTTTTAATTTCATTTTCTCTTTCAAGTTTAAGATTTCCTCTTTAATGCCTAAAATGTGTTTCTCTACTTCAATTATGTCATCAAAATCATGATTAGGAGGCTCATACAAAATGGCCTTTGTTATGATGGTGATGAGGTCTTGGTTATTTTATTCATCAGGTGATTCATTGGGGAGAGGGATAATATTCCACTAGGATTTTTAATTGAAGTAGGAATTAATTTTCTAGGTTCCTAAAGTTGGTAATAGAATTTGATTCTAAGTCTAAATACCAATCATATGCTTTTTATTTCAAATTTAAAGGAAACATTCTAAAAGATATGTCCTCAAATTACACTTTTAACATGTGTATAACCACTCTGTAACTAATAATGTGGTCTTTAGTAGGTCCTAAATGGTCACTCTAAAATTCTTGTAGGAAATCAAATAGATCTTTAATCAGGTCATGATGAATTATTGGGATGTTGATGGATAATTCACTAATCTAAGACATGGTGATAGCCACAAAAATTAATTAATTAAGGATAAGCTTAAATAATTTTGAACAATATGTGAAATAAGATAATCCTTACTAGTTTTGTTCCTCCTATGTCTCAACAACTAAAATAAGCAAGGTAAGAACTTAAATCTAGACCTTATGATCCTTGTAGTGGGGCCTAGGTAAATTTTAAATAAAAATTTATTAAAATAAAACTAGCAAGCAAAATATTTTTCCCTTCTTTTAAAACCATATGTTTTTCACTACAAAATCTTGTGTCTGTAGGTGCTCATGAGGTTGAGTGTTCAAAGGATAAAATAGGGGGAAAATGCATGGGATAAATATGTCCCATAATTAATTTTAGGATTGATGTTGGTTCAATCCAAGGATCAAGTATTTTAACCCAATGTTTACTCTGAGAGCATAAACCTTTACCACAAGAGGTTCAATTGATATGAGAATTCATTATTAATTTACTTGTTTGCTTATTTTTTGTCTTAATATCGCTATCTACTTGATTCAAATGATAAAATAATTAGAATATACTTCACTAAAATTCATTTTAACATCTAAACTATGGAATAATATCATCTAAAAAATATAAAAAAGAGGGGAGAGTTAAGTAAAAAAGAGAGGACATCTTTCATCTAAATGAGCCTTTTGATGCCAAGGAGATGAAAGCATACCTAACCATGCTTAAACCACTATGTTCTCAATCTATCTATTATATAAGCATGAACCATTCAATGGTCAAGCTTTTAAGGAAACCTAAAAGGTCTTTAATCTACTACACCCATTCTAATGATAGTATAGCTAATAGTCCATAGTTGTTGCACACAAATGACTGAGAAAATACTAAAGTAAAGCATGAATGAATCTAATAGACTAGTTAAAATAGTTGTTACATATCCTAACTAATATGATCATTAAAAAAAATGAATGCTTAAATGGTAGATTATTTACTAATATAAACACACAAAGACTTATAGTAAACATCACATAAAGCCTTTTGAAATAATTTATAGCTGAAAGCACAAAAAGCATAAATTGTTCTAAATAAAATCAAAGAGCCTATAAGTAACTATACTAGAGTAATCACAATATGATTTATACATTCATGTATGCAATCAACCATAATATCAATCCTAACACCAATCAAAAAGATAAATCAAGACTAGATATATCAAGTGAGAAAAACATAATCAAATCTAAATTCAACATTCTCAAAATTTCTTGTTACAACTGATTTATAGGAAAAAAGTAAGGCTAAAAGTGTGAGAGAAAGTTTGGTGTACTCCAAGACAATTCCAACAACACTTCTATGCCTAAATTTTTGACCAACCCTTGATAAATAATCTAGGCAAAAGAAAAATAAAGAAAGGTAGGTGAAATCCTAGTGCAATTCCTCTAGAGCCTTAGTACCCAAAAGTATCACCCTTTATAATGGCAAAGCATCCTATTTATGTAGATAATTTATGAATCTCATGGCCTCAAATTTCAGATCATCCCACTAATGGGGTGGTTACAAATATTCAATGATTATTTTAAAATGTTGTTGGGATTTTGTAGATGATATTTATGGATTGTATAGCACCTTAGTCTTGTACACTTAGTAAACTCAAACCTTAGTTATTATTAAATCTTGCATTTTCTCTATCATGTGCCCCTTGGCCTATCTCTTAGTCTAACTAGTCTTATGTTGATGATCTAGGACTTATATAGTTTCCAAAATGCTTAAAATGTATTTATCTTGCATTTCTACAAGTTTTGAGCCTACCCCTACTTTCCTATAACTTGGATACTAATGTCTAGGATAGATACTAGTGTCATAACCCAACACAAGTATTTAATGCCTTAAAATCATCCAATCTAAAAGTAAAATATATCTTAATGGTCGACCTAAGTGATTCTATTTGAGTTACATCTCCAAAGGGATTGATATAAATACAAGATCAATCCTCATTCATTCCTCACCTAGAAAATACCAAGAGAGACCAAGGTAGCTTATCAAAACCACTCTATCAATAATTAAATTAAAAAAATCTTCCCTATTTCCATACCATTCATAGGTATAGCAAATCTACAAGTCTGAAGTATTAAAAGAGTAGCTTGAGAGCTTGATTTTCCAAGTCACAAACTAGGTAATTGTTGCACTTATTTTGCACATAATACATGATTCACACACAATCTAACACATAAGTTATAACTACATCAATCTAAGGCCATCTTTGGAGTATTAGATATGTAGGAAACACTCACTAACATAGGGGTCTTTAGGTTAAGCTTGACATCATGTGCCCACTAACCTATTTTTCACCAAGGTCACCATGAAGATAAAGAATTGGGGTTTTAAAAATTCATGAGGAGCAATAGTCCATGACCTAGATCTGAATACACCAAATTAAAGGTGAAGACAAACCAAAAAACATCTAGGTGTTGGTATCCCTTTAATTTGGATATTCCATTTAGTACACTTGTGTCGAACCTAGATAGTAGTGTCGATGCAACCATCCTAGGCTAATGTTAGTGTTTACAAATATAAAAGCATCAATTCCAAGATCTAATAATTGTTATAGAATTATCTTCTAGAATATTTTCTACCTGTTATAGATTCAATATTATGTTAGAATTAGAACCAGCTAACTATATCACTTCTTAATCATTTCCATGTATAACTTAGTTTTACTTTCTATATTTATCATGTTCTTAGTATAATAAATTCATGTATGTTTATATCTAAGTTTAGAACCCAATTGGCCTACTATAGATCTAATTATCACCCTTGTACATTATCATTTCTATATTATTAACCCCATATACTCCAAAATATATGATTCCTCTATCCATTTTATGGTTAAATATTTGGTGAACCCAATCATTGAACATCAATCCCTAGGAAAATTTGAGTTTTATGATTTTTATTATTGTTGATTCTTGATTGATCTAATTTTGCATTCACATGTGATATGGATATCTATATTAATTATTTTATGGTCTAATACATTATATTTACTATGGTTTACTATATTAATTACATTATTAATATGTTAATCAAATTTGTGCCAATAATGAAAGGATTTTAAAGTGGAAAAAACACTTTATCTCTCTCCAAAATTATTTTTGTAATGTTATAGATTTGATTTCTAGATGCCAATGTGCATGCTCAACCATTTGTTCTACCTGAGTCTTATTCAAATGATATCTACCATCCCACACCCATTATTCACTCATAGCTTATATTGGATTCCATAGTCCATGATATTAATAATCAAATAGGTAAGGTTTATTAACCCATCCCACCATAATTTAATGTACAATAGGCTCCTCTTAAACCTAATCTAGTAATAAAATCCAAGTGATATGAAATTCTTGATCAATTGAGCAATATGCATGAAAAAATTTCAATCCTTGAGATCCTAAAGCAATCTAATGTCTATAAGGATATCCTATATGAGGCATTATATGAGACACAAGTTCCAAGTGATATCGAGCCTACTCATTTTGTAAATATTATGAAATATCTTAATAACAATAATGAGCTCATCACCTTTTATCCAACATATTTACCATCCAAAGATATCATTAACCAAAATTTACCTTTGTTCATACAAGCGATAATGAAAAATAAAGGTATCAAAAGGGTGCTCATTGATAATGGATCGGGCCTATAAATTTGTAGCATATAATTCCTAACCACCATGGGTAATAACACAAATATTCTTCAAAACATAGTTATGCACATAAAAGGGTTTGACAATTCACATAGCCCTCTAGTTGATCAAATTACTTTGGATGTCACCATATAATTGAAAAATATTTCAACGACTTTTTAGATCATGTCACAATCCTTACATTAAAATTTAATTTTGGGTAGACCTTGGATGCAGTTAATGGAATTTTTCCCATGTACAGTTTATTGATGTGTAAAATTAATACATGAGGGGACATTATTATCCATTCTTACTGATGATGAACCTTTTAAATTTTTTAAAATGATACATTCCACAACTGAAGGCAACCCTATAGTAGAACCACATAAACAATTCATCCCTCTTGAGCATATACATACGTATGAAATAAGTGAGTCAAGTAAAATGGGTCCTTTGCCTCTAGATACAAATAAGGAATTAAAATCTAAGGTACACAAAGACATGCATAAAAATAAAGAACCATTACCAAAATATCTAGTAAACTTACAAGAGTATCAAACATTTGAGATTCTTTTATTAGTCAATACTAAGAAAAAATATGGAAATGTTTCAAATTGCTATGATATTAATGATGATATATCTTATGATATGACAAATGAGAAAATACAAAACTTAAAATTTGATCCACTTGATCACCTATCATATAACCTATTTGAACTTATGGGTCCTAGCATATATAAGTGAACCCCACTTGTATAAAATATATAATTGAATCCAGATACAAGTAATACAAAAATAGGAGAAGAGCATGTAAATTTTTGTTACTCCATACACCCCTCTTGGTTGAAAACATTGAGTTAACCGTAGAAGGTTCAAATGAAAATTCATCATGTGAACAATGTGGGGTCTTATCAAAATATTCTAATCATGACATAACAAAATACTCCATATAATTTGAGCATAGAATTATTTTTTTACCTTCTACCAGACACAGATCATGTAGTCAACTTGTATCCATAGAATTCACAATACCATACTATAAATATCATTAGATCAGTGGCCATCATACCAATCAATGTGAGATATTGAAGCACCAAATTCAAAAATATAAAAATAAGGGACACACACATTGTGTCTAACATGAGGAAAAGACAAAATCCCTCCTATCTTTCAAAAAAGAACTATCTCTCAAAGTGACCAAAGCATGAGGATTTAACTATTACTATTACTATTGATGGGGAATATTTCCACCATATCTAGTTTGATAACAAGTGGGATACAACTTGTGGTACCACTTTTCTCACACAATTGGTGAATTCTACACATGAACTAACATACTCTCCATTCATACCATAATCTATAGGATACATATAGTTACCTATTTCTCATGGCCCATGTTTGGATTGCTCAACCATATAGATATTAGACCATGAACCACATTTGAAACTAAAGTTGGGACAAAATTGTGTAGTCGAATGGAATGCTAAGCTAGATACTACAAACATGTGTGTTAATTTTTTTAATATGGATATAAAAAAAATCATATGACATGATGGCCATGATTATTTTAATACACCATTGGCTTCAAATAAATCATTAAACAGAAACATTGAAGTGTGGCAGTGTAGTGATATAAATAAATATTATGTTTTAAGTGCTTTTGGAGTTTTACAAGATAATACCCAAGTAATTAAAGATGTTTTAAAGAAATGACAATATTCATATTTACACTAAAATATATCTAATAAATATAGATTTACCTAGTTTAGCATGTGCAATAAATATATCAAGTACTAAGTAACTAAGGGATAAAGATAATGTATCTTAATTATTATTTTGTTCTAGACTATGGTAGTAGTTAGGAGTCATCACAAGGCTATGTTAGAAATATAGACTTTATATTTTTTACTTTAAGATGGATGTGTTGATATGGGACAATACTTTTGATGCTTAAATCCATATCCAATACTAGTGTCCAGTGAGAGATATACATAGAAGTGACCTCAAATTTGGACCAGATCCATAATTCCCCCTATGTAATCATTTTATGTCTCAACTTAATACCCAAGAAATTAAATTTATTTCAAAGGAATGAAAATATTCAGATTTACACTAAAATATAGTCAATAATATAGATTTACCTAGTTTATCATGTGTAATAAATATATCAAGTACTAAGTAACTAAGGGATAAAGAGAGTGTATCATAATTATTATTCTATTATGGACTATGGAAATTAAATTTTACAATATAATACTCAAGTAGTTAAAGTTGTTTGAGATGAATGATAATGTTCATAATTACACTAAATTATAGTTAATAATATAGATTTACCTAGTTTATCATGTGCAATAAATATATCAATTACTAACTAAGGGATAAAGAGAGTGTATCTTAATTATTATTCTATTTTGGATTGTGGCAATAGTTCAAAGTCATCATAAGGCTGTGTTATAAATCTAGACTTTATCTATTTTGTATTATAAGTATTTTTTTACTTTAATATGGTTACATTGATATGGGACAATAATGTTGATGCTTACATCCATATCCTATGCTAGTGTCTAGTGAAATATATAAATAAAAGTGACCTCAAATTTAGACTAGATTTGTGATGCCCCTTGTGTAATAATTATATGCCTCAACTTATGTTCACTTGTATGACAAATATATATAATAATCAACCCTAGTTCCTTTTTATTATATCTATTATAACATAGTAAAAATGGGTTAGTAACGTGAGTCAAGCTAGCCATAACAACCTTGGTGTTTCTAAGTTTTGCCTACATAGCCAATACTCCTAAGAGGGCCTCAAACTCACATGTAGTTCTCCCTCATATACATGTATGTGGAATTGTAATAATATGGATACATGATATTTATTAGATTAACCCTTAAGACAAGTGATGTAAAGTCATATTTAACCTTTTGAATTATTCAAATATTTAAAATAGTGTTGTAGTGTAATTTGATAGCTTGAAATAGACAACACTTTCTTATTACAAAGTTGCCTTATCAAATTAGAAGGTGTATTAATTAGACCATAGATTTTATATATAAGGAACCTTTTGAATTTTAATTATAACCTAGTGACATGTGAACTACCAACCATAGGATGGGCAAAGAAGGCTAATAAAATGGTCACAAAGTGAAAGATAGGGAAAGAGATAAAAAGATAGTCTAGATAGTTGCATCAAGGTTGGATGCTAACATCAAAGTTAGTGTCCAAGATGAAATTAAGTGTCTAAGGGATAAAAAAATATATAAAATAATCAAAATATGTAGGGGCTTCTAATATACACTGGATGAAGATAACCATACATAACATGCAAGCCCAAGGGGCATGTAAATCAAGTGAAATAAGATGGAACTAAAGAGGTCCATGAGTGACTACATTAATAGATGTCTAATTCTTAGTAAAAAGGTATATATGTATAATAAGAATATAAATATGTGTACTTGTACCAAAATTGGTGTCTACTCCCCCCCCCCTTTAATCTAGTAATGCGATAAAAAATAGAATTACTAGTTTAAAGGAAAATAAAATGCATACCATGGTGTGGACACACACCTTATATTTTCTTGATTTGTTACTTCAATATTTCATCCTTTGAACATTACCTACAACTAAGGATATGATGAAAAATATAAATCATTTTATATAATATGTATGTAATAAATACTAAAAGGTAGCATAAATAAAGAACATGGATAGAGTACAACCATGTACATGTTGCATAGTATCCAGGTCTAGAGTGCTAAAATATAGAGAATTAAATAGGGGACTTACAATCTCATCTATATTATAGACATGAATATGATTAAGTCTATAAGTGGTAAAAGTGTATTGAACCATGGGGGTGTTTTACCTATAACATTAAGAGTTGGGAGGTGATAATGACCCTAATTTAGAATAAGAAGAGTGGTATTTCAAGAATCAACAATATCATTTCTTGATGAGTACAACCCGATTATAAAAGATATGTATATGTATAAATTAATATAGGTTGAGTTGTGTAATCAAGCTCACCTAAAAACTTGATGATACCAGATGATTTAATCCCTCTAATCACACTAAAAAAATAACCAACCACTAAAGATGGGTAAGGCTCAATATAGTCTGTAAATGCTCAATTGAGGTATCAATACATTGGGGTATCAATACATAGATGTTTTATAATTTTAAACTAATTTTTATTTTTAAATATTATGCACATGTTTCATAGTGTATGCACCTCAGATATGTCTTTTGATAGAACTATGTCTAATAAATGGTACCAATGTATAGGATTTTAACATAGTTGTGAATTTGGATCATATATTGTGTATGTTTTACCAGTTTGGAAATCTGTATAAGTGTGGATAACATGATTATAAAGCATTCCCCCAATATGTATAAAGGAAGTTAAAACTAGAATAAGTACCAATGTGGAGGGCATGTTTTCAAAAACATTCCCCAACTGTAAACTAGAGATGTTGAATATTTAATAGGTTTACAGAACATGCTTCCCAAGCATGCCCTAATTAAATATGATAACTGTGAATGTGTGGAATCCATTCACATATGACATGCCCCAAATGAATCTTAAATTTTATATAAGTACCATATACTAAATAAATGTGGAGAACATACTTCTAAAGCATGCCCTCACTATAATCTAAGAGTTATGCCAAGTGTGTTTTGATTATGTAGAATATGTTTATAAACATGCCCCTATAAGGATACCCCTTTTTTGGAAGGAGAGAATATAGTTCCTAATATTTATCTCCTCATAAAATTAATAATGGATAATTTTTTTGATAACATTTGACTAGGTAATGTTGTGGCCAAGAGTTTGTAACATTATTTTTGGTAGTATCTAGAATGTAGCAAGATATCTATGTAGCAAAAAAAATAGTGATTTTTGGAAATGCTTTAAAAAAAATTAAAATTTTGTATAATATGTAAGGGTTCATTATCTATATCCCAACACAACTTGTGGTTTTTAATTTGGACAAATGAGGCTCAGGATATGGTCATTTGAAGTTGTGTTAAAGTGGTATATTTGGTAGGTTGTAATTAATATTTAAAATCATTTGAATTTTGAACTTTTGTGAATTTTGGGATTTGATTATAGAGAGAAATAATTACATTCACAATATCTCCTCATCACTTATGATTTGATATGCTCTAGAGTGCCCTATCTGGCTAGGATTTTTTTGAGCTAATAAGTAACTTTATGACAATTTATTAGTAATTTTGATTTTTTGAAAATTTATTTTTTGAGGTTTTTTTGTATTTTTAATTAGATTTTGTATGATTGTGTCAACATCTTATATTCTTTCATCTATATCGTGATGCAACTATTTATTTCTAAACATTATTGTTGACATTTTTCTAGCACAGATGTTAGTGTCTCACACATCTATCCTATGTGAACACTAGAATATAACACTAATATATTTGAATTTTGAGTTTCATTTATTTATAGTTATGTATTTTTATATCAAAATGTGAACAATAATAAGTTTTTATTATTTATTTCTTGGTTGAATAAGGATGTTCATATTCAAAAGTTATAGCATGGTCAACATTATTCAACATTAATAGAGCTAGGTCTAGATACAATCGACTAGAATATTATTGATCAAGCATGATTGGGGTATGTAGCCAATTTGGGATGGATATCTTATGGTATCCACATCCTTATAGCCCTATAAAAGAGGTGGAATCAAGATACATGTGCATTTGGCTTATTAATAATGAGATGATTGTCACCTTGAAGGATGTATATCATATATTTTGGCTAATGATTAGGGGTGAGCTAATGTGGGTTACTAATGATGGTAGTAATATATATATTTATCAATCCCATGTAAATTTTACTATTTAGATGGCTCTTAATGTAGATCTAAGTAATATGTTTTTTTATGACATTATTAGAGGTAGTGTTCCATGACTGCAAAAGTTTATTTATGTGTTATGAACATCATTTATAATTGTAGAGGGTGGGATTGTTGGTATTTCTTATCATATGTACAATATATTTAATCACATTGACTTAGATAGGACTATATATTCTTGGTATCACTCTATACTATTCCACTTATATAGGGATCTCTATAGATTTACATTAGAGATCCATGGTGATGGTATTGGAGTGATGAATATATTATATGTCTACGAATATGAGCATATAATAGTAGTATGATGAGTTCATGGTCCTCTCCATGGATGGGATCACCCATAGGTGTTTTTTGTGCAATGGATACTCCTACATGGTAACATCTATACCATGATATATTACCAAACTACTTTGGATAGGCTATATCCTGATTAGATTGTGTGGCATCCTTATAAAACTTGTGTTGGGTGGTCTTAGGATGACCATGAGTTATAGAGAGTCCACATTAATATGTGGTTGATTAATAAGTTTCCTAGTGTGTATAAGTTATTTTAGTATGATCAAGTGTTATAGAAGTTTGGAGTTGAGTAGGGTGTACCCTCAGCACCATATCCATGGAATTTCATAATATAGAGTGGACATAGGCTAAATAATAGGCTAGCACCCACTACTATAGATCTAGCCTCGTGCTTAATTGATGAGTGAGATCCCATGGTTACCCTAGCAATAGGAAATGATATAAGGTATACTACTGGTTATGTTTATTGGTGAGATAGATCTTGATGGCCTTTATTTTTTCTTATTATAGTTAATATTGGCATTTTTTATCCCACATACCAGTCATGTACTAAGTTCTAATGTAGAGAAAGAGGCAGAGTCCCTGGTTGATCAAATGATCAAAATGGTTTAAACTAGCTTTGAATGGAATGAGTAAAATGGAGAAATCATGAAGCTCAAAATTTTTTGCAGCACTTTAAGTTCACCTGAAGTATAATTCATTAATTTTTAAAGGTTGGAAAAAAGTTTTAGTAACCCTATAAAATACTCAAGATAATCTTGGGACCACATAGAATTCATCCAGTCCACTCATTCCATCCACAGCTTGTTCATACATCTGTTTCTAGTGGTAGAAAAGCTAAGTAGGAATTTTCATGGCATTATATCTCACATGTGTGGTAGACTCAAGAAGGAAAAAACATATGGGTCTATTCATTTTTAAGTCTATTCCATATGCACCAAGTTATAGATCATGTAATAAAGTGAAAAAGAAGATATGCATGTTCAAAGTTGGACCCTAATGCATAATTTACTAAGTTTTCATACTTAGCCATTTTAGATGAGGCCATCATCAAGACATTATGTAGGATCACATAGACCAATCAACTTCAACATTTTATAAAAGAACTCAAAAATTTCAAATGGCTAGTGGATAAAAAGGGTTTGTTCCTTTCGATGTTAAGTCCATTCTCTACAAGTTTGATGCCCTCATGATTTTTGTGCTTCAAGCTATAAAATCTCAAAGCTGGTCAAAAAATGGTAGACATCTGCATGGATGTCATTTTTAATACCCATAACATGACCATTTGAATCTAAAACCTTGGTGGGAACCTGAGAAAGAACACATGGCTAACAAGTGTTAAGTGCTCTAGAGCTCGAGCAAGTCAAGTAGTCAACAAATCCTAGGAAATAATGAGAAATCAAGCTCAAGGTGATGGGTTCCAAAGATCCATGGCCCATGTTTAATCAAATCTCAAAATTTGACAGAGCAAATAAAGTTAAAAGGGTCAATGATCTAGGTCAATAACCTACAACCAATAGCAAAGAGATGAGTCAGGACATTCGATAAAAGTTGATAAAGTAAATGGACCCAACTCAATAATCAAGATAAAAGGACCTGAACTTGAGTTCGACCCAAGTTGGTATAAAGTAAAGGAAAAGAGATCTTTACAAACTTAGGTTAGATGAGAATGTATTAAATTAGGTCTGTAGAGATAAAATAGGTCTTTTAGACCTAACACAAACCAAAGGGGTGGTAGCTAGTTGTCAAAAGAAGGGTCTAACATTGAATAGAGTGCCATCTATATTGATTATAATAAAACCAATATCCTTAGATTAGTTTTCATCTATAGTTAATCTAGGTCTAATTTTTTAAGCATGAAGTAGGTATGTACTTTCAATAGAGAGATGTGTAGTCCTTTCAACATGATCTCAACTCTGACAAATCATCATTTAGATAAAATTAAGGCATGGCTCAATTAGATACACCAATATGAAGGTTTTGTACTCATAATTAAATATAGTGGAAGATCCAAAGTAATAGGGCTTAGGGGATTGGAAAGTTGTTGGAGCATTCATTTCCAATAAGATTAGGACTTGCCACTTTTGGAAAACTCTTCTCTTCTAGTACAATTTGTTTAACTAATGGAATGATTTGGAGGCTATCTAGGCAAATCATGAATATCTTGCTCATAATAACCTATTTTTATTGGACCAAAATCTTGGTGAAACATCTCTTAAAGATGATAGCTCATTGATTATCATGAACAATGTGCTCTCCCTTTATCTCTTTCTTCTCCTTCTATATTATCCCTTTCTTTCCATTTTGTAAGGGGTTCTTATAATTTAGACTTTTTTATCTTTCTAAGAGATAGGACATTCCTTGAGATACTACAAAGTATGCTTATCTTGATTAGGCTCAACCCTATCAAGCATGTGTAATAATTACCTCTTAATGTAATAAGGACTTTTTTACCTGTCTTCAACCTTAAATCTATGTTTGAGAAGTTGTGAATTATAGCATAAGTGAAGGAGAATCTTCCTCATCCATGGTCCTTTCTATCTTTGCTTAGGGAGTTTTTAATGTTGTTTATAGGTCTATATTAGTGTTCTACTCTGAACCTCTTCTATGAAATACTTATGTAAATTAACTTGATCTTAAGGTTGTGTAAGCTAGTATTATCCTCTACTAATCTAGTCTAGGTTCAATCTTATGGAAGTTTCCCTCTTAAGTTTGGTGTACCACTTGCTTAAATTTATTATAATCCCTTATTCTCTTTCTAACCCTTTTTTCATGAAGCATTAGTCTTATAATTAGTTTTAGGTGAGCATTAAAGAGGAATTCAGCGTTCTCAAGAGGTTTAACCCCAACATAGGTTACCCATAGCCTGGAGTTGTCCTAATTTTATAATCTCAATTAGAGAGAGCCTGAAGAAGCCTCTCCAAGGGTGTAAATTAAGCTAATAACAATTTTTAGCATGCTTGGTTGGATGAAAGTCCTAATAAGTTGAAGTATTTTTTATGTTTTTCTTCTACATATCAACCTTTAGAGGCAATCTACAAACATCAATGTTGACTTGAGCATCTATCAGCTGGTTAAGTAGTTTAACTAAGTGCCTAATCATTGTAATCTAGTATGTACAATTAGTCATTTTTTTATCAATATGATTATTACCTACCTTAGAATCACACTTATCAGGTAGATAATGTTTATTTGTTCACCCCAAGTGACCCTCAAATATTCTATGAACCTTGTCATAACCCTTGTCCCTCTCCTCCCCCTACACCCTTTCCCACTCAAAAATAAGAAGTTATCCCATCATGGATCTTCTATAAAACCTTTGACCCTGGATATGTTTTTTCCTCACTTGTAAGGCCACCATCTCCTATAACCATCCAAAAATAAGCAAAAGTATTTGTTACATACTCATTTCCATCATTAAAATTAGTCCATAAGGGCATATTATAGAAGGAAGAAGTGTTAATTGAAGCAATCCAAGAGTCAGTCCTAGTAGAGGAAAGGTTATTTGTGCCAAAAAATAATAAAAAAACCATATCTTAGCTCAATGAGCTTAGTTTACAATAGTTCTAAGAATCTCTCTCCTTAATTCAAGATCCATTTAAAAGAACATTTAAAGTGCCTAGTTGGAAGGATACCCTCCTAAGTTGAAATCAAGGTAAACTTATTCACCCTCCCACCATATCCCTTATAAAAGAGGAGCCTAATGAGAAGAAAGATGACAACCTTCATGAACCTAGTGTGGAATTCAAGATCATTATCTCAAATAGTGAGGAGATTGAAGAGTTATGGCAGTATTTATGCTCAAATTTCTTGAGTGAGATGGAGCAGCTTAATGTTGCAAACTTTCCTAAAGAAGACAATACACAAGTTAAACATGGGGAAAACCTTGAATGGAATATTAAAGGTCGATTTCACATAAAATACAAGGAGGATAAAAACTAATAACTATAGTTTGGTCCACTTTAAGATGAGGTATCAGTTGAGGATACCCCTGATATGTCGAAGCTAGAAGAAAACGTATCTAACATTGAGCAAGAAAAATGCAATATTTTGAGCCCTAGATGATTGAATAAACCCCCATATACTATTAAATATCAAGATTAAATATTGAGTGAGGTTGATGAAGGTGAGATCTCAAGTGCTCAAGTGATTCAATTTGATGAGCATACTAATGAAGAGCCTGAATAGTTATGGCAGCATTTCAATGCCATAGCCAATGAATTTGAAGAAGCTGAGGGACCTATCATTATTTCAAAAAACCATGACCATGTTTTTCTAAACATGAATATTCCTATTTTACATAAGGACAAGGTGGAATAACATGGTCTTTCTGAACCATTGATTGAACCAAGTGTAGTTACTCCCAAGAGCCTGAATGAAGTCTTCATTCAAGATTTTCTCAAGAGTGGAGAGCAACATTAATAAAGTGCTCCTATAGTCCAATATGAAATATGTTTGGAAGACCTAGACCAATATTTCTACATTAAATACATGTTCATTCCATTCCATCTACTATGGAGTACATCAGAAGGATTGGCCATCAAATTGCCTAGTTCACCAATTTGGGTACCTCTAATGCAAGGTATTTTCCATCCTAATTTGTTAAAAATGGATGATACTATAGGTTTCCATTTTGATCTATTATTACCAATTTTGAAAAGGTCTTATATATATTATATTAGTTTTAAATTTTTTTATAAGTGCCCTTATGCACATTTTTTAGTAGGTTAGTTGTTCTTTCTTTCCTACATTTACCTATGTGCATTTGCCTTTGTTGTTTTATTTTAGTCCTTATTGTTTCAAGACGAAATTCCAAGAAGAGGCAGCCCTATGTCATATTCATGATCATCTCAATTTCAAAGAGGTGATGCCATGCCCAACTTTCAAGCATAGTAGGCATGTTTCCCTGAGTCACCAAAAATGTTGGCCTTTTTTGGCCCACATACCAAGTAATTGCCTAGTTATGAATATAGAGAAAGAGGTAGAGTTCCTAGTTGATCATATGATTTAAATGGTCTAAAATATCTCTATATGGAATGATTGGAATGGATAAATCATGAATCATAAAAGCAATTGAAGTACCTTAAGTTCACCTAAAGTATAATTCATCAATTCATAAAGGTTGGACCAGAGTCGTAGTGACCCTATGGAATACTCAAGATAAGCTTGGGAGTGTGTGGATTTCATCTAGTCCAATCATTCCATCTAAAACTTATCCAAATGTTTGTTTCTAGTGGTATAAAATTTGAGTAGGCATTTTCATAACACTAGATTTTGCACACGTGGTAGTCTTATGAAGGAACAATCTTATGGGTCTATTCATTTTCAAATCTAGTTCATATATGCCAAGTTGTGGTTCATGAAATAAAGTATAAAATAATATAGGCATGTTCAAATTTGGCTCCTAATTCATGGTTTGATATGTTTCCATACTTAGCCATTTTAGACTAGGTCATTGTCAAGACATCATGCAAGATCACATGGACCAGTTAACTTCAACATTTTATAAGAGCACTAAAAAAACTTAAATGGCCAATGGGTAAAAAGGGTTTATTCCTTTTGATGTTAAGTCCATTATCTTCAATTTTAGTGCCCCTATTATCTTTGTGATTCAAGTTATAAAATTGCAAAGTTGGTTGAAAAATGGTAGACATCTACATGAATGTCATTTTTAAGACCAATAAAGTGATCATTTGGATCTAAAATCCCTGGCAAGAACTTGAGAAGGAACACACATCTGAAATGTGTCAAGCATGTGAGATCTTGAGTAGGTCAAGTGGTCAATGAGTCCCAATAACCAAGAATAAATTGATCTCAGAGCAATGGGTCCTAAAGATCCGTAGTCCATGTTTAATTAGATCTCAAAATCCAATAGAGCACATAAAGTTAAAAGGGTCAATGATCTAGGTCAATTTCCTATATCCAATAGTATAGAAAAGAGCCATGACATTAAATGAAATTTGATAAAGCAAATATACCCAACTCAACAAGCAAGATAAAAGGACCTAAACTTGAGTTTGACCCAAATTGGTAGAAAGTAAAGGAAAAGAGCTCTATGTGGACTTAAGTTAGACTAGAATGTATTAAGTTAGGCTCACAAAGATAAAATAGGTCTTTTAGACCTAACATGAACCAAAGGGGTGGTGGTTGGTTTTAAAAATAAGGTATTGGCATTAAATAGAGTGTCATTTATATTTATTAAAGTAAAACCAATATCATTATATTGGTTTTCATATATAGTTAAGCTAGGTCTAGTTTTATAAACATGGAGTAGGTATACAATTTTAATAGAAATACGTGTAGTCCTTTCAACATGATCTCAACTCTAAAAAATCATTGCTAAGATAGACTTGAGGCATGGCTTAATTATATAAATGAATATGAATATTTTATCCTTATAATGAAATCTAGTGGAAGATCCAAAAAATAGGGCTTGGGAGATTGGAAAGTAGCTAGAGCATTCATTTCCAGCAAGATCATGACTTACCACTATTGGAAAACTCTTGTCTTCTAGTACAGTTTGTTCAACCAATGGAATGATTCAGAGGCTATCTAGATAAATCACAAATATCTTTCTCATAATAACCTATTATGATTGGATCAAAAGCCTAGTGAAACATCTCTTGAAGCTGACAGTTCATTGATTATCATGAATAATGTGCTCTCCCTTTCTCTCTCTCTCTCTCCTACCCTTATATATTATCCCTTTCTTTCCATTTTGTAATGGATTCTCAGATTTTAGACTTTTTATATTTTTGAGAGATGGTAAATTCTTTGATATAATACAAATTATGCTTAGCTTGATTAGGCTTGACCCTGTCAAGCATGTGTAAGAACTACCTCTTAATGTAATAAGGACTTTATTTACCTATCTTCTGCCTTGAATCTATGTTTGGAAAGATATGAATTATGGCATTATGTGAAGGATAATCTTCCTCATCCATGGTCCTTTCTAACTTTAGTTAGGGATTTTTCAATGTTGTTTATAGGTCTAGATTAGCGTTCTATTCTGAACCTCTTTTATGAAATATTTATGCAAATTAGCTTGATCTTAAGGTTGTGTAAGCTAGTATTGTCATTTATTGATCTAGTGTGGGTTCGAGATTATGGGACTTTCCCTCTTAAGTTTGGTGTATTACCTATTTAACTTTATTAGGATCCCTTATTATCTTTCTAACCCTTTTCTCATGAAGCATTAGGCTTAGAATTAGTTTTAGGTGCACATCAAAGAGGAATTTGGCCTTCTCTAGAGGTTCATCCCCAACATAGGTTACCCACATCTTGGGTTTGTCCCAATTTTATAAGATTAATTTGAGAGAGATTGAAGAACCCTCTCTAAGGGTGAAAATTAATCCTATAATAGTTATATCTCTAGGTGACATTTCTATAACACATGGTGCTGCTAGAGAGATAACTAGTGATGGAAGAGATGATTCTCCTATAGGAATAATATCAATTAATGAAACATTTATTAAATCCACATGTGAGTATCATATTTTAAATTTTCAATTTTATTTGGTTATAAAATTATTTAGTTTTTATACATGTCACTAACTGGTGTATTATCACAAATGTGTGTAGGTAGCTAGGAATGGTCGACCATGGTGAATCAAGTGATTTAGGCCCTTACTTTTAGCGTACCTATGTACATAGTTAAAGATATATTTATTCATATATTTTTTGATATTTATGGTGTGTATGCACCATTATTGATCCTATTGTGAGAATTGTGGCAACATACCATATTATATCTATGGAGTGTGAGGAGTTATGTGTGTAATTAGATCAATAAGACATCCCATAACAAATTTCCACTAAGATTACGTAGATTCTTGTTAATAAATATGACACTTTGAGGTGAGATCATGAGGAGATAGTCTAGTAGTTAGGTGCTTTTGAAGAGAGAGTATGCATGCTATCACATGCATGGTGCTCATAGTTTTATCCTAGTGCATTTACCTATAGATGTGTTGGCTTTATGGATATTGATAGTGATTAGGAGTATACCCTTGGGGATTTTCCCTTGAATTATGATTGATATGCTTATTTTTAATAACATTATATCATTTTATATGTATATGACATTATTCACATGGATTTTATTTCGTATCAAATATATTTATACTATTTAATTCTTTATTGGTCATTATGTAGTTTCTTAATTTTCATTTTACTTTCATGATGTATTTTTTAGATATGGTAAAAGTATAAAAAACATTTAAACTTAATGAAATAATTGTATGACTTGAAAAATAAATTACTCATCATATGCAATAGAACCCTATAGGAAATAAGAATGTTTTACCATATTAAACATGTGGTAAAGTAACTAGTAAGTTTAGTTCTATATTCAACTTTGATATAATTGTAGGCATAACTAGTGAATCTATAGGTACTTTCTTGGGAACCTAAATTTTTTGTGTAGGTATACCCCATCCACATGTCAATTTATCTACGACCTAATCAACCAATGGTTCCTTGGTAGGATCAATGTGGGAATGATCAGTCCTGGTAGAGTTCACACTAAGAGAAAGACTTATACTAGTGTTCATCATATCTAAAGGTTGATAGACCATGTTTTCCTTATAAATATCAACATGGGATGGTTCGAACCTATTAGATGATCCTCTAGGATAAGTATGTGAATGAGTTTTGGATGCATCATTATTAAATGTAATGATTCCCAAATCTATTAATTATGTAATATTTTTCTCAATAGCAAAATTCTCATTATCTTGATGACCATTAATATCATGATAAGGGAAAAATTGGTTTCCTTTTCCTTATAAAATATATGGGGTGGGTAATATGAATTAAGAGGGAGTTTCATCAATCGTTTATCCAATAAAAAATGTAATAAATCATGTGGTCTATCTTGATACCAATCAAACTGAAGAGGGTGGTATCTTGTGGTGTTATTTGGTCTAATTGTGGGAGGTACTTGAAAAACATGTTCCTTTCCTTTGTTTAATACTTTAACTATTAGTGTTTTGGTAGGTACCACTATTTCTAAAGAAGATTTTTGAAGTGTTTCATGATACTTCATAACTTGTTTATTTTCCTTTAAAGCATGATTCTTATCATGCCTTGTTTTTTATGGAAAAATAAGTAATTGATTTTGCGTATTCAATAAACCACATGCATATTTATGCACATTCCAATATAAGGTCTCAAATGAAGCAAAGGGTTCATGTAATGCTCTCTCTCTCTCTATAAGTGGAGAAAGAATACCCCTACTAAATATAAATTATACTTCCATATCTAAAGGTGTATAGTTTAAGGAATATAAATCATCCTTAAATTGAATAACATAATCTTGTATAGACTCATTCTCATTTTGGGTCAATGCTTTTAAATCCAATGATAACTTAGGTAAGTTAAACCAATTAAAATGTGATGTGAATATATCCTAAATCTTCTTAAAATTTGATAATGAACCATTTAAAAGGCTAAAAAACAAATCCAAATACCCTTTTATTAAACTATGATGGAAAGACTTTAATAACAAGATTCCATTTTAGGCCCAGTGTCCAAAGGAGTGTATATATTATTTCAAATCAATATCAATATCCCCTTAACCATCAAATAAGGAGAAATCAATCATGATAAATTTTTGAGGATAATGATATTCAAATATATATTGAGTAATAAGTTGTTCTGATAATGTATTCTCCTCAAAAAGAGCCTCATGAGAAGAAACTTGTAACTTACGTGTGTTGACTTATTTTTGAAAATATCCCATTATGGTCATAATAGATAACATATCATGAGGAGATGTTGGATTTTTTATTATAGATTGTAAAATACCAATCACATGAAACATAGGGATGGTAGGATTTTTATAACTTTTTAGAGGAGAATCATCATGTTTCTTTGAAACATCTTGTAAATGAGTACCCATGGTTAAAGAGGTAAGTATATCATCTTGGATATAATGTAGGTTAATACTATTTGCATTACAAGATGCTACTACACTTAGAATTCTGTTACATTCAATAGGAATTGGTGAAATAATTTCACTTGAAAAAATTTGCTCTTATTTAACCAAAAATTCAAAAGAGGGAAGAAAAAAGATGTTTGGAACTTCATTTGAAATATTATGAGGGTGTAAATGCAACTATCACTTTAATTTTTACTTTGTAAAGGAAGAGATAATGCAATGCTACTTTTGAGTTTCTTTAATTTATATGATTTGATATTTAAATGAGATACATCAAATAGATTTAGGACCTTTTATGTGTCCCCAAATTATGAAATTTTTGTGAGTGTTTCCTTATAATTTTCATTAGAAGTTTTTTTTGGTTCTTCAAGGATCACAAAAGGGGACATAAGACATGTATTTTTCCCATTACATACTAGAGGGGAGGAACAAATTAGACTAGGTTTACTTGAATCATGTAAAGAACATATAGTATTTTCAATAATAGTATTATTTTTATTAGAAGTTACATACTTTATTTCATCAACATTTTCATTATTATATATATTAGAGGAATATTCAATATCTTTGAATTTGTCAACACTATAAAGGGAAGACTCACACTCAGTTGTTGAGATAACTAAAGAAGGTGGAGATGCAATAATTATATTTTCAACATTAGGAATAGTATCATTTTAAATTTTTATTAGTTATTGACACTCTTAATTATTGGAAAGTAAAATAAAATTAGATTTTTCATAATCAAGAGGGATACCATTACTTTCAAATTCATAAGCATAAATGTCATTATTACTAGCTTGGTCATTTATGTTTGCATTTGCATCATTAGTTCTTTCATTATCATATTTATAAGCAAAATAAGGGTTTTGATCCCAATTTTTATGTTCCATAAGATCATCATATGAATAAATTTATCATTAGGCACATTAAACCAAATATTCAAAGAATGAGGATTTTTTGGTTGAGGGTCCCTTAGATTGCCATAAAGTAGAAAGTCCATAAGGAGTTTAGCCTCTAAGAAAATTTTGAAAAAAACAACCATGATGGCCAAAGAAATAAGAATAGTTAAAAATCTTAAACTAACCCTATATAATCATAAATTAGATATGAAAATAAAATATAGAAATATGAAATGAAATTTTAAAGAAGGAAAAAACCCTAATATGCAAACTAGGGTTTTTGTTTAACCAATATTGGATGGGTTCACCAAATGTTTTAAGTGTTTTTATATTTTTAAAAGATAATACCCAAGTAATTAAAATGATTTGAGAGGAATTAAAATATTTATATTTACACTAAAATATAATCAATAGTATAGAATTACCTAGTTTAGCATGTGCAATAAATACAAATACTAAGTAACTAAGGGATAAAGAGAGTTTATCTTAGTTATTATTTTGTTCTATAATTTGGTAGTAGTTAGGAGTCATCACAAGGATGTGTTAGAGATATATACTTTTTTCATTCTATATTTGATCTATTTTTGACTATATGATAATTGTGTTGATCTATGATAATAACATCAATGCTTACATCCATATCTGATGTTAGTGTCTAGTGAGAGATATACACTCGAGTGACCTCAAATTTGGATCATAATTTTTTTCCCCTGTGTAATCATTCTATGCCTCAACTCATATTCACTTATGTGCTAGATATAAATAATAATCAAACCTGATGCCTTTGCATTATACGTCTTGTAACCTGGTAATAAGGGGTTAGTAACATGAGTCAATCTAGTCTTAGTAACCATGTTGTTGCGCAGTGTTGGCTACATAGCCAATACTTCTTAGAGGGCCTCAAAATTGAATTTAATTCTCTATCCTATACACGTGTGTGGAATTGTAATAGTATTACTATATGCTCTTTCTCCTAGTAACCCTTGGTATAAGTGATGAAATAGTATATTTGATTTTTTTAATGCTTCATATATTTAAAACAATGTTGTAGTGTAATTTAATAGAATGAAATAGATAGTATTTTCTTATTATAGATTTATCTTATCAAATTGGAAGGTGTATTAATTAGACCATAGCATTTGTATATATAAGAACCTTTTGAATTTGAATTATAACCTAGTGCCATGTGAAAATATGACCATAGGATGGGAAAAGAGGGCTAACAAATTGGTCACAAAGCAAAAGATATAGAAATAGATAAAAAAGATAAGTTTGGATAGTTTCATCAAGGCTATACATTAATTTTTATGCTAGTGTCTAGGATGAATGTAAGTGTCTAGAGGATAAAACATACATAAAATAGGTAATATAGGTAGGGATCTCTGGTATACACTAGATAAAGATAAAAAAATATATATCACATAGGCCCCAAGGTCAAGTAAATCAAGTGAAATAAGATGGAATCAAAGAGGTCCATGAGAGACCACATCACTAGCTATCTAATTATTAGTAAAAAGGTATATACATATAAGAAGACTATAAATATGTGTATTTGTACTAAAATGGGTGTCTACAGCTTGAAATATTTTTTTTGATGATGAGGATTTCCTTCATTAGACTTTCCAAATATTCTAAAAATATCAAAAAATCAAAAACATTAAAAAATTCATAACTATTTTTGGCACCCACATGTTCTATTAGCTTCTTGTCATCTATGTGTTGATTTCATGTTGATGGATGGCATATTTAATTACTCATAAATACACATGTATGTCACACTTCTACTTGATTGTGATACAGTCATTTACAAATACATTATATATTCCTATTTAAAAATAATTTGGGACTTCCCTCTACTCATGTCATGTGGACATTGGAGACATCCACTTATTTGATATTTATACACATAAGTTATATGTTTCAATGATCACATTTCATTATCATGTTTTAGCTTACATGGTACTTGATATGTTATACAATTAAAATTTTTTTCTAACACATTTGATCTGTGGGATACTATAACATGTTTATATTGGTTACTTATGCTTTATGTTGTATGCCTTGTTCAAACATTTGAATATTCTCCTTTGCTTACAACCATAACACTTATATATGTTTTCATTAACATTTACATATGTCATTTTTTATTGAATAGGAATTTTAATATGTCATCCTTTTTTTTATGGACATTTGACTAAGTCATGTCCCTTTGATTGTGCAACATTTTAACATAGCCCTTGTTTGTAGTCTCCTTAGATTATTACCTTTTAATTTGATTTTGAGTGTTCTTATATGTGTGCTTCTTTGCTTGTTAATATTTTACTATTACTATATATATGTTTCCATAATCCTTATCATGAATCTTAGGCTTACATGTGATCACATTTGTTCTATAAGCTTCAATTATATATCTACCTAAACATGTTCCTTTAATATGATACATGGTTCTATTCATGGATTATAAAATTGTCTTATATTTTTGAGGTGAGGTAAATACTATATTTCATCACCTTAAAGTAGGGCATATTATATGGGGCATAGGCATGTTCTCCACACTTGGAATAATTTTTAGATTAAATGGGGCCTTGTTTTGGAAGCATGTTCTCCACACTCATTCAGTATATGGTACTTATATCAGTTTTTAGATTTAGTGGGGGGATGTCATATGGGCATGGCTTTCACACATTTACAATTTTTAGATTTATTTGAGGCATGTCATATGGACATGGCTTTCACATTCACAATGTTTAGATTTATTGGGGGAATGCTTTGGAATCATGTTCTCCACACTTATTCAGTATTTAGCATCTCTAGATTATAGTGGGGGCATGTTTTAGAAAAATGTTCTCCACATTGGTACTTATATCAATTTTTATATTTTTACACACTTACACAATTTTATAGATTGGCCAAATCACATAATTATATGATTCATATTCATAGTTGTGGCAAAATTTTATACATTATTATCATTGTTATACATAGTTTCATCATGATACACATCTAAGGTGTATATATTATGTAATTTGTGCCTAATATTGAAATATCCAAATCATTTTCATATTCCAAAAATATTTTACATACTGATACCTTGATTAGACTTTTATGAACTTTATTAAGAAAACCTACTATAGTAGTTAGTTCACTTTTTGGTATGGTTGAGGTGATTAAATCACTCAATCTTGACAAGTTTTTAGGTTGCACTTGATTGTATCATCCAACCTCACCAGGTTATAAGTATCATTGGGTTACATGGTTGAGCTAATCCCATATTCCATGTGGTAACTCATTTTCTCTCCAAGTTTTGGGGAATGTGCCTTCCAATATCTCTCTCTTTATCTTTTTATCTATCTATCTCCTTGGATATATGAAATTACAAAATTTATCTATATTTTCCCTAATCTCAGTTTTAGATCCTTATAATGATACATCTTTTTCAAATCAATTTACTAATAGGCAAGTTAATTATATAGACACATAGGTGTACTCTCAAACTTTGATCTTTTAATTTAAATCTATTTCAAGTACTTTTAATACCAAATTATATGCATTGATTATACATTATAACATGCTCTTTATTATAGTCTAGTCACTAGCAAAGCACTCAAGTTGGGCACATAGAAATATAAGATGTGTTATACAAACCCAAGTATGTATCCCTTTTCTTTAAACCAAAAAATAAATTACTAGATTAAAGGGTGGGAAATGTATGATATTTATGGATTATATATCACCTCATCCTTTTACACTTTTAAAAATTAGACCTTAGCTATTCCTCTCAATTATAGACATTTTTCCACTTTTACAAGTCTCACATCTACTCTATCTTGTGCCCCTTAGCATATATCTTAGTGTATATAGTCTTATTTTGATGACCTAGGCCTTATATCTTGCCCATAATGCTTAAAATGTAATTATCTTCCATCTTTATAAGTTTTGAGGATGTACCTACTTTCCTACTCCCTAAACACTAACATTTGGGATAGACATTATCATTGGCGCTAGTGTCTTGACCCAATGCAAGTGTCTAGTGCCCTAAAGTCATCCAATATGGAATGAAACATATCCTAACGGTTAGCCTAAGTGATTTAATATGAGTTACTTATCCAAAGGGATTTATATAAATACAAGATCAATCCCTATTCATTCTTCACATATAAAATACCAAGAGAGACTAAGGTAACTTGACAAAAGCATTCTATCAAGCATTTAGTTAAATAAATCTTCCCTATTTCCATACTAGTCATAGGTACAACACATATACAAGTCTTAAGTACTAAAGGAGTAGCCTAAGAGCCCAAATTTCTAAGTTAAAAGATAGGTAACTATTTTACTTGATTTTTGCATATTTCATGATTCACAGACAATCCAATGTATAGGGGAAAACTACATTAGTCAAAATCCCTCTTCATAGTATTGGATATGTAGTTAGTTCTCACTAATAGAGGGGTATTTGTAGTCAGCTTGACACATTGTGCCCACTATATCATTTTTCTCTAAGGTCACCATGAAGATGAAGAACTAGGGTTTAGTAAATTCATGAGGAGTGATAGTCCATGAACCATATCTGAATGTACCAAAGTGAAGGTGAAGACAAACCTAGAATCATCCAAGTGGTCACATGTTTTTATAGTAGGTATTCTATATAATATACTTATGTTAAACCTAGATAGTAATGTTGAAGAAACTATCCCAAGATGATGTTAGTGTCCAGAGGTCTAGAAGAGTCAGATCTATAATTTGATGATTGTTATAGAATCATCTTCTAGACTATTTTCTACATGTTATATATTCAACACTATGTTAGCATTAGAACAAACTAAATATATTGTATCTTTATCATTTCCATGCATAACTTAGTTTTAATTTATATATTTATCTTATTATTAGCGTAATAAATTCATTGTATGTTTATATATGAGTTCAAAACCCAATTGGATTATTGTAGATCTAATTATCACCCTTATGCATTAGCATTTCTATATTCTTAATTCTATATACTCCAAAGTGTAGGATTCCTCAATCCATTTTAGGGTTAAATAAATTCATAATTCCTTGATAGATTTTAAAGTGTGATCACTACTACATTTGAATAATTCCTCTTTAAAATATACCCTTTTGTCGTTTATTCTATTTATCTCTTCTAACCCCTTACCATGTTTAAACTTATGTATTCAATTTTGGGAGGCTAACTAAATGAATGATCCACCCTTAGATTAACTTTAGGTTTCATGGATAAATTTGAACTTTTAGTAGCCCATAATTTATTACTTATCATTTTTTTGGTTGGTAATAAACCAATTATATTTTGGCTAAAGTGTTTAGACTCAACACACAATCCTTTTGATATTTTGATGGTTTTGATAGCCAAATGGGTCATCAAATTTAAAGTAGTATTTTACTAACATCATTATGAGTGTGTCCTCTATTAGTAGGGTATTTCCACATGTCTTCTCCTCATTATTCCACTACTTGAATTTGGGCTCAATGTGTGCTAATTATTCTTGGTCATGATGCAATAGGATATCACCATGTAGTAACATATGGATCACTTGGAGGTCAGATGTGTTTATAAAATTGTAAGAATCACTATGAGATAACAAATCACTAAGATAGTGACATGTGGTAACATCTCATTAAACTACTTGTTTGGAGGCTTTGCTAACATATGAATGACCCTAGGATAGTGGGTCACTAATATTGTGCCACATGACATAATCCTACTAACTCACTTGCCTATAGGATCGACTGATATATAGATGACCCTAGAATAATTGGTCACTATGATCATGCCATGTGCTATAATTTTGATTACCTAAAGGCTCTACTAACATATAGATAGACTTGGGATAGTGGGTTATTGAGATTATGTCATGTGGCATAGTCATAATTATCTACTCACTCAGATGGTTGTTACTAAGTTGGAGGTTATCAGATAGATTTTTGAAGAAAATAACTAAGTCTTTAAAAAGGTAGAAAATTGACATGTGGATCTAGGAATGAAATGGGCACCTATAGGTAATGACACAAAGAAACATAGTAGTTAATTCCTAATTTATAATCTAACAACTAAGTTATTTCAAATTCAAATGGTTAAGTTTTTAAATTAAATGATTAAGCTCTTAGAATGAAATCAAATTAAGAAACTTAACAAAAAAAGAAGCTATTTTTAATGAACTTAAAGCTGAAATTTTTCAAATTGAAAATAGATTTTTGTCCATTATTATGAAATAGACTAAGTATAATAAGTGAAACCATATGAACACTTAGTTAATTAGTCTAAAATTAAGAAAAAATGGATCCAATCACTAAGAAAAAGAATCCAAAAATCTTTGAAATGGTTAGATAACTTGTTTGGATCTAAAGTGAAATGGCTTGAAGAGTGTAAATTTGATACATTTCCAAAATAGGATTTGGATTAAGACTTAATGTATCTAAGCAAAATTAGACATTTAAATAAATGTATCCCTAGATGGGAATTTTAAACCAAGTTTTTTTAATGAATACTTGATTAATCAGACTTGGTTAGTCATAGAAAGCATCTATAAGACCAAAACTTCACATCTAAAAATCTATAAACTAGAGACCAAACTAAAATAATAAGTTCCCCATATGATTAATTGAGGATGGGGTGTGTTGGACCTAATAAAAAACCTTATTATCTAGAGAGAGGGGGAAGAGACCCTGGTAGATATTATGGTGGGTGGAGAGGAGGCAAAACCTCTAACCATATTACAAGGAGGATAACTTCGAAGGGGTTGCTAGCAAGGGTCACCATATTATCCTTTAGATTAGGGAGGTGAAATGGCCTCTAAGGGAGGAACTAGTAAGATACATTGATAGATTGTGAGTCCATAACATTCCTCTACATTAAGACCTTCTCACAGGAGTAGGATAGGCCCTTGATATATATATTATAGATGTTTTTTCAATACCATTGTACATGTTGATTCTTTTTTAGATGCCTTGAGGCAAATCAGCCCTCTTAAAAGGAGCTTGTATTATACATCCTTTTTATGCAAATTTTATAGTTATTATGATATATATAAATACATTTACATCTTATCTTAGTGACTTGTCATTCATTTTTGTGACTTTAACTTCCATTTTTTTATTTTTAGTTCATGTAGTCTAGATGGCTAGGCATGTGATCATGTATATGTATCTATTTGCTTTTGATATGTATACTATGGGAAATGTTTATATAAATGGGGAAAAAATGTATGCAAATTATGTAGTGTGATGGATAAATATATGGAACTATAAATAGACTAACATTTATTTTATATTTGACTACCTAATTATTTTGTTTACATAACATGTGACTTTTAGTTTGTAGTAAGGGATGAAAAGGGAGAGTAGGATAAATGTGAGACAATAAAGAATGAAAACCATAGATCAAAATTTCATAAGAAAAAGGAAGATGACCTAATATTTAATAAAAAAGTGGAAAATGTACTTCTTTTTAGACTTACAAAACACTGACTTTATTGGTTTTATCTAAAAATAACTAGTCCTGATAGAATTGATAAATGGGAAAAGGTTACCCTTTTAAACATAGGTATATAGGCAAGATTTTGAAGAATTTTATATTTATACACTCTTTTGTTTGATATAAATTATGTATTTGGATTTTATTTATCTTTATGACCCCATACACTTAGTCTCATGTGACCACAAAGACACATGGGATTGTCACCAAAGGCTAGATGTAGGCAAGTAAGGGAACCTCTCCCTAATGCTATCCCCACATAGCTAGTAAGATGTGAAGGCTCAACACTGAAGGTTATTAAGGGGAAATATATGTGAATTTTGAATTTTGTATTTACATAATATTTTTATCTTCACATGAGCATCTACTTTTATTTTTTACAAGTCATTTATCCCCAAACCTTGGCCCCATGTAACTAGTAGATGCAAGGGCTCATCACTGGGACCAAAATAGGTAAATAAAGTTATGATTTTTTAGCATGATAATTTTTTTATTTACAAGGTACCATAAGAGGAGAGTCTATCATGTAAAAGGATCTAAATTATCCCATATGCTACCATTTTTATAAGTTGTGTAAAAAGATGTCAGGAAAATAGATACACTCTACTCATAGGAACTAAGGCAAGAACCAATATAATGCTAATTTTGAGAATTTTTTTCATGGGGTGATATGGTAGTGTGAGAATGAGATGATTTGATATGTAACATTCTAAAAAAAATTATTTTGTGTGGACTAACAACCAAACAAGACATATGATATGTAAACAAACATACAAACTATGAAAATGCAATGCAAATGTAAATAGTGTGATATGTAAGTACTAGATATAGAAGTGTTTTAGGTGAAAATATTTCATATAATCACTAAAATCCTTAACCTATAGATTTCATAACTAATAGGATTTATTTTTGAAGTCTTTTATTACTAGGTAGGGGCTTAACTAGTTAGGTCTAAACATCTGACCTTCTCCTTTTTTCTTGCCAATCTAGTTGTTGATCCTAAGGATAAGATATTTTGGACATTTTTATTGTATTTTCTATCCATAATATCAACATAATTAATTTTATTATTTATAGTGGTAATTAGGAATTTGTCTAAAAGTTCTAATTTGGCTATATGTGCCTCTTTATACTCTTCATGGTCAAGAAGGCCTTGGAGGGAAACATGAAGCCTAGGTATTTCCACTTTTAGGTGTAGAATAACCTAAGAGATAAACATTAGTGATTATGAGGTTTCCCCCATGGGTGATTAGTGGTTGTTTATAATTCCACAGTGTTGGATAAAGTTGTAGGTGCTAGTCTCATTTATAATCTCTAACTATTTTGACCAAAATTGAATTTAGGGTTTTGTTAGTAGCCTTGGATTGACCATTCATTTGTGGATAGTACAAGGAATCCAAGTGGTGTGATATATCAAATTTATTACATATATCATAAATTTGATGGTTTTTAAATGGGGACTCATTGTCTAAAATGATAACCTATGGGACCCTAAATTAATAAATGATTTGGTTGAGGATAAATTTTGTGATGACCAAACCCATGACAGTTGTTAATGGCATAGCTTATACCCACTTTGTAAAATATTTAGTTTCCATGATAATTAAGTGATGACCATCTAAATAAGTAGTGAAAAACTTACCTACTAAATTTAAACCCCAACTAGAAAAGGTCCATATAGTGACAATGGGATATAACACCCTAGTAGTAACATGCATCTCATGTGAAAAATATTGACATTTGTTGCATTTTCATACATATTCAATGGAATCATGGTCTAGGGTGAGATATAAATATCCCATCATGTGAATTTTTTGAGGAATCACATGGACACCAAAGTGCCCACCATGAACACTATTATGACAAGGAAAGAGGACTCTTTCTAACTACTCTTGGTAAACACATTAGATCAACATGTTATCAAAGGCCTTATGATAAATTATGGTATCTAAAATAATGTAATTGGATGTGATGATGTAAAGATGTTTCCTCTACTTTGATTTGGTGTCTTTGGGATAATTATAGTCAATTAGGTAATTGAAAATATCCATGTACTTATGAGAGGATATAATAGCCAATTTTTCCATGTAGTATATCAATTCATCAAAAAAATTAGTGTTAACATGGTCATTAACCTCTAAAGTAGAGTCAACCATATAATCATCAATGATCTACCCCTTAAAAGACTTTTAGTTGACATAAGCTAGATCAAACTCACTTAATAATGTGACAAAACATCTAGACTTCCTAGAAAGAGCTGCTTAGGTTAGAAAAGATTTGAGACCTCATAATAACTCTTATTTCTTAGTTGAGCATATAGTGTTGTAATCATTTGGCCACAAATATTATAGCTGAGTATTATTTTTTATTAAGTGTATTGTATCTCATAATATACAAGGGTGAAGATATTGAAATAAATGTCATATTCTATATCAATATCATCTTCCTAAGCAAACATGCAGGTCAGGGACACCTTAGTTACTCTAATATAAAGTATCAAGGGCTTATTCGATGTAGATGACATGACTATGGGGGGAGACATAAGGAATAATTTTAATATTTTTAATGACTCCTAAAAATCATCTATCCATTTTAATCCACTTTTATTTTTAAGTAGGTTGTTGATAGGATGAACATCATAGAAAAGATCAAGAATGAACAATCAAATGGATCCCAACTTAGGAATATTTTGTCTGATTATCTATGGGAGGCAACATTTCCAAGATTGATCAAATCCTAGTAAGCTCAATATAAATCCCACATTTGTATATGATATACCCTTGGATTTTTCCATCGGTGATTCTAAACACACATTTTTTGTGTTAAGGGTAACACCATATTTGATTAAGTGTGTTAAGATGGTGTGTAATCTCTTCTAAGTGGTTTACGCATCATCTCACTTTCCATACAATATCATATACATATAATTTCACTATCTTATGAATAATAACATGTAATATGTGGATCATTGAACTTTGATAAGTTTACCCCATGTTTTTGAGATTGAAGGGCATCATAACATAACAAATTTTCCTCATGGCATAGTAAAGGAGGTCTTTCTCTAATCCTCATCACAAATGTGGGTTTGGTTTTATCTCAATAATGCATACATGAGTGATATTAAATCATATCCCACCATAACATAAATAATGATTTCAATTGATGGGAGAGGGAAGTTATCTTTATGGCATGCTTTGTTGACATCTTTAAAGTCTATGCATATCCTGATTTTACCTTTCTTCTTGAGGATGATGATGATGTTATACATTTACTTTGAGTAGTCCAATATATTATTAAACATGAATTTTAAAAAAATGATGACCTCCTCTTTCACCATCAATGTGACCTTAGGATTGATGGGCCTAAGCTTTTGTTTGATTGGTTTCATATTATGCATGTAACTAGGTGGTGGAAAACCTTGTCAAAGTTGATGACTACCATGTTAGTGTAAGATAAAGTGAAATCCTTTGAGAGTTATGTGAGGAGATAATTATGTAATTCCAACTCCTAATAAAAGAGTGAATACCCCAACTTGAGGAGTCTAAGACTCTCCTATATCTTGATGTTAATGTCAATGGTTTCTTTAATGAGAGAGGCATTTCCCTTCTCAAATGCATTGGGGGTTGTGGGAAGATCAGGTTATTTACCTTTTGTATTGAAAACATCATGTTCCTCAAAAGAGGATAGGTAATCCTCAAGTTGGAATTAATAATCATAGTGTTAGATCCTAAAGGTTGATGTGGCATAATAATTAAGGGTGAATCCCTCTTATGATAGAATGATGGGAGTTCATCGTAAGCTTATAAGAACTCAAGGATAGCCTCATCATTCTCAGCTAAATTAAGGACTAATGGACCATTGTCACTTTGATGTGGGTGATGGTTTGGTCATTATGGGATTTATGCACAATAGGTTTTATCCTAATTGAAACTATGAAATCAAACTTAGATATGGTAGTATGAGGCTCCAAATGTGAAGATAAAGTAACCATGGAGTCAACAAGTTGGTTGCCTTTACTAGGGATTGATTCTATATAAAATAATTCAAAGTGTTTTAAAATATCATGTATAGAAATGTTTTATAGTTTAATATATTCATCCTTAGTATAACAAACCTCAAAAACTTGGTTTTCAACAATTATGAGTCACCTTGGATCCTTAAGTTCTGAATGCCTAAGTGTTTTGCAATGAGAATGCCAATCAATAAGGCCTTGTATTTGGCCCTATTTTTTATATAATCAAAGTATAGCTAAAAAATAAAATTCATGACTTGGCCCTTCATATAAATGAGAAGACTCATGCCCCAATGCTTAGGTATCACTTGGCTCTATCATAATAGAGGACCCATTGTTTGTGTGTAGAATAGGGATAGTCATTTGGTGAAGTTTCTTGGTTTTTCTATGTCTTGACCATATGGATATACAAAATTTCAAGAAACCCCTCTTGAAATTATTGGTATTGATACTTTGATAAATAATGTAATGTCCCCTTTTATCCTATTGTTGCTTTTGGATGGTTTAACCTATTCTTGACCCTTGTAGGCTAATGAGCATGGTTAGGGGGTATTTTAAGGTAGACATCTAGTCAATGGATGGGTTATTAGGTTTAGTTGGATTGGAAAAATAAGGAGGATAACAATTAAATTAATTATTTGTAAGTTTTTAAAATAAATAAATATTATAAGGTGACCTTATATTTAATTAATTTAATAAAAGTGACTTAAATAAAATATTATATCATAAAGTCATTAAAATAAAATAATATTATTTTATTGAATCTTCTAAAAGGATAGGCCTCCTCTTGGAAAAAGTATAAAAGAAGATCAAACCAAGATTCATTCATCCAGGAATTGATGTGTGTTTCAAAGTGTTTTCTTGGAGAAGGAACTAGCTAGGGTTTCCAACAATATTGAGCCTTTGAGAATGAAAACTCTCATAGGATGTGCAATTTTGAGGCTATGAAACTATCAACTGAGATTATTGCCTAATTATCGGCTTCATTCAGAGGTCCAATTTGTGTTACAATGGAGGATTTATATATTTTTCATTAGAGATTATTTTCAATGATTGGAGGGTTTTAATCTACATACTCATACTCAAATTTTGGTTCATATTGGCACATCTTTGCATCTAAATTTGGTGGGCATTAGCTCAAACTCTTCATGGATACTTGGAGATAATTTTAGGAAAAAGTTGGAGGTGTTTCAAGGCTGAAATTATTTATTATTAAGGACTGCCATATAGCAATAGGGGAAACTCCATGGGAATGGTACTTTGGTTGTTATCTCATCATTAAGACACTTCATGGTTATGGGTATTGATGCATTTAATTCCTACCATCCTAGTGACCATTTCAAGGGTCAAATGAAGGAGGTATAAAGTGGAAATAATTTATACTTGAGGTTATAGTAATAGGGTAGGTGTGGCCTCACTCAAGGAGGTTGATTTCACTCAAGGAGACATCCAAAACATAGATAAAAATTAAAACTAGCATTTGTGGGGTCTACTGGTCATTACCAGCTCTTCCAATCAGGTTCATATCAGCATTTCAACTTGTATGCATGATTATAAGGTCAAAATATGATTATAAATTAGTGGTAACCATTAGAGCTTAGATAGGGATTCGTTGTATTGCAAAATAGTTTTGATTTCATATAAAATCTAGCTTGTAATCTACACTATTGTATACTCAATCAAAGAAGGATTAGTCTGAAGCAAATTTGAAGTTGCATGTGAATTGTTTGACTAAATGTATCTTCCAGATTTAAACACTTATGTGCCTTGAAAACATTTTATATTATTGCATATCTTTCTTTCTACCATTGTTAATCAAATTATATCATTTAAATCACTATTATTAGCATAAAAATATTAGGAAACAAGAAATCAGACATTCATAATAGCAAGTTCATACATTGTATGTAAAGTGTTAGATGATATTCCTTGTGCTTATAATTATAAGTTTGAGGTTAGAACTATCAAGGGATACTATAGTGGTATTATATCTTTAATCCTATCATCCTAGAGGGTTAAAAGCTTCATATGCAACCACAAAGGAGAGGTTTTCATAGGTATTACACTTGTAAGAGAGATGAATAAGAGGAAAATTAGTTTGAGGACACACCATTAGAAATAATGGGTGATAGGGAAGGAGAATGTCTACCAAGAAATGAAGGTAGAATGGGGAAAACAATGAAGAAAGGGAAGCACTAAAGACTTTTAGACACATAGAAGTAGGGCAACAATAGGTAGCAGATTCTTTATGGGCACTTACTATAATGATACAATAGATGACCCCTCAGGGAAGATAGAACCATGAACTAGATTATAATAGGAGTGTGGTTGGGACACCTAGGGAACAATGAGCTCCTCTCATACTGTAATAGGCATACATGAGTTACTTTTTTTAGGGATGAACCAGAAGAGGAAAATTTTGAAGAAGAGGGTGAGGTAATGTTTACAGATAATCTTATGGCAAAAAATGATGAATGGGAGTTGTTGAAATCTCAGGTTAGGGAATGCATAAGTTTTGATAGTTTTTTAAGTTAGATAAGAGAGAACTATAGATAGAGGTAAGATTGAAAGCCAAGAAAACTAAATAGAGAATTGAAACAAGCCACCAATAAACTCACATTACCTACATTTGATGTCAGTGGTAAGAGCATAGCATAGGATTGGATTCACAAGTTAGACAATTTATTTAACCTTTAACCTATGTCATAGGTAGATGAAATCAATTATGACACCTTACACTTAGAGGGAGTAGCTCATGATTGGTGGTACCATAAGATGGTTACATTGTAGTATAATCACATCACCTCTTACCAGGAGTTTATTGACATGTTGGTGAAACACTTTGATAAGAAATATCCTAAAACATACTTTAGAGACTTGGCTCAACTCAAGTAGGTTAGGAGTTTGGAGGCTTACATAGGTGATTTTTAGAAGCTATCAGTGATGGTTCCCAACATATCAGAAAGGAGATTGGTCATGTTGTTTATTGAAGGCTTATTAGAACCAATGAGAGGATGGATAAAATATTTTGATCCCCCTTAACTTTAGGAGGCTATGAAGAAGGCTAGGAGTATGGAGTTTTTAGTCCCAAAAAGCAAGAGTTTGCATAAAGATGTTCCTTCTACTAGTAATGATAGTCCTTAACAATTCACTAATAATAAAAAGAAATCAACAACGGTGGATGAGGAGTCATGGGAGGAGTTAAGAAAAAAGAAATTATTTTACTATTTCAAGGAACCTTATAACAGAGATCATGACTAACCTTTGAGGCCTAAGGGCAAGGAAAATCATATAATGTGGGTATATTATGAGGACTCTAATTCTAAAAATGGGGTTTATTAGAATGGGAAGTCATCTGTTGATGGGTTTTTGGCTCTTTTGGAATTCCTTGCTAATATATAAGATGAGACTACATTCAAATTTAGAGGAGCATTTAATGGATATTATTATATTATTATGCTTGACACTAGAGCAACACATAATTTTATCGATGAGGTTTTTTTGGCTAGATGTAAAATTTAGATCAATGATTTTGATAGATTTAGAGTTTGAGTTGCCAATGGATATACCCTCACATGCACTAGATGGATAAATAATCTCACCTTGTTGCTAAATGATTATGAGTTGCAGACTAACTTTTATGTGGTCAACATGGGTGAGATGAACATAGTGTTGGTCATGAAATGGCTCTAGGACATTGGACAATTTACCCTTAGCATGCCTAAATTGGAAATTAAATTTGAGATTAATAGCCAACAATATATGTTTGAGGGAATTACGGATGGGATCTTACATTCTATCTCTTTTTTTAAAGGTTGGACAAGAAAAAAGAGAAGTAGGTGGTTCAAGAGAAGAAGTGTGAGATGATCCACAATCCATTATTTAAGAGATAGATGCTACATGGTCATATGATAATCTACCCTTTCAGTTAGATGTTGATCACACTATTAATTCTAGTTCTGAGATGAGAATTTATTGTAGCATTTTTTATCCTTTCACTGCATGAAGATTTCAAATAGGGTTCACAGATGAGATTTCAAAGATGTATATGGTGAGAAGTGCGTATAGCTTTACATTTGATCCTCATGTACATGATTTATTTCAAATGCATAGTTTAGTGGCACATGTGGTGGATAGCTTGTATGATAAATTTCCTTGCATAGAGATGGAATCAAATATGGTTAGTCATTTGAGTTGATTTTTTTGAGGTTCATACTCCTGTGACACTTGATGGTAAGATTGAGTTTATTTGATAGGTTAAGTTAGTTATGCTAGTATTGGTGTTATGGGAACTATGTGGTGATAATAGGGACATTGCACAAATCTTCCCTTAGGATCTTGGTGGGGAAGAGTTTCCTTTGTATCCGAGATTTCTTGGGGACAAGAAATTTTAGGGAGGGTGGAATGTAATGTCCCCTTTTCACCTATTTTTTATTTTGGATGGTTTAACCTATTCTTGACCCTCATAGGCTAATGAGCATGGGTAGGGGGTCTTTTAAGGTAGACATCTAGTCAATGGATGGTTTCTTGGGTTTAGTTAGATTGGAGCAATAAGGGAGATAATAAGTAAATTAATTATTTGTAAGGTTGTCAAATAAATAAATATTATAAGGTGACCTTATATTTAATTAATTTAATAAAAGTGACTTAAATAAAATATTATATCATAAAGTCACTAAAATAAAATAATTTTATTCTATTGATGTTTCTATAAGGATAGGCCTCCTCTTGGAGAAAGTATAAAAGAAGATCAAACCAAGCTTCATTCATCTAGGAATTGATATGTGTTTTGAAGTGTCTTCTTGGAGAAGGAACCAGCTAGGGTTTTTGCCATTATTGAGCCTTTGAGAATAAAAACTCTCATAGGTTATGTAATTTTGAGGCTATAAAACTATCAACTAAGATTATTGCCACATTATGGTCTTCATTTAGAGGTCCAATTTGTGTTATAATGGAGGATTTTAAAAAAAAATCATTAGAGCTTATTTTCAACCATTGGAGGGTTTCAATCTGCATACTCATACTCAGATTTTGGTTCGTATTGGCACATCTTTACATCCAAATTTTGTGGGAATTAGCTCAAACTCCTCATGGCTACTTGGAGATCATTTTAGGAACAAATTAGAGTTATTTCAAGGCTGAAATTTTTTATTACTAAGGATTGTCATATAGCAGTAGGTTAAACTCCATGGGAATGGTATTTTGGTTGTTATCTCATCATTGAGACACTTCATGGTTGTGGGTATTGATGCATTTGATTCCTACCATCCTAGTAACCATTTCAAGGGTCAAATGAAGGAGGTATATAGTGTAAATAATTTATGATTGAGATTCTATTCATAGGGAAAGGGTGGCCTCACTCAAGGAGGGTGATTTCACTCAAGGAGACATCCAAAACTTAGATAAAAATTAAAACTAGCATTTATGGGGTCTATTGATCATTACCAGCTCTTACAATTAGGTTTATATTATCATTTCAACTTATATGCATGATTATAAGGTATGAATATTAGTATAAAGTAGTGGCAGCCATTAGATCTAGGATAGGGATTCATTATATTGCAAAATAGTTTTGATTTCATATACAATCAAGCTTGTAATATGCACTATTGTATGTTCAATCGAAGAAGGATTAGTCAGAAGCAAATCTGAAGTTGCATGTGAATTGTTTGACTAAATGTCTCTTCTAGATTTAAAAACTTATGTACCTTGAAAACATTATATATTTTTGCATATCTTTCTTGCTATCATTGTTAATCAAATTTTATCATTCAAAACACCAATCAGACATTCATACCAAGTTCAGACATTGCATGCAAAGTGTTTGACAATATTCCTTAAGCCTCTAATTAGTAGTTTGAGGTCATAATTAGTAAGGGTACTACAAATAATTATCCCATAATTTTTTGGGGTGAATGGAAAGATTTGAGGTAACTTGAAAGTTATACCTTTTTTATTAGGATAAAGCTAGTAAGCACTTTTGAGAACATGAAAGATTATTTTCTAGTCTCATAGCCGAGATAGGTAAGCACCTATAGAAATTTAAAAGGTCTCTTATAAGGCCTCCTATTTGGTGTAGGGAGTATGTCGACATAGTTAAGATATTTTTTTGGTATATAGAGTATGCCAATATAATTAAGATCTTGTTTCAACATAGGAGGTAAAGAAGTATAGTTATGTATCTTGCAGTATTCTTAGTAATACATGGGTATTATTATTTGTCAGGTTGTTATATGTGGGAAATCCTGCAAGAGTCCTATAAGTTACTCTTTGGGGTTGTCTCTGTTCATGAGGGAAATAATGAATCCTTTTTTATGAATTTTTTGATAAGCATGGGTTCTAATATTAAGTTTTATAGTACCTTCTATCATAGTAAAAATCCATTATTTGATCACTAAGATAGCCCAGGGAGAAGGAATGGTTGAGTTACCTATTGGAGGGAATGAAATATAATGAGAATTAAAAATAAGTGTGAGCTTAATTAGAATAACTAACATCTAGAGAGGAATTAAACTCAGTGGGTCAATAAATATGTAAAATTGGTATGGCCCTATCATAGTGTGATCCAAGAGAAAGCTCCAAAGAGGCTCAAAAGTAACTAGAGTAAATATGAATTATGGCTCACCTCTATACAGTTGAGTGATGGGAGATGATGTTGGTAGTTTTTTGGATGGTTTTTATGAAGGAATCCTTCACTTCCCAACACATATATCATGTAAAGGTATAGTATAATATCCAACCCCTCTCAAGAGTGATGGTTTTGAGGCTCATATAAATTATAGGTCCCCATCCCTTATGAGTTGAATGGGAGAACCATAGGAGTGTATTTTTCTAATATGTTGATTATCTCTATTGTAGACAAGGTGTAAATTGTCAGACTAGTGAGTGGTTCTAAATTAGTGGTATTTTCTATCATCACTACATCTTTCCCTTTTGACTTGTATTTCAACAAAGTTTGGGGTATTTCACCCCCTTTATTTAATATAACCACTTTAGGATTTATGGGATCAACAACATTGACCAATTATGGGGGTTTTTTGACTTTGTTAGTAGGTAGATGGTATTAAATGTGTAATCTATCAGAGGTAATATTGTCCCCTTAGACTATGAAGACCTTTCCTAGGTGTAAGAATCATATTTACTATAATAACTTTGAAGGGATGGCCTTCATCATGTGTATCAAAGGTCTTCCCAAGATCATATTATAACTAGTATTTTTATCTATGACATAGAACTCAGTTAGAACCATCTTGGGGCCCAAAGTGACTGGGAGGACAATGGTCTCTATTGAAGTAGATTGGAGGCTATCATAGCCTTGTATGGTGTTACATGTTTTAGAATAGTTGGTCTCTACATAACCAATCTTTTAAAGGAAATAAAAGGGGGAAATATTTATGGTCACTCCATTGTCAACCATGGCTCTCTTCACATAATTTTTATAAATTCAAACCTATAGAAATATTAGATCTCCCCTTCTTATCACCTCCTAGTTAGAAAGAAGGCTTATTAAATCAAATAAATAACTTACATCCCATGGTTCTTGACCAAACATAAACATGTCCAGATCAATGTGGTTGATCTAAGATTGTGGAGGAGAAGTAACACTAAATAGATGCCCTAACCCTAGGATGCTAATCAATTTTGACCAATGAGTGGGGATATTTTTTATTAGGTCAAGGAATGAAATATGGGAGAAAATTTTGGTTATATCATAGATCAAATCAAGTTTCCCATGGGTTTAAGAATAGAATCAATTTGTGGAATGTTTGAGGGATGAAGAAGCATAAGCTAATACTCTCTGGTGTGAGTAATAGTGTTTTTATCTTCTTAAACTTATAACTCTATGACTCATATCATCATTATTTTACCATTCACTCCTAATCAAGGAGAAACATCAACATTTGTAGTCTCATAGGTGGAGGCTTTAGCATCATGAGTGCACATCATCATGGGTTGATTATGTAGAATTAGGTGGGCTTATGGGCCACATTATTGTTGGCTTTGGGTAATACATGTTTTGTGGTTAGAAAATGGGTTCTAGAAGATTTGGAGATTTTTATTTTTAGGGACAATGGGTCTATTTGAAAATATATAGTATTTTATACAAGCATTCTCAAGGAACATGTCAACACATGTCTACCTTTGATCTTTTAGAAGTCTTTGGATAAATTTATTTTACTCCATACAATTTTGAGTGTAATGAAAAATGAATTAGTAGAAGAGGAAATATACATTATGATCATATTCCATAGGCCTCATATTTTTTCCTTATTTCCCAAACCCTTATTGATTATGCCATTGGTAATAGGTTTGGTTATGAAACTAGGGGAACTATTTGACATACTAGTAATAGTTTTAATTATGGTTTTGGAGTTATGCATTACATTATGGTAGTTAGTTAAATTCAAACTCATGGATGGATAGAGGGGTATTTTGGATCCTACCACCTACATTTTTAGCAATATTAGTGTTATTTACAATATGATACTAGTTGTTACTCACATGGTTTGGATTCTTGTTATAGTAAGTGATGTCATCTATAGTGGCATTCTTGTTTCAATTTAGGACCTTGGGGACTTGGTTATTGGTATTTTTTGGAATGACACTTTTAAATCCCTTATTATCTATGTTTGGGGTGATAATGCATCCATTAGCTCCATAATTTCATTGGCCACTATCAATAATGGCCTGATCAATTCATAAGGTGATCTCAATAGCTTATTCATAAGATTGATATGGAAATTTTTGGATGTCCTACCTCATATCCTTGTTAAGATAGTGAAGTAATAGACCATAAAACTCTAATTTATCCATGTGGATGGTAATGGTAGAGTAATATAAGACAAGTCACCATCTCTTGATGAAATGGATAGCTGACTCATTATGTTCTTGCTTGATGTAAAAGAACTCACATGCTAGTCTTTAGGAGTTTATTCATATTTAAACATTTTGAAAAAATTGACTAAGAGTTGGTGAAAGGAATGTATATACCCATCATGGAGGTGGTAATACCAATTTAGTGTTATCCCTTCTAGGTTTTTAAATTAAAAATTTATAGTATCCCCATCCCAAGGGAAGATTTCCCTAAAAATTGTGGCGTGCATGGATCTCCCTCAACTTTGAACTTGGTAAAGTTAGGTAGGGGAAATAAATTAATGACCCCTCATATGTTAAGATCAAGAGGATCCTTAATGTACTCAGTGTAATTCCCTATAATTATTATTATGGTAGGATTATAATGGAAAGGTAGGATCACATAGTGGTTAGTTTGATAACCACTAAAAGGGATGGAAAAAGCATGAAAAGGTGAAGTGGAATAAGAAAAAAATAGTTATACAATTGAATGGATTTGGATTAGATATAAAATTAAGGAGGTAGGTTGTTGTATAAAAGAGGTGTGTTGGTTTGTTGTAGTGGGGGGGGTTCACATAACCCAATGTTACATAAGGTGGGTTATAGCTTATCTATGAAGGGGAAGTGTATGTGGGAGTCATGTAACTTAGAGACACAAATAAATGTGGATTACTAGATACAACATAATTTTATGAAGGTTAATCATAGGTTTATAATCTCCCCATCAAGGTCTAAATAGTGTCTTTATATGATGGATGAATCTTAGAGGGGTTTAAGTTAGGGACCCTGTGAGTGAGGATATCCCTAGGACGTTGGTGAGAGACATGGTTTGGCAAGATAAAATATTACTATTTTGGTATAAGCATCTAATAATTTTATTATGGTGCCTTATGAGTCATCTTTTACATGAGATAAGGAGAAGGATAAGATTATGTAAGATAATTCAGGCCTATCTCCTAATCTAATTTTTTTTGGTTATTTTATAGTCATGAATGTGACCCACCAGGGTGTTGTTGAGTTGCTTTCAACCAAATTTCGTGTTAGGCCCAAAAATATCTTATATGGTATGGGTAGAGATGTGAGAAGGGTTATTCTAAATAGGTTAGTTTAGTGTGAGATACCCATGGGTAGTGGTTTTGGTTTTCACTAATGGATTAGAATCATCTTGACTCTTAATAAGAGGATGGGTGGCTATTTTCATATGGTTAATTTCATCTTCCAAGTGGAAAATCCTTCCCATGTAATGATAATATTTGGAAATGCTTTATATGTCTAGGATTTATAAGTTTATTTATGGCCTAGTGGTCACACAAAGAGTGGTTTTTCCTCCCCTGTAAGGTTCCATTTTATATGGGGTGGTTACTTTTAGTTTTATATATATATATATATATATATATATATATATATATATATATATATATATATATATATATATATATATATCTCATATTTTATAAATGGAGACCCCAATCCTAATTTGGGTGTTAGGATGAGATTAATCATATACTTTATATGTTACATTGGTGTTGAAGGTTTGGTTGTTCGAAATCATCAATAAAGGCTCACTAGAGTTGATTTGGTTTCTCCTATAGCCCTCTAGGCCAAGAGATCTACCTATGTCCTATCCTGACATATTCTAGGGGTATATGAATACCCTCAAAATAAATGGAATGATAAAGGAGAATGAATAAAAGAGGCATGATAAGAGGAGGAAAAGGGTAAATTAAAAATGGGCGAGTCCTTCACATTAGGTTAACTAGTTTGTGTACACATAAATAACACATGCTAAACTATGCACTCAACTTCCTGAGGTCATGTCAAGGTAGAAAACATAATGGATGGGCTATGGATTGGGTTGGCTATTGGGAATAATAAGATTTAGAATGGGTGTCTACAATGGGTTCTCATGATGGAACCAAAATACCTCAATGGTGTCATGGTCCTAAATCAAGTTGTGTAAAAATAGAGCTCCAGATCCTTTGCTTTCTGAGATCACAAGGAGGTGAATCTCTTTATCAATATTAAGACTAGGGAAATGTGATAGATTAGGTTGAATAACTCATGAGAATATATCTAATCTATTATGTTGTCTATGCTCAGTCAATTCCATAAACAAATTTAAATGATATAATATGTGGCTAGACCCAAGGGGAAAGAGGTCAGAATGGGAAACTAGTCTTGGATATCATTGTAATGGCATCCTCTATTTTGGGGAAGAACAATGATGGGCAGATCAAGGATTCATATTTTCTCTTATAAATAATTGAGAGATTAAATAATTATATGAGGTATATGGGTGTAATGGAATACCTCTCTCCTAATCTTAGTATTAATATCATATTATATGTCAACTGTGGGACTAGGTGATCTAACACTAAAGAAAGGACCTTTCCTTATAAAACTAGGTGTTTTGAGAAGTGTCATCCAAGGGGAATTAAGTAATACATAATTATATGATCTTGTATGGATTAATTATGCAAGGTCTTATTGTATTTTTGGAATTAATCTTTTTTTTTCTTTTTTTTTGCTTATACGACTCGTCAAGGCTTTTGGCAAAGTTTTAGTTATGTTTGTTGTTTTTATTGTTTTTGACTTAGAACTAAAATGATTACTTGATGAAATTTAAATGATAAAAGTAAATAAATTAAAAAATTATAAATGAATTAAATCAAAAAACTTTTTTTATCCTTTTTTTATGATTTGACAATTCATACAAAGAGAGATAAAGAGATCTATCCTATTATGCAAGATGCTAGATTTTCCTAGCTTTGTCTAAATGCAATCTAAGTCTAGGTGTGTTTTTGTAGTTTTTATTTTGTCTTGTTTTTTGATTATGGAGATAGATATAATTTGAATTATGTTTTATAAATATGAAAACAATGCAATAAATAATCTAGTTTAGAACAACAATACTCTAATGCTTTTACAATTTTCTTACAAACCAACAAGTTAAGCTAGTTCTCTAACTTTCATAATTATTGCATGAAAGTTTTTAATGGATTATTTGAAAAGAAACAATAAGTATAAATTAATATTTTTCCTATTGGTATAAATAATTAAATCATTCAATTTTACTTAAAACAATGGGAAAATTAGAAATGTGAAAGCCCCTTATTTGCCTAAAGTTTATTTAGGGTTTTATTGCTTGTTATTTGATTGTTTTGAGAGCAATTGAATTCACCTTGAATATAAAAACTAACTATTATGTTCAATGAAAGTGCATGAAATGATTTATAAAATATTCCTAAAATTTTATTTTAATATTTTATGTTAACCAAATTAAATATACCAGGAAGGATGCAAGCAAATAAAAAATATACCTATTGCTTTTTTTAATAAAGATAGGGAAAGGAAGAGAGTTATTTATACTATCAAATTTTCTTATTTTATTTATTTTAATATAAATATAATATAATTAAAAATAAAAACTAATATATTGGAATAAAATAAATAAATCTAAACTAGAACCCTCAACCTAATCCTAGTGTATACTAGTTAAAGGTGAAAACATTGTATCACTATGATCCTCAGTATGCTAGTTATTTTTACTCAAAATTAAGATGTCAAGAACTCTCCAAAAAAGAGGATGAATATATGGATATCACAAATGGGATAATGAGATAAGATACATAGCTCCAAATAAATAATATCTAACTTTGGTTGGTTGAAGACACTATTTGTAAAGACTAGGTTATAAGAACAATGGTTCTTCCTGTCCAAAATAGTATATTTGAACATGACAAACAAATAAATAAAATATAAAAAGTAATTATAGTAAGTTTTGGCTGTAAAATATTCAAAAAAATAAATCTTAGAATGTAAATTTTCAAATCTAAAATCAAGTCAAAATTGGCTTACTTATATAATAATAATAGAGCTTACATGAAAGAGTTTAATTAAGTTTTGAACTAGGATTTGAACTTGGGAGGAACTCAAAAATGATTGAAAATAGAAGAGGGAGTGAGTTGGGATTGATTTTAGGTTAACTTAGGATGGAATAATCAATAAGTATAATAAAAAAAATGTAAAATGCATTAATGAATAATTCTCAAGAGCTAAATTTAGAATACATAATAATAGTGATGTAACCACCCTATTTGTAGGGGGTAGTTATGTAACCTCCACCTAAGAGAACAAATCCACCATTATAAATTACATAAACATCCTATTAAGATGTAACCACTATGGCATTTTACACAAATTTTGTGACAAACCTATAACAAAGGTGGTAAGTTCATAACCTAATAGGATGGTTTTATCACCTAAAGTGGTGGTTCTAACATCAATGAGAAAGGATTTAAAACAAGTTAAAATAAGCCACAAATGCCAAAAAAGAGAGTTTTGGTAGACCTAAGAGAGAGGGAATAAATATAGGAGGAGGTGTTAGAGAGTTTTCATTTGACATCATTATGGTCATTACATCATCATTAAACATGTTGTGTCAAGAATATCCCACTCCATAAAAATTAGGTGCATATAGTTCCATGGTAAAGCATGAACATCTTAAATAATGTTAATAACATACCTGACTAACCTTTCCATGGGTGTAGCAATAGGGATGGGAGTTTTTTGGGTAGTCTAGGTGGATGGACTATATGGGTCAACTGAGGGTCTTGGTCTCCCTCTTTGGAAATAGTATTTCTATGAAATAGCAAGGTTGGATTAATAACTAGTCAAGACTAGACCAAGATCTAGTGATCTGTATAGAGGGATCTAGATTGATTTTGTATCAACTAGTAGTTTGAGGATTATGTGTCAAATGGGTTTAGAGTTACCTCATTATAGTTCCATCTATTTTTCATCACAAGACCTCATAATCCTAAATACACCTATTAAGTTAGGTGCATTGATCAAAGCTTGAGAGATAATTAAGGGACTTTTGTCTTCTCATTTTAATATTGTTTTTTAAACAATCTAGGGCATGATTTTTAGGTATTAGGATCCATGAAATATCCTAATTTAAGTATTTCTCTAAGAGATGAAGTGTTACCATCATTTATTCAATTAATATTTCCCATTAGCACAAACCTTCTTCACACTATTTGATCCAATTTAATGGGCTTATCCCTTGATAAAATTCACTTCACATTTTCTAAATATAATGGTTTAATCATAGGTAATAAATAAACATCAAAATAGGAGGGTAAGAAAAAAATTAGAGTTTTCTAGGTAAAAGTGAGAAGGCATTAATGTTTTAGGTCCACATGTTTCTAACTTAAATTATAGAAATGTATGTTGAGTTTAACATATGCTTACACTTTGGTTAGATAGGGAAATGAATATAAGGATACTTATTATGCCTACATCCTATAATATTTTATACAAATGAGCAAAAAAAAATCACACACAAACCTATGGTGATTTAGATAAAATTAAATAACTCTAGAATCTAGTTAGAATAGTAAAAAACACACTCTAATTACACATACACATACATAAAACACATATTTAAGCTTTAAATTTTTTTGAAATATACATTACCATAGAATATTAGAATACATTTAAAGGAAAGATGACATGGTGAAATAAATAGAGCCTATATTAATCAAAGTGTGTTTTGATTATAAAATGACTACCTTTACAAAGAGATGCACAACATCATATATAGGAAAAGAGACAAGGTACATCTTCAAATAGCACTATATTCCACTCTTGGCCATCATGTCCCAAAATATTTACAAAGTGAATCATTCTCATGATGTTCCAAACAAAGACAAAGTAGAGAGAAAAAACCTAGGGTATTAATAGTTTATCCCTAGGTGTGACCACATGAATCTCTAAATTGATCTCTATGGGGGACCACTTCCTAATTTCTTCAATATTTCTTGCTTAGATACCACCACTTATGCCACAAAGTTACCCTTGTGACCAAGCTTTGGCAAGTTGATAGGTGGCTCTCAAAAGATCACTTCCACCTGAGTCAACAACTTGTCATGAACTTTGAGATGGGATTCTAATGAGAATTTCACCTCATTAACATGGATAATTATTATATTTGATTGTGTGAAAAGATATAGGATAACCTCATATATATCCTTTTTGTATTTATATAAATCTCTCTTCATTACTACTTTGAATTGGTCAAGTGGACCTGAAATTCATCAAGGCTAAGCAAGGTGTCATCTAGGTAGAAGAGTACAATGATGTTTACCTATTTGAAGTATGTAAGGATATGGCCCATACTCTCCTCCAATGGCTTGATTGTGGCTTATATGTCCTTGAGCCAATATTTAAGTGAGGTCCTCATGCTGCTAGTGAATTTCAAACACAAATTCAAATTAGAGAGAAGCATGAGTATGAGCTCCAAGAACATCCCATTATTGATAATCATTGCCATCTTATTTCAATTTTTATCTAATATAATGTTCCTATTAAAATATTATTGTGATATTTATAATAACATGTTTATTTTTGAAAAATATTTAGTCACCTTCATGAGGGCTACCAACAAATGTAACAAAGCCTCTTCCACCTTGATAATCAACACAACCATGAATGAACTCCTCACCTAAGATTCCAATGTCCTAAATTAGTCCATAAGTTCCTCCATTAACTTCTTCATGATCTCATTGGTGCCTTTTATTATGGATATTAGGTCTTATAAAATATTTTATTCCCATGTGGTAGTCCTCTTCTTCATGAGAGAGAAAAGGTCATGCTCTATTCTCTATACAACATGATCTCCATACTATGTGAGGTTTTGTGTCACCCCCTATTAATCTATCATGAGTCCTTATTAAATCACAACTAAATATCTATGTCCTCATGATAGACCATTTTTATCCTTTGTTCACCTGAAACTTTAACAAGACCCATCCATCCTTACCCTACCCTAGTCTCTAAGGTAGTAGAATATGAGGTAACAATGGTGGTGTTAATTAAATTTAAAGGTGGAGGCATGAGTAGAGGAGGTTAGTATTAAGGTGAATGGTGAAATATAATTAATTATGGAGTTGTGTCATAGGAGTGAAGAGAGGATCTAGTAAATGGGAAGTCTAAGGGAACATGTGAGACTACAATTCATCTAAGGTCATGAAGAATTGGGAATTAATTATGCCTAGGAGCTATATGTTTGACATAAAAGAGGATATTATATATTTAAATCCAAATCCTTAAGATCCTAATGTGAATTACAGTGTAAATAAGGAGTTACATATGTATTAGGGGATATACATGTCACCTGTGTGATATCAAATTTTGTATTTTAGCTAACCTCTTATTTGGGTTTGCTTATGTTGAAGTTTTTATAATTGAAGTTATCATAGATAGAGTGATGTAGGGGTATCCTATAATTACCCCAAAAATGATACATTTTTGTCTTAATATAGACTAATATGTGTCCTATAGGTTATATAGGTCATAAGAGGTCCATATATGGAGTTTAGATAGTCTTGTAGTGCATAGAATTTGAATTCTGGCTTTTCCCACCAAAACCTCATTTTAGAAAATTTGAATTTTGTAAGCCTTTTCCAAGGAATTTTAATCATTTATGAAGGTGGAATTAAAAATTTTCTAAGTATTTATTCATTTTAATATTTCTTTAAAATGTCATGGTACAAGACACCTTATATTGTACAAAAATCAAGAAAATGTTATGTTGCAAGAAACCTCTACATGGGAAAAAAAATCAAGATTTAGTTATGTATCTTTTTTAAGAATATATTATTTAGTTTTAGAGTGTAGAAGTAAATTCCATTTTAATTATATGAAAGGAGGATGATTATCAATTTGGTATGAATAAATTTATGAATTTTTGTAACCTCCATTATTGAATGAAGAAAAATAGATTGTTATTGTTGCTAATTACATGAGTTTAGTTGATGAAAGAATGAGATTTTAATTATTTCCAAATTTTACTATAAGTTATTTCATGTTTATATGATTCAATATTTTAAAGGAATAAATAAGTGAGAGACCCCTATTCTTAGAGTATTAAGATATAATCCTTATTCATGAGTTGTATGTTTGTTGTTACAGACTGTGCCTTGTTTGATATATGATCAAATGACATTTAATATATGATCAAATGACATTTTATAATTTCTATACATGTTTTTTAAGGACTGGTGAATTAATTTTAAGGTTATTTTTACAAGTAATAACAATAAATACATTTAGTATTTAGATATATATATACACAAACCCCTATGTTGAGAAGGCGTCTTGAATGGTGGTTTATATTTATCAAGATGGTTTATATCAAGGTTGTTAGATTATATAAAATGATCCTAAAGGTTTAATGAGTTATATTTAAGTTTTATATATTCATAATAAATTAATAAACTCTTTTGTTCACAAGCATTTAGAAGATTAGCCCCTGATTCTTGTAGCAGTTGTTGTAAGATTAGACTGTGTTAATGTTATTTACAAAGAAGTGATCTTGAAATAACTTATAAAGTTTTTTGGTTGAATTTAGGTAATTTTATTGATTTTTTTCAAGGTTATTTTATGTTTAGTATTTATTGGTATGAGTGTTCATTTCATTTATACAAAATACAGTCCTTTAGATAGTCATTTGTTTGACATAGTCAAGTGTATTTGGAAGTAAAAAGAGATAATAGTGGATTGATTATTGATATATAAGGATTATAAAACTTTAATTAGTTATATAAATGAATTTTAAAACTAATTTGGATATTTAAAACCATTCCAAACATTCATAGTTTATTTTTTTAGGCTCTTAGGCTGAGACAGGGTCCTAAAAACCCTAAACTAGGGTTTGGAAGGTATAGAACATTCCAATTGTCAAAAAATTCCAAAATTTTGAAATATGGTATTTTCAAATGTGATTGAAATTAATCACATATAATCAGGTGTGTATGGACTTTTTTGTATTGTCTTTTTTTGATTATCTTGTATTTTGGCTTAAACATGCCTAATAGACCTAAACAGAGGCATAAAGAGGGTTGAAAAGGTGGTCCAAAGAATGAGTTAAGAGATAATACTTGGTAAGGAGATACAATAGAGAAAATTGTATTAATAATTTTTTTTTTCTCCTAAAATAATTTACTTTTTCTGTACATTCAAGAAAACGTGATAAACAGGGCTACAAGGACTGTATAAAAGTATGCAAGATTAGGTAAAGGAAGGAATTGTAACTTGAATAGTGCTAGTGAGTTTATGAGTGATAATATAGAGTTAATTAGACCCTATATAACCTAAAAAAACATATTATAATCAGATAACAAGCAAAATATATTTGGAATCTTGCATGAAAGATTGGTCTAGTGAACCATTGGTAAAGGAAGTGGGTTTTGAAATAAAGTTTAGTGTGATAACTTGGTGTATGCTCTACATCATTTTTGGTGTTAGAGATATTAAAATACTTATAGAGGATTTTGAAATTATTTTACATCATGTGTTTTAAAGTGAAGTTCAAGATAGGAGCTAAGTGTAGTGTTCCATAAAGGGAGTCAATAGGGATGATGATTTGGTCAAGCAAATGGTAAATCAAGTAACTCAATTGATTACCCCATTGGTTATAAGGATGGATGATATTAAGGATGCTCTTAGAGAGAGAGAGAGAGAGAGAGAGAAAGAGAGAACAAGTTATAGTGATATAGGAAGATGAAAGAGATGATAGGCATCAAGGTCAAGTAAATCCATTATAGCCAAGGATAAGTGAGAGAGAAAATGAAGATGTGGTTCAAGAGAGACCATAAGTACATGCAATAGTAGTTCAAGATGAAATGGCAGTGAAGCACCATGCATGGCATATTAGACCATTTTTAGATGTAATATTTAAAATACAATAAGGTCTTATAAGACATGGACTAGTATAAATATTTCAAGGGCAATGTTGTCAATGTCATAGAGAGGGTCATAGAGTAGTATAGTGTCCATTGAATGTTGGTAGAAGTATGCAGTAGCAGAGTACAAGAGAAGAGAATGAAGAAATAAGGCAAGAAAGAAATGAGTCTTTACTCATGAGAAGAATATTATTTTAGTAGAGTAATAAATCTAAAGAACCAACCCAAAAGAGAAGCTTATTCAAAATCAAGTGTAAAGCAAGAGGTAAGGTATATAATTTAGTAATTGATAGAGGTAGTACTAAAAATATAGTGTCTTTGGAGATGGTGCAAAATTTGGGATTGAGAAGGATGCCACATCGACAACCATACAAGGTTGCATGGGTTCATAAGGGACATAAACTCCTAGTAAGTGAAAAATGTTGGGTTAAATTAAAGATAGGAGGATACAGAGACAAAGTGTTGTGTGATATTATGCCCATAGACGTTTGTCATTTGTTGTTAGGGATACCATGGTAGTTTGATAGGTATATAATTCATGATGAACAAGCAAACACTTATACCATCAAAAAACATGGAGAGGTACACATACTTGTCTCATTTAAAGGTGAATAATATAGAAGAGATTAAAGGATAATGATGATGGCAAAAATGTAGTATTGGATCAAGGACATTGAGAGTTTGGGTTTGGTCAAAGAACCAAAGAAAGAAGACAAGGTAAGATTTATTTAGTTGGATGATATGAAGAGTGGTGATCCCACAAAGATGGAAAGAAGAGAGACTGAATAACTAGCACTTATGAATAATTAGCAGTGGATTCGGGATATCCTAAATTGTGGCTTGAAGGGGACTCTTTGAATGTTATAAACATTATTAATAATAAGAATAATGTGTCTTGGACTATAGAGGATAAGGTAAAGGAGATGAAAACACTTCTAAAAAAATTTGAAGATATTAAAATCACGCACACCTTTCGAGAAGCCAATGGTGTTGTAGATTGGCTTGCTAATTGTGCTATCCAGGAAGGTCAAATAGTGAGGTGGCATGAAACTTTAGAAAGGAATGTGGATTTAAGGGTGCTCATCCTTCATGATGCCACCCATGCGAAAGAAGGTAAGGCTGGAGTGTAATAATAAAATAATGAGTAGGAGGAGTGGTAGCACGGGGAAAGGATTTCAATTATTAAAGAGTAAGGCCCTCAAGAGGGAGAAGCGGATCCTAAAAAAGCATAAACTAAATCGAATTCCCAATCAACTTGACAGTAGGAGGTTTCAAGGCAAAGGTCACAGCAATTGGGATTCAAAGAAAATGAGTATGGCACGTGAACGGAAGGGAGAACCTCATAAACAGGAACCTAAGAGCTGTGAAGAATGGAGAAAGAAAATTGGAGTCTGGAGAATTCTACAGAAAGGAAATGTTGCGAGCTACATGGAAAGACTCCATGGTTCAAAACCACATATCATGACGGCCTTTTTCAAAAATTGGTCTGATGATAGGGTCACCTTGCATGGTATCACAGTAAACTTAATAGAGGATTTTATAGCTAAGGTTACAGGGTTGCCAACGGATGGACTCAAATTTTCCAAGCAGACAAGCATCTCGAACGAGGCCTTTTGTAAGTTCCCCAAAATGGATGAGGAAGAGCAGAAGCTGGTCAAAAATGGGGATTTCTATGAGCTGGACCAGATTAAAGGGATATGGAGGGATGTCTTAAGCTGTATAAGGGAGTACTTCATCCTGGATGGAAGAAGCAAATGTGTGCACAAGTTCCATTTCGTCTTCCTCAACCATTTCAGGCATAAGGTTAGTTTGTCTTTTCCCTTTTATCTTCGTTATTCCCTGGTCCAAAGTTTACATGCTCATAGGAAAAAGGAAATGTGCCCTATCCTTCATGAAGGCCTTATTCTACTTATTGAAGGCTACTGCAAGAATAGGGCACTGGTTAATTACCCCAAACAGGGGAAAAACAAGGTGTCAGGAAATAAAAAGAATGAAAGTGTAATCAGGAGAGGCAAAATCAAATCCCCTAGTCCTAAAAATCAGAATGTAGAAGAAGAAAGGGGACGGGAGAGAATTGAAGAACCTGAGGAGGAAAAACCAGAGGAAGAAGAAGGAACTGAAAGCTGGGATACTAACTCTAGTAATGATGAAGAATGTTCTGAGGAAATTGAAAAAGATAATGTCAATACAGAGGAGGATTCTGCTAACAAAACTGTGGATTCAGAGGAAAACCAGAAAGCGTCAGAGGAAGATTTTGTTTAGGAAAATCCTGTTGAGGACCCAACTTTTAAGAACGAAAAGGAAAATTCTGATCAGGAAGATATTCAAAATATGGATATGGAAATTCAAACTGGAATCAAAGAGCGGGAACAAAAGAGTTGCGAAGATATCTTTGAGGAAGCCAGGAATAGCCCCAATAAAAAGTCTGAGGATTGGAGAGGGAAGAATCAAAATGATGAAACACACTCACCTATGACCTGGGTCAACTGTAAAGTAGAGGTTTCTTCCCAATTTGATTCTTGGATGTGTAGGGAGATCATGGATCTCAAGAGAAAAGCGGAAACTTTGGAAGATTCCCTGAAAGCTGTTTGGAACAAAATAAACAACATGGATAATCAGTTAAGCGAGATCCCTATCAAGCTCAAAGCATATGAAAACAACCTCTGGGAACTAATAAAGGACAACAGAAGGAAAATGGAGGAAGTAACTTCCAAAATCTGTGCTGCTGCTATCAATATAGGTAAACGAGCCAATGAGGAGACCAAAGCACTAGAGGGTCCCAGCAAAAGGACGAGGCAAAGCTCTAGAAAGAAAGATACACAAAAAGGAGCTTTTCTAGAGGTTACCACTAAGGATACTATTTTGAAAGGAAAAGAAGCCACGAACTTGATACTGGAACTAGATGAATAATCTGGTCCTTCTTGTTGGTTTTGAAACTGGTTCTGATATTTGTTTTCTTTTGTTATCTTTTGACTGTTGTATTACCAGATCTCTATTTTTTTGGGTTTTGACTGGATGGTACTCTGGTGGTTTCAGGTCCATTTAAAACCTGTTTTTGCTACTTCCTTGTAGTGCTTTTTAGGCTTTGCCTGTGGTCTTAGACGTTCTTTCTATCGCTCTTTGTAACAGGGTTTTGGGGCCCCTTCAAAACCTATTTTTACCTCAATCTAAAACTAGCACTTATGAGAGTGATCAATAAATAAGATATCCAAAGCAAGTATGGAATCCAAGCCTATGTAAGAGAAGACAGTAGAAAGGTTATAAAATTATAGCTAAGATGGATGAGTAGTGGTTTGGAAAAGACACTAAGCAAGTGAAGAAGATGTAGATTGAAATGTATAATGATTCAGCCCAAAAAATAACCATGTAGGCTCCAAATTTTGTTACTAATATGTTGTTTTTTAATGAAATTTCAAGTAAGAGGTAGGAAACCAAAGAAATAATGGTCGACAAACTTAAGTTTTAGAAAGATAGTCATAAACAAGAAGAGAATATCAAAAAGTTAGGAAATATGCAACAGGCCCATAAACAAGATAACCATGAAGGAGTTAAAAATATAAGATATGAGATATTGAAAGTGAGCATTCAACCCTTACATATGTAAGATATGGAGAGTAATCATGAGGTTGATAAACAACAGCAAATTAAGAGTGTACGTAAGTATGAAGCATGTAAAGAACAAGAAGATGTTGTGAATGAAATTAAGTGAATAAAACAAGAAGAATGGATGAATAAATAAGATTACATACTTGAAATAGTGGTTTTTGATGGAGATAAGGTGAAGGTAGATCAGTTTTCATAAGAAGAAGAGTGGTATACACTTACAAGGCAAAAAGAAGAAGGTAGCATCTATGTTTTGCTTAGTAATATTATTTTATGTACAAGTATGTTATTTAAAGAGATGAAGTAAATAAGGCATAAATGTGGGGCCCAATAACATTTTAACATATATGAAAGGCAAGTATAAGTAGAAACCTTCAATGAGGAGGTTCAATGCAAGAAGATAGGAGCATCTACCAAGTGCATCACTCAATACCTATGGAAAATATTTCTCAGATTGGTAGTATGATGTAGGGGCATCCTATAAGGACCCTAAAAATGATCCATTTTTATATTAAGATAGTATAATAGGTGTCCTATAGGTTATATAGGTCATAATAGGTCCATATGTAAAGTTTAGATAGTCTTTTAGTGCATAGAATTTTTAGCCAAAACCTCTTTTTGGAAAATTTGAATTTTGTAAGCCTTTTCTAAGGACTATTAATAGTTTATGAAGGTGGAAATTAAAACATGTCTAAATTTTTAGGAATTTTAAGAGGTCCTTAAATGTTATGGTTATATTTTCATGGTATAAGACACCTTATGTTGTGCAAAAATCAAGAAAATGTTATGTTGCAAGAAACCTCTACGTGGGAAAAAAATCAAGATTTAGCTATGTATCCTTTTTAGGCATATAAGAGTTAATTTTAGAGGGTAGACGTAGGTTCCATTAAAATTATATGAATGAAGGATGATTGTCAATTTGGGATGAATAAATTTATGAAGTTTTGTAACTTTTGTTGTTGAATGAAGAAAAACAAACCATGTTTAAGGTCATTTATTGTTATTGCTAATTGCATGAGTTTAGTTGATGAAAGAATGAGATTTAAATTGTTTAAAAATGTTAATATAAGTTATTTCATGTTTATATGATTCAATATTTGAAAGGAATATAGAAGTGAGAGACCCCTATTTTTTAAGGAATAAGATATAAACCCTATTCATGAGTTATTTATTTGTTGTTACAGACTGTGCCTTGTTTGATATATGATCAAATGACATTTTATAATTGTTGTACATTTTTTTGAAGGACTGGTGAAGGAATTTTAAGGCTATTTTTACAATGAATAACAATAAATACATTTATTATTTAGATATATGTATACATAGACCCATGGGTTGAGAAGTTATCTTGAATGGTGGATTGTATTTGCCAAGATGGCTCTATTTTACTTGAATTTTGCTTTGTATTTATTTATTTAAGAAAGGTGAAATTGAAAGATGGGTAAAGATTAGTAGAACCTTGATGTGGTGTGCACTTTATAATCCATATGGTTTTAGATACTCTTATTTGGCTTGGGAAGATGACCTATAATAAGAGAACTAGAAAAGGGTTGGTTAGTTAGGTAGATGGGTGGATTGCCTAGCAAACTAGATCCAAAAGTGTGAGCTATATAAGAGGTTGTCAATCCACCTTTTGATACAAGTTAATGTTGAAAATAAAGTTTTATAAGAAATATATCATAACATAAAATTAATATATCTAATGAAATAAATACTTTACAAATGAATGTTAGTGTTCTTACAAAATAACATTAAAGTAAATGCTAAATGGTCAGAGAATGGTTCAAGTAGGGTCAGGTTGTTGTTTTTAGTCTGTGAAGTGATAGAGGGTTGATAAAATAGGGTTTTGGTTAAGTTTGGTAGGTATATGGAACTTGATGGTTTTGTTTAGGTTGGGTTCATACAATGACTATTGGTGGTCAAGGTGATCATCAATAGTTAGAGTAACCATCAATGGTTGGGTGACTAATAATAGTTTGATAACTAACTATCGGTAGTCAAGGTGACTATCAATGACTATTGTTGATACGTATGGTTTAAGTAAAGGTTGATATGTAGGTTAGAGGTTAGAGGGAGAAGGGTAGATAGGTGCAACAAGTTATCAGGGGTTAGTTAATTATTTGAGAGGTTAGAGGTAGTAGGTTATAAATAGGAGCAAGGTAAATGATTACATGAAAATAAATACTTATCTTATGTTTTTGAAGTTTGTGGAAGATGTTGGTAAAGTTTGGAGTGATTTGGGTAAAGTAATGGTACTTTTATTGATGAATGATCTTGTTAGAGGCTTGGGTCCCTATTGTAGCTACTAGAAAAATAAAAACCTACTTGTTTGTGGATCCTCTTTTTCATTCCTTTTCACCTTCTACTCCCCTCCTTTTATAAACAAAGAGAGATAGAGGTAAAAGGTTATTTAGGAGGTTTGGTTGATGATTTTAAGGCTTATTATGCATTGTAAAATAAATAAGGTAGACATCTAGATAAGATTTTGATGTGTTATCTCACACATGGATCAAGTGTTTAGGTTCATCAGTAGTTTGATAGTCAACCATTGGTAGTTAGGGTAACCATCCATGGTTACTATGTTGACTATCAGTGGTTACTATGTTGATCATCGAAGGTTATTATGTTGATTTTTGGTGGTCAAAGGTTAAATTTGGTTTAAAGGTAGATGGTTAAGTTCAAAGGGTTAAGTTTGGTCAAGGTGGGTAAGAAGGTGAGTTGGTCAAAGAGTGTTTTGACTTAGGTTTGCAATTGAAAGGGTGTGAATGGTAGTTTGGGCATCTAGGGGTATTTCAACATCTATAACCATAGTGTGTAGTTTATAGTATCTACATTTTACCCTTTTTATTATATATTTTGTATCAACAAGTTGTAAAATAAAAATGAATTTTGGGTCAAAGGTTTGGTTGCCCTGAGTATGGGAGGAGGTGATCCCCCTCAAACCAAGAATTGATGAGGTGAAACAGAATTAGATTCAAGTTTGATGAGTGGTTAAATGAATGGGTGGGTAAGTGATAAGAGTGGTTGGTGAGGTTGGGCATTAAGGCACAAACATGTGCATAAATTGTGACTAAGTGCAATAATTAAGATCATATATAAAATAAGTTTCCAATGTTAGTTAAAATAAGTTTGGTTTTCGAAGGACAAGTGATAGGGTAACCAAGCCCCAGCATTAGGCATAATTGATCAGGTTACTCTATAAGTTTCCTAGATAAGGTCAATGTTTTTATAGGTAGGAAGTTCTCCCAAGAAGACACAAAATGGTTAGTTTTTCTCTAGGTGGTGCAAATTTAAATGTTCAACATGGCAAAGTAATTGATGTAGTTAAACAGACCAAGGCAAGGTCATCATAAAATATGTGAATATTTTGGGTCAAAAAGGGCCAATATCAAGGTGGACATGGTCGGGTGGTTGGTTGTTTGGTTGGAGAGGGTGTTCTCCAATGGTTCATGGTTACATTGTGAAGAATAGGTGTTATCCGAAGGTTATTTAATGATGTTAAAATGAGTTACCCTAATTTGGTGTACCACTTGGTTTGGTTTAGTTAAATCTTTGTGAAAAAAGGTAATCTCCAATAGTTAAAGTTTTATGAAGAAAGGTAATCTCCAAAGGTTTGGGGAGAAGGTATCTCCCCAATGGTTGGGTGGTGTTTCAAATGGGTTGCCCCAATTTGATGTACCACTTAGTTTGGACTTGGTTGAAGGTTTGTGGAGGAAGGTAATCTCAAATGATTAAAGTTTTGCAAAGAAAGGTACTCTCTAAAGGTTGGGGGAGAAGGTGACTACCTAAATAGGTTAGGTGGTATTTTAAATGGGTTTCCCTAATTTGATGTACCACTTGGTTCAAGTTAGGTTGATGGAAAAGGTACTCTCCAAAGTTTTATGGTTAAGATAAGGGTAGGTTAGAGAAAGGTAATCTCCAAAGGTTGGGTTTGGTTTGGTGGAGAAGGTGCTCTCTAATGTTTGATGGTTTGGTTAATTAGTTGGTGGAGAAGGTGACTCCAAAAGGGTGGATAAGGTGACTCCCAAATAGGTTCACTGATTGGTTAGTTTGATGGGTTTGTTTCAATGACTCATAATGGGGGAAGACACGTTTTTCTAAGTGGTCATGAAAGTATAAGGAGGAGGCTAAATGTTCCTATTGAAAAAGACCATGATGACAACATGGGTGGGTTTATGAACATAAACCCCTATCATGTTTTTTATTTATTATTAGTTTGATGGTTAAAAAGGTAGCTTGGTCACATGGTGTCAAGTAAGCTCAAAACTCCCTTGATTTTTAGAGGATAAAAATGGGATATGGATGATAGGTAGTGGGGATGGTTGTCCCATTTTGTAGGTGACCTAAGAACCATATTAGACAAGTACATGTCTTATGCTAGGTGTAGATTGATTGATGCGATAAGTCTAGTGATGCTATTGTGAAAGTTGATTATAGATTTATTGGGTTTGATTAGTGTTTGATTTTATATAGGGTCTATTATTTCTTAATTTTATATGTTTGGGATGTTGATCGATCTAAGAAGCTTCAAATGATTGCTTTTGATAAAGTTAACTTATCCATCCTTGAAGGGAGTGGTCTAAGTTTGGATTTGTTCATGTTTGATAACTATCCTTCAAGGGAGAAGTCTACCTTATTAATCAATTTGATTGGTTTGATTTAGGTAGCTATCTTGTAAGGGAGCAGTCTAACTTTAGAGATGTTTGACCCAAGTGATAGTTTGGTATCCCAAATCATTTATATCTTGGATTAAACATAGACTGACTATATAGGCCTAAAGTTTTCCTTTATAGAGGTGAAGCCATAGCACAAGGAGGTTTATGATGGGTAAAAGAGGTGGTTTAAAGTGACAACCATGGAAATCCATCCTAAAAAGTTTGGAAAGTACCATGAGATCATGGCACAGGTAGAGACATGGTATCCATGCTTAGGATTAGGCTAAAGTTATGATACATAATCACATGATCTTGTTAATATTTTTTTATCCTTAAATATAAGGAGATGAAGTGATTGAAAACAAGGGATGAGTTTAAGTTAGACACAACATGACTAGAAACTTAGTTTAACTAAAGAATAGGTGTGAAAATTCAAAAGCATTTTGAGAAGGTTAAGGTTCTGATATGCCCCAGATCTATGCTTGTGTACATGGTTGATGTCAATCAGGAGAGTAGATGTCCCCCATTTACTTTTTGACACTTGATTAGATGTATAAAATATTTGGATTGAAAAAAAGGTAAGGTTGGTTAGAAGATAGTTTGGTGGATAAGGGTAACCTCAAATGGCTAGGGGAGAAGGTGACTCCAAATAGGTTGGGTGGTGTATAAATGGGTTGCCCCAATTTGGTATACCACTTGGTTCAAGTTGGGTTGACAGAGAAGCTACTCTCCAAAGTTTTAGATATAAGGTGAATCTTAAATGGTTGGTGATTGAAAAAAAATATGAAAAAAGTGGCACAAAATAACTAGGGTCAAAGTCATTTGGTTGGTTGATGGAGAAGGGTAATCTCCATTGGTTTCATGATTAAAGTAAGGTGGTTAGTTGGTGAGTTATTGGGTATCCAAGGTAGGATGTGATCTTGAGAAAGCACAAATGATTGGTAAGGTGTAGAAAGGTAATATCCAAAGGTTAGGTAGGTTGTTAGAGAAGGTGACTCCAATAGGTAGAGGAGAAGGTGATTCTCTAATAAGTGTGGTTGGGTGAAGGAGAAAGGTAATCTCCAATAGTTTAGTGTTGTTTGGTTGATAGGTTGAGACAAAAATGCCAAGGGTTAGTTTGGTTAATTGTTAAGGTATGGTTTAGATTGGTGAATGGTCAAAGCCTTATGAAGGGAAAGTTCCCCCAATTTTCTCTTTCCATTAATGGTTAAAGATGAGAAAATAATCTCAAGGTGATGTGTTGGTTAATAAGAGGTTTTTAAGAGGGGTGAATATGAATGTATTCACCTCCCAAAAGGGGTTGTTAGTTGTTTGTTATTATTGGTTAGTAGGTCAAGTTTGTAAGTGGTGGTTCAGGTAGGATTTCCTCTATTACCCCAAGGTGAGGAAAATATAGTTGCATCTAATTTAGGTAGGTTAGGTTAGGGTTGGTAGGTTTGATGGGTTGATGTTGGTTTGGGTTGCTAGATAAGTTGGTTATGGTTGAGTTAAAAGGTATGTTGATTGTGTTTGATTGATTTAGTGTATAGGTTGGTATGATTGGTTAAGAGAAGTAAGATAAATGGTTGAGTTGGTTTGTTAGTTGGGTTGGTTTATTTTTTTGGTTTGGTTGATGAGGTAAGGTTAGGTGGATGGTTATAGGTAAGGTTATGTTGATGGTAAGTTTGGTTAGGTTAATAGTAGGTTTGGTTTGGCTAATGGTAGGTTTGATTGGGTTAATGATGGGTTTAGTTGGGTTGATGATCGGTAAAGTTAGGTTAATAGTAGGTGAGGTAGGGTTAATGCTTTTTAAGGTCAGGTTGATGGTTGGTAAGGTGGGGTTGATGGTAAGTTACACATAATTAGTAAGTGGAAAAAGTTGGTTGGTTAGTTCCACATGGATAAGTGGAAGAGGTTAGTTGGTTGGTTTCACATGGGTAAGTGGAAGAGGTTGGTTAGTTGGTTCCACATGGGTAAGTGGAAGAGATTAGTTGGTTGGTTACAAATGGACAAGTGAAAGAGATTGGTTGGTTGGTTCTACATGGGTGAATGGAAAAGGTTGGTTGGTTATTTTCACATGGGTGAATGAAAAATGTTGGCTGGTTTGTTCCACATGGGTAAGTGGAAGAGGTGGGCTAGTTTCCTTGCTTGTGATTTTATAGGAAAGTTGAGAAGGTTTGACTTGGTTAATAAGTGGTTGTGTTAAAATTTGGATTGTGGTTTCCTTGGTTATAGGCTGAGTAAGAACCAAATCTAATAGATTTACCTTGTTATGTTTAGGGTTTTGGTTATTAGTTTGCATAATACTAGGTGTAAAAAAAGGTTCAATGATAGATTTCTCTTGAGGTTGCAAGCTAATCAATTGGTTTGATGAAGTTAATTGGTTTGATAGGTTTGGTTGAGTAGATAGGTTTGGTAGGTTTGATTGCTTAGGTAAGGTTGATAATGTCAATTGGTTTGATAGGTTATGTAAGGTTAATAAGTTGGTTTGATAGTTTTTGGTTGGATGAAAAAGAGGATAGACCACATCTTGATGTTGAGATAAAGAAGGATGCCTCAAAGAAATTTGGGGTAGTTGATATTATGGTTGGGGTAGGTGACCCAATGTTTGTTGAGCTTGGATAGGTTAAAGTTGAAGTTGGTTATGATAATTTTTAAGTTGGTGTTGATGGGTTTGTGGTTGGGTATGATGATGGTTAAATGGTCATTGATAGATTATTGGTTGGTTTTAGTTGGGATTTGATTGATTGTAGGTGAGGGTTGATTGGTTGTAGGTGAGGGTTGATTGGTCATGGGTACTAGAAATAGATGACTCTAATTTGATTATTTGATCTATTAAAATTGTAATCAGCTCAGGTGGTAGTTAATACTTTGTTGGTTGGTTATAGTTGAGGTTTGATAGGTTATAGGTAGAGTTTGATTGGTTGTGGGTAAGGTTAGGCTGGTTGTTGATGAGGTTGGGTTGGTTTTAGGTAAGATTAAATTGATTGTAGGGTAGGTTAGGTTGGTTTTAGGTAAGGTTAAGATCATAAGTGGCTCATGATGCAAGGTATCTCTCTAAGGTGAGATGGTTGTTCTCCAAGATCTTAGCAAAGTTAGGATCTTTAGGAGAGAATATAGGTTGGTTCCCCATTGGACAAGGCAATGGAGGCAAGATAGTGGAAGGTAGGTTTCTCACAAATTAAAACAAAGAATAGATAAGAAAAATTCAAAAAATGAAAACACACACTAAAGTATGTTAAGTCTTAGGGTTCATTTTAGTCTCTCTTTTAGCTTATGCCTTAAGTTATAAATAATGTTGGAAGACTTGGCTTGTAGATAAGTACTAGAAAAGAAGTCTATGGTTGGTTTTAAGTTAGTTATGGCTCTCAAAAATCTATATTTAAAGTTAGTACTTGGCTTGATATCGGAACCTACCCCCTCACTTCACACACCACAGTGATAAGGGTGTCGAGTGCTTAGTCTATAAATTTATATTTTTAGAGTTTATACTCAACCAATGGGCTGATTTTTTATTACTCTTCTTGTAAGTGAAGTCCAAATAAGATAGCCAAAGGGTGAAGGTTTACCACTAGGTGATGAAATCTTAATTAGGCCTTATGTTAGGTGTTAAGATGTGTTGATTCATAAGTGGTTTGGTATGTGTGTGATAAAGAGGTGAAGCTATGATTGATTACTTTGATTTTAATTTAACTAAATGAGCTAAATATATAAGTAATCAATGTATGCAGTTAATTTTATACCTAAAAGAAATTTTAATTTCATTGTATGAGCATAGAATAAAGAAGAAAAGGGGACTAGATGTAATTATGTACCATTAGGCATGCTATAATGTTTTACTTTAATTTTATTTTTTTATCTATTTATATAACAAAGGTAAAATGAAAAGAGGGGTAGAGATTAGTAGAACCTAGATGTGGTGTGTGATCCATAATCTAGATAGTTGTAGATACTCTTCTTTAGCTTGGGAAGATGACCTGCAATAAGAGATAACTAGAAAAGGGTTGGTTAGTTAGGTAGATGGGTAGATTTCCTAGCAAGCTATATCCAAGAAGTGTGAGATATCTAGAAGCCTATCAATCCACCTTTTGATACAAGTTAATGTTGAAAAGAAAGGTTGTTAAGAAATATAGCATAACATAAAAGTACTAGATCTAAATAAATACTTTAAAATGAATGCTAGTGTTCTAACAAAATAACATTAAGGTAAATGCTAAATGGTTAGAAAATGGTTCAGGTAGGTTTAGGTTGTTATTTTTGGTCTATGAGTTGATAAAGGGTTCAAAAATAGGTTTTTGGTTAAGGTTGGTGGGTATTTAGTGCTTTTTGATTTTGGTTAGGTTGGGTTCACATAGTGATCATTGGTATTTAGGGTGACCATCAGTGATTAGAGTACCCATCATCGATTGGGTGATGAAGAATAGTTTGACAGCTGACCATTGGTGGTCAAGGTGACTATCAATGGTTGTTGTTGATAGGTCTAGTTTAGGTAAAGGTTGATCTACAGGTTAGAGGTTAGAGGGAAAATGGTAGATAGGTGTAGTAGATTTTTAGGGGTTATTTAATTGGTTGAGAGGCTGGAGGTAGTAAGTTAGAAATAGGAGCAAGGTAAATGAATATATGAAAATAAATACTTAGCTCATGTTGTTAAAGTTGGCAGAAGATTTTGGTGAAGCCTAAAGTGATTTGGGTAGAGTAATAGTACTTTTCTTGATGAATTATTTTTTTATAGGCTTAGGTCCCTATTGTAGATGTTGGAAGAATTAAAACCTACTTATTTGTGTATCCTTTTTTTCATGCCTTTTCACCTCCTACTCCCCTCCTTTTATAGGCAAAGAGAGATTGAGGTAAAAGGTTCTTTAGGAGTTTTGGTTGATGATTTTGAGGATTATGGTGTTATAAAATAGAGAAGGTATAAATCTAGATAAGATTTTGATGTGTTATTTTTCACATAGATCGAGTGTTTAGGTTTGTCTTTAGTTTGATAGTTGATTGTTGGCAGTCAGGGTGACCGCCGATTATTACTATGTTGACCATCAATGATCAAAGGTTAACTTTGGTCAAAAGGTGAATGATCAAGGTTAAATGGTTAAGTTTTGTCAAGGTGGGTTATAATTTGATTTGTTCAAAGAGTGTTTTGACTCAAGTTTGTGATTGAAAGGGTGTGAATGTTAGGTTGGGCATTTAGGGGTATTTTGACATTTAGAATCATAGTGTGTGGTTTTATAGTGTCTATATGTTTATATCAAGGTTAAAAAATTATATATAATGATATTTAAGTTTTAATAAGTGATATTTTAGGTTTATATATTCATAATCAATCAATAAACTCTTTTATTCACAAGCATTTAGAATACTATCGGAGTTGTTGCCAAAATTTGGATAATGCGAATGCAATGGAGGATGTGATCACACGAGATGAAGCAAGTGCACACCACATAGATGCTAAAGCAATTTGAAATTATACAAGAAGATAAATTGTATAAGACAAAATAGGAGAAAACTCAATATCTAATTAACATGAGATGGCCAAAGTAAAGAATACATATAGGAGAGCACGTAAGTAACTCCTCCACAAAAGGTGGTCAAGGCACCCCAAGAATAGACTATAACTCCTCCATGAAAGGTGGTGACAAGGTACTAAGAATAGAGAAGTAACTCCCATCAAGGGAGTTACTTATGACATTATTATGACACCTATGACACATCTATGACACACATCTCCACATAAGCTAACCTATCCCACAAATGTAGGAAAACTCCATGTATGCACAAAAAATGATTTCCCTAATTAAATAATAGGGAAAAATAAAAACCTACACTAATACCCCCCCATAAGCACAGCTTAGGTGGGTAGTGTGAAAATATAAAATGGGTCTCGGCAACTAGGCATGATGAGGTACCCATGTACAAATGCAATCTCCCATAAGATAGAGAAAAGGAGAAAACTCGTAGGAAAAAACTCCCCCCCAAAAGAGAGACATAAAAGAAATGAAGAGGCTAGTGGGCCCCCCAAAGATGATGCTATTGCAGATGTGGACCGCACCCCAAGAATAGCTCGTAGTAGAATAAACTAGCTCTCAGTGAAAGGTTTGGTGAAGATGTCTACAACCTACTCCGAAGATTGGCAAAATATCAAGTCAATGACCTGACTATGAATAAGCTCCCAAATGAAATGCATGTGAATCTCTATGTGCTTGGTCTACTAGTGTTGAACTGGATTCTTGCAAATTTGAATGGTACTCTAGTTGTCATAATAAATAATGATGGGTTGCCTGATAGGAATTCCAAACTTAGAAAGTATCCCCTGAAGCCAAATAGCCTCAGTAGCTGAATTAATAGCTCCCCTATACTTTACCTCTGTGGATGATATAGCAATAACATTCTACTTCTTGCTAGACCAACTGATAGGACTAGAACCTAGAGAGAAATTGTAACCAAAAGTGGACTTGTGAGTTTATGAATTTCTAGCCTAGTCTAAATCTATATATCCAACCAAGTCAACCTCTATGCCAAATCTGTAATGAATCCCATATCTATGTCAACCCTGTATGTAATACAAGATCCTCTTAGCTACTTTCCAATGCAACTCATGAGGTTCTTACATAAATTTGGAGACAAGTTCCACTATATATGATATGTTGGGCCTGGTGTGAGTCAAGTAGATGAGAATACCAATAAGTTGTTGATACTAAGTGGCATCAACCAATGGTGAAGAACAGTCAACCTCAAGCTTGACTCCTAATACAAAGGGAGTCAGAGATGGCTTACAATTAGCCATGTAAAACTGAGCCAATAAATCAAGAGCATACTTAGGCTGTGCAAGAGAAATCCCTAAATTTGACTGTGAGATCTCAATGCCAAGGAATTAGTGTAGTAAACCCAAGTCTATCATGTCAAATCTATCCTAGAGAGATGCCTTCACCGCTGCAATAGCCGATGAAGAACTCTCTGTGATCAAAAGGTCATCAACATATAGAACCAAAATTAGGAGTGAATCATCTTGCCGCAAGTAGACATTGGGGTCAAAATGGCACCTAGTGAAACCCTCTATGAGAAGGAAGGAATACATCTTGGTGTACCATGCATAAGGGGCTTGTTTGAGGCCATAAATAGATTTCCTAAGTCTGCATACTAAGGAGGAATCCTAAACAAATCCTGGTGGCTGATCCATGTAGATCTCCTCCTCAAGGTCTCTGTGAAGAAAGGCACTCTTCACGTCCATCTGGTGCACATCCCAACCATGTGTTGTGGAAAAAGCCAAGGTGAGTTGGATAGAAGTCATATTTGCAATGGGTGAAAAGGTCTCTGAGTATTAAATGCCTGCCACCTATGAGAAACCCTTGGTGACCAATCACGCTTTATACTTATCAATTGACCCATCTACTGCAAACTTGGTCTGATATATCCACCTACATCGAACCATCTTTCTTCCCTTAGGAAGTGAAATTAAATCCCAAGTATGATTTTTGATTAAGAATACTCTTCCTCCATAGCACTATACCACTCAGGTACCCCCGATGCCTCTCAAAAAGTCTGTGGATCTGAAACTAAAGCAAAGAAGGCATGTGGATCTCTCTAAAAATTCCCCTAGTACGTCTGTCATCTATTGGATCTCTTGCCCAAGTGCCAGCACTCTCAAGTGTTTGTCTAGCCCAAAGTGGCCTAGAAGTGGGTGAGTCAGGTGCTAACTCCTCATCCTCTGACTGACTAGAGGTGGATGACTCTGCATCACTATCCTCATTGTCTGAACTCGAAGAAGAAGAAGATGTCTCTGGCTTAAGAACCTATTGTGGCTGATCTAAATTTGATGAGGAATCATCATGAAGAAGTAGATCTGATGAGGGAGAAGAAGTGCCAAGTGTTGAGTCTATAGGACTCTCTTGAAAGTAGACACTTCTCTCAATGAACAACTCATGAGTGATCAGGTCTAGAAAGTGATACCCCTTAATACCATCTAAATATCCTACAAAGATGCAAGGCTTGGACTGACATTCCATAGCTTTGCATTTCTTCTTCAGTATGTTGGCCATGGCTAGGGATCAGAAAACCCTAAGGTGCTCAACATCAGGTTTCCTTTTATGCCAAGCTTCAAAGGGTGTTATCCCTTTCAAAACTTTGTGAGGAACCCTATTTTGAATGTAGCAAGCACAATTGATAGATTCGGCCCAATACTATGGTGCTAAGGATTTGGAGTGAATCATACAGCTACCCATCTCTTTTAAGAACTTATTTTTGCATTCTACAACCCCATTTTGTGAAGGATTGTAAGTGACTATGCACTACAAATCAATCCCCTCAGTGGTGCAAAACTGCTCAAACCTATTACTGAAATACTCCCCTCTATTATCAATTTGAAGAACCTTGATGGATTTCTCACTTTTTTTTCATCAAGAGCCTTGAAGTCTAGAAAATTTTCAAACACTTCAGACTTTTGTTTGAGAAAATATATCCTAGTGTATCTAGAGAAATCATCAATGAAAGTGAAGATGTACTTGGCCCTTGTGAAAGATGGTTTGGTAAAGGGTCATGATACATTATTGTGGACTAACTCCAAAGGTTGTGAAGCCCTCCAAAATTTTCCTTTGTCAAATTTTACTTTAGAATGCTTCCCAAGGGAGCACCCCTCGCAAAGTCCTTTTGAGAATTGGACACAAGGCAAGCCAATGACCATGTCATTTTTGCAAAGTTGTTCAAGGTAGTGGTAGTTAAGATGGCCAAACTGCTCATGCCATAGTTTGCTAACTCCATCCAAATGAGTTAGCAATGATTTTGGAGAATAATTAGGTGAAAAATGTGAGAAAGTGTATAACCTAGCTTGGTGATCTGCCCTACCCACTACCACTGTAGTATCACTATGCAATTCCCTGATAGCCACTGAATCTGGTGAAAACTCAACTCTCATGCCCCAACCAATGTGAATGATTTGGTACACTGATAAGAGATTGGTTGAAAGAGAAGGAACACTTAGAACATTATTGAATGTTCCTCTTTCCATTTCAACTGACCCTCTCCTTTCAATGGAAACTGATGTGTCATCACCCAAACTAATTGAAGTCATGCTACAAGGCTCTAAAGATGAAAACTAAACTAGGGAAGAGCCCATGTGGTGAGAATCACCTGGGTCAATGACCCATGAAGATGTAGAAGCTATTGTAGCTATAAGGGCCTTTCCCTTTTCTTTCTCCTTACCCTTGCCTTTTGCCTTGGTAGAATCTGGGGTAGATGAATTATGCTTGATGGACTCAGGAATACCTATGTTATGCTTCTCTAAAAGATGAGTTAGGTGATCTATTTGTTTCTTCATGCATTTTTCATGCCCTATCTTTTTACAATAGGCACACTTAACCTTCTCTTTCTTAGGTTTAGCATTGGAAGAGGAAGACTCAGTGTTGTTTTTGGCAGGATTGTTGTTTTCTTTCTTCTTCTCATGGTCCTTGTTCTTTTTCTTCTTCTCCTTTGTTGAATTCTTATCCTTACCATTTCTAGCTATCAAAGCATAGGGTTGAGTAGACTTCATTGTGCCCATTTGGATCAGTCTATCTTGCTCCCTAGTCAAGTTGCCAATGAATGAATCTAAAGAAGGCATTTTTCATGTAGTGTCAAGGGCACTTTTTGTGGCATGGAAAGTGGAGACAAAGACTGAATAGCTTGGACCTAAATTTGTAAGAATAGAAAGGATGAGTTGATCATCTTTCTTCTCTATCCTGTATTCTTTCAATTATAATCTAAGGGCCTTAAACTTAGTGAAGAAGTCCTATAGGGTGTCAAAGTTGCTAGGACTTAGACTTATGAGTTCGTTTTCGAGCGCATGACCTCTCATCTCATCAAGCTTCCCAAATAAGAGTTCTAAGGTGTCCCATATGTCTTTGGGAGTCTTGGAGGTTTCTAAATGGAAGAGAAGTTCTAGAGACATGGAAAAGCTCAGTAATCCATAGGCTTCATCATTATGGTTGTACCACTTGACCTTTTTAGCATTAGTGCTGGGTTCTATTTTAGTACCCATGGTAATCCTATAAAACCCTTTGCTTCTAAGAATGATTGACATTTTAACCTTCCATTCATGATAGTTGAAGGGTTTTAGGGGTTTAAGTTGAAAAGAATCCATTTTAAGCTGAATTTAGGTGAAGTTGTGTTGATTGCAAGTTGTGAAATTATGCAGAAAGGAGAATGAAAGCAAAGATTACAAGTGCTAAAAAGCAATCACACCCCCCCTAAAATGTTGAGCCCCCCCCAAAATATGAAATTACATGCTCAAAAGATGTTGGGCTCAGATGAGAATGTGTCTTAGATCAATTAGTTCAAGACTTTAAGCAAACAAGACATCGGACTCAGCCAAAAATGCGTCCCAGGAGACCCAAATTTTAGGCACTTTATAAACTAGTGCATTTTTAACAAATAACAATCTTAGACTGTGGAGAATTGAATTATAAACACTTTTTCAAAAAATGATACCTAAATTTGAGCTATCATTTGCAAGATATTAAAGATTCAATTTTCCTATAAACTAGTATTTTTGCAAAAAAAAAAGCACTAAAACATTTTAAAAATGCCTATTTTGAGAGAGAAAGTGGCCTTCCAACCACTCGTTGGACTCAGCACAGAGTGAAGAATCAAAAGGAGGTTTGTGTGAGGGGGAATTGGCCTCCTACCAACCCAGGCCTCACCCTTTGTCTTCGACAGGTGAAGATACAAGTTTAAATCTAAACCCCCAAATTATCAAATTGTCTAAAAAACTTAATATTTAGTCAAATTGACTGATTTTTTTTTTAACAATTCAATTTTAACTAAAAATAATAAAGTAAGAGACAAAATTAAATGGAAGACCAAGTATATAATGGACCACATGGGACGCCAAGCAAGGAAGGGGTGCCATTTTCAAAAAAATAGCTCTGATTTTGCTGGTCATAAAAAAGATATTAAAATTGCAGACCTCAACGCACAGTAGGAAAGAGACAAAATTTTAATTTTAATGCACAACAGGTCTGGCAGAATTTTCTCACAAAAATAAGGGCGCACTTCTAATTTCTTGACAGTAGAAAAATTGTAGGCAGCATTTGAAGGAAAAGATGGTGCAGCCAAAGCAAAGTGCAAGTCAGCCCCTACAGCCGGTGGTGTGAAGAAGCCTCATTAATTCAGGCATGCAACCATTGCTTTGCATGAGATTCAAAAAGCTACCCTTCCAGCATCCAAGAAATAGAACCAGATTTCTAGAGATTTTTTTTCTTGCAGAATGACCAGAAAAAAAGAAATTCCACTGCCTTGTTGAAGCCACAACAGATCTATACAAGATGTCTCGGCAAATTTTAACTCAAATATCTAAAGGGAGATCTGAATGAAACTCAATAGAAGTAATTTTTTTTAACAGATTTCTGTATGGATTTGCATGAGTTTTCAAGAAACTCTACCAAAAGTCTCAAATACAACCGAGTTAAAAAAATTGCTAAAAAAGCAAAGTAAGAATTTCAAAATAAACTACTAGCATAACCAGACACATGATTACCGGGGTGGCTCTAATACCATATAAGAATTGTTGCTAGAATCCAAATAATGTGAATGCAATGGAGACGTGATCACACGAGATGAAGCAAGTGCACACCACATAGATGCTAAAGCAATTTAAAATTATACAAGAAGATAAATTGCACAAGACAAAATAGGAGAAAACTCAATATCTGATTAACATGAGATGGCCAAAGTGAAGAATACATATAGGAGAGCACGTAAGTAACTCCTCCACAAAAGGTGGTCAAAGCACCCCAAGAATAGATTGTAACTCCTCCATGAAAGGTGGTGACAAGGTGCTAAGAATAGAGAAGTAACTCCCATCAAGGGAGTTACTTATGACATTCTTATGACACCTATGACACATCTATGACACACATCTCCACATAAGCTAGCCTATCCCACAAATATAGGAAAAATCCATGTATGCACAAAAAATAATTTCCCTAATTAAATAATAGGGAAAATAAAAACCTACACTAATACTGACCCCTGTTTCCTATAGCAGTTGTTGCAAGATTAGATTTTTAGTATGGTCTTTATAAATAAGTGGTCTTGAAATAATTGATAAAGTGATATGGGTGAATTTAGGTAAGTATTTTTAATTTGTTTAATTTTAATTGATGTTTATTCTTGGTTGGTATGAGTGTTCATTTCATTTATATAGAATACAGTCCTATAGATAATCATTTGTTTGACATAGTCAAGTGTATTTGGAAGTGGAAAGATATAACAGTGGATTGATTAATGATATATAAGGATTGGAAAATTTTCATGAGGTCTATACAATAATTTTAAAACTAATTTGGATCTTTGAAACCATTCTAAATGTTCACAATTGATTTTTGTAGGCTCTCGAGCTAAGATAGGCTCCTAAAAACCTTAAACTAGGGTTTGGAAGGTATAGAACACTCTAACCATCAAAAAAATCCATATTTTTTTAATTTTGTCCTTTTTAATGTGATTTAAGTTAATCACATATTATTAGGTGTGTACGGACTTGTTTGTATTGTCTTTTGTTGATTATCTTGTGTTTTAGCTTAAACAGGCCTAATAGGCCTAAATAAAGGCATAAAGAGGGTTAAAAAGGTGGTTCAAAGATTGAGTTAAGGTCCAAGACTTGGAAATGAAATATAATATATAAAAGGGTATATATATAAAAAAATTATTTCTCCTAAAATAATTTACTTTGTTTATACATTCAAGAAAACATGATAAACAAGGTTACAAGGACTATATGAAAGTATGCAGGATTGGGTAAAGGAAGGGATTGAGACTTGGATAGTGTTAGTGAGTTGATGAGCAATTTGAGAGATTTAATGATACCCTATATAACCTAAACAAAACATATTATAATCCATCTAAGAAGCAAAATATATTTGGAGTCTTGCATGAAGGATTGGTCTAGTGAACCATTAGCAAAGGAAGTGGGTTTTAAAACAAGGTTTAGTGTGTTAACTTGGTGTGTGCTCTACATCATGGAGCCTATGGTATTTAAATTACTATTTTAAATATTTATGATTTACTAAATGCAATAAGAATAGAATCACTAGTAGTCATAGGAGCCACCGGTACTACTTGAGAAATTTTCATTGTTGGGGCCATTGATAAGGTACCAAAAATTAGGATTTAGGATATACTCAGAGATGATAAAACATATGGTGATGGGTTGAGAGTAATTTATGTTGTAGGCCATGATAATGGGGTCTAAGAAGGCCATAATTGGGTTGCATGATGAATTGGAAGAACTAAATTACTAAGGACACCACATATGGCCAAAGTTAAAGGAAAGAAAGGAAACTAGGCAATTGTCACCACTTGAGAAAAAGGAAGCATGGCAAGGGTGGGTCTTTACATAATGGGTAACCTAGGTATGTTTTGAAGGGTAGTTGGAAATGAATCAATATTAGTTAAGGAATAAACCTTAGAAGAAGCTATAGGCTAGTCCTTGATTAGACTAGACTATTGATTATTTTCAAACTAGAGGGATCAGGTATCTTAGGGATGGATTACTTTAGGAATTATCTCATGTGGAATTGATTATGAAGTTATTGGAGTAGTGGAAGTATTTGGTAATCCTTGTAGTATCTATTGGCAAATTATCTTTATAATCATTAGGCCTTAATAATAGAGATTTGTGGAGCTTATTATGGAGGGGTTAGTTGCATTAAAGGTGGTTACAAAGGAGTTGGCCTTTATTTAAGCATGGGTTGAGTTTGAGTTTGGGCCTTCTGGTGGGAAATAGCCTCAAAATTTTCAATCACCTCTACATCATTCACTAGTTTGAGGAGAATTGCATCTTCTAGGTGTCCCTCATGGTGATATGTGGTGTTGAGGTGTGCCCAATATTTATCCACATGAACTTGCACCATATCCTAAGGGTACCATTATCAACCTTTAACCTTATCCAAGTTATATGAGTCTTTGTGTTAGGTAATTTATTGCATTGTTTTCACATTTTTGTATTCATGGAGACCAATGACCATGAGGAGAAATGGGTATGGAGTTTATCTTTTATCAATGCAAAAATGTAATATGCAGTTGGCCAATTGATAATTTATTTTCTATTCTAAAAGGTAGTATGGGATCATGTATGGAAGTGAGAGAGGATACCCTAAAATAACCTCCATTCTTATTATATTATTATCTCTATACTAATAGTAAGCTCCATTGGTTTGGATTGAATCCCTCATCTCCTTAGATAGTCTTGACATTGACCTCTCATTATGGCATAATACACAATGGGGTAGAAGTGGTCACAAATGTATAGGATGTGTTTCTAGAAGTGGCGAATTTAGAGTTTTTAAAACACTACATCCACCACTATACTCATTGGTATCCACTAAGGTAACATCATGTGTTTAAAATTTAGGGTGTCATAGACTGCATTAATTATGTAGGACATCATGTGTAAATTACCTCTAGTGTGGGCTTCATTTACCTATTGAGTTATTTTTAATGTGATGAAACTCCACAAATATAGGACCTCCTCCCCTTTCATGATGATTTTAAGGATGGGAACCCAAAACTTATTGATATTTAACACAACTCTTACCCCATTCAATAAATTTAGTAGCAGTATACCAATGCACACTCCTTATGATAATGTCTTGATCGTGTATGAGTTAATATTTTATTTATTTACCCACATGTTTATGGCCATATAACATTCATCAGAATGATGATGTTATGGGTATCCACCTATGAATCAATGACCTCCTTATTGTAAGTGATTGTTCATTTTGGGTGGTTGTAATATTGCTTGAATGTAAGCCTAGATATATTTACAATTTTAAATATGGTATTTGGTGAGTACACCATATATATAATACACTTAGAAGAGAGTAGTATATTTATAATTAGGATTAAACATATGAATATTTATAGTTTGACCATGGATTTGTGTAGTCCTGAAGATCTAATGGTGAAAAGGTTTTTTGCATATTGAGTATCATCCTCATTAACCTCATCATTGGTGTCCAATCTCTAGATTTCTTATATTGTTTTAGAAACCTTGTTACAATGCTTGAATCGAGTGACACCCTGCAGGAATGTGGTGTCCAAAAACTCTAGTTATGGTATGGGATTAGAAATGGAGGCATCTATTGTTATATTGTGTAAGCTTTTAGGTGAAAAATTTAGAAAAGGGGATTCTTTGTGATTCAGAGTGTACTCAATGAAAGGGGCTCTGAATAATTAAGAAGTGCAAAATTGATAATGATGAATTTGATCTTGATGTGATCTTATGGGCATCTAAAATATTTTTTATAGTAATGGGTTCAGTGGGCTCATGTTTTGTGAAATAAAATTTGAGTTTATGGCTCAATTCTAAATTAGTTATTTCTAAATTTGGATTTAATTTTAAATTTGGAAAATAAGCCTTATTTGGATTGGGTTATAATGATGGGACTCATCTAGTTCTTAGATCATGATATCCCCTACTTGAGATAAAAAATGTAAGGAGTGTGGTATGTATATGCCTAGTTTAGCCCTTTTGGAATCATAAATATTCCTAGTGTTAGCCACGTGTCACTTAGAGAGTGGTGAGCTTATTGAATACTATGTTAATTAGGTACAGTGGGGAGTTATTTTCCCTAATAGGTATACTTGCATGAATTTTCCACTTAAATATACAAAATACACATGGAAATATATGATGGGGTTAAAGGTCTGATTTTTATCCTTTTATAGATCCTCTTGGGCCTTTTGTGGCATTTTGACACCTACATTTACTAAATTACCTATGGATATTTCTTTTTTGATCAGGCCTCTTGGGGATTTAACAAATCTAACACCTTTAGGTGTATAGAGTCATGTGACACATCCTTATTGGTTTGATCCTCCCAATCCTCTGATAGCTATGATAAAGATGTGTGTCACCTCCTCATTTGTTCAATCCTCCTAATTTTCTAACAAATCTAACACCTATAAGTGTATGGAGACACATGGAACCTCCTCATTTGTTTAAACCTCATGGGGATACAATAACTTTGACATATTCATATGTAAGGAAACATGTGGTGCCTCCTCATTGGTTTATGGATCTAATATGTTTGACACCTCTAGGTGTATAGATACATATGGTGCCTCTTCAATTATTCAAGCCTCTAAGGTATCTAACAACTTTGACACATATGGGTGTACAGAGACATGTGGTATCTCCTCATTGGTTTAGTACTTTTAGGGATCTAATATATCTAACAACTCTAGGTGTATGAATACACATGCTTCCTCCTAAATAGTTTAGTCATCTTTGGTCTTAGATAAATTCACCACCTCTAGGTGTACAAATACATATGGTTCCTCCTCATTGGATCATGCTTCCTCGCGATCTTATAGCTCAAACACCTTTGGGTGCATGGTGACACATGGAACCTCTTCATTGATTTAATCATCCCATGGTTATGATAGTTCTAACAACTTTGGGGATACAAAACATACAGAAGGGTCTAATTTAGTCCAAAATTTCCATGTAAGCAAATTGATGCTAACCTATCTACCAAATGGGATCCAAGAAATCCATCTGAGACTCTAGGATTGAGACCCTGAGAAAGCATCTATGTAATAAATTTATACATAAATATTGATCACCAAAAAATAAGTATTGAAAACAATTTTTTAAAATTGAAATGGGATAACTATAGTTTAAATATACATAGCTATGAATGATTTTCAAATGTAATGAATTAATGGTGTTGTATAATATTTTATCAATCAGGATTGAGTGGGGATTTTCATTTCCATAAGGGTAAGCATAAAATAGGGGACCATTGGAGAGATATATTTTTTTGTAATTTGACTAATGCAAAGGTCCCCTTTCCTTCCTTAAAAATAGATGTGTATGTCGCAATAAATTATGACTATGTGGGGAAAATATTTACTCAACATTTACAACCTAAACTATTATTGATGCCTAAAAATATATCATAGGTGGTCCAAAGTGTTTAATAAACACTTCTAATTTTTAAACTTATAGATTCCATTGCATGATTTGCATGTTGTGATAATCGTTTATCCTTGGTGAAATAGATGTAGAATAAGTTGACTATTTCATAAATTTATATTAGTTAGTGGTTGGGAGCTACCACGGATTGATAGTTGATATTTGATTTTAAAGATAACATGTGCTATTAAAATTTAATTATGCTTAAACCTTAGTTTAAAGATAAACTAATATGAATATCCACAATGAAGCTAATCTAAGGTGAATTGATAAAAAAGGAGCAAAATGAAGGGTAAGGTAGAAAAGAGAGGTGTTATTGATCTCTATTTAAAACATTATGAAAAAAATTTAATTTCATATAAACATGCATTAACCAATGTATGACTTGAATTAGCATAAGATCAAATCCTACCACACATTAGGTAAAAATCTAAGGATGGTATGAAATAGTGTATATAAGAACAAGGTTCCCTTTAAAGACTCACCCCTACAAGCAAAAAACATTAGCACATATGCAAGAAGAATGAAGAAAATAAAGAAAACCTTAGACCTTTTAACCAATCTAAAATTACCACAAATGATAAATTCTACACATAAATATGCATATACATAATTCACAAGAACCATTCAAATCTAAAGAAAATACTAGACAAATGAGAGAGAAAGCCTAGTAGCAATCCACACAAGCAAATATGAACAAACTTTACAGAAATCCTTGCTTTGTATTAATTTGCTCAAAAGTTACAAAATATTATTTTTTGGATCTAAAACTCTCTCTTTTTTACATTGGGAAATACCTCTTTATATATACCTTTCATGAGGTATGTTGATTAGTCATATCAAATTTTAAGGACAGTTATCCTTTTACAATTCTTTGAGAACTTTCTTAACATTCTAAAAAGAATAACCTCCAAACAATGTGCTTTAAAAATGTGCATGCCTTTACAAAATAATATTCTCTTTTCAAAATTACACAAGCTTAATTATAATAAGAATGTTCCTAAATTAACTAACTTGGAGACCCTTTTTATGATGTAATCCCTTGTTATTGCAACATCTTCATTGTTATTTGATATTATTCATTAATTAGCTTCAAATTAACCACAAGCTCCATAAAGAGCTCATCTTCTTGATCTACCATATTCTTGAGATCATTATTGGCCCTCTCTAATGCTTTTGGCTTCTAAAATATTCTCGTATATAGTAAATATCATGGCTATGATCTTGGTGTTATTATCCCTTGTCTTCCCCTAGCTCTGACTTTTAACTTCATGCATGACTTGAATCTAGTTTTGAATTCATCATCACTTATCAAAAAAATTGAGATAAGTGTAATGGGGTCCTTGATTATACTCCCCAATATGTGTTCCATCCTACTCTATAACTACATGTAATCCTTATGAAGGTCTTCTAGGTCCTTGGACCATTTTCCTAAATTCTTGATTTTATCAATTAATAACCCTATGGTTATGTTCAGATGAGCCAAACTTATGGTCTTAAAATTAAGAATTTGATCTTCAGTCAAGATATTTATCAAATCCTTTATTTTTCCCCTTGATCTCTACCATTTGTGAATTAGGCCCTTAGTTGATTTTTTATGTTGGCTCAATATAATTTGCATGGATTTTATTGACTTTAGAGAATTGAACATATCATACAAGGTTTCCTCAAACATTTTTATCATTGTATTCGAGACTAAAAATTTAGCCTATTTTTCCAAATTCTCTTTTTATTGTTGCATGCCTTTAAGGGTAGCTTATAATTTTTTTACTTGTGCTTGGGATAACTCAAGCACATTTTCCTCAAATATCTAACTTTGACTAGAATTTTATCCTCTAACTAGATTCAATCCAACAAAAGGTTCCACTTTTTAGAATGTGAACTCCTCTCCACCAACCATGGCCTTCTTCTTAGTTACCCTCTACAAACTGGTAGTTTTTGGCTCAAATTTGACAACAACTAAATATTGTGTCACCTTTAGAGTTTGAGTCTCTATATGTGTTAAACTTGACTCTCCTAGAGTATCCATTCTTTTCTCCTCTTTTTTCAAAGCCAACATCCATGATTTGACCTCTTGATGAACTACGATATTAATGGCCTTCATCAAGGCCCAAAAATGTTTCATAGTAGATATTTTCTACAACTTATCATAGATGAACCATTCTAGAATGATAGGTCTATAAATCAAGTTATCTTCACTAAAGAGGTTGACTTCACTCAAAGGATGGGTGAAAGTCACTTTAGGCCTCTTAGTCTTTACTGGGACCATTACCAACTCATCCTTTATTTTGAGGGTATCCATAGGAAATAGGTCCAATATTTCTTTCCCTTTTTCTTATTTTGTTTCTTCCATTTCTTCATCCTCAAATTCGTAAGCTACTGACTACATTTTTAGAGCATCTTCAATTTTCTCCCTAAGGTCTAATGCTACCATGTGAACCTCTTCAACTGGTGATCCTTATCCTTATACCTAGGTTGAATATTATGTTTGTCCTTATTTCATCAAGCCTTCTCTCTTTTGTCTTTTGCTTAATTTGTGCCTCATGTATGGACTCTTCTTATGTTTGAATTGGTAGAGGTCTAGAAGAGGTGTCACTTAGCAAATGGTATTTCCTTGTCCTAATTATTGATTGTGGTCTGGTCTACTTAGGGTTTAGGTAGTTTGTAATAATTTTCAAATGTTATAGTAGAGATATAAGCTATATTTTTTCAAGTGTGCTCATTGATCAACATACCCTTATCAATTTTACCATACTTAAAAATAAGAGAGAGAATGTCTATATAATGTAATACCTTGGGTTTTTATACAGTATAGTGGAGACCCATTATTTGAATGGCAACTATGTCTTAGTAGAGCCTCTTTTCCATCACATTCTTCTCTTCTTATTGGGTGATGGTTGGTTGTTCTTCAATGGTCTAGAAAATCTTGGACCAATTATTTTCTCCATTGTTTAGAGTAGTGGAATCAAACTATGTGTCCTTTAAAATCCTTCCCTTTACATCTGAATTCAAATAGAGATCCACATCTTCCCTTGAAACACATTTTTTACTTTCTATGATGGTGGATTTGTCAAATTCCTTACTAGTGGATCATAATTCAGACCCAGATTTAATTATCCTTGCACAAGTGACAATCCAATCTTCCTTTACTTGTGTATGATAATCATAGGTTGAACTAGGGATTTTGTATGTGCTTAGGTATTTTTTAAAGGTTTTTATAGAGCTTTAATGATGGTATATTTTCAAACTTATAATAACTTTGTGCCTTAGATTTGGTTTGGATTTTTATATTTATACCTTTACATTTTTTAGCCCATAATATATTCAACTTGGCCTATTATTCTTATGTGGCTCTGATGTGGCATCTTCATGGCATATTTCTTATTAATATTTAAAATATTACCATTTATCACTTTTAGACAAATGTCAATATTTTATTAGTTGTGGGCCCTCTAAAAAAATTTCCTTACCTCACATCATTGGATCTATTTTCTCAAATCAATGTGTTTTGTTAATCTCGATCTGAGAACTCAAACACCATTGGTTAATTGTTATACTCTCCATGGTTTTCATACTTATCACTTCCACATTTTTTCAAATATTTGTTGAAATTTCAACATCGATCTCAGACCATCATATCTTCTCTACCTGAATGAATGTGCTCCATTGATCTTGATTTAGTTAATTATGTCTCATACTCCACAGACTATTGATCAAAATGTGTACACTCATATATGTACCATAAATCTTTGAAATATTCTTGATCCTTAATTTGTGGCTTATGGTTATTCCATGTGTCATTTCCATATTTGTCTTTAGGGATTTTAACTTTTCAACTTTCATCAACACCATTAGATATTTATTGACCAGATCAATGTGCTTTATTGAATATTGATCTAATGGGTGGAATTCCATTGGTTATTAAATGTTATTTTACTAATATTTTGACACTTTTCACCTTCTCACTTGTCTCAGGATCTTTGAATTATCAACATTGATCTTGCACTATCAAATCATCTTTAGCTAATCAATCACGTTCTGTGAGATCATCTTTTGTTGCGTACCATTAAATCTTTGGTAAGGTTCCCATGATGGTGAACTTTTCACCTTCTCACTTGATCTAGGGTTATATAAATTCTTGACTTTAACATGCACCATTAGATCAATCTTACTTGAGCAAATGCATAGCATTGATCTTATGGTCAATAAAATAGAACTCAGTCATGCTCAGGAAATATAAGGAACTTTGGTTAAATATTTTAGACTAAGGTTTTATTTGTGTTGATAAATATGATAAAGCCTTAGGATAAAATATTTAAACTAAGTTATAAAACATAATAAAATAGACCTCATGAATATTAAAAGATATGGCATAATATTTTAGCCTAGGGTTTTTATCATATTAATAAATACAATCAAAACTATAGGATAAAACTTTATGTTAATCCTAGGATATAAAAAAATGGACCTTGTGATTAGTTAGACCACAATAATGATAAAATAGGCCAAGGGGTCATAGGACATCAAGGGACTAAGCATAATATTTTTAGACTAAGTTTTGGTCATGTTGAAAAACACGACTAAGCCTTAGGATAAAATTAAGGTAAGTCTATGGCACGAATAATTAAAATTAAGCTTAGTTTTGGTCGTATTTTATTTTAGAGAGAACATGTGCTATTTAAATTAAATTATGCTTAAACCTTAATCTAAAGCTAAACTAAGATGAATATTCATAATAAAGATAATATAAGGTGAATTTATAAAAAGGGATCAAAAGGAAGGGTAAGGGAGAAAAGAGAGGTGTTATGATCTATGCTTCAAACATTATGACAAAGTTCCAATTTCATTTGAATATGCATTTAACCAATGTATGACATGAAGTAGCATAATCTCAAACCCTACCACACATTATGCAAACATATAAGGATGGTATGAAATAGTGAAAATAAGGACTAGGTTCCCTTTAAAGATTCACCCTTATAAGCAAAAAACATTAGCACATATGTGAGAAGAATGAAGAAAATGAAGAAAACCTTAGAACTTTCAACTAATCTAGCATTAGTACAAATTAGCAATTCTGCACTTAAAGATGCATATCCAAAATTCACAAGAACCATTTAAAACTAACAAAAAAAATAGATAAATAAGAGAGAAACCTTGATATCAATCCACACAAGAAAATATGGATAAACTTTACAAAACTCCTTACTTTGTATTAATTTTCTCAAAAGTTACAAAATAGTTTTTTTTGGCTCTAAAATCCTCTCTCTTTTTCACAATGGGAAATACCTCTTTATATGGACCTTTCATGAGGTATGTGGGTTATTCATGTCAAATATTAAGGACAACAATCCTTTTATAATTCTTTGAGAACTTTCTAGACATTCTAAAATGACTAACCTACATGCAATGTGCTTTACAAATTGCACATGCTTTTACAAAATAATATTCTCTTTTCAAAATTATACAAGATTAATTACAAGAAGAATATTCCTAACTTAAATAACTTAGAGACCCTTTTTTTAATATATTCCCATATTTTTATTGTAATATATTCATTGCTCTTTGATATTATCCATTATTTAGTCTTCAATTGATCATAGTATTTATAAATATCTCATCTTCTTGATCTACCATATTCTTGAGATCTTTATTGGCCCTCTCTAATGCTTCTTTGATACATCTAGTTTCTGTATTAAATATCATATAAATGATCTTGGTATTATTAGCCCCTATTTTCCCTTGGATCTAAATTTAAACTTCATGAATTACTTTAATGACCCTATTTTTGAAGTCATCACCACTTATCAAACCAGTTGAGCTAAGTGTAGTGGGGTCCTTGATTATGCTCCCTAATATGTGTTTCATCCTGCTCTGTAACTGCATGTCATCCTTATGAAGGTCTTCTAGGTCCTTGGACCATTTGTCTAAATTCTTGCTTTTATCAATTAATAAACTTATATATGTGTTCATATGAGCTAAACTTATGGTCTTAAAATCAAGAATTTGATCTTGAGTCAAGATATTGATCAAATCCTTTATTTTGCCCCTTGATCTTTACCATTGGTGAATTAGGCCCTTGGTTGCTTTGTCCTATTGGCTCAATATACTTTGCCTACCTTTTATTGACTTTAGATAATTGAAAATATTATACAAGGTATCGTCAAACATTTTAATCATTATATTCGGTACTCATAATATAGCCTATTTTTCCAAATTCTCTTTCTATTGTTGCATGACTTTAAGGGTAGATTTTAATTTTTCTACTTGTGCTTGGGCTAATTTAATCACATTTCCTCAAATATCTAACTTTTACCAGGATTTTTCCCTCCAAATAGATTCTATCCAATAAAAGGTTCCACTTTTTGAAACATGAAATCCTTTCCACCAACCATGGCCTTCTTCTTAGTTACCCTCTACAAAGTGGTAGTTATTGGGTCAAATTTGATACCAACTGAGATTGTGTCACATTTGGAGCTGGATTCTCTATCTATGTTCCACTTGACTCTCTTGGAGTATCCATTCTTTTCTCCTCATCTTTTTTTAAAGTCAAGATCCATGGTTTGACCTCTTGATTCACTAAGATATTAATGGCCTTCATAAAGGCCCAAGAATGTTGCATAATAGGTATTTTCTACAAATTACAATAGATGAACCATTATGGAATAACAGGTCCATAATCAGGTTATCTTCACTAAAGAGTTTGACTTCACTTAAAGGATGGGTGAATGTCACTTTAGGCCTCTTAGTCTTTACTGGGACCATTTCCAACTCAGCATTTCTTTTAAGGGTATCCACAGGAACCAATTCTAATATTTATTTCCTTTTTTCTTCTTTTGTTTCTTCCATTTCTTTATCCTCATATTCATAAGCTACTGACAACATTTTTGTATCATCTTTAATTATCTCCCCATGGTCTAGTGCTACCATGTGAACCACTTCAACTAGTGATACTTATCCTTCTACCTAGGTTGAAGATGATGATATTTCATCAAGCCTTCTCTCTTTTGTCCTTTTCTCAATTTGTGCCTTAGGTCATGACTCTTATTATGTTTGAGTTAGTTGAGGTCTAGAAGAGGTGCCACTTATCAAATGGTACAACCTTAGCCCAATTATTGATTATGGTTGAGTCTACTTGGGGTTTAGAAAGTTTGAAATAATTTAAAAATTCTATAGTAGATATATAATCTATATTTCTATGAGTGTACTCATTTATCAACATGCCCTTATCAATTTTACCATCCTTAAAAATATGAAAGATAATGGCTATATAATGCATTACCTTGGGTTTTACTACAACATAATGGATACCCATCATTTGAATAGCAAATATGTCATAGTAGAGCCTCTTTTTCATCACATTCTTCTCTTCCTCTTGGGTGATGGTTGGTTTTTCTTCAATGGTCTAAAAAATATTGGAGAAAGTATTATCCCCATTGTTCAGAGTGGTGGCATAAAACTATGTGTCCTTAAAAATCCTCCCCTCTACATCTGAATTCAAATAAAACTCCACATCTTCCCTTGAAAAAAAATTTTAAGATGCTATGGTGGTGAATTTGTCAAATTACTTACTAGTGGACCACAATTTAGTCCATGATTGAATTACCCTTGCATAGGCAATAATCCAATCTTCCTTTTCTAGATTATGATGATCAAAGGATCAAACTAGGGTTTCTATCATGATTAGGGATTTTGTGAAGGTTTTTATATAGCTTTAATGGTGGTAGCTTTTCAAACTTATATTAAATTCATGCCTTAGATTTGGTTTGAATCTTCATATTTATACCTTTGCATTTCTGATCCCACAAGATCTTCAACTTAGCCTATTATGTTTATGTGGCTCTAATGTGGCATATTTGTGGTATCCTACTCATTAATATTTAAATATGACCATTTGTTTCTTCTGGACATGTGTCAATATTTTATTGGTTGTAGGCCCTCTAAAAATTCTACCTTGCCTCACATTATTAGATCTATTTTCTTGAATCAATCTAGTGGTTCAGTAGCTTCTTTTTATACTCTCTATGGTTATGACACATATCACTTCCATATTCATTCTGACATTTATTGAAATGTAAACATCAATCTTAGACTGTTGGATCCTCTTTGCCCAGATGAATGCACTTTATTGATCTTTATTTACTTAATTATGTGTCCTTTTCCATGGATGGTTGACCATAATGTGTACATTCATATGCATACTATCAATATTTGAAAGATGATCGAGCCCTAATTTATGGCTTTTAGTTATGCCATGTGTCATGTCCATGTTCATCCTCAATTTTTTTGACTTTTTAACCTTCATCATACACCGTTATATCTTTCTTGGCCAGATCAATGTGCTCCATTGGATATTGGTCTAAGGGGTGGAATGTCATTATTTATTCAATATTCCCTTACTAATATTATTACACTTGTCACCTTCTTAATTATCTCAGGGTCTTTGAATTCTCAAAGTTGATATTTCACCATTAGATCATCTTTAGTTGATCGATCACACTCTGTCAGATCATCTTTTGTTGCATACCATTAGATTTTTGGCAAGGTTCTTATGATGGTGACACTTATCACCTTCTCACTTATTCTAGGGTTATGTTGAAGTCTTAACTTTAACACACATCATTAGATCAATTTTGATCAAGCAAATGTGTACCATTGATCCTATAGTCAATAAAATAGAATTAAGTCAGGCTCAAGGAATATAGGGAACTTAGGTTAAATATTTTAAACTAAGGTTTTATTCATGTTGATAAATGAAATAAAACCTTAGGATAAAAATTTTAAGCTAATTTATAAAACATAATCAAAGGGACCTCATAAATTTTAAAAGACATGGCATAAAGTTTTATCCTGGGGTTTTTATCATATTAATAAATATAATTAAAACTTTAGGATAAAAATTTATGTTAATCCTAAGATATAGGGACCTTGTGATTAGTTAGACCATGATAATAATAAAATAGGCCAAAGGGTCATGGTACATAAAAGGACTAAGCATAATATTTTTAAACTAAGGTTTGGTCATGTTAAAAATCATGACTAAGCCTTAAGATAAAAATTAACCTAAGTCAATGCCATGAATAATTATTCCCACGTAAATTGTTCCTACACAAATTTGAATTTGATTCAAAAGGTATCTACATTAAAACATTATACTAGGGTTTTAACATGACTTAAAATAGATTTAATTAATCTCGGATAGACCAAAGGCTAATAAAGATCACTTTAACATTGAATCACAAAAACCTAAGCATGTTCATTCCCAAATGAGATTCCATTAAACTTAAAATAAGAAACACAGGAAATAATCATTAGTAACATTAGAAGGAATAATAATGGTCATTTGAAAATATATCCACTAATACAAATAAGAGCAATGAATAACATATAAACATGATAGTGGTACTCTAATCAAGTGTTTTTTTTAACTTTAAGGTACAAATTTGTATAATTTGAAACAAGGGTGGTCCCCATTTTTTATAAATGGGGTATGTTGACCTCAACAAATGGAGAATTATGGGGGAAACATAGCAATATGTTAAAATTCAGAGAATCTAATTTAGACTAATAACTAAGCTAATTATTCCACTTGATCAGGCACCATTATTAAGATCAATCCATGGTTAAAACATGTCTTACACATGAAAAGTTAGGATCAAACATCAAGACATAGCCATGTTGTGTGTGTGATTTGATTCCACTTATTGATTACCATAGGATTTAGAGGACATATTCCAAACTCATGATCTTGACCATTAACATTGACTTACAACATATTTATATATTCATTAAGAATCATGCTTTAGTTCAAGAAAGGCTTGGGAATTTTTCTACTTCCATCCAAGCATCCATAGCCCTGACAAAGATACCTTTGGCTCCACTCAAGGCCTTGATCTACTACCAGCTAAGCATCCATAGTCTTGGTGGAGATTACCAAAATCGCCTTTGCTTATAAAGTTTTTTTTTAATTTTGCAATGAAGCTCTTATTTTTTTATATTTTTTAGATATTTTGACTTCCTAGCAGATGTTGGGAACCAAATTAGCCAAGTTTTAGGATTTGATCAAATGTTTGATCTTCAGACAATCATCCTTAATAGTAAACTTCATCCTAAGAAATTAATGTTTTTTAAGTGCAAGCATGAATGTATCCAAATAATTCCATATTTTATCCTACATGTGCAATCCTTCTTAGAATCAAGTTTATATCAGAACAAGGTTTAAAATCTCAAGGAACAATTAACGTACTTATTAGTCCTTACTAGTTTCTCTAAACTATAAATTTAGGGTCGCATTTCAATAATTCCATGATCAACCAATGTTGAGGAGACATACTTGAATTCTTTAATTATAGAGTTCTTCTTGAGAATCTAAATTTATTTTGAACTGAGGGTTATCTAGATAAAACTTATTCAAAGCAAGAAACCAAGTAGAGAAATAAAATAAACACAAATCAAATAAATATCTACAAACACTATGTATAAATAAGGGACAAGAAGGGAATAACAAGAAGGAAACTAATCTATCCTACCTACACTAACTCTAACTAGTATTATAGTTCATTTAATGAAGAAATTAGGTGGGATAGTAGAGAATTAATGTTTTAGATATTTCCCATTGGTAGGCAATGTGGATTCTGCCCTTTACAAGTCTTTTAATTTGAAGGTGTTACCTCCTAGGATCTTATCAATTTGATATGGTCCAATCTACAAGGGAGTGAACTTCCCATGCTTCCTTTTTGATTCTAATTCTTTATCCCAAAGAAAAACTAGGTCTCCTTGCTTAAACACCTTTATCTTTGAATTCTTATAAAACCACATCTTAACTATGGTCTAGTGTCTACTAAAATTGGCAAAAGCTTCTTCTCTTACATCTTCCATCTATATGATGTCTAACAACCTTGAATTCATAAATTTTCTATCCTCTTTCATGTAATATTGCATAAACTTGTAGGATGGCAGCTTGAGTGTGATGGGAAATATAGGTTCTTAACCATATACTAGCAAGAATGGTGATGCCTTGAGAGCTTGATTAATCCTTGTTTTATCTACCCAAATGGCATACTTAGGTAGTTTGTTCCATGTTCTTGGTTTATTAGTTTCATACTTCTTTATGGCCTTTATCAAGTTCTTATTTGTTTATTCAAATATTCAATTACCTTGAGGGTAATGGTTTGATGATAACTTGAGAACAATATTGTTGTCATATGCCCACTCAGTCATCTCAATGGACACAAAATCATATCCATTATCATAGACTAGAGATATTGGTGTGCCAAACTTTGTGCATATGTTTTCTTCTATAAATTTGATCATTTATTCATTATTACACTACTTGGTTGCCACTACTTCAGTCTATCTTGTGCAGTAATTTGTAGCATTCAAAACATACTTGTGACCATCTGATGAATTGGGTTTGATGACCCCTACAAAGTCTAATCCCCATTAGGAAAAGGGTTTATCAATCATTACTAGATTTAATGGTATGACTACCTTAAGCTCTTTAGTATTGAATATTTGACATGAATGGCTTTCTCTCACATGTTTGTAAGCATACTTAAATATAGTAGGCCAATAATAACTAGCTCTAAGGATATTTTGGGGTATATTCATTCCATATGGATGTCCACTTCCTAGCTTCTCATCGAAAGTGCTCAAGATCTTAGCTACTTCTTCTTTGGAAACACACCTTAGGTAAATGCCTTTAAAGTTATTCCTGTACAACACTTCATATTTGATCAAGAAATAGGCTACCTTGAGCCTTAAATCTCTCTTTTGATTTCTACTTAACCCAATAAGATAATAGCCATTGATTAGAAAATGAACAATGGGATCATACTAATCATTGGATTGAAAGCTTTGTTGATCAACTTGCATAACACTCAATTTGGGATTAGTATTGATAATTTATTAGATTAAAACTTAACATATTACCAACTTGGTAGTTTTCATCTCTAGATCATATTATTGAATGATAGACACCCACTTACCTCTCCTTTCTCCAATATCACATTGACTCAATATTAGCTTGGTGGTAGGGTTAGGCAGAATTTCAAGTACCTTATTTCTAAGGATATAGTGCCTAAATTTATTTACTACCTTGACTAAATTAAATGCTTATTTTTCAATCAAATAATAATTAAACTTAGAACTTTTAAGGTTAATAATCATGAAAGAAATGGGGTGATCACACTTATCTATCTTTTATGTTAAGACAGTAACTATGATATGATTTGAGGAAAAAGAATAAAAATATAAATCTTTAATGAAATCTAGACTTATCAGTACAAGAGCTCATCTAATTACTTATTTTATGTCTTTGAAATATTTCTTGGTCTCCCCATTCCATGTGATTTTGACATCTGTCTTCATCATTTCATTCAATGGCTTCACAATCTTTGCACAACCAAAAAAAAAATTCTCACAAAGTTGATTTTGCTAAAGAAAGATTTCAATTCCTTCCTATTATTAAGGGGTTATATATTTGATATTGCATTTACTTTATCTAGGTCTATAGAGATCCCATCCTTAGTTATAACATGTCCTAACAATTTTCCCTCAGTTACACAAAAAATACTCTTTTGGGGATTATTAGAGATTCCATACCTTATACATCTCTCAAACACTTGTTTTAAGTGCATAATTTAGTCATCCCTATTCTAAGAAAATACATTAAGATCATATATGTCTATAATAATTCACTTACCTATCAGACCTTGGAATACATGATCCATTGATCTTTGAAAGGTTACACCTGCATATATTAATCTAAAGGGCATTCTTTTGTAGGTAAACCTACCCCACTTAGTAGTAAAGGCAGTCTTCATTCTGTCTTCCCTGTTCACTAGCACTTGATTATACCTTGAAAATCCATCAAGAAAAGACATCATATAAAAACCAAAAATATTTTAGATTACCTGGTTAAGATAATTTAGGGGATAATTATCTTTCTTAGATGCTCTATTCATATTTCTAAAGTCAATGAACAATTTGATTTCACCATTTTTCTTCCTGATTGGTACTAAGTTAGCTACCCAAGTGGAACGTCTAATGAGGAACACTATCTTAGCATCTAGTAACTCCTTCACTTCTTTGTATATCATTAGTTCTAGGATAGGGTTGACTGGCCTTTGTTTTTACCTAAATGATTTGTAGGCTTATTTCAATGGTATGGTGTGGGTTATGAATTTGAGATTAAAGATCTTCAAGTCATCATGGGACCATGTTATCACATCCTTATACTTGGTCATCAAATATTTGGATCTCTTAGTTTTAATGTTTGTGTAGGTTGTACCAATGTTCGCCAATAGTTATTGATCTTGGGAACCTAGGTTAATTACATTGTAGTATTTCCCATCCACTTTGGGAATCTTGACAGTCTCAGCTAGTCTATCTAAATCAAATAGTCTCTCTAAGGCTATCATTCCTTTGGGGATATTATTATCACTCAATTAAATGACCTTGTCATCAAGATTAGCTTCAAATTTATTATCATCAAGGTTATTTTAATTGACCTCATCAATGATGTGAGCCTAAAATACTCCTAAGCTAGTTATGAAGCCTATTATCTATTGATCATCACTGAATACTTACAAATGGTTGACATTATCTAGCACTAAGGGACATAGGATTAATTCAATGGTAAGGCTTTGTAACTTAGAAATTTTATTAGGAATAAGGTTGGATGCAGATAAATCAAGTTCATCATTAGCCTTGTTTTCTTCTCTAAGAATTGACACAATGTTGAAAGCATCAAAACATTCAATTAAGTCCCATACTCTAAACTTATACTTCTTAAGATAAGACAACTTACATTCATACTTACATTTGACTTGATTAATTACTAGTTTTGAATCACCAAAAACTAATAGTTCCTTGACCTTGTGTTTGATTTCAAAATGTAATCCAAGAATAAGTGCTTCATACTTTGCAATATTGTTAGTGAATGGGAATTAGAGTTTGTAATAGGCATTGTATTCTTTCCCAATGGGATTTATTAATACCACTCCTACTCTAGAACCTGATTTTCATCTAGCACCATCAAAATATAGCTTCCATAATCTAGGCATAGCATGAGAAGTTTTAGAGTTACATACCTTTGGGGTGTCAAGAGTGTAAACACCTAGATCTGAGTTAACCATGTTTTCCCTCTTATTGATTGCATTATACTTTATGATCATATATTTCATTTTGGGCTACCTTCTTTATCATAATCTGATTGGGAACTCCTTTCTAGGGTAATCACATGTGTGAATAGTTAGTTGGCATATAACCATTTAGAGATCTATTCTAGTCTCTACTTAGCATCATTTCATAGGCATCAAGGATATTTACCGCTTAGATGTCAATGAACTATTGGATCCTTGGTTTAGAATCAATCTTCATGTGGACATTTAATAATTCACTAATTACTTTAACTCTTAATTTATCTAATTGAGTTACAACTCTATCAGATTTAGTGGGAGTCAAACCAAGTTGTTCACAACTTATTTTAGGCATAATGTTTGTAGATGCACTAGAGTCTAAAAAAATTATGAAAATTCTTAGCAAATATCATAATTATAAGTAGGAAAGGTGGAACATCTACCTTACTTTTATGTATTGTAAGGTTAGCATGTGCAAAATTTTATGGTTTGCTAGGCTTCTTAGATAAAGATTCCAACAAAAAATACCTTTGTTCTATAATCTGAGTCAACTCATACAAAGTAATGTTATATTTTATCCTTTTCATGTCTTCCACTATATTATATCTAGTCTTATTATAAGAATTAGATGCATCAGCATTGGGTTTAGAGGTAACTCCTTTAGGAGGATCTGGATTTTTGTCTGATGTAGTATCAAGAGTGTCAAAATTATTTTTAGTTGAGGTAGTCAAAGGTTATTTCTCCTCCCTATTTCTTAGAGGATAGTTCTTCCTTAGATATTAATGAAAATCATGAATCGCTTCAAGGATATCTTTAGGCTCATTCTCTTCTTGAAATGGGAACTCAAATGTCTCCACCATGAGAGTTGAATCAATAGATTTAGATAACCTTAAATAAATTTAGGTTCCTACACCATTGTCTTTATTAGGAAAAACTTCAAAAGTATTCATCTCTTCTTGAAAACCTTCAAAATCATTACAAAATTCTAGACAATCTAATTCATCATGCTTTGAAGTACAATGAACTCTACAATAATCAGGCAAATCTACATCACTAAGATTTATATTAGGTACATTATTATTAGAAAATGACTCATTAGTGTGTCCATTGTTTTTGTTATTTTTAAACCTATTTGAAAGCTTATTGAACCTTTGAAAAGAGAAGTTCATATTATGGCTTTCCCCAATATGGCTAACTTGATTTTGAAACTGAAGGAAGTTAGTGCTTAGTTTCTAAACCATATTTAAGATAGATTCATTCTCATTATTGGGTGCCTATAAATTATGAACTTGAGTATTGCTACTAGATGAAAGCATCAAAACTCTCTGGTCTTATGGACTAGATCTACTTGTAGTGTTCAATAATCCTAGGTTTTGGCTACGATGTGCATGGTTCAAAGGAAATTGGTTCAAAACTAAAAGCTGATTTCAGGTAGGTATATTTTGATTAGCATTGGAAATGACATTTAGAATAGGAAATTTTGGATTAATGTTGGGAATACTCTATGTCATTTGGCCTTATGGTTGAATTTGGTCATTGATGATCATAGCTTTAGCATAAGCTAGGGCTAGTGTATTAATGACCTAAGTAGATCTTTTAAGAAACATAGAAGTCATGGGATCTAGGGCATCCTCGTAAATCTCTAAGGATAAATCCTCATCAAGTTTGTAAGGATCTATGGTTTTGTTGAACATCTTCTAAAATACAACATTAAATACTATTATAGACTCATTTGAATCTCTTTTAACTATGGTAAATTATTGATATAAAATGCATGGACTAATGATTTTATGAAATTTATCAATAAAGATTCTATTAAAATAATTCCATCTAGCTATGTAATTATTTGAAAGGTTAGGAAACCATTCATATGTAACATCTTTGAAATTAAATAGAAACAATCTACATGTTACATCTTCATGGATAACATTCAAAAGTCTTAAAGAAGCTTTGAAGGATTTAATGTGTTTTTCAGTAGTTATAACACCATTAAGACTAAAAATAGGCAAATACTTTTAAATATTATGAGGAAGGTCATGTACCACACTTAGTACATTAATTTAAGAACCACCTAGCTAAGCCATACCTTGATAGGGATGAAACACAGTAGCACCCTAAATTGGTGAAGTTGGTTAAGACTTTGAAAGTTTACACTTACCTTTGTCTCACCTAGTTATCCTATGAATATCTAAAGAAAGAAGAAGAACCCTTATCTCTAAATGTGACTTGGTCCTTATCCTTGGTAATTCCAGATCAAAAACTTTGAACCCTATTTGAAATACAATGTGTAAGTCTTATCTTTATAGAGAATGATGATCAGACTTGCACATTAAACAATATTTGCAAAAATATGTATAAATAATAGAAAAATACATCAATATTTAACTAAATTAGCTCAAATATATGTCCAAATACATAAATATGAATGATCTTTACATGTTTAATCTCCAATAAACTCAAATTCTCAAATAATCTACCACTTTTGAAAAAATAAGCTATTATTAACCTCAAACTTGTTGGATTCATAGATCTCAAGCTATCTTTACCACAATTACTCATGGATCTTCAAATAACATCTATCTTTGTGTAAATAAGCACAAAGATGGGTCTAAAACCATCAAGATAAATGATATTTACACAAATATAAAATAAACATAGATATGTAAAGAATGCATCAATATTTAAACAGAATTCAGCAAAATTAAAAAAGATGTAAATTTACAAAGATCTAACTAAGCCCTCTTTATAGTACCCATGAAAGGTGTTTCCCTATTGATCCCTAAAAATGTATCATGGGTGGTTTAGAGTGTTTAATAAACACTTCTCATCTTTGATCTAAGAGATTCCATTGCATGAGTTTCATGTTGTGATAATCATGTTATCCTTGGTGAAACAAAGGTATAACAAGTTGATTATTTAATAAATTTATATTAGTAGGTGGTTGGGAGCCTCCGTGGTTTAATAGTTGATATTTGATTGTAGAGACAGCATGTGTTATTTAAATTGAATTATGATTAAACCTTAATCTAAAGCTAAACTAATATGAATATTCATAATAAAGCTAATCTAAGGTGAATTGATAAAAAGGGATCAAAAGGAAGGGTAAGGCAGAAAAGAGATGTGTTATTGATCTCTGCTTCAAACATTATGACAAAGTTCCAATTTCATCTAAACATGTATTTAACCAATGTATGACATGAAGTAGCATAATATCAAACCCTACCACACATTAGGCCAACATATCAGGATGGTATGAAATAGTGAAAATAAGGACTATGTTCCCTTTAAAGATTCACCCTTATAAGCAAATAGTGTTAGCACATATGCGAGAAGAATGAATAAAATGAAGAAAACCATAAAAATTTCAACTAATCCAACATTAGTACAAATTATCAATTTTTCACTTAAAGATTCATATCCAAAATTCATAAAAACCATTTAAATCTAAATAAAAGACCACATAAATGATATAGAAACCTTGATAGCAATCCACATAAGTAAATATCGACAAACTTTACAAAACTCCTTTCTTTGTATTAATTTTCTCAAAAGTTACAAAATAGTTATTTTTGGCTCCAAAACCCTCTCTCTTTTTTACAATGGGCAATACCTCTTTATATGGACCTTTCATGAGGTATGCGGGTTAGTCATGTTAATTACTAAGGACAACCATCCTTTTATAATTCTTTGAGAACTTTCTAGACATTCTAAAATGACTAACCTCTATGCAATGTGCTTTACAAATTGCACATGCCTTTACAAAATAATATTCTCTTTTCAAAATTATATATCTTAATTACAAGAAGAATATTCCTAACTTAACTAACTTAGAGATCCTTTTGTTGATATATTCCCCTATTGTTATTTCAATATATTCATTGCTCTTTAATACTATTCATCAATTAGTTTCAAATTGATCACAGGATCTATAAATATCTCATCTTCTTAATCTACCATATTCTTGAGATCTTTATTGGCCCTCTCTAATGCTTTTTTGATGATTCTAGATTCTGTAGTAAAGATCATATAAGTGATCTTGTTGTTATTAGCCCCTATCTTCCCTTATCTCTAACTTTAAACTTCATGAATGACTTTAATGACCTTATTTTTGAATTCATCATCACTTATCAGACAAATTGAGCTAAGCATAGTGGGGTCCTTGATTATGCTCCCTAATATGTGTTTCATCATGCTCTATAACTGCATATCATCCTTGTGAAGGTCTTCTAGGTCCTTAGACCATTTCTCTAAATTATTGATTTTATCAATTAATAACTTTATGGATGTGTTCATATGAGCCAAAATTATGGTCTTAAAATCAAAAATTTGATCTTTAGTCAAGATATTGATCAAATCCTTTATTTTGCCCCTTGACCTTTACCATTGGTGAATTAGGCCCTTAATTACTTTATCATATTGGCTCAATATACTTTACCTACCTTTTATTGACTTTAGAGAATTGAACATATTATACAAGGTGTCCTCAAACATTTTAATCATTGTATTCGATACTCACAATATAGCTTATTTTTCCAAATTCTCTTTTTATTGTTGCATGCCTTTAAAGGTAGCTTGTAATTATTTTCTTGTGATTGGGATAATTCAAGCACATTTCCTCAAATATCTAACTTTGACCAAGATTTTATTCTCCAACTAGAGTCAATCCAACAAAAGGTTCCACTTTTTGGAACATGAAATCCTTTCCACCAACCATGGCCTTCTTCTTAGTTACCCTCTGTAAAGTGGTAGTTATTAGGTCAAATTTGACACCAACTAAGATTGTGTCACATTTGGAGCTAGAGTCTTTATCTATGTTCCACTTGACTCTCTTGGAGTAGCCATTCTTTTCTCCTCATATTTTTTTTAATTCAAGATCCATGGTTTGACCTCTTGATTCACTGGGATATTAATGGTCTTCATCAAGGCCCAAGAATGTTGCATAGTAGGTATTTTATACAACTTACTGTAGATGAGCCATTATGGAATGGCAGGTCCATAAATCAAGTTATCTTCACTAAAGAGATTGACTTCACTCAAAGGATGGGTGAAAGTCACTTTAGGCCTCTTAGTCTTTACTGGGACCATTTCCAACTCAGCCTTTTTTTAAGGGTATCCATAAGAACCACTTCCAATATTTATTTCATTTTTTCTTCTTTTGTTTCTTCCATTTCTTCATCCTCATATTCATAAGCTACTAACAACATTTTTGTATCATTTTCAATTGTCTCCCCAGGGTCTAGTGTTACCATGTGAACCTCTTCAACTAGTGATCCTTATCCTTCTACCTAGGTTGAATATGATGATATTTCATCAGACATTATCTCTTTTGGCCTTTGCTCAATATGTGCCTTAGGTCTAGACTCTTCTTATGTTTGAGTCAGTTGAGGTCTAGAAGAGATGCCACTTATCAAATGGTACTTCCTTAGCCCAATTATTGATTATGGTTTAGTCTATGTGGGGTTTAGATAGTTTGAAATAATTTTCAAATGTTATAGAAAATATATAAACTATATTTTTATGAGTGTACTCATTGATCAACATGCCCTTATCAATTTTACCATTTTCACAAATAGGAAAGAGAATGTCTATATAATGCATTACCTTGGGTTTTGCGACAACAAATGGATACCCATCATTTGAATGGCAACTATGTCATAGTAGAGCCTCTTTTTCATCACATTCTTCTCTTCCTCTTGGGTGATGGTTAGTTTTTCTTAAATGGTTAAGAAAATATTGGAGCAAGTATTGTCCCCATTATTTAGAATGGTGGCATCAAAATATGTGTCCTTTAAAATCCTCCCCTCTACATCTAAATTCAAATAGAGCTCCACATTTTCCCTTGAAACACTTCATTAGGTTGCTATGGTGGTGAATTTTTCAAATTACTTACTAATGGATCACAATTTAGTCCCTAATTGAATTATCCTTGCATAGGAAATAATCTAATCTTTTTTTACCTGATTATGATGATCAGAGGATCGAACTAGGGGTTCTATACATGCTTAGGGGTTTTGTGAAGGTTTTTATAGAGATTTAATGGTGGTAACTTGTCAAACTTATATTAACTTCATGCCTTAGAATTGGTTTGAATCTTCATATTTATACCTTTATATTTTTGAGCCCATAAGATCTTCAACTTGGCTTATTATGTTTACGTGGCTCTGATGTAGCATTTTTGTGGCATCCTACTCATTAATATTTAAAAGGACCATTTATTTCTTTTGAACACGTGTCAATATTTTATTGGTTGTAGGACCTCTAAAAATTCTACCTTGCCTCACACTATTAGATGTATTTGCTCAAATCAATTTGGTGGTTCATTAGCTTCTTATTATACTCTCTATGGTTGTGACACTTGTCACTTACACATTCATTCTGAGCTTTATATAAATTTTAACATCAACCTTAGACCATTAGATCCTCTTTACCTAGATGAATGCACTCTATTGATCTTGATTTACTTAAATATGTATCCTTTTCCATGGATGGTTGATCAAAATGTGTATATCCATATGCATACTATCAATATTTAAAATATGATCAAGCCTTAATTTGTGGATTATAATTATCCCATGTGTCATCTCCACATTCATCCTCTATTTTTTTTTACTTTTCAACCTTCATCATGTATTGTTATATCTTTCTTGGCTAGATCAATGTGCTCCATTAGATATTGATTTGAGGGGTGGAATGTCATTAGCTATTCAATATTCCTTTACTAAGATTATGACACTTGTCACCTTCTCACTTATCTTAAGGTCTTTAAATTCTCAAAGTTGATCTTTCACCATTAAATCATCTTTAGTTGATCAATCACACTTTGTCAGATCATCTTTTATTGCATACTATTATATATTTGGCAAGGTTCTTGTGATGGTGACACTTATCACCTTCACTCTTGTTCTAGGGTTCTATTAAATTTTTGACTTTAACACACACCATTAGATCAATTTTGATTAATTAAATGTGTACCATTAATCATATGGTCAATAAAATAGAACTAAGTCAGGCTCGAGGAATATAGGGAACTTAGGTTAAATATTTTGAACTAAAGTTTTATTCATGTTGATAAACACGATAAAACCTTAGGATAAAAATTTTAAGCTAAGTTATAAAACATAATAAAAGGGACCTCATGAATTTTAAAAGACATGGCATAAAGTTTTAGCCTAGGGTTTTTATCATATTAATAAATACAATTAAAACTTTAGGATAAAACTTTATGTTAAGCCTAGGATATAACAAAAGGGACCTTGTGATTAGTTAGACCATGATAATAATAAAATAGTCCAAAGGCTCATGGGACATAAAAGGACTAAGCATAGGATTTTTAGACTAAGGTTTGGTCATTTTTAAAAACATGACTAAGCCTTAAGATAAAAATTAAGCTAATTCAATGTAATGAATAATTGTTCCCACGTAAATTGTTCCCACACAAATTTGAATGACTAGGGTTTTAACATGACTTAAAATAGATTTAATTAATCTCTAACAAACTGAAGGCTAATAGAAGATCAATTTAACATTGAAGCACAAAACCCAAGCATGTTGATTCCAAAATGATATTTCATTGAAGTTGCAATACAAAAACATAAGAAACAATCATTAGCAACATTTGAAGGAAAAACAATGATCATTTGAAAATATGTCCACTAATCCAAATAAGAGACATGAATAATGTGCAAACATTCTAGTGGTACTTTGATCAAGTGATTTTTCAAATTTAAGTTATAGTTTTCATAATTTAAAATAAGGGTCCCCATTTTTCATAAATGGGGGTATGTTGACCTCAACAATTGTGAGATTCTATTAATTAACAAAGGGATGGGTAGCTAAAAACTTATTTATAAAAACCCATAAAATAAGGGAGCACTTAAGTCTACTTCAATAAATAACATATTGATCTCTTATTCCTTCAAGAGGTCATCTTATGTGAAGAGTGATTTTACTACTTTATGTCTCATTTTAAATTTGTTGAGAAAGTTCAAATGGGTCTTACATATTCAAAGCTCTTGAAAGGTTATTTTTTTACTCAATATGGCTAAGGGATGGAAGGCTTAGTCATTACTCTACTTTTAGCCAAGCGTCTATAACCCCAAAAGAGGTATATTTGATCCCACTCTAAGCCTCTATCCATTGCTAACTAGGTTGAAAATCTTGCAATGGAGGTCACCCAAATCACCCTTTCTTAGGAAGATACTTTTGATTTCCTTAAGGTTTCAAACATCCTTTTAGTTCTAAATTTTACTTTATTTCTAATCGTTGAGGGTTAAGTACCAATGTAACCAAGGGTAAAGGTTAATCTAGTAAAATATTTCATACCAAGAGGATCTTCAATTTTTTAGTGACTCCATGGTAGCTTTAGATGTTATTTTGAGTGCAGTGATGACCTTCTATCAAGAATATAAATTTTTTCAATTCACTTTCTTAGTTATGAATCCATGGCATCCTTTTCTCTAAGAACTATAAAAGGATTTTCCCTATTTGTCACATTATTTATAAATGGGAGCCTACCTTATGTTTCTTATTTTTGGGATTGTATTTTATAGGATTTATCACCCTTCAAAGTGACCAAACCAAATATGTGAGGACCAATGCATAGTACTAGACTATTCTTTCTCTTAGTGTTAGCATCTTCTCAATCTTATTGTGTGAATGGAGTTACACTTCTAATGTGTAGGGATAAACTATTGTGTAGGTTCAACAACAAAAGGAAAAGATAGGGGAAACAAATGTACACGACTAAAGCAATAAACAAGAACAAGGAATAATAAACACATGACTGAATTAAATGTGTAATAAAAGTGAACTAATCTAAAACTAAATTGTCTCTAATCTATATTTACAATACTAGACTTTGATTAAAAGGCTAATCTAAGATCACAATGGATGGCATCACATAAAATTAGTTCTTCAAGAACTGCCCATTCATAGTAAATTGGAGATCATTTCCTCAGAGGTACTTTAATATAAAATCATTCTTCCCAAACAACTCATAAATTTGTTAAGATCCAATCCAAAGTGGGTATAGGTCAAAATTTTATCCTTTACTCTCATGTTCTTTTTCCCATAATAGGAACAAGTCTAATATCTAAAAAAATTTCACCTTCACCATTTTTTAAATGATATTTTGGAAATGTCTTAATGTCTATTAAATATTTATGAGGTTTCTACATGTGCATCTTCCATTTGAATAATATCTAGGAATATTGAGTTTGACTTCCCATTATATTTCATGTATTTTTACATGAAATTATACGTGTCTAGCTTGATATTCATTAGGAATATTAACTCTAGATCATATACCAGCAAAAAGGGTGAAATATTGAGATCACTTGTATCTAGTTTGGTCAGCCCATAGTGCATATTTAAATAATAAGTGCCAATCCACTTTTTGTATATTTATTTATTGCATATATCAATTTCTTATTAGTTGACTTAGTTAATCCATTTATTTTTGGGTAGCAATCTAATGAGAACTTCAGGGTGATGTCATTTTCATAATCCCATTTAGTGAGTTTTATAGATTAAAATGTAGGACCACTATCATCGACAAATGAGGTTGGGTACCAAACAACCTAGTTATGTTCTCTTTAAGGAACTTGATCACTTATTTATTCATGTTATTATGGTTTTATATTTACTCCATTCATCTAGTGTAATAATCAATTTCTATGAGTATAAAATTGTGGCCCACATATGAATTATGGTTGATGACTCCTATGAATTCAAGTCCTGATTAAGCAAAAGGACACTCTTCTATTATAGGTTAGAGGGGCATCACTATGTGAACCTCCTTATTTTTAAAGTTTTGGAACTTGTATCAAGTTTGAACATGAGCATGTGTATATTTTAAGATGGTGGGACAATAATATCTAGATCACAAGATCTTATGGGTTGTTATCATTCTCAAGGGGTGACTACTACCCAATTTCTCATGAAATTTGGTCATGACTTTTTTCTCTCCTTATTATAGACACATGAGGTATGTGCCTTCATAATTATTCTAGTAGATAACTCCTATCTTGATCATATAATGAGATGCCTTCAGCATTAAGGATCTCTTTTATATTTGGTTTAATTCTAGAGGACGAATCCCATAATGAAGGTAACAAATAATTAGAACATACTAGTCCTGGTGGACCATTTCTAATTGGTCTAATTATACCATAGTATTCCTTGGGTAAATTTCAATAATCAAATCATTGATACCTTGGCTTCTCACCAAATTTATTAGTATTATTTCTAGGTCATAGTATTACAACTTATCCATCTATAAAGCTCTACACTCTCCCAACTCATTCTGCCCTAGCATGAGCTTTATTGTAGGGTTATGGAAAATGGCATGTACATTATTTATAAGAATATAATGTTGGAACTTATTCAAATATTTCACTAAGGTATAAGAATGTTTGTATAGGTTGGATTAATTTATCTTTATATCCTTCAATTTTATGCTCATGAAAGTTATCAGATGCTCATCTTCATCTAATTTTTGAGTGAGTATTGTGGCTATGGCATGTTTTGAAGAAAGTGAGTAAAGGTAAATTTATTTTGTATAGTCTAGGATAATCAATAATAATTCCTAAATATTGATGTCCTTGATGTCTTAGAAGTATTTACTATATATATGGGTCCACTCCACCTTTGATTCCTATTTCAACATTGAATTAAGTGGATTAATAATATTAGTAAAACTAGATATAAGTTTGTGCACAAAGTCAATCTTTCTAAGGAATGACTATAATTTTTTTTATTGGGAAGGGGTATTCTATAAATTACATTTACATGTTTAAAATATATATAAATACCTTGGTGATAAAATGACCAAATATCTTACATTATGTGATGTTGCTTCTTTGTGTAAAGATAAATCCCATACCTTATGCACCTCTCAAATTTATCATGTAGGTTGTGAATATGAATAGATTTATACTTTAATAAAATAGTTAGGTCATCCATATAAATAATTATGAATTTACCAATTAGATCCTCTAAATCAAAGTGCATGGCTCTCTGAAAAGTGGCCCATGTGCTAATGAGACTAAATAACATCCTCTTATAAATTAAGGTGTCCTATTTTGTTTTGAATGTAGTTTTCACCTTGTCCTCAGGGTTTATGAGGAATAAATTATATCCCAAGAATATATCCAATAATGACATCATTTAGGATACACTTACCATATAAATTACTTAATCTAAATATTTTAGGGGATAATTTTCTTTATCATAGGCCCCATTCAGGTTCCTAAAATCAACACACAACCAAATTTCTACATTCTTTTTATTAATGGGCACTAGGTTAGTGACCTAGTAGAATGTTAGAATGGGAAGATAATCTTAGTCAAGAGAATCTTATGGACTTATTTATGGATAATTGGCTCCATAATTGGGTTCATAGGTCACTAACTCTACCTGAAATATTTCTAATTTGGTTTGAGTGGGATTGTGTGTGTTATCACACTAGGGTCAAAGTCCCTAAAATATTTATATTTCTAGGAAATGACTTCTATGTACTATAAAATTAATATCTTAAGTAATTTTATTTCACTCAAGGTACATTCAAAACCAATATGGATATTTTTAGGTTTGTCAATTGACCCTAGGTTAATAGTGAGCAATTTTTGGTTAACGTTGTAGACACCTAAAAATGACCATAACTAGCTCTTGATTGGACTTCAAATTGATTCCTACCAACCATTGCAAATGAAGCCTAGGAATCACTAAATATCTGAAATTTACATGTGCATCATTTATCAAATATCATAATCATTTTGAGATATCCCTATTTAGGTTATTTTATTTTATGCATTAATAACCTCTCATAGATTCATCCCTAATCACCTTGTGGCATCATAATTGTCAATTTGGCCTATGGACCTATTAAGTGGGGCACTTACACACTTAATCAAATCTTGAAAGAGATAAAAAGCTAATCAAAATCAATCATATAAATAAATAATATTAAATTTCTAGTTGAATCATCTATTTTAAATTAATGAATATCCAAAAACTAAAATTCAAAATATCAAATCCTTTCATCATTACCTTTATGAGTTTCAAGCTCTTTAAAATATCCTAAAATATCTAATTTGAGATCCATGCCTAGTAATTACAAATCATAATTACTTGACAAATATTAATTCAATTGGAGTTAGTTTTAACTCACCTATGTTTAATTTGAACCCATTCCAAGCCTAAACTCAACCTTGACTTACCTTAGGTGAGAGTTAACTCCTAAGGCTATAAATACAAGGCCATACCTCTTCATAAAAAATATTTGATATTGTAGAGTTATTATGCAAGATTTACTTCGTAAGACTCATGAAAATAGTGTTACCATGATAAAATCATAAGCCAAGCAACATCAAATCCAAGGTACTAATGAGAGAGGGACCCAAGAAACCTCTATTGTCAAAAACTTCTTGATGCATAAGCCAAGCAAGTGATTCAACAAAACCATTAAGATCTCCCAAGGAAGGTAAGAGAATTATGTCTTTTATGTTTTTCTTGCGATTTCATTTAATTTTTATTACCTAAGCTTTCCCTAGTGTCTAGTCTAAAGGTGTTACGAATTTAGTGTGTTCATTTCATTGGTTTTATGAGACTAACACAAGACTAACCTCCCCTCTATGTCAAATTCCTAGTTCACATGTTGGCACACATAATGGGACACTAAGCATCCCATATAACCAAGGATATTAATATGTTATTTTTGGTTTTTCTAATGGATGCTTAAAATCATCAAAATTTTATTTTTAACTTTGTTTTTCACATTTTTCTATTTTTAACAACTCATAGATTACACAAGAATCAATGTCAATTTTTCTAGATCGACATTGATTACCAAAATTGAACATCATTATCAATCTTCTCTATCAATTTCAATCTCTATAGATCAACATTGGTCCCTATGTGGATCAACTGACATTGATCTCTATGGATCGACATTGGTCCCTATGTGGATCAATCGATGTCAATATCTGTAGATTGACATCAATCCCTATGTGGATAAAAGATGATCTATTTCTAAGATAAAAAGTAGGAAACTTGAGAGTTAATCCTAAATATTATTTTCTCACTCACTTTTAGGATTCTAAGTAGGAAAACCTCTAATAAATTTTAGGTCATGAGGTGGAAAATCCAAGTTTGAACATGGTTAAATCTTATATAATTTGTCTTTGGTGCTTAAAATGAGCTTAGTTTTTTTCAAGCCTTAGTTGTTTTTAAATTTTTTTGCAAATTTTTCAAAAAACAAATGCCAAGGGAATTAAACTTCACAACACACTTCATTTTGGAAATTGAAATGAACTCTCACATTAGTTACATACTCATAAGAGTTTCAATTTTCATGCTTATTTGTTGAAAGTTGTTTGTTTCAAAAAAATGAGTGATGTGTGTAAGCTCTCCCCCCATCCCTTTTAGGGAAATAAAGTGAAAAAAATGATCATTTTTTCCTTTATCACTTTATTCCAAAAGAGTGAAAATAAAGTTGTTAAATCCCTCCCCAAATCCATATGGTTTGTGTGACCTTAAAATAACCATAAAGTATTTTCACTTCTCTTTATTTTCATGTATTTTGACTTGTGAGCAGGATTTCATCACCTCATCATTAGTAATTTAGGGAATATTTGACCTAGGAATTCATCTCCCAGCATAATTTCAACCCCACTCCATGGTGGGGTATATAAATTGAGCTAGTGAATCATTGGGATGGTAGTTTGAATAGTTAAACTACCTCTGTTAGTGACTACTACCCTTAGAACATATGATAAACTCAAACATTTCACTACACTAAACAAGTGATAGATGTAGTGGTTGTGAAAAGGAAAAGACATTATCAAAATAATCCAATTGACATGGATCCAATTTATGTGAGCATCTCTTGTGTTAGCCACAATTGAGACCATCTAGAAACATGTAAAAATTAATAGTTTAGAATAACCCCATTTGTTATGGATATACTATTGATGCAAGGTGAGTAGCCCAAAGTTATATATCATAGTACAAACTCTTAAAATAAGAGGGGGCCTAAAAACCCTTATTTTCATGTGCTTTTAATTTTTTGGATTAAAAATTAAAATCCTCTCAAGAGTGAGTATATCAATGGAATTCGATAGTATTATGAAACATTATTAGTTTTAGGATTTAGGATATTACACTTAGTTATTTTTATAATTTTATCCTTTCTTGCATGGTCTTGAGTCAAACTATCTATTTTGTCTACTTTAATGAATCAAAAATGAGTCTTGTTTTTACATCACTCCTTTATTTAAGGAGGTATTATGTCATCATTTTGACATCATGAATGTGCCTTTGTCTTTTTATCAACATTTGTGTGTATATGTCACTTGATTGAAAAGGGTATCATTACATTACCTAATTCATTCCAGGTATTGTGCCTTTGAGTCTTGAAACAAAACATTTGTCACATATTTAGAGCACTATAATGATGTTACACTACTTGAATCATTTTAAAGACTTTTTTGCCTTGTGTCCAAAATTCCAAAATTGTAAACCAAACCACATGTGCTTTCTAGATCTATAACTAGTGTTTTTATACGACTCATTATTTTCTAACTCATTATTTGTTTAAAGAATCCTAGTTTTCTAAGTTGAATTCTAAATTGTCCTTGACAGATTAAAATCCAAATACTGGTTGATTTCTACATATGCCTTATGTAATTTTGTCTTAGACATTAATCTTTCACTTTTGGGTTGTGTAACTTAGGTTCATTATTTATTCAATTTGAAAACTATTGTTTGTGCCTAGATTTGAGAGAAATATCATATCTTTAATGACTATTGTTTCATGACTTATACCAATTGACCAAGTTTATGTTTAAATCTGAATGCCTAGTTTATGCCAAAGTGTTTTAGATTTGTTAGATTAAATCCCATACCTTATTTTGTTTAAAAGTCTATCTTTATGCCTTTATCCAAAAGACCTATCACATGCATGTTTTGAGCCTAGATTTTGTACCTTCTTTGAAATACCTAGCAACTTTTGTTTTCCTTAGATTAGACTTATTTGAAACACTTTGTACTTAAAGTTTGGCATTTTGGTTTTTTCATCCACTTAACCTTTTTGTGTAAAACATTTGATGTTGGACATTTGAAATTAGACTATTTTTACCAAGTTTTTATCACAGACCTTTTTAGAGATACAGATCCATTCCTTCGACTAAGTTAGACTATGTTTGGACCATTTGTACTTTGGACCTTGTTTTTCAAATTTTTTAGAACTCTAGACCTTTTTGCAAAATTTTCATCATTGATTTGGATGTCTCATTATACTCGAGCCTTTTAAAATCCAAGTTATGATAACATGGACACAAAAATTGACTTTGATCAAGACCCCTACAATGACAATGTGGTTTGTGAGATGGATCCTTATCCTCCTTACAATACTCAATCTGGGGAACAAACCCAAGATATTCAAGATAAGTATGTGGTGATACCATCTTTAGGTTGATTAACATACCAAGTTCACCCTTTTAATTCTAATGGTACCCAATCCCCCACCTATACCATTAACCCTCCTTTATATTGTGTGAAAAACCAAGCTCCATATCATCCAAGTATTAACATTCCAGAACCTCCTCCTTTGGCTCATAATAACTACCAAGCTTCACAATGCCCAACCATTACTATACTAGGACCCCATCCTTTATCTCATGATAACAACAAAGATTCAAAATTCCCTACCATTACCATTCTAGGACCTCATCCTTTAGTTTGTGTGAATAACCAAGCTTTGTAATGCCCCACCATTACTATACCAGGACCCCATCCTTTGGCTTGTAATAGTAACCATGCTTCATAATGACCTATCATTATGATTTTAGGACCTCATCCTTTCATTTTTATGAGAAACCAATATTTTTAATAACCTACCATTACCATTCTAAGACCGCATACTTTTATTTGTGTGAGCAAACAAGCTTCACAATGCCCTACCATTACCATTCCAAGACATTATCCTTTGGCTTGTGTGAGCAACCAAACTTTGTAATGCCCTACCATTACCATACCAAGACCTCATCCTTTAGCTTGTGATAGAAACCAAGATTCAAAATTCCCTACCATTACCATTACAACCCCTTCCAATTATGGTATCTCATTATCCCAACAAATTTTTGCAATCAAAATGACAAGTCACAATTATCATCCTAGACTAGAAACCAATCTTTGGTAATCCCATATTAGATGAGATTATTTATAAAGATATCTTTACCCAACCACTATCCATTATTACTTCCTTGCCAACCATCCCCCACTATAGAAAACCAATGACAATCTTAAATCCATAATAGATCTAATCTTTCAAAGACCAAGATGTGTTTAAAACTAGTATTTTACAACTACTTATAAACCAAGGATAAGAGAACCAACCAATCCATGATTTTTTTATTGAAACACCTAATTATGATGAGTCAACCTATGATGATCACCTTTTGATATTAACTATATTATCAATGAGTCTCACTCTGATAAGTTAGTCTTTATTGAACACTTTTTATTGTCCTATTTTTAAAGAGCCTCCCTTTACTAATCCAATCTTTATGGAGTTGTCTCTTGAAATTTTTCCCTTAATTTAGGAGTCTCACTTTGACAAACCAGTCTCTATGGATCCCATTATGCCATCACATGTTGTTACTTTTCCAATACAAAATATTCAATAAGACTTCATTGTAGTGGCATCCACACTAAATGAAGAATCAATATTGAAGTTAGGTTATATTCTCAAAATAATATTAGATGTAGCATCAAAAATGGATTTAATGTTAGTCTCCACATCATATTTAGAGTCCCTTGAGTTGGACTTAGCTTCAAAATCATAATACATTTGTGGATGTTATAATATTGGTTATGCATGCCTTGAAAATTAATTTGAATACATTTGTGATCCTTCTATAATTTTTGAGGATGATTAATTTAGATTTGACACATGTTCTCCTAGTATATTCTACATGTATTATGTTACCTCTTTCCATTTCATTACCATTCCACATGTCACTAGCAAAAACTAACCTAGCCATTATATTTACCTTCCACCTCCCACAAGTGTCGATTGGAACTGACAGAATCACACCTTATTGAAATACATATTTGATGACCTATTATTTGAATAATATTAGGAATACCAAGACAAAATTCATACAAAATAAGAAAAATCTCTTATAGAAACCATTTTAGATGTGCTAGGGGGAAGTCAAAGTCCAAACTCAACATCTTCTAGTGAAACCTTGTTTGAGGTGCTAGAAGACAATCAAAGTCAAAAGTTAACATTCCTTAATGAAACCTTTTTAGAGTTTCTAGGAGACAATAAAGATAACTTCATTGGTGAAAACTTCATTGAGGTGAAAATAACTAAGCACAATAATTCTTCATTGCTTGATGAAGACATTATTAAAGATAACATCAATACAACTTCCAATCTATAACATAATTAGATGGTAGATATTCTTAGGCCTAAATAATATAAAATATAGTGGTCCTATCAAGAACATATTCATAATTATTTGGCCTCACCACAACCAAAACTATGTCAAATCTAAAATTAGCAACATTGTGTATGCCTAAAATTCTGATCTTCATTTGTTGTCTAACCATTATACATTCCATTATCATCCACCTTTACACTACAAAATCAAACATATCAACCATTGTTTATCTATATTTAACGTCCCTAGCCACACTTTCCTTTGTAGAGACTAAAAATATATCTTGTCTTGAAGTTTGAAGGAAATAGAATCGATGACCAATGAAGATCATAATAACATTCTTAACATCCAAATCTACATCAAGTTCTTGACAGAGAAGCTATTCAAAAGAGGTGTGGGCTAGTAATTTATACATTATTGACTATTTTGGTTGTATCATTTTATTATCAATGCATTCATCTCCACATCATTAGGAACAAAAAATCTATTTACCATACCAAAAACCATACCTTTGCCTTGCCATTTACCTTATCATTTTCATTTTCCATTTACCTTGCCATTGTTTCATACCCTATCATTTACCTTACCTTATCACTTGGGGGCAACCCTATTACCATTGTATCCAATTGTCATCCTATAATTCTTCTTTATGTCTTACCATATACCATTTTATCATATCTTCACTATTTATCAATCTTATCTTGACCACCCCTACCTACTCTTTTGATCTTGGTTCCTTTGGTTCTTCCCACACCCTCCATGAGGGGATTATGATCCAATTTTAGTAGTTTTAGAATTTCATGTTAAAATGATAGGCTATGAAACTAGTGTGATAGTAAATATGGAAAGTTATATTTCATTTATTTTTGACTAGTACCACTGATTATAACTACCTATGGGAAAATTAGTATCCCACCTTGTGTTAATAATTATAACCGCTTACGGGAAAATTAGTAGCACAAACATATGTTGTTGTTTCCTAATTATAAATGCCTATGGGTAAATTAGGAACAAAAACTTTATCATTAATTTTCACATCACCTTACCATTATTATTCTCCTTTGCCTTGCCATTTTCCTTGATTTTAGAATTTGTTGTTACCTAGTTAGATCTCCTCACATTTTGTGTTGGTGAAACTACTATGACTTGAGGTCCTAATGGGACTATGTAGGCCATGCATGATTCACTTTAAGGTCAACTCAATCCCCCTTTTACATATGATCTCACCATTTTGTGATAAACTTAAGCCAACACTCTCATCATTTTATTAGTGGTATATTATCATTCTCTAATGAGTTAAGATACCTTAAAATTCCAAAAACATTAAAAAAAATTAAAATACAAAAACATTTATTTTCTTTAAACCTAGCCAATCATCCTTGATCTACCTTACTAGGGTAAATACATTATTGGTTCCATTTCATTCCACTACCATTGAGGGTGTGACCTTCCCTTTGTATGTATCTTTTCTTGGGGGCACTTCCCATTTGATATCCCATTGATACTTCACGCGTAGATATTGACTTAATTGATGACAAGATGCTTTATATCGCTTTTGATTTCAAGATTTCTATGTGTTTATTTGCTTATTTATTTGTTTTTTTTATTGTTTATTTGATTTCATTATTGTGCCTTGACTCAGTCTATATGTGTTTATTAGGTGATTCCTTGCACATTATTCCTGAGTTCATCCATATTCATATGTAAACATTGTCATCATGGTTTTTATCATTAGTGTGTTATTTTCAATTATTTACTAGATCGAGAGTTAGTCCTTATGCATATTTAGAGTAATCTATCATGGTTTTTCCTATCATGATGCATAACTTCACATGATATGGCAAAAATAAGCTTAGTAAATCTTACAAGCAATGGATGCATAGAAACTTCTCTTTGGTAACCTTGGTAACTCCTCCCACCCTCCTTGATCCAATCAACCCATTGACCATTTTAATTGTATCATTGATAATAAGGATGAGCATCTCCAAATTAGAAGGTATGAATAAATCATTCACATCAATCAATTTTTATTCTTCCAATCATCTCTTTCATCACTTTGTGCATCACCATGTGCCTAGTTATTATGGATTCTTCAGTCATTAGGCCATCATATCTACGCTTTTGCCCACTCATCTTTAATCTGTATGATAAGTTATATCCTTGAGTTATGCTTTCCACTATGCCCTATTAGGGCACAATCAAAAATCATTATTAAATTTGGGTCATTTTAATTATTATAACCACCTGTGGGCAAATCATTATTTTGACTCATCCACCCTACTAGGGCATCTACCTATGCCACTAATTATAACCACCTTTGGTCAAATTAGTGTCTCAAACTTTGTTACTGATTATAAGCACCTTTGGGAAAATCATTACTTTCTAAATAAATTAATGAAAGTATTGTCTTGATTGGATTAATCTCATCCATGGGTTAATTTTATATTTTTCTTGTTTCTTTTTTGAGGGACTGTCCATCAATCATATGTGTCGACCACTCCCTTGAGGGGGAATCATTACAGGCTTCCCAAACATTGTTTAGATTTTCTTCTTCAATTATTTTATTCTTTCATTCTTAACATCTTTTTTAATTATTTGATAGGATGTTACTTTTCCTATAGCTTGCAACATCTCCCCATATAGGGGCAAAATCTAGACACCTAAAATTGGCCATAGCTAGCTCTCGACCAGACTTCAAATGGATTCCTACTAACCATTACAAATTAATCCTAGTAATGACTAAACATCCCAAATTTGCTTGTGTATCATTCATCAAAGCTCATAATCATGTTGACACATCCCTATTTTGGGTATTATATCATATGTAACAATAACATCTTATGGATTCATCCTTAATTACCTTGCAGCATCATAACTATTAATTTGGCCTATGGAACTATTAAGTGGGGCACTTACATGCATGATCAAATCTTGAAAGAGATAAAAGGATAATCAAAATAAATCATATAATTAAACAATATTAAATTCCTATTCTAATTATCTATTTAAAATTAATGAATGTATAAAAAAGGAAATTTAAAAATTCAAAATATCAAAGCCTTTCATCATTGCCTTTATGAGTTGTCAAGCTCTTTAAAAATATCCTAAAATATTTAATTTTAGAGCCATGCCTATTAATTTAAAATCATAATTACTTGACAACTATTAACTTAATTGGAGTTAATTTTTAACTCACCTAGGTTTAGTTTGAACCCATTCCAAGCCTAAACTCAACCTTGACTCACCTTGGGTGAGAGTTAATTCCTAAGGCTATAAATACAAGTCCATACCTCTTGGTAAAAAATCTTGGATATTATAGAGTTATTATGTAGGATTTTCTCCATAATACTCATTCAAATAGTGTTACCATGCCCAAATTTTAAGCCAAGCAACATCAAATCCAAGGTGCCAAGGAGAGAAGGAGCCAAGAAAACTCCATTGTCAAAGACTTCTTGATGCATAAACTAAGCAAGACATTTGGAGCTCCCAAGGAAGGTAAGATAATTATGTATTTCATTATTTTATCATGCTTTCATTTAGTTTTTGTTACCTAAACTCTCCCTAGTGTCTAGGCTAGAGGTGTTAGAAATATAGTGTGTTCATTTCATTGGTTTTATAAGACTAACACAAGACTAACCTCCCCTCTATGTCAAATCCCTGGTTAATAAATGAAAGTTGGTTTCTCGAGTCTATATTAGACTTACCAAAATTAAACACTCTCTAATAATATCATGCCTTTTGGGATGTGGCTTTATATCAAGTTCATAACACCATCTTCATCACATTACTCACTAAGGGGGATATATTTATCTTTATCATCTATGATTAGAGCACTAAAGACCCCAGAGCTATTTAATAAACCTAGTGTATGGTGATCGTCATCAAATAAATTATTAATGTTTTTTGGGACTAAAAATTTGGGTATGATCTCTATGGAAAAATGTGGTATTTTTGAGTCATCCAAAGAAGCTAGATTTACAACTGAAGAATTTATAGAATTTACAACCTAGTTCTCTTCTGTAGGGATAGGAATGACATTGTATGCATAAATTTTTTATATTAAGTCCCACACCCTATGTTTATATTTTATTAATTAAGAAAACTTACACTATAACTTAATTTTATTTATTTGACATTTTTCTTCAAGGCTAACTACAGACCTTAAGATCAAGGCTTCATACTCTGTGAGGTTATTTGTGCAAGGGAACTACAACATTTAGGTAGAGAAATGTTATTTCACTTACAAGTTAATAAAAAATATCCCAACACTAAATTTTTTTTTTAAATAGGCCTCATTAAAGTACATGGATAATAATCTCAATGAATTAGAATTCTCATCAACTTTGGCTTTTTATCATTTTGTAGACATGGTATAAATGTCTATGTCAAAAGATATTATGTTTATTTTCTCATTGACTACATTGCATTTCATGATCATATGTTTCATATTAGCCTCTCTATCAACATGTATTTGATTCACCACACCTCTTCAACGAAACCACATATGGGAAATATTTTTAACCATATACCCATTTAAGTTCTTAGACCAATCCTTGCTAAGCAACATCCCATATTTTTTGGGATTTACACCACATAGATGTTTATAAATTTTCAAAATTTATGTTAAGATACTAGTTACATATAGAAATTTAAGATATCACCTACTACATTAACCTCAAACTTGTCTATTTGAACCAAACTTATCTTATTTAATAGGTGTTAGTCCTAATATTTAATAGATTTCAGTAGGCATGACATTTTTTAGGGCTTATAAGTCAACTAGATAGTTATGTAAGCTATTTATAAGAAACTTGACTCTAAGAGGAAAGGACAAACCTATACCCTATTCTTATGTATGAGCACATTGGTGTGCATAGTATTAGGTTTGGTCTGTGTTGGTTTGTCTATTAGGAACTCTAGGAGGAGGTCTCTTTGCTCGGTGATTTGGGAAAGCTCATGTAATATGATGTTTTCCTAATCTTTTTCATATCTTCTAATATGTAATACCCAGTCTTGATAGGTTCAAGTTGGGTCTCTTTAGGTGTCTTGGGGTTATTATATTTTTGAGGTGGGGGATCATTTCTTGCTCTAGGATTAATAGGAATGGCACCATTGTTAGGGAGAGTAGACATCATAAGGGATTGTTATTGTGTCTAACTCTTAAGGGAATAGTTGTTTCTTTATTACTATTATAAATCATGTGCCTCATTAGTGGCATCTTCTAGTTCATTAACCTCTTTACAATGGAATTCCATGTTTTATAATACCATATAAGTACTCAGGGATATTGAAGATATAAAAACATCAAGATGACTTGTAGAATTTGGATGGTTTGGGACCACCACTATTCTTTTGTTTCTATTTTAAATATGTTTAATGAACTATATAACCTGATATAGTCTAATTCCCCATGCTAGATTATTTTATATACATGGCACAAATTTGGTAGTGTCAACTCATAGATGTTAATGTTTGACAACTTATTAGGTGAGGGGTCTGGTTGGCCACTGGTATGGCTATAGGGAGGTTAAGCCTTTGATAGGTGAAATTCATGTTGGAATTCTCACCACCATTTTTTTTAACCTACCCCTAGAGGCCTAAAAAGTCATTATTGATCTTTTGCACGATACATTGTATGACATCCAAATTATTCCTGGTATATTCTTAGGGTATGCTTTAGACATTATTCATAGTAGGGATCAATTTTTGATTGTGATCTTGAGGTGATATGTTTTTATTAACTACACTAAGGATGCTCAAGTGTTGATTTAGAGTCTTAAGGAAAGTTTGTTTTTTATGGGCATAAGTTATGGCATCAACACATTTTCTTTAGTATTGAAGATTGGTTTCAAGGTAGGTAGATTTGAAAATATATTTAGGATGGTTGGTGCTATTTTAAATTGAGGGTTCAATTGTGTGTCTAATTTGATGTCCTAAGCACAATCTAATGTAAAATATATAATTAGAGGATATATACAGGAATCCATGGCATTCTTGTACATTTATAGAATTAGTTGGGCATCTAGTTTGTATAACATAGTAACCCTATTATACATCTATAATTTAGAATTTATTATCCTAATAAGATCATTAACTTATTTCTTGATGCTATAAAACTAATGGTATATGACATTAGGATCAATTACTTTCCCAAACTGAGTTAAGAAGATGTTCTTAAATTAGTCCCATCTTATGATGGAATCTTCAAGTAGGATCAAAAACCAATCATAGGTAGCATCTATCAAAGTGAATGGGAAGAGACTAAAATCTATATCTCCTTGATTTCCTTTAAGGAGGTTGAGGGTTTTCTTATAACAAGTTACATGTTATTTTGTAGTGCATCTTCCATTGGGTATGAACTGGGATAGGTAGCTCTCTGGGTTCTAGGATAAATCATGAATAACTTTGGTAATATTAATAACATACCCAACTATCTACACCATGGGTGCATCCATGGGGATAATAATTTTTTGGGTGGTTTAGGTAGATGGACTAGATAGGTTAATTGGGGGTATTTGTCTCCTCTATCAAACCTAGTCCTTATTTGAAATAATAAGGGTGATATTAATAACCAATTAGGACCAGACCTAGATCTATTGATTCACATATGAGGATTCATATTTATTTTATATCAAATATTATTCTAATTATTTTATGTCAAATGGGTTTGGAGTGCCATATTTCTAGCACCAAATATAATTCAACCTAAGACCATGTACTCACAAATACACCTATTGAGTTAGGTGTACTAAGTGAGCTTGGGAGATAATTAGGGGACTTACATCCTCTTAGTTTAGGATTATTACTGAAATAACCCAATGCAAGAGTTTTAGGTACTAGGCTCCATGAAATATCCTTTTTAAAATAGATCTCTAAGAAATGTAACACTACCACTATGGATTCAATTCATATTTCCCATTAGCACAGAGCTTTTTCACACTAGTGGATCTAATTCAATGAGTTTATCACTTAAGAAAATTCACTTCATAATTTATAAAATAATGGGTTGAAACATAGGTAAAAAATAAACACCAAAATAGGAGGTTGAGGAAAGAAATGGAATTTTCTAGGCAAAAGTGAGAAGACTTTAATGTTTCAGGTCCACATGCATCCAACTATAGTTATACTATTTTATGTTAGTTTCACATATACTGGAATTTTGGTCACACATGTAAATGAGTCTAAGGAGATATAATATGCCTAAATCATATAATCCTTTCTAAAAATGAGCACACATATAACTTTTTTTAATCACATATAAACCCATGGTGATTTAGATAAAATGAAAGAAATCTATAATCTAATTAGAATAGGAAATAGCACATTTAATTACACATACACCTACAAAAAACACACATTGAAGCTTTAAACATTATTGAGATATACTTTGCCATAAAATACTAAAAGACATTTAAAGGAGAGACAACATAGTGAAATAAACAGACCATGAATTAATCAAAGTGTGTTTACTTACAAAATTTTGACCTTTATAAAGAGTTGTACAATAACATATATAGGAAAAGAGATGGAACCCATATCAAAATAACACTAAATCACACTCTTGGCCATCATGGCCCAAAATATTTACAAAATCAATCATTCCTGTGATGTTCCTATAAAAAAACAAAGAAGAAAGAAAGAGAACCCAAGATATTAACAATGTACCCCCAGTAAGGACCATAAGAGTCTTGAAATTAAGCTCGATAGGGGACCACATACCAACTACTTATGGACAGTTATCTAATATTCCAACACTTTCTCCACCAAGTTACCCTCTTGATCAAGATTTGGTAGGTTATCAGGTGGCTCTTAGAAGAGCACTTATATTTAACTCGGTAGCTTGTTTATAAAATTAGAAAGGGGCTTCCAATGAGACTTTAACCTCATTAACCTAGATAATATTTGTGGTTGACTACATAGAAAGATCCAAGATAGCCTGAGATCCATCCTTTTTGTTATTTTCCACCTTTCTCTTCATTACTACCTTTAAGTAATTGAGGTGGGCCCCAAATTCATCAAGGTTGATTAAGATGTTATTCAGGTGAAATAGGACTATGATGTTAACCTTTTTAAAGTATTTAAGGATATGCTCCCTAATATTCTCCAATGTTATGATGGTATCCTAAATGTACCTAAGCCAATATTCAAGTGAGATCCTCATTCTCTTAGTGAATGTCAAATATAAATTGAAATTAGTGATAAGTATGAGTCTGAGATATGGTAACATCCCCTTATTGATAACCACTTCCATCTTATTGCACTTTTTATTCACTCTAATGATCATGTATAAATATTTATGTGCTCTTTTTAAGATGACATTTCTATTTGAAAGAGAGTTAGTCACCTTCCCTATGGCTACAAATAATGTTACTATAGGTTCTTTAACCTTTTGAACCAACCCAACTAATAATGAGTTCCTCACCTCATACTCCATGGTCCTGACTTGGTCCCTAATGTCCTTTATTAAGTTTTTCATGAAATCATTAGTGGCTTTGATTATAGATACTATATATTCTATAATCCTTTCTTCCCATATGGTAGTCTTCTTTTTCATGAGAGAGAAAATATCCTACTTTATTCTCTAGACAATAGGATCTCCATCATGTTTTAGGGTTTGTACCATCACCTCTTGATTTAGTTTGAGTCCCTACTAAAGTGAATCTAGATAACTATATCCACATGATAAAACATTTCTTTCTTTTTTGCACTTGAAAATTCAATGAAACCTATCCATCCTTTCCCAACCATGGTCTCCAAATTAGTAGAATATGAAGAGAAAAGGTGGTGTCAATTGAAGTAAAATGTGAAGGCATACGTGGAAGAGGTAGGGATGAGGGTGAAGGGTGAAATGGAATGAAGTGAGGGTTGGGTGTCATAAGAGTAAATAGAGGAGCTACCAAATGGGAATCCTAAGGGAATACATGAGACTATCATTATTCTAAGATCATGAAGACCTAGGGACTAATTGTGCCTATGAGCTATATGTTTAACCTGAAGGATAATATTGGTTGGTTAAATCTAAATCATTAAGATCCCAATGTGATTGATAAGGAAATATGATAAAGATATATATATATATATATATATATATATATATATATATGGAGCTATGGGTTGTACATGTGGCTTGGGTGAAATCAATTTTTGTTTATTAGATGACCTCTTATTTAGGCTTACTTATGTCAAGGCTATTGTAAGTTATGTTTTCTTGGATGGAGATTATGGGAGATACATGACTATTATCAGGCCTAAAGATTTATTAGGTGTAACTTAAGTAGAGGCACTAGTATTCATAGGAGCCACTAGAGTAGTTGTGCCACTGGGGGAAACCACTATTATAGGATCCACTAATGTTTTTATGGTAATTATAGGTATAAGGGTTATGGAGTGGAAGGAAAAATAATTTTTTGGGCTCTATCAAGAACTAAGATAACCTATGGTGATGGGTTGAGAGTTATTTATGGTACTAACCATGCTAGTGGGGTTGAAAAAAGCCACAATTTGGTTGCAATATGAATAGGAAGAACTATGGAACTAGGGATACCACACATGTCCAAAATTAAAGGAAAGGAAGGAAACTAGGCTCTTGTCACCATTGGGTCAAAAGGAAACATGATAGGAGTGGGTCATGCCAAAATGGGGAAACCTAGGGGAGTTGTGAAGGGTATTTTAGGCACCATAAGTTGGGGAATAAACCTCAGGAGAAGTTAAAATATATTATCTAATTGGATTATACTCTAGACTATTTTTAAAGTGGAAGGCTCAAGTAATTTAGGGATGAGTTACTTTAGGAATTATTATGGGTGGAAATGATGCCTAGGATAGTGTAGTAGTGGAAGATGTTAGGAATCCTAATATGATTTAATACGAGAGTCTCTTTTTATTCATCATAATTTTTATATTATACCTTTATGTATCTTTTTGTGAATGGTTTAGCCACAGTAGAGGTAGATATAAAGGATTTAACCTTTTTTCAAACATAGGTTGAGCTTAATTATGGGCCTTCTGATTAGGGGTGGCTTATAATATGTAATCACCTCTACATCATCCATTATGTTTAGGTGAATTAGATCTTTCAGGTGGCCCTCATAGTAATATGTGGTGTTGAGGTGCAATTAAAATTTCTCCATCTGATCTTGCACCATACCCTGAGGATCCCAATATCTATATTTAGTCTTGCCTAAGTTGTATGAGTCTCTATGTTAGGCCATTGCTTATAAAACATGCACACTTTTATATTCATGGAAACCAATGACCATAGGGAGCATTGGGTAGTGATTTTTCTTCTATCAATGTGGAAACCCAATATGTCATTAGCCAATTTCTAAGATATTTCCTTATTTACAAAGTAATTTGGGACCACTTATGGTAGCAAGAGAGGAGCCCATAGGATACCCTCAACTCTAATAAAAATACTATATATGTAGTACTAATAAGCACTAATGGGTTGGAGTTAATCTTTATCTCCTTTGAGATTCTTGGTATTGACCTCTCATTAATGGCATGATACACAATTGGGTAGAAATGGTCATAATTGTCTTGGATGTGATTTTAGAAATGGTGAATGTAGAGTTTTTAAAACACTACATGCACCATTGACCCCATTGGTATATAATTAGGGAATTCCATTTTATTGAATTTTATGGTGGTGTAGAATGCATCCACTATGTCAGGCATCACATAAAAATTACAATCAACACAAGCTCCATTCACCTACCAAGTGATGTTGCATGTGATGATGCTCCACAAATATAGGACCTCCTCCCCTTTAATGATGATGCTTAATAGGTAAAATTATAAGTTATTTACATGAACCACATTGATTTCCCCATATAAATTATTTATCATAAACATACCAAGGTGCACTCCTTATTGTAATTTCTTGATCATGTATAAATCAATATCTTCTTTTTTATCCACCTATCTAAGTCCTTAGCTCATTACTTGAGGACCTCATAGATGTCATGGGTCTCTTCCCAAGTGTCAATGACTTCATTTTTGTAAGTGATGTTACATTCTAGGATCTTGTAATATTACTTGAATGTAGGCCCAAAGATATATACAATTTTAAATTCAGTGTTTGGTGAGTACATAATATCCATACTACACTTGGAGCTAAGTAGTATATTTTTGAAGAGATTTGCACATGGGAAGACTTATAATTTGGGTGTAGTTTTGTGCATTCCCAAATCTCTAATGGTGATAAGTTCATCTACATATTTAGTATCATCCTCTTCAACCTCATCATCAATATTCAGTCTCTAGATATCTTTGATTATTTTGAAAACCTAATTTTAATTTTTAAATTCGAGTGACACTCTATAAGAATGTAGTGTCCTAAAACTCTAGTTTTAGTTTGGGATTATAGGTGAAGGAGTCCATTATTAGATTGTGTGATATTTTGGACATATAGTTTAGTAAAGGGGATTCTCTAATATTTAGAGTGAACTTTAGACAAAGGGTTATAAATGATTGAGAAGCATATAATTGATAATGGTTAATCTAATTTTGATGTGACCTTATGGGGTTATAAAATATTTTCTATAGTAATGGCTTTAGTAGGCTCATGTTTCATGAAATAAACTCTAAGTTTATGGTGAAATTTTAAATTAATAATTTCCTAATTTAGCTATAATTTTTAATTTTGAAAACAAGGCCCATTTGGATTAAATTTGTAGTGATGAAACTCCTCTAGATGTTGTATCATCATCTCCCCTAGAAAAGATAATAAATGCAAGGATCGTGGTAGACATACACCTAGTTTATCCCTCATGGCACTAGGAACATTCATGTGGTTGGCCATGTGTCACTTGGAAAATGGTGGGTTTATTGAGTATTATGCTAACTAGGTACAGTGGGGAGTTCTTTTCCTTAACAACTCTACATGTATGATTTGGTTGCTTAAATTTAAAAAGTATATGTGGTACTCTATTATTAGGTTGTGGGTTTGATATGTACCCTTTTTTAATTCTTATATGACCTTTTTTAGCCTTCTACCACCTAGAGTTATGGATGTACATGTGTTTCTTTATTATTTGATGAAGCCTCTTAAGCCTCTGATAGCTCTAACACCTTTAGGTGTATAAATGCATATGGTTCCTTCTCATTTTCTTAGTCCTCTTGGAACTCTAACATATCTAACACCTCCAGGTGTAAAAAGACACATGGAACCTCCTCATTAGTTCAAGCCTCCTAAGGCTCTAATAGCTTTGACACTTTTAGGTATATGGAGACAAAAACACCTCCTAATTTTTTAGGCTTCCTAAGGCTCTAATAGCTCTAACACCTCCAAGTGTACAAAGACAAGTGGCATCACCTCATTCATTTAAGCCTCTTAATGCTCTGACAACTATGACACCTCTAGGTGTATAGAAAAAATGTCACATCCTAATAAGTTCAATATTTTCAAGTCTCTAACAAATCTGAAACCTTCAGTGTATAAATACAAGTGGTGCCTCCTCATTTTATTATCCTTCTTAGGGATATAACAACTCTAACACTTCTAGGTGTATAGAGACACATGGCACATCTTAATTGGTTTGAGCCTCTAGGGGATCTGATAGATCTAACACCTTCATTTGTATGGTGGCATATGGAACCTCAGAATTGGTTTGGTTCTCCCATGTCTCTAACACTTCCAAGTGTATAAATACATATGGCACCTCCTCATTGGTTCAGGCCTCTAGAAGTTCTGAAAACTCTAACAACTCCATATGTATGGAGACATTTGGTGCCTCATCACTGGTTTGGTCCTTCCAAGGCTCTGATAACTCTATCACCTTTATGGCCTATAAAACATACAAAATGGGCCAAGTCAATCAAAAATTACCTCATAATCAAATTTACACTTACCTATCTACTAAAAAGGCATCAAGAAATTCAATTGGGATGTTAGGATTGAGACCTCAAGAAAGTATGTGTTAAAAAAATCTATATAAAAACTTAGTGCTAGAAAACTATGGAAAATACTTTTTAAAAGCACAATGGGATAACTATATTTTAAATATACAAACTTTAGAATTGTTTTAAAATGAAATGAATAACTATTAATGGTGTTGTATAAGATTTTATCAATTAGGATTGATCAAAGTTGTATATTTTCATAAGGGCAAGGATCAAATGGGAACCCATTCGAGTACTAAATTTTTTTGAATTTAGGTAAACTATAGGTCCAATTTTTTTCCATGAAAATGGATTTTTTGGCCAAAATAGATATTTATAATATAAGATAAACAATCAAGGTACACCAAATCTTTAGAGTCCCTAACTTATATACTTAGGTCTTAATCTTTCCATCTTGAGATTCACCTACAACATATTTCACAAAGTATAATTTGTGTTAATGGGTAGATTGGTGATCTTAAAATTCAACCCAAAGTAAGTATGCATATACATCTACTATTTCTTTATTTACTTTGGTCGATATATGAGTGTGTGTGGGTGGATGCATGTGCACGCATTCATGCAAATGTTTTTTTATGGTATTTTTTTACATGTTTGTATTAGTGTATGCTTATTAATATATGTTATCTTTTCATATATTTTTAATTTATTTACACCTCTTGGTTACAACCCCTTAGATAATATACTTATTGGTTACCACCTAATGGCATTATCTCTATTTTAATTATCCCTCTTACTTTTTAGATTTAGGTTGGTCTTTATTCATCAATTCCTTGCATATATATCCTAATAGTATCTTCATAATACACATTATATATGACCCATATTCATATTCCTAATGTTTTACATAATGGAATTTTGCATATGTGTTGGATCTAGTATTTTCTTCTATCTTTTCATGTATTATAGGATATTTATATTGTTGAACATATTTTCCCTAAATAAAAATTTTATATTTTTTCATGAGCTATATAATTTAATTAATTATTATTTCAAATCATTGTGTTAATAAAAATATTCCATCCACCATGTTTTATAAATAATTATTTGATGGTGTTTTAGTGTTACATTTGCACACTAATTTGATTTTAAAAAATGTTGAATGTGTTTTATCGCATCATTATAGAGAATAACACATTGATTAATTTAGTGGGTTTTCAACACACTATATACCAAACATCATCAAAAAACTCCTCTAAATTATCCTCAAAATCCTCCTTAAAAACATCCTTAGCAAAAAAAATTGATTTCAAACCTCCTAAAAACCTCCTCAACAAGGTTATATAGTACTAGTGTAAATTGATATAATCCATAAAAGAATGGTGTATTTTGTAAGTGCATGGATAGAAACTCCTCAACTTCAATTCTCCTAATTTATAAAAAATAATCATATATTATATATATCATTATATGACAAAAAAAGGTAATAAAAAACATGTTCCATACCAAAAATACTAAAATTAGTGCTCATATTAGATGCAAGCACATGACTTGAATAAGTAGCACAATGATTATATATAATGAAAAGTAAAGTTAAATAATTATTGATGAGATATTAATGGCCCTATAATATTTAATATCACCCTATAATATTATATCCTTATGGTAGGTTGATCCTAATAAATTTATTATGAAACATTTGATTCTCCACAATTGTAATCATAGGTGAACACTTCTAGATTCTCTTATTAATATTCATAGAATATCATATTTTTATGATAATCTCATATTTTTATGAAACCAATGCATGATAGGTATATTTATTATAATCTCACAAAAACCAAGTGCACAATGCATATCTATTGTTGTTTTTGATAGTTAATGAGTAGATTAAGTGCGATCTAATATATGATTAAAGGAAAAAAGTAAAATTACCTTATTAGAGATAGTTTATTAAAGGGATTTTAAATGAGATATTAAAGGAATTAAACTTGATATTTTATTGTGTTTATATCTTCTAAAAAAAACTAAAAGTGATGATATATCTCCTAAAAATGTGAATACATCATGTTGAGGTTGTTCAATCTAGCTTATTATTTTAAAACAACCTCTCATCTTTGTGTTCATATTTGTCATAGTGGAAACACACTCAGTTTATTTTTTCCTTGAAATAGACTCATTATAAAAATCCTTCCTTGAGAAAGAAAAACTAAATCTTGAATATGGTGTCATAAATCATTTTCAATAGGAATGCAATTACTCCTAAGGTCATGCTCAATTTATTAATAAATTTAACAACTTTTATTATTAAGTTGGAGCCTTATTTATTCATTGTGTGATTTTTTATATCCCTTTTACTATCTATAAACCCAATTAATTTTGGATCCAAAATAATGTGTTTTTCCTTTTGAGAATGGATATACTTATTTATAAATTCATCTTGATTGAATAATAGGAAAAAAATTTAAAAAATCCTCATGAACCTTACAATAATACATATATATATGCAAAGTTTTATGGTGATTCAAACAATTATAAAACTATACTCCATTTGATAAATTTATGGATCTTGTAAAAAATTTCTTCACACCTAAAAATTTAAAATTGAACTCTATAAAAAAATTTAAAAATATTTTTACACACCTATTTTTCTTAAGCTAAGTCTTACCTCATGATTTTCCAAACCAAAATGGTGGCTAGGAATTGACTGTCCATGCATATATAAAATTAATTCTTGACTTTGACCACTCTTAAGTTTTTAATTTTCATATTTTGATTAGATAACATTTTTAATTTTTAAATACTTTATGAATGTGTGTATCATACATGTAACACTCTATAATTCACTAACATAATGTATTTAAATGGTTTCATGTCAGAATCCTATAGGTACCTAATAGTTTAGCACATTAGGGTGGGTTAGTTTGATAACACTATAATAGGCCTATACCATTTCAATATCAGTTTATGATCCTTAAATGAGGTGTCGCAATCCTTCTTAAACAACACACCACCTATTAGATGGTGTGTGCACTTGTATCACTTACATCTCACACTCATATGAGTCTTTTGTCATTACTCTAGTTGATAAATATTGTGTCACTATAGATCTTAAGATTATACTAATTAGCATGCCTAATAAATCACTCAAATGGATAAAATACTACCACCCCACCTAAAATTGACACTCATATTATAAAATCACCCAAAATAATGGTTCAAATATTTAAGCATCGATCATGCCCACCATCCTCTTAAAATTTTTATATTTTCCACATTCTATGAAATATTCCCATCATGAGACCCATGAATTTATCAAACATGACATACAAAATTATTCCTAAAGACTTATCTTAAAGGCTTTAAAATATGTTTCTTATTATTTTCTACTAGATTAGCTAGCCTTGTTCATGTCATTGGTATTTTGGATAACAAATGTCATTTAGAAATGAAAAAAATGGGATAGCACCTCCAACTTGCCTACATTTGTTTTCATATTATGTACACAAATGACTCTTGTTCACATTATATCCTTTTCATTCACTTACATATGGTCCTAACCTTCCCCTTTTGTTTTCAAACACATATAGGAGCTACCAAGTTTTTTCATAAATAGTTCATTATCCTAAGCATATTATCATTATTCTCCATATTTTTTTGTTTTCCAAATGGATTTGGCCATTGTCATATGGATTCAGTTACTCTAGCCATCTACCTTGACCAAACTCATCTACACACTTTTTAATAGTTATTTCCCTAAATTAAAACTCTTCCTTTAAGTCAATCCACATGTTTTGCATGTCATTTTAGATGGAAATTTTTTAAAGAGTCAATTTTATAAACATATCAAGCCTAAGAATACTATTATCTAGGATCTACCTTTTCATTGGCATACAAAAGACTACATCCACATATCCTTGAAGTACTACCCTAAAATATCTAACTATGAAAACCCTCAAAGGAAAAGCCATAAATCTAAGTTTAAATACTATTACAAGGTCAAATTCACATGTTTTCAAGTCTTAAAATCCATATAACATTCCATTACATATTCATATGTCACTATTGATCACACACATAGTTATTTGGGATAACTACGTGTGTTTTGATCCTTACTTATAGTATTGGAATGTATTGAGTTCTTAACCACTAAATGGAGGGTGTTTGAGTTTAGATCAACCCATCATATCTAACCCTAATTCATAGGTGAAAAAAGTGTGAAAATTGGATCTAGGGTTTCAAGGTGAAGGAGAATAAATTTTAATCTACATGTAGGATTGAGCGTCTAATGCTAAAAAATTATAGTGAACTCATGTGGAATAGATTGATAGAAACAAAGAGGATTATTTCCATGAGAAACACATTATTCTAGTTACTATAGGATTTTTTGCATTACTATATTTTTCTAGGTAGTTTCTAATAGTCATTCTTCTTATCTGAGTGACCATATACCCATTTTAGAACATTTTTTATGATTTTACACTATAATAAACTAGAACAAAACTTAAAATAACTAAGTACTTATTTTCATCTCAAAAAATATAGTGTAATAAATCAATCTTACTCTACCTTTTAGATTCAGATTTGATTAATTTAGATATACATTATACAATTTTAATTAGTCTCAAGTTATATCTTGTTTATACCACTAAATCTAAAATAAGATAAAATATATTCATGAAATCATTCCTTATATTGAATATATTAAACCCTAGGTTCCTTTAGGGTTTCATCCTTTTACACTAAGGTTTAATATTTTTGTATTTATATCTTATTTCTCACATTCCCTTCATGAGTGGTATTTTTTCATGATTTTAAATCCTTAAAAACCTATATTTATATATTTTCTCTCATCCCAGTTTTGTTACTACATATTCATAAAAAATACTTAACACATATGGGTAACATGAATTATCTAAATATTCAATATGAGATGCTTCTTGTTACTACTAGATAAAAAGGGAATTTTTTTACCTTTTTTGTAAATAAGGGAAAATAAAATACCTTGATCAATTAAAGAGATGATTATTCTAAAGTCAAGCCAATTAAATAGTTCAAATTCATAATATATTCTGATATAGTTTTGAATTATGAAAATATGCTAAATATAGAAAGTACAATGCCAAATACTAATTTGATTACTTAATCATGAAGAATGAATAACACTTATCCTATTGAATGATATTCAAGTAGATATAATAAGTTTAGGTGTATAAATGTTTAAGATGATGCTCAGTTTTATTTCATCATATTTTGTAAATTAGCTCTTTCTTAGCCTAGACACTGCCACCTAAATAAGGACATTAGCATCAATGAATCTATCCTAAAATTGACACTATTTTCCACAATAATTATAGGTCCATTTATAGTAATTATACATATGCTTGTTATGGTTCCCTATCACCTTGAAAATTATTTTTTAGTTCATGTACATGGGTTCTTAATATCAATATGTAGCTCAAAACCCTAGGTCCTCTAATTAGGGCATGCCACATTGTAAAATAGGGGTTAGTGGTAGCAATTGTAGTCAATATTACCTAAAATACCCCTCTATAAATTAGTGTTTCCTACATACCCATATACTTTAAAGAGGGCCTCTAACTAATGTAGTTTTCTCCTTGTGTGGGATTATGTGTAAATAATTATGCAATATGTTATATACAAGTGCATATAGTGATATAGTTTTCACCTTTGAAAATAATACTCATGGGCTACTCTTTAGATGATTTAGACCTATAATAATATTTATCCTATGAGAGATATTGAAATATGGAAGAATAGGGTAGCTTTTTAGGCATAAGAGGTTCTTTTAGATATATGTGTACTTGAAAAGTGTTTGATATTACTTAATGATAATGAATTATCTTTAAATTTTATTTATACAACACTTTTTGAAATGATCTCACAATATGGTTAAAATAAAATTATAATGTGACACATGCATATCAAATTATTTTAAAATTTGTGTGGTTATGAGGTACAGACCCTAGCATTAGACATGGGACACTAGTGTCCTAATTTGGATGGTATTGTTTGAGAGAATAGTAAAATTTTAAAGATATGTAACTGAAAGTGAAGAATATAAATCAGATTTTAAGCATATTATTGGATACATGTGGTCTAGGTGATCAAAATATTAGGTTCAGACTATAAGGTAAACATTTAGGCATAGTGATATGGTGAACATGAGCCTTATGGTAGTGGAAAGGTTCTAAACTGAAGGGTTGAGCCATGAGTGATATTTTCCAAGTGTACAAGACTATTTTATCATATAAAATACATATTTATAATATACACATGTATGAATCATTCCATTCCTCCCTATATATCACAACATAGTCAATGTCTACCATCCCTCACCCATTATTCACTCTAGATTTATATTGGGTACCGAGATCCATATTGGCACAACACAAAGAGGTAGGGTAAGAAGTGGAGATAGTCAAACCATCCCTCCTCATCCCCATCAACCTCTTATTATTAAAACTAATCAAACTAAACAATATGACATTATTAAAAAACTTAAGAATACTCCAACTAAAATATCTATGCATGTTAAATGTCATTTATCTATAAATATATCTTTCATGCAGTAATGTGACATAATTTTACCAACTAATGTATAACTATCTTATGTTGTTTCCATCATAAATATGTTACAATAAATTAGGAACTGTATCTTTTTTTATAAATAATATTAACTCCCATACACATTATTGTTAACATCTCCTATTGTATAATCAATTATGAATCTTAAATAAGGTAATTAAGTGGGTTATGGTGGACAATGGATCTAGACTTAATATTTTAAATATATTTTTCCTTAACTTACTTAGTATAGGAGCCAAAGATCTTGATTACTCTAATACAAATATTTTGGGCTTCAACAACAACATACCTTCAAAAGTGATAGGATAAATTACATTGTGTGTTATTTGGTTCTTAGATCAGTATCTGTAATATACCAGGTTATGCCTAGTGATCTCAATTATAATATTCTATTTGGACGACCATGGAGTCATGATATGAATGTTATCCCTTATACCCTACATGTGTGTCTTAAATTTATTCATCAGGGATATATATACCTATCTTATGGATCATGTACATCTCAATAATTGTGTAATGACAACCTATGGAAAATTACATACCTCACATGCAACCTTCTCCTCAAGAGTGTGGACATATTATTTTGCACCATGAAATACCAATGTTACCATCCAATAAAATTATTCTCTTACCATAAGAAAAAAACATAAATCAATGTGTTTTTAGGCTAAAATATCTACAAAATTTGGGATACACAAGATAAGGATTGGGAAAATATGTAAAATGCATTTTTATTCCCATCATTGCATGTGATCATAAAGGTAAACAAGGCCTTACATAAATGGACATGATTTAATAGTAAATAAGGAAATTAAAACCAATATAATAAAAAAATTTACACAATTCCTTAAATCAATACATATGCCTATGAAGGAAGTTCATCATATATCAACATCTGAATTGGTATATCCTAATGTTATCAACATTACAATTTTGATAGAAATTTTGAAATTGGATGAGTTGTCTAATGATGAGTCTCTCTTGGAATATTTTGTAGCATATGATGATATCCTTTTATTATATCATAATAATAATAAATCTTCTACAATAAATTCCTATGCATATTTTAGATAGGGTGAACATTTGTAGGATGATGTCCAAGTAGATGGCCCTAATACAATACCTACTACACCATTTGTGAAAGATTGATCAACATTGATAAATCAATAAGTAGTTTCATTAAATTATGGAATAGATAGATATTAAATATTGATCCTTACTTCATCCATGCTTAAATTTGATAAAGTAAAAATATTTTATAAAATTACTAAATTATTTACCTTATTTATTTTCATGGGTTTATTCAGATAAGCCAAGAAATAACCCTACGATTGTAATGCAAAATATAATAATTTGCATAGATGTAAAGATTGTGAATCATAAAATAAGAAAGATGCATATAAAAGTATGATTTATAATTAAATGTGAGATTTAAAGGCTACTTGATTTAGGGTCTATCAAATCAATTGATATCCCCAAATGGGTTTCTAAAATTGGACTAGTCATCAAACTGAATGGCCAAATTGAGTATTGTGTTGATTATTTTGATCTCAATAAGTCTTGTTCCAGGGAATATTTTCCATTACCAAACATTTATATTATTGTGTAATTTATATCTATTTATGATATTTTATCATTCATAGACTATTTTTTTGAATATAATCAAATAAATACTAATCCTAAAGACCATGCAAAAACTGCAAATACCACACCATGGGAAACATTTTGTTATGTCATAATTCCCTTTGTATTTAAAAATGTAGGAGATATTTTTGGTTTATCTCATCTTCAAAATTGTTGTGAAGTCCACCTGAAGTAGTGTTATTACCAATGTGTGATTTGTTATGTGCACAATATTTAATTTTTTAGTTATCCTCACATGTGTCAAAAGGGTTAGGTGTAACTTGGTAAATGATCTCACCTTTCACCCCACTAGTAAACATAATGCACTCACCTCTTAGGTTTATTTGGAATAGATCTTAGAGTCAGTTATACTTAGCTAGTGGAGATGTAGTCTCTTGGGAAATCATATGTTAGTGCAATCATTGTTAGTTTCACACATACATTGTGTATTAAATTTATTTAATAATATGTCTTTTATTAGTGAATATTTTTATATTATCTAAAATACATTATGTATATGGTGTTTATGTTGAAGTTCCAAGGATTTCTATTTCCTAATTTGATTTCATTGATAAGAGTTATTTTTCCCAGTATGACATAAAAATATGTTTTTCTAATATGGTATGAGAGTTGAGAGATCAAATCCATTATTGATAAATAGAATTGTGGATTTTTGAAGTTGTTTAGGAAGCTTGGCATTCCCACACAATTGTTCCATCCACTATAGAAGTTTATAATCCATCATTATTTATGGGTGGTTTCAAAATTAAATAAGAACGTGTCTATGATATTCCTCATATGGGTGGCTTTAAAATTCAAAACATTTTTTTAATGATCCATTCCTCCTTGGTTGTTTCAAAATTCATAACAAGTAGGTTTTGGTAAAACCTTTTTGGGGATGGTTTAAAAATGTTGAACATAGGGTGATTTGCATGGAGGAATTTATATACTATCAGAAGTTATTTGCATGTACCATATTTTTTTTTTCAAAACTAGTTTCTTCCTCCAATTAGATTATTTTACTAGTTTCAAATATGCATATAGAGGATTTACATTAGATATATTTCTAGAATTTTTAATTTTTGAGTGTTTTTAGTGTGTATCACACATTTCCATTACATATAGAGTGCAAGATAAAGTTAGGTTTGACTTTTATTTCACCTAAATTTGACATTATGAGTTAATTTGGTAAGCCATATAGATCACATTTCATGTAAATTTGGAGAATTTTCAAGGGTAATAATTATCCAATGAGAAGTAAAACATCTCTTTAAGATCATATAGCATGTTTTCACTAATTTAACTCACAATGAGTTCTTAGCCATTATATTTGGATATGGAATGGATCTAGGTCCATTCACATAGTGTTTTTTTATCTTGCCTACATTTTTTAGATCAACATAGTGGTAGGTATTATTTATTTTAATAAATCATATTTCTATAATTTTTAGTTTATTATCTATTTTTATTTCCATCTCATGTATTTTGGACCTTTTGGAGGCCATAAATTTTGAATAGTAAATCAGATCTGCATGATGTTTTTTTTAAAGTGCATGTTTTTACATGATATTCATATCTATAGTATCTAATTATTTTGATGTTGACTTAGTTTTATAGTTATTAATCTTAGTAGCTTCCTTGTAAACTATAAATTATACTTATTTAAACTAATTATAGGTTCCACCTCATTTTAAAAATGGATAACTCATTAGTGATTTATACAAATTTTGGTTGGGTTTTTTAAATGTTTTTGCACTCACATTGATTTATAAAGGGCCACAGGGGATTTACTATTTTTTATACCTTCATGTGTGTGTCTATTTTTTCACATCCCTTTTCACATTTTAGTTGTTGAGTTCATCATGTGGAATATTAGGCACTCTCACTTGAGGATATTTGTTATGATTTTACACACACCTATTATATTGACACTTTTGTAGATATTGATTTATTTTGTCTTCACTCCCTAGTAAGTGTTATGTGGGGGATGTTGTGTACTTATAATATTTCCTTGGTTGTTATAATATGTTATGTACCTTGTGTTTTTATAATATAATTTATGTATGTAGAGGTTGGTATCAAAATTTTAAAAAATATGAGCCATCTTTGTTGGTATCAAAATTCAAAACATCATATTTGAGACAACATTATGTTTTAATATCAAAATTCATAACATTATCTCTGAACTAAAATTATTTGATGGTGTCATAATTTAAAAATAATTTTTAATCCAACCTTATTTGGCATATTTCACCCATGCATTTTAGTTTGATGGATCATGTATCTATATTCACAATTTTTTACATAACTAGATTCATGTAATATAATATTGACTCATTCCTTTGGAAGATTCATCAAATTCAATATTTATATATAATAACTTCATTATTTTTTTCCTCTTTCATTGTAAATGGGTACCTCATTTGTCCTAGTTGTTAGGAACCCATACTTACAAGCTTAAATTATTATTTTATCTTACCACATCACCTCAGTTAAAATTTAGAAAGAGAATTGTTTTTTTCATGTTCACACTTTTTGTGAAGCTCACCTTAGGTAGTAATATTACCAAGGTGTGATTTATTATGTGCATAAAAAAATTTAATTCACATTTAATGTGGTAACTATCCTCACATGTGTGATAATTTTTAGGTGTAACTTTAGGATTGATCCCACCTTTCACTCCACCATTAAACATCTCCCACTACCCTTTGGTTTTCCTATATAAGGAAACTTAGTGTCCTTATTTAGAATATAACTTAGCATTAGTTATCCATATCTAGTGGATATATAGTCTCTTAGGAGATCCTTTTTTGATGAAACCATTATTGGTTTTTATAGTAACTTAAATTTGATCAAGAATACTTGATCATGCTCATTTTGGCCCTTTTTAACTTTAATTAACTTATACACTTAATCAATACCTATTTCCCACTTTACCTTATTCTAAGTACCTATGAGGACATATTTTTATTCCAACCCATTATATGTCACATGAATAAGTGTCCTAATTAATCAAAATAAACTTAATAATTTTTATTCCCAAACCCAAATCCAAAACTTCACATATTTCCCTAAGGGACAACAACGTCTAATAAAGATGATAGTGGGAGGCATTCTAGTACTTACGAGACATTCTTATCTTTAGCCCTAAAATTAAACCATCCCTTACCTTATATTCCATGTTTTTATCCTTTCTAACATATGTTTTCACCTTTTATATTGTTATAAATCCACACTCAAGTCACTTATTCTTTCTAATAATTCCAATATAGATGTTTATTTACATTATTGTACATTGAGAAAAAGTTCCCTATTCTTCCCAATTTTGATTCTAAGAATTCTAAGTATTCCTCATTAAAGTTCCAATATTTTTCATCTAACCATAATAAAATCATGATCAACTATTCAAGATTATTCTAGATGCATCCATATAGTCAAAGAAGCACATTTGTAAAAATCACTCTAAATGGGAGAACTATATGGGCCTAACTCCCTCCTTGGAGTATTGGATACATAGGTAGTGTTTAGTAATCATGGGGGTAATTGGGGTTAGTTAAACCTAATTACACTCCAAATTTTTCTATTTTGTAGGTTTTTAATTATTTCAGACATATTAAGGTTTCAACCTTTCAAAGTTTATTTTCAAGTCTTATGCACATCTTTGAAGGTCATATCTTTTTAAATAGATCCAACTCAAGATTTTTTATGATATTGTGATCTAAATTCTTATTTTTTAAAAAAATATAATATTTACATGTAAGATAGTAGTGGTATTCAATCCTATCCTAAATCTACCAATCCTATCCTCCAATAGTCTTATTTCTTACTTTTGGTTACTAGCATTCATAGTGCATGATTTCTTGATTCAGTCATTTATCAGTCAACACAAATAAAAATTAGGTATAAATAGTTTTTATCATTTATATTTTCACCCTTTAAGGAGATTCTTCAGCTCTACCCATCCTAGTGGCATAATGGAAACATCTCACTTGTTGTGGGTAATCAATTTGGTGAGATGAATCTCTAGAATGAAGGGTTAGCTCCCTAGATGTGCCTTGAAATGCTTTCACCTATAATAAATAATTATTTATGGGGAAAAGGGGTATATTTTACATGAAACAAAACCTATTCTAGGAGATGATACACCAATATGTTTACCATAATACTATTATACCCCATCACTTTTGATACAAGGCATACAACACTAGTTTAAGAGTCCTAAAATGCACTAACATCAGTATTTCAATATGAAGGTGCGATGCATGAAGACTATCCAAGGTAAGTGGAAAGATAGATCATATTTTAGATGATAATACTTCCTTTTACACTTAAAAAAATGTTCATAAACTTAAAAATACTTCATATGACTTGTTAGGCATAGAATCACTTGCATCAAACATGGAAGGATTGAGAGAAAGTAAGGATAAATGAATATATCTTAACCATTCACTATACATCTCTTCACACACTTTAAAAAATTATATATGGACTCAAAATATATTTAATGTATTTTCTAAGGAACTTACAATGTCAAAATAATAGGGCTTCACCATAGATGGTGTGGTATTAGATTACAAAGGCCAAAATGGCTAGTTCTTATAGAACTTGAGAGAGAGGGGAGAAGAGAGAAGTCTAAGGGTCACAAGCACACTTTTCAAAGTAATAAAATTAGTTAAATGTGCATTATAAAATTAGTTTTGATGAACCATGAAATTTTAGGAAGTACAAGTGTCCACACAAGGCATAAAACTCATGAAAAGTGGCATGAAACTCCTTATGTTGGCTTAGAAGACTACATTCATGATTGGCCCTATTTAAATGCCTCAAAAATAACTAATATTAGGTCCAATTATTGTAAATAATGGTAAATTTCTTAGGCATTCCTTTCTATGTATTGCTTGTAGGCTTGGTCATCTAGAATCTTTTAGGAAGGAGGTATCATCATCTATAGCCCAAAAAACTCCTCCTTCATGCACCATGCACACTTGGCCTTAAAATTGGATTTAGTTTTCCAATAAAATACATAAGAGGTAGTGGATGAAGATTTTAAAGACCCTCCATGACCTTATAATCATTAGGGACACTTTAAAATCAGCCCACATGAAGTTTTCCACCCTTCTCACTAGCTTTTCTAATATGCCAATTTTGATTGGCTGAGATAAGAGCTATTATTTGAAAACTTATAAGTATTTTTAAGGCATTGAATTTACATAGGTAGTTATTAAAAGTCCTAATATTTCCTCCAAACTTTATTTCATCCTTAGACTCCTTCTAAAACCTATAAAACACATAAAATGGTCAAAAATACCTTGTTTGCACAATTCCATACAGCTAATTTTGATGGGAGCAATCCTGACTGAGTCCTATTTAACATTAAATCATCATTCATGACATTATGGTACATTGTTTTCATTGTCTCTCTCATTTCCTCAAATTGGTCTTTGCAAGGGTTTTAGGCCTATTTGACCTCTTAAGCTTTATTCATAAAGTTCTGACATTGGAGTTATAAAAAAATTCCACAAAGTGATTTTTCAAGGCCTATTTTAACTCTTATAAACCTTTTTGGCTCCCATCCAAAGCATAAAGAGTAATATGAGTGTTCAAACTTGTCTTATCAAGCTTTTTCCTCCATTTCCTATAGGTTTAGTGTTGTCTCTAAGAAAAATGGTTTCCTTAGGGTTTCCTTTTCATATCAATAGTTTTAAAACATATATTATGTTGACATATACATGATCAAATTTATGGTAATTCTCATCTCATGCTAAAATTGTGAATGAACCCTCATTTGGCCTTAGGCTTGAACCTTGCCTAATAGGATTGACTGCACCTTAGAGCTTAGAATGACTTTAGATGGTTTTCCATACCTAAAAATAGATTAAAAACATATAATATGATCCCATATACATGTAATAATAAATTATAAAGTTCAATTATATCTATAATTAAAATTTACCTCTTGTTTTGCCTTAAGCATAACCATGCCTCATGCACCCGTTTACACTTTTGACGGTCTAGGGCACCATGTTTGGTTTAATCCTATTTTGCATGGTTATTAATTATTTCCCATGTTTTTTCCATATTCCTAGACTTATTTTAAATGTTCAAACATCATTTGGTTCATCACTTTTCCTCCATATCTAAAAACTACCAATTAGTGTACCTAAGGAAGTGCCCTCTATCTGAGACAAAATAGATGTCACTCCCCTATTTCCTTAGGAAAAGGTAACTATTTTATGGTATTAATAAATTCATATAGGTACTCTCCACAAAATTTTATCCCTTTATTATGTGATTATACCCCTCAAAAGCATTGAAAACCCAAGAATGCTGTGAAGAAATGGCTGTGTGCAGGCTTTTCACAAATGGACTATATGTTGTTTATTTATAACCCTTTATTTGATTTACCTTCCATGTAAATAACATAATTATATTATTAATATAATTATTAATTTTTCTTGGGTTTGATCATCATCCTAACTCCTTATATACACTTTCCCATACTCTGACAGTCAAGATTGGGTGTAACCCTGCTGACTATGATTATGTTTTGCTTGTTTAGGGTACCTGTAGGTGTAATTTTCATGAATTAGGAATTTTAAATAGTGTAAAATATCTCCTAAAATATTTTTATATTCATTAAACCTATTCCATTTCTTATCTTATACTTTGTATGTTGAAAAACTCTCAAGACCAGTCAAGATTAGTTGACTATGTACTCTATCTTTTTAACTATTATAGGTGTTGATGAATTGTTTTGGCTATAAATTAGTGTTTATAAGCTTCCCTAAAATACCATAAGACCATTTTATACTAATTTTACCCATTAATTTTATTCCTAATCACTTATACACTTCAAAACCTTCAAATTTCTCAATGTGTGCTAAATTCATACCAAATCAACTATAGGTCAATCAAGATCCTATAGGTGAGTACAGAGTCCAATAACATAGTAAATATTTATATTTTGGTGACTTATATACTCATTAATATGAATTTAACTTAAAAAATTTAAAACATACCCTTAAATATGGCCCCTTCTCCCTTTAACACCTTGAACAGAGTGTAACTTTTGAGGACTGGTTGTAGGTTAGCATTTGGTGGTGAAAAGGATGTTTGTAGATGATAATGGGATACAAAAGATAGTATGACATCTTTATTTGATGATATTTATGACTTAAATCCTCATTTAAACCATTTTTAACCACTCATATATGGGTCATATACCTAATTTTCAACTTGGGTGGAGAAATGTCCTTTTTGGACTCAAGCTTATAGGTTTTACTGCCTATTCTCAATGTATAAATGTGCATATTTAAGGTCTTCAATAGTCACTTTCTCTTTATAACCTACCCTCAAAAATTGGAATATTCCTTCTCCATAATATATGTTTCAAGGTTAGTGCACGTATATTTTTCCAATCTCATGAAAACCCTATTATATGCATTTGACAAAACTGACTAGACCTCTATTTTGACATTTTGGGGAGAAAATTCCTATACTTAGTCATCTTGTGTTGAACATGGTTTCACTGTTGTTTGCTCAACATATCCTTTAAATAAGGTTTTTCATGATCTATAAAACACATTGGACCTAAAAAATGATCCCACCACTTTTTTTCATACTCCAATATGATTCCTTAATCCTCTGTTAAGCCATATGTAGGTGGACAAAATCATGCATACATGTAGTGAGTGGAGTTCAGGAAGAAAACATGACTTATGATATTCAAAATAATTTTGATCTATTTCCATTATTACAATTTGACTCCATTAGTTGATTAAAACATTGATAAACTCAAAATCTCCTTCTCAACATGACTATTCCATGAAGACACCACTTGTACATGCTCATTAATGGTTGCCTGAATGGTAAGTTCTATGTGACTACACCTTCATGGAGAGTTTGATTTAGATAATGAAAATTAAAGAGGATGAAAATAATAATATATTTAATAAATTAAAAAAATCTATCATAACCTAGGAATCATGATCAAAACATGAAGATTCTGCAAATGGTGAAAAAATTGTCTGTAACACGACAAGGTGTATCCTCCTATAAATTAAGATGATTTGCATATCAAAACATCATTAAATGTGAAAAAAATAATGGAGATCATAATATCAGAGACTAAAAATCCTATGTAACCAATATTAGTATCTATTTTTTGTGGACTTTCTCAAACTAAGGCAAAACCTATAGGGTGCATGAAATAGATAGCAAAAAAGTATAGTCAACTTCATTAGGATAGTTCATGAAGCACATGCCACCATTATTCAAAATATTTATATGTAAATGAATGTCTCTAAGTTTAATTTCACCTCCCTAAGGAATTTGATCTAAAACCTCCTTTACTATCCATACCAAGTATAAACTTGAAGACTACTTTTGTTTGCCAAGAAGGGTGAAAAAGAAATAGAATAGTTTTGGCCAAAAACATCACTTTCAGAGCACTTTAAATGTGGAAATAAGATTTAGGAAGCTAAAAAGACATACCATGATCTTATCCCATGTGGCACACTTCCCCATGGGCTGTATAAGTTCTAAACTCACCTTTTTCACAAAAAACTACTCTTTCATCTGAAGTACCTACGACTTTTAGTTACCAACAGTTGATTAAGACATGTGAGGATACATGTCACATGACATAACCTTTCATAACCTCCATAATTCCCAATAAATCCATACAACTCATTAAATTATCCTTTTTTTTACCTCAAAGTGACCCAAAATGACAAAGGACTAAAATGACTATCCCAAGGAATCCATACAACTCATTAAATGCACCTTTTTTTACCTCAAAGTGACCAAAAATGACTAAAAAGACTAAAATTACTAAGTACCAAGGCTATTATAACATTAAATGGCATCAACTAACCTATAAAAACACCTTGTGACATCTATATTAGACCCCTAAAATACCTAAAAGTCAAGTTTTTACCTAGGGGTGCCCCACTTTAACCTATAGGGTCAAATTGGTCAATAAATTGGTGACTCATAAGGGTAGTATGCCTACTATACTAACTATACCTATAGCCTTATCATTCTATTGGGATATGGAGTCACATTTACATGAAGTTTGACATAAACCTTGCCTTTGATAACACACAAAACACAAGGAAAAACCAATAAGAAGCAACACATAAGACAAGAAACTAATTAAACACACTTGTGTTTCATGAGAAATTATGAAAAACACACACACAAAAATAAATAATTGTCTCAAACACTGACTAACCTAAGATAAAAACTCCCTCTTATATCAAAGGGAAAGTTTTAAGCCATCCTTGCTTCATGACATGAAAGATTTAGTGAGACATGTATCCTTTTTTCCTTTAAAATTGATGCCTCCATCTTATTCATGGTGTTTTCCAACTTCATTATCATGAGGTTCAATGAGAACCAAGTAGATCCATATAGGTTGACCAAGGAAATGAACTACTCTTGCATCCAAAAAGTCTCAAACTTCTCATGTACTTGGACTTTGATGTGTAAGTTTGACAATATGGTAGTCCTCTCAGCCTTGTCCTCCTCCTTGGCATGGTGTGTTTGATGTTTTGAAGCACCAAGCTTCCCTCCACCATGTTCCCATATCCCTAAATATGGTTTTACCTCATATTAAGCTCTTAATTATCTTTTAGGCATAAAAAGATCTATCTTAACATCACTATCCATGTCTTTAATTTCTTGTATATTAGCATCATCAAGTGACTTCATGACAAGTTTTTGACCAGCAAAAATAACTTCATTTTTATGTTTGATCAAACACTCAATATCATGTGTAGATTCATCAATAGACTTTTCATTAGTTATGAAATCTTTTAGAGAGCAAAAAACTTTACCCAACCTATCAAATTCATCACATATGGCATTGATTTTTTTCCATAAATATTCTTCCTCATGAATGCCATTTTCAATAGTTTTTTCCTCTACTTTAGTCTCATGACACTCTCTTAGTATTTCCATGTCTTGAGGGGTTATTTGACCTTTTTATACATCCTTTATAACACATTCATTTTCATACTTGAAATGGTCATCTACAACTTCATGATAAGACATGGAGTCTTCTTCAAATACCTCCTTCTTCAAGTCTTGGCCACATTCCTCGTGCATACACATACCTTCAAATAAGGAGGCAAAATCTTTTGTATTTTCCTTTTTTTCACTAAGGGGAGTCCCTATGATGATCTCTTCCTCATAGTTACTCAGGAGATCTTCTTGATCAGCCATGAATTGAGCTTGCTCTTTTTCACTTACTTATCTAAATATAGGCTCTTATTCAAGAAGGGCTAAGGTGGGAGGTTGATAGATGGGCTCATGTGAAGGAGATGGAATAGGAGGTGTAGTGGAAGTTTTATGATTTGGATATGGAGTGTGAGGGATAGGAGAAGGCTTATGAGTGGATTTGGGAAAAATAAAAGCACTAGTAAGCTCATAAGGAAGTGAATTCTTAGGCTAATTATGAGGAGAAACACCTACATAAGCAAGAGATGCACCTTGACAAATATGTCTTTGTTTGTAATCCATGGAAACCTTTGATTTCATATGAAAAGATTCATAAGATTACTCTTGAGGCTGATAGCATCATGGTATGAATGATAGGGCTCATATTGGGATTGATCGAAAGGTGTTTCTTGATAGGTTTATTGGTAATTATACTCATAGGGTTTTCTAACAACATACTATCCATATGGAGAGCGAAATTAAAGTTTATAATAATTCCAAAATTATTCTTATTGAATGGACTAATAGAAATTCATGTTGGAGATGGTACACTTCATGATAGGGTTGATTAAGAACTTGCTCTTGTTGATAGGGAATGGCACAAGCTTGAAATGTCTCACCAACTTGTGTAAATCAAAACTCAACACCAAGGTAAACCATGGAACTTCATTAGGAATCAAGAAAATAATAAATTATCATCAACAATAATCAAAAGGGACACCTTCCCTCCTTGACCAAAATATGTAACTTCAAATTCACCATTGATGCTTAGATAAATGCCTCCAAAGGTTGATTATTGAAAGATAACACCAAAAATATTTCAACCTCTTGGACTAAGAGTCCCCCTGGGCATGCCAAAAAAATTTATCACTTGGATTTTCACCCTTCTATGATATTACTTATCTCTCCTCATCCAAGTGGCATAATGGAAACATTTCACTTATTTTGGGTAATCAATTTGGTGAGATGAATCTCTAGAATGAAGGGATAGCTCCCTAGATGTGCCTTGAAATGCTTTCACCTATACTAATTGATTATTTATGGGTAAAATGGGTAGATTTAGCATGAAACAAAACCTATTATAAGAATTTATACACCAAGATGTTTACCATAAGACTATTATACTCTATCACTTTTGAGACAAGGCATACAACACTAGTCTAAGAGTCCTATAATGTACTAACATTAGTATTTCAATATGAAGGTGCCATTCATGAAGAATATCCAAGGTAATTGGAGACATAGATAATTTTTTATATGTTAATACTTCCTTTTAAACTTAATAACATGTCCGTACACTTAAAAACACTTCATATGACCTACTAGGCATAGAATCACTTGCATCAAACATAGAAGGATTGAGAAAAAGAAAGGATAAATGAATATCTCTTAACCATTCATTATAAATATCTTCGCACACTTTAAAAACTGATATATGAACTCAAAATATATTTCATTTATTTTTAATTCAATTACAATGTCAAAACTAGTAGGGTTTTGTAATACATGGTGTTGTATTAGATAACAAAGGCCAAAATGTCTAGTTTTTATAGAACTTTAGAGAGAGAGAGAGAGAGAGAGAGAGAGGAGAAGAGAGAATTATAAGGGTCATAAGGACACTTTTCAAGATGATAAAATTAGTTAATTGTGCATGATAAAATCATATGGGATGAACCATGCAAGGTTAGGAATTACAAGTGTCCACACAAGGCATAAAACTCATGAAAAGTAGCATGAAACTCTTTGTGTTGACTCAGAAGACTAACTTAATAATTAGACCTATTTGAATGCCTCATAATTGAATAGTACTAGGTCCAATTATTTTAAATAATTGGAATGGTCTTATTCATGACTCTCCATTTATTGGTTGTAAGCCTAGTCATTTGGAATCATCTAGGAAGGAGCTATCATCATCTGTAGCCTAAAAAAAATCCTCCTTTATGCACCTTGCACACTTGGACTCAAAATTGGATTAATTTTTTCATTAAAATATATGTGAGTTTGTGGATTAAAATTTTAAATACCCTCTATGTCCTTAGGATCATTAGGGACACCTTAAAATCAACCCACTTGAAGTTTTCCACCCTTCTCACTAGATTGTCCAATATGCCAATTTTGACTGTCTGAGATGAGAGATATTGTTTAAAAACTTAATAGTTTTTATAAGGAATTAAATTTCCATATTTATTTATTAAAATTACTAATATTTCCCCCAAACTTGATTTCATCCTCAGACTCCTTCTATAACCTATAAAACACAAAAAATGGTAAAAAATACCATGTTTTACAGCCTATTTGTACAAGTCCATATAGATAATTTTGATGGTATGGATCCAAAATGAGTCCTCTTTAACATAAAATCATAATTCATGCCATTATAGTCCATTTTTGTGCATTATCTCTCTCATTTCCTCAAACTGGTCTTTGCAAGGGTTTAATTAGGGTTTTAGGCCTATTTGACCTCTTAAGATTTATTCATAAAGTTCTGACATTAAAGTTGTAGACAAATTCCACAAAATTATTTTTCAAGACCTCTTATAAATATTTTAAACCTCTTTGGCTCCCATACAAATAATCAATAGATATATGAGTGTTCAAACTTGTCCCGTCAAGCCTTTTCCTCCATTTCCTATAGGTTTAGTGTTGTCTCTAAGCCAAAATGGCTTCCTCAGGGTTTCCTTTACATATCAATAGTTTTAAAACATATATTATGTCCCCATATGAATTCTATAATTCATGGTAATTCTAATCTCATTCTATAATTGTGAATGTTCCCTCATTTGGCCTTAGGTTTGAACCTTGCCTATTAGGCTTAACTGCACCTTAGAGCTTATAATGACTTTTGATGGTTTTCCCTACCTTAAAATAGCTCAAACACCTATAATATGTCCCATAGACATGTCAAAATAAATTATAAATTTCACTTATATATATAATTTAAAGTTACCTCTTATTTTTCCCTTTAAGCATACCTTGCATCATGGACTTGTTTACACTTTTGAGGGTCCAAGGCACCCTATTTGGTTTCATCCTCTTGTGCATGGTTATTAATAATGTCCCAGGTGTTTTCTAGATTCATATACTTTCCCCTATTTCCTCAATAAAATGTAACTATTTTATGGTATTTCTCATTTCATATAGGTGCATTCGATAAAATTTTAACCCTTTATTATGTGATTAGACCCCTCAAAAGCATTGAAAACCCAAGCAAGCTATGAGGAAAGGACTGTGTGTAAGGTTTATATAAATATATTATATGTTGTCTATTTATAACCCTTTATTTTCTTTACCTTAAATTTAAATATCCTAATTATATGATTAATATCATTATGAATGTGTCTTGGGTTTGTTCATCATCATAACTCCTTATATACACTTTCCCATACTCTGACAGTCAAGACTAGGTGCAACCCTATTGATTGTGACTGTGTTCTACTTGTTTAGGGTACCTATAGGTGTAATTTTCATGAATTAGAAATTTTAAATAGTTTACAAGATATCATAAAATATTTTTAGATTCAATCTACCTATTCCCTTACTTATCTTACACTTTGGAGGTTGAAAAACTCTCAAAACCAATCAAGATTATTTGACTATGTCCTTTGCCTTTTTGACTATTGTAGGTGTTGTTAGCTTGTTTGGGATTAAAGTAACTTTTTATAAGCTTCCATATAATCACATATGACTATTTTATACTAATTTTACCCATTAATTTTATTCCTAATCACTCATACACTTCAAAACACTTAAATTGCTCAATGTTTGTTAAACTTAGACCCAGTCAACTGTAGGTCAATCAAGATCCTATAGGTGAGTATAGATCCCAATAATATAGTAAATTTTTATATCTTTATGACCTATATACTCATTTATATTCCTTTCAATTAATAAATTTCAAACATACCCTTAAATTCTGCCCCTTCTCCATTTGGCACCTAGAACTGAGTGTAACTTTTGAGGACTAGTTGTAGGTTAGCATTTGGTGGTGAAAAGGATGCTTGTAGATGCTAATGGGATACAAAAGATAGTATGAAATATTTCATTTATGATATTTATGACTTAAATCCTCATTTAAAACATTTTTAACACTCATATATGGGGCATATACCTAATTTACAACTTGTGTGGAGAAAGGTCCTTTTTGGACTCAGCCCTATAGGTTTCACAAACTTTTCTTAGTGCATAAATGTGCATATTTAAGGTCTTCAACAGTCACTTTCCCTTTATCACCTACCCTCAAAAATTTACATATTCCTTCTCCCTACTATAGTCTTCAAGGTGAGTGCACATATATGTTTCCAATCTCATGACAACCTTGTTATATGCATTTGACAAAATTGACCAGACCTCTATTTTGACATTTTGGGGAGAAAATTCATGTACTCAATCATCTTGTGTTGAACATGGTTTCACTCTTGTTTTCTCAACCTAGCCTTTTAATAAGGTATATAATGATATCTAAAACACATTATACCTCAAAAATTATCCCACCACTTGTTTCCATGCTTCAATATGATTCCTCAATTCTTTGTTAAGCCACCTGTTGGTGGACAAAATCATGCATATAGGCAGTGAGTGGAGTTTAGGTAGAAAACATGACTTGTGATATTTAAAAGACTTTTTATCTATTTTCATGATTCCAATTTTAATCCCTTAATGTATTATAAAATTTAAAAACTCATAAGGTCCTTCTCAACATGACTATTCCATGAAGATACCACCTGTACATGCTCATTAATGGTTCTCTGAATGTCAAGTTACCTGTGACTGCACCTTCATGGAGAGTTTTCCTTAGAGAATTAAAATTAAAGATTATTAAACCAATAATACATTTAATACATTGAAACAAATCTATCACAACCCTATAATCAGGATCAAAACATGAAGATTCTATAAATGGTGAAAAAACTACCTATAACACAGTAAGGTGTATCCTCCTAAAAATTAAGATGATTTACATATCAAAACATCATGAAATAATTAGATAATATACTAAAAATCCTCTTTAACGAATATCAATAGCTATTTTGTATGAACTTTCTCAAACCAAGGCAAAAACTATAGGGTACATGAAATAACTAGCGAAAAAGTACAATCAACTTCATGAGGATGGTTCATGAAACATAGACCACCATTATTAAAACTCTTTAAATTAAAATTAAGGTATATGAGTTTAATTTCACCTCCCTAAGTAATTTTATTTGAAACCTCCTCTATTGGTCATACCAAGTACAAACCTAAAGATTGCTTTTGCTTGCCAAGAAGGGTAACAAGGAGTAGAATGATTTTGGGCCAAAAATGGAACTTTTAGAGCACTTAAAACATGGAGATAAGCTTTGGGAATCTAAATATACATACCATGATCTTCTCCCACATGGCACACTTCCCTATGGGTTGTATAAGTGCCAAACTCACCTTTTTCCCAATAAAACTACTCTTTTCTCTGAAGTACTTACCACTTTCAGTTGCCAATAGTTGATTAAGACATGTGAGGACACATGGAATGTGACAGAACCTTTTTTAACCTTCATAATAACCAATAAATCTATAAAACTCATTAAATTCACCTTTTTTACCTCAAAGTGACCCAAAAGGACTAAAATGACTATCCTAAGAAATCCTTACAACTCAGTAAATGTACCTTTTTGACCTCAAAGTGACCCAAAATGACTTAAATTACTAAGTACCAAGGATATTATAACATTAAATGACATCAAATAACCTATAAAACACCTTGTGACATCATATTAGACCCCTAAAACACCTAAAAGTCATGTTTTTACCTAGGGGTGCCCCAATTTGACCTACAAGGTCAAATTTGGTTAACAATAGCTAATCATTTACATAGTTACCATCCATTCAATTGTTTTCACTAATTTATTTAATTTAAATTTACTTGTCAAAATTTGAACATTCTGATTTATTATATTAAATTTATGCTAATTAGGGTTAATTCACTAATTCAATCTAAATTTCAATAAAACATATTGATGAACCCAATGCAGTCATGAACCTTTATTGGTGAACCTAAATATTAACATAACATTATCAAACCCTAAACTTCCCTTAGTATTCCAACCTTTTAGGGTTTCAAAAAATGTGTCCTAGGGTATAGATAAATTCATGGACTTTTGAATTAAAAGAATCTCTTTTCGACTTTGGATCTAAATATAACACTAAAAAAACTTTTTTTTGACCTCAGATATAATATATAATCATAAATTCTAATTTTAATTTTTATATTACTATCATTTACAAATATTTTCATGGCTATATTAGATGGGTACTTTTTATTTCAAGCATCTACAATTTTCTTTACATGTTGTCTTACATTAAATAATACAAATCATTAACAATCATGCACTAAATAATATTATAACTAATAAATATCAAATACTTAATGAATACTCTTTATATATTTCAATATATTATTATAATATGAAAAATGTATGTTTGGTTATAACTATAAGAATTGGACAAATGATTCCTTCCATTATACCAAACCTTCCTCATCCCCCTGCACCTCACACAAATGAAACTAATGGATGTGATATTTTAGATCAATTACAACATATTCATGCCAATATTTTGTTATTAGACTTACTTCAAATAATGCCTACCTATAAGGATATCCTTTATACAACATTGAAATTCACCATGGTACCAAATGATGAGGAACCTTCTTACATATTTTATATTATATATACATTAATATTTATAGAATAAAGTATCTCATTTAGAAAATAGTATTTACCTCCTAATAATATTGTTGTGGTGAACATGACCCTTTTCATAGAATAAAAGGGGAAATCTATAATACTCTAATTATAAAATTATTAAGCCCCCTATCAAACCCAATATGATCCTTGAGATTTTTTATAGCTCTAATAATATCCCATTTATTTGTGTCTAGTGATATTTCACAGTGATTTTCACTTAATATAATGATTCCCATTACATTCCTTAAGTGTTTTCATATTTAGTAAGCTTTTTGGTGCTCATTGTTTCCTATTAAAAATCTTTGCATAGGCTTTCCTAGAGTATTAGTCTCAGAGTTCTCCCTAGTTTTTCTTGAAACCCTTCTGGTAGATAGGTAACTGTTTATTTGATTATATGGTGTTATTTGAAGTGATTGGTCTTTCTCATACTTTTTTAATATCCCCAAGAGGATTAATGAATGATGAAGTACTATTGACTAATTTTACCCCTAGGTAAAATTAGTTCAAACCCCTTTGTAAGTTCAAACTTTCACAGGGTCACCTAAGTCATAAAATGGTCACATGGTCATTAGTGAAGTCACATAAAAAAATTTACCTTGGTCATATTTGTCGAAGTTGGTCTTATGTCATCATAGGCCATATTTTGAGTCATTTACAGGAATTGTATAGTTTCCACAAGAGGATATATGTGTCAAAGTCTAATCTAATGTCCTACATGTAATAATATGTCAGAGATGGTAGTTTTTAAATTAAATTATGTAGGTTTAATGTTAAAATCAATAAGATCACTTAAAGAAAGGGAGTTTTAGTTGTTGTACAAATTTTAAGATATTAATAACATGTTTTAAGGCTTCAAGAGGGTCCCTTAATATCCCCATGGTTTAATTTTAGGCTTGTGAAGATTTGATATACCCAAAATTGAGCAAAATCAATTCTTCTCTTTCATCACTCACTTAGACAAGGTCAAACAGGTTAATAGTTTTCCTTCAATATATATATAGGGGGAGGAGAGTTATAATTAATACACTTGATGTATTTTAATATTACCTATGTACTTCCATTCCATGGCCATATTTTATGGTTTGGTGGTATGTGCTCTATAAACAATCTTTAAGATTGTTAATACCACTAAGTTGTTTATGCATCCACAATGGCTTTAGTTTTCTTCTCTATTTACATTGATATGATCAAAATAAGTGGTGTGCATGATCTTTAAGAGTATTAAAATCCTTTTCATTTGGTTTTTAATCTATTTTTTATGTGTGTATATCAATGAATAAGCAAGACTATCTCATTATGTTAGTAGAAGACACCATTGAAGTCTACAGAATAGTGTTAATAGTTATAGAGTTTTACCCTCCTATAAATGGATTTTGGACAAATCTAATATGATTTTTATCAACCTCATATATCATGTTTGATCATATTCTTAATATAAATTCTGTTTTTAAGAGTTTCACTTATGGTATGCAAGGCCTAACACTTGATACAGTCAAGTAGCCTTAAAGCATGCATCTATAGCTTTCATGTTTAAACTTGAAAGAAGGATCAAGACATGAGAGGAAGTATAATGGTGTTTGAAGTTTTTGAACCTTATTTATATCTCCAAAAAATATCATGAACTTGGTGAAAGGTTATCAAGGTGATAATGATGTTATAGCTTAACACACAATCCTATATCATATAGACCTACATCAATACAAATGAGATAGGGTAGTGTTGAAATGAAAGTGTTTGAACTCAATTGAGACCTTAAATTAGGTCTAAAAGCATAGAGAAGACCATTGTGATAATGATGAAGTTATTTCACATAGTCATATTTATATCCTTGATTCATAGAGTTAGAAACTTTCCAATAGGAAATTTTACCTTAACTTATCCAAATGAGGGACTCTACTCTACGAAGTGTCATCTGTTAGTGGAGGTATATGAAGTCTGAGTAATTCTTGTGTTTTCATTATTTCAACCTAGAGATATTACTAACATGCCAAAATAAGGAGGGTGTTTAGTTGATAAAGATAATGGTTGAGTGGAGTTTCAATATAGTCAAATCTCATTGGAAATATTTAGTGAACCACGATGCTTTTAATCCAAAGGAACCTATAACATGATAATACAATAATGACACCTAGTGTATGGATGATAGTGGAATGGTTGCATGAATTCAAGGTAAGAATGGGTTCATTTAGACATGATATGGTCCTCAGCGACCTCAAGAGAGGATGTAAGTGTGAAACACAGTAGTCACACATAAATGACCACCTACAAGAATCTCATGATTCCCCAAATGAAACATCTACAGTCTGACTATAAACCCATAGTGTGTTGATGATTAAAGATTAGAAGTATGGTATGTAGGTATAAATTTTCATTAAATTTGGATATGACCCAATTACCTTAGAGGGAATCAATATAAATTAATGCAGTCTTAAAAAACTAATGATCACCTAGAGGAACCCTTTATTTTCCTTAGTGAGACACCTATAGTCTGACCACAAACTAATTCTAGCTAGTGGAAAAATGCAAGTTTGGAATGTTGGAAAAGGGATAGGATGGATAGATATGTTTAATAAAATCTCATAATGATATATCAAATCCTCATATTATTCTTAGGAAAAGTAAATATATAAGTTTGAACTAAAACCTCAACCTACAGCTAGTCAAAACACTACAAATAATCCTCATAGTCTTATAAGCCAATCTTAAGGAATTTGAAGGTTTCAGGAGTCTTAGAGCATGAAAAATTAATTAAATTTGGTATATATGATAATCATGACCTATATTAGTATCCCAAAGTCTTATTTTGGTTAGGAAAATAGGGTAAGTGCACTCTATTTTGTCTCAGATAGAGGGCACTCCATAGTCATGACCACCCTACAGGCATAGTGTGTGAACGATGATAAGATGAAAGGGAGAAGAAACAGGCATTTTATAATTATGTTTTAGGTATATTTTAAGGTAAAAAAGTTTTTTATGTCACCTAAATTCATGATAAAACCTAAAATTGGTCATACACACAAGCACGTAGTCTATGTCTACTAGGTCTACTAGGCCTAAACCCTCATGGCCTCTAATTTGAGTCATATGACCATGAGAACCTTAAAAACACTTTGATATATCTCATGTGAAATTAAAAGTATATTAGGAACCATTTTTTTTAAGGATACATCACAAAATTGATCATTTTTACCTAAATTTGTCTTAGGCCTACCTAGAATACAAGCAACTAGTCGAGGAACCATTTTATTTTTCTTACATCTATACAAATAGTGTGCATGGTTCCTCAAAGATTTATGAATATTTTATGGGGGTCATTAAATTTATTTTTGTCAAAAAAAATTGTAATTTAAGCATATATATTTTATGAATCATTGTTAAGAAGCTAACCCTCTCAAAACCCTCCTAAAACCCTCATTTGAACCCAGTGGAGTATAAATGAATGGAGATGCATCTATAAGTTTAAAATTTTCCTTTAAATTTACTTGTACATTATTATCACTCTCCCAATACCCTTGACACCTAATTGGTCTATATTATCACTTGTACGAACATACCTAATTCTAGGTTTTCTATGGGTTTTATTGTGTTTCACAAGTGACAAAGGGTATTCATCAATTAATATCATTGTGTAAGGTGTTTATATACTTTTCCTAACTTCTTATACTTAGTTTTCACTTTTTTTCATGAAAATCCCTCTACTAATCCATTAATTATAGGCAATTTGAATAAGCATAGTGAGAAGTGTTGTTTTAGTTTCATTGAGGTCTATTTGATAAACCAAAAGACAAATAGGGTCTAAGTGAGTTTCATAACACCTCCTCAATGATCTTCCTTGAATAACTATAGGCTACCTAAGTGAAAAATGTGAATATTGAAGCCTAGAGAGTTAATGAGTGAACACACATGTCAAAATGAAGATCACCAATTAGAGAAGTGTACAAAGACCTAAACTGATCTTATTTCCATCTTCTTATGCCATAGGATATGTGTAAATTACTCTTAATGCCATTTTAGATAATATACTGAACTCCTCATCATCATGAGGGTAGTTTCAAAGAAGAACATGAAGAATTCTATGCCAACTTGAGAAAATTACTATGTTTTAGATTGACATATGTTCATGATAACTTCCTAACCTCTTTTCCAACTCATTATCTTGAATTATAACTAGTTTCCAAGTCTTGACACTTGGAATTGTGACTCTTTCAATTATCTTCTTCTATTTCCTCTCTTATGTTCTATATATGAAAGCCTTTTTGGCCTTGTAATGGATCCATAATTATTATGGTGAATCCTTACTATTTTCACATCTTGATTTTTATCTAAATAAAAATTTTGAAGTTGATTTGATCTATGCAATCTCTTGTCTAAGTATATCAAGTGGATTATGTGGTTTACAAGTGATGAATGTCTTCTCCTTGCTTCCATTATGCTCTTACATGTTTTGGTTAGTGGTATCTTTTCTAATAGGTCTCATAAAGTGCATGTGTTTGTTAAGTATGTTTTGAAGTGTGAGAGGGATTATGTGTGTCTAGCATCAGACCTCCTTTTCACCCACCTCTAGATATGTATAGCAATCTACCTCCATTGAAAAATACTTATGCTATGAGGACATAGGGTTGAAGTCAGTTTTAGTAGTCTTCTTTATTAGTGTAAATGTAATTGTGTTTTTTGGACTCATATTTAGTGTATCACCTCATTATAATATATTATTTTCATGTTCCTTCCATCTCTTTTCATTCAATGAAATAAGTAGTGTAGATGATAAGCTATCAAACACTAATCTAGGGAGCTAGCCCTTAAACTTAGAGGTTTACCTATATTATAGGCAACCCATATGCCTAGAGGTAATCTAATGTTTAATTTAATATAGAGTAGGCTTAAACAACCTATCCAAGGGTTCAAGATTGAGTGACAATAGGTACCACATGCACCTAATAGTCTTGAACGCATCAAAGTTGTTAGACCCTCAAGGGGCTTGATGAATGAAGAGGTTCCATGTATGCCCAGTGATCATGGAGGCATCAAAGATGTCATATCCCTAGTAGGTTTTATGAATGAGTAGGCACCATGTTTACCTAATGCTCCCAAAAGTGTTAGAGTTGTTAGAGATATATAAGGAAGAATGAGTAAAAAATACCATGTGCACTTCTATACACTCAGGTGGCATGACATCCTAGAACACCTTGAAAGAGTTAAAACATATAATAGATCAAGATATATAACCTAATAATAAAATTACATGTGTACATATTACAACCAAACTATCAAATCCATTATGTAGAGCTATCAATACATAAAGTTACCCATTGTGCCTAATCATCATAATACTTAGTGATCCCACCAATATAAGAGTGAGACATGTCCAACCCTAAGAACTTTCATATCACTATGAGGGATAAGTATAGATGCATGCCTACCATGCTCCTTGTGTTTATCTACTCAAATAGGGAAGATTATGATATTATAGCTAAAAGGGTCCCATCATCATCAATTAAATCTAAATGGGCTTATGTTCAAATATTCAAATTAATTCCAAACTAGGAAATAACTAATTTGGACTCACACCATTAATTCATAATTTAATTCACACAACATTATCCCACCAAATCCATTACTATAAAAATACCTTAAATCTCAAATGAGTCCCATCGATATCAAATTTACTATTGCATATAATGTGGTTTTAAATCATTTAGAGACCCTTGTGGACAAGAAATGTGTAGGGGGAGGTTAGTCTTATGTTATTCTCATAAAATAAATGAAATAAACACACTAAAATCCTAACACCTCTAATCTAGACACTAGGGAGAACTTAGGTAATAAAACTAAATGAAAGCATAAAAAAACATAAAATAAACAACTATTTTACCTTCTTTGGAGCTCCAAATGTCTTATTGAATTACTTTTTTGGTTTGTGCATCAAGAAATCTTCATCAATGGAGCTTTGTTGGATTCATCTTTCCTTAGAACCTTGGTTTGTGATTTTTTGGCTTAATATTTTGGCATGGTAACACTACTTGCATGATTCTTATGGAGCAAATTTTGCATAATAACTCTACAATATCCAAGCTTAAAATTGAAGGGGTATGGCCTTGTATTTATAGCCTCAAGAATTAACTCTCACCCATGATGAGTTAAGGTTGATTTTAGGCTTGAAATGGGTTCAAACTAACACTAGGTGAGTTAAAACTAACTCCAATTGAGTTAATAGTTGTCATGTAATTATGATTTTCAATTACTAGGCATGGATCTCAAATTAGATATTTTAGGATATTTTTAAAGATCTTGACAACTCATAAAGGTAATGATGAAAGGCTTTGATATTTTGATTTTTATAATTTCCATTTTTAGATATTCATTAATTATAAATGGATAATTTAACTAAGCATTTAATCTTATTTAATTTTTTAATTGATTTTGATTAGCCTTTTAGCTTTTTCAATATTTGATCAAGTGCCCTACTTAATGGGTCCATATGTCAAATTGATAGCTGTTATACCAAAAAGTTATTAGGGATGAATTAATGAGAGGTTATTGTTGCATATAGACTTGAATCCTAAATAGGTATGCTTCAACATGATTCTGAGCTTTAATGAATGATGTTCAAGTAAAATTGGTACATTCAATGATTCTTGTGCTTAATTTGTAATGGTTGGTAGGAATCATTCTGAAGTTTGATTGGAATCTAGTTTTGGCTAGCTTTAGGTGTCTATAATTTGTCCCTATTTGGGAAGGTATTACAAGCTATAAACATAGTAACATCTTCTCAAATTTATTTAAATGTCCTATATGCCTATAACTTCAATGGCAATGGATAATCTCTAGATGCCCCTTCGAGGGAGCGATTGACAAATAAGGTCAACAATGGATCCCTTGAAAGAATGAAACAATGGGATAAAAAAGGTAAAATGGGGTGGAAAAGATTGATTTGACCATAGGCAGTTATAATCAATGGTACAGTGAGCTACCCCAGGTGGGCATAGAAACAAGATAATTTGACCAAAAGTGGTTATAATCATCATCATAGCTACATAAAAATATAATGATTTACGATTATAATCATTAGATAAAGGATAAGGGTAACAAGAGAATGATTTTTTAAAGGTAGTTATAATCACTAAAAGGGAAAAAAATGATTTGCCCATAGGCAATCATAATCATTAGAAGGTTATAAAATGCCCCAGTTGATAAGATATAGATAATGGTTTGCCCAAAGGTGGTTATAAGCATTATCACAATAAAAGCATGCCCCAATTGGGTAGAATAAAGATAATGATTTTCCCAAATTTATTTATAATCATTACAAGGGAAAATAGTGATTTGCCCATAGGTGGTTATAATCATTGGTAGGATAAAAATATTCCCTAGTTAAGTAGATAGAGATAATGATTTTCTCAAAGTTAGTTATAATCATTAAAACATACCCTAATTGGGTAGAATAAATATAATGATTTTCACAAAGGTGGTTATAATCATTAACCTCTAGATAGATCAAAAATACAATGATTTTCCCAAAGGTGGTTATAATCATTGGCTCTATGGGTGGGATGATACATAATGATTTGCCCAAAGGCAGTTAGAATCATTGGTAGATGATGGAAGCAATATGTAAAATTGGATAATGGGGGATTACATTTTGAATCCATACTTATGGAGTAAGAGTAAACTGATATAGAGGAGAAAGATGAATTTGGGTGACCTACTAGTATGGAGATGCACATCCTAACTAGAAAGGGTTAAAATTTATTCATGATTTAACTACTCTATATGGTGAAATTATTTGGGATATATCAGGAATGTTTTAGGTGCCAAGGATAAGTATTGTGGTTGCATTACTTGTAATATTTCTTAAGCTGATTTTTATTTTAACACATGATGGTAGGCATCATGATAAAAATAATGATGATAATGTTGATGCATGAATATGGATATAATTAATTATAATGCATAATGAATTACCTAATGAATGTATATTTACTAAGTCAAGACACAATAATGAAAGCAAACAAACAAGTAAACAAACAAATAAATAGAAATACAAAACACCAAAAAATGAAAAAGAAAGACATAATGAAACAAAACAACCAAAGGAATTTGAACAAACACAAACAATGATTAATCATTATGTTAGCAATAATATAGAACAAACAAACTGATACAAGGTTTCCCCTAGGATATAGGATATAACAAACAAATGAAATGTGGGAAATAGAAGAAAAGGAAGGGGTAGTCAAGATGACTCCAGATGCACTAGGCAAGTGGACACTGCCTACATAGTTTCATGGATATAAGATCCAACATAAAATTTATGCCAAATATAGTTCTCCTAGGATATGAGATAATAGAAAATTAATGATTGATAAAATGTGAATGTGTTGTCTAATAAAAATGGGAATGGTTTTGCAAAATAATGAGTGTGAGGTATGTTAGGCTAGTAAGGATGGGGAAACTAAAGGATAAGTGGTTTCTTGGGAATTAGTGAAGGTTCCCATAATCTTGAAGGAAAAAAAGTGGTTCATTTGGTGATTTTTAGGATTTTATAGATCATTTACAAATGTTTTTGGAATTTTCAAAGCATCTCAACTTAATTGAGGATTATAAGATACTAAACCATCCAACTCATAAAATAATGAGAGTGTTCAAACTTAAAATTGCTCACAAAATGGTGAAATCATGTCAAAGGGTAATTGATCTAACCCCAACATGAATTGAGTGTTGCCTATATAGTCCCAGGATGGGACCTTAAGTCACTGTAGTTATGCCTTACAGTAGAAGAATCTAACTAGGTATCAACAAATTCTCAAATGATAGGCAAAGTAGTCAAATGGCACAATATTGAATATGAATGGTAAGGTGGTACTTCAAGTCATGACAAAGGTGTTGTTCCTAAATTTCCCATAAGTAGTTATAAATATAAAATATTAGCATGAGTCAATGATACTAATTTCCCCATAGGCATTTATAATTATTAGCACATTGGTAGGACTTTGATTTTCCCAAAGGTGGTTATAATTAGTAGTATTTGAAATGAAATGAAACAAGAAATAAAGGATGAAAATACCAAACCTCTATCATTCTAGTTTAAAATATGGCCTCTATTTAGAATGTTAAATAAACTGCTAAACTTGAAATGAATCCCCTCATTTAAGGTGCCCAAATAACTAATGGAATAGAACCAAGGTCAAAGAGGTTGGGTAGGGAGGGTAAAAATAATTCTGGTTGATAGGAAAGGTATGGTAGAATGGTATAGGGTATGGTACAAACAAGATCATAATATGTTACAATGGAAATGAGCCTCATAAAAAATATTTCAAGCCTCTCAACTGAAATAATGCTTGGCATGTATGATGTTCATTAGCTCATCAAGTTCATCCCTATCTAGTGTAGCGAGCCTTTATGTTCCAAAGACATAATTTTTAGCAATGATATATGGGCCTATCTAGTTAGGTTTGAACCTGCCCTTGTGTTTCTTCTCATCCATTAGATTTATTTGATAATAAGATCTCCAATCTCAAACTCTCTATGTTTAGCATATTATATGTAGTGGCTATGGAGTCTATTTTGATATTCTTGAATTTTTTTGATAGTGGCCATGCATTTTTTATCAATTAACTCTAGCTCTTGTAGGTAAACTACTTGGTAATCTTCATTGTCTAGGACATGTTTGAGTGAGAGGCCTAGAGAAGGTAACTTTAACTCAATGGGAAGAATGGCCTTAGTGCCATAAACTAGGGAATATGGAGTGGCTCTTATTTGGGTATAGTAATTAGTGTAGTATTCCTAGAAGGCATAGAAGATTTGGAGGTGCCAATCATGGCTGACATCATTAACAATCCTTTTAATGATGTTGATAATGGTTTTGTTAGATTTTTATGTCTAGCCATTACCTTATGGGAAATATATGGTACAAAAATATTGAGTAATGTTGTACTCAACACATAGTGTTTTGACATCCTTATTTTTAAATGATCTACTATTATCATATATAACATTAGAGAGGATACCATAGTGGTAGATGAGATGGTTAAAGATGAACTTGGAAATTTATTTTTTATTCATGTAAGTGTGGGGTATAGCTTCAACCTACTTAGTGAAATACTTAGTAGTGGTAAGGATGTGTTTATGGCCATTAGATGAGGTTAGGTTAATCTTCTAAATGATATTAAGGCCCCATGTTTCAAATGGCCATGGTGTCAACATTGGTTTTAGTGTTTTGGTGCATGAATTATATTAGCATGCCTTTGACATTTGTCAAACATTTTTACATACACAACTGTATTTACATCCATAGTTAGATAACAATATATTATATGTAAGATATTTTTGGATAGGATAGCCCCATTTTTGGGCTCCACATTCTCCTTTATAAACTTCTTATAATGCTAATGTTGATTTTGCCAAATTTAAACAATGAAGTAGAGTGCCATCAAAGTTGTGGTGTTAAAGGGTTGCTCAAAATAAGGTATATCATGAGGCTTGGTGGGTAAATTCTTTTTTTGTTTATGTGATAAGTATGATGGAATAATATGGTCATGTAGGTAGGTAAAGTGGTCTAAATACCATATAGAGTTGGGACCAACAATATCACATATCATTATGACATTTGAAGGTTCATGAGTTGGTGCTAGAATATTTTCAATGAAGAATTGATATTATTTTTCCTTTTCTATGTGTTGGATCAAATATCCAATGGTGGCCATAGCATATTGTATTCTGTTATTGGCCCTTGTTATGTGTTCAAATTGTATGTCAACAATCTATTGTTTTAGAGTGTTGATCATGTCCTTGTATGGAACTAGCTTATCATCTTTGGTATAAAAGTGATTTTTAACCTAATTGATGATTAATTGAGAATCACCATAAACCTTGAGATGTTGAATATTCCATTATACTACCCACCAAAGCCCTATAACAAGTGTTTCATATTCATTCATGTTGTTAGTACAAGGAAAGCTAGTATGGAATGATTGAGGGATAATATCCTTGTGTGGTATAATAAAAAATAAGCCTGACCTTGATCCATGTGATGTGAATGATCCATAAAAATACATCTTTCAATGTTTCTCCTCAATAGGTGTGTCAATGATGGTCATAATGGACTCATCTAAGAATTTAAAAGTTAGAGGTTTGATATTTACAAAGTGAGATTCAGAAAGTTAATCTATAAGAACTTATCCCTTGATAGCCTTTTGATTGATGTATTCTATCTTGAACTTGCTTAGAAGCATGATAAATTTAGTCATGTAGCCTCTTAAAGTTATCTTGGATAGTAGATACTTGAGCAAATCTACTTTGAAAATAACTATGGTCTTATTGTTTAACATGAAGTGCTACAATTTTTGTGCTACAAAGACCATAGCTAAACAAGCTTTTTCTATGGACATATAGTTGTGTTCATACGTGACCAGTGTATGGCTTAGATAGTATATGGCATGTTATTTTCTATTATCATTATAATGGCTTTCCTAGCATAGGTGGTAAAAAAATAAGTGGATTGGCAAGATATTCCTTTAGATCCTAAAAATCTTATTGGTATTCATCATCCCAATGAAATGTAACACCCTTATTAAGTAAGTGAGAAAATGGATGTCATTTATTAACTAATTGATAAATTAAGTGTTTGATAGATTGTATCTTACCCTGTAAACTATGGAGCTACTTCAAATTAGAAGGTGGTGGCATCTTTATAATGTATCATATTTTGGTAGGATCAACTTTAATGCCCCTGTAATAGATGATGAAGCCTAATAATTTCCATAAATTAATTCCAAAAACATACTTCTTAGGATTGAGTCTAACTTTGTATTCTCATATTATCTAAAATATCTTTCTTGGTATGGTTGGAAGATTGACCCTGGTCTTTGATTTACCTAATATATCATCAATATAGACTTCAACAATGTCATGCATCATATCATGAAATATTATGGTCATGGATCTTTGGTATGTGTCTCTAGTGTTCTTTAGACCAAATGACATAACTTGATAATAAAAAATTTCCCCATGGATTAGTGAACATTATTTTATGTTGGTCTTTTGGTGCAATTTAGATCTAGTTGTATCCTGAAAATCCATCCATTAGTAAAAGTGTTTCATACCCTAATGTGGAGTCAACTATCATTTCAATGTTTGGTAGAAGAAATTCATCCTTGTGTTAGGCCTTATTTATATCTCTAAAATCAATGCAAATTTTGATTCCTTATATCTTCTTATTGACTATTAAAACATTCAAGATCCATTTTGAGTAGTTGATTAGTCTAATACATTTTGCTTATAAGAGTTTTTCTAACTCTTTCTTTACTAATATAGCAATGTGAGGATGCATCTTGTATAATTTTTTCTTCACATGTTTGACATTAGGATGTACCATATTGTGGTATATAACCATGAAGGGGTCCAAACCTAGCATGTCTAAATAGGCCCAAGAAAATATGTCAACAAATTCCCTCAAAAGGTTTGTAAATATTTCATGTTCCTCCTCAATGAGGGATGCACCTAATTTGATCTATTTTGGATCATAAGGAGTCATGATGTTGAATTTTTTAGTGTCTTTTATAAGGAGAGTCGATCCATCTTCTAGAATGGTTGGAAATATTTTAAATTGGCCTATAACTATAAAGTCTTTTATTTAGATTGGCTCTGTAAGTTCTCCTAAACAAGATGAATCTGAATCTCCCAATGGTAGGGATGGCCATGTTACTAACACTATTAGAAACTCTTGGATGATTTGATTAAAGTCATTTTGTTCTTCAAAACTAAACTCATACCCATAGGCAGTTTCATTATTGGTGGTTTCCTGAGCTATGTTTGAGGAAGGATGAATTCCCCTATCTAATGGTGCCTAGAATAGGTTTTCACTAGAAGAATAACCTTTCTCTTTACTTTTAAACTAGTCTAAGAGCACATCAAAGAGGTTTTCACTTTGTGACCTCAATGTTTTATTTATTTTTTTGGGGCTAAGGGTGTCCACCCATTCACCAAAATAGGCTACAAGATCTAGTTTGATTGAGAACCCTTGTTTGTGGTCTCCCAATGAAACATTATCTCTTAGGCCTAGAAATTTTCAAAAGGCCTCATCATTCTAAAACTCATCTATAGTCACTATGGATTCTTATTAGTCCTAAGATATAAGTTGAGGGTGATAAATAAGAAGTGGATGATTGTAAGTAACTAGGGTAATAGTACAATGGCATGGGTGTCAAATAGATTAGCATGGGTGAGGTCTTTGTAAATTATGTGATTGGAATTTGATTCATTGTTAGCTTCATCATCACTATTCATAGGTGTTGGAACACAAATAATATACATGGGGTCAGCCCCAGGTGGTTTAAATCTAAGACCATAGGTTCCTTTGTAATGAGTTATAAAGATTGGCTCAAGAGTTCCTTGCTAATTTGGCCTAAGGCCTCCTCCTTCATAGGCTTGATTCTTCATGATCCTGTTAGGAATGGGGTATTTGTAATTTTTATAGAAACTAGATATCTTGTCATTGTACAACCTTATTTCATCATTTGTAAGTGGGTCTTGCTCTTGGATAATGGCCGATGTGAAAATGATAGGATATGGACTATGTAATTTACCTTTTTCCTTTCATTTCCATTCCACATAGGGTGAATTGGATTTAGGTATTCCATAAGACTTATGGTTTTATAGAATCTTGGAAATAAGGAATCTGTCATGGTTCACATATTCTCTTAGGCCATTGGCTATGATGATAAAATGATTAGACATTTCAGGAGGTGGCATATGGGAAGATGAATCAAAACTATTATGATTTATGTAATTGGCCTCTGGTAAATCCATAAGTATTTATTTGACTTTGTCCTTTTTGGAAACTAGATCTAAGCCAAAATGGTATTTATATGTTTTTTACTCTTCCTCCAAATGCTTGAAATGTTTGTAAGGTTATATATCTAGTTGATAGTGGCCTCCATGCCTGAGTGAGATAAATTGAGATGCTAGCACAATGTTTAAGGGATTGCACAAATATCATGTATCTAAGGTCTACCCAAGATCAAATTTTATGATAGATATAAGTCTAAAACATGGAAAATTATATCATGGGTCAAGGGACCTATGATAACTGGCAAGCTTATGGTGCCTTATGATTCCCACTCTTCCTTTTTGTAGGCCTTGATTGTGATTGTTTGTGGCTAGAGTTTAGCTATTGTATATCTGAGATGCTTGATGATCTACAGAGACACAATATTCAAGCTCAATCCATTATCTATGAGGACACATATAATTTTGTGCCACATTGACAACTTCAATGTATAATGGATTGTTATGCAGAGGGCCAAGGGACAACATATCACTTTAGTCAAAGGTCAATTGTTGCCTTGGGGATAGATGTCCAGCCAAAGCATGGAATTTGTTTAGGCTTATGTCATTTGGAACTTGGGATTGGCCTAAAAAAATTGTTAAGATGTTGTTGTGGATCATAGATGTATGTATTAAATCAAAAATGGATATTTTTCAAGCATCTTTTGAAGTTATTCCATAATGTCAAATGTCTTTTCCTTAACAACAATATATGGCTTGTTCCTAGCTAGAACAATGGGTTGGATGGCGTATATGGTATATGGTTGTGGGCCTATAATGGTAATAATTGACTATCAAGTTATGATTACAAAATCGGGATTAGATACAAAACCATTATTACTATAAAATGATGGTGGAGGGGGGCTAGATAGGATAATTCTCAGTTACGAGTGTACTTGTATGTAGTCATAGGGAAATGATGAGTTATCAATATAAGGTCCAAAATTAGTAATCCCTACTTATTGGTATACTTTTTTATGGTCCCAAATTAAGGAAGGATCACTGGCATAGGTTGGTTGATTGGAATTGTGTAGAAACGGTCTTGTTTTATTAGCACTAGTCTTAGATTGATGTTAATTTTGGAAATGTTACCTCCCACAATATGACCTACAACCTTATTATAGTCATATGTAAATAGATGGTAAGTGTTTTAGGTATTAGGATCATTTTGGCTTTGGTTCTATCCATTTAGTTGAAATTATTGTTGTTGTTGATATTATTTTTGTCATGGCTATGGATACTATTTTTGTTATTATTTTGGCCTTTGTTGTTATTGTTATTGGTTGTTGTTGTTATTGGTTATTATTGTTATGTTATGGAAAAGGGTTTTTATAAATAACCAGGTTCTAATTGAATGTATAATCTCTATTATCTAATGGAATCTACCTATTTTCTAACATATTTTCAATAAGGTGCTTGATCTGTACACAATGGCATAAACTATGACCTTGAACCTGATGGTATTCACAAAACTTATTCTCCCTATACCAATAAAGATAAGGGATACCCTCAAGATAGTGCTTTAATACTCACTAAATACTCATATTATAAGTGGATAAATTGAAAAATATAGCTTCAATGGGTTATATAATGTTACTAAAAACTCTTCGAGTAGGCACATTTCTCCTTGGAGGAGGGGTTTGCAAAGGTAAGGGTTATTACATTTATCAAGTTGGTATAGATTGTTGTGAAGGTTATGCTTGATGAATGGGTTATTGGTGAGGAGTAAGATGCATTTGTAGTGTGATTTGAATAGATCATATTTACACCATTTGGACATGATGCGATTTAATTACTTCATTTCCAACAAAATTCTTGTTGTGGTTGAATTTCTTAGATTTTTCATAATTATTGACCTAAATTGGTGTCGATGCTTGTGCTTGGAATTGTTTTTACATCTAATTTTGGCCATGTCTTTGGTTTTGATTATTATTTTTATTTGATGAGGTGATCTTGATAATCCCTTTGTTAATAAGGACCTTTTTTATTATCAAACCTTTGTCGATGATCTCCTTGAAAGTGTGTGCATACTATAGCTCCAGATGATAGGATATCTTATTATTCATTTTTTTGGTAAACAAAGTGACCAATTATTTTTATATTAAGATGTGAGTGAAATGACTAGCAAGTGATCTCCATATCTATAGATATCTTATAAATATTTCACCAACTTTATTCTTGGCATGAGTCAAATCTATCGACAAAATCTCATGTTTGAGATTTTAGGAGAAATGTTGCACAAATTTGTCCTAAAGGTCATCAAAATTAAATACTAAATTATTTAGTAATTTTAGGAACCACTCTAAATCCTATCTAGTTAGACTCTAAAGAAATAAAATTAGGAGGTATATGTCATTGTAGGCCACTAGTTGGCAAGCAATAAATAATTCTATCAAATGGGCCTTAGGGTCTCCTTTACCCTTGTACTTGTCAAATTTTGGTGGTTTATACCCTAGAGAAAATGGTATTTGTAGATACTCCATGTTTAATGGGTAGGAACACACATCATCCAAATTAAACTTCTTGGTCTATTTCTTGGCTTGGATATCGACAATTACATATTTTATTTGCTATAATTCTTGTGCCAAGAAACTAGATGGAACATTGGCCAAAGGTGGAGGTTGAGCAGTCAAAAGTGGATTAACTTGGCTAGGTTATAATGGAGGCATGGTTTTTTAGGGTATGTTATCTTGGTTAGGCAACTAACCAAGAATATACATCCATGTATTTGGATGTGATTATTGAGATTATACACATAGTGGTATGATATTTTGGTTTAGATTTGGTATATAGGCCTAGTTTTGAGGAAATTATGTCTGAGATGGAAGGATATGGCTTGAGGTAGAGTACTATGCCTACTGAGGTTGAGTAGGGATTTGTTATCGACTAGTAAACCCTAGATGAATAAGGGGAACTTGTGAACCAAGGCCCTATCATTGAATTTATGGCACATTTTGGAACAAAAGACAATTATTGCCTAATTGGTAATTGTTGGATAGTAGTACCTCTTTGTTGTATGAACACTTTTTGTGAAGAAGACACTTGTTTTATATTTAGCATTTGTCATTGACCAACAGCCATACATTTTTTATTATACAACATTTATGTTGGTAAAGGTATGTTAGTCTATGATTGTTGAGGTATACTTGTCACTACCTGATGAGGTGGAACATTTGTTACCCCCTGTTGAGGTGGTAGAATTTTTTGCCTCTATTGCATTGGTATATTGGACTATGCTTGTTGTTTTATAATTTTAGTCGTCACTTGTTTTGGTGGAGTAATATTTGTGACCTTTTGTTGAGGCAAGGCACTAGTTTACACTTAATTACTTAATCCTTATGATTACGTTTTAGAAGAAGAAGTTGGTTGAGGATTAAAGGTAGCTTGTTGGGGCATAGGATTTATTACCCCTACTATTGAGAGCCACTCATGGTTTTTATTAAAATCACATTTTATTTTGGACTAGTTGTTTGTGTAGTCAAACCACTTTGGCCTATATTGGATGACACTTACATATTATCTATTATGTTTGGCATATTTATCTACATAGAAGTAGTAGACACTTCTTTGATATCTAGGGTATCGAACATGTCTCCAACTAAAGTGCTTTGTGCATATGGATCTATACCTAAATTATCTTGTCTTGTCAATTTTATTAATACTCCTATTGGGGGAGCTAACTCTATGAGTGGAGCGTTTGACATGGCCATGCTATTAAAATTGTGTTTTAAGTTCAAATAGGTCTGATATGTTATCTATATTTTTATAAAATGGTCCTCTATGAGGCCCTTTCTTATGACAATCATATATGGGTCTTGATATGACATTGGCATGAGTACTTGAGGATTTTTAGAAGAGGCTTATTTAATGGTTTGGTTATAAGGTATAGCTAAAGGCACTCTAACAAGATTAGGCAAATTTTTATGTGGGAAGTCTACTGAAAAATTGACCCCTACCTCTGTGGATCTAACTAAAACTTTTTCCTTGTTTGTAATCAAGTGATGATAAAATAAATAAATATCATATGTTTATGGCATCATGATTTAATATGGTTTTTGTTGAACTTGTTCTACAATAGATAGTATGCTATCAATATATTGTGTTGTTTGTTTTTTGTCTTGCTCCAAATATGGAAGCATGTTGATCAAATAGTAGGCTAAAGATCTTGGCTTTATTACCTAGACTAAGTATTGTAAGGAGGATAAGGATTCATCTCAAAACTACATCATCACCATAGGGGTCTTGAACAAAGTCATCTTGTGCGACCATGTTATCATATCCTAGATTGTATATGGCTCCACTATAAGTATAGCGGGACATATCCAAATCAATGATGAATGTTTCATGAAAATAGGATTAGAGTTCTAAAAATTCTCATAAATAATTTCTAAAGGACAAATGGTTTGAACTTGGTCTAACTTGGTCAAAAAGTGGAGTTGTATCTCCAAAAATTTTATGCTAAAACTTGGTCTAAAATAGTCTACATCAAATGTCTTACACAAAAAGGTCAAGTGGATGAAATAAAACCAAACTTCCAAACTTAGGTGCAAAGTGTTTCAACCAATTATAATCTAAAGAAAACAAAAGTTACTAGGTCTTTTGGAAAATAATGAATAAAAGATAAGCTCAAAATAGGTAATTTCTAGGTCTTTTGGAAAAGTCACAAAATCTTGACTTAAACAAAACAAGGTCTAAAATTTGTGATATTAATCTAAAAAAATTGAAACACTTTAACACAAAATAGGAATTAAGATTAAACATGAACTTAGTCATTTGGTAAAAGACATGAAATAATAGGCATATGTAATATAGGATATTTCTCCCAAATTTATGCACAAAAATAGTTTTCAGAATGAATAAAGAATTAACCTAAGTTACAAAAACCAAAAGTGAAAGGCAAACGATCTAAGCCAAAATTACATAAGGCCTAGATATAAACTAATTTATGTTTGGATATGAACTTGGCAAGGTTAATTATGAACTCAATTTAGAATACTAGACTTCTTAAAACATACAAGCTAGACAAAAATGAAAAGCATGATGATACTAGGTATAGATCCCAAAGGCACACATGGTTTCAAAAATTTGAACTTTTTGACACAAGGAAATAAGTATTTGAAATTATTTGAGTAGTGTAATGATGTTATCATGCTTTAAATGGATGTAAAATTGTTTGTTTCAAGACTCACTCAAAGGCACAAAACTTGGAATGAATTAGTTAGAATAATAACACCCTTTTCAATCAAGTGACACACAAAGGTTTTGACAAAAAATTTAAGGCAAAGGTGTTATATCAAATGGCTGGCATAACACATCCTTAGAAAAAGGATTGATGTATAAATAAGACTCATTTTTACATGTTAAGATAAACAAAATAGATATTTAGACTCAAAAGCATGTAAGAAAGGATAAAATGACAAAAACACCTAAGTGTAACATCCTAAATTCTAAAATTGATAAGGTTTCATAGTACTGTCAAATTCCATAAATATACTCACTCATGAGAGGATTTTAAATTGTTAATCCAAAAATAAAAATCAAATTAAAATTAGGTTTTTTAGGTCCCCTCTTCTCTTAAGATTTTATACTATGACATGGAACTTTGGGCTACTTTCCCTGTATCAATAATATGTCCATCACAAGTGGGGTTGTCTACTCTATCAATTTTCATTCATTTATAGATGGTCCCAAGTGTGGATAAAATTAGGATGCAATCATTTCATTTGTATCTACATCACCCATTTTTTTATGAAAAGGTCTTGTCCTTTTCACAAACACTACATTTGTCACTTGTTCAGTATAGTGCAATGTCTGAGTTGCCCCTATATTTTGAGTTTGAGTACCACTAACAAAACATGTTTTAACATCTCAAAATAAGTGTCCCAGGGGGTCACTATTAATTTATATATCCCACCTTGGAATGGGGTTGAAATGATGCCAAGAGATGAATTCCCAAGTCAACACTTCCCTAGAGGACCTATGAGGAGATGATGAACTCCCACTCACAATCCAAAATAAATGAAAATAAAGACAAGTGAAAATATTTTATCATCATTTTGGGGTTACCCAAATCATATGTATTTGGGGAGATCTATAGAAATGTTTTTCCATGCTTTTGGACTAAAGAGATAAAGGCAAATAATGAGCATTTTTTGTCACCTAAGTTCCCTAAAGGGGATGGGGAGAGAGCATACACACATCACTTGTTTTGATAAAATAAACAAATTTTAACAAATAAGCATATAACGAAAAAATCTTATGAATATGTAACTAATGTGAGAGTTTAGTTTTATAACACCAAAATGAAGTATGTATTGAATTTTGAGCCCATTATAATTTTTTGTTGAAAACTTTGAAAAGGCAAAAATTACTTAAGCAAAACAATTTTTAAAACACCAATTTGAAATGTGAAATTTACAAGTTAGAAGTGTTTTAAATATCTTACTTTGGCCTTTAGGTCATGAAAAACATGTTAGAGGGTCTTTATTATTAGAAAAAAATCATGAATAAATAAATGACTTTACTAATCTTACTCTCAGCTTTTTGATTTTTTACATAAAGTACAAAGCTGCATAAACATAGAGTAATACTGCAACTCTCTCTACAAAACTGCAACTCATTATTATAATATCATAAATTCCATAGAAATAGAGTATTTAATGTAATATCATTCATCTAAGCACAAAATCATATAAATATATACAATATCACTACTCTTAGAGTCATGATATTGCAACTTAACCCTATAACATGAAACCGTTAGCTTGATCATTAGCAGTTAAAGCAATACTGCTAGAATTTCAGTAATATCATAACTTGTGAAGTAGTGATATTGTAGTATCACTAATTTTAAAGAGATATCATGACTTTAAGATTCATAATATTTCAATATCATAATTGTCTCTACAAACACAAATATTCAGTCTAAAATCCATGGTGATCAACATAATACTGTGATATTTATGGTAATACCAGGACTCTAGCTAGAAAAAATGTGACTGCATAGAACAAATTCACAACTTCCAAAAGAACTTCCTTTAGCCTTTAATTTTCACCTATTTTGATCAATAATCTTAAATTTTTACATGAAAAATGTTAGGATAATGCTCTAAAATGCCTTGGGAGTAACTTTTTGAAGTGTGAATCCCATCGGGCATTGCAACATGTAGACAAATAACACATAGGGGGTTAGACTTGTGTTAGTCTCATAAAAAAAATGAAATAAACATACTAAAAATCATAACACCTTTAGCCTAGACACTAGGGAGAGCTTATGTAACAATATTAAATGAAATCACAACAAAAATATAAAATAAATAACTCTTTTACCTTCTTTGGAGCTCCAAATGGCTTGCTCAGCTTGTGCATCAAGAAATATTCATCAATGGAGATTTGTTGGCTTCACCTTTCCTTGGCACCTTGGTTTGTGATTTATAGGCTTAAAATTTTGGCATGGTAACACTATTTGTATGAGTCTTATGGAGCAAATCCTACATAATAACTCTACAATATCCAAGCTTAGAAATGAAGGGGTATGGCCTTGTATTTATAGCCTCAAGAGTTAACTTTCACCTAAGATGATTTAAGGTTTAGTTTAGGCTTGGAATGGGTTCAAAATAACCCTAGGTGAGTTAAACCTAACTCTAATTGAGTTAATAACTATCATATAATTATGATTTTTAATTACTAGGTATGACTCTCAAATTAGATATTTTAGGATATTTTCAAAGAGCTTGATAACTCATAAAGGCAATGATGAAAGGCTTTAATATTTTGATTTTTTGAGTTTCCATTTTTAGATAATCATTAATTTCAAATGGATAATTCAACTAATCATTTAATCATGTTTAATTTTTTAATTGATTTTGATTAGCATTTTACCTCTTTCAATATTTGATCAAGTACCCCGCTTAATGGGTCTATATGCCAAATGGTCAGTTGTTATGATGTAAGGTGATTAGGGATGAATTCATGAGATTTTATTATTGCATATGGGTTATTATTCTAAATATATATGCCTCAAAATGATTTTTATCTTTGATGAATGATGCATAAGCAAAATTGGGATGTTTATTAATTCTTAGGCTTGATTTATAATGGTTGGTAGGAATCATTCTGAAGCCCTTAACTCAAATTTACTCTAAATCCTATAGAATCCCTTATGCTAAGGAATTTTACACTCTAAAATCACAAATTCTAGTAATGGCTCCCTCATCCTCAAATCCTAGACTATAACCAAAATTATGAAACACTAATTTTATACAAGGTGTCACCTAGTTTAAGCACTTCAATGAAATCTTTAAAATAATTTATGATATTTAGAAGTTGATCTCAAATGAGTAGTTCAAGGATGATGATATTGAATATCCAGATGATCTCAACATAATCATAGTTTTAGGACTACACAAATCCATGTCCAAACCTAAAATCTTTTGATGTGGTGACCTCTTTGGCAATATATTACTCTCTTATAGATGTAGTCAGGATATCATGAGATCATCATGCACTGGATTCAAAATATTAGAAATATCTAAGACATTATTCAAGTAGTATTACAACCATTTAGAGTATCCTATCACCTATGAAAAATATTTCATATATGCCTAGATAAAAAATCATAACATCTAAGAGGTCCTTAAATATTAAGATGAGGACCAAGACAACTAAGTCAACAAGGAAGACATTGATGCATATATAATTAGAACCTTTAGATAAGATGTGCACACATGTATGATTTTTCTAAATTACTTATATCATTCAGGTGATTTAGTGCACATCAAAAAAATTTAGATCCACCTTCTCAACATCATAATGAAAGGAGAGGAGGTCCTTGATTTGGGGAGCCTCATCACATTCAACTTCACTAAGCAGGTGAATGTAATTTGTGCAAGTGATAATTTTTACATGTCATATATAGTGGACATCATTTTCAATAACTTGGAGTTCTAGATCTCAATGTTTCCTCAGTGGGTGTTGATGGGATATATAGTGCATGTAGTATTCTAAAAACTCTACATCCACTATTAACAAAATCACATTTGAGATATATTTGAGTATTTATACCTCATTATGTATCATGTAATCATTAAGATGCCCAAGTTGAGGATCTTAATTGAGATCCAAATTTCACTACAACCCATTGGTTCTTACTAGTACTATATAGATAATACCATAATTAGGGTGGAAGGTATTTGAGGGGATCCTCTCTTATTATCATACATAGTTTAAAACCACCTTGTGGAGAAAGAGATCACCTACCATCTTGTCCATGAAATAGTTGGTCATTGCCTTGAATAAAAATAGAGGTGTATCCACCATTCCTCATGGTCATAGAGCATCACAAATATATAAGTATACCAGCACTGCAAGCTATGTCTAAACATAGGGACTCTTAAAATGAAGGTAAAGAAGATAATAGGCAATGGAACCCTAGTGGCACAATATGAACCCATGTGGATAAAATTAGGCAAAGCTCAACATTACTTATGACCACAAGGGCTATCTTGATGATGCACTCCACCTAAACCTTGATAATGATGTGGAGGTAATATCCATGATTGAGGTAGATTTCCACCTAAAGGCTCAAGTTTTAATTCAACCCATTCTTAAGGACAAACTAGTTCATCTATGACAAGCACCCATTAAATCAATTATGGAGGCCCCTATGACAATGTATATACTCTCTAGGTATATTTTTTAGAGAGTCCTAACTACTTCCACTCCACTAGCCTTTACATTGACTACACCTCCACCACCTTACCAAGTAATAAAACCCTAGGTCATCCATGTTCTTCACTTTGATAGTAATCTCAATTCTATCCCAAGTAGGGACTAGTCTATAGCTTTCTTAGAGGCATCCACCCTAACCGTTGGTGATCCTAGGTAACACTTCATAGCTCCTGTAGGTCTATCCATCCTATCCTAACCTACCCATGTTATGCCTACCCTACTGATGTGATAATAAGTGCTTAATTCCCTTATACTATTTTGTCTTTATCCATGTTTGGCATCCCCAATGCCCGAGTTCCTTTAGTTTAGCCAATAAGATGATTATGAACCTCATCAATGCCATTTTCATGGTTTATACCCTCACAAACCCTTGACTTTGTCCCATATATTAGCTCATCTCCCGATAAAGATCAAATTAAGTGATCTTGAATTATCAAAAACCTTAGCAATTATAATTTTCACTACAATAGTAGTCACTTTAGTTATTCCAACCACTCGGGTGGCTCTCATGACTTACAGTGCTCCTATTTTCATAGATCCCACTATTCTTACCATATCATCAAACCTGATAGTAGTCATTAATCCCCCATAAGCTTCACCCATAGCTAATTATACTACTTATATTACATTATCTACATCATAGATAGACCTAAGTAAGAGGCCAAAGAATAAATAGAGAATGATTTCTCCCAAGAATCTTGTGCATCAACCAAAAATGTCTACATATCTTGCCTAAATCCCTCCATTCATCACATTAGGGCCCTAAATATTTGGCTTTAACTATAAAATCTCCTTATTTACCCTAAATAATTATCTCCTAGGTGGTATTATCCCTCAGGACTCTATGACCCCAAACCAATGGTGGTCTCATATGTTCCCTTGGCCTTCCTCTTTTATGTTTCCTCATATTCCCCCCATGTTACCCACTCCATATTTATTTTTACTTCCCCATTCATATTCCATCCTATTCCTTGTGCCCCCTCTATTCTTGCCTCCTCTACCCATGCTTCCAGCTTCTACTTTAACTGCCACCGCCCCTCTTATGTAATCTTCCACCGCCATGGGAACTATAGTTGGGTAGGGATGGATTGGGCCCATTGGATCTTTAATTACATAGAGACTAGATATGGTCTACCATAGGGACCCAGACATGTAATTAAAACTTGATTTGGATTCAAGGATGATGAAAAGGGTGCTCATAAAGACCTTTACTTAGTAAAATAACCCTGTGTTATGGAGGATTGAACATGATATTTTCTCTTTAATGAAAGTGAGGATTATGACTGGAGAAGAGAAGGTAGTTGAGGACCCATTTTCAATGCTCTAGGATATTAATGAACTCTCTAAGAATTTAATGGAATATATTAGGAGTATGTTAGGACTCTTGAGTCCCAAGTAATAAGTACCTTCCCCATAAGTCTAGTTGTAAAAGTGGAGGTAACACTTACATATTTATTAACAACCCTTAGGCAAGTGACTAAATCTCTCTCCAAGAGAAAAGAGCTTATCCAAAAATCATAATGCTACCTAGATGGGATCATTCACATGGATAGTATGTGAAATAATGTAGCTTCCATCATAAATAAGGGGATGTTCTTAGAATTGAATTTCATTCCCCTAATAGACTTAAATTTATATCCAACCTTTTCTAGAAGCATGATAACCTCCATTAAATATTGATTGAGTAACACCTAAGCCACCATTGAGACCTTGGAGAAGAACAGGGACTAGATCCTTGCTTACCTCAATGAAGTTAGAATTATTGTTCTCTTTCACCTTGATGGCACTTTTCTTGGGGTAGACAAATTTTGGTCCACTTGGAATATTTCAAAAAATCCATGAGGAGAAAGGTGGAAAAATCCAACAAGGTTGGAGCCAAGACTATCTTGGAACTTGTCACTAAGTCTACAACTAGCATTAGCCAAGTTAATAAAGTTAAATTTTTATTATAAGCTCCTCTCAAGGTATAAGATAGGTTGTTGACTCAGGAATAAGTGATCTTTTGATATCCACCTATTAACCTATAGAATCTTGACCAAGAAGCCAATTTGGTATACCAAACATTGGCAGCTCAGCAAGGTGTTTAGAGGTAATTAGGAAGTGCACCACCACCAAAGTAGATCTAATTATATATGTGGACCTAAATGGACTTTGTGCCAATGTGGCACCATCCCTTTATCTCTATTCTATATGTTATTGTGCATCACTTTATGGAGGTTGACAATTTTTGTAATTGAACACTCTAAAGGTTAATGAAATTTTTGTCTTTATACTTTCATATTTTTTTTTTTATGAATGTCTTCCAAAATTTCTTTATTTTAATGAGAAATGTTAGTGTTAAATAATTAAAGCATGTGTTTTCTACATGTGTATACATTAATTATAGTGAGTTTTGAGTTATTCTAGTTTGTTTCTTGAATTCTTTCTACTTTATCCAAACCCTTATAGGTATGTGTGTGATTATAAATAAAGATATTATGTATTTACTTATATAAATGATTATATTAATTAATAATTCATCATTTCCCTTTTACTCCTTTCCCTGTGTGGTTGCAGTCAGAACTCCCATAAAACTTAGCATACAGTGGTAAAATGTTAATTGGGCACATCCTCGATTCTCAAGCATTGATATTATTATTTGATCCAAAGACTTATCTTTTATACTTTATCCTATTTCCATTTTTAAGTTTATTTTTATCAAGTTATCTTTCCCTTCTTTCAAAAATTTTGAAATGAGATGTAAGAGGATAAACTCATTGAATTATATTAACTAGTGTGAAGAAGTTTTGTATCAAGTGGAAAACAAGAATTAAATCTCTAATGGTAGTGTTACATCCCTTAGAGATATATTATGAGTAATATGTTTAATTTATCCCAATACCTATAGCTTATGCCCTATATTATCTTAGTAATAATCATAAAATGAGAGGATGAAAGTCCCCAATTATTCCTTGAGCTTTCTCAATGCACCTAACTCAATAGGTGAATTTGATAGAATAAGATCTTGTACCAAACAAAATTTAGCACTATTAGGAGGGCCCCCCATATCAATTTTATATAAATTATTTATAATATGAGTTGATATAAAATAATCTTGATCCTACTATGTGTAACATTATATCTAGGTCTAGTTGTGGTCAGTTATTAATCATGCCTCTGTTATTATTGGTGTAGCATTTTTTCAACTATGTGATTTTACCTACATGGTCTAATTAGATTGCTTAAGTATCACTTAGGTGTGTAATAAAGTTAATTGGGGAAGATAATCCCACATTAATGAGGATGTGAGGACATGTCTATCTTCCACCTATATAATGAAACTTCTTATGTATTTTTGGCTAACCAACCTAGAATGTTATTGCATTGAATGCTTTTAAACATTATGAATTATCTTTCCCTCATATGTTCATGATTTCACTACTTCATAGAGATTCACCTTTGTGCATTCAATCCTATCTAATTATCAATCCTTAAGTGGGGCCCACTCCATCATGTTATTAGTTTTGTGTAAGTAGACAAATTCCATTGATTCTATTATGATCTTGCTTACATTCCAGCTCCTTATTGGTGTTCTTCTGGATCTCAATTATTTTCAAGGGTTTGGTGGGGTTTCATGAAAACTAAATCACCAAAGTATCCATAATAAATATGGGTAGTGTCATTGGATTCATAAGATGTCAAAACCCTATGAATGGATCTAAACATGACTTGGTTTCATGACAATTCATTTTTTTCATTTTGGAGTGTTTGAAGGAATTTTTTGGTTTTTTCACATATCAATACCATATATTGATTGAAGAGGAAATATTTTGGTGTTTTAAAATTTATTTAAAAAACATAGTTCATATTTTCTAACTTTGGAAGAAATTACATGATTTGTTATAGATCTGAGTGTTTGTCTACAACATTGGTATTTTGTGATTTTTGGTGTGTTATGTAGGTTTAATATTTTAGCATGTTATGAAGTGGCATGAATAGTGAAAGTATAGATCTTATTGGTTTTATTTTACTCCTATATCTCTATTCATGACATTTTTTTTCTAGCTACATAACCCTTAGATCATGATCCACCTATTGGTTTGACCTCATACGGGATTGCACTCATGGCTAGATTTTACCTATGACCTTTTAGTTTAGCATGCTCCTGCCCTATTCATTCAGTCACATATAGGCATGTTCAGACACATATACTTATCTATTTTATCTTTAGTTTTATCCATGATTTATTACACTATAAAACTAGTGTAATGTATGGACAACACATAATGGCTTGGACTTTTTTGACTAGTGAGAGCACATCAATGTTAATAAAGTGAAGCACAACACTATTTATGTGCAAAGTGGAGTCATTTTTTGGGTAACATAACTCCCCCCTAAATCAAGAGGGTATCACTCATCCTCACCCTTATACCTTGTTCATATGTGAATTTAATCCTCTGGTAACAATCGACCCAAGGGGGCTTAACTTTTACATGAAAAGTTGAGTCATATTTTTCAAGGTGAATTTTTTCTAAGAATTTCAAATCCACAATTTTTATCCAATAGCTCCTTTTTAGGTGAAATTATTTTTAAAGTTTGATTTTTTTATCTCTATTCATTTATGTTATTCTCAATCCTTGTAAAATTGATCCTCTAAATGTTAGGGGGATTGAATTTTTCTTCTCTTTTACGTGTGTTTCTTATATATACATGTTGATTGTGTACACACTTAAATGTTTTAATTATATATGCACTTAATTATAAAGTTACATCCTTTGAAATATTGAATTGAATATCATGAATATTGCATATATTATTCATTTGGATGCATTTTTGGCTGAGTTCTACATCCATCACATTGAACATGATGGTTACTTGTGGTCATGTCGACTCACTTATCTCCACTTGGGAGATATCAGATGAGGATAATTGATTCTATTCTAGTGGTTCTTATTGGAAAGAAAAATATGCTTCATGGAGGATGTACATGGAATGCGTTATAATTAAATAGGACCTTATTCCATTTATATATGAGATGGACAACAATTTAGATGACAATTCGGGTGATGGGTCCACCCCAATTGATGGTAGAACTTTCAGGAGCCATAACTTTTGCACCGTAGCTCCAATTGACTCACCATTTGAACTGTTGGAAAGATAATAATGAGGGTAACATTGTGAGATGGAATTGATCTCCTCTTGATGAATTTTTACCCCCTAAAACCCAATAGAAGTGTTCTAAATTTCAATTTTAGTAGTGTAGTCTAAAAAATAGTAAGTTTCTAAAAATAGTAATTCCTCAGATTCTGTATTGTTTTAAATCATGGAAGTTAAACCAATTCATCTCCCTCAATATTGGTGACCTTCCATATCCTTCCCACACCTTCAAAACATGTATAAATGAAGATGTAACCCGAAATGGAAATGAGACAATCTCTTCTCAGAGATAAGCATAGCTTCCATGGGTCTTGACCTCGAGACTTAGCTCTGATACCACTAGAAGACTAGTTGTCACACCAAAAGCTCTAGAGTGATCTGGGTCCTCTTCTAGACCCCTATATGGCCAGCCATGAGGACACTTGAGGTGATTCCTAGTCAGACACGTGGTGTGTGATGATCACCTCAGTGGGGAGATGTGTCCCTAAGAAGGGATGTGGATCATGTCAGGATCTTGCTCCACCAATTAGAGCACATATGATTACCTTGTATTAGCAACTAAAAATGGAATTATACCAGAATGAATAAGTAACTAGAAATATGAAACAACACAAGATTTGAGAGACAATACACAATTGTATTAAATACTCAGAAGAAAATACAATAAAGAAGATGCCACTTCTTCTTCCACCTCAAAGGCTTGCCACACCTCAATACCTTCTTCCCTCTCTCTCTCTCGGTCCCAACAATCAACTCAAATATAGAATTGATGTTCACCTCTCCAACCAGTCAGTAATTCAATACACCAAGTACACAACCGTATTCCAAGTAGATCTCCTGCTCTCTGCTGCTACCGCCAAATCACTAGACCTTACTCACCATTGTAGATCTCCAAAAGAAGCCAAGCACATCCGCTGACCAAGATCATACAAACACGAAGAACCCTTCTGATTCTCCAAACCAGTACCCACACTTGGTACTGTGGCACTAGGAGGAACACACCATTGCTCTCCTCTCTCTGAAGGAGCTTATTTTGCTCTCTTACTCTCTATCACTCATTTACAATACAACCAATGAGTCTCTTAAATAGATCTCATGCAAACAATAATTAGACACCTAATTAAAATAATTAGATCCATAGCTTCTAGTCTAAATTTGGCTCTTGACATGCAAACACTTGGTTCGTTAGCTAACTACCTGTAACATTCACAGTTCGAACCACACAGGTGACCGACATCGGTCCCTGTTTGCCTGGGGGGTGCTGACGTCGACCGACTTCTGACTGATGTCAGTTTCCTTCTGTCTGTACCCTATCAACATTGGTTTTCTTGACCGATGCCGGTGACTGTAACACTTAGCAAACACTCTGCAACCTCCTTAACTCCTCCTATTTGCATCCTGGTGAAGCTTTTAGCTCCAAAACCTAATAGATCAATATATGTATAGATTCATATTCCCACTGACCCTTGTCAATATAATGACTAGGCTAACTCTTGTGATTGTGTCTATGGTCACTTATTTATGCACATTTCATAGGATCTATACCACCATGTGGAGCACACAGAGTGTCCTTGCACTATTTGGATCACTTTTCATACTCTTTTCAAATATCCCACTGAGATTTATATCACTCCTCTTCCTCTTAATTATATTTCTTGTGATGACACATTCTTGATGAATAGTTCACTTCCTTCTATCAATCCCCCACTACAAGATGAGATTATAATAGTCCTTAACTATCCTATTATAGAGTCTAGATTCACTCTTATATAAGATGTTTCTCTTTCAGATCTATTAAAGATTTTCTCTTCATAGTAGGACATTTTATGGGATGTGTAATGTAGTCACATGACATGCATTAAGATTTTACCTTCCTCTATTGCTAGTATATTTTAGAGGTATTCCTTCAAGAGCTTCCAATGATTATTTATATAAATATTACATACATATTTTTGATTCACCTTATTGGGACACTTTTATACCATACATCTCTTCTTTGTTATAGAGTCTCACATTTTGGATCTAGATGACACCATTCAGGACATTTGTCTTCTCTTTGATGCCAACTTTCTTGGAGTTACATATTCTTATCTAGATGTAATGAGGATACTTATAAACCCTCCTAATCTCTCTCCTTCATTTTATGATTCCTTATTTCCATATTACACAATTAGTCTTATGATTCCTAATCATATTTTACAACATTTGAACACAAGTTTGGATAAATTTGAGTATTTTATAGAGATATACATTTTGATTCTTGTCTACATTCTAATTGAGTATTAATTTAGTAGTTTGATAGCTTGAGCTATCTTTATTCTAAAAGGAAAAGACATCATTTATTTTATATAGATCTACTATATCCTTAACCATGCGATGTTCTTCACTTATCTTCTCTCTTCTTTATGGAGGCATGCATTTACCATATTTTACAAGATATAAGGTGGTTATAGGAAATTATATCTTTTAATGGGTTTTTTATCCCACTATTCTTCTTTTCTCTCGATTGAGGGGGAAATTTTTCTACAATTTTTATCCTTTTATATACTTTATGAGAGATTGATACATACTTGGGTACCTAATTAGGCCTTTGTGTTGGGACCTAATTCTTCTACCCACCTAAGCAATGCTTAAGGGTTTGTTGGTTTAGGATTTTTCCCATTATGTGGTTTTACCTACTTAGTCTAGTTAGCTAGATTAGGTGTCACTTAGGTGTGTAATAAAGTTCATTAGGGAAGACAATCACACATTCATGAGTATGTGAGGACATGTCAATCCTCCACCTATATAATGAAACTTCCTATGTACTTTTGGCTAACTAACTTAGAATGTTATTATATTAAATGATTTTACACATTATGAATTTTATTCTCTCATGTGTTCATTGTTTAACTAATCCATATAGATTCACCTTCATGCATTAAATCATATCCAATTTTTTATCCTCAAGTATGGTTCACTCTAATAGTTATTTCATAGAAAGGATAGATCTAGTGGAGGGAGACTGAGACCCCTAGTTGGTGTATCTAGCTTATCCAATTAGATCACCCCAAAGAGGCATGTCCCTATCATTTCACCCATAGAATGGATAGCTAGGTATACTATTAATGTTCCTAGAGTTATTTATGACTTACCTTGGAACCTAGAGAGGTACCTTCCCTAGTTCACACCCAATGGAGGATGCACCACCAAGGATCATGTGACTTCATACAAGATGACCCTTAGACTCCTAAATGTGGATCATGAATATGTGGCATGAATACTATACCATTATACTTTGATTCATGTAGTGTATGACTATTTTCTAAACCTACCTAAATATTCCATCACATGATGGGAGATGTTTATCAAAACCTTTTTATCTCAATTTAGACAAGTCATCGACCCTAGCATCCTATATAATTATTTTATTAGCATAAATATATAGTTAAATGATACCATTAGGTCATTAAATTATAGGTTATATAATATGTACATCAAGTTCATTATGATATATAGGCATGATGTTCAACTAGCTTTCTAAATGTATAAGAATTCCCTCTATCCATAGACATTGATTTTCTTGCGCAAGTATCCCCTCATTGTGCATTTACGAATAGCATATGATAAGGCCATAAAATTAGATAATAAACTAAACCCTCAAGTTAAAATGTCACCAACCATCCCAAATATAGTACCAAATATACTTACCTCAAACTATATTTTTAATGGTAAGTAAAATGTGCCAATGTCATAGCCAGTGCCTGTAACAAACTAGCTTCCCTTAAGTTATGTTACAAATAACCAATAGTCAAGCCTCCTAATCATAATTAATAATGAATTATTACCTTAATCTCATAATAAAACACTAATACCTACCATGAAAAAAGTCAAAATGATACCCCAAAAATCTACTAAGAATGAGTTGGATGTCATACAGTGTATGGTACATAAAATTAGTAATAACTTCTTAGGTCTCTAAAGGCAAGTTAGTAAAAAGGGTGTGGAGAATCCCAAAATTAATTTTACCTATTATAGGCATGACCACCCATATAACCATTTTACCACCCCTATAAACAATCTAACAACCAACCAGATCCCTTTCCCAACAAGTTTTTTGAGATTAACAAATGCGAGTTGGCACTACCAAACTAATGTCATGTTCATAACATAGTTTAGAATGATGATTTTTATTGTGTCAAGTTATATAGTCCATTTGACATATTATAAATATAAATGGAATAATATGAAGTGTTCCTAAAGCACCCAAACACCATTAATCACCCTGATGCTCCTAATTCTTCAATATCCCCAATCATGGATATGGTATTAAAAAAATGGAATTACCTAGCCAAAAGGATAATGAATCATAAGAAGCTACCAATGAGGTAAATGCTTTACATCAGTATCATAGAAACAACTACACTCTTAGGAATTGAACACAACATCAACCCCTTACTATGTCCACACCTCCCAACAATGGTGAAACCCTTCCTAATCCTAGAGATTAAAATGATCCTCCACCTATAAAATCCAATAACCCTAATCCCCTTGAAGAGATCCAACCTACTCCTAGAAAGACTAGTTATAGCATGGTATATTACGTGAATAATATCAAGGCCAACATCATGTTGTAAGTGTTTACCTATATCACTAAGTAAATATACATCCTTCTAAAATACCTAAGAAATAAACCAACTTAGCCCAAGCCTACTATTATCCCCACCAATGTACTCATACATAAGAATAAGTTTGAGGTTCCCCCTTTCCTCCTTACATTCAGGTTATTTGGGAAGAACCTAAAAAATTCTATTTGACTTGAGAGCCTCAACAAACATCATGTCTATTGGGATTTGCCAAATATTAGGGTTAACACATTAAAATAGACAAAATAGTAGTATAATTGGATAAATATGAGGTTAAGGTAGTAGGTGAGCTCTTAAATGTCTACATGTAGTTGAAATCTAAACCTAGATTCTAGTATTTTATAGGCATTCAAGTGGTGGAGATATAGGAAGCTTATAGGATGTTTCTTAATAAGGATTGGTTAAAGACCCTAAATAGGTATATGGATATATGTTTCTCCCATATTTGGTTGCCTTGGAGAGATGTGGCTAATAAAATTCATGTAGACATAAAACTTAGGAAGAAACATATGAAAACATAATATACTATAGTTAATGATAAGGTAAACATAATATCCTCTAGCATAGCTACTTATGTTTTTTCCATAGACTATGATAAAAAGGAATCTATAATGACTTTGTGTCATTAGTTTTATGGTACCTTTATTTTTATGGAGCCTATTCTAAGTAGGGATCTGGATCCAAATTATTACTCATTGACCCATAATGAAAGTGACACTTATCTACCTATAGGTTATAATTCTCTTATACCAACAAACTTATGAAATATGAATCCTTCATCCTAGGGCTACAGTTCACCTTAAAACATAAATTCAAGGAACTAAAAGTGTTTGGGGTTTTTGAATTAGTATTCATCTAGGCTAGGAGAAAATTTCAATGCAATTTGTCCTATCTAAGGATATACAAGCATCAATCATGTGATTTTATATAAATATTTAGTGTTTTTAAATTCATCCTCATTCTTAGGGAGGAAAACTAACTAGTGTAGGCATATTTGGATGCAAACCTAACACCCTTAGATGACTCAGGTATGAAAATAATTTATAAGAGCTTGTCTTATGCCCATCAGTCTAAAATAATGTAAAAACCTTTTGATTCTTTGAATAAGACTAACATATATTAGATTTACTTTATATTTTAGGAATCTTTGATCCCCAAGTTATAGATGAGGAAATTAGAAATGATTCTAAAGATGAGGATTGTGATCAAGATAGAATTATGAACTTGAAATAAAATTGGGTTCCTAAAGGTATGATCTCCCTCAAGAAAATGTCTGAATTTTACAGGTATACACATAGACCACATAAAATTATATGCCTATAGTAATGGTCAAGAAAAATCAATAAGGGATCAATAGACTAGCTATGAGATGTTAATATTGGATTTTATTTCACTCTTGTTGAGATTAAATTACTCAAAATCTTGTTGATATTTTTGTGGCCAACACAACCTCTTTTCTTTAAAAATAGGGGACCCTTCTTTAAAATGATAACTCAAAGTTCCTTGACCATATATCTCACTCTAAATAACTTCATTAGGATAAAATCCTCAAATTCCCATTCCAAAATGTTCTCCCTAAGTTTATTATTGTTTTTAGTGGTATATTGATCCTTTTTAAGATCCCATATGACCTCTAAATTTAACATAGTCAAGCCTTGGTGATATCCCAAAATAAACTAGGCTCTTTCTTACTGGGTTAATACACTAACTTTTATGCAGAATTATTTTCACTAAAAACTCTTAGGGTATCAAACTCCTAGAGCATCAGTCTAATAGAATGTCAAAATCCTAGAATCCTATGTGGTACATGATGAAATCTAGCTAGAAGTTAGGTGAGCATTTTATTCATTGGTTTTATTTTACTTAGTCTATTTTCATGGATTTTCATAAGAGAAATTGTTGAATTAAAATAATTTTCATGGATAGTTGTTAATGAATTCAAATCATGTCATAGCTTAGCCAATCAAGGTGCCTCAACATCAAATTTTTTAGTTTCTCAAACCTAACATAGATGTCAAAGCCTAAGAAAGCCTGACCAAATGAAAAGACATTGCATGGCTTAGAATTCAGAGTTTCTAGGATCCAACCATTAATCTTACCCCACTTTTAGATGTGTCAATCTCCTAGGTTGTATAGACATGTCAAAATTTGAGAGAGCCTAACCAAATGATAGGATGTCACATGGCCTAAAAGTTAAAGTTGTCAAGATATAACCAATAAGCTCACCCCACTATCAAATGAATCAGTCTCCCTAGTTTGACAAAGATGTCAAAACTTGGGGAAGCCTAACCAAATGAGAAAATGGAGTATGACATGTTATTAGGCTTATCAATCTCTTAGACCTAATAGATATGTTAGGGCCTAGGTAAGCCCAACTTATCACATCAATCCATGTGGCATTTCCATACAAGATTGGTAGGGAGATCCTAATAGACCCCAAAATTGTCAATATGAAGTATAGTTAGATTCAAAGGGATAATCAAAGGATGTCATGCATATTCCATCTAACATTCTCTTTCTCTACAGTGTATAAAGACAAAGCACTAGGATGAACCTAGATGTCAACCATTGTAATGGACAAAATACATATAACAAAAATGAGTAATTGTTCAAGAAGCCTTCAAGATGATATGGATGTGTGCCTACCACACTTTGGGAAGTAATTGAATGGGTCATGATTAGATAATATAAAATATCATGTCATAATCACCAAATCTAGTAGGTGATGTATAATTGAGATCTCTAAGTTTAATTCATGATTAGGAAATAAATGGGAGGAACAAGCCACCAATTTGAATTTTAATTTGTACCAAATTAATCATTGAATGCCATCAATGCAAGAGATATATGTGGATCAATAAAAGTGCCTCAAGATGAGCTCATTAATGGTTATTCATCCTAGCTTCCTAGAATCCATGCCTTGCTTTCTACTCCAGCTAGTTCCCTTTGTGTCTTCCCCTTTACTTAATTTTCCTTGTAACTAGAATCCATCCTAGATGAAATGGATACCTCATCCTCAAACCTTAAAACCAAGACAAAATACCAATATACTACATTCCCATATGGTTTGATATGTTTCAAATACTATAATGATATATGTAATGCCATTGATCTAGTATCCAAGTCTTTCGATAGTGATGATGAGGATGAGGAAAAAATTTAAAATGCCCTCTAGGCCAATGATAAATGTGGGCTACATAGATCCATGACTAAACCTAAGGTCTTTCCCTACATTGACTTGTTCAAAAATTATTGTGTATAGTGAAGTAGGGATAATATGGCATTCAAGACATGGTATTCTCTATGAACAACTACCATCATATCACTGACACCTTTAGGGTAGATTTCAAGGATTACTACAACCTCCTTAAGTACACCTTGTCTTATGATTCAGTCTTCATGACTGTCTAGACTATCACTATCCAGATTCATGGCATCCTAAAGGACTAGGTTGAGAACCCAAATGTAAGTTGGGTTATCAAGATGGATATGAATACATATACCATCCACACTTTTAAAGAGGGAGTATATATTTGGATGATCATGTTTGATTAACTTTTAGGTGAGAGTGACTATCTACATGTCAACCTCTTATATAGTCCCCTTCTTCACATAATCCTCCAAGATGGGTAGGTCCCTAACCTAGGAGGGATAATCAATTTCAACATGATCAAGGTGGTTTTTAATGCCTGGTGAGGTGGAAATTTCTATATGATGAGCTACCTATTGGATGTGGTCTATGGGACCCTCATCTTCAACATGTTTGTCTTTCCTACATGGGTTCCTATAAGATTGATGGTCTATTGAGTATTTTATAAGCTATACAACCACCATTATCATAAAAATATTAGGGAGATTTATGAGTCATTCTACCCAGTGGTCTATAATTCCATTAATGAGAAAACCATGCCTCAGCTATCAAAATAAACTAGGGACTCCCTTACCTCCATTGGTGATACTAATATTGTCAAGAGGATAACATCATTTAGGTGGTAGGCATTCTTAAATATCCCCTTTTCTTACCCTACTAGGTCCTAAAGCATGTTGGGTGAATATTTTGTCAACCAGATAATTGGTGAGTAAAATAGGTCTCTTTAACCACAACATAGGGAGATTGGTCGTCTAGATGTATGGATTTACCACATCAAAAGGGGACAAATCTCTCCTCTCATCAAGGGGAGGTTCCCTTATAACTATGAGGAGCTATATACTCTCTGTGTGTGTGTGTGTGTGTGTGTGTGTGTGTGTGTGTGTGTGTGTGTGTGTGTGTGTGTGTGTGTGTGTGTGTGTGTGTGTGTGTGTGTGTGTGTGTGTGTGTATAAAAAATAACACTCAGGGGTAGGACAACACCATCCATCTCTCTTTTTTTAGAGATGATGTACACAAACAAAGGAAAAAATCTTGATGAGAACATTGAAGGCACTTCTCTTTTTTCAAAAATGATCTTGCAGGGAATAGCAGGAGTTCTTTCAGGTAGTGACAAGTAACTGGTAACCAAGGGCATGGTAACCAGCAGCCTGAGATGTAGCACAAAGTCTCCACCTTGACTACCCAAGAGTGATATATGAAGGACAATGAGGGCACAAAGTCATCCCAAGGTCCTTTACATAGGAATAAAAAATGAAGGATAATGAGGGCACAAAGTCATCCTAAGATCCTTCACACAAGAACAGAAATAAAACACTCTAAAGGTAATTATGGGGGCACAAAGTCTCTCCATAATTGGCTTCAGGACACCTTCCTGATTACTTCCACTAGTTCTACTTGTTAGATCAAATAAACAAGAACACATTTAGAAGATAGACATAAGAATAATCTCCTAAAATGATACAAGCTATAACAGCACAAAGTCTGCAAGTCACTTGCTTTCTCATTCAAATAAAATAATATGAACAACAATCTGAACTCAAAGTCTCAGTATTCACCTTTCAATTTGGGTAGAGTTTTGCTTCTGTATTAGGAAGATCTCCTTTGCATAATGAGAGAAATTACAATGTATAGCAACCAAGCAAGGCTTGGCACTCTTTTCCATGGGATGGCCTATGTTGTAGTCAATGCCTTCAATGTACCCTCAATTCTACATGGATGGCCATGCTAAGAATAGTGTATTGCCTTAACTATGGCATGCCCATCCATCTTATATGTCTCTTCCTTAGTATAGATTGTCTGGTCTTTTTTCTAATGTCTGCATAGCTGTCTAATTTGCCATTACTTCCAGGAAGAAAAATAGGTGGCACCTTCAATGCTTGCAAGCCAAAATATCTGCTTAGTGGACTATTCCACCTACTAAAATTACTTTTGCACAAATATTTTAGGTTTTTCCCTCTTTCTACTTTTGTCTTTTCCAGATTTGTCTCTTCTTGTAATTTAAACTCTCAGGGCTACATTCCCAGCTTTGCCCACTCTTTCAGCTCCTCCATCAACGGTTCTTCCCTTTAGAATTTTGGCCTTTGAATGCATTCAAGCCCACGCTCAAGCCTAAAAAGATCAATATCTATTTTATTGCCATAAACTTGATGTCTTTAGGTTCATTGTCCTCCTTAGCAATTCCTTCATGTCTTTCTTGCTTGTTTTGGCCACTTTCTATTGATCTCACCAAGTGACACATGGTATTTTCTGCTTTCGAGGGTCCTATGGAAGATGACATGTGGTGGCTTCCACCAAGCTCTTAGAAACATTGTAGAAACATTTGGGACTCATTTTATATTCAAGCAGATGATGACACTTGTCACGCTCCACTTAACCTTAGTAACTCACATGGGGCCCACCACAGTTCTTATGAAACAAAAGGAATAAACTATGGATGTTGACACTTGTCAGCTTCCATTGAGTTATAATGGAACATGTGGCATGTTTCATAGCTTTGAAACTTATTAGAAACTATGTCTTGGTAGACAACATTTGGTAGCTTCTGCTTCGACTATGTAAGGGACACGTGGCAGCTTCTGCTGCACTTTTGAGGTTTGATCTTTCTCAAAGGGAACCTACCTTTCAGGGTCTTGAAAGATGGTTCATTTTCTGAGTGTTGAGTTTCTTCCATGAGGGTACCTACCCTTCAGGATCTTCTAAGTGGCCTTTAGGCTTTAATTCATTCAAACAAAATGTCTGAAGGAATTTCTTCACTTTGTCTTTTTCTATCAGGCATTTTTCTTTAGGATTTTCTCTTCAGTCGGGCTTATTTCCTTCAAATAAAAGTCTAAAGGAATTCCTTCAAACTTTTTGTTTAAAGGAAACATCCTTAACAACTTTTCCATGGGATTTCCTTTCAAAGGAATTCCTTTGCTCGCTCAGCCTTTGAAATGGTCCACCTACTCCCTGCCTGCCCTCTGCAAGGGCTATCTGACCCCCAAGGTTGCCTTTTGGAAAAGTTTCAAAGGTCCATTTTGGCTCTTACATACCCTCCAAAAGGGTACTTGTCCTTTGGGCTCTTGGAAGACCCCTTTGAACTTCTCGACTGAAAAAATGGCTAAGTGTTGAGCCTATTTCTTTCTTATAGAGTTCATAGAAGCCAACCTGCAGAGTCTGTAGATTTGAGTTTGTAGATCTAAAAGAGTCTGTAGATGTGAGAAATTGGCTTGCAGAGTCTATAGTTTTGAGGCCTTAATATTTCATAGATTTGAACCTACCTATAGAGTCCATATAATTTGAGTCTATAAAAATGAACCTGCCTACAGAGTCTATAGAAACCAAGTCCATAGTTTTCTCTAACCTTGAAAGAGTTTGTAGAAATCTAGCTTGCAGAGTCCGTAGAAACCTATCTGTGAAGTTCATAGTTCCACCTATAGATCCATAGATTTGAGTTCATAGAACTAGGGGAGTCTATAGATTTGAGTCCATAGATTTCTTCCTACAGAGTCCATAGATTTCTTCCTGTAGAGTCCATAGAAATGAACTTGCAGAGTCTGTAGAAACCTATGGAATCCATAGATTTGAGCCTATGAAGTCCGTAGTTTCAAGCCTGTAAAGTCCGTAGATTTTTTAAAAGCTTGAAGAATGGAGAATTATAATGCATAGAAAAAAATTTGAAAAGGGAAGAGAGGATTTTAGTCTGTAGGACCAAAATATTTCATATGTTATCCCAAAAATGAGTGACATTTTTTGGGAACAATAGCTAGCTCTAGTTGGGGAACTTCCTTCAGATGAAAACTTGGAACACAACTAAGGGGAGTAGAAACCAAAATCTCTAGTGCCTTTAAAGTATGCCAATGGGCTATGGAGTCATTCTACCAAAAAAGAAAGGCTCCAAAAAATGAAAATGAAAAGATCAAAACAAAACCAAAGACTACAAATATACATATGTACAGGTGAACTTATCTGATACTTTAAGAATTAAAGTGATCTAGATGATACCCATTATGAGACAATGAAAATGGAATTCTATCTTGATAAAATAGCAAGAAACCATTTTGTCCCCAGAGTCAGTGATGGGTGAATGGAACTCTCCACTAGGAATCACATTTCTTGTGCACTCCTTTTGGTTCTCTCTTCTTGTGCCATGGCAAGATGTGCTCTCTAATCCAAAAACCATAAATCTTTGCTCTCTTGGCAAAGAGTTCCTTTTGCTAACTTTAGAGCACAGTAGTATAGTCCACTACCATAACTCATTATTCTATTGGTTCAATCTAGCACATGTTTTGATTGTCCCCCTCAGACTCATGACAAACCATCAGTTCAGCATCTCCTTTGGCATGAAGAAGTTTGACATCTTCATCTTGAGCAGCCTTCAATCTGAGTAATAGAGATTCATACTCGGTAGTGTTGTTGGTGTTGCTAAACTACAACTTATGTGAAGGAGGAAGAATATCTCCTTGAGGAGATATCAACACCATCTTGGCTCCAACACTGGTAGAGGAATTCTTGGATCCAAACATCATCAAAAATTGATCTTCTATCAAATTTTTCTTCATTAGAGAGGGAAGATCCTTTTTCATCAATACTACACCCTATCAATTCTTCTGATGTTTTTATTGAATCAATCTTTGGATCACCACCTACAAGATTTTCATCAGCTAAAACGTGAGCATCCCCTATGGATAAGAAGTAATTACCCCTGCCTAAAGACTCAAATAGAATCTAAGCTTTAGGTGCTGATGTCTGAGTGACAACATATTTTGCCTCCTTTTCAGGGAGCAGCCTCTTCATGACACCTTAGATAGGGATCCTTACCTCATATAGGTCCATGCTCAACTCTCCTCTAACATTCTTGCAAAAACCTCATCCCAGTAGAATGTCATATGAGGTTGGGATGTTAGGCACCAGGACTGTCATCTTGATTCTCTTGTCTAGGAATGTTGCAAATGTAAATTAGGCATCCTTGATCTATCCTAGTAGTGGCACTTATTTTTTCTCCATGGAGAAACATCTCCCAAATGTCTTGGTCAGTATGAGACCAAGAGACTCTACCACTTTGGTAGGCATGACATTGTCAAATACACTACAATCAATGATGTAATTACTCAGCTTATGACCATTTATCAATAGGGAAACATAGAAAGGCTCCATTTTCCTAGGGGTAGTAGGAGGAGTAATGACAAGATTGTTTGGGATGAGCATGTTCCTTGGGGGATCATGAGTTACCTTTCTAATCTCTTATCCTATAGGGATAGTTGTATTCTTCACACATTCCACCAACCTATCCAACTACTCAGGGTTGGCTTGTAGGAATTCAAATTTAGTCATTTGAATTTTGGTTTTCTTGACATGGTCAATTATGTCAAATGACCGAAATGGACTAGGAAGAGAGGATGGGAGTTCATCCTTTTGGTTTTTTGGAGGGGGAGGACTGACCTATGAATTTAAATTTGAAAGTGCAGAAATGTTTGGGGTACTTACTTTTTTAGCAACCACTAGGTCCTTTGGCTGAAAAGGCAGAGTGGTTCCATGCTTAGCAATTGAAATTGTTGGTTGAGGTCACTCTATCTTTTCTTTATCAGCTAGTTGGGCTGACTAGTTGTTAGACCAGGTGAACACTGCATATGATCCCTCAACTACTTCATCTTTACTTCTTCGTTCATCTTGGTAATTCAAGAAACTAATGTTGGATTTGTTAGCTAATTCTTCTTGGTTCTTCGTGAAGAGATCAGCATCATTTTCTTGATCAAACTCAGGTTAGAAAGAAAAATCATGTTCAATTTCTAGATATCCAACTATTGAGTTGGTTAGGGGTGCTTCAAGGGCAAGGTTCCTTTATGGGGGAGGAAGATGATTTGGCTACCCTTGATTCTTGGTAGCATTACCTTGGTATGCCTCATTTTGAAATGTCTTCCTTGACATATCTCGATTAGGGGGAGTAGACATACCTTGGGCCATTTGTCTTTTCAAGGCTAGTAGTTCATTTGCCAGCTTTTGCACCATTTGATCCATGGTGCTTATAGATGGATATTCTAAAGATGAAGAGGATTTACCTCTGTTAGGATCTCTCCTTATCTTACCTACTAAGATAAGGTCATATTCTACCTCAATAGCCAAGTCTTAAGTAGCAGCAAGGTCTATGTGTCTAGCTTGTCTTAGTAAAAAACTCACTCTAGGAAGCTGTGAGTTGATGAAGAAACACTTGAGATTCTTAGGTGTCAACTGGGTGATCATGGGAATCATATTCCTCAGCTTGTCCAACTTGGTAATAAGTCCCTCATAGGTTCATGGGGCTCCTTATTCATTTGTGTGAGATGGGCCAGCAAAGCATGTGCATCTTTTGTAGGCTTGAACCTTTCTTTGAATTTGGCTTTGAGTGTGTCCAAGTCAATCATTGAACTAGCATGTAGATGGTATAACTAGTCTGCAATAGCACCTTGTAGTGTTTCCATGAAAATCTTGACTACCACATCTTCAAATTCCATGCCTATCACACCATAGGCTATGTTGAAGGCTACAATGTGTTCATCAGGATGAACTCTCCCATCACCAAAGAATTTGGGGAAATTATTTCTTGAGCTACATGGAAGTTCATGTAGAGGTGGAGTAAGATTTAGTGGGTCAAATGAGTTACCCCAGGGGCCTTAAACTTCCATGATTGGATTATGAAAAAGAGGGATAACAAATCTGAGTGGCGTATGGATAGGTAAAGTTTTGCTAAAAGTAGAAAAAGAAGCTCTACCTCGTACTGGTGACCTAGTAGGGGTAGGAGGAAGAATCCTAGTTCATTGAAGGTGAGGTTGTGGAGGAAATAACTCAAAATTTCTCTACTACACCAACTCAAAAATAAGGTCAACAACACCTTGATATTTTTAGCTTCTTGTATAGCGTGGAGCTACCAAATTGTAGAATAAAAATAGAAAAGAATTGGCCCTACTTTAGTGTGAATCTTGAAAATTCAAACTACGTGTTTTATCCCAATTAGCATGGGGGTGGAAGAAGATGGTAAGGCTATAATGATAGTGGGTAAGACACAGAATGGAGTCTCTAAAGTCTATAATGGATAAGGGTAGGGACTACTTCAATCTAAAACTTGAGGCTTCAGACTACATGTTCTTCCCTAGCGGAGTTGCCAAAAACTATTGGGTGAGTATTTTGTCTACCAGCTAATTGGTGAGCAAATTATGTCTCTTCAACCATAGCATAGGGAGATTGGTCATCTAGATGTGTAGGTCTACCACATCAAAAGGGGAAAAATCTCTCCTCTCATCAAGGGGAGGTTCCCTTATAGCTATTAGGAGCTATATACTATATATATATGCAAAAAATAACACTCAGGGGTAGGACAACACCATCCATCTCTCTTTTTTTAGAGATGATGTACATAAATAGAGGAGAAAATCCTAGTGAGAACACTGAAGGCACTTCTCTTTTTTTATAAATGATCTTGTAAGGAACAATAGGAGTTCTTTCAGGTAGTGACAAGTAACTGGTAACCAAGGGCATAGTAACCAGCAGCCTGAGATGTAGCACAAAGTCCCCACCTTAACTGCCCAAGAGTGAGATACGAAGGACAATGAGGGCACAAAGTCATCCTAAGGTCCTTTACATAGGAATAAAAAATGAAGGATAATGAGGGCAGAAATTCATCCTAAGGTCCTTTACATAGGAATAAAAAATGAAGGATAATGAGGGCACAAAGTCATCCCAAGATCCTTTACACAAGAACAAAAAGAAAACACTCTAAAGGCAATTATGGGGGCACAAAGTCTCTCCATAGTTGGCTTCAAGACACCTTCCTAATTACTTCCACTAGTTTTTCTTGTTATATCAAATAAACAAGAACACATTTAAAAGACATACATAAGAACAATCTCCTAAAATGATACAAGCTATAACAACACAAAGTCTGCAAGTCACTTTCTCATTCAAATAAAATAATATGAACAATAATCTGTGCTCAAAGTCTCAATATTCACCTTTCAATTTGGGTAGAGTTTTGCTTCTATATTAGGAAGATCTCCTTTGCATAATGATAGAAATTATAATATATAGCAACCAAGCAAGGCTTGGTGCTCTTTCCCATGGGATGGCCCATGCTATAGTCAATGCCTTCAATGCACCCTTAGTTCTGCCTGGAGGGCCATGCTAGGAATAGTGTATTGCCTTAACTATGGTGTGCCCATCCATATTATATGTCTCTTACTTAGTATGGACTATCTAGTCCTTTTTTTGATGTCTGCACATTTATCCAATTTTTCATTACTTCCAGGAAGAAAAATAGGCAGCACCTTTAATGCTTGTAAGCCAAAATATTTGCTTAGTGGATTATTCCACCTACTAAAATTAATTTTGCATAGATATTTTGGGCTTTTCCCTCTTTCTACTTTTGTCTTTTCTAGCTTTATCTCTTCTTAGAATTTAAACTCTTGGGGCTACTTTCCTAGCTTTGCCCACTCTTTCAGCTCCTCCATCAACAGTTCTTCCCTTTGGTGTTTTGGCCTTTGAATGCATTATAGCTGGTGCTCAAGCCTACAAAGATCAATAGCTATTTTATTGCTGAAAATTTTATGTTTTCAAGTCTGTCATCCTCCTCATCAATTCCTTTGTGTCTTTCCCACTTGCTTTGACCACTTTCTACTAATCTCAGCAAGTGACACATGGCATTTTCTACTCTTGAGGGTCTTACAGAAGATGACACATGGCAGATTCCACTGAGCTCCTAGAAACACTATAGAAACATTCAAGACTTATTTTAGATTCATACAGATGATGACACTCACTGTGCTCTACTTAACCTTAGTAACTCACCTAGGGCCCACCATAATCCTTATGAAATAAAAGGAAGAAATTGTAGATGTTGACACTTGCCGACTTCCACTGAGTTATAACAGAACATGTGGCATGTTCCATAGCTTTGAAACTTATTAGAAATTATGTCCCAACAAATGACACTTGGTAGCTTCCACTTCGACTCTGTAAGGGACACATGGCAGTTTCCACTACACTTTTGAGGTTTGATCTTTACCAGAGGGAACTTGCCTTTTGGGGTCTTGAAATATGGTTCATTTTTTGAGTGTTGAGTGTCTTCTGTGAGGGTACCTACCCTTCAGGATCTTTTGGGTGGCCTTCAGGCTTTAATTCCTTTGGATAAAATGTCTGAAGGAATTTCTTCACTTTATCTTTTTCCATCAAGCATTTTTTCATAGGCTTTCTCTTTGATCAATCTTATTTCCTTTAGACAAAAGTCTGAAGGAATTCCTTTGCTCACTCGGCCTTTGAAATGGTCCACCTGCTCCCTACCTTCCCTCTGCAAGGGCTATCTAACCCTTAAGGTTGCCTTTCATAAAAGTTGTAAGGGTCCATTTTGGCTCCTATGTGCCCTTCGCAAGGGCACTTGTCCTTCAGGCTCTTGGAAGACCCCTTTGAACTTCTCGATTGAAAAAATGGCTAAGTGTTGAACCTATTTTTTTCCTATAGAGTCCATAGAAGCCAACCTATAGAGTTTGTATATTTGAGTTCGTAGATCTGGGGGAGTCTGTAGATGTGAGAAACTGGCCTGTAGAGTCCATAATTTTGAGGCCTTGAGAGTCTATAGATTTGATTCTGCCTGTAGAGTCCATAGAATTTGAGTCCATAGAAATGAACCTGCCTGCAGAGTCCATAGAAACCAATTCCATAGTTTTCTCTAACCTTGAAAGAGTTCATAGAAATATAGCTTATGGAGTCCATAGAAACCTATTTATGAAGTCCGTAGTTCCACCTACAGAGTTCATAGATTTGAGTTCATAGAACTGGGGGAGTATATAGATTTGAGTCTGTAGATTTCTTCCTACAGAGTCTGTAGAAATGAACCTATAGAGTCTGTAAAAACCTATGGAGTCCGTAGATTTGAGCCTACGGAGTCCATAGTTTCAAGCCTGTAGAGTTCGTAGATTTCTAAAAAACTTGAAGAATGGAGAATTAGAATGCACATAACAATCTTTGAAAAGGGAAGAGAGGATTTTAGTCTGTAGGACCAAAATATTTCATATGTTGTCCCAAAAATGATTGACATTTTTTAGGGACAACAAAGCACATAACAAAGCAATAAATTATGTATCATCTGGTCAAATGGATCTTCAAGCATTACATCAATCATTAATAAAACGCATTCTCACCCATCCTAATCACTATTAAGCAACATGTATATAGCGCCTTCCCTCTTTTATATAAAATGGTAGTCAAGAGGGACTCTTTAGCCCTAGTAAGAGCTAAGCACTAGGATTAAGACCTGAATGATATCATTAGGACCCATTTAGATAAGTACTCAACCTATCTCAACCTCAACTATGGCCACCAGTCTAAGGATGATGATGAGATCTATTTGAATATGGCTGATTGATAAGGCTACCAATTTCTTACTACTATAGCCTCATCCATGCTTATTATATGCCCTTTTTCTATATAAATCCCATAACTATCTATCACTAATGCAAATGAATGAATGAAGTTATGATTTTGTATGTTCATTAATGTGTGTGTGTGTGTGTGTGTGTGTGTGTGTGTGTGTGTGTGTGTGTGTGTGTGTGTGTGTGTGTGTGTGTGTGTGTGTGTGTTATAAATTATGGATGCTTTTCCTTGATTGAATTATATTGGTCTGAATTTATCTAACAAGCATTTGAAGGATAATGTAAATCTATAAAATCTTGCTATAGTCATAGCTTCTCTAGGCTACCCATAGCAACTATAGGCTTCACCTACAATTTGTTTATAGCTACTACAAAATACCTATAGTAATTATAGGCTTCACCTATAGGTTTATTATAGCCACTGTGCCCATAACAACTATAGGCTTCACCTATAGGTTTATTGTAGCTACTATAGAATGCCCATAATAACTAAAGGTTGCTTTTAGCCATTGTAGGGTACTTGTAACTACCATGCAAAGTAGAGTCATTATTAAGGAGACCTTGTAGATACATCCAGTTATCTTTGGAAACTAATGAAAAATTGAGAAGAATCATAGTTATATGGATTCCCTACATTCAAGGACACATTGGAAATGCTATCAAAAATAGTAAATACAAGGATAATGAGAAAAGACAAAAGGAGATAAAATAGCAAAATAATATGCCTTGTATATTACCTAGTCAAGCCTAAAATAAGTAATTTTGGTTACTAACTACTTGAAGGTTGACTAGGGTAGTTTCTAAGTATTTGTATTATTTCCTAGTTTGGTGTTTTTAGTTTAGAACCAATAAACTACTTTTTTTATTTAAAGGTAGAACTTAGAATAGATTAGGGAGATAGATAATTTTAAGGAGATATTAGTAGAAGTTTTAACTATATCCTTTATATCCAAAATTGAGTAATGAGAAATTTAAATTTGTAAGAAGTTGTGAATTCTTTCATAGAGGGATTGGAGATCAGTTATGAATGAGGAAGGGCCCCCTCAAAATGAGCTATTGTGAAGATCCTAACCCTCCTTGATTGTTAGTATGTTGTGTGAGTAGATTTTACTATTAAATTTGATTCTATAAGTGTGATGCATGTATGATACATAAGTGTGGAATAGTTCTATAATTATATCATAGCAATTTCATAATATAACTACTCAGTAAATTTAGCATAAATCTATTGTACTACAACTAGAAAAATAAGATGATTTCTGAATTAGTAATGCATATATAGTGCTGACACTCTTGAAAAGCTTACGCACCCAGGGTTGATAATTAATGTTTAATCAGACTAGTGAATATGGTATTCACTAGGTAATTAGTCTACATAACATTTTGGTTCCATTGCTAGGGAGGGTGTTAATTATTGTTTCTGAAAATAATCATTAAAATTTTCTTGATTAATGCACTATTCTACCTAATCAAGCAAGTCAAGTGAGGACACTGTGGTGTCTTATGCCAGATGTCTAAGTTTTTGGATATATAGTTCTAGCTAGGCAAGTTGAGTGAGGCCATTGTATTGGCTTATGCCAGATGTCTAAGTTTATAGAAGTAAATAGTGCATGAGTTTTTGATTACATGTTTCTAGAATAAATTTCTTGCTTTCATTTCCTGATTTCTAGAATAAATTTCTTACTTTCATTTCTTGTTTTCTAGAATAAATTTATTGCTTTCATTTCTTGTTTTCTAGAATAAATTTCTTGCTTTCATTTCTTATTTTCTAGAATAGATTTTCTTGCTTTCAGTTCTTATTGTTTTAGACTAAATTTATCCTACTTTTAGTAGTTAATTTTTATTACTTTCTAGTAGTAAAATTTCAATTCATGTTACTTTGATTTTAGAATTCTTTTATTTATAAATTATTTTAAAAAAATTGGTCTAAAACAACCCCTTTTTGAAACACACAAAAATGAAAAAAATAACTAACTCTATGTAGGAAGGAACAGGATAGCTAAAGGAGTGACATAATGTTTATGCAGAGAGAAAGAGATTCTCAAAGGAGATTCCTATCAAACAAACCATAGTTTACTACTGAGAAAGAACCATAATTACCTATGGAAACTAAAACCCCTATTGAGGAATATACCATAAGTTGGAAGGCTCTTTAATAAGAGAACACTATAAACTAAAGAAATCAGCTTGTAAGAGAAGCACCATTAGCTCTAAAAAAGGAAATAGAAGTAGAAGAAGCATTAGTTGAGCTAATAAGAATAAATGAAGGAGAAGAAATACACAAACCAGACACTCTAGAAAGTAACATATTTATAACATTTTAACAAGTCTTTCTTGACCAAATCAAAGAAATCTCAGGAGAATCTTCAGACCCTTCATCCAGTAAAAAGACTGAGGATTAATGAGTAAATGTTATTTATCGTGCTGACCAAGGAATTGACATAGAATTTGAGGATAAGATCTTGAGCACCTTTGGTATCCATATCATAATAAAATCCATCAAGATTAGAGAAGGAGACTTTGTGGAAGACAATATAACTCCATACATAGTTACTTTTGAATGTTCTATTCCAGATGCAACAGGATTAACACAAATGAAAAAAATCCCACCCTTAACCTTGCCCAATTTCATAGGTACACTATCAAAATACCCAAACACATTCTTCTTCAAATTTTATATCCTCTGTAGAAGCTATGACTATAGGTAGAATGCACAAAAATTGAAACTTTTTCTAGCTACTCTCAAAGACTTAGCACTTTGCTAGTTTATAGGACTAGGTAGTAATTCAGTCCATACTTGGGAGGACATGAAAAAGAAATTTTTGGCCAAGAATAAAGAATATAGAAGAGGAATAAGTTATATAATAAATGACATCTTTATAATGACTCAATAAGGGGATGAATCCTTGGAGGATTATGTTAAACAGTTTATGTTTAGTGTACAAAAATTTAAGTAAAGTGCACTTGGAGAAGAACCATTGAAACTCATCTTCTTGAAAGGAGTCAGAGTAGATTTTATAGAAGCCTTGAACCTAATGATTGAATGAGATATTTCTCACTTACCATTCTCAGACATTAAAGAGCTGAGAAAGAATTATTCTAGATCTGCCATAAACAAAGTTAGGGGCAGCAAGCTTTTATTGGTAGCTACAAATGGCCTATCAAAAATAGAGGTTAGTAACATGTTGCAAGATATGAAACAAGATATCATTATCCATTTGGCCACCTAATTGGATAGCCTACATTCAAGACAAAAGTAATCATCTTTGGATTAAGCCTTGACCATTTACTATATAGACTGTAAGAATAAAAAAGTTGATTTCAGATGTCATGAGGTCTGGGCTAAAGTAGCTCACATAACAAATAAAGAACTAGAAATGGTAGAGCTACACATTTTAGAAGGAGATGGTGACCGTATTTTCTATGTTACATAAATAAGGCCATGGGTTCAATGACCACCTTATTAAGGTATAGGACAAAATCCACCTTTTTCAAATTCCACTTCCTTTAATTCATAATTTGTAAATGTTACTCCCAATTAGAATAATCCTTAGATGAACATTATACCTCCTAATTTTAATTGGTATCCACCTCAAGCAAGCTACCCCACCACTACTTGGTAGCGTCATAAAAATGTATCCCCATCTTGGATGTAAGATTGGCAACCACCCCAAGGCCCACCCTTCACAAACTAGTGGCAATAACCTTGGAGACCTAACCAGCCATGGGGTATCTCTCCAAGAGGATGTCCTCAAGAAAAAAAATAACCTCCTACTCTTATGCTAAATACATAAGCTACACCCACATCTAAGTATCTACCTACCCAACCCATATATAATCTTATAAATAAGTTGATGTAATTCACATTTAGTATTGAGCTTGTTCAGTACCCAGCATACACAATAAACATTAATGAAGTTCACCTCTATTAAAGAAATATTCTACCACCCCTAGTACCACCCATAATAATGAATTTAGATGATGAAACCCTAGAATAACATGTTAACCCACGACCATCACCTCAAAAACTTTCTAAACTAGTACATAAATTTGTTGATGAAATAGCCCCACCATTTCTAGAATGTCTCAACCTTCAACACCATATAATTAAACCTAAGTTTGATCTCATGGGATAACTTAAGAACCTTTGCATCAAAATCCCTTTATTCCAAGCCATCAAATATGTACTCATATATTCCAAATCTATTAGAGACCTCTATTTACAGAAACTAGGAAGGAAGAAAAAAGATCCTAATAATATGCATGTGATTGGCCAACTAACAGACATCGTGCTGGGGAATACCCTACCAAAGAAGTATTTAGATCCTGGATGCCTAAAAGTAATAGTCTAGCTCCATGGCCAGTAGCTATCCAACACATTGATAGACCTGGGGGCTGCAATCAATGTAGTGACACCTAAAACCATGCATAAAATATAGCTAAATAATATGCATCCAACATCTATAATTCTAAAAATGGTTGATAGATCTAAAGTTAGACTAGAAGGACTCATTAAAGATCTTGTCATCACTATAGATTATTGGTAGTATCCTATAAATTTTATTGTGTTGCAACCTAAGTCTAATTTGGGTGGATACCCCCTTATCTTGGGATGACCTTGGTTTGCCATAGTATATGCCTTCACCAACTATAAAATAGGTAACATGATGATATCTAATGTCTACCACACTAATCAGTTGGTTCTTTATCACCTAGCATAGAGAATTTTTTCACTAGAGCTTACATTATGGGCTGAGGAAGAGGAGGTAGATCAACCTTCCTTGATTTTTGTATTTACCATAGACCATGCATGCACATTGTCTGATTATGAAGAATATATCATTCTCTCCAATACTCTTTATCATAATTACCACACTCCTATATATCTCAACCACTTGCAAAGTATTGAGTGTGCCTTTTCCAGCTTCAAGGAATTGGATAATTCTGATGCATCTATATAGAAAACATTCCACTAGTTATTGCCTCATAGTTTTAGCCAAACTATATCCATTAGTAATATTTAAATAATGAAAGCACTCTCATAGAAAATTAAAATCTCTCTAGGGAAAACATTGCTTATTAATAACAAGTTAGAATTAAATGAGGAAAAGTGCCTAGTCAGCATGTTGCATGCTCACCAATGTAATTTTACATGAGATTATTAAGATATGAAAGGAATCAGCCCAAAAACATGAAAACATCATATTTACATCAAAGAAGAGTTTCATTCAATCAAATAGCCTAATGTAGGATGAATCCAGCTCTTCAAAATATAGTCAAAAAGGAATTATAAAAAGTTTTGACTATTGGATTTATATATCCTATCTCTGATAGTGAATGGGTGTCACCTTTGGTAATTGTTCCAAATAAAAATTGAGAATGGTTTGTATGCATCGATTATAGGGAACTCAACATAGCAATTGGGAAGGATCACTTTCCTTTACCCTTTATTGACCAAGTATTGGACACACTAGAAGGGAAGAAATATTTTGCCTTTCTAGATGGTTTTAGTGGTTAAAACTAGATTAGAACTGATCCTAAGGACCAAGAAAAGGCCACCTTTACTTGTCCATGGGGTACTTATGCTTATGTTGTATTACCCTTTGGGCTATGTAATAATTTGACTACATTCCAAAGGGATATTCTAAGTATCTTTGTAGATATGGCAAATGAATATGTTGAAACCTACATAGATAACTTCACTATCTATGGAGAAACATTTGATGAATGCCTCAACAACTTGGAAAAAGTGTTGAAATGCTATTAGGAGAACCATCTATCTTTTATCCACAAGAAATGCTACATGTTTATGATATAAGGTATTGTCTTGGGTCACCATGTATTTGTTGTAGGAATTAATGTTGACCCTGCAAAAATGAGCATCATCAAAAACCTATCTATTCCTTAAAAATAGAAAGATGTTAGGAGTTTTTTAGGCAATATCAGTTACTACAGTGGATTCATCAACAATTTTGATAAAGTAGCAGCACCATTGTTTACCCTTCTAACTAAAGATGTTGAATTTCTCTAGACTCTTACTTATGATACAGCCTTCAAACAATTGAAGGCATTATTGACCACCACCCCTATTCTTCATGGTCCTAATTAGAATCTGCCTTTCCACATTCACATAGATGCTTCAGATACTACCCTTGAAGTAGTGCTTAGCTAAAAATAGGAAGCACTCAATTATGCCATCTATTTTACAAGCAAAAACCTATAGGTAGCATAATTAAATTATATAGTTACTAAAAAAGAATTATTCATAGTAGTTTATGTTATCAACAAGTTTCATGACTACATCATAGGGTATCAAGTCTTTGTTCATATATACCATGCAGCCATTTGGTACCTTATGAACAAACCATCTATTCTAACCAGAGTGATAAGATGGTTTCTCTTATTACAAGAATTTGATATCACCATTATTGATAAGCCTGACAAGGACAATGTAGTGACTAACTTTTTATCATGCTTACAAACCCCTAAAGAGGATATCATAGTATATGACTCATTTCTAGATGATCACCTATTCTCTCTCACCCTTACCACACCCTAGTATGATGATATTACTAATTACCTTGTCATAGGGCTACTTCTATAACACTTCCTCTCCAAATAAAGGAGAGCATTGATTCATAAAATTACCAGATATTCATGGTTGTCTAGATTCTTTTTCTATACTAGCCCTCACTCTATCATTAGAAGATGTCTTAGATAAGATTAATTTCTAGATATCCTCAAAGCTTACCATGATGAACCATATGAAGGACACTTTGTAGCCAAGAGTATAGTAGTCAAAATTTTGAATAAGGATATTATTGGCCTTCACTCCATAGAGATGCAATAAGATATACTACATATTATGATAAATGTCAATGTATGGGGAGACCCACATGTTCAAATGAAATGACTTTATAGCCTCAAATGGTGCTTGAACCATTTGATGAGTGGGGCCTAGACTTTGTCAAACCTTTTGATCTCAAATCCAATAACAAAGAATACATCCTTGTTTTCACTAACTATCTCACTAAATGGATGGAAGTCAAGGCTCTTACACATGATAAGGATGAGAAGATGGAAGTTTTTCTTTATGAATAAATATTTACTCGATATGTTGTATCATCTAAAATAGTCACTGATCAGGGACCCCAATTCACTGCTAATTTAATTACTACCTTAGTCCAGTAATATGAGATTAGACATAAAAAATCAACCCCATATCATCCATAGTCCAATGGGTAGGTACAATTCATTAGAGTTAGAAAATATTTTGACAAAGATTGTTAGTCTGTCTCATAAAGATTGAGAGGCTAGGCTTCTTAAAGCTGTGTGGGCTTATAGAATTACATGGAAGACCACTACAAGCTTCACTCCATATGAGTTGTTCTATGAAAATAAACCTATCTTGTCGATTAAATTTGAACACAAGACCTTATAGATAGAATTATAACTAGGGATGGATATATCTAAAACCTAGAAAGAAAGGCTTCTAAATTGAATGCCTTAGTTGAATATAGACAATAGGCATTATAGAATATAGAACTTGTATAGCAGTAATGGATTGGATGGCATGACAGACACATTAAGACCAGGTAATTCCATACTAGAGATTAGGCCCTTCTCTTTGATTCTAAATACAAGGACCACATAGGTAAACTCCAAACTAGATGGCTTGGTCCTTTTCAGATTGAGTATGTTTTTAACAATGGAGCAGTTCAACTCCAAGCCATTGATCTAGTAAAATTTTATCTACTAGTTAACAGCCAAAAACTCAAGTTGTATAAAAATCCATGTACTCAAGAATAATTTACTAATCACATATGGTAGCAGTTACAATATGGATATAATGATGCCCTTGTTTGGTAGGTTTCCCCATTAGAAAAAAGCACCAGTACACAATTGAAGAAGGAAAGGAGGACATCCTTACCTTCCTCTGGTATGATGAATGAGACCTACTAACATATTTGACTCAAGATAAGATGGTTAGTATGGTGTTAGTTCCAAAATGAAAACAAAATGAAAGAAACACACTAACTAGCATAACATCTCTAGGCCTAGACACTAAGGAGAGCTTACTTAAAAAATATGAATAAAACACACAAATAAAATGCAAAATAAATCATATTTTACCTTCCTTAGATGCTCCAAAATACTTGTTATAGTGGCTTTCTTGGTTTGTGCTCATGAAGTCCTTAGCAATGGAAGCTTGGCTACCTCCATCTCTCCTTGGCACCTTTAGCTTGTGGCTTGGCTTGGCTTGTCTTGGAATCAATTTTGCATGGTAATAATAATTTCAATTTATTCTTTAAGATATTTATACATTATAACTTTTCACCTAAATAGCTTAGAAATGATGTGGTAAGGCTTCCTATTTATAGATTTTTGAGATTGATCAGAATTAACCTAAACCATCCATCTCAGGATTGAGATGTGTGGCTAAGGATTAATCCAATTTTGCAATTAAAATTTATAAATAGGCTCATAAATGTTTTGGATAGATGAGACATTAAGAGGTATGTAGGGCATCATGGAAGGCATTGATGAGGCATGGATGGCATGAATCTTGATATTTATGGCATTTATGGCCCAGGGATGTCTTTCTAAGAAATGAGGTCACTTAATGATGTAGATATTCAATATTCATTTCCAAAACAAATTATTCAACAAGTTTCCATGGATTTATTGATTATGATCTAATTTGGTTTAATTATCTCTTAAACATGATTAAGCACTTTGTGCACAAATTACTCAAATTGATCAGAATGCCTTATTATTGGTCCAAAATTTGACTAGATTAGAATAGGAAGGAAATGTCAAATGCATTAGATCTATTATCCCATTTATAATGTTATTAACAACAAATAATAAAGGCATGTGTCTTGTGCAAGATATTTTATAGGAAAGAGCAATCCAGAGCACCCAAGTGCAAAAATGGCATTTTGACTCAAAATGATCTAATCAAAGTTAGTTGGCCCATAAATTGTATTGCCCCATTTAATGATACTTTAGCCAAAATCAGCACTTGAATATGTTAGTTTCACATCATTTAATGCATTTTAGTATTTTTAGGCCAAATTGTGCATTTTGAGTGGAAATTGGCCAAAAGCCTGATTGGAGGTTATTAAAGGCCAGATTTAGGTGTCTACAGTTTGCCCCTATTTGGGAAGGCATTGAAAGCTATAAGTACAGTAATGTCTTATCAAAAAATGAAAAGGTCATATATGCCTACAACTACAATGATGATAAACTAATTATATGATGCCCCCTTAAGGGAACAATTGACACAAGTAGGTCGGCAAACAATCCCTCGAAAAGAAAGAAGAAAAATGAGGAGACCAAAGAAAGGAAAGATGATGGGGTGAAAACATAATGATATTTAAAAAATAGTTAAAATCATTGATAATGCAAGTGGGATGGTGTACAATGGTTTTCCCAAAGGTAGTTATAAGCATTATACCCTTATAGTGGCAATAAGATATGATAGCACAATGATTTGCTTAAAGGCAATTATAATCATTGAGAAGATAGAGCTACCCTAGTTAGGACAGAAAAACAAGATAATAACATGCCCCTATATGGGTAGAACAAGTAAAGTGGTGATAATATAATGATTTGCCCACAGTGGTTATAATCATTGAGAAATGTAGGTGGGATGGTGTGCAATGATTTGCCTATAGGTGGTTAGAATCATTAGACCCTGATTATGGCAAATGAGATAAACTTGGCCGAGGATGATGACAACTTAATATAGATGGCAATGATGAATTGAAACAACCTACTAGTAGGGAGATTCTCATCCAAACTAATAAAAGTTGAAATTCTTTTGTGGTCAATTAATCTATTTGTGATATGATTTAAATGGAATCAAGATGTTGATGCTGAAGAGATGCCTCCATTATTGAATAGACTTATTGAAGTTCAGGTTTGTTGTATCACATTTCGGTTGCCATCATGGTATAACATCATGAGGACTTGGTCAAAATATGCATAAGGACTGACTCCTTTAATCTAATACTCAATATAAAATAATGCACCAATGATAGAAACCATGATGACAATGTAAACATATGAATATAGATAGATTCAAGTATAAGTGTGGGCAAGGAATCACCCAATGAACACACATAAATTGGATCAAGGCAACAGTGTTGAAAGCAAACAAATAGGCACACAAAAAAAAATAACAAACAAACACTCAAAAGAAACCATATAAATAGTGCCCCTAGAAAATAGGTGATAACCTTAACAAATGAATAAAGTGGGGGAAATAGAAGAAAAGGAAGGGGTTGGTTGAATTGTCTCCATATGCACTAGGCAAGTGGGCATTGCCTACATACTTTATGGATGTAATACCCAATAAAAAACTTAAGGCCAAATGTAGTTCTCCTAGAGAATGGGAAGAATGTGGTAACTAATGAAAAAAAATAGAATGGATGTGATAGAAGAAGAGGAATGATCTTACAAAATGGCAAGTGCATAAGAGAAAAGGCCAAAAAGGATAGGGAAACTAGATGATAAGTAATTTGCCTATAACTTAGTAAGGGTTCCAAAAATCCTTAAGGAAAGAAGTGGTCAATGTTTTTGTTATTTTCTAACAATTTTTGAAATGTTTTTGCAATTTTTTGAAGTATCTCAACTTGATCAAGAATGATGAGACACTTAAATGGTTTAAGCTCACAAAATGACAAGAGCATTTAAACTAAGGTTGCTCACATAATAGTGAGATCATGGCTTAGGTTGTTCAAAAAATGGTGAGAGCATGGCTTAGGGTGACTGAGCTGACCTCGACAAGTATCAAGCACTACCTACATAGTCCTAGAGTAGGACCTAAAGTCACTATAGTTTTTCCCTTACAATCAAGGAAATCGACTAGTGTAGTAGTCAATTCAAAAAAAATAGGCACAGTTGGTAAAAAGGCATAGTATGACATAGGAAGTCTTAAGTTAGTATGTCAAGGCTTAATGTTGCCCCTAGTTTTCCCATAGGCAGTTATAACTAAGACACAATGGCATAGATCAATGGTACTAATTTGCCCAAAAGTAGTTATAATTAGTATCAAGATTGGTGATAATAAATGAAAAACAAATGAAGGATGCAACTATTAAAACTTCTACCATACTACTCCAAAATATGATCTCTATCCAAAGTTCTTGAACCAAATGATGAAACTAATCAGATACCTTGATGCTAAAAATGTGTAACAAATGGCAAAAACCAAGGTCAAACAGGCTAGGTTTTAGAACATACTAGGCTGATAGATCAAAAGCAGAAAGTGGATACGATGAAAAAGATGGATAAGGATGGTATTTATACAAAGAAAAATAGTGATAAAATGACATAATTGAAATGGTCCTTATAGATAATATAACTTAGCATTAAATCATAGTACCATTTGAGATGAATAATATTCATCGACTCAAGAATTTCATTTCCATCTGGTGTGGCAAGCTTGTATGCTCTTGATCCATAATCTATAGTAATGATGAAAGGCCCTATCTAGTTTGGTTTGAATTTCCCTTTATGCTTCTTCTCAACCATGGTATTCTTATGGTTTTCTTTAAGAACAAGATCACTAAGGTTAAATGTTCTATACTTAACATATTGATTATAGTGGTCTTTGAGTAAGTTCTAATATGTTTGAAGATTGTTTAGTGTAGCTATGCATTTCTCATCAATTAAGTATAACTCTTACATGTGAGCTACTCGATAGTCATGATAATCTAGGACATGCTTGAAAGAGATGCATAATGAAGGCAATTCAACCTCAATGAGAAGGATGGCTTCAATACCATAAATAAGTGAGTATGTAGTGGCTCCTATGGGGATACGATGATTGATATGGTATGCCCAAAGGGAAAGGAATATTTTTAAGTGCCAATCATGATCAACATTATTGACAATCTTTTTGAGAATATTGACAATGGTTTTGTTTGATGCCTTGGCTTGCCCATTACCTTGAGGGTAATATGTTATAGAAAAATATTGTGTGATATTATATTTATTATATAGGTGGTCTAAATCCTTGTTCTTTAATGATCTTCCATTATTGAATATAATGTCAAAGGGGGGTATCATAGCAGCAAATGAGATGGTTGCAGATGAATTTGGAAATTTACTTTTCAATCACATGAGGGGTATAGCTTTAACCCACTTAGTGAAATACTTAGTGGTGGTAAGGATATGTTTAAGGACATCAGATGAAGTGGGATTTATCTTCCCAATGAGGTCAAGTCCCCATGTAGAAAATGCCCATGGTGTCAGCATCAGTTTCAAATTTTTTGCTAGGGCATGAATTAGATTAGCATGTCATTAACATTTGTCACACTTCTTTACATATGCAACGGTATCTATGTCTACTTTTGGCCAATAATAAATAGTATAAAAGAGATTTTTGGATAGAATTTCCCTGCTAGAATGAGCTCCACATACTCCTTTGTGAACTTCTCTTAATATTAGAGTAGATTCTATTGAAGTTAAAAAATGAAATAGAGTTCCATCAAAACTGTGATGGTAAAGGGTGGATCCAAGTATAGTATAATAAGTGAAATGATGAATGAAGGCTTTGGTTTGTTTTTGAGAGCGGTTAGGTGAGATAACTTGGTCATGAAGGTAGTTATAAAGGTCTAAGTACTAGATAGAATTAGGACCAACAATATCATAAATCATTGCAACAATTAAAGGTTTATGAGCTGGTGCTAATAAATTCTTGATGAGGAATTGATACTCTCTAGCTTTATCTATTTGTCAAATCAGAGAGCCAATAGTAGCCATGGCATATGTAGTTTTTTTACTAGTCCTTGGTATGTGTTCAAACTAAATGTTGGCAATTTGTTACTTAAGAGTGTTGACCATGGCTTTATATGGAACCAACTTGTCATCTTTAGTCTAAAAATGATCTGTGACCTAATTGATAATTAACTAAGAATCACCATCAACTTGGAGATGAGATATATTCCAATGCACTACTTGCTAAAGTTTTACAACAAGTGTTTCATACTCAACCATGTTGTTAGTACAAGAAAAGCTAATTCTGAATGATTTAGGGATGAGATCCCCCTGTGGTGTAATAAACAATAGGCCTACCCCCATTCCATGTTCATAAATGAACCATCAAAATATAGTTTCTAGGGCTAATCCTCAAGGGTTGTGTCAATGATGGTCATTATGGATTCATTAGGAAATTGAAATGTGAGTGGTTGTGTGTTTATGAGAGGTGTTTCAACAAGTTGATCTGTAAGAACTTGTCCCTTGATTACCTTCTGATTAACATACTCTATATCGAAATCACTGAGAAGCATGGTCCATTTAGTATTTTTCCTTGTAAAGTTGTTTTAGATAGTAGATACTTGAGTGGATCTACTTTTGAAATGACCATGGTCTTATTATTCAACATGTAATGGCACAGTTTTTGAGTTGTGAAGACCATGGCTAGACAAGCTTTTTCAATAGGTGCATAGCTATGTTCATATGTAACAAAGGTATGGTTTAGATAGTATACAACATTCTCTTTTTCATTATCATCATGTTGAGCCAAGAGTATCCTCCGAACATGGTCAATAGCTGATAGGTATAACAAGAATGGTTTTCCTAGCATATGAGGTAATAAAATAGGTGGATTATCAAGATAGTCTGAGTTGTTGAAAATTTGTTTGGTAGTAATCATCCTAGTGAAATGCAACTCCCTTTTTTAGAAGGTGTGTAAATGGATGGCACTTGTCTACTAACTGAGAGATGAAACATCAGATTGATTAGATCTTACCCTATAAACTACAAAGTCACTTTAAGTTGATTGATGGCAGCATCTTAGTTATAGCATGTATTTTAGCTAGATCAAATTCAATACCTCTATGAGACATGATGAAGCCAAGTAATTTGCCTGAAGTTATACTAAACACACATTTATTTAGATTGAGTCTAACTTTGTATTCTGATAATCTTTTAAATATATTACATAGCATTATTGGATGGTCGACCCTAGTTTTGGATTTTCCTAATATTTCATCAACATAATCTTCAACAATAGCATGCATCATATCATGGAATATGATAGTCATGGCCCTTAGATATGTATCTCCAGTATTTTTAAGGCCAATGGCATTACCTGATAACAAAATGTTCCCCATGAAGTGGTGAATTCTATTTTATGTTGATCTTCTGGTGTTATTATGATCTAGTTATATCCTAAAAAGCCATCCATGAGTGAAATCATTTCATAACCTATCATGGAGTTGATGATCATGTCAATATTAGGTAATGGAAAATCATCTTTAGGACAAGATTTGTGGATGTCTTAATAATTAGTACACATTCTGAGCCCTTCTAGATTTTTACTAATAGGTACCACATAAGAAATCAATTCTAAGTAGTCAATGGATCAAATATATCCTAATCATAAGAGTTTTTCCAACTCTTTCTTTACTAATACATCAATGTAAAGATACATCGTACGAGCATTGGTTTTACCAATTTGGCATTAGGATTAACCACAAGGTAGTGTAGAACCAAGGTGGGGTCTAAACCTAGCATGTAACAATAGGCCCATGAAAAAATATCTACAAATTCCCTCAATAGAGATGTAAAGATGTCATGCTCTTCCATAGTGAGGGATGTACCTAATTTTATCCATTTTAGGTCTGATGGAGTCCTGATATTTACCTCTATTGTATCTTCTACTATAAGGGTCAAACCCTCTTCTAGGATAGTAGGCAATGACTTAAACTATTGGATTATGTTAGGGTCCTCCATTAGGACTTGCATTTCAACTTCTCCTAGGCATGATGAATATGAGTCCCCTAATGGGATATCTAGACATGTAACAAAAATAGTTGGAAATTCTTGAAGAATTTGATCAAATACTTGTTTCTCAAAACTAAACTTAGATCCATAGGCAAGTTCATCATTGGTGGTCTCCTAGTCTAAATTCAAATAAGAATGAATGCCCCCATCTAATGGTGCTTAAAATAGGTTTTCACCACTAGACTGGCCTTTATCTTTGCTTTTTCCCCAGTCATAAAGTGCCTTAAAGAGGTTTTCACTTTGGGACCTAAATGTTTTATTTTATTTTATTTGGCTAAGGGTGTTCACTCACTCTCTAAAATAGGTTACAAGATCTAATGTAATTGAGAATCTTGATTTGTGATCTCCCAATGGAATGTTGTCTCTAAGACCTAAAAAGTCATAGAATGCCTCATTATTTTGGAACTCATCAATCGATAGACTAGATTCTTATTGGTCCCAATCTATCAGTTGGGGATAATATAATGGTAATGGGTTGTGATGAATGGCTAGGGTAAGGGTACAAATGGCATTGTTATCAAATAAGTTAGTTTCAGCTAGGTCATCAAAGGTGAGTCTATGACCAAACTCTATTTCACTATCAACATCATCATCACTAGTCATTGGTGATGGAGTCTAAACAAGTTATGTGGGGTTACCCCTAGACAATTTAAATCCAAGTCTATAAGGTCTTTCATACTTAGTCATGGAAATTGGCTTGATGGTTCCTTGATGATTTGGTCTGAGACCTCTTCCTTCATAATTGTGATGCTCCATGATCCTATTTGGAATAGGATACTTTGCATTTTTATAACAATCAGCTTAGTTTTCATTGTATAACCATGATTCATCCCCTTCAAGAGGGTCAGGTTCCAGGCTAAATGATGGTATAAATGTGATCAGTCCCTTATCTTTATTCTTTTATTACCAATGCATAAGTGGAGTAACTTTATGTCACCCAAAAAAATTTAGATTTTGAGGAAGATTGGCAATGTGAAATATATCATGGGTCACATACTCTCTCAGCCCATTATCTGAAATGATGAAATGATTAGAATTTCTAGGAGGTGGCATGTGGGAAAGGGAATCCAAGGTATTAGGATCTACGAAATTATCTATTGAAGGATGAATAAGTATATCCTTTCCTTTATCCTACTTGGAACTTAGATTCATGTTTTACTGATAATTATAGCTTTGAAATTTAGACTCAAGATGTTTGTAGTGTTTACATGGGTGTAAATATTTTGGAATATTCACTTCCATCCCTAAGTGAGAAAACTTGATATATTGGTGTAGCATTGATGAAACTACATGAATCTCATTTAACCAAGGCCTACCTAAAAGCATATTATATGATAACTCAAGATCAAGAACATGGCAAAGTGAATCATGGGTCAAAAGCCCAATGATAACTGGTTGGATATCTACCATTATGTAACCAAGAAACTTCATGAGATTTAGAGACACTGTGTTGAGGCCTAATCCATTGTCTATAAAGACATGTTTCACTTTATGGCACTTTATATAAACTTCTATGTATAATGGGTGATTATTGAGTGGGCCAAGGGAAGACATATCACTTTGGTTGAATGTGACTTATTGGGCTAGAGTTAGGTGTCCAACCAGAGCTTGAAATTTATCAAGGGATATGTCACTAGCAATAATGGATTGGGTAAAAAACTCACTCAAGATGTTCTTTTGGATTATTAACATGCACAACAAATCTAAAATAGAAATTTGTGATGGTGTCTTTTGTAATTGTTCCACAATATCAAACTTCTTGTCTTGGTCAGGAGTGAATGGTTTATTTCTAGGTTGAATGGTTGGTTAGATGACAAGCAAAGTGTTAGATGGTTGTGAGCCTAGGATAGTAATTTTTGACCTTCAAGTTATGATTGCACAATCAGGATTAAATACTGGACCATTCTTGCTAGCCAATGTTGGGAATGGTATGGGACTAGATAGTATAAGTCTCAGTTACTAGTGCACTCGTATATGATGACATGGTAAGGATGGGTTATAAATATATGGTCCAAAGGGGGAAGTCCTAATTTTATAGTTTACTTTTATGTACTCCTAGGTCAAAGAAGGATTATCTATGTAATTTGGTTGAATATTGTTATTTAGCAATGGTCTAGGCTGATTAGTGTTTGGTCTAGGATTAATGGAGATGGCATTAACACTACCTCTAAAAATTTGACCTAAAACCTTTTTATAGTCATGTATAAATACAAGATAGGTTTGTTGGTTGTTACCATCCTGACCTTGGTTTTTTCCATTGTTCTATCATTGTGAGTTTTGTTACTGATTTTTTTTATTCTACTAGTTCGGCCTTTGATTTTGATATTATTGATTTTGTTGTTGTATTGTTATTATTGTTTTTGTTACTAATTGTTTTGTTGTTGTTGATTGTTATGTTAGGGAAAGAGGTTTTGATAAATCCCAAGAGTTTGATTAGAAGTTGAAGCATCATTATCCAATGTTATCTCCCTATTTTGCAACATATTCTCAATTAAATGCTTGATTTGGACACATCTTCATAGATTATTCTCATTGACCTAATGATAGTCATAGAATTTGTTTTCATGGTACCAATCAAGATAAGGAATGCCTTGCAGATAATGCTTTAGTATAATCCAACTAATACGATTAGTAGAACCAAGCTTTTAAAATATAAACTCAATAGGTTCTCCTAGGTCACTAAAGACATGATGTGTAGGCATGGTTCTCCTAGGAGGAGGGGTTTTCAATGGTAAAGGTTGTTGTATTTATTGAGTAGGTCTTAGTTTTAATGATTATAGCATTGGTTAGAGAGGTTATTAGGTAGGAGTAAGCCAAAAAGGTGGTACAAATGATGTTTACACCATTTATACATGATGGGATTTGGTTACTCCATTTCCCACAACATTCATATTTTAGTTGAATTCCTTTAGTCTTTCTTGGTTATTGGCCTATATAGGTTGTGATTCTTGTGCTTGAATGGGATGTTGATGTTAGCTATTTCCCTTATTGGTACCTTAATTTTGACTAGTTGAATTAATCTTGATGACCATTTATTGATGAGCATTCACTTGATCAACAAACCTTTATCAATGATATCTTTGAAAGTATGTGCACATTGTAGTTCTAGATGATAAGCTATCTCACTATGCAAATTTTTGATAAACATAGTGGCTAATTGTTTATCTAGTAAACTATGGTGAAATAGCTTGCAAGGGCTCTCCATCATTATAGATAAATTGTAAAACTCTCCCCAACTTTTTGCTTTATTTGCATTAAGTCCACTAATGAAATCTCATGCTCAAGATTATAGGAAAAGTGTTGCACAAACTTATCAGAGAAGATCATCAAAATATATTACTGAATTTTTGGGCAACTTTAAAAATAAATCCAAGGCTTGTCCATCTAAGATCCTTGGAAATAATAGCAAAAGTTATATGTCACTATATGCTACTGGTTGACATGTGACAAAGAATTCAGTTAAATGGACCTTAGGGTCACCTTTCCCTTTGTATTTGTCAAATTTTAGTGGTTTGTATCCTAGAGGAAATGTTATCTACAAATACTCCATGTTGAATGGTTAGGAACATATGTCATCCAATTTTAAAAAATTAGCCTATTTCCTAACCTAAATGGTAGCAATTGCATCCTTCATCTATTACAATTCTTGGGATAGGAAACTGGAAGGAATATTGGTTTGAGGGAGAATATTGTTTGGGTAAATGGTTGGGATGTCATAAGTGGGACACTTTGGCTAGGGTATGATGGAAATACCTATTGGGGCATATTTGTTTAGTTATGGAATGGACCAAGAATATACATACATGGATTAGGATGTACTTAAAATTGCACATTTGGTTGTGCAATATTTTAGTTTGGGTTGGCGATAAAGATTTGACTTGGAGGATTTTATGGTTGGGATGGAGGGATATAACTATATTGTGCCTATTATGGTTGAAAAGGGAAATTTTGTTGACTAATAAAACCTTATTTTTGAGTGGGAACTTGTGGACCAAGACCCTTTCTCTTAATCTGTGGCACATTTTGAACCAATGGTTGTCTAATAGGTACTTGAGAAACATGAGGATCTCCTTATTGCATGAATCCCAATGGGGAAGTGAAAATAGGTTGTAGATTCAACATCTATTGTTGACCAATATTTACATGTTGTTGACTAGTCATTATTTGGTTTTAGATTGGCATATTAGTCTATAACTAAAGAGGTATGTTTTGTCATTACCTAGAAAGGTGGAACATTAGTTGCCCCTAATTGAAGTGGTAATGTATTTGTCCTCTATTGCATTGATACACTAGATTGTGTCTGTTACTATGGAATACTACTCGTTACTTGTTGAGAAGGAGTAGGATTCATCACATTCTATCATTGAGGTGTGATATTGGTTATTTTTTGATTACCTAATCCCATAGGTTGTACACTTGAGGAAGAAGTTAGTTGAAGTTGGGCTGTAGAAACTCCTATTCCCTAGTATGATGATCTACTCATGGGATTAACTATAGGCACATGTTGTTGGCTAGTTGTTTGTATGTTAGTACTAATTTGATCAGGATTGGACATTGTTTACACATTATCCACTATATTTGGCTCATTATTATATGTAGAGGCTGAAGACACTTCCTCAAAAATGGGCATATGTATCAAGTTATCTATTGAAGTGGTTTGTGTGAATGGGTTGGAATTCAGATTCTTTTATCTAGCTAACTCTATCAACACTCTTATTGAAGGAACTATGTCAATAAGAGGCTTACTCACCATGTTCATCTAATTGAAATTATGTGCTAGATTCAGGTAGGTTTGATAGGGTATCTTCATTTGGTTAAAGTGATCTTCCATGATGTTTTTGCCTCAATTATATATATTAGGGTCTTGATAAGTTGTTTGGACTAGAGCCGTAGGATTGCTAAAAGAAGCCTGTTGATCATAAATGATATTATGGGGCACTCTTACTACGCTTGGTAAATTCTCATGGGGGAAGTCTACTAGAAACTTGGCCCCTACCTCTATGACTCTAACCAAAATTTCATCTCTATTCTCTAGCAAATGTCATTCAAACAAAAATGGATCATATGTGGAAGTTGTATTAGTAGAATATGACTATTGAAGAACTAGCTCATCCATTATGGGTATTATAGCTAGGTATTGTGTGGTTTGTTCTTGGTCTTGTTCTAAATAAGGTGGTGTATTAACCAAATAGTTAGCCAAGGTATCTTGTTTTTGTGCCCCTTATTGAGTATTATAAGAGGGATAAGAATCCATCTCATAAGCAATATTATCCATGTAGGGATCTTACACCATTTCTTCTTGTGCCACCATATTACTAAACCCTAGATTGTACATGAGTCCACTACAAGTATAGGAATACATGTTGGGATCCATAGTCAATGCTTTGCAATAAAAGTTCAAAGATTTATACAAACTCTAAAAAGGATAAAATCTAAAATAGATGATATTATAACTTGGTATAGATTCATCAAAAAGATCAAAAGGTTTATGCAAAGATTTGTGAGGAAATAATCTAGAGTGTAGTATCTAACATTTCACTATTCACACAAATATAATCAAGTAAATAGACTAAAAATATAAATGACAAACTCTAAGGTCAAAGTGTTTCAAATCATTCTAATCTATAAATTTAAAATTTGTTAGGTCTTTTGTCCAAACGTGATGTTAAAAGCTAGGCTCAAACAAGGCATGCACTAGGACTCTTGGCCAAATAGCATCAAAATCTAGACTTTGAAATAGATGAAAGTTTTAATCTAATGGATTTAAAACACTTCTAATAAACACTAGGCATTCGATTCTTGGTCATGAACTTGATCAACTAGGTATAACATATGAAACAAAAGGCACTTTAGAGATAGTTTATTTTCTCATAAATAATGATATAAAACTTGGTTTTTTTTACAAATAAGCTAGACAAAAGTGAATATTATAATTATGATAGGTAAAAGATCACAAAAGTACACTCAGATTGGTCTAAAAATGTATGAACAAATTTGAAATATATGAAAGAGGGTCTATGAAACAATATTTGAAATGTTTTAGGCATCGTAACGATGCTACACTACCCAAAAAAGTGTGACAAAAAAATTTGTTTTAGAAACTCTCTAAGGCAATGATAATTTCCCATAATCTTGATAGCATAACACTACTTTTCTTGACTCAAAATGTTGTGGTGCATAGAATCAAAGTGAAAGTGTTTAGCATAAAATGGCTTAAGTATATCAAGTGGTGATAATGATCTTAAGTCTAAAACGGCCTTCAACCCAAATTGGAAATTGAACCTAAGTTCGCTCAAGTTTAGTGTAAATGGTGAACCCACTTAACACATCAACCTATGAACTTATAAATGAGAAATTTCAAATTTAGATTATAATTAAAGGACTTAAACATCTTTAGTAAAGGTCTAAACTTAGTTTGGCATCATAACTACGCCAAAGTGGATGATATGACTCCCAAGCGTTTGATGATCTTTGAACAAGGCAAATTGATGATCTTACATGGGCATCATAATGCCTCTTTGTTCAAAGGAAAATGAGGACCATGTGCTTTGGTTTGAATTGGTTTTTTACACCAAGTTTTGACTTTAAACAAGACTTTAATCTAGGACAAGACCAAAAAATTAATCACTCCTAGATCCTAAACTGACAAGGTTGCTTTGTATTATTGAAATTTGTCAATATACGTCATTTGAGAGGATTTTATGTGTTCATCCAAAAGTAAATACACATTATATAGTAGGGTTTTTACACCCCCACCTTCTCTCAAATGATAGTACTACATCATGGACTTTGAAGTACACCTTGCACCAATAATACTTCCATAACAAGTGGGGATTTATCTAAGATCTAACAAGTTTATAAACATTCTAAGGGAATCCATTGCAAAATGACTTTCATGCCAAACAATGCAAAAGAAAAGCATGGATTTTGGGTCCATATCACTTGGCTTATTGTAAAAATTTCTAGTCCTTTTTACAACCACTACATCCTGTTATTTGCTTAGTGTAGTGTGATGTCCAAAGTGCCACTACATCCCATGTGAAACTCCAAGTAGGAGCCAAATGAAGTCAATGCTGGGATGTGAAACCCTAATTCAAAGCTTCACTAAATAACTTGTGGGAAGTAATGATGCCCCCTCATAATCCCAGTTTGCATGAAAATAAAAGACTAAGAGAAATACTTTAGGGTCATTTTCAAGGTCACCCAAACTTTGACAAGTTTTTGGGGAGTGTTTTAGATGACATTATTTCTAATCCTTAGACTAGGCTTTGTGCAATAGGAATGGCACTTTTGATTCCAAAGGTTCCCTAAAGGGGACAAATGGAAGAGCATACATGTGGCACCCCTCTTTTTTCCAAACAAATATTTAACTTAAACAACTACGTAAATATAAAAACTTGGAAAAGTGAGTTCATTTTTAAGCCCAAATAGAAAATGAGGTGGTGTTCAATTGACCCCTTGGTCTTAGTTATAACTTTGAAAACTAATGCTAAAAACTCACTTAAGCACCTAAATATTACTTTAAGAACCCAAAATAATGTTCTTAATTCATTTTAAGCATGCAAAAAGTGATCTAAACATGTTTTTAGCAAATGTCAAGCTTGGTCCTGTAACAAAAATGTTAGCATGTCCTTTAGCCTTGATGCCCTTTTAGGTTTGAAACAATGAACTTTAAAAAAAGAGCTCTCAAGTATATGTTTTAATAAAAACATAATGACTAACATCAGTTATTTATACAATGATGGTTACATTTGCTAATCGATGATGTTTATCTAACCAACATTAGTTATACCAATGTGACCGATGACATCTATCCAACCGATGTCATTTTTACTAATCGATGTCTGTTACTATGTAAATCTATGGCAAACAAAAAATGGCAAAACAAAGTTAAAAAATCAATTTGCAAGATTTTTAATGATCCAAATAAAGGTTTTAAAGATACAAAATGATCTTCTTCATGTGTGGGATGTTTCTCATCCCATCTGGCATGCCATATGTGAATTTATGAATTTAACTCAAGAGAGGATGGTTAGTATGATGTTAGTTCTAAAATGAAAACAAAATGAAAAAAACACACTAACTAGCATAAAATATCTAGGCTTAGACACTAGGGAGAGATTAGTTAAAAAACATGAATAAAATACACAAATAAAATGCAAAATAAATCCTCTTTTACCTTCCTTGGTTGCTCCAAAATGCTTGTTGTAGTGGCTTGCTTAGTTTGTGATCATAAAGTCCTTAGCAATGGAAGTTTGGCTACCTCCATCTCTCCTTGGAACTTTTGAATTGTGGCTTGACTTGGCTTGGATTCAATTTTTCATGGTAACACTAATTGTAATGGCTTCTTGAAGATATTTATGCATTATAACTTTGCACCAAAATAGCTTAGAAATGATGTGGTAAGGCCTCATATTTATAGATTTTTGAGATTGATCAGAATCAACCTGAACCATCCATCTCAAGATTGAGATATGTTCCTAAGTATTAATCGAATTTTGAAATTAAAATTGATAAATAGGCTCTTAAATATTTGGGATAGATGATTAATTAAGAGACATAGAGGGCATCATGGAAGGCATGGAGGGCATGAATCCTAATATTTGTGGCATTTATGGCCTAGGGATGTCTTCCCAAGAAATGAGGTCACCTGATGATGCAAATATTCAATATTCATTTCCAAAAAAAATTATTCAACAAGTTTCCATATATTTCTTGATGAGGCTCTAATTTGGTTTAATTATCTCTTAAGCATGATTAATCACTTTATGCACAAATTACTCAAATTGATCAAAATGCCTTATTATTGGTCCAAAATTTGACTGGATTAGAATTAGAAGGCAATGTTAGATGCATTGGATCCATTATCTCATTTAGGATGTTACCAACTATAAATAATAAAGGCACGTGTCTTGTGTAAGATATTTGATAAGAAAGAGCAATCCAGAGTACCCAGGTGCAAAATTGGCATTTTGACTCAAAATGATATGATCAAATTTAGTTGGCCCATAAATTGTATTACCCCATTTAATGACACTTTAGCCAAAATTGGCACTTGAATATGTCAGTTTCACATCATTTAATGCATTTTAGTGTTTTTAGGCCAAATTATGCATTTTAGGTTGAAATTGGCCAAAAGCCTAATTGGAGGTTATTGGTGGCCAAATTTAGGTATCTACATTAGCTACTTATTCAAGATCTTCTAGCCACCACTTACATCACTGAGATTTTTAATTACCATTGGATGGTACAATAGCAATCATTTATACTCCAAGTCTAAGACCCCTATTCCATGTAGCTTACCTTGCATTACATGCACATGCATTTTAGGAATCATTAATGCCTACCAATTGGTGATCTCACAATCACTTAACAAAGGATCCACTTCACTCCAACCCCAACTACCAACCCACTCATTTCACTATTAATCATTTATGTGCAAATATTTTCATGCCAACACTAGGACAACTACACATGCATCACATCCAAAATATCCTTGTTGCAAGGTAGGCCATATCTTTCATCATGGAAAATGTCATTCATTATTCTAATCTAGCTGTATGGTATTAATAACACATATTTAATTATGACTTTAATTATTCATTCAATAATCTATCACCTCACCACTAAACCCACACTATTCCTCATGATGACCTATCTCATCTCATATTTCCTACTCCATCCATGTCACCTAAGGACATGTGATAATTCAAGTGGGGGGTGATGCTACGAGTTAAGCCTCACATGCCATGGGAACCCTGAAACCTAAAAACCCCAAAGTTTTCCATTTTTAGACCTAAATCCTACTACTGATAGACTTCCATAAAGCCTGAAGCATGTGCAGTTGCATATTGATTGAAAGGAAAGTGGAGAATTTAAAATAGGAGGGTTAGTTGTGTAGAGAGATCCCTCAGACCATAGTAATTTCTGAGGAGACCTATCCATTTGGGATGTTTTCTATAGGGCTAGTTGGACTACCTATTTTGAATGGTTGCAACGTTTTTTAGAAACATTTGCTAGGGCATTTGTAGGCTCTTTTGATGGGAACCAAGCCACTGTAGGTGGCATCACATTTCCATTTATTGAGAATTTGGTAACCCAAGCAACTAGGCTACCAAGCATTAGATAAAATTAGTAAGATAGACCAAATGGCCAAGAGGCTAGGCAGTAGTTTTGCCAAGAAGGTGAAAGATTGATATTAAAGAAAGGATGTGTGGAAAGATTTAGTCTACCTATAGAATGGAGAGAAATAGTAGCATATATTATCAGTTACATGACCTGTAAGGCAAGGTATTCCCTCATTTACACTCTCTAATTCAAATTTTTGAATCATTTAAGACATAATAGAGTCATTAATGTTCTTAATTTCTTATGGAATATCTTGGAAAGAATGTCCAAAGAATATTAGCAAGGCATTAGAATATCCCTATCTCACCATTACCTCATATGGCTTATAATTAAGCAAGGAATAGCCTCTGATAGGCTTGACCTCACTTGGGATCAATTTTTGGCCCTAGAAAATATTGCACCCCAATAAGAAGAGGGCACTAATGAGAGGGAATCTCTTGAGGAGCAGCCCCAACAAACTATTCAAGAAGATGTAGTGGGCACTAGTGTTGTTGGTCAACCTATATCCATTGAAGGACCATTTAGGACTATTATGAGAAAGAAGAAGAAGAGAAGACTGGTCTTATCCCCTTTTGACATAGAGGAGGAAAGCCCATAGTAGCATGGCCCTTCTCCCATTATATCCTCACCTCAGGAAGAAGTTCACCTATCTCCTGTTGCACAAGAAGTTCCCATGTCTCCTATTGCATAAGAAGAAGTTCCCTTATCAACTAATACACAAAAACAAATTACATCAGACACCCCTCTTGCAAGGAAAATGAAATCTAAAGGGAAGAAACCCATGGTGTCAAAAATAAGGAGACCTCCTCCTAGGAGATCTCAAAGGATGAAAAAACAAAAGACCTCTTCAGCCTCCTTAACCATAAATATCAATGATGATGAAAAAATAAAGAAAAAGCCTAGACTTAAGAAAACTCTTGATGGATTTAAAGTAGAGGAATGGTCTAATGATGAAGGATCTGCTAAAGCAGAAGAAGAAGAAGAAGAATGGTCATGTCTTCCATCCAGATTCACTAAGGAGGACGTTTATCTCCTCAAAAAAATTGGATACACAGAGGATGAATTGAGAAAGGTTATGTAGAAAGGAGAAAAAGAATTGAAAGAAGGTATGGAAAAATAAAGAGAACAAGAAAAAATTTCTCATGATCAGAAGTTCCAAACATTGGAATGAGCTATGGAGGAGATATACAGACTCAAACATTAGATGACATAAATAAAAGGGAAATGAGGAATTGAAACACTTATGGGAATAGCAGAGTTTGTAGACCCCTCTAAGGACAAAGGGAAGACAATAGAGGAACTTATATTTGTACTCATGGAAGAACTTGTATTTATATTTATGGAGGAACCTATCGTAGAGTATGCTCTAGATTTGGTACCTTTCTATCAGGGATTTCTTCCTCTATTGCCCACTACACCTACACTTACTACAGAAGAAGTTATTGATGTAGATTTCTCAACCACCACTCCAGTATAAAGTGATGATCTTTTTATTTTTATAAAATGAAAATTTGGTGATAATGAAACTTAGCACAAATAATTGGTGTGGATATTCAAGGGTTATATTCAAGCAAAAGAAAAACATGAAGAATTACAAAAAAAATTAGAATTTGTTGAAATTAGGATCAATTATCTAAAGGAAAAGATCAGCAAAATGCATGAAACTACTAAATTGATAATGGAGTGTAGACCACCTTCTAGGGTGTATACTATGTACCTAGAAGAAAAATGGTTAAACTTTAGGTATTATAGGAGTTTTAATGATCAATCTTGTATTTTTTATGACCCAAAAACTTTCCTTGAAGACTATAGACATGTTGATCTTAATCTTCAAGCCTAGCTAAGTGAATTTTAAATTCACCAATATGTTGTTCCTAGTGATACACAATGGAACCCCAACATTTATTTGGGGAATGTCTTATTAAATTCATTTTATTCATATGTTTTGAATGAAATTTAAAGAAGAAAACAATTGGAAGGATATCAAGAAAAAGATAAAGAAGCCACCCTGATGATTAGGAGTGAATCTAAAGATTTAGATGTTGTAGTAGATGAATGGATTTCATTTATAAACATAGATGTTCTACAAGAATGGGTTGCTAGAAAATAGGTAGAAGTCCAAACCACTATTTAAGTCTCATGTAAGGAGATGGAAGACAAAAAATTTTTATCTACTCTCATAGATGGGAAGAACTCTCAAATGCCTTAAAACTTAAGGAACCATACTCCCATCAAAACCTCAGGGAGGTCACCTATAGAGTATACTTGTATATTGAAATTTTCAAGAAATAGAGAGTAAAATGGTTGGGATTGATATTTCAACCCCCTATATTTTGGTTTCCAATCCCTAATTGTGAAGGAAATGTTCTAGCTAATAGAGAGGTAGAGAAGAAAAGATGGAGGCACATTGAGAATGCTAAAGGTTTTTATATCTTTGAAGGGGTAGGCTGCCCTGAGGTCCGAGACTTTAGAAATTTTTTTAGTTTTAGAATGCAACCAAGGCCTACTCAAGGTCAATCAAGAGATTAAGTAGGGGGTGTGTTGAGGCCACCAATTTCTTACTAATATAGCTTCATCCATGCTTATTCTATGCCCTTTTTCTATATAAATCCTATAACTATCTATCACTAATGTAAATGAATGAATGAAGTTATGATTTTATATGCTCATTAATGTGTGTGTGTGTGTGTGTGTGTGTGTGTGTGTGTGTGTGTGTGTGTGTGTGTGTGTGTGTGTGTGTGTGTGTGTGTGTGTGTGTGTGTGTGTGTGTGTGTGTGTGTGTGTGTGTGTGTTATGTTATGAATTATGGATGTTTTTCATTGATTTAATTATATTTGTGTGACTTTATCTAACAATAATTTCAAGGGAAATTTAAAGCTATAGAATCTTGCTACAGTCATGGCTTCCCCAGGCTACCTGTAACAACTGTAAGCTTCACCTACATGTTGCCTAAAACCACTACAAAGTGCCTATAGTAACTGTAGACTTCACATACAAGTTTCTCTTAGACACTATAGAGTGCCCATAGAAACTATAGGCTTCACCTATAGCTTTCTTATAGCTACTACAAAATGCCTATAGAAACTAAAGGTTTCACCTATAGGTTTCTTATACCCACTGTAGGGTGTTTGTAGCTTCCATGCAAAGTAGATTCATTATTGAGGAGACCTTGTAGACACATCCAATTGTCTTTGGAAACAAATGAACAATTGATAAGAATCATAGTTGTATGGATTCCCTAAAATCAAGGATACATTAGATATACTTTCAAAAATAGCAAAGACAAGGATAATGAGAAAAGACAAAAGGAGATAAATTATCAAAATAATATGCCTTGTCTCTAATCTAGTCAAGCCTAAAACAAGTAATTTTAGTTACTAACTACTTAAAGGTTGACTAGGGTAGTTATTAAGTATTTGTATTCTTTCCTAGTTTGGTTTTTTTAGTTTAGAACTAATTAACTACCTTTTTTATTTAAAGATAGAACCTAGACTAGATTAGGGAGTTAGATAATTTTGAGGAAATATTATCAAAAGTTTTTACTATATCCTTTGTATCTAGAATTGAGTAATGAGAAAGTTGATTTTGTAAGAAGTTGTGAATTCTCTCAGAGAGGGATTGGAGCTCAGTTCTGAATGAGGAAGGGCCCCCTTGGAATGAGCTACTATGAAGATCCTAACCCTTTTTTATTGTTAGTATATTGTGTAAGTATATTTTACTATTAATTTTGATTCTATAAGTGTGATGCATGTATGATACATAAGTGTGGAATAGTTCTGTAATTCTATCACAACAATTACATAATATAACTACTTAGTAAATTTATCATAAATCTATTATACTACAACTAGAAAAACAAGTTGATTTATGAATCAAAAATGCATATCTAGTGCTGACACTCTTGAAAATATTATACACCCAAGATTGATAATTAATGTTTAATCAAATTGGTGAATCTAATATTCACTAGGTAATTAGTCTGCACAACACTTTTCATCAATAGGTTCTCTCTCAAATTGAGGTCTATAAGAAGAAGAAAGAGAATAAGGTTCAACCCAAGCCATTTACTTCTTCTTCTACATCAACTTAGCATGAAAAGTATGTCAATGTGACTCCCCCCAAATATTTCCATAAGGATTATATAAGAATTCTAGATATCTTCTCCTCCTATAGTTCCTTATGCACCTTAGCCCTCAACTCCTCCACCACGTCCTCCAATTTAATCAGTTTAACCCCAACAAGTCTAAGCCCATGTAACCCATCCCCAATCAACTCAATTTTAAGTGACTCAATCTCAAGACATATAGGCCCTAAGGTTTGATATCATAAGTAGGTTAGAGACTAGTTTATAGTAGGACTAATAACTGGCACCATCCCTTTTCCTTGATCCCTCCACTTTGTAGTTACCTCTCATGGCACCACCTAGTTTCCCAACTCACCTAACATCCACTCAAGTGATGGCTCTCATGTTCCCCATTTTTACCCATCCATAATTCAACCAAGTGCCTCTAGCATTAGCCATGCATTGTTTCTTTAGTCCTCTTTCCTTTTTGTGTCATCCATTCCACAACTTGAGACCTTCATAGTGCCCCTATTATTAATTACATAGATCTTAGTGCATGCAATCACCCTACCTCTAGCTAGAAAAAATATAAATCACATAATATATGCACCTATGTGCACATCTCAAGTGGTTTGGGCCTTTCTAATGACACCCTCTATGGTCCAATATATTCCTCATTCAACCCCTATAGCCTCTACCACCTATGTTCCTTCAACTACAGTAATTGAAGCTGATAAAAAAAATACCAAGAAAGAAGTATAAGTTAGTGCGTCATTGGCATTCCATTTTGGTACCAATTTATCCCATGTGACCTCCTCCATAAGTTTTTAATGCTCATCCTACAACACCCCTAGTGGCTCCCTGCATCATTTCCTAACCTCCCTTTTCCTTCATCTTAGGTACCCATGTATTTAGTTTTAACTATCCAATATCCTCATTTATACTGAATGCCCCTCTCCCTAGATTCATATCTCCATAGGTGAACATAACTTATATTTAATTTTAATAACATATGTTTCTTTAGGCCTCCCCATTTTTATTTCCTCCCTATAACCACATGCTTCTTCCTCCTCTGATTTTGTTCATTCATCCAATTTGCTTCCTCCATGCACCCTCCACCTTATCCTCCATTTATTTTCACCATCTCCATCACCCCACTAACACCTCATCCCACCCTGGAGATGGATATAGTGTTGCAGGCACTTGAAATGATAATGCATGGTGACCTTGATGTGTAGTTGGACTTTTACTACACCATGGGAAATATGCGAAGGATCCTCACTCAAAAGTTCATGTAAGAGGGGAACCTATGGTTTGACAGACTCAATAGGATAATTTCTCCCTCACCAAGGTCAGGACTTCTATGTTAAAGGAAAAAGTAGCCAAAGACCCAATCTCAATCCTCTGAGCCACCAATGACATGTCAGAGAAATTTATGGAGGACATACAAGAGTAGGTATGAGACTTTAAAGTACAAGTGAAAATCTCCTTCCCTTTAGGTCTAATTAGACAAGTCAAAGACTCCCTATTATATATTTTATCAACACTAGGAAGATTGGTGGAGACTCAACTATGTAGCAAGATACATATTCAAAGGACCCAAACTTATTGGTTAAAGATTGCTCTAGTATATAGAAAATGCATAAAGCTAGTAGTTATAGTGCATAAAGGCAAATTTTTAGAGGTGAAGCTTAAGCCCATTTTATACCTAAACTTGTATCAAATATACACCAAGAGTATGATGGATGCAATTGAGGAATGACTGGGCATGGCACAGACTGTGATGAGTCCCATAGAAGAAATAAAGAAGAAGATATTGGCATACTTCAATGAAGTAAATATATTAGTGTTATTCTACCTAGATGTCACTCTGTTAGACAAGGGTGAGTACAGGGTTCACATGGGTCATTTTTACCAGGTTATGAGGATAAATTTGGCTAAGACCAACAAGGCTAGAGTCCAAGGGGTACTAGAACTCTCCACCTAGTCCATTACATGCATTAGCTAGGTATCAAAATTCAAGGTGGATATGGAGACCCTACTCTAGTTTTATCAAAGTTTGGTGGCCTAATTAGAGGTTATATTCTAATAACAACCAATAAATCTAGCCAAATTGGATCAAGAATTTGACTTAGTGGTAACTATGTTGGCCAATAGGAGAGCAAAGTCTAGGCAATTTAGAGGTAGTTTATTTGTGGCTCCTTTATGTATCAGTGAGGTGGGCCCTTGAGGATTTTTTGAATGGAGTTTGGAGTATTTTATTCTATTTTTTAAATTTATATGGTTATAGCAACCTATAATTTTCCATCATAGCCTAAGATGGGAATCTCATGCTACTATGAGGTGAGCCCCCATCCTCATCTATAAATAAATAATTGGATTATGTTTTGAAGGTTGATAATTATAAATTCAAAAATGTTGTTAGAATTAAGTAAATATTTCACATACTTCTTCATTCACCCATTTGGATTGTGAATGTATACCAAGATTGATAATTTTATAAACAAACTCATTTTAATGAATTCAATCTTTCACTTTCTATAAATTCATGGTTTATTTAGAAAAATTTATCAATCATTTATAGTTCTTGAATGAATGTTAATGCTAATAGAATTGAACTAATGTTTTTTACTTAATGATTTTAGTGGTTATAATATGCTTTGTTGTTTTAATACATTTATGAACCCCTTTCATTTCCCTTACAATATTTGTAATATGTTTGTTAATCTATACGTTATATTTGAAGAGTCTATGTGTTATTTACTCTGGACTTTTGAATATTGAAATTTGGTAAGGGGTTTATAAATTAATAATTATTTCTTATATCCTTAGACCTTTCCCATTATTGAATACCAATTCAAAACCCTTGGTGAAGTTCATCACATAGTGGTATAACTATGGTAGGGCCTTTAGCTTAGTTCTTGAAGCATTAACACCTTCTAGGCCTGGAAACACTCTTTCCTACCCTACTTTACCACTTTTTTATGTTTATTTCAAAACTCAAACACTTTCCCTTACTTTTTAAATGTATGAAGGGTGGTCCAAACAACAAATATAATCTCTCTCATCAAGTAACTCACCCAAGGTGAAATTACACATATTTTGAACACCTGGTAGTAACAATCATGGCTCTTTGAGTAATAAAAGTTAACTTGCTTGGTCCTTAGATTGAACTAGCATCAATACTAAAATTAATGAGAATATATTTTATCCCATGTATTGTCTCCCACTTTCCTCTTTAGATCACTCAATTCCATGAGTGCATTCAGAATCATAAAGGATCGTATGAAATAGTTATCACTAGAAAGAGGCTCATTTTTCATACCTATTCAATAGTCTATTTAGTTTATGTTGGTTATTATTACTAGTGGTAATGTTTTAACTATTATTTTTCTATAAAACACCCTAGAACCTACTATAACTATCACTAGAGATATGTCCTATCATGATAGACTAATTATCTCACCTTTATAGTTTCATAGGAGTCTCAAACTTGGTATACCTAGACCCAACATAGTAGTTGATTCCACTAATTAATATTCACATTATCCCACAAATATACTACCCGTAATGGCTCTCCAAATACCTATGTTAGTTGGGTCAGCTATCAAAGTTCCTAGGGTTGTCCATGACTTAACTAGGAACCCTAAAAGATACCTTCCCCATTTCACTCCCAGCATGGGACAAATGGATAAAGAGAATGTAACCTTTTACAAGACTAGCTTGAGACTTCTCAATGTGGAACATGATGATTTAGCATGTAATATTTTCCCTTTCACATTGATGGACTTGACCTATGACTTGTTTCTTAACCTCCTTGAAAACTCAATCATGAGTTGGGACCAGTTTAGCAATAATTTCTTGGCCCAATTTGGTAAATTCATTAACCATAGTTCCCTCTACCATTAATTATTTTTCATTAAACAAGAACCTATCAAGCCCATTAAAAACTTCAATTCTAGGTTTCATATAATGTATAGCTGACTTACCATGTTGTACCAACTAAATACTTGACTAGAACTTAAGATGTACAAAAACACCTTCGAACTATAGATGTCTATGTTTTTAAGGCAAGATCCAATGATAGTATACCTACCCCTAGATTATACCAAAGCCATAAAAGACAACATGTATTTAAACCCTCAAGGTAAAATGTTGGATTCCATTTACAATGTATTGTTGCATATGCCTACCTTGAACTTGTTTCCCAATGCCAACCAAAATATTCATATGCTTCAATTGCTACACATTAAAAACTAACTCCCTCTAATTCATGTTATGCCAAATCAACTCCTAAGATTTCTTAGCCTAATAAACCATGAAATTTCCCCTTATTTACATCACCAAGTGATGTTGGTAGTGGCTAACAACACCCCAACTATACCTCAAGAGTTTACTAAAAATGAGTTGGATGCCATCTAGTGATTGATCCAAAAACTAAGTAATGACTTCCTGGGCCTACAAAGGTAAATGGGAAGCTCAAATGCTAAAATTTAAAATAATAAATTTTCCTACCAAATTAAAAATATAAATCATAATAATCCCATAATCAATCAGATCCCTCCCATAATAGGCTACCTAAAGTTAACATTTGTGAAATAGCTCTACCCAATTAGTGTCAAGTGCAAAATATAGTTGCATATGGGGAGATAGATTATATATATTTATATAAGGCCTTTAAGATGTTATAGATACATATGGAGTAGTATGAGGTGGTTTCAAATCACCTATAATCATCAAGCTTAGGTAGGCCCCCTAGCATGATCATGGTGTTATAAACTATGGAGTTTCCCAGCCAGGAAGAAAATAGCCTAGAGGAGATTAATAGTGAGGTCTATGCATTCCAATAGTTCTAAATGATTAATTACTCCTTAAGGAACCAAAAACTTCAATAACCTCTTACTACCTCAAAACCTTAAACAATGACACAACCCCACCAAATCACAATGCTAGGAATGAACCTCCACCTCGAAAACACTCTAAACTAAATCTCTTGTAAAGACCCCACCAGCTCAAAATAAGGGAGGAAATCACATAATAGAGGAAATTAATAAAATTAAATCAAACATCACCCCTCATGAACTTTCTCAAATCACTAAACAACATGATCTTCTGCTAAAATCCTTAACTATAAGCAAATGTAGCCTACCTAGATTAAGTAGAAGGTGGCCCACACCAACATTTTCATTCATAAGAAAAAAATGGAAATCACCCTATTGGAATCATAATCATTGAGTGGGGTGTTAAATTAGTGACTTCAAAACATTCATTCAATTCCACTTAAACATACATGAGCCATTCATATAAATATGAACATCTAGCAAAGCATATGCAACCATACAAGATCATGAAACAAGATAACACATTACATATGTGGGAAACCCTAAAGGGGAATAAAGGACATTTATTTATGAAAATGGACTATATTATTATAATACAAAAACCAATATTTATTTAATCACCAACTCTACATGGAGCACCAACCCCAACTAGTCAAGCACCCACTCAACTAGGCTTTAGTAAGCACCAACCTGCAAGGAGGCACCAACCCCCTAAATGATTCAACGCCAACTTAACCACCTAAAAAAATTTATCACCTTCATAAGTCCTTGATTCTCACACAATATATTATGATCACCTTATTTAGTTGAACATCTTTTATCCTTCTCAAACTGCCTTCTAGGCTTCTTCACTCAACTACATCTCTTCAAGACTAATTAGGTCAGACGACCTTGATATTCATATTAAAAAACATTATCAAACATTAATTATATAACCTATACACTCCTATAATTTTATACAAGACCTCCTTCTACTCAACAATGTGATATTTCATTCGCATACACCTGTTCTTCATCTAACTAGCCAAATAGGCCTATTAGACCTTGATTTTATACAAGCCTCATGATCATACACACCTCTTTAAGACACACACACTTTTCTACTTATATTATCCATATAATATTCCTTATTACATGTTAAAATAGTAATTAATCACAATCTCAAGTTGGTCATAACTCAATAGTCTACATTCCTTCTTTAGGACTCATGGAGACCTAATTGCATTAGGTTTGTCTTGTAACATGTGGAACATGATCCCTTAAAACACCTTACACTTATATATATACCAATATTATTTCAAATAAACTTTAAATATATCCAAAATATCCTTTTCTAAGCTAAAAAACACATTATAAATTTAACTACTTCATGAAACACTCCTTGCAACTTATTATCTCATTAGGCCTGTGTGTACTCATAAACTATATGATCTCTCTCATGCTTGATCATCTAAATTTCATGTAAAAATAAAATAAAAACATCTTTAAATAATATCTATGACATTAATTTCATCTTAATTCACTTGGTACATTCTAACTCAATGACCAACATTGGTCTTACTCACCATTTAGGTCTCATGGAGACCTACTTCATCAGGTCTACTCTCTTAACATTGAGACTCGATCTTCTTCAGTCCAATTGGCCTTCTTAAACCATTAAAAACTACTCAAAAACTTTTAAAATGAATTATTCTAACCTATTCCATGCTTATTTATATCTTCATGCTTTTTTCATACCCTAAAGCTCTCTTTAGGATAGACTGCCCTATTAGGCTTGTACACCTCATAAACTGTCTTGCAAGAATGAAGTTCAATCACTCCTTTATAAGCTCTCCCATGAAAAATTAAAAATATATAAATATAATAAATTAAATAATTAACATACCAAACTAATTTTAACAAATTCACTCATAAAATAATGTCTCAAGAACAACTTTGTGTCTTGCTCACTTAGAACTGCTAGGATACTCAAAAACACAATCATAAGGAATTAGACTTAAACCACCTATATAGATAATTTTATTGAATCTTGATATATTAAAATTATCCTATGATATATTAATATCATCCTTAAATTAAAAAATCATAATTTATAATGTAAAATATTGGTCTTACAAACTAATTCCTTGACTTACAGTCTCATAGTCCAATCCTGAATAGATGACCCATTTTGTGAGCACATTTTCCTCACTTACACTAACATCCAAAACTTTAACCAATAATTATCATGACTTAAAATTAATTAATAACAAATCCATGTATTTTTTAGCATCAATATTACACTTAAATCCAACTTTTCATCACTTCTAACTTACACAGAACTGCCAAGACTATCGAAAAATATAGTCATGAAACATTGACCTTAAACACCTATATAAGAACTTTAAAAAACTTCCAATACATTTAAATTATTCTCTAAAATTTATATACCATATTAAAGTACAAAATAAATATTTTTTAATTTCAAATATTGGTCTTACAAACAAATATTTTGACCTCTCTCCTCACAGTCATACAAGAACCACATAAACCATTTTGGATTCCAATTTTCAACCACTTTCACTGATTATCAAACCTTATAAAAAGCATGGATAGTAAATTAAATTCCAAAAAAATAACACCATGCACTCCAATGCATAATTCCTTCATTAAAACACATCAAAAACCACCTTTTCACATTACCTAGGTTTTGAACTATTCTTCTTCATTAGGCTTATTAGCAACTAGATAACTTATAACACAAAATTTGCACACCAAAAACATAGAACCCATCTAGAAGCCTTCATATACATAAACTACATGTCTCAAGATTCATCCTCCATCCATTTTCATACTTTTACTTGGTCAAAGTTGATTGCTACAATAAATTAGCACTTTCTTATAGGGTCTACTCACACACCTAACAACTCAATCACACATAGAGGTGACTGGGAAAGTTGACTACAAACTTAAATAGCTTATCTAGCCATTCTAATCCATCTTGAGAACTCTATAGAAAAATTTCTAGCATCAGGTCTTCATTAGGATTCTAAGAGGGTTTAAATGCACTTCCACTATTAATGATTATTCATAAATCATAGCCCCTCAATCCAAAAACTAATGCCTAGAATATTGATCTAGGACCCTTCCCCATCTACCATGAATATATTAGGTTCCAATGCAAAGTTTTGATGAGATAATGAGTATAATAAAATCCTTCTCAGGTTGAGAACCCTAAATTCTACACACTCGAGAGACCTCTAAACACATTTTCATGACTTTTCGTACAAATCATGACCTCAAACTTTGTTAGCATACATGAAACAACATGACACACTTCTAATAGCACTCATCTATCCATAATTTCCTTATAAATATAACCTCATACCCCATTAAGCCATACTCTCTCTCTCTACATCATGGTCTTCATGTTACATTAGACCTAAAAATACACCTTCATGCCATTATCTATACACTCTATACCTCACTAATAAACTCAAGAAAACTCATACAACCTATCATGCCTCTGTACATCCATCTTACCAAGTCACCATACTCATACCTTCTCACAAGGACTTTACATGCCATGACTAGTTTCATGAATAGGCTTCTTAAGCACTTGAAACTTGAAAACTAACCTTAAAATAATTTTAAAAGTATCAACACTTTTCTTACATGATCACACATTGCTAAACAACCTCTCACAATATTGTGTTCACTTCACTAAAATTCACTATGCACACCTTCTCATAGGGGTCTAGAATAGGCTTCTCAAGACACCTTGTACTCAATAAATAGTACTCAAACATGCTTACCTCAATGATATAAAATAAGAACATTCTTCATATAGTAATCTCATGACACTACAATAATCTCTTTTTTATCAACCTTCTTTCATGACCTCATGTATACCTAGAGCCTCATAACCATGCTTCAATGCTCACTTGAATTGGGATATTTATGGTAGGTTTTGTCATTGACCTCTATAAGGCATGTTAAATTATAAATTATTCTAGCAAGTATAGTGAGATGGAGCATGGTAGTCTAATATGTATGATCTTAGTGCTCAGCTCGGTCTTGGTTGCTAGTGAAGAGTTTATGGGAGAAATTAGTCATATGTAGTTTGTAAAGATGTCATGGAACATGGAGAGATAATACATGGTATGTCTATGTGGTTGAGAGATAAATTTTATTCCTTATAGGTGTTCTTCAGGTGGAGTGTAAGTCATCCTATGCCTTATGTGCTTGACCTTGCTAGATTTCCTGATGAGGTAAGAGGTATATGCCTTATGTATCCTTGGTTATTGGTTATAGTTCTTGGAATGAGTGGATTGAAGATTTATAAGGTGATATTAGCTTATTGGATAATTTTTTAAGTACTTTCAAGAGATAAGTTAGCCTAGTGGTTATAATCCTAGTAGGCAAGGTGGGCAAGTGAGGTCCTTGTGAGCAGTCATGATAATATTTCAAGTTTATAGATCTGATGTGAGGATGTAATATGGTATATCATGGTTATTAAAGTGTTTTGAAAAAAATTTAGGCACTAAGGAGGAAGAAAAAGTAAGATAGTATGTTGGGAAGTATTATGTGCATGCAAAATGGAGGTTTCCTAACCTAAGAAGAAGTTTGTGATGTTTATTGGCATGTGTAGAGTTTTCATGGTGACCTAAGCCTTTTGGGAGAGGTGTAAAATTGATCTAAGAAGGTTTTCCAAGTATTTTGTATTGGATTGAGGGACATAGCTTTATAAACATTCATTAAGAATGTAAACTGGATAAAACCCTCTATAAACCCTCATAGTGGAATGTTTGGAAATAACTTACTAGAATAGACTCAAAATGGATTGTTTGACCAATTTTGACTATTGGAAAGTGTATATAACTCCTCCAAGCATCTCCAATTGGTATTGGTGTATCAGGGTAGTGAGCAAAAGGTACATAAATATACTTATTTATAGAGATTTTAGTGCTACAAGTAGCGTTGACTAAGTGAATACATGAGAATCATTACATCTTGAAGTTAAAGACATTTTCTTGAGGTATATGTAATTATTATGTAAATTTATGTGTTTTGTGTCAATTATCTAAGTCAATAAAGTTACCCTATTACTAATCTATCATATAGTAGAAATAGTGACAAAAATTCATACAAAGTGAGAACCTATTTAGGGATTGATTTTAGGTGTTTATGGATTGAAAAAATGGTTTGGGGTCTTATTTAAATACATATACATCATATTTAACTTATTTTTAAGTTTTGATGGTTCTCATAAACTAGCTAGAAGGAGCTCACAAAATGTCTAGTTTGTGCAAGAAAAGATAGTGGAACCCATAACAGTGAGAATGGTTTATAGTAGTAAAGTGGCCATTTAAGAATATGAATTTTGTATTTTAATATGTTATAATAAGGTATTATGACATTTTACATTCATTATAAAAACATAGAATTGATGTTATAGGATTTAGGAGTCATGTTCAACATGATTGTGTTTTGGGTCAATATGACTGCTACAGGCATTTCAAGGAAAGTGAAGTGTTTAAGGTCTTATAAAAAATGGTGGTGAATAAAATGAAAATATTTGTGTTTTAAAATATATTATTTATATACTCAATATTTTTTTAATTTTTTGAGTTAGTTTGAGGTTTTGAAATGTGAAAGCCAAATTGGTTTGTCAGACTATGTTAAGATAGTGAAATAGAAACCTGAGTTATTGGTCTGCAAAACCAATGAATGTGACTAGAAAATGAAAACCAAAATTTTTATGTTGATATATAATAATAAAATAATAAATTCATGTGATTTATGAGTGTTAAAATCATCCTTTCATGTACAAGAGATAAAATTATATATGACTATACTTTGACTGAGTATGACCAGTCTGAGTGGTCATCTTGAGAGAGTTGGTTTGAAGCTATTTTGATTATGTGATGGTGACTAATGGATTTATTAATGTTTTTAAGGTCATGTAGTACCTATCCATGTGATTTTTTTATGATTTTTTTTTGATAAAATCATATTTTTCCTTCAGTTCTAGAAGATAGTGTTTTATGTGTTTCTAGGCCTATTGGTGAGTAGGCTAGAATGGCTTGGTTCAAGGTATGAATTGGTGTTCAAAGTGTTTTGGAACCATGTATGTGTTATAAAGAATATATTAAAGGTATCTTTTATGTGTTTCATTAATTTATAGAGGATAAATATTATTCAAGATGTTCAAGGTGTAATGTGTACTAATGAAGGGCTAATGCATTATGCCTAATTGAGATCTAAAGGAGGATTAAGCTTGTTTTGGGTTATAACCGACCTATGGAGATATTTTCCAATTAATTTAACATGTATGAGGATATATTTTAAGTTTAATACAATTATGTTAAACATCTTGGCTAAAAAATATGGGTTAGATGATGAGAGTGGTATAAGTACAAGGCCTAATTAGCCTATTTGTGTGTGTTGAAGGGGTATAGATAAAAGAAAATGAAAGAGCTCAATAAAGGAAAAGAGGTAGGTAATTTAAGGAACATAAAAGGGTAAATATTATTAGTCATTCTTGTCTAATTAAGTTTATGTAGAAGGACACATAGGTCATTATACCTAATGAACCTAAAAGAGGTAGATTAAGAAAGTTAGCCCTAGAGGTTATTTGTGAGTGCATGAGGGTGTGAAGAAAATAGAAGAAGGATTTTTAGAGGGGTGTGAACCCATGGAGACTATAATAATACCTTATTCAATATGTGAATAATTTTTACAAGTTGTGTTATGGGTGGTGAGTTAATGGTATGCTTGTTTCAAGGCTAAATAGGCTCAATTATCTATTTGAGTGATGTAGAAGAGGAAGAGACTTGTATGAGGTTGAGAAGCAAGTTTGAAGGTGTTAGAGAAATAAAATGTCATAATCAGGTGTATAAGACATAAAATTAGTGGTTTAAATCATATCTAAGGTGGTTGAGTGGGTGCTTAATCACCTAGGGGATTGTATCCTCCTTGCTAGTTGGAGCTAGCTAAAGGTCTAGTAAGTACTGGACTAAATTGAGGGGTGGGTGCTCCTTGATCAGTTGATGTTGATCTAAAAGTATCATGTATGTGATATCTTTATAGGACTTTAGTACATTGGATTTTAATATTGAGAGTGGGTTTTCTCCCCCTTGAGTGTTTCCCACATAAATGATGTATTGATGTGCTTATGATGTTCATGTTTTATCTGTGATCTCTTTGTCTTGATGCTTATCCAAGTTATTATACTTTGTGATGATGAATCATGAATGAATGATAAGTGAAATACAAGAAAAATTATATAACTAATTCAACCCCCCTCTTGGTCATCTTGTACCTCTAATAATTGGTATCAAAGATAGACATTTGAAGGAGACTTAACAGCCTACATGTGATTTTAAGTAGCTTGGAGGTGATCTTGTGAGTAGCTTGGTGATTGGTGTCAGCCTAGTTAGCTTCTTGTTATAATTGGTTATGATCAGTATGGTAGCCTAGTTGATGTCATAGTTTTTCATGTTTTTTTATTTGTGCTTTAAATATTGATGAATTTTTAAGGTTGTTCTAAGATGGAAAAGGATGTCAAGGTAGGGATTGTTCTTCGCTCAAGCCAAGGTGAGTTGTTTATTATTATAGGTGGTTCTTTAAGCATTAGGGTTTGTCAAAGAAGGCATATGGAAATGAATAAGGAATATGTGGAAGCTAAGATCAAAATTAGACCTAAACTAATAGTTCAAAGTTTCATAGAGATGAGTTGACAGTTGATTCTTAAGGGTTAGGCCTAATTTTAAAATTAAAGCCTAATATGGATCTTCAAGTGGAGATGAATGACTTAGAGTATGGGTTTGAGGCCCTCATAAGGGCTAATGGAGAAGATCAAGCTTAAATTTCTCATGAGAATCTAAACAAGTGTTTGGTGAGCTATTTATATTGTCAAGAGTTTTAGAAGTTTGTCATATTGGTGTTCTTCAAGGTTGACCAGGTGTCATGATTTTTATGGATAATCTCTGGTTCATAAGGTATTCTTTGAAAGATCTTTTGATATGTTAAAAAAAAGTATGAAGCCCTATTATAGATGTCAGTATAAGGGATTTTTGTTCCTTGTTCTTGGTTTCATAGTGATATTTTGAATATCCTTTGTATTTCCTTGAATATTGATTTCATAATGTTTAAGAAGGTATGATGGTCTGATCAGATTAGTTGAAAATAAGAGAGTGTTTTTAGAAGGTATGTTCAGCTCTCCTAATCCTAAAGTGTTTTTTTATCAAATTTTGATGCCTTAGGTGAATAGTGATCTAAAGCAGATTAAATAAGTAGTTTATATTATGTCTTGAGGAATATTGTCATAAGTCATCCCTAAGTGGTTTGAAGTCTTGATAAGTTTAGATGTGTGTTTTATGGTCAAAAGTCTAAGCTGACCAAGTTTGGTAGTGATGAATACCTAGAAGGTTCCCAAGGTGTTCTTTTGATGATTTATGATGGATAGTAGATTGGAAATTGATTATTCAAGTTGGGTTTGACATGTCAAAATAGGATAGGAGGTTTGATGATGTCCATGAGGTGCATAGGTATGAATTTACCCTTTTGGTCATGGTGTTTGATGTGTATTAGGGGTATGTGTGCCCATTTTGCTTGGTTTCAAGGGTTATTTGAGGAATGAAGATGTGTCCTAAGGATTTTGATGATAAATAAGGTTTGTACATGTAATGAATATATGTTATAGGTGGTTTCATAGGTTGATTAATTATTTTTTACCAAGTGAAGCATTTTGGGTGGTCTCTAGCTCTTCTTAAGAGCATGTGTTTGGAGGCTTAGAGTAAGTCAATTTACCCAAAGGTGTTAAATCTTTAAATTTGGTAAGGAAGTAATTTTTTATGATCTTTAGGTGTGAGAAAAATTTTAGAAGGTAGCGTTGACTAGAAGTTGTTGAGTTGACCATTTTTGTTTTAAAGACTTAGTGTATTGATCATGTTTTGAAAAGTGGTCTATCTTTGGAGTTGGAGGCTATAATATCTTTATTAGTTGAATGAGATAAATGGGTATCTAAATCATGATTTATAGTATTTTGAAGGTGAGTATATTTAAAATTATTCAAATTTTGGTGTTCTAGGAAGCCTAATTGGCCAATAAGCTTGTGAAGGAAGTATAGAGAAAAGGAAAAGATAGAGGCTCATTCTTGGCAAGTCTAAGGGGGAATGGTAGTGGTATTTAAATATGGAATTTCATGGCTTGAAGTGATTATGGTAGAGATTTATAAGGTCTGTAGTGGCTAGATAGGACTACAAGGAGTCCAAATAGGCCTAGTGAAGAAAATGAAAATTGTTGAAGAAAATTTCTAGATAAGGTTGGAATTTTTGGTTCCAATTGAGCATGTTGGTTTATTCCTAGGATGATTTAGGTGCAGTGCTATGCTTTTATTTCCCATTGTGTTCTATGTGGTGCCTTGAAAGTGATGATAAGTGAGCTTATATGGAGCTTTGGTGCTCTTGTTATTATTTGAAGTGATGGTAGCTATTCTTGGAGGTAATGTAGGTGTGAATGGGTTGTGTATACTAATGGGGAGCCTTCAAAGTGATAAGGGTCCTAGGGGGAGTTGTGTTACCATGCAACTGATGATAGGTCTAGTATCTAGGTAGCTTGGGAGTATTTTTTGAGTAAAATCACATTTCAAGGGGGAGTTGTGATTATTTGAGGTAAAAATGGTACTATTTAAAATGTATTCCTATATGTGAGCTCGATTCCATGTGTTTCTTATAGCTTACTTGGTTTATTATATGGTGCCCAGTGTTGAAAGGAGTCCACTTTATCATTTTGGCAAAGGAAGAGAGAGAAATGGAGTGTTGCCATCAATGACAAAGGGGGAGATTATTGGGATATTGATGGTAGGTGTTATAATTTATGTCTATAAGGAATTTAAAATTATAAAGTGATCTATCAGGTTTAGTGAGATGGAGCATGGTGGTCTAATATGTATGATCTTAGTGCTTAGTTTAGTCTTATTTGCTAGTGAAGAGTTTGTGGGAGTAGTTGGTCATATGGAGGTTTATAATGATATCATGGAACATGGAGAGAGAATACATGTAATGTCCATATGGTTGAGATAGAAATTTGAGTCCATATAAGTGGTATTTAGGTGGATTGCAAGTCATCCTATGTCTTGTGTGTTTGACCTTACTAGATTGCCTAATGAGGTAAGAGGAATATGCCTTGTGTATCCTTGGTTTTTGGTTATAGTGCTTGGAATGAGTGTATTTAATATTTATAAGGTGATATGAGCTTAGTGGATAAGTTTTTAAGTACTTTCAAGATACATGTTAGCCTAGTGGTTCTAGGCCTAATAGGTAAGGTGGGCTAGTGAGGTCCTTGTGAGTAGTCATGATAAGATTTCAAGTTGATATATCTAATGTGAGAATTTGATATGGTATATTATGTTTTTTCAAGTTTTTTGACCAAATTTTCTGCCTTGAGGAGGAAGATAAAGCAAGATAGTACATTGGGAAGTATTCTATGCATGTAAAATGGATGTTTCCTAACCTGAGAAGAAGTTTGTGATGCTCATTGACATGTGTAGATTTTGCATGGTGACTTGAGCCTTTTCAAAGGGGTGTAACATGGATATAAAAGGTATTTAAAATTATTTTTTAGTGTATTTATGGATATAGCTTTATGAATATTCATTAAGAATGTAAACTAGTCAAAACCCTCTATAAACCCTCATAATGGACTGATTGGAAAGAACTTGCTAGAAAGGACCCAAAATGGATTATTTGACCAATTTTAACTATTATAAATTGTATAATACTCCTCCAAGAATCTCTAATTGGTAGTGGTGTGTCAGGGTAGTGAGTATAAGGTACATAAATATACATATTTATAGAGATTTGTGTTATAGGCAAGGTTGATTAAGTCAACACATGAGAATCATTAGAGCTTGAAGGTCAAGAATTTTTATTGAGTTATATGGATTAATTTTTTCAATTTATGTTATCTATTTCAATTATCTAATTCAATAAATTTTCCTTGTTGTTACTCTACCAGATAGTGGAAATAGTGAAAAAAAAGCCAATCAAAGTGAGAACCTATTTAGGGATTGATTTTAGGTGTTTAGGGATGGAAAAAATGGTTTGGGGTATTATTTCAAGACCTATACCTTCTATTAAACATATGTGTAAGTTTTTATTGTGCTAATAAACTAGATAGAAGGAGCTCACAAAATGACTAGTCTGTGTAAGATAAGACAGTGGAACCCATGACAATGAGAATGGTTTATTGTAGAAAAGTGGCCATTCAAGCATATGAATTTTGTGTTGGAATATGTTATAAGAATTTATTATTACCTTTTAAATTCATTATAAAAACTTGGAAGTGATCTTACAAGAGTTAGGAGTCATGCTCAACATGATTGTGTTTTGGGTCAAGATGACTGTTACAGGCATGCCGAGGAAAGTGAAGTGTTTAAGGTATTATGAAAAATGGTGGTGAATAAAATGAACATATTTGTGTTTTTAAATATCTTATTTATATACTCAATATTTTTTAATCTTGTGAGTTAGTGTGAGGTTTTGAAATGAGAAAGCCAAATTGGCTTGTCAGACTGTGTTAAGATAGTGAAATAAAAACTTCAGTGATTGATCTATAAGACCAATTAATGTTGCTATAACATGAAAACCAACATTTTGAGGTTGATATACAAGAATAAAATAATCAATTAATGTAGATTAGGAGTGTTTAAATAATACTTTCATGTATAAGAGATAAGCTTCTATATGACTGTACTTTGACTGAGTATGACCAGTCTAAGTGGTCATCTTGAGAGAGTTGGTTTGAAGTTATTTTGCTTATGTGATGGTGAATAATGGATTTATTAAAAAAATTTATGTGATGGTGAATAATGGATTTATTAATTTTTTATATGTTATTTTTTTATGATTTTTTTTTATAAAATCATTTGTGTGCTTTAGTTCTAGATGATAATGTTTGTTGTGTTTCTAGGCCTATTGTCGGGTAGGCTAGAATGGCTTGGTTTAAGGTATGAATTGGTGTTCCAAGTATTTTGGAACCATTTAGGAGTGATAAATAACCTATTTGAGGTATTTTTTTATGTTTTACATTAATTTATAGATGCTAAAGATGATTCAATAGGTTCAAGGTGTAACATGTACTAAAGAAGGGCTAATGTGTGAGGCCTAATTGAGATCTAAAGGAGGATTAAGCTTGTTTTGGGTTATGACCAACCTATGGAGAGATTTTACCATTAATGTAGAATGTATGAGGATATTTTTTATTGGTAATACAATTATTTTAAACATCTTATCTGACCAGTATGGGTTAGATGATGAGAGTGGTATAAGTACAAGGCCTAAATAGCATATTTGTGTGTGTTGAAGGGGTATGGACCAAAGAAAAGGAAAGAGCTCAATCAAGGATCAGAGGTAGGTCATTAAGTACCATCAAAGGTTAAATATTATCAATCATTCTTGTTTAATCAAGTTGATGTAGACGGATACACAGGTCATTGGACCTAATGAACTTAGAAGAGGCAGATTAAGAAAGTTAGCCCTAGAGGTTGTTTGAGAGTGCATGAGGGTGTGAAGAAAATAGAAGAAGTATTTGTATATGGGTGTAAAAAAATGGATACTATAAAAATAAATTACTAAATATGTGATTAATTTTTATAAGTGGTGTTGTAGGTGGTGAGTTAATGGTATGTTTGTTTCAAGGCTCAATTGTCTATTTGAGTGATGTAGAAGAGGAAGAGACTTTTATGAGGTTGAGAAGTAGATTTTAAGGTTTTATATAAATATAAGGTCATCATAAAGTGTATAATACATTATATTAGTGGTGTAAATTAGAGATAAGGTGGTTGAGTGGGTGCTTAATCAACTAAGGGGTTGTAGCCTCCTTGTTAGTTGGAGCTAGTTAAAGGTCTAGTAAGTACTGGACTAAATTGAGGGGTGGGTGCTCCTTGATTATTTGATGTTGATCTAAAATTATCATGTTTTTTATATCTTTATATTACTATAGTACTTTGGTTTGTAGGGTTTAGAGTGGGTTTTTTCCCCTAGAGGGTTTCCCACATAAATGATATATTGATGTGTTTCTCATGTTCATGTTTTGTATGTGATCTCTTTGTTTTGATTATTATCTAAGTTATTATAATTTTTTATGATGAATCATGAATTAATGATAAGTGAAATAAAATAAAAATTAGATAATTGATTTACCCCCCCTCTCAGTCATCTTGTACCTCCAACATCTTGAACATCATACTTTTTTGTGACAATCAAGACTCACAATATGTAACAACCTCAATGACATCAATGATAATATCAGTGACATCAATGATAAGTAAAAACTCACCTTGTCACATAACTCAATGATCACTCACCATGAACCTTCACAATATGCACCCTTTTAACATCAATGATAATAACATGCCAACACACCCCTTTCCTCCAACCATTAGGTTATTTGGAAAGAACCTACTCAATTTCTTAATGGATTTAGGAACCTCAAAAAATATAATTCTATCAAATTAGATAAGGTGATGGTTCAACTACATAATTTATAGGTTAAAGTGGTGGGTGAACTTATGAATGTCCACATGTAACTAAAATATAAACCTAGGATTTAATAGTTTATAGACATCTAGGTGGTAAAGATTCTCAAATCCTATGGCATGCTTCTTAATAGGGACTAGTCTAAAATGATAAACAAGTACAACCCACTATTTTTTCCCATATGTGATTAACCTTTAGAGGTATAACTAATCAAATTTGTGTGGATAGATAATCTTGCATGAAACACATGATAATTGAATAGAACACAACTAATGATAAAGTGAAACTAGTATCTTCAAACTTAAGAATTTATACACTAAGCATGAAACCTATTAGGGATAAAGCTGATAATGAGCTAAACTTGTCATGCCTATGGTATATATATATATATATATATATATATATATATATATATATATATATATATATATATATATATATATATGTATATGGGTCTTGTTCTAAATAAGTATGTGGAGTAAGTCTTCTATTAATGGATCCTCAAGGAAAATGGTACATAACTTCATGTAGACTACAGTTCCTTTGTAAAAACAATATGGTAAAGTATGATGCCTTAATATTAGGGTTATAGTTCACATTAAAGCATAAATACAAGGAAATAATGGTGTTTAATGACTCTGATCTGGTGGTCAAGTAGGTTAAGAGTAAATTTTATTGAAAGTTGTCTTACCTTAGGATGTATAAACATAGGGCTTGGGACTTGATCAAAAAATTAGCACATTTACCATCATCCTTATCCCTTGGGAAGAAAACCAAGTTATGGACTCATTAACATCTACATTAGCAAACTTAAATCCCCTAGATGACACCCAATTTTAGGATTTATTTTTGGAACTAGTCTCTTGCTCATCCATCCTATACAATGTGATGAATTTATAGGTCCTTGAGGATGATTTGAAAATTATCCAATTCCTAAAAAATGTTAGGATATTTGAGGCCCAGGTATTGATGAAGTAGATAGAGACAACCCTATAACTAAACTTGATACTGATAGGATCCTTAACATTCATGGTAATTAAATCTTAAAAGGGATGATTTCCTTATAAAGTTTGTTTTACACCTTGGATCTTGTACCTCAAATGAAGAAACCTAAGTTTGATGCCTAAAAATGTTGAATCATCAACCTTAGCTCTATAGAAAAACCTTAAATTGTTAATGTGGGTCTTGACTAGACAAACCTTGAGCTTTAGTAGATACTAAGATTCTTATTACAATATAAGGATGTAATTACATGGGCCTATGGAGACCTCAATTTCTTCAACCCAAGGGGGATTACTCACACCATCCTACTAAAATTGAGCCAAAAATCATTTAGGCAAAGATGGAGACTTAGGAACCTGATCATGGAACCATTAATACCCAAATAAGTCCATAAGTTACTCTCTATTGGGATAATTTTCCTATTTCTCCATTTGACCTAGGTATCCAACCTAGTGCCCATGAAAAATAAGAATAGATAAATCTATTTGTATAGACTTTTAGAACCTAAACTGAGCCTTAAATAAAGATAACTATCCATTGCCTTCCCTCAATGAGTTAATCCAAATGGTGAGTGTATCCTTGATGAGGTCTTTATTTGATATATTCTCATGATACAACTAGGTATTATTCAATTCATAAGATCATGTCAAAATTTAATTCACCACTAAAGGGGGTATATTCACCAACAAGTGAATGCCATTTGGGCTTATCAAAGTTGGAGAAATATTTCAGAAGGTAATGGATTTTTATTTCAAAGGCTAAATTGGCAAATGCATAATAATTTACATGGATGAAATGAGTATGTTTTCAAAATATAGGTCAGATCACTATGCCACTTATAAAAGGTGTTCTAAATATGCAAGAGGTATGGCATTTATTTAAACCCAAAGAAAAGTGTGTTTAGTATCACTGAAGGTAAGATTATTTATCATATCACCATGTAGGAAGATATTACTATCAATATAGAAAGAGTTGATGTGATTTCTAAATAACCTCTGCCTAATAATAAATAATTAAAATCCTTCTTTGGGAAAATCAACTTTGTTTGTAACTTCATTTATATATTAACTAAAATTGTAAAACCTTTTAATGTTATGTTGAAATAGGATGTAAAAGTAAAATGGCATGTTGAATTGAAAATGGCTTTCTAAGACATAAAATATGATATCATACAAGCCCTAGTGCTGATCAACCCAAACTACACAAGATTTTTACATTTACCCTTTTACTTATGAGCACACCAGTGTTGCCTACCTCACATAAAGGTTGGATGGAGAAGAACATCATATTGATTTTATGAGCACCAATCTCAAGGATATGGAACTAAGATATTCCACCCTTAATAAACATGTTTATTCACTGGTGAAGGCCATGAAGAAATTCAAACACTATATGTTTAGAAATAAGGTATATGTAATCATCCTAGACCCAACCATCAAATAAAAGTTTGGATAGATTAAACTAGGTGAGTGGAGAGGCAGATGGGTGATAAAATTATAGGAATATGATTTATAAATCAAACCTACCAAGTTGGTTAGATGATAGGGCAGTACTCAACTAATTATTAAAATCAATCGAAGGATAATTATACACCAAGTGGATCAATATCTAATACTACAAAAAGATGTCCATGCCCATGTCTAGACTTTCCATCAATGTCAGACCTTTACCAAAAATGAAATCCATGCATAAATGTCATTATATCTAGTTATAAAAATGACAACATTTTCCTAATGGGGGTTAGACTTTGTGGGGGTCATAAACCCCAACTCCTTAGTGAGCCATAATTTTATCCTTAAAACTACATATTGTTGTATAGTGTGGGATAAAGTAGTTATAATAAATAAAAATAACCACCACTGAAGTCATTGAATTCATGGAGAATAATGTAACCACTCAATTCAATGCCCCTATCTCATTAGTATGTGATAACAACCATGTGTTTCAATCTAGAGAGTTTAATAAATAGGCATATGACAATGGAATAACATTGATATTCTCATCCAATCACTACCTACAAGGGAATGGATTAGTAGATTAAACAAATAAGAACCTGATAGATGCCATAAATAAATATTTATAAAATAAACCCTTGGAGTGGCATTCACTGCTTAAAGTTGTTTTGTGGGTAGATTTCATTGGGTATAAGCAAGAATTTAAAATCTCATCATTCCTACTAGTCTATGGATTGTATCTAATACTCTCAATTATGTTTAGGTTACCTAACAAATAGTTCATGCAATAGTATATGAAGTAAGATGATAAAGTGAACTCTAGGCTCTTGGACATTATCCATCTAAAGGAAGCCCAAGATTAAGCCTTACTCAAGTTTATCAAACATTAAGGCACCACCAAATAATGGTTTGGAAAAATTGGAAAGGTTAAATCCTTTAGTATTTTTGATATGGTACTATTATGGGATAAATCTTATGAAAAAAGGGTCAACACACCAAATTTGACCCCCTCTAGATTGGCCCCTACCAGATAATTGAGCTCCACAACCAAAGTGCTTTCCACCTTAAGGACCTCAAAGGTAGATACCTCCCACTATAATTGAATGAATAGTTCCTAAATCATTACTTCTTAATTTACCTTTCCAATGTGATCTCATAATAACCAAAACAAGGGCAGTAATGTATATATTAGACTAATTTCCTTTTGTTGTGTGTTTGTTTTTTATGCATGTTTATTTTTGTTGTGTTTTCTTATTTTCACTATTATTTTTTTCCTATGGTATTCACCTCTCATAAAACCTTACCTCTGATCTAGACTACAACTAAAATCAAGGAAGTAATCCCAATTAGAAGGATCCTTTAAAATACTTATGGTAAGTAACCCTCTTGAATGGTGATGAAATCCAAAGAGGTACAATTAAATGTTAGAACACCAAAGGTGAGATTTCATTTTAATAAATTCAAAGGTTGTAAGATAGTCTTTTACATTTCATATATTGCATGCTATTGATTCTTAACTAAATAAGTGAATTTTAGAACAACCCCATGTGTTGATAAAAGCCATCAAAGTTTCACTTAACAAGAAAATCCTAAAAAATGAGATAACCAAACTAATCTAAGATCGGCTGGGTATTTAGAGCTTTCCAAGCACACCATCACCCTTGGCTTGGCCCAAACCCTCATTGGATATAATTTATAGATCTCTTCATAATAAAAACTTAAAATAAGATTAGAATAACATGTAAAATCTAAATTTTGAGTTTTCCTTAAAAGGGTATCATAGGCTTTTTGACCTAGTTAGTAATGAATAAAAGCCTTGAATAGGATCATAGATATCTCTATTATGGATATATATGCTTGCTAGAAGTAGAGCAATTCCCAAACCATTCCCCTCCAAGTTGTGAAACCAATTAAGCCCCCTTTGGAAGATTTAATGCAAGCTTGACCTAGATTTTTCTAAGTGAGATCTAAAATTGAATCATTTAAAAAAGTATCATCTCACACATTGATGGTTTTCTATGGGAATAAGTCTTAACATATCACTTGTTTTACATCACTTTATTACCTTCTTTTTTTGGTATGTCTAAATGTTTCTTTACAATCTATGTTTTGTGTAGAAATGGAGGTTAATATATTGGATTCTAAGTACTTAAACACCAATTTCCCTATAGAATTTTCAATTTATTGTATCCAACACATCCCTTTTTATATGAAAATGTGGGACCCATCTTTAAAATGATATCCTAGAGTTCCTATACCATCTATCTCACTCTGACTAACTTCATCAAGAGAGAATCCTTGAATTCTCATTCCACCTTAGTCTCCCTAAGTGTATTATGTGTTTGTAGTGGCTTACTAATCCTTGTTGAGATCCCATATGACCTTTGAAATTTATGCAGTTGAACCTTGTTGATATCCCAAAATAAATAAGGATCTTTCTTACTTAAAGGGTTTAATGTGCTAACTTTGTACATGATTATTTTCATTTAAAACTTTCAAGGTATCAAACTCTTGGAGTCCTAATCTCTTATAATATCAGACTCCTAAAATCCTACATGGTGCTTGATGAAATCCAACTAGAAACAAAGTGATTATTTTATTCATCATGTTTATTTTCATTTTACTTAATCTATTTTAGTGGATTTTTTAGGAGGAATGGTCAAATGAAAAGAAGTCATGTGGATAGCTATCAACAAAATTAGAGTTTGTCAAATCTTAAATAATTAGGGTGACTCAATATCATCCATGTAAGTCTCTTAGACCTAAGAGAGATATTAGAGCCCAGGAGATCCTAATTAAATGAAAATATTCCTTGTGGCCTAGAATTCAAAGTTTCTAAGATCCAACTGACAAGCTTACCCCCACTATCAAATGTTTCAATCTCTTAGGTTTGATAGAGATGTCAGAACTTAAGAGAGCCTAACCAAATGAGAGGATTTTACATGTCTTGGATCTCAGATTTGATGGGATCTAATTAATAAGCTTTCCATACTATTAGGCATGTTAGTCTCCTAGGTTTAACAAAAATGTTAGAACCCAGGAGAGCCTAACCAAATGAGAAAGTGCCACATAACCCATTGTCAGTCTTATTAGTCTCTTAGATTTGATAGAGATGTCAGGGCCTGAGTGAGCTCAACTTATCACATCGATCCATATGACATTTCTATACAATATTGGTAAGGATATCCCATTAGACCCTAGGACTATTAGAATGAGGTATATTCATAGTCAAAGGGATAATCAAAGGATGCCATACATCTACTAGTTTGCATTTTCTTTCTCCAAAATGTATAAATATAAGGCACTAGACCATACCCAAGTATCAACCATTACAGCATGAACCAATAAATAGACTACTTATGGTAGAAAGTAGGAACTACTTAAGAAGCCTTTAGGATGATATATATGTTTGATTACCATGCTATGGGTAGTTCTGATTGGGAAAATTGGCCATGATTGGATAATTCAAAACCTCATGTCATAATTTCCAAATCTAATAGGTGGCATATAATTAATATCTCTGAATTTAATTTCTAATTAAGAAATAAATGGGAGGATCAAACCACCAACTTGAATTTCAATCCACATCAAGTGAGATACCAAATGCCATCAACATAAGAGATGTACACATATCCCTATAAGTGATTCATGATGATTTCATTAACCTTTATTACTCCTATTTTCCTAGAATCCACTCTTTACTTTTTGATTTGACTAGTGCCCTATGTGTCTTCTTCTTTATTCAATTTTCCTCATAACTAGAATCTAACCTAGTTACAATAGTAGCCTAATTATTAAACCCTAAATTTGATCTAGAGTATCAAGGTCCACTACATTCCTAGATGTTTGACATGTTTCATGTACTATAATGAAATATTCAAGGCCATTGCTCTGGCACCCAAGTCTTCTAGTAATGATGATGAGGATAAGGCCAAATTTTTTAATGCCCTTTAGGCTTATGATAAAAGTGGGCTACACAAATCCATAGCTAAACCTAAGGTATTTACCTATGTTTAAATCATAATGACTAAGAGGGGAGGGTGAATTAGTCTTGAAAACATTCATTCAAATGAACTTAGCATTCATGAGCCATTCAGAAAAACATATAGATCAATCAAATTATAAACAACCATACATATGAACATGAAATACAAGAACACATAACATATGTGGGAAACCCTCAATGGGAATAAAACACACTAATATATACAAATTTAATATAGTATTATAATACAAAAATCAATTTTAATGAAGCACTAACTCCACATGGAGCAACAACGCCAATTAGCCAAGCACACACTTGACTAGGCTTTAGCAAACACCCACTTTAAATGAAGCACCAACTCCCTAGATGACTCAGCACCAACTCAAACACATAATTAATTTGATCACCTTCAGAATATCTTATTTATCACATGATATATGATGGCCACCTCTTTATCTCTTCACACTCTTATCCCTCTCAAACTGCCCTTTAGGCCTCTTTGCTCAAGACTTATTAGGTAATATGACCTTGATATTCATATGTAGACAAACTATCATATATTAATTATAGATCCTTTATACTCATCTAATGGTATATAATACCTCCTTATGCTCAATAATGTGTTATATTATTCACATACTCTAAGCTTACTTAAATAGGCCTAAAATTGCCTTGTATATATACAAGCCTCTTGCTCATAAAACTCTTGGTTAGCCACACACATTTGCCTGATTATATTTTCCAAAAAAATATGCCTTATTAAATGTTATAATTAATAATAAATCATTACATTAGGTTAACCATAACTCAAATAGACCAAATCCTTCTTTAGGTCTAATGGAGACCTAATTTCATTAGGCCTACTTTAGGTCATGTTACCTTATGACCCCTTGGAACACTCTACACATATATATATGGAAAAAACTTTTCATAAAACCATAAAATAGTCCTTATCCAGCATCCACTTATCACCATGACATTTTTTAGGTTCAACCACCACTTGAAACACTCCATTATCACTATTCACATTAGGCCTTTAAACACATGGAAAAGTTTGTCTTGAAAAACTAAAGATAAAACATCATTTAGACATAAAACCATGACAATAAATCACTTAAAAAAAACCTAAATTACCTCAAAATATCACCATATGAATTATACACTTCAACTTAGGGCATAGAGCCTCAAAAACACCTTTACAACTCACTCACTTAGAACTTCCAATTTTCCTCAAAGACCAGTCATGGTGACTCAAACTACCAACACATGTATAAATACTTCCATGAATTCTAATGCAATAACATGATCCTCTAAAATATCTAGACCATCTTCAAATATAAACATCATATGGTCTAGTGTCAACTATTGGTCTTACAGACCAATTTATTGACCTCACTACACATAGACCTCACTGAGTTGGATAATCCATTTTGGCTTCATCACTTTCACAACTATAGATAACTTAAAAAATTTATACCAAGCATGAATAGTACATACCAATCTCAAAATACATCTCCATGTACTTGGTTTCATCATTCTCTCATGAAAACACATTCTAATTCATCTTCTCACTGTTACTTGAGTTTTTCATTCTTCGCACCATTTGGCCTATTTAGTAACTAGCTAACTTGGATGACCATTTTAACACACTTTAAAGCTATAAATTATTCATAATATTTCATGTACATGAAACATGAGTCTGTACCTTCTTCTTCCATCCATTTTCTTACTATGTCTAATGTAACTTTTTACTAATACAGGAACTTCTTAAAAAATAAGCCTATAAATCAACATTTTCTCTCTCCTCTCTCTATACAATCCCACTTGGAGGTACCTAGTAGATTCCAATTTAAGATCCAATATCTTACCTAATCATACCAATCCATTCTAGGCACTTTTTATCAACATCTTCAACATCGGGTCCTTACTAGGGTTGTAAGAGAGTTTAAACATGTTTCTATTCTTAATGATCATTCATAAAGCATAGCCCCTCAATAAAAAACAAATGCTTGTAATTTTTATCTAAGACCCTTCCCCATCTACCATAAATTTATTAGTTTCCCATGCAAAGTTTTGATAAGTTAATGAGCATAATAAAAGCCTTCTCAGGTTGAGAACCCTTCATTCTAAGTAATTGAGAGACCTTCAAACAACTATTCATTTTTTTTCATTAAAACTAGCCTAAAAATTAATTAACAAACTTTTAAAAACATACCTCACCTATTAATAATCTTAAATGAGTTCAAACACCTTGAAATCTCATCATGACCCTTCATTAGGCCACATTCTCTTTCTTTGCTCATTAAACCTTGACCTGCAAACCACATTAGGCCTTAAAATTGACCTTCATGCTTATTTTCATGTACTCTCCACCTTACTCCCATACTCAATAAACCTCATAAAACCACTCATTAATATGTGGACTCATATCACCAAACCACCATGATCATACCTTCTCACAAGGTCTCTTCATGCCTCATTAGGCTGGGCAGGGTTTAAAAGAGGTCTAGATGTAGACCTGGATTGATGATCCTACTCCTATAGGTTTAACCTAAGACTCTTATTATTGATCTAATGCCTCACATACATGTTTAAAAAATTCCATACATCCTTCACATACATGTGTTCATTCATTTTATCCACATACTTCTTCATGTTATGACTAGGATCATGACTAGGCTTCTTATACAACATGACATCAATGACTTATACCTTCATGTAACCATAAATAATTAGTTTCCATCAAATTATCTTTCATGATAAAATCCTTAAATAAAAACACTCTATCAATTCCATTTATCACATCAACACACTGCCAACTAGGCACACTCTCTCAATAACATCAACCTCATGCAAGACGCACCTTTGACATCAATGACAATACTCAATAATTTCCCCCTTTGTCATTGATTAAAACCACTCTTATAAACTTATCTCAATATGAAACCTATCCCTCATTATTAACTTTCTCCCCTTATTACATAAATGACAAAGTGATGTCTTCAACTCCTTGGATCACACTCCTTATAATAAAACCACTCTACATATAGTACTATGAGTTTATGAGTCATCATACAAACATGATCCCCCTATCTCCATGTATACCTTATCATAACTACTCACCTACACTCAGATCTAATTAACCACCTAATTATCTTTCCCTAATCACTTAACTTCCTTAGTTACTGTTAGGGGTAGGAACTACATGCAATTCCTATCTTAGTTGGTTAATTATTACTTTTGGAAGTGACTTGGTTAAAATGTCTACAATATGATATTGTGTAGAGACATATTCAATTTTGACACTATGTTCACGTACCTCCTCTCTTAGTAAATTATACTTCATATTAATGTGCCTATTCCTTGAGTGCATAATAGGGTTCTCAGATATGCTTATAACACTTGTATTGTCATAATAGATAGGGCTAAGACCATCATACTCCACCTTGTAGTCTTTTAAGATCTATCTCATCCATATAACTTGAGTGCAACATGAATCTATTGAAATATACTTAGCCTCATAATTATATAGAGATACTAATGGCTGCTTCTTGATTATCCATGAAACTAGGCACCCACCTAAGAAGAAAGATCCTCCACTAGTACTCTTCCTATCATGTAGACTTCATGCCCAATATACATCTATATAGGCTGTCAAATTAAACTCCTTAATCCTTAGATACCACAAACCAAACTCCACAATCCCCTTGAGATATATGAGTATCATTTTAATTGCTTGTAGATGATGATCCTTTAGATATGCTTGAAACCTTCCCACAAGACCTAGTGCTTGTATGATGTCAAGTCTAGAGGCAGTGGTATATAACAAACTTCTAATCATTGACCTATATGATATCTAATTGACCTTTATAGATTCATCTTATTTTATCAACTTATACCCTATGATCATAGGTGTACTAACTACCTTATAATATTCCATCTCAAACTTCTTCAACATCTCTCTTATGTACTTGCCTTGTGAAATGAATATACCTTTTTTAGATTGAGTGATTTTCAACCCAAGAAATAATGATAGTTCTCCCATCATGTACATCTCAAACTCTTTATTCATCACCTCTATAAATTCTTTTGTCACTTTCTCATTTTTTCCCCTGGATACGATGTTGTCCACATAGACAACAACTATCAACTAGTGGTCATCTTCTATCTTTATGTACAGATTACTATTTACAACTCCTCTTTTGAATCCTTTATCTAATTTATACCTATCTAACCTAGTATACCAAGCTCTAAGAGATTTCTTTAGACCATAAATATCCTTTTTCAATCTGAAAACATAGTCCTTGCCACCTTATATTGATAACCACTCAAGTTTCTATATGTATACCTTCTCTTCCAAGTTTCCATTCAAAAAGGTAGATTTGAAATCCATCTAGTATGCCTTGAACCCTTTGAATCATGCATATACTATAAATAATCTCTTGGTCTCTAATATTTCCATTGGTGTAAACGTCTCTTCAAAATCTATCCCTTCAACTTGTGCATATCCTTTGTATACCAATCTATCATTTTTCCTAGTGGCATATCCATCTTCATTCAACTTATTTTTATACACCATTTTTGTGCCAATGACATTCTTGTATTTAGGCCTACGAACTAGTTCCTAAGTCTCATTATTCTCTATTTGGTCTAAATCCTTATTCATATCACCTATCAAAAACTTTTATTTTCTTGATTCTATAAGGTTCTCAGGTTTAATATTGGACAGTAGAGAAACATTCTCTTGATTTAGATTAATTATCAATATTTTCTTTATTTACATATCTACATTCTTGTTACCAATGATTTATGATTTAGGATGATCTCTTTGAATATGTCTTGATGGGCCTTTTGAGTCTTCTCTTTCCTCTATGTATTCTTCTTCCTCATCAATCTCTATAGTTTCATATTCATTATTGCAATCCATATTTTCTAATGTATCTTTTGACTATGAGTGTGATTTCCTTGTCTCATTAATTTTTACATTGGTGCTTTACACTATCTTATGTAACCTCTTGTTATAACATCTATAATATGACCTCATTGATGAGTATCTTAATAATATACCTTCATCAGATCTAGAATTAAAATTTCCTAATTCTTCATCTCTTTTCATGAAACATTTTTTCTCAAACACTATAAAGTGTTCCATATTAGCAGGTCTATATTTCCCTAGTTCATAAAGAGTCTTGTTTCCATTAGTCCTTATCTATTTTTCTATTAAAAATGTATACTAAAGTGATCACTACCTCTCTCCAATATCCATCAGATAATATAGACTCATTTAGCATAATTATTTCCATCTCTTGAACCATCATATTTTTTCTTACCACTACATTTTGTTGAGGTGTCCTAGCTACTGAGAACTGTCTCCTTATTTCATAAACCTCATAGAATTCATCAAAATCATTATACCAAAACTCTCCTCCTCTATCAGATCTTAGGCACTTAATCTTCCTATTCTTCTCATTCCCAACACAAGCCTTGAATGTCTTGAACTTGTCAAGAGCTTCTGACTTTTCTTTCAAGCATGCTACCCAAGTCATTTTTGTGTAGTCATCTATGACTGACATAAATTAGATATCTCCTTAAATGTTTTAGATTCTTGTAGGCCCACATATATGAATGTGTATTAAATCCAAAGGTATTTTATTAGATTACTCCTTGGACTTGAACCTTCTATTTTATTTACCATGTTGACATGATTTGCAAAGTGTGTTTATAGGTTTGGTGATATTAAGCATGTTCTTCATAGACTTTTTAGTGATTATCTTGACCAGATTATCAAAGTTTAGGTGACCTAAACTTTTTTTCCATAGCCAACTTTCATCTATATTTCTTATAAATTATCTCTCCTTCTTGATCTCATTCAAGACATATAGATTGTTATCAATCCTCTCAGCATTGGTAATTAGCCTTCATAATTTGGCTCACCTTATCTCACACCCTAGGTCATGAAAGGTTATTGTGTGTCTTTGGTTGCACATTTGACTTGCACTAAGTAGGTTATGTTTAAAACCTTCCACATACAACACATTTTCTATCTTGGTCTTCCCATTATCCAAACTAAAGATAACCTTGCCAATTATATTGGCAGTTATGTTATCTCCAAATATTATTATTCTTTTAGCATTCTTCTTCAATGATGAAACTTGTTTTTGTCTCTTTTCATGTGGATTGAGTAATAACTATCTATATACCATTTTATTCCTTCATCTTGAATGTGAAAGGTAGTCTAAGCTAGCATATATTCCTCTCCTTTAGTCTTCTACTCCTTAGAAAATAATCCATCTTGACTCTTGAGAAATATGATCAATCCTAAATTTTTTTAGATTCCATATCAATTTTTTATCTTTATCATGCACTCTAAGAGATCCAAATACCTTGTTAAGTCTTAAAGGCCTTATAAATTCATTAAGATAGAATCTTGTAATGTGTCCCATACTATGACAATTGTAGCAGACAACATTTATGTACTTACCTCTTGATTGATCACTCCTCATTACATTGGGCTACCTGATTGGTCTCTTCATGTTGGTTCTTTTGATTTTTTCTTTTCCAAAATTGTTAATATTCTTTATGAACTACTCATGATAAAACTTTAAGGAATATATTTTGATCTTCAACTAATCATATTGAAAAAAATATATCTAAACTTTGTATTAACACCTTCTACCTAATTCTTGATATCCTTGAAGATCTCATCTTTTTTAGCTTCTTTGTCCATGTCACTATTCAAGGTACATATATGTTCCTTAAGATCCTTAACCATAGATCTAAACACATGCTTCCTCTTATTTTTATGCTTCAAATCATCTACGGCACTTATGATTTTAGCTTCAAGGTCTACTTTAGATTCTCCTTCTTCACTATCATAGTAGACTTCATCATACATTTTGTCTTATTATTTTTGATCAATAGACATCTTATGCTTCTTAGGATCACCTTAAATATATTAGGATCACTTCAAAGGACCAAAATCTGATACCAATTATTATAATCACAATTACAAAGAGGGGTGAATCAGTCTTCAAAACACTCATTCAATTCCACTTAACATTCATGAGCCATTAATGCAAACATATAGATCAATCAAATCACAAGTAACCATACATATGACCATGAAATACAATAACACATCACATATGTGGGAAACCCTCAAGGGGAAGAAAACCCACTAATATCTAAAAATGGAATATAGTATTATAAGACAAAAACTAAGTTTAATGAATCACCAACTTTACATGGAGCACCAACCCCAATTAGCTAAGCACCCACTTGACTAGGATTTAGCAAGCACCCACTTGCAATGAGGCACCAACTCCCTAGATGAATCAATACCAAATCAACCACCTAATTGATTTTATCACCTTAAAAACACCTTGTTTATTAAATAATAGATGATTACCACCTCTTCAGCTCTTCACACTCTTATCCCTCTCAAATCACCTTCTAGGCCTCTTTGCTCAACTAGGTTTATTCAAGACTAATTAGGTCATATGACTTTGATATTAATATTCAAACACACTTTTATATATTCATTATAGATCATATACACTCATATTATGGTATATAATACCTCCTTCTACTCAATAATGTGATATATTATTTGCATACTCTCAGCTTACTTAAATAGGTCTAAAATTGCCTTGTATATATAAAAGCCTCTTACTCATACAAATATTGCTCAAACACACACACTTTCCCACTTATATTGTCCACATAATATTTATTAGGATATGTTACAAGTAATAATAAATCATTGCATTAGGTATGATGTAACTCAAATATACCAAATCCTTCTTTAGGTCTCATGAAGACCTAATTCCATTAGGCATACTTTAGGTCACGTTTCCTTATGACCCCATGGAACACTCTAAACCTATATATATAGCACAAAATTTTTATAAAAATATCAAATAGGCCTTATCCAACACCTCTAAGCACCATGACATTTTTTAGTTTCAACCACCACTTGAAACACTCCATTAGCACTATTCACATTAGGCCTTTGAACACAAAAAAGTCTATCTTGAACAACTAAAGATAAAACATAATTTATCCATAAAAAAATGATAATAAATCACTTTAAATAACATAAATTACTTCAAAAATATCACCATATGTATAGACACTTCAACTTAGGGCATATAGCCTCAAAAACACCTTTGTAACTAAGTCACTCAGAACTGCCAGTTTTCCTCAAAGACCAGTCATGGTGACTCAAAATTTTAACACCTGTATACACACTTTTCATTAATTATGATGAAATAACATTATCCTATTACATATCTATACCATATTCAAATATAAAAATAATGTGCTCTAGTGGTAACTATTAGTCTTACAAACCAATTTAATGGCCTCACTACACTTAGACCTCATTGAGTCAGACAAGCCATTTTGGCTTCATCATTTTCACCACTACACCTAAATTAAAATATTTATACCAAGAATTAATAATAAATACTAGTCTCAATAAACATATCCTTTCACTTGGTTTCATAATTTTATCATGCAAACACATTCCAATTCATCTTCTCATTGTTGCCTAGGTTTTTCACTGTTTGCACCATTTGGCTTGTTTAGCGATTGCTAACTTGGATGACCAATTTATCACACTTTAGGTATATAACCTATACAAAAAGATTCATGGACATGAAACATGATTCTATACCTTCTTCCTCCATCCATTTTCTTACTATGTCCAATGCAACTTTTGACTTATACAACTTTTTTAGAAACAAACCTATAAATCAACATTTTCTATCTCCTCTCTCTAACCAATCTCACTTAGAGGTAATTTAGAGAGCTCACTATAAGATAAAATATCTTACCTAATCATACCAATCCATTTTGGTCAATTTTGATCAACATCTTCAAGATCAAACCCTTATTAGGGTTATAAGAGGGTTTAAACATGTTTCCATTCTTTACGATCATTCATAAAACATAGCCACTTAATACAAAAAATAATTCCTAAAATTTTGAGCTAGGATCCTTACCCATCTACTATAAACTACTTATTTTCCCATGCAAAGGCTTGACAATCTAATAATCACAATAAAATCCTTCTTAGATTGAAAACCCTTCATTTTGAGCACTCGAGAGACCTCCAAATAACTTTTCTTGCCTTGTCCTTTAAACTATGACCTAAAAATGCATGAAAAAACTTTAAAAAATGTAAATAACCTATAAAAATTCTTAAATTATATAAAATACTTTGAAATATAATTATGACCCTTCATTAGGCCACATTCTCTCTCTTTTCTTACTACATCTTGACCTACAAACCACATTAGGCTTTAAATATGACCTTCGTGATTATTTACATGAACTCTCCACAACATTCACATACTCAAGAAACCTCATAATACCACTCATTCCTATGTACACTCATCTCACCAAGCCACCATGCTCATACCTTCTCACAAGGTCTCTTCATGCCTCATTAAGCCAGGTAGGGTTTAAGAGAGGTCTAGATGTAGACCTAGAATGAAGATCCTACCCTTGTAGGTTTACCTTTAGACTATTATGATTACTCTAATGCCTTACATACATGCTTAAACAATTCCATAAATCCTTCACATGCTTGTGTTCATTCATTTTATGCACATACCTCTTTATTTCATGACTAGTCTTCTTATGCAACATGACATAAATGACTTGTACCTTCATGCAATGATAAAGCATTAGTTTCCTTTAAATTATCTTTCATGAAAACAACCTTCAATGATATCACTCCATCAATTCCCATTGTGACATTAACACACTACAAACTAGGCATACTCTCTCAATGACATCAACCTCATACGAGATGCACCTTTGACATCAATGACAATACTCAACAACCTACATCAACTTTTCTAACAAATTATTGCATATAGTAAAGTAAGCATAAGATGTCATCCACAACATTTCTTAATCTATAAGAAATCAATATTCAATCACTGACATATTAGGTATAATATTTAGGGCTTACTACAACCTCCCTAACTACACTTTATCTTATGATTCAACCATCATGACTGCCTAGACTAGCACTCAATGGATTCATGACATCTTGAAGCAATGGGCTAAGAAATTTGATGCAAGGTGGGTTAACAAGATATACGTGAATACATAGATCATCTAAACTTTTAAAAAGGGAATCTATAATGGAATAATTTTGCTTAACTAACTATTTAAGGAGAGTGACTACCTACACTTCAACCTCCTATGGATTTCCCAACTCTACATAATTCTCTAAAGTAAGCCGGTCCTTGACCTTGGAGGGATAATCAAATTCAGCATTATCAAGGTGGTGGGTGATGCCCAAGGAGGTAGTGATTTCTATATGATGAGATACCTATTAGATGTAGTCTATGGTACCCTCACTTTCAATCCATTTGCCTTTCTTGCATGGGTCCTAGAGGCTCAGTGGTTCATGTAGTCTTATCTAAACTATAAGGCCATCATTAAGAGAACAAAATCAAGGATATTTGTGATATGTTCTACCTAATGGTTTATAATTCCATCAACAAGGAAACCATGCCTTAGTTTTCAAAATAAATTAGAGACTCCCTCACCTCCATTGGTGATTTTATTACTATCAAGAGTATACCATCATTTAGGTGGCAGGCATTCTTAAATATCCCCTTTACTTACCCTACTAGGTCCTAGACTACCTAGAAAAGTAAGAAATTATGTATCACCTGGTGGAATTCATTTTTAAGCATTGTATTTTCTATTAGCAGAAGGCCTTCCCACCCCTCTCAATTACTATTAATAACCATGTGTACAAGGCCTTCCCTCCTTTATAGAAAATGGTAGTCATGAGGAACTCTTTGACCCTAGGAAGAGCTAAGCACTAGGATTGAGACTCACATGGAATCATCAAGGCCCACTTAGAGAATTAATCATCCCATCTCAACCTAAAATAAGGACACAAGCCAAAGGATGATGATGATATCTACTTGAATCCAACCAATGATCAAGAGGTGCTCACTTGTATTGATTCCTACAAGAAGAAGAAAGGGAAGAAGGTTCAGCCTGGGCCATCCATTTCCTTCTCTACATTATCTAAACATGTAGAGGACATCAAAGTGACTCCCCCTAGATTTTTATAAGGATTATAAGGAGTCATGATAACTTCTCCTCCTAAATCTCCTCCCACACCTTGGCCCTTGATGCATCTACCACCTCCTCCAATTCGATTAGCTTGACCCCAATAAGTCTAAACCCATGTAACCCAACCCCAAGTGAATCAAATTCAAGTGACTTGACCTAACTCCATGTAGACCTTAAGTTTTTATATTAGTAGTATTCTAGAGACTAGTCTACATCAGGACTAATAGCCATAACTAGAAAAAATACCTTTCCCTACTCCATCCACTCTCTAATAACCTTTCATGGCACCACCTGGTTTCCCAACTCCCCTGACATCCACTCAAGGTATGCCTCCCTAGTTCCCCATTTCACCCCCTCCATAATTCATCCAAGTGATTATGGTTTCAACTATGCATAGTGTCATTACATTATCTTTCCATTCTATGTCATCAATTCCACAACCTAAGACCTCTCTAGTTCCCTTGCTGATCATTCTGCATATCCAAGTACTTATGATCACCCTAACTCTTGATAGTGTGGTTGTATATCCCATAACAAGTACACTCATATGTACAACTAAATAATCCTATGCCATTATAGTGACACCCTCTATGTCCCATCAGATTTTTTAGTCGGTCCCCATGGCCTTTACCACCTCTAATCCCTCAATTGTATCACTCAAATTTGACCCAAGTAAAAGGCTAAGAAAGAAACAAAATATAGTGCATATTTAGCATTTTATTAAAGTACTAATTATTCCCAGTCTACCTCCTCCATAGGTTCCCACTAATCCTCCTAAACCACCCCCAGTGGATCCTCATGTCATATTTAGCCTTCCTTTTCCCTCATCCTAGGTACCTAGGAATTCAATTTTAACTAGCCAATATCCTACTTTCTACTAAATTTCCCTTTCCTTAAAGTCATAGCCCCACTAGTGAACCTAACTCAAATTCAGTGGAAGGTGTGAATGTTTCTTTGGGCCTCCCCATTTGTCTTGACTCCCTATAACCCCATTCCTCCTCCTCCCCTACTTTCCTCATTCATCCCTTCCACTTCATCCATGCCTCCTCCACCTCATCCTTCTCCTATCGCCACCATATCTATCACCCTACCAATACCTCCTCTAACCCTATGAATGAATATGGAATTTTAGGCACTTGAGATGATAATTTAGGGTAACGCTGATGTGTAGTGATATTTTGACTACACCATAAGAAATATTTAGAGGATCCTCACTCAAAAGTTCATGTAAGAGGGGAACTTTATGATACAATAGACTCAATAGGATATTTTCTCCCTCACCAAGGTGAGGACTTCCATGAGAGAGGAAAAGGTATCTAAAGACCCAATCTAATTCCTCCAAGCCACCCATGACATGTCAGAGAAACTAATGGAGGACATGTAAAATCAAGTCTGAGCCCTCAAAGTGAAAGTGAAAATATCCTTCCTTATAGGCATAATTAGACAAGTCATGGACACCCTCTTACAACTTTTCATAGTATTAGGAAGAGTAGTGTAGACTCAAGCAGGTATCAAGATTCATATTCAAAGGACCCAAGCTTATTTAGAAAGGAGTGTTCTAGTATATAATAAATTCAAAAAGATTGTGGTTATAGTGCATAAGGGGATATTCCCAGAGCTAAAGCTTATGCCCATTTTAGACCTAAATTTGTATCAAACATATGTTGGGATCGTGAGGGATATAATTAAGTGATGGTTAGGTTTAGCATAGACTATGTGGATTCCCTTCAAATAAGGAAAGAATAATATAGTGGCTTACTTCAATGAATTCAATATCTTAGTTATATTCCACTTTGATGGAACTCTGCTAAACAAGGGCAAGTTTGGGGTTTACCTAGGTCATTTTCACCAGGTTATGAGGAGAAAGGTAGATAAGGCCAACAAGTATAAAACCCAAGTGATGCTAGAAGTCTCTACCCAATCTGATACAAGCATTAGCTAGGTATCAAAATTCAAGGTGGATATGGAGGCCCCACTCCAAATTTATCAAAGGTTGGGGGCCTAGTTAGAGGTGATCTTCTAATAACCACCAATAAATGTGGCTAAACTAGATTGGGAGTTTGAATTAGTGCCAACTACATTTTCCACTAGGGGAATAGAGTCTAGGAAATTGGGAGGTAGTCCATCCATGACTCCTCCACATATCAATTAAGTGGGCCTTTGGGGATCTTTTGAAGGGAGTTAGGGGGATTTTATTCTCTTTTTTGAAATTGATATAGTTGTAACAACATAGAGTGTCTATCATGCCCCAAGATGGGAATATCATGCTACTAAGAGGTGAGCCCCATACTCATCTATAAATGTATAACTATATTTTATTTTAAAGGTCGACAATTCTTAGTCCCAAAGTTTTGTTAGAATTAAGTTAGTATTTCACCTGCTTCTTCCTTAAGTATTTTAGATTATGAATGTCTATCATGATCAATAATTTTATAAATGAACTCATTTTAATGAATGAAATCTTTCACTTTCTAAAAATTCATGGATTATTTTTCAAAATTTATTAGTCATTTCTAGTTATTGAATGAATGTTAATGCTAAGAGAATTGAACTAATGATTTTTTACTTACTAACTATAGTGGTTATAATGCATTTTTTTGTTATAACCCATATATTAACCCTTTTTATTTCCCTTACAATATTTGTAATTTGTGTGTTAATCTATAGGTTATCTTTAAAGATTCCATGTGTTATTTACTATGGAATTTTTAATATTGACATTTGGTGAGGGGTTTATAAGTTAATCATTCTTTATTATTTCCTCAAACCTTTCTCATTATGTAATACTAAGTCAAAACCTTTGGTGAAACTTGTCACACAATGGTACAATTGTGTTAGGGCCTTTAACTAAGATCTTGAAGTATTAACACCTTCTAGGCATGGAAATACTCTTTCTTTCCCTAATTTACCCCCTTTTTATGTTTATTTCAAAACTTAAACACTCTCTCTTGATTTATAAATATATTAAGGGTGGCCCAAATAGTAAGCAATGAATAGAATCCCTCTCATCAAACCACTTTCCAAAGGCACAATTGTATATATCTTGAACCCCAATAGTAATAGTCATAATTCTTTGAGTAACATAGGTTAACCTACTCAGTCCTTTGGATTGAACCATCATCAATCCTAAAATTAAAAAGGGGATATTTTATCTCATGCATTATCTCATGATTTCCTCTTTGGAACACTCAATCACATGAGTGTCTTTGGAAGCATAGAGTATCTTAGGAGAGACAATAGATACATTATAGAGACAACATTATCTAAGCCTATAAAGACCTTAAAGTCTTTGACTCAAAAGTATTAATGCATACCATCCCACTTAAATAAAATTAAAAACCCTTATGATAGAGGTAATGAGTTATGAACCCAAATATAAATCCCCTTATCCACAAGGAGGTTCATAATCTCATATCAATTGTGATGATTTCCTAGTCTTCCATTATATATGGGTTTCCAATCTAGTACCCATTCACAAAAATAATGGGAAAATTGAAATATATGTCAATTTTAGAAATCTAAATAGGGCCTCATACAAAGATAACTACATTTTAACCTCCTTATATGAGGTAATCCAAATGGTGAGTGGATCCCAAATGATGTCCTTCTTGTATGTATTCTCATGACATAATCAAGTTTTGTTAAGTTGAGAATATATAACAAAGACTATGTTCACAACCAAGTGGGGTACCTTCACTTACAATTGAATGTCATTTTAACTTATCAACATAAAGACCACTTTTTAGAGAGCCATAAACTTTAAATTTAAATGTCTTATAGGTAAATGCATAATTATTTATATGGTTGACTTGATTGTTTTCTCAAAATGTAGGTTTAATCATATCCACCATTTATATAAGGTATTAAAAAGGTGCATAAGGTATAATATCTCTCTTAACCCAAAGAAGAGCATCATTTACATCACAAAAGGTAACCTCATTATACATGTTATTACTAAGGAAGGTATTTCTATTGATCCTGAGTGTACTAAGGACATTTCTAAAATACTTCTCCTTAACATCAAAAAAATTAAAGATATTCTTTAGAAAGATTAATTTTGTTCACAAGTTTATATTTGGTTTTTTTGAGATTATTAAGCCATTGAATACAATTTTGAAACAATATGAAAATGTGGAGTCGACACCTATAGCTAGGAAATCCTTCCAAGACATCAAATATGCCATCATGTAGGTGAAAATATTTATTATCTTAGACTACATGAATGACTTCTACCTATATTACTTTACTTCGAAGCACACCATCATTGTGGTACTCACTCAAAATCTAGATAGAGATGATCATCTAATAGCCTTTATGAGTAAAAACTTAAAGGATGTTAATTTGAATTATTCTACCCAAGACAATAATTTTTATGCCTAGGTGAAGGTTTTGAAAATAAATTGGTATTACATCCTCAAAAATAAGGTATGAGTCATCATCTTGACTGACCATAAATCTCATGTTAGGACAGAATAAGTTGGGAGAGCACCAAGGTCAATGGATGGCCAAGTTATAAGAGTGTGACCTAGAGATTAAATATATAAATTTGATTTGAGACCAAGGTGTTACTCAGATAATCCTTGAAATTCAATGAAGGATTACTATGGTATAATCAGACCAACCAAGAATTAGTCTACCAAGACTAGTATGATCCAATCATCCATTATATTATTTATGGGAATCCTCCCCCAATGTTAAACCAAATGTACAAAAGGACCCTAAGGGTAAATGTGTCCCATTACATGTTGAATAAATGATTTATTATCAAAATAAATATGAAGGCATGTATCTCATATGCCTATCTGAAGAAAAAGTAAAAGAAGTCATGACCAGCTTCCATGATAAATTAGGTAGTGGCCACCCTTCAAGAATAGAAAAAGCCCACAAGATCCTTTGGACTAGATATTATTCACACACCATATTTAAGGATGCCCACACACATGTTTACACATGCCATTAGTTTCAAACCTTTACTAAGAAGGAAGTTCATGCAATAATACCCCTTCAACCTATGATAAAAGAGTATCCTTTCACTCAATGGGGACGTAACTTTATTAGAGTCATCAATCCAAATTCATTACTCAGTAATAAGTTTATACTCATATCCACTTATTATTTCACAAGATGGATAGAGGTAATAGTGACTAGGAATAGCATAGCTAAATAAGTGATAATGTTCCTTGAGGGAAACATAACTACATAATTTTTCCCTCTATCTTCATTAGTCTATGATAATGGTCCTATATTCTAGTCAATTCAGCTCACTAAATGGATTTATGAAAATGATATCACCTTAAGGTTCTCACCAAACTACAACCTAAAAGGGAATGGCTTGGTTGAGTCAACTAATAATAACATGATAAATGAAATAAATAAATATATAAAGATTAAACTTAGGGACTGGCATTCATTATTTAAATATTCTCTTTGGGTTGATCATACCTGATATAAGTAGGATCTCAAGAGTTCACATTTTCTATCAGTATATTGTCTAGAACTGCTACACCCTTAACCTTTAATGTGTCTAAAGATATGTGTGGCCAACTTGTGGTTTACATATGTCTTTTATATTCTCATTACATTTCTCTATGTTCTTAGTCAGTTGAGTCTATGGAATAACCATGCCTTAAGTAGACTACATATAAGAGGTAGTGTTTATTCTTTGATCATAATATTAAGGATTCTACTCTTATTGTATTATTGTTGAGGTTTCCCCCTCAAAGTGGCTTTGTTATATTATATAATATTTTTCTCTACTATCAATTATTATTATGTGATCTCTCATATTTGCTTATTATATGTGATATATGATCATTTTTGTGTGAACATCTAAGTAATTTCATTACAAGTGGCCTTAGAGCTTTGATTTGGGTAAGTTTCTTACAGCATTTTTTTTAGATCTGGCAAGGTGTGACTTTTATGAGTGAAAGGAGTGAAAAAAACATAACTTGCAATTTGGGAAGAATTAATTTTTTATAACAATGTAGTACTGTTCAAAATGTTTTTTTCAAAAAAAAATATTTGAAAAAAAAAAGTCTAGAAAAAAAAAATTCCCCTTGTACATTTTCAGTCATTGGATTTATCTCGATGAGATGACTACAACATTACATTCTATTGGTACACTTTTTTGGTACCAAAATTTTTTACCCTAGTATGTAAAGGCAGTCATTAGATTCATCTTGGTGAGGAAATCACAATGGTACCATCTCTTGGTACACCTTTTTTTGTTCAAAAACCTTCCTAGAGTTTGTATATGGTAGGTCCTACTCAAGGAATAAAAGGCGGGCAATAAACTCCTAAGACTCCTACTAGCAACATGGAATCTAGAACCTTAGATCCATTGATTTCTCAACTTTAGGCTAACATAAAGGGCTTGGTTTGGCATGATAACTTTATTGTATTTCAAACTAATGTTTTACGGATGTGTGGAGATATTAATGGGCTTCACACTCAATTACATCAGATCACTACACAATTGGCTACCTTTCATATCAGTTACATCATAACAACCCTCCACTTCATCATTCAGGTCCTCCTCCTCTCAACACTAACAGTTCCAATTTAGATATGAAATTAATGTTAGTAAAAGTGGAAATACATAAGTTTGATTGTAAGGATCCTCTCACTTGAATTACCCAAATTGATAATTTATTTGATGTGCATCAAACTCTTAGTTCTTAGAAGGTGATAGTGGTATCTCTGTATCTAGAACCTGAGCAGTTCATTTGGTATCATTGGTTATGTGCTCAAAAGAAAAAGAATGGTGCTCTTATTACATGGTCTATTTTCACTAATGATTTTTTAGTACATTATCATAATAATGTCTCTAATAGCTACTCCAACTAGTTAGCCAAATTGTGGTAAATAAGAAGTGTGAAGGATTATATACATCAATTTCAAAATATATCTTTACGGGTGGAAGACATCACTAAGGAAAATTTGATAGATATTTTTTTGGGTAGCCTCAAAGATAACATCTAATTAGAGGTCTAAATGCTTAACCCAACATTTGTACCAAAATTTATTCCATAGGCATGCATGGCAGAAGAAAAAGAGATGGCTTTCACTATTGGTCATGATCACACCTTTCTAACACCATTATTTCCTCAACCCACCAAATTGACACCTTAATAAATTAAGAAGTGATCCAAAGGGTTGTGTTATGGTTATGACAAAAAATGGAGCAAAGATCATCACTATGATGAAAATAAGTTGTTTTACATCAAAGGTGACAATGAGGATGATAATGATGAGAACGCAATTAGTGAGGATGAACAAGGTCCTGAGGAGGAATATGAAGACTCTTAACCTACTATTTCTTGTCATGCCATTTTAGGTATTATTACTCCCCAAACTCTTAAGGTGGTGGGTTTCCTAAACAAATATAAGGTCATTGTATTGATTGATTATGGGAGCACACACAACTTCATCAATAGTAAGTTGATTGCTCATTTAAACTATTTCATTTATCCTGCTCTATAATTTTAGGTCATGATTGTAGATGGTGGTATTATCAGTTACTCAATAAAATGCCATAGTATAAGCTACACATGGGAGACTACTTGTTGAGATTCTCTTATGTTTGTTATTCAAATAGGGGGAGCTGACATTGTTTTAGAAGTATAGTGGCTCATCACTTTGGGCACTATTGAGATGAATTTCCAAGAATTATTCATGAAATCTCATTCTAAGGGAAGGATATTTGAGATAAGGGGATTAAGGGATAAATATTCACAACTTGTTAGCTCTAATCAAATGACAAAGATTCTCCATAAGGGTGCTAAATGATTTGTAGATTCTTTATTTTTCATGGAAGTTTAACCAACTTAGCCATCTATACCTCCTAATATATAATAAATGATTGATGACCACTCAGTTATTATTTGTGACATGCCAAAAGGACTTCTACCTAGTCACACACATGATCATGCTATCAAACTTATTCTTGGTAGTACACCACCCAACATCAGGCCATACAGGTATCCCTATGCCTAGAAAATTGAAATTGAAAATATGATACAGGAGATGTTGGATGTAAGAATAAATTGCCATAGCCAAAGCAAATATTTTTTGCCAGTTGTCATGGTGAGAAAGAAAGATGATACTTAGAGGATGTGTCATGACTATAGAGAACTCAATAAGTACACTATTAAAGATAAGTTTCCTATTCCTATCATTGATGATTTTCTAGATGAATTAAATGGTGCTCTTTATTTTAATAAGTTAGATATATGTTTTGGGTATCATCAAATATAAATCCATGATGAAGACATACCCAAAATATTTTTCAAGACTCATGAGGGCCATTATGAGTTTTTAGTTATGCCTTTTGGTCTAAAAAATGCACCATCCACCTTTTAGAGTTTGATGAATTATATTTTTAGGCCAGAGGAAATTTATTTTGGTATTTTTTGATGATATCCTCATTTATAGTAAAATTTGGGAAGACCATTTGCACCATGTGAAATAGGTACTCTCAATTCTAGAACAACATCAATTATATGCCAAAATTTCCAAATGTACTTTTGGAGCCTATGAGGTTAAGTATTTGGGTCATCTTGTTTCATATGAAGGAGTGAAAATGGATCCTAAAAAAATCCAAGCAATGGTGGATTGTTCGATTCCTAAGACACTCAAGCAACTAAGGGGATTTTTTGGGCTAATTGGTTACTATCACAAGTTTTTCAAAAATTATGGTAGAATTCTAGCCCCACTCACCTCTTTATTGAATAAATACTCCTTTCAGTGGATTGATACAGCTACCAAGGCATTTGAACAATTGAAATTGGCTATGTACACCACTCTAGTGTTGGCCACTCCTAATTTTTCTAAGACTTGTATGGTTAAATGTGATGTATTTGGGTATGGTATGGGTCTTGTACTCATACAAGAAGGTAGACCACTTATATTTTAAATTCATCAACTAAAGGGTAAAAATTAGCACAAACCCATCTATGAGAAGTAAATGATGGACATTTTTCATGTAGTCCAACAATAGAGACCTTATTTCATGGGTCGTCACTTTCAAGTAAAGACTGATCATGATTTTCTCAAATATTTTTTGGAACAATGGTTGTCATATGAAGAACAACATAAATGGGTAAGTAAGATGTTATGCTATGATTTTGAAATATTTTACAAGAAAGGTAAGGATAATGTAGTGGTAGATGCACTATCCAAGAAGGAAGAATTAGTTGAGGCATTGTTATATGCTATGACCATTCTATAGGTAGATTGGCTAGAGGAAGCATGATCAAAATGGGAAAATGATAGTGCTACCCATGATTTGATTCAAAATCTTTAGCAAGGTTTGGGTGATTTGACAAATTCACATGGAAGGGTGATGCATTATGGTATAAAGACATATTATACCTATGTAATAATTATCTTCTTAAACACAGAATCCTTTAGGAACTTCATGCAACTCTAATTGGGGATCATTCAAGATTTTTGAAAACCTATCATAGAATCAAGCAAGATTTTTTTGGGGAAGGACTCAAGGGGGATGTATAGAAATATGTGGTTAAATGTATTATATGTCAACAAAATAAAGGAGAAACCATCAAAACCCTAGGTCTTTTACAACCCTTATACATCCCTATCCAGCATTGGGAAGAAGTGTCTATGGATTTCATTACAAGGTTACCAAGATCTAATAGTTAAAATGTTATCATAGTTGTGGTGGATCATCTCAATAAGTATGCTCATTTTTTTCTTTATCACAGCCATTTATTGTTAGTACAGTAACTTCTACTTTTCTTAATATAGTTTATAAATTATATGGTACCCCCAAGATCATTGTTAGTGATAGAGATCCCATTTCCAGTAGAAAATTTTGGACTAAGTTATTTGCATGTTTGGATACCCATTTGGCTCATAGTTCATCTTATAATCCTCAATTAGATGGATAAACTAAGGTAGTAAAAAAATGTCCTGAAGAATATTTCTATTATTTTATTTTTAAAAAATAAGATAAATGGGTTCATTGGTTATCACTTACTGAATGGTGGTATAATACTTATGTTCATAGTTCTTCAAAAATGTCTCCTTTTATGGCACTATATAGATACCACCCTCTATCCATCACATAAACCTTGAAGTTCCATCCTAAGTTTCATGTAGGTAAAGAACATATTCACCATCAATAGGAGGTCCTTGCAAGTTTGCATGAAAATTTAGCCATGACCCATAATCACATGAAATATTAGGCAGATCAACATAGGAGTAAGAGGAATTTTGGCATTGGTGATTGGGTCTTTGTTCATTTGAAACCATATAAGCAAATAACCTTAAAGAAATAGAAAAAGGATAATAATTTATCCCCTAAGTATTATGGGCCTTATCATATCTTGCAAAAAATTGGTAGTGTGGCCTACAAGTTAGAGTTTCCTTCCTTCACTTGCATACATCTAGTATTTCATGTATCTTGCTTAAAGAAAGTCATTGGACACAGAGTTGCTAATCAAAATAAATTACCAAAATTGGATGAGAAAGTAAGAGTAATTCTTGACCCTGAGATGATCCTTCAAATGTGCACTAAGTAGCTATGGTCTAGAACAATTAAGGAGTACCTGATCAAATGGAAAAAACTTCCTTGTGAAGATGCCACTAAAGAGGATGAATCCTTTGTGGAGCAACATCTAGAGTTGACTCAATGTTTAGGACAACTTTGTTTTAAAGGGGAGGGGAATGTTATGCCCTAAACCTTTGGTGTGTCTAAGGATATGTGTGGCTGATTTATGGCTTACATACCTTTTTTATATTCTCATTACATTTATTTATGTTCTTAGTTAGGTCATCCTATGAAATAACCATGGATAAGTAGACTATATATAAGAGGTAGTGGTTAATCTTTGATCATCATATTAAGTATTCTACTCTTATTCATTGTTATGGGGGTTTCTCTCTCAAAGTGGCTTTGATATATTATCTACTATTCTACTCTATTATCAATTATTATTGTGTGACCTCTCATATTTGCTTATTATGTGCAATATATAATCATTTTTGTGGGAACATATAAGTAATTTCATTACAAGAACCCATCTTCCTAATGACCCTCAAACTACCTACATAAAATAATGGTAAGACAAACTTAAGGCTATTAGACATTGTCCAAATGGAATATCCATGATAAGAATCCCTATAAAACTTTAATTGATAAAAAGACACCATTGGATATGGTTCAATAAGAAGGAAAGGATGAAATCCTTTCAGATATCAGACCTAGTCTTTTTGTGGGAAAAATCCCATGAAAATAAAGGGTATCACTCCAAACTATACCCACTTTAGGTTAGTCTTTACCAAATTTTTGAGTTACTTGAGTAGAATGATTTTAGACTAAATGATCTCTAAGGAAATGATCTCCCACTACCTATGAAATATAGTTATTGAAGCAATATTTCTCAGTTGTGCCATCCATTATTATCTCAGAGTAGCCATCTTAGCAATGGATAGTAATGTAAATATTAGTTTGGTTTTATTTTAGCTTGCTTTTATTGTGTGGTTACTCATTTCTTGTCCTTATTTTTTAATTTGGCTTTTCCCTATTTTACCTATGTTTTCCTTTTTGCTAACCCAATCATGGTTCCTTTCACCCTAGGATTGGGACCCCATTTCTAAGGTAAGATTGAAAAATAGTTGATAAAGGGATAAGAATCTAGAGTTGAGCATTGGTTCCCACATTACCAATTTCAGTCATTTGGAAGGATAATGAGCATTGAAAACAGAGTCCCTAAGTTGGAACATAGAAGATGTACCCCCATTATTGAACAATGTGATAATAAAGACAAATCCTTTGGTAGACCACAATGAAAAGGAAACCATTGATTTGGAACTAAGCAAGTGAATTAAGAAAGGCTTTACTTTTTACAGAGGATCATCACTACATATAAAATAACACCTAAATCACTATGGAATCATTGAAAAAGTGAAGGATCCTCTTGATACAAAGATATCATTAAACTAACCATTCACCTTGGCTACATTGGTCCCAACTCTCATGTATTAAATAAAGAAAAGTATATAAACAAAGGAAATTCTAAAATATCAATAAAATCCTCAAGTTTCTTCCTAATAAAGGGTGATTTAGGCAACCTCCACCATAGGCTTTCCCTCCTAGATGGAAATAGATAAAGGCCTAGAGTGGTACCAAAGGTATCTTTTTGGGGAAATAGATGTTTGGTAAGTAGTAGAGCAATGCATAATTATTCCCTTACTTAGCCAAGCATATAGTATAAGCACCTTTCAAATAGCTCTAAGTACCTAAAATAGATCTAAGATCACATAGGGATTCAAAAGGAAAACAAAAAATCATAAACCAATATTTACACTAAGTAACCTCTTAAATAAATCAAAGGCTAGTATGTCATTTATTGAATTATACTTGAATGTTTTCTTCTTTTTTGATTCTGCCCAAAAGAGTTTCAACTGCTTATCCCATTGTTCAATAGTGGAGGCCTAAATTCTTGAATTTAAAAGTTGGGGTAGAATTTTCCCTATGCAGTCACCATTGTTTATGGCCAACATGTCCCTTTTAATAAAATAAATAGGGACCTCTGCAATACTCTAATTCAAAAATTATCATCCCCTATCAAGCCTAGTCTAATTCTAAGATTTTTTTGTAGCTTTAATAATAGCATGTTTATTCATGTCTAATGATATTTCATAACTATTCACACTTAATATAATGAGTCCTAGTATTTTTCTTAAGTGTTTTCATACATAGTCTATTTTCGGGGCACTAATTATTTCTTGCAAAAAATCCATACATAGGTTTTCTCAGAGTATCAGTCATGGAGACCCCACTGGTATTTTCCCAAAGCCCATTTGGTAGATAGTTAAACATTTATTTTCTTACGAGCTAATATTTTAAGTGGCTTGGTCCTCATACTTTTATTAAATCCCTAAGAGGTTTGATGAATGAAAAAGTGACATGTTCACCTAGTGGTCCTAGGGGCATCAGAGCTATCAGATCCTCGATAAGCCTAATGAATGAGGAGGCACCATGTGTACCCAGTAGTCTTGAAGGTGTCAGATCTGTTAGAGCCCAAATAAGCCAAATTAATGAGAAGGTGCCACCTATAACCAATGTTATTTAGGTTTTTATATCTATCATATCCCTAGGAGAATCGATGAATGAGGAGGTGCCACATGTACCCAATGGTCTTAGAGACATCATAGTTGTTAGATCCCCAAAAGGCTTAATAAATAATGAGGTACCACTTATACCCAATGGTCCTAGGGGCATCAAAATTTTTATATCCTTGTGAGGATAGAAAAATGAGGAGGCACCATATATACCTAATATTCATAGGAGAATTATATTTGTTCATAGTCCTTAGAGGCCTAATGAATAGGAGGTTCTACATGTACCTAGTGATCCTAGAGGTGTCAGAGCTATCAGATCTTTGGGAGGCCCAAACAAGTAAAAAGTGCCACATGCACTTGTATAAATCCAAGTGGTATGAGGTCCTTAAACACCCTAAAATATTTAGAATAAATTATAGATTAAAATCCATTATCTAATAATAAAATTCCATGTGTGCATAGTACATCTAGGCTACCAACTCTAGTACATAGAGTTGTCAACGCAGAGAGTTCTTCATTACACCGGATCAACATAATACTCAACAAGCCCACAAATATAAGAGAGACACATGGCCAACCATGGGAAAATTCATAGAATCATGAGGACTAAGTATAACAACATGCCTACCATGTTTTTTACATTTATTGACTTAGCTAGGGGATATTATGATCTAAAAGCTAAAGGGGTCACATTATTGTCGATCAAATCTAAATGGCCTTATACTTTAAATTTAAAATTAATTCCAAATTTGTAAAAGGATAACTTGGATTTGTGCCATCAAATCAAATTTTAATATACATAATGTGAGTCCACCAAAGCCATTATGGAAAAAATATCTCATAGCTCTAGCAGGTCCCATTGAGATCATATTTATTATTGCATATTCTATGCTTATGAATCATTCAAAGACCCTTGCTTCAAATTCACTCCAAATCCCATAAAATCCCTTATGATAAATAATTTTATGATCCAATTTCACACAGTCTAGAAATGGCCACCTCATCCTAATATCCCAAACCATGACCAAAACTTTGAGACACTACTTTTCTATAAGGGATCACCTAGTTCAAGCACTTCAATGAAATATTTAAAAAAATCAAGGATATTTAGAATTTGAGCTCATATGATGAGATCTAGGATGATGATATTGAATATGTAAATGATCTCATCATCATCATAAATTTGAGACTATACAAATCCATGACCAAACCTAAAATATTCCCATGTGATTATTTATTCAGTAACCTATTACTCTCTTCTAATTGTATCCAAGATATTAAGAGATTACCAAACACTAGATTTAAAATTTTAGACATATTTGGGTCAAAATTCAAATATTATTACAACCCCCCATAGTATTCTATCACCTATGATAAAGAGGTCATGGAAACCTAGACAAAAACCATAACATCAGTGAGGTCCTTAATTATTAGGCTAAGGACCAAGACAACCAGTTCAACAAGGCAAACATCAATGCATACATAATTAGAATCTTAAGAGAAGGTGTGTGCATGGGTATGCTTGTGATAAATCACTTGTATAGGGCAAGTGATGTGGTGCATGTCAACAAATTATAATTCCCCCTACTCAGCATCATCATGAAAGGAGGTGACCTAACACACACACTCCATTTTTTAATTCAAATGGGGACCCATTATTGCTTGAATGTCTTTATTAAGGGTCATCATAGCCTTAGACATTCATGAAATTAGTCTTAATTTGCATAAGTCTAAGGTTATATTTGAAGTATAAAAATTAAAAAATCTTGAATTATTAAAATAAAATCTTGAATGATCATTTTGGTTTATCTATAACATTGGGTTTTCATAGTTTTCATGATTTATTTGGGCTAATAGAACTAATGTCTTTTATCCTAGTGTCCCTTATATTTTATATGTATGTAGGACTATCAACAAGGACTTATAAAGCATTCATGGGTTGGGCATTACTTTATTTTATTTGAGATCAAGACAGGTGGAAATCTTATATTACTTGAAGCCTTCATGCCTTCACTAAAATTTTATAAATCCTTCAAGAACCTAAGCTCTAATAGTTCAATAGGTGGCATTCATATGTTTCACTAAGCCTTTCAAATTTAAATAAATTTATAAGTGTTTAAAGTCTTCAAGATTTGAGAATAGGCCATGTGGCACGTTTACATGAACTCAGAACCATGGAAACTTTAAAATTAAATTTAATCATCTGATGGTTTTGAACTTCCACAGTCTCCAATCTTAGCATGTGGAACCTTTTCACTAATCCAAAACCACAAAGCCATTAAATAATTATAATTGTCTTGATTCCCTATAGTCTAATACCTCTAAGATTATGAGCTCTAAATATTTGATATTTATCACAATTTCATTATCCCAGAACTTCAAAGAATAAAAACCAAGTTAATGTCTTAATGATCTCAAGGTGCTAGATTCATCCATGTGTCATCATACTACTAACTCTTTGGTGATGTCAACAAAGGTATTTATATAAAATATTATAGTCAAGTAGATCAATGAAATCCATCCATGTGTCATCATCTTGCTAGCCTAGAGGTGACATCAGCATATCCCTTTGTATGTATAATTTCAGGTAAGTGGATAAGTGAGATCTTGCCAAGTTTCACCATCCCACTAACCTATGGCTAAAATAGCAAATTGAACTAGGTAATAATGCATATATGAGTAAAATAGTGGTAAATATATTCTTTAGAGCCACATAATCATATAAAAATGATGTAAATACTAAGCTCAAAAGAGAGGAAAAAAGACATATATCACGGTATGATAACTTATCCCCTGGTAACATATAGAAGAATCCATATGGAAACAAATTTCATGGAGTTTGTGCAATAAAATTCAAACAAAAGTATAGATAAAAAATGGAATAGTGAAATCCATTATTATTTTAATGAAAAAGAAAATTAAAACATTCAATTATCTACTATGACTACATTGATGACAACTTCCACCACATCTGCAGTAATAATGTGTGTTCCAACTAAAACTCAAGTCACATTGGCATTTCCATCAACAGTAGTTCTATAGTGTTTATTCCATATTTTTATTCATCTAGTGGTGCCACATCAGTACCCCTTTCAAAATACATATGTATTTACATGTATGGCTATAATTAATGTTAGATCTTAACCTATTTTGCATATACATATCATATTTTGATCACAAATCTCTATTCTAGATAATTCCACTATACATGTATGCTTTGTATGAGAATTGACATATCGCTCTATTTTTGTACATGTATACTTTTCATGGTGACTGGCATACAATGCTATTTATAGAGATGTAATTCTATACTTCTCTTGGAGAATAATGCCTTCCCCTTTCCCAAGCCTATATATATTTGTATCCTCTTGATTCCAAAAGGATAATTTTAGCTATTAAAATTAATAGGAAATTATGAGAAAAGTTTTGTAATTGATCTCGATGTGAAAATATTGATTCTTCTCCAAACTTTTTGATTGTGTAATAAGTTCTATCACTTTAGTTTATTAGTATTCTAGTCATGCATGAGTTTTTTTAATATAGTTATTCATATTGAACTATTGTTGATTTGAATGCATTTTGCATATTTGTCATAATCCTCCCTTGTAGATGTGTTAATGCAATATTATAAACATAATAAACTTTGATTATATGTTCTTAAGTTTAGTGTATTTCCTATTTCCTTGGACATTTAAATGTGCTTTATTTTTTTATGCTCTTATTGACTTGCAGCAGACATTAGTTTATGATTGCTTATCTGACCTTTAATTCAAGTGCTAGCTTAGAAATTTTTGATTCTATTTGACCCATAGGCCTTCTTTTCTACCTATTCTTCCCTTTTTTTTAAGTTTATTTTCATGAGGTATTATTATTTTAATACAACATTACTATAAATATATGTTCTCGGATCCTAATTTGATCACTTGAGTGAATTTCATGTGATAGTATGTAGGTCACAAATCTGCCATGATTGTTTTTTATATGAAATTTGAGGATGTAGTTTGCATATTATTTCCTTTTAATTTAGAGGAAGAAGCTTAGGATTGGTTTTTAGGCTTGAAACATAATTTTGTCACTATTTGGAAGAGTTTTGAATATCAATTTGTACTTTAATTTGGTCAAATGATTAATGTTCATGTTTTACCAAAAGAATTTATTATAATAAAAAGATAACCTCATGATCTAATCAGGGACTTAAATATTAGATTTCAAAATAATTGTAAAAAAATCCCACTCAGTCATAGACCTTCTGAGGCAATGGTTTTAAATATGTATTTGCATGTTTTGGATCTATTAACTTACACTTTTGTGAGAATGTCTATAGCAAATACTTTGGTGTTATCTAATACAATTGTTATTCTAGTGGATAATTAGTTATCATGCACAAATAAAGGTTAAGGGGAGGATATATTCTCTTTTCAAAGTACTGTGCTAAATAATTAAAAATTTCAAGATCGTATCATTATTCTAATAGAAGCCTTTTAGTATGATCCAGTTGATCATGAAGCTATCATTTTTATAAATCATGATATGATTGAAGAATAAATTTCATATTATGATGAATACAAAGAGATTTCAAATCCAAAAGAGCATAATCAACACATGCAATAAGATGTAAAATAATATGTTTGTTTATTAGATGATTCAAATTCCAAGGAATTGGTATTTATTGAACCTATTGATATAAACATCATATGCACCAAAATTCAGGTAAATAAATATCTTATTTATGTTTGGCAAGACTTTGAGGTAAAAATTTCATATACCAATGCTCATGATTTTGAAATTAAGAAATATGATTATATTGAAAGCATGAATGCAAATTATTTTGGGTTTAAGAGTAAGAAACTAAAATAATTGTTAAAGGAATACAAATATGTTATGGAATGTTTGAGGACTTTAACTAGAATAAGCTTACTTCTTCCAAAGAGTGGGAGACATTCTACACAAATTTTCTAAACCCACCCTCCCAACTCTGTTTGGAATTCTTTTTCTAGAGCCCAAGTAATTTCCTGCTTTCTAGAGTAGATGTCTTACTTTCTAGATTAGTTTTTCACATTTTCTTGTATTATATTTCCTATTTTCTACTATTTATTTTATTATATTAGTTGTTATGCTTTCAATATTATTTTTCTAAAATTCCATAACATAATAATTAATTTCCTATGTTGAAGTTATAAAGGACTTACCAAAAACTAGGGGATGATTTAAAAGTATGCACAATTGGTTTTCACTTGGATTTATTCTAAAAGTACTATATCTTCTAGTATTGAGGTATGTGTTATTAATTAGGTTATGCTTGGATTGAATGATTTTATGAGACCTCTAGGATTTACTCTGATATAGTCATACAAATTTTAGAAAGATTTTCCATTTCCAAAGATCAACTACACTATTACATGATAAAACTTAGATGGGGCATAATAAACATAGAAATAGATGCACACTAATAGGGACATATTAATCAAAAATAATTTTTCTTATACATACACCCAACCAAATATGATTCCCAAAGCTTATTCTATCTGTGTTTCAAAAACAAATTATCATACTAAATGATAGAAATAGGTGATTCAAGTAATCTCTATTGGGGATATGGACACCTAGATGGCATTATATCAAGGCTTTGATTGAAATCAAATCTATATAAATCAGGTCTATGGATGTCTGGCTAGAATCAAAGAAATTCCTAAGCTTCCCTTACTATTTGGTTATAAAATATGAAATCAAAAGAAAACCTACAGTGTATATTCAGGTCTTTGTTAAAACTCTCAAGACTGGGGTAAATTAATTTCATAATAAATCACACACTCAAATCTAAAGAATGGAAAGGGTTATTATGTTTTATGAGGAAGTAGGAGTCATTTTCAAGGTTTGGTTTTCTTGTTTTTCCTTGTTAGAGTTTAAATTTTTTTATGGTGCATTTCTAAGATTATAGGTTCTTAAATACTCTAGAATATTTTTCTAACTAAATCACCAGTTTTGTACCCTAACACACATGCCCCATTTTTAAATTTAAATGGGGACCCTCTACTGCTTGAATATCTATATACAGGGTCCTCATAGCCTTATAAATTCATGACATTGGTCTTAATTTTCATAATTCTAAGGTTATATTTGAAGTCTAAAAATTATAGAAGTTTGAATTATGAAAATAAAAGATTTAGAGTTCATTTTGGTTTATCTTAAACCTTGGGTTTTCATATTTTTCATGATTTATTTGGGATAATGGAACTAATGTCTTTTCACCTAGTGTTTCCTATGTTTTATATATCTATAGGACAATCGATGAGGACTTACCAAACATTTTTAGGTTGGGCCTTACTTTATATTATTCAAGATTAGGATAGGTGGTATTCTTACATTACCTATAGCCTTCATGCCTTTGCCAAAAATTTATAAGACCTTCGGGTCCTCGAGATCTGATAGTTTGACATGTAGCATTCATATGTTACATGAAACCTTTCAAATTTAAAGAAAATTTTAAGTGTTCAGAGTCTTCAAGATCCAAGAACAAGACACACAACACATTTGTGTGAACCTAGAACCACATTAGCTTTAAAATAAAATTTAATCATATAATGGTTCTAAAATTGTGTATTCTTTGGGATACGTGTGGCTCATTTTTTATAACCATAACCACAAAGGCATTAAATAAGTATAATCATCTCAACACCCTATAGTCTAATACCTTCAAACTTTTGAGCTCTGAGTAGTTAATATTTTGCATAATTTCTTTGGCATGTAACTTCAAAGAATAAAAACCAATTTAATGGCTTAATGATCTTGAGTCATCGATAGCCATCCATGTGTCACCATCATACTAACTCAATGGTGATGTCAACAAAGGTATTTATATATAAGATTCCAAGCAAGTGGATCATTGAGAGCCATCCATATTTCATCTTATTATCCCAAAGGTAACATCAGCATAGCCCTTTGTATGGAAAATCTTGATAATTAGATTAGTATATGTTTCTAAATTTCACCATCCCACTAATCTATAGGGAAAATATCAAAGTACACTAGGTCATAATATAGCTATGAGTAAAGTCACAACAAGCAGACACATGTTCTTCAGAGCCACATAAGTGAATAAAAATGATGTAAATACTAAATTTGAAAGAATAGAAAAGAGACATATATCATGTTATGATAACTAAGAACTCAAGAACATATAGAATAAGCCACATGACAACAAAATTTGTAGAATCTACATAATAAAAATCAAGAGAAAGAATAGATGGAAAATAGAATAGTGAAATCCATTATCATTCATGTGAATTAGAAAATTAATACATTAAAGTCTCTACTAAAACTACATTGATGATAAATTCTACCACATTTACATTAATAGGGCATGTTCTAGTTATAACTCAAGTCATAATGACAGTTCCATCAATAATAGTTATACAACTATTATTCCATAGTTTTCTTCATCTAGCAATGCCACATCAGTACCCCTCTAAAAATACATATGTATTTACATGTTTGGATAAGAAGGAACATTAGTTCCTAATATATTTTGTATATACATATTATATTGTAGTTGTATAGTTTTATTCTGAGCAATTCCATTATACATGCATGATTTACATGATAATTGGCATCCCACTCTATTTCTATACATGTATACTTTACATGGTGATTGGCATGTAGTCCTATTTATAGAGATGAAATTTTAGACTTCACTTAGAGGATGAGGACTTCCCTTTCCCCAATCATGTATATTTTTATGTTCCTAATTCCAAGAGGAGAAGAATTTTGGCTATTGAAATTGATAGGAAATTCTAAGGAAATTTTTTTAATTGATCTTGATGTGCAAATCTTGATTCTTCTCCAAACTTGTGGATTGTGTAAGAGCTTCTATCATTTCAATTTTTAAGTCTTCTAGTCATGCATGAGTTATTTTTTTAATTTAGTTACTCATATTGATTTATTATTGATTTGAATGCCTTTTACATATTAGTCATAATCCCCCTTGTATATATGCTAACACAATCTTACAAATGTGGCAACCTTTGATTATATGTGCTTAAGTTTACTATGTTTCTTGTTTCATTGGATGTCTAACTATGCTTGATTGTCTATGTGCTCTTATCATTATGAAACAAACATTATTTTATGATTTCTTCCTAACCTTTAGTTCAAGTGATAGATTAGAAAGGTTTCATTTTTCTTGATTAATAGGCTTTTTTGTTGTAGATGATATTTATGGATTATATAGCACCTCAATCTTGTACACTTGGAAAACTCAAATCTTGGTTTTTCTTCTTAATTATATACCTTTTCCTATTTTTTTAAATATCACATCTACTCTATCTTATTCCCCTTGGCTTATCTTTTGTCTAACCAGTCTTATATTGATGACCTAGGCCTCTTATATTACCTATAATGATTAAAATCTACTTATATTTCATCTCTATAAGTTCTGAACCTATACCTAATTTCCTTCTCCCTAGACACTAATGTTTGGGATATACACTAGCATTGACATTAGTTTTCTAACCTGACATAAGTGTCATATGCCATAAATTCATCTATTTTTGAAATGAAATGTATCCTAAGGGTTGACCTAAATGCTTTAATGTGAGTTACTTCTCCAAAAACATTTATATAAATATAAGATCAGCCTTCATTCATTCCTCAACTTCAAAATCCCAAGAGAGACCAAGGAAACTTATCAAAATCACTCTATAAATCATTCAATTGAATAAAACTTCCCTATTTCCATACCAGACATAAGTACAACACATCTATAGGTTTGAAGTACTAAAAAAGCAGTACAAGAGCTCAATTTTCCAAGTTACAAACTAGGTCAATATTGTATTTTATTTTCACATATTACATGATTCAGACACAAGCCAACATGTATGATATAACTAAATTAGTTTGAGGCCCTCTTTAAATCATTAGCTATATAGGCAACGCTCACTAATAGAGGGTCTTTTGGGTTAGCTTGACACTGTGTGCCTATTAACCTATTTTTCCCCAAGGTCACCATGAAGATGAAGGACTAGGGTTTTAAAAATTCATGAGGAAAAATAATCCATGACCTATATTTAAATTCACTAGAGTGAAGGCAAAGACAAAATTGAAGCATCTGAGTGGTTGCATCCTTTTCTAGTGGGTATTTCATATAGGACACTAGATTCAAACCCAGATGGTAATGTTGATGTAACCATCCCAGGCTAATGTTAGTGTCTATAAATCTACAAGAATTAGCATCATAACTAGATAAGTATATTACTTCTTTGTCATTTTCATGCATAACTTAGTTGTACTTTATATGTTTAGCCTATTCTTAGCATAACAAATTTAGTGTATGTTTATATCTAAGTTTAGCACCCAATTGGCCTATTGTAGATATGATTATCTCTCTTCTACATTATCATTTATATTAACCCTATATAATCTAAAGTTTAGGATTCCTAAATCCATTTTAGAGTTAAACACTTGATGAACTTGATCTTTGAACATTAACTATGGGACAAGTAAGGGTTTTTTGAATTTTTCTAATTATTTTACTTTATTAAAAATTTAAAAAAAAAACATTTGTGAAGCAATGGAAAATGTAAGTGTAAAATTTTGATTCCAAATGAAAGATAAATAATTATTAATTACTCATCTCAATAATAAAAAGGGCTTAATGGATGCATTTTTGAATGTTACAAGAGATGAGATAAGTAAACAAGATAAAACTAGGGATACCTCACCTAGTGATGATGAATCATTAGAGGGTGATATAATTGAATACATACCTATCAATCCACATACATCTAGTGGAGGCTTAGATTATGTCTTTGAACCTTTGTTTCTTGAAACTACTATTGCTACATTTACCATGGCATTGCCAATTTTTTCAACATAAATATCAGTTTTAATGCCTATTAATACTCAAACTTTGTTTACATCCTCTTTGATGACTATTCAAATTACCAAGATAAATCCCACTAGGTATATAATTTAAACACTCCTTAAAGTTATAAATACCTTGGAGGATAAGGTTACAAACATTGGATAAAATGCTTTAAAATCCCCTCATGATATTGATTTGTAAGATGTATTGCATAACCCTCTTGCACTTGAGATATCTTTGCACCCTTTTCGAACTAGTTTTATTGCACCTAAGTTTCCATTTTATGATAGAAAATGTGATCTTAAATAACATATCTAATCCTTTTATGCACCATGCCTTCATTATTAATTCCAATGATAAAATTTTGACCAAATTATTTCCAAGAAGCCTTAAATACTATGCTTTAAGGAGGTTCTATGATTTACCTCTCGAATCTGTCAAAGCATTCAAACCTCTTGTAGACCATTTTTTATCACACTTCTCCATTAATATTTCTAAAAAGGTTTTGTATACTCAAATTACCAAAATCAAACAATGAACCAATGAATCTATCAATGAATATGTCTTGAGATATAAGACAATGCTAGCTAAAATGACCAATCATGTGGCAGATAGAGAGTTAAAAGACATATTCAAGTATTGTTTGCTTGATCCTTTACATGAATTCATTTTTTTTAAATTAAAAAAAAATTATGACTTATGTCATATTATACAAGACCTTAAATGAATCTTATATCATTAAATAAGATAAAGTATGTAGAAAACACACTAGTTGCATCTACATCTAGTACCAAGTTCATAATCAAACCAAGTTATAAGGTAAAACCTCTTGAGCCTAAAAAGGACACAATCATCATGGTTAACATAGTTTCACAATAGCCTAATCAACTTGTTTTATCCAATGCACTAAGAAGATCTTTCTCCCATTTACCTAAGTCCCCAGCTTCATTACTCCCATGGTTACTAGAGTGTCAACTTATATCTCTCCCTCATCTTATCGAGGTTGATATGAATTGACCTCTACCAAAAGGATATGATGCAAATGCTTATTGAGATTATAATCAGGGACAAGGGCATTCTGTAAGTAGATGTTTTACCTTGAATCATAATATCTAAGATCTTATCGATGACCAAAAGCTTACATTTGAGGATCCTCCAAAGGAATCAAGCTCATAACCTGGTGATCACCATAAATAAAAAATATTTAACAATCCTTTGTAAAACATTTTTTAAGAAGAAACCATAAGTGCAAATAGTATATAATGTAATCCTCCTCCATCACATTATGGACACCCACTATATGGGATTATTGGTACTTACACATGACATATACCTCCTAGGATTTAGAGACCTATTACTTTCAATGAGAGTGAGATTAAGGATGATGAGTTTGATATTCATTTTTTATTCATTAGAGCATACCTTGATAAACACCTTATACACATTATTATGATTGATAATGGTGAAAGCAATAATTTTTTCACTATGACATTACTTATGCACTTGGGTTATACTCATAATATTTTACATCTTTCTATTAGATCAATTAGAGAATTTTATGGGACCTCCCAAAAGGTTCTTGGTGAGATTGACCTACTTTTATAGATTAATTCCACACATGTGGTTACTACCTTTTTATTCATACCTTCCATGAAAATATTTGATATGTTATTGGAGAGCCCTTAGATCCATACACTTTGAGTTTTACCCTATATAATGCATGGATGTGTAAAATACATTCATGCCAATCAGGTAGTTCCTATTTCTGGAATCCTTTATGAGCATCCTTTTGAACCAAAAAAAATTATACCTAGACCGTTAATTACCAAGACTAATAAGGCTCATTCATAGAAAAATGGTAAGTAATAAGCAATCCCCTTTACTAGGGGCCAGTACTTGAGATACCATTGCATTAGATACATATAGTGGATTCCACATAATCTTTATCTACTATGCACCATGATAAGATATATAGAACACCTAAAAATGATCCTATTATAGTTGTTCTAAATAAACCATAAATCAGTCAATGATGGGTTCCATAAGCCCCTACTCCTATTACTCATATTACTAATCCATGACAACATAGTCCTATTTTACATACGCATATCATTACTGATACTATTGCGATAGATATTGAACCTATACATGTTCCTAGGCAATGTCACAAGATTATTACACTAGGTTCACAATAAGGAGATATATATGACCATCCATTGGATGGCATCATAGGATTATATTTCCTTTCCAAATATTACAAAAAATTTAAAAATATAAAAATATTTTGGGCACCACAAGTTCGATTAGCTCCTTGGCATCTATGTGTTAGTTCCATAGTGATGGATAAAATATTCAATTACTCTTACATACACAAGTGTTTCACACTTCTACTTGAATGCGATATAGGCATACACAAATACATGATATATTCCTATTTTAGATGTTGGGCCTTTCCTCTACTCATGTCATGCAGACATTGGTGGCATTCACTTCTTTGATCTTGATACACATAGTTTATATGGTTCCATGATCATATATAGTTATCATGTTTGAGCTTACATATGTAGTTATGCATGCCTATTATCCATGATCATATGTTCCATAGGGTACTTGATATGCCATACACTTGACATTTTTTTAGAACACATTTGATCTATGGGATAATATAGCATGCTTATGTTGGTTGCTTATGTTTTACTTTATGTACTTCCTTGAGTGTCTTGCCTTGTTATTATATGCCTTTTTGAGCATTTGAATATGTTCCTTTGCTTGTGGACCCCATGTCTATGTATATTTTCATTGATATTTTCATATGTCATTATTTATTGTATGGACATTTGAATATGTCATTCTTACTTTATGGACATTTGACTAAGTCATATCCCTTCAATTTTACATCTCTTGAACATGATCCTTATTTGTGGTTTCCTTAGACCATTGCCTTTTGACTTTTCTTTAAGTGATCTTATGAGTGTGCTTGTTTGCTTGTTGATCTTGTATTATTACTATCTAGTTGTTGCCATGATCCTTATCATGAATCTTAGGCATTTATATTATCACATTGGTTATATGAATTTCAATTCCATATACACCTAGACATGTTCCTTTTTTATGAAACATGGTTCCATTCATAGATTATATAGTTGTCTTATCCTTTTGAGGTGAGGTAAATATTAGTTCTTATCTTACCCTCACCTAAAATGGGGGCCATATTAGTGGGGGAATGTCATAGAGGCATGTTATCCACACTTTACATAGTTTTTAGATTCAGTTAGGGCATGCTTTGGAAGCATGTTATCCACACTCATTCAGTATATGGTATTTATATCAGTTTTTAGATTCAATGGGGGCATGTCATATGGGCATGGATTCCATTCATTCATAGTTTTTAGATTTAGTAGGAGCATACTTTGGAGGCATGGTCTCCACACCTACTCAGTATTCAACATCTTCAGATTATAGTAGGCGCATGTTTTGGAAACATGTTCTCCACATTAGTACTTATATAAATTTTCATATTTATTCATATATAGTGTACACATGCTTTGGAATCATATCTTCCACACTTACATAGTTTTCAAAATTAGTCAAAGAACATAATTATATGATTCAGACTCATAATTATGATATAATTCTATATATTAGTACCATTGTTATTCATAATTTCAACATGATACATATATAAGGTGCATATGTTATGTAATTTATGCCTAATATTACAAAATCTAAATGAGTTTTAGATTCCAAACCTTTTTATGTACTGATACCTTGATAAGACTTTTATAGACATTATTGAGCTAGTCTCTATAGTAGATGGTTCACTTTTTGGTATGGTTAAGGTGATTAAATCAATCAATCTTGACAAGTTTTTAGGCTAGAATTGATTATATCATAAATACTCACTAGGGTATAAGTATCATTGGGTTGCATGGTTAAGCTAATCTTAACTTCTAGGTGGCAACTCATTTTCTATCTAAATTTGGGGGCATGTGCCTTCCAATCTCTCTCTCTCTCTCTCTCTCTCTCTCTCTCTCTCTCTCTCTCTCTCTCTCTCTCTCTCTCTCTCTCTCTCTCTCTCTCTCTCTCTCTCTCTCTCTCTCTCTGTATCTCCTTGGATATATGCACTCTCAATATTTATCTAAATTTTCCCTAATCTTAGTTTTAGATCCTTTTAATGATATATATTTTTCAAATCAAATTTCCAATAGGCAATGCAATTACATCAACAAATAGGTGTACTCCTAAACCTTATTCTTTCAATTTTAATCTATTTCAAGAACTTTCAAACCCAAATTATATGCACTGATTATATATTATAACATGCTCTTGGTTATAGGTCAGTCACTAGTAAAGCACTCAAGTTTGGCACACACAAAGATAAGGTGTTTTATATACACCTAGCTATGCATTCATTTCCTTTAAAATATAAATTTCATTACTAGATTAAAGGGGGGTAAATGTAGATGATATATATGGATTATATATCACCTTAGTCTTGTACACTTGGAAAACTCATACCTTGGTTGTTCCTCTCAGTTTTGAACCTTTTTCTACTTTCACAAGTCTTACATCTACTCTATCTTATGCCTCTTAGCCTATATTTTAGTTTGACCAAACTTATGTTGATGACCTATGCCTTCTATCTTGTCCAGAATACTTAAAATGTACTTATCTTCCATCTCTACAAGTTCTAAACTTGTACATACTTTCTTACTCCCTAGACACTAATGTTTGGGATAGACACTAGCATCAACATTAGTGTCCTAACCTAATACAAGTGTCTAATGCCCTAAAGTCATCTATTTTGAAAATTAAATGTAACTTAAATGTCGACCTATGTACTTTAATTTGAGTTACTTTTCCAAAGGGATTAATATAAATACAAGATCAAACCTCATTCATTCTTCACCTAGAAAATACCAAGAGAGACCAATGCAACTTTTCAAAATCACTCTATCGATCATTCAATTAAACAAAACTTCCCTATTTCCATACTAGTCATAGGTATAGCACATATACAAGTCTAAAGTGCTAAAGGAGCATCCCAAAAGCTTGATTTTCCAAGTTACAAGCTAGGTCACTATTGTACATGTTTTCCATATATAACACGATTCACATATAAGACAATAGATAGGGGATAACTACATTATTCTAAGACCCTATTCAAATTATTGGTTATGTAGGCAAGACTCACTAATAGAGGGTTCTTTGGGGTTAGTTTGACACTATGTGCCCACTAAAACATTTTTCCCTAAGATCACCATGAAGATAAAGAATCAAGGTTTTGAAAATTCATTAGGAGAAATAGTCCATTACCCAGATTTGAACACACTAGAGTGAAGGAGAAGACAAACGTAAAATCATCCAAGTTATCACATTATTTTCTAGTAGGTATCTTATACATGACACTTGTGTACAACCCATATAGTAGCATCAACACAACCATCCCAAGCTAATGTTAGTGTCTATAGCTCTAAAACCATTAGATCTAGAATTTGATGATTATTTTAGAATTATATTCGAGACTATTTTCTAACTTTTCTATATTTAACACTATGTTGGCATCGAAACTAGCTAAGTATATTACTTCTTTGTCATTTCCATGTATATCTTAGTTTTACTTTATATACTTAGCCTATTATTAGCATAATAAATCTAGTGTATGTTTATATTTGAGTTTATCACCTAATTGGCCTATTGTAGATATGATTATCAACCTTGTTCATTATCATTTCTATATTCTTAACCCTATATGCTCCAAATTATAGGATTCCTCAATCCATTTTAGGGTTAAACACTTTTCTAAACTACTCTTCCTTCTTTTTTGAGTTTCTTTTTATGATTTCTTACTATTTTAATATAGAATTACTATAAATATATGTTTTATATATTAATTTAATCACTTGATAAAAATTCCCTTGATGGGATGTAGGTCACATGTTGTTATTCCACCACTTGGTTAATATAAAAATAATATACATATAACTCATCCCTTGGAGTGATTAATAATCGATCCTAAAATGAGAGGGTGAAAACTTGTTGTTTTAGTGTGCATAAAACCCACATCAACAAAGAGGAGGTCTCATATTTGGGGTGCCTCATCACATTCAACCTCACCAAGTAGGCGAATGAAGTTTACACAATCAGTAAATTTTACATGATGTCATACATAGTGGAGATCATTTATGCCACCTTGGACTTCCAGAGATCAGCATTTCCTTAGTGGGTTCTAATTGGATCCATAGTTCATGTAGTATTATACAAAATATAAATCCACCATTACTAGAATCACATCTAAGATATATGTGAGTATTTATACCTTATTATGTATCACACAATCAAAAAGAGTCCCATGCCAAGGCTCTTAAATGAGATTCAGTGTTCACTACACCCCATTGGTTATTAATAGTATTATAGATATATTACCATACATATAGTGTAAGATATTTAGGAGGCTCCTCTCTTATTACCATACATAGTCCTAGACTACCTCACAAAGAAGGGGATTGCCTACCACTTATCTATGGCATAGATAACCAGTGCCTTGCCCAAAAATATAAGGCATATTTGCCATTCCTCATGGTTATAGGGAAACAAGAATATAGAAATATTACATCACTATAAACTATAGCCTAAAATAGGGACTTTTATAACATAGGAAAAGTGGATAATGGGTAGTGGAACCCTAGTGGCATAGTACAAGCCAATGTAGAGAAAATTTGGGAAAATATCAACATTACTTATCACCATGAGGGTCACTCTAATGATGAAATCCACCTCAACCCTACTAATCATGTATAGGTATTCCCCAAGATTGAGGTAACTCATGGCCTAAAGGCTCGAGTTTTGACTTAACCTATTATTTTAGAAAGACCAATTCCTCTATTACAAGTACCAATTCAATCAATCATGAAGGCCCTGATGACTACATAGATAGTCTCCATGTAGATCTTGAATGGATTCCTAGTTGATTCCACTCCACTAGGATCTACATCAACTACACCTCTTTTACCTCCCCAAAAAATCAACCCAAAGTCACCCATGCTCTTCACTTTGAGAGTAGTCCCAAGTCTAGCCTAAGTAGGGACCAGTCTATAAATTTATCGATAGAATCAACCCTAAATGTTTATGCTCCTTGGAAATCCTTCATAGTTCCCATAGGTTTATCCATCCCACATTAACCTACCCCTTTTATTTTACCCCTTATTCATGTGATGATAAGTGATTAATTTCATTTTATTCCTTAAGCTCTGAACATGTTTGACATCCCAAATGCCCAAGTTCCCCTAATTCATCCAACTCAACTATGGCCCTCATCAACCCCATTAGCATGGTCTACAACCTTCTATACCCTCATATCTACCCCATAAGTTAGCTTAGCCCCTAAATAATCTAAAATTCTAAGTGCTCATGCATTCTTGGTGGGCATAGCAAGTATAAATTCCACTATAACAATGGTCCCTCTAGGTGTTCTAATTGCTCTAATGGTTCTTATGAATTCCATTACTCCTATTTCCATATCTACTATTGGTCCTACTATGTCATCGATACTAAAAATAGTTAGTTATCCCCTAAAAGCTTTACCTAGGGTTGCTTCTACTACTCTTACTTTAGTTTCTATATCACAGATAAACTTAAGAGGCCAAAGAAGAAATAGAGAGTGATTTCTCCTAAGTAGCCTCTACATGCCCCCGTATCATATGTAACTCCTAGCTATACCCCTTTATCCATCACCTTGGGCCCCCAAGGATTTATATTTAACTATTTATTTTTCCTTGTTTACCCTAAAAACTCAACTCTTATGCCTCATGGGCCTAAGGTCTCCATGACCCTGGACCAATGGAAGTCTCACATGTTCCCTCGGGATTCTTATTTGTTGGTTCTTCTCTTTACCCCCATGTCTCCCCTCCATCCTTATTTCCACTTCCCCCTCCATCTCTCCATCCTATTCTATGTGTCCCCTCCATATTTTCCTCCTCTACCTATACATACACCTTTCACTTTAGCTTCCACCACCCCTCCTATGTCATCTTCTACCACCCTGGTAATCATAGTTGGGTAAGGATGGATTGGGCCCATTTGATATTTAGGTGCATAAAGACTAGATATTGTCTACCATGGGGACCCAAACATCTGATTACATTTTTATCAAGAGTCAAGGAGTATGAAAAGGGTGCTCACATGAACCTTCACTCAGGAAGGGAACCCTATGGTGTGGAAGACTAAACATGATATTTTATCCCTCACCAAAATGAAGACTATAAGTGAGAATAAAAGGTATAAGAAGACCTTGTTTCAATGCTCTAGGCCACTAATGATCTCTTTGAGAATTTAATGGAAATATTAAGGAGTAGGTTAGGATAGTCCCAAGTAAGAATTACCTTTCCCACATATTTTATTTTCAAAGTGGAGTTAGCACTTACATAATTATTTTTAACCCTTGGGGAAGTGATTATATCTCTCTCCAAGATCAAATAGATTCTCCAAAAAATCATAATCCTATTGGTATGGGATCATTCACGTGGATAGTAGGTGTAAGAAGGTATTTCCCATCATAAATAAGAAGATGTTCCCATAATTGAAGTTTATTCCCCTCATGGACCTAAATTTATATCATACCTTTGCTAGAAACATGAGAGCCTCCATTGAATAATAGTTTAGTAATGCCCACACCACCATTGATATGTTAGAGAAGAGAAAGGACTAGCTCCTTGCTTACTTCAAGGAAGTTGGCATCATTGTTCTCTTTCACCTAGATGGCACTTTAATTATGATAGATGAATATAGAATCCACTTGGCACATTCCAACTAATCCATGAGGAAAAACATGGAAAAATCTAACAAGGTCAGAGCCAAGGCTATCTTTAAACTTGTCACCCAGTCTACAACTAGCATTATCCAGGTCAATAAGGTGAAAGTATCATTAGAATCTCATCTCAAGGTACACAATAGGTTATTGACTCATGAAAAATTTCTCTTTTGAGATCCACTTGTCAACCTTCATAAACTTGACTAAGAAGCTAATTTGGTAGACCAATCATTGGTAGCTCAGCAAGGTGCTCAAAGACAACTAGGAAGTAGACCACCTCTAAGCTAGATCTAATTATCTCTATGGACCTGAATGGACTTTATGCCAATATGTCACCATCCCTTCTCTTCTCTACTTTTTCAATTATGGGTGGTCTTACCTAACTGATTTGTTGTAACTATTTTAGTCTATGATGGTTAGGAGTGGGTTCTCATGTTATTAGTATGTGGGTCCCATATATTTTATATATTTATATGCATCACTTTATGGAGGTTGGAAATTTTTGTAATTGAACACTCTAAATATTAATGCAAGTTATGTCTTTTTGCTTACAGAATTTTCATTTCATGAATGTCTTCCAAAACTTCTCTAGTTTAATGATCAATATTAGTGTTAAATAACAAAATCATATGTTTTCTACATGTGTATGTATTAGTTAGAATGCACTTTGAGCTATTCTAGTTTGTTTATTGAATTATTTATACTATCTCCAAACCTTTCTAGGTCTATGTGTGATTATAAATATAACTCTTGTGTTTAATTATAGAAAGGATTCTAGGAATTAAGAATTCATTACTTCCCTTTGACTCCTTTCCCTATGTGGTTGAAGCCCAATATCCCATGAAATTTGGCATACAGTTGTAACCTTATAGCTGGGATTTTTCTCAATTCTCAAGCATTGATGTTGTTATTGGATCTAGAGAGCTTCTTTTTCTACCTTACCCTCCTTCCATTTTGAAATTTATTTGTTGTCAAAGTGATCTTTTCTTTCTTTTAGAAACTATGAAGTGAAGTGTAAGGGGATCAACTCATTTAAAACTAATGTGAAGAGGTTTTTTCATGAAATGGGGAACATGAATTAAATCTTTGGTGGTAGTTCTGCATCTTTTGGAGATATATTTTAGGCAGGATACTTCATGGAATCCAATACCTATAACTCATGAGCTAAATTGTCTCAACAACAATCCTAAAATGAGAGGATGAAAGTCCCCCAATTATTCCCAAATCTCACTTAATGCACCTAACTCAATAGGTTTGTTTTGGATAACAATATATTGGAATGAATAACACATGTAATATATGTGCACTTTCCATTATATATTTAGGTATGAACTCAAATTAAGTTGGTCAAAATATTTTTGGTTGATAATGGATTAGGATTATATATTTTCAACATAAATTTTCTCAAATTATTTGAATAAAATATAATGATATCATTCATTATTAAATGAACATTAAGGGATTTGATAATATTCCAAAAAAATATTAGGAAAAATTACATTACGTATTACAATGGGTCTTAGAATAATAGATATAGGTTTCCAAGTTATTACAAATTATTTAAATTAAAATGGCCTACTAGGAAGACCATGGATTCATGATATTTATATTGTACCATATAATCTTCATGCATGTTTGAATTTCATTTATCAATGATACATTTACACATGCCCATTATATAGAGAACCATTCAAGTTTTGTGTAATAAGGATCATTATTTCTCATATGCACCTATGTGATAATAATCTAAATCATGTGAACTACCAATTATATCTACTTTCTAATTACATACCCAAATATATGTAATTAGTATATATTTGGGTTTACATGTTTACTAAAAAAGGGATATAATGACAAGGGTTAAGAATGCATGCTCAAGGTGTTATTGATCTTATTTAAGTAGTCTAACCAAAAAGACAACAAGGAATGGGTTATTTTGAAAAGTCAAGACAATAAATAAAGGAATCATCTTCATCATTTAATATTTATACACATTTTCTCAAATAATAACCCAAACCAACACAATAAGTTCATTGTGCATTGACATTTAGTGTGTATATCTGGACATGATAGATGATATAGCTTCACCAAAACTTCCAACGTTACATATGAATTTTATAATGATGAATCCCTCATAGAATATTTGGGTGCATATGAGGATCTCCCTCCCTTATACCATAATAATAGGTTTCCTCATAGTGCCCATGCATATTTTAGATAAACTAATGAATCTGATATGTATGTCTAAGTTGATGGTCTACATATTATTCCCATATCACCTCATGTAGAAGATAGATCAGCTTTGCTTAAATAAAGAAATTTTCAAATTTAATTTAGGTGCAAATAAATATCCATGATCGGTATTATTAGTATCTTTGTTATAAAATAAGAAGATATATATTTGTGTCGTATTTTAAAATATTATCTAGATTTATTTTCTTAGGCTTATTCAAATAAACCAAGTGTAGATCCTTCAATAAAAATGCATAATATAGTATTATATCTAGATGCACAACCTATCAAAAAAATAATTAGAAAGATGCTTCCTAAAGTGGAATTGTTGGTAAAAAAATAAAATGAATGACTACTTGAAGATTTATTAAAGCTATTGACTATCCCCCATGGTTATCCAATATAGTCCCTATTGCAAAACAAAATGGAGACATCATATGTTGTGCAGATTATCAGGATTTAAAAAAAAATTCTCCAAAATATGAATTCCATTTACCAAACATTGATATGATCATATTTTATATAGCAGGATATGATATGTTATCATTTATGGATGGATTTTCAAGATGTAATCAAATCAAAATTAACCCTGAGGACTAGGAGAAAATGTAATTTATTACACCTAGGGGAATAGTTCTCTATAGAGTCATGCCTTTTGGATTGAATAATGTAAGAGATACTTATCAACATGATATGACCCATATTTTAAATATTACATACACAATATATTTGAATATTATGTAGATTATTTATTGGCTAAATATAAATAACATTAAAATCATGACATTGATTTATGTCAAATTTTTGAACGTTTACACAAATATAATGTGCACTTAAATCTATATAAGTGTGTGTTTGGAGTCAATTATAAAAATTTAATAGGATATATCATATCTCAATGAGGCATTGAAGTGTATCCTAATAAGGTAAAATCTATTTTAGACATGCTTCCACTAAAATGGTTAAAGCAACTATGATATTTATAGGGAAAATTTTAGGCAATTAGATGTTTTATGGCTCAACTTACAAATAAAACACAACATTTTACACAATTACTCAAAAAGGGTACAAATTTTGAATGGGATGAAAACTTTCAAAATATTTTTTATGCTATCAAATAATACTTATGATCTAAATAAGGATCTTATTGTAATATGTCATTTATACTAAATGTTTCCACCATACCTAATTTATGTAAACATTCTTGTAAGACACTTGTGTAAGATGATTTGTACTCAAAACATCAAATTAGGTATACTTTAGTGACATAAATAGTATGGAGGTTATTTTAATACTCTCTTATTGATCAAATAGATGGTTCTTTAACTTCTCATCTTCATTATTTAATGGTTATGTCGCCATACAAAACCATAGGGAATTAGACGGTTGTAAATGTTTCAACTCCTCTCATCAGTTCATTTAATTTCCTTGGTGAGATTAAAGGTTGAAAGGGTATAAATATAAACTTGAGGAAGGTATAAGACATTAGAGGAAGTCAGTGAGATGTGTGTAGTTGTATTCACATTATTTTAGTGAGTTTGGGTCTTGGTTTAAATTTTCTTATTGTTGTTATCTGAAAGTGAGTGGTTTGGGTGTGTTTGACTATAGAGAGGGTTTTTAATTATATATCATTAGTTATATATGATTTTGGATAGGATTGTAGTAAATTTATATCTTGAAGGCCATAATAGGCAATACCTTGTATGCTTTTTGCATTTCATAGTGGAATGGGAGCACATTTATTTACCCATTACATTTTTTCCCACCTTGGGTTTCTCTAGGATAAATTTGTGTGTTTAACATGTTCTTTACTCATTAATTACTTCATGTTCATGTTTTAGTAAGATGTATATTTCATTTTCTATTCTTGTTCATTATTTTTTTACATCTTTAGGAGCATATATAGTCATAAATCTAATTACTAGGGAGATAACTATTTATTATTTGTCTTGATGAAGTTGAGAGTGGAATCTCCACCTAAATTAGAGATCAGATTGATATTAGAGTTAATTTAGTATAATAATTTGTGTATTTTAACTACATTATAATTTTATGCCCATCATTAGAGCTAGTATTGTTAGTGTTCAAGGTGTCTTAGTTCGCTTTAAAGTAGGTATTTCCACAAGGAAATGGAAATAAAGAATAAAAATTATGGCCCATGCTGATGAAGAAGATGTTAAAACAATAGAAGAGTGGTTATAAAATATTAAAGGAATAGATAGCATCTCTCTTTCTATGATCAAGCTTGAATATTTTGAGTCCATCATGGGGCTTCCTATGGAAAAGCTTGGTGTATTTATTAACACATTGAAATTAAATGAGGATGCTTCTACAATCCATGAGAAGAAGGAAAAATAGCCCCATGCCAACCCAGCTCCACCTACATTCAAGGTTGATCCAAAGATTGAAATTAAGCCCTATGATGGGGATGTGGATGTGGAAAGTCTAGACCATTGGCTAGCCCAACTTGAGGTATATTTAAGTTTGCATCAAATTAATGAAAACTAATAGATTTATTTTTCAAGGTTAAATTTATCCAATCATACTTTAACTTGGTTTGAGAGTTATGTTCATTCTTTACTCATTAGTAAGCTTCCTTTTATTAGTAAATGGTATATTTTTAAGATGAAAATCACAAAGTAATTATATCCTATATTTTATGAGGAAAATAGGTACATGTCCTTGAAATGTCTTATGCAAAATCAAGGCCAAAGTGTGCAAGACTACACCAGTGATTTTTGTAAGAAGGCTATAAAAATTGGAAAAGATGTGGTGGACCATGATCTCTATATGAATTACATTGGTATAGACTTTGTGTGTGTGTGTGTGTGTGTGTGTGTGTGTGTGTGTGTGTGTGTGTGTGTGTGTGTGTGTGTGTGTGTGTGTGTGTGTGTGTGTGTGTGAGGCTTGTTCTCAAGCTCACTACCCAAATATGGAAAAGAATAAGGCTCCATCTACCTCTAAAAATAACTCCAAGCAACAAGGCATATCTAGACAAAAGGATAAATGTAAATGGAAAGGTAATAAAAATACTACTTCCATTTACAAAAAGGATACTAAGAAACATTTTGGTGAGTGTAATGTTGATAGTCATTCTGATAATAAGTGTTACAAGCTCCATCCATAATTTCATTTGTTCAAAAAAAGAAGAATAAAAAGGCTATGTCTTCATTTCAAGGTGAGAATATTGGTTGCAACTCTGAGGTGGACGATACTTTGTGTTTTACCTCCATCAATACATACATATGTTTGGGCATTAGTAGTGCTCAAGAGAGTGAACTTTATAAAGTTTTTCATATTAATATTTAAATAAGGAAAACAAAAGTGGATGATCTTTGTTATACTTGTTCACAAGTAAATTTAATAAGAGATGAGTTGGTAGACAAATTGAGGTTTGAAACTTACAATAATCCAAGCCCATACTTTTTATGTTGGGTTAAGAAATGTGTAAAGATAAAGATGACCAAACAATACAAGGTTAAGTTTGGTATTAATGCAAATTTCATTAATGAAACTATGGTATGTGTTGTGTCTCTTGATGTGTGTGATGTAGTGTTTGGCGACCCTTATTTTTACAATTGAGATGCAATATTCATAAGGAGATCCAACTGATACCACTTGGTAAAGGATGGTAAGAGCTATTTCATTTTAGCCTATGAAGGTGATTCAAATATATCCTTAGTAAGTGCCTCAAATTTTAATATGATTAATTATGTTAGCAAAATATTCATATTGCTTCCTTTAATAAATATTTAAGATAAGGAATTAGAGGTAAATAAACTTTATTGTATCATGTTTACTAATAAATTTTAGAAACATATAGAATATATAGTGTAGGAATTCAAGGAAGTTTTTTAGGAGCCTATGGGGATACCACAGGCTAGGCCCATTGAGTATGTGATTCATTTGTTATCCAACAGTCCACTTCCAAATCTTGGGCTATATAGGCAATCATTTAAGGATACCAATGAGGTAAAATGATAGTTACATTCTTGGATTAATTAAGGTGCAATACATCCTAGTAATTCTCCATGTGGTTCTCATATTATTTTAATACCTAAGAAGCATGGAACATGGATAATATTTATTTATTATAGATCACTTAATAAGATAACCATCAATAATAGGTACCCTCTTCTATGGATAGATGATCTTATTGATCAAATTTAGCATGCAAAATATTTTACTAAGCTTGATATGAAATCTAGGTATCACCAAGTGTAGACTAAGGAAGAGGACATTTGGAAAATGACATTCAAAATATGATAAGGGTTGTTTGAGTGGTTTTTTATACCTTTCAAGATATGGAATGCATTAGCTACCTTCATGTGGTTGATAAATGAGGTAACAAGGCCAATTATCGATTCCTTCATGATTTTATATTTGGATGGTATTCTTGTTTTTAGTATAACTTTTGATGATCATGTTAAGCATCTTAAACAAGTTTTACAAGTTTTGAAGGAGAACAAGTTAATTTTGAATGAGAAGAAATATGATTTTCCCAATAATCACTAGTCTTCTTGGGGAATGTGGTTGGATTTGTGGAGTTGAGGATTGATCCAAAGAAGGTATCTTCCATCATGAATTAGCCAAGGCGATCCAATGTGACTAAGACAAGGAGCTTCATAGGTGAAGTTAATTATTTGATGAATTTCATCAATAACTTATCTTCTATAGCTACACATTTACATATCATTACAACAATTGGTAAGACTTTTACTTGGGGTAAGAAACAACAAATATATTTTATTATTTCAAACATAAGATTAACCATTCTCCTATTTTATCTTTTCATAAATTTAAACTACCTTTTTAAGTGGAAATGAATGCTAGGTACTATGTTATGGGGGTTAATATACTTCAAGGAGGTAAGTTATTATGTTAACATTATGAGTTATTCCATGGTGAAACCTTGAATTATTATACATATTACAAATGATTGTATGCTCTTATTCAAGTGGTTAAAAATTAAAGAACTATCTAATGGTTAAGGAGACCATTATCCATATGGATCACCAACCTCTTCAATATTTTCAAGCTCAAACTAAACTTCAATAAGCTAGGCACTATAAATGGATGGGATTTTTGCAATAATTTCATTTGATTATAAAATATAAGAAAGGAGTGACTAAAAAACTAGTTGATATGTTTTTAATACCTCCTTTGCTTTCAACCATGGACACCATAGCTCTTCTTGACCCTTTTATGTATTAATATTATGTAAATGGATATGAGCATGATGCCAATTTTGGGGAGTTGTTTATTCAAGTAGGAAAGTCCCATTATTTAGGGTTTTATCCCAAGGAGGATTATCATCTTCAAGATAGATTATTCTATAATATGGGTAAGTTTTGTGTGCCCAAGGAGAAAAAATTTTAGCTAATGAGGGAGGCACATACTTCAAAATTTTCAAGAAATTTTGGTGTTACAAATTTTGTTTCTCATTTGTAGAGGTATGTTTATTTGCATAATATGCAAGTAATTTTTGTCAAGTTCATAAGAAATTATGTATTGTGTAGTATAAGAAAGCTTAATAATATAAATTTAGGTTTGTATGCTCCATTACCAGTTCCTCTTATGCCATGGGAAAGCATTTCCATATATTTTTTAGGCATATCTCAAGGAAGGGACATGATTATATTTTTGTGGTTATGGACTAGTTTAATAATATGTATATTATCTTTCCTTATAATAAGACCCTCAAACGAAGTGATGCAGCTAATTTTTTCACTAATGTGTGGGTTCACTTTTTTTGCCTAGTTCTATTATTTCATATCAGTACTCAAGGTTTCTTGGGAAGTTCTAGTCCATGTTTTGTGAGAACATCGATACTATGTTGAAACAATTTGTTATATTTCACCCATAAAATGATGGGTAGACATAAGTTGTGAATAAAACATTGGTGTAGATATTAAGAGGTACAATAATAAGAATCCTAAGATGTGGGATGAAAATTTAGGGTATATATAGCATTCTTATAGCAAGGTTATTTGTTCTTCTAATAGAAAATCTCGGTTTGAAACTTGTTTTGGCTACTTACCTCCATGTGCATTTGATGTTGTTTTGAGAGAGACATACAAAGGAAATGCAAAAATGCATTCTAGGGTCTACAAGTATGAGAAATAATTCACCTCAAAGTACAAGAGAGGTTGAAAGAGTCTCAAGCTAAGTACAAAGTAAGACATGATCAACATAGGATTGAGCATAATTTACTTGTTGGTAAAAATGTGTGATTGTCATTAAGTACATAAAGATTCCAAGGTAAGTATAATAAGCTTAAGACATTGAGGTATGGTATATTTTAAATTTTGGAGCAAGTGGGAAAGAATGCTTTTAGACATGATTTGCTTCCTTATATGAAGATTTATCTATTTGTCAATGTTGAGAACTTACATATTTTTTAGACTTCTATGCTAGACAATGAAGATGAATGGTTTTTTTACCTTCTATTGAATATCTCACCCTTGATAGTAAATTATAATTAGAGGAAGATGTTATTTTTTATAAAAATGAAAGGACAATGTGAAGAAGAGTGCAAGAACATTAGTTGGTTGGTTAAAAGTAAAACTACCCAAAAAGGCCAAATGTTATTCCATATAAGATGTGGGAAAGATATTCCCTCACTTATAGGATTCATAAAGCTTTTGGGAACTCAAAAGACTTAAATTATGAAGGTATGATCCAAACATGGATGTTTTTGTACTAAGTCATTTGTATTAAATGTTTCCATTGTGTCCAATTATATGTAAGCATGCTTGTAAGATAATTTGTAGGATACTTTATACTAAAATCATAAATTCATAGATTTTTTATTGATATAAATAGTTTGGGGCTGATTTGGATACTCTCATATCAATCAAGTGGATGTTTTAGTCTCTCAAAACAAAGATAATTTTTCTAGATGATGAAACCACCCCTTTGTGTAGGGTGGAAGCTACAAAACTACCCAAGTGGTAATCAAACCACCCCATCATAGAATGACAATAATATCACTACCAGTGTTTTCAAGTGGAAGTTGTGTAACCACCCTAACATTTTTGTAACCCCCTGCCTATATACTCTATTGGTTTCATCACTATACAAAAATGTGGGGAATTAGATTGTTGCAAACTTTTAAACTCCTCTTTTCAGTTAGTTTTAGTTCATTGGCAAGATCTAGGGTCGAGAAGGCATAAATACAATCCTAAGGAAGTCAAAATACATCAAAGGATGGTAGTTAGATATGTGTATTTATAATCACATCCTTTTGGTGAGTTAGGGTCTTGGTTTATAATTTTCTCATTGTTGTTCATTTAAATTGATTGATTAGGTGTGTGTGAGTACAGAGAGGGTTTTATAAGTGTAGATAATTCATTGTATATGAGTTTGGATAGAATGTTAGTGAAATTTATATCCATGAAAACCTTAATAGGCAATACCTTGTATACTTTTTGCATTTCATAGTAGAAGGGGAGTGCATTAGCTTACCAACTAGAGTTTTTCCCACGCTGGGTTTTTCTAGGATAAAATTATGTGTTTAACTTGTGATTTTCTCACTCCTTACTTCATGTTCATGTTTTAGTAATATGTGCAATTCATTTTTTTTGCTTATTCATCTTTGTTTTTTACATGTTTAGGAACATAGATAGTCATAAATCTAATTACTAGGGAGCTAACTATTTAGTATCTATGTTGATGAAGTTGAGAGTGGAATCTCCACCTAGCTTAGGAATAAACTTATTCTCATGCTACCTATTCTTAATAGGACCTTATTATTATATGTATCCTATAGATCATGCTTTAGGGGCTTTATTGGCATAATGTGATGATGATCATAAAGAATAGGAGTATATTATGCCAGTTATACTTTGGTGGATTATGAAAATTACTATAGTATTATGGAAAAATTATGCTTCGATTTAGTTTTTGAAACTCAAAATTTATGCCATTACATGTTGAAAAATGAAACACAACTTATCACAAACATGGAACCTCTGATACGTATAATGTATAAATCACATTTTTCAAGACGTATTACAAAATGGGTCATGTTACTAAATTTGGCTTAAATTTTATTTCACAAAAATCATTAAAAGGATAATTCATAAAAGATCAACTAGCTATAGCTCCATTGATAGATACACTACCAGTTAATAATGATTTTAGAGATGATTTCACTTCTTATAATTTTAAAAATAGCATTTATAAAATATATTTCAATGGACCAAAATGTGACACATGTGATGGTATTGGTATTTTTTTCATTACACCCCAAGGAAAACCTATACCATTCACATATTGTTTGGGATTTTATCACACAAATAGTATAGTAGAGTATGAAGCATTAATAATGGGTTTATACATAGCACAAGCATACAGATAAAATCCTTAAAAGTATATTATGATTTTTCATTAGTGGTTAATAAATTATTAGACATATACCAAATAAAATAATAAAATATGACTCCTTATAAATAATTATTACATAAGTTAATGACACATTTTAAATACTATCTCATAGAAAGAATTATTCAAAAACACAATCAACATGTATATGTTATGGGTTGTGCAGGTTCACTAATTACTATTGATATTAATGATGATCATGTTATTTTACAATATAATAGTTATAATAGTCATCTACTTTTACAGCATAGGTATAGGCTTTAAAAGTATACTGTGATTTTGCATTAGTGGTTAATAAATTGTTATACATATACCAAACAAAGTACAAAAATATAATTATTTATAAATAATAATTATGGTAGTAAATGACACATTTTGAATATTTTCTCATAGAAGGCATTCTTCAAAAACACAATCACCATGTATATGTCATGGGTTATGCAATTTCACTAATTACTATTGATATTAATGATGATCATGTTATTTTTACCATATAATAGTTACAATAGTCATCTATTTCTACAACATAGGTAGAGGCTCTAGACGTTATAAAAATTACTTGTAATGTAGTTAATACATAATGGTACAATCATATATATAACTTCTTATACAAAGCAATAATTCCAAAAAATGTTGCAAGAATTGAAAAATATAAATTATAATATGAAATTATTTGTTATGTTCTTTTTGGTTTAGCTTTTTTTTAAATATCACTTGATGGGAAATTACTTTGATGTTAAAATTGGGAAGAAGATAAATTAGCAATACTTGAAGTACATGATAGTGTATGTGGTGGTCATTTTAGTGGCAAAGTTATGTCTCAAAAAATATTGTGATAAGGCTAATATTGGCCTACAATGGATCAAGAATGTCATGATAATGAAAAACATTGTCCACATTGTCAAAAACATAACAACCTTAGCCATGTGTCATCACATGAGTTACAACCTTTTATTTTTCCTTGGTTATTTTCTTTATGGGGTTTTTATTTAATTGGAAAAAAATCTAGAATCAAAAAATGGTGACAAATTAATAATTACAACTAAAAAATACTTCAAAAAATTTGTTGTATTCATTCCTTTATAGTCCAATACAAGTGAAGATACCTATTAATTCTTAATGACATGTATTATTGTTAGGTTTGGACTTATTTTATCCATTATTATGGAAAATGGATCATCTTTAAAAAAAAAATCATGCAAAATATAAAATCCATTACATCTTCTCTATACCGGTCAAGCAAAACCTACAAATAAAACTCTTACCAATATTTTAAGAAAAATAATTGCAAATCATGGAACATATTGGCATAATATATTATTTATTCACTTTGGTCATATCATACAAGTGTGTGTACACCAAAAAAATTAATGCCATACTCTTGTGTTTATGGTATAGAATCAATATTAACACTCAAACTATAATGTCCATCTTTGCAGGTCTCTTTCAAAGACATAATCAAAGATAATGAATATTAGAAGTTATTACATGATTTTTAAATGCTTGGTAAGTGTATTTAAGATATTGAACATATCAAATTTTATCAATATTGTATTAAACATGTGTATGGTAAAAAATTTCACAATAAATAGTTTTAAGTGGGAGATCTAGTACTAAAATAAAATCATAAAAATACAAATGCAAATAAGAAAAATAAAAGGCAAATTCAAACCAATTGGTTGATTCCATTTGTAATTATAGAAAAACAAATTAGGTATAGGAGCTTACAAAACAAGGAAAGGTTTTTTAAAAACCCTATGAACATCATGCAATTGTGAAAGTATTGTACTTACTATAATTCATAAACATTCAGAAAATTCAAAAAAAAAATTATTGTACATAGCTTCTTGACTATTGCATCATATTTTTTTATTTTTCTTACATGGGTGATTGATTTGATAAATTATTCTAAGCCCTTGGCTATTGTTTATTTTATATCCTCTTAGATCTTCTTTTTCACTTTATAGATCTAAACAGTTCAAAACATTGATCAATTTTAACATGTTCAGCAATTTATCTCTCTATTTTCATACCCTACACTGATAAAATGTCATTTTATACAAGGATATAATCAACCAGCCATGGATAGGAACGACTTCCACTATTATCCTAGTTGGTCGATCTTGTCATGAGCCATTTTTTACCCATAAATTATATTTTGAGCACACAGAGCCTTAATACTTCCAATTTTTAGATATTTGACTCAATTTTGATATGCAAATCATTATTTTTTGTGCAAAATATTCATTTTCTTAGATATATTATTTATACATGTGAAATATTTCAACACATGTATATTTGATGAAATGAGGATGTATAAATCAACCCACTACATACTATTTATATTCTTACATGTTTCTTAAAGTTACAATTCATAGACAGTGGGGTCATCTTACTCATACATGGAAATACAATCACTTCTAGTGCATATTTCACATTGACACATGTTAAAAATTGTTTAGATATTTCTCCTTTCTTCTACTTTTGACACCTTTCTAATCACTTGTATGTACTATTTCTATTGGATTTTTTTCAAAAATACAAAAATTCTCAAATATTTAAAAATGTAAAAACATTCAAAATATTCTTTAAAATCTAAAATTAGGACCTAAACTTGATTAAACATGTAGTTTATATATTTTTGATAAGTTTTTTAACTCATGATTAGTATATAACTTATTCTTTTTCTATCACACATGCATTTCACTAGTATTCATGAGTGTTATGTAGGACATACAAATTTCACAAGAACTAAGATGTTGAACTTGCCTCTACTTAGTATCCTTAATAAACTAGGGTATATCATCCATAGGTGACAATATGTAGAGGTGTTATTATTTTGTGATTCCTATACTATTGACTTCTATGCTAATTATAAATCTCTTGATAACAACTTTATCTTACATTATGTACATGATTATATTTTTTACTATGATATGGTCACATTATATATGCATGGTAGACTAAATTTATAGTTCTACATTCCCTTGATATTATTGTTTATACATATTATATTATATATTTCTTATCTATTATGAGTGGACCTTTTCCCTTGTGTACAAACTTGTTTTAACATCTTTATGAGATCTTATTTGGTATGTGTTATATTTAAACATGTCCATTTTCTTTTGGCCCTTGGACATATGTTGTGTGTGACATTTGAACATGTCCCTTTCATGTGACATTATTCATGTCCTTTATGTCTAGCCCTTGGTATTTTGTATGAAATATTTTCTCATGTGGCATTTTAACATGTCCCTTATGTGTGGCCCTTGGCCTTATCTATTTATATTACTTGTGTTTTTTGAGATTGTTAAATTTGATGAGTATCATGATCCATATCATGCACTACTAACACATAATATAATAATTCTATATTATATTACTATGAGCTTCATTGACATATTTATATAGGCCTTGCCTCATACTTTAATTATGAAATTGAAATGATGTAAATCTTAATCTACTAACAGATTTTTCACATATGTTACATTTTTAATGATTACATCTTACTACGCATGTTGTAATTAAATTTTATTTTAAGATGAGTGACTTTAAGGATCAATTCACTCACTTCAAAATGGAGGAATTTTAATGGATTTTCCATACATGAGATAATTCCATTTAATATAAAAATAGTTTTGGCACAAAATATAGTTTTAAAAGTTGCAAAATGGTTTAAAATTCAATTATTAGCATAGATTATGGGGGCATATATCATGCATATGTATTCAAAATTCATTTATAAAGTATAAATTTGCATAATTTTGAGTGCATGATATAGGTTTACCTATAATTTTCAAACATAAGTTATAATTGGCATCTACATACAGCTACATATTCTACATTTATCAATGGGGGCATCATGTAGATTCATGCACACTATGTTATTTTTCTAAATTTCAAAATACTATTTTCTAAGTTTTAGGAATGGTAGGAGCATGGATATACTCCATTCTCATTTTATTATGGATTTAGGAACAAAATTATGGTTTAATCTACAATCCATTTTCAATGGTTGATTCAGTTTAAGTGCATAATGCATAATTTAGAGGTTCAATGCCCTCTAACATTATGTCTACAAATCTATTTTATTTTTCAACCCATTTCCCTTCAAAAGATTAGAAATACCAACTAACTTAAATTGAGGTTTTTATGTTCCTCAATGGGTGTTATCTCTATAACAAAATGCAAATTTAATTTGGGACTTGGTCACCCTCAAATTCTCAATTGGTTAAACTAAAGAACCAATCTCTCTAATGCCTCAAAGAAGCATCATCTCCAAAAAAAGGTCACAAAAACAACATTGGTTTTAAACATATAGGGTGTTTTCATCCCTTGATCTCATTTAAATTAAATCTTCTTCACATTTCAAGATTCACATAATTACCAAATTCAAGTTTTTTGACATTAAAACCTAGCTCGTAAAGGCAGTTGAAGGAAATAATAAGGAGGATAAAAGAGGTTTAGGAGACCTCCTTAAGGACTGTAGGAAGAACCTAAAATAATTTGAGGACAAACTAAAAGACATGGGTTTTTCAATGGTCATGTTGATGGAAGAATGAAATGCAATGAAGTTCAACACTAATGAGTTCAGAATGTTCTTCAACAACCTTGGAATTGAGAAGGGTGGAAAACTAGTTGAAGGAGTATAAGCCATGACCCTCATGAAAAAAAATGAAGTGGGGGCTAAAAACTCAAATTATACTAAATCCCCTCCCAAAAATAATGTTAATATTATGAATATCAAAAAAAAAAATTGGAATCCAAAAAAGAAAAAGAAAACTCCCATGGATAAGGATGCCACAACCCCACTAAAGAAAGTCCAAAATGACTCTGCTAAAGGCCAAAGTAAGTGCACAAAGGGCAGAATCATGAAAGATAAGTTGAAGGATCAAAAATACAAAATTGAATGAATAATACTCATATAATATGAAAACTATGAGGATTCATCTGGTTAATATTTATTTGCTCTTTCTATTTTCTTGTTAGTTTATGTCTAGTGTCTTATCCTATTTTAGCATAAATTTGGTGGATGATTGGTTGATGACTCTTCTTGTTGAATAGCTCAAAGGGCTTGATTTTTTTTATGTTTATGTTTTGTTATTGTTGATATTATATTGAACTTGGTAGTTCCATAAGTCTTGTAAAACATGCATATTTACCCTATCAAATTATATATAAAAAACAAGTTTTTTCAAATTTTAGTTTTTTAAAGATTAAAGTAATTACTTCATGTGTTTTGTAAGGTTTAAGAAAGACTTCAGTGCCTTGCACAATTATATTACTATCTCAAATATAAATTGTGCCTTACACACTAGGGTATAATTTTATTTTGATCTAGAAATTTCATTTCTATTCTAAAGGAGGGTGGAATCTAGAAACATAAATCTATTCATGAATACTTAATCATGTTAATTTTGGTCTTTTTTAACTTTAATTAACTTGTGTACTTAATTAGTGCCTATTTTTACACTTTACCTTATCCTAAGAACTTATGAGTACCTATTTGTATTCCAAGCCATTTTTAGTCACCTACATAAGTGTCCTGATAGCTAAAAATACACTTAAGCATTTGTATGCCCAAACCCAGTTCCAAAACTTCACATGTTTCCATAAGGGACAACAACATTCAATAGGGAAAATAGTGGGAGATGTTATTATCCCTATGGGACATTCTTATATTTATCCATTTAATAGTAATTTTTTAAAATTAAACCTCCTTTACCTTGTCTTCCATGTTTTTACCTTCCTAGCATGTTCTTTCCCCTTTTGGATTGTTATAAAGGCACACTCAAGTCACTTATTCTTTCACTTGGTAATTTCAATATAAAGGCTTATTTACACAATTGTGCATTAATAAAAATTTCTCTCTTCTTCCCAATTTTGATTTAAAGAATTCTAAGTAGTCCTTATCCAAGTCATAAACATATTTTATCCAGCCCTAATCAAATCATGATCAAGTATTCAAGCCGGTTCTAGATGCGTTCATATAGTTAAAAGAGCACATTTTCATAAATCATTTTAAATGGAAGAACTACTTGGGCTTTATTCCCTCAGAATATTAGATACATATGTAGTTTTCAATCAATGCTAGCCTTTTTAGGGTATCACCCTCTAAAAATTTATTTTCATGTGTTTTTCACACTTCTAAAGGTCAAATCTATGTACAGATCTTTTCCTCAATCTACAGATCTTTTCCTCAAACATTCTTAGTTATTTATTCTAGGAACATGACATAATAGTTCTTGATTTCTTATTTTAATCATTTGTTAGTCAAAACAATAAAAATTTAAGAAGAAACAACTAAGTTTGTTATTCATTTTCATAGTTATCCTTCATTCAATTTTTTATCCTTATTGAATTCAATTATTTAATTTCATTTTGTTTGTTGAAAGTATATTTCTAGCATTCTAATTTATTCTATTTAGATATCTTAAATAGGGCTAATTCATTGTTTAATCCAAATTTTGGTAAAATAGTTTCACACATAAATTTTATATTACCTTTATTTAATGTGATTTATTTTATTGGTGAATATATTTTTATTATCTAAATACAATGTGTCAATGTTTTCTATTCTAAATTTCTTTGGTTATCTTTCTTGACATGGTTTTAGTGATAAGATTTATTTTTCATAATATGGCATTAAGCTATGTTGCTATAATATCTACTTATCAAAGAGTTATGACACACATATTTCATGATTTTATACATAAAAATATCAAACATTATGTTGATCATTTACTTATAAAATCAAAACACTAACAAGATCATGTTATAAACTTACAACAAATTTTTTAACACTTATACAAATACATTGTACACTTAAACCTAAAAAGTATATTCAAGAAATTTTTTAAGTTATATCATATCTCAGAGAGCTATAAAATTTGATCCAAATAACTAAAATATATAATAGACATGCCTCCACCAAAAGGATGAAAGAAACAGCTAGCCAAATTTTTGCTACCATAGACCAAGTTCACAAAAAACTTGAATTTTCATGTTTTATAACCTTGTTCATAGCCATTCCATGCCTTTTGATGACTTTAAATGGTCTTTATAAGGCCTTATTAGCATATTTTAAGGTTATTTTGACAAGTTTAATGTAATAACTTATGTCTCTCTTGTGATAGTCTATTAATAAAGTGATATGAAAAGTGGATTAATGATTTAAAAGGTTATTCAATGTCTCTCAAAGTCATCTCATGATTTTACAACCTTTATGAACACTTTATACTTATTTGGAGAAATTAAGGTCGTTTTGTAAAGTTTAAGGTAAGTCTCATGAAAGAGAAAGGAGTATATAGCCAAGTCCAAAGTATGAAAAATCTAACCAAGATGAAATTTTTGTATATATACACTTTTTAAATCTTGTGAAGGAGTTATATAACTTTATTTCATGTCAATAATGTCATATCATATCAATTTTATAGGTTCAACATCTAAAAGAGAGAGAATTACTCTTAAGAAGGTAGTTTCAGGCACTTGTACAGACTTGGAAGATCCATATTCAAATGAAAACATATTAAAAGTGTCTATTCACCTTCATAAATTCATATCCATGAATATAAATCTTTTACAAGTCTTGAGAAACCAAAATTTGCTTCAGAACCTCCATCGGCTTCTTGGTAGACTAATAATGGTAAACTTCATGTACTTGGTACAGACCGAGGAGAGAGAGTGATGACCTAAGATTTAAGGTAGAGTAAGGTGGTATAATATCCTTTATATTTGTGGCATTAATTATGATATGGATTCCTCCTCCTTTATGAACAATCGTTAAGACAAATAGGTGGTCTTAAACCCTATAGGCTCAATTTTACACAATTTTCATGTAATTTGGAGCTCAATAGAACAAGATGAGAACTTTTGAAGGCATAATTGGTTATTACAAACCATATAATATATTTATCCATCAGGTTCACATGTGTGAATATTCAAGTATCAAAATAAACCTTCATGAGAGACAAGTTGTAGGTTTCCATTCAAGGTTTGGAGATTATTTCAAGATGCAATGGCATCTAATGAGTATATGTAAGGTTGATATGGATTATTTTAGACATATTTTTATGTTATATATCCATATAAAATATTTCACACCACATATTCACTCCTTACTATCCCTCCAAGAAGCCACATCATGACTCACCTTAAGGATTGTGTGTAGGCCGCCTGCACAAAAGTGGTTTGATAAGGTCTAACCCTATAATTTTAAAGATGCATGAGGTTCATAACCTCATAACAAGTGTAAATATGGAGTGTAAATTTTTTCTCAAGTTCAAACATATCAATACAATCTTCATGTGAAGGTTTAAATGAAGAAAATGTAGACCTACAAGTCTGCAAACTTATAAGTCTCATTTTCATATGAGATGTAATGAATTGTGCATCAAATGATGATGTTCAAGGGAAAAATTAAATATGGAAACCTTATTAGACACTTTAAAAATTTTGATTGTTAAATTTAAGGCAACTATGTCACTAAAAACCTATTCTAAAATCACCCAACCAATAAGTCCAAGTAGACCTAAAACAAGTACCTACAGGTCTATGTGTCAAAAGTGGGAGAAAATCCACTTTAAGAAGCCCTAAATTTTTTCTATAATGATTTAAGGTATGGTTAATTTATATTATATAACAATATTGATGATGTAGGTACTTTTATTTATTATCATAAACTTTAATTCAATCCTAAAGACTATCCTCATATCAGCTGATGTAATATGAAAATCAAACCCAGAATTTTGTGAAGATGTATGTGAGAGATGGGTTCTCATTTCCCAAAGATTGATAATGATTGTAGATATAATGAATTGGTATAAATTTTAAATAATATCATCCCCCTTATTTTAATCCATTCTTAGGATTGACATAGATATTAGGTCTCCATGAAGACCTATAGGTCTAATAGGGACTGTTCAGGCCCTCTCATGAAAATTAGATGATTTGTGCATATGTTAAGTTGGATATGAATAGTAAAGGGGATATATATATATATAAATAATACAAGAACTCATAAAAGCTTCAAACTCAAATAAATTTAGAGTAAATGAGTCATATAAGGCATCTAAGGTTAAACTTGGTAGTTGGCTTAGAAACCCTAGCATCAGCTAATGAAGGTTGTAGGAGGTATAATGAATAGAAATGGTAAATAAGACCATTCAAATAGATAAATATAGGTGAAATATACCTCCCTAATGTGTTCAAAGTCAAAACCAAACTCTAATATGCTATTTTTGAGTCAAACTCTCTCTCAAGCTAACCAAATATAGTCTACTAGCCCGAGAGGCACTTTCCTAAGATCAAAATTATACAAAGGATTTTCATGGGAGAAAAATATCATTTGGGATTTTATAGGAATTTGTATAAAAAAAAATTTCAATTATTTAATTGAATAAGGCTCTAAGCTTTATGAATTATTGTAAGATGATAAGCATTTTTCAACTTGCGAAGAAGACTAGAAATGACCTAATGGAAAGAATTGATCTCCTAAGTGATTTAAATTAATTATATGACCTTGAAACCACCTTAAAATAAATACTCACTCTAGGAATACTCTTACAATGAAGTTTTTTTATACTTACACTGATATGAATGCATTAAATGATATGTTTTTATGAGGTTTTAGGCTCAAAATAGGGTGTTTGATCACCTAGATATATGTAAACTATTGGGGAAGGTGGATTGACATGTATTTTATATCTTTAGGTCCAAAATATATAAATTTGACCCTATCAGTTCTCCTACAGGTCTGTTTCTTGAAGGCAATATGAGAAGGCTTATAAAAGACCAGGTTATTTGGCCATTTTTTGGTTCACCCACCTACACAAGGTTATAGACCCTCAAATTTGACATGGAACATGATTGGGAGGTCATAAAAGTGAAAAAAAACACTTATTTGGAGTTTCAAATATGTGGGAGAAGTATGGATCAAAATCTCAATTTTTAGGCCTTGAGACTGAATTGAGGCCTAATTAGAGATAGAAATAAGGTAAATAAGCATACTTTCACTTAAATTATGGTGATGAAAATTTTTAAAAAGATATAAGGGCATATTAGGTACTCAAAAATATGCTTAGTTTTCTAGTATCATCTGTATATTGTTTTACATAATGAGCTTTGTGTGTTTTGAGGGCTACAAAGAATTAAGGACAAGTATGGGATTTAGGTGAAAAATGAATTTTTAGAGAGTGTTTGATGCTTCCAAGATAGTTTATTCAGCTCTATTCATACATAAATAGGTCATTAATGAAGATATATTGTATTTATGAAGGCAAAATCAAGATTTAAAGTTTTCAAGCAAAGAGAGGTGTATTACGACCAATTGGGTTTCAAGACACCTAAGAGGAGATGATTATCATTGTAACATTAGTATATAAGATTTATAAAAAAATTCAAGGTGTAAAGAATAAGGTAATATGGTAACTCAAGATGACTTGATGACTAAGGAGTTCCACTTGTCACTTTCCAATCCAAGAAGAGGGTAGTTTGAAGAAGAAGCAAGAGGTGTCAAAAAAATGGAAAAACTCCTAAGCCATTTCCAAGATGAAGCATCTCCAAGAGAGAAATGCATGTCATTGAAGATCTCATGAGACTAATATATAACCTCATTATTTATTTTAAATCTTTCCATGAGTGTTATACACTTGTTAATGACTCTCTTATACACCCTTTCTTTGTTTTCTACTCTCATTTCTCTATAAATACAACCTAGTTTGGCTTTATATGGATCTTTCACCTAGGTATGGAAAAGCCCTGCCCAATTGTATGCCTTTGATAAATTAAATACTAATGGTTTTACCTCCTTTTATTATTGTACTTAGTGTGTGTGCATGTATGGCTGACCTTGTCAAGATATTTGCTTAGCCTTCTTTGGCATATTGTCCTATTCTAACACCTATATGCAGTTTGAAAACTTCTTTTGCATGTCATGTAAAGTGTTCAAGTGAAATGTGAGGGTTGAGTTAGTTTTTCTCTTCATTAGTGTCATCTTTAACCTCTTGATTAGTCATCCTAGCTTAATCATCTATCACAACCTCCACATTGAAGTGCTTATGTGAGAGACTCATATTAGGAATAGTGTATGTTAAGGTTAGTCTCTTGATCTACATGTGCACATGAAGTTGGTTGGTAGTGATCAATTGATTTAGTTTAAAATCCCTTTAGTTAGTTTACTTTCATGTTCTCTTTCTCCTTTTTCCTTTACAATTTACTTATTATAGATCCTAAAGGATACATCAAGGGAGCTAGCCCTATAATATAGAGGTTTGGTCCACCTAAAGGACACCCACAGCCTAGGATCAATCCCATTGCTTAGCTCAAGTTGAGAGGGCTTGAATCACCCTCTCAAGGGTGTAAATTTTATCTAAAACATAAACTAAGGTGTTTATACAGAAAAATCAATGTGATAAGACATAACTAAGGTGTTAGATAAAAATACACAACCATTTACGTGATTGTTAAATAAATATACAAAAATAGAAAGAAATGCTAGTTTCAAATATGGTTTTGATGCAATCAAATAATTTATACTTAATCCACCAATTCCCATGCCTCTAATTCTAACTAATCCTTTGTTATTATATATTTATATTACATATCATGCATTAGGGGATTTATTATCAAAATATGATGGTGATCATAAGGAATGTATAGTCTATTACATCAACCATACACTTTTTTATTCTGAGAAAATTTATCTTGCAATGGAAAATATATGTTTGGCCATTGTTTTTCTAGTGTAAAAAATTTGACATTGTATTCTTAATAATAAAATACATATTATCACATATGTGGATCCACTAAAGTATCTCATGATAAAACCACATTTGTTATGATGCATAACTAAATGGGTGATTTTACTTATGGAATTTGACTTAAATTTCATATCTAAAAAAACTATAAATGGAGAGGTAATTACAGATCAATTAGTTGGAGCACTAATAATTAGCATGGCACTAATCAATTATACCTTTTGAGATGATTTTATAGCATATCACACTGATGATGATTCTTGGACCATGTACTTTGATGAATCTAAATTCACCTTAGGCACTAGAGTAGGAATAGTTATTATCACTCCTTAGGTAAAACCTATATCATCTACATATCACTTAGGGTTTTCATGTAAAATAATATATAATAATATGATACATTGATTATATAACTATATACCACATTCACATTATAGATAAAATCTATTAAGGTGTAAGATGATTCTCAACTTATAGTTAATTGGGTTTTAGATGTTTATCAGACAAAAGAGGAAAATTTGATCCCATATAAATATATGGTATAAATTTTAATCACATACTTTGATATAATTACCATTTAAAGCATACCTCATAAAGATAATCATCATACAAATGTTATGGATAATGCATCATCTTTGGTTCCTATTGACAATAACGATGATTAGACAATTTTTAATATAAAAAGATAACGGTAGGTATCAATTATGATAGAAAACCTATGTGCTTTAGTGTTAATTTTCATCACACATAGTGGAAGCAATTCAGAATGGTATATTGATATCTATAATTTCCTTCTTAAAGTTATTACCCTAGACAATTTCTCATGGAGTGACAAATGCATGTTGCAATGAGATTTAATTTGCTATGTTATAATTTTTGGGAATTTATTTAAATGATCATTTGAGGGACATTTACTAAAATTTATGTGATGATGATAATATATCTATAAAAGAGGTACACAATATTGAATGTGGTGTAAATTTAATCAAAAAAATAATTTAATATAAATTATTAAGGATGGGTTACTATTAGCCCACAATGGAGCAAGAATTTTAAGAGCATGCAAGACTATGCATATAGTTGCAATGAGAAACTATTTGAATCATGTGCCTTCATAATAATTACAACCTATTATATCACCATGGCCATTTTAATTTTTTGGATTTGAACTAATAGGTGAGATAAATCCAAAATTATTATAGGGTTATAAGTCATTATTAAAATTATAAAATATTTTCAAAAATGGCTAGAAGTGGCACCATTGTAATCAATTATAAGGGAGGATATATGTAAGTTTTTAATGACAACTATCATTTCATGAGTTTATATCCCATCATCTATTATAACATATAATAGATCATAATCTAAGAATAATATTGTGAATAAATTTTGTGCTAAATACATGATCTGTCATACATTTTCCACTGTTTACTATCTAGAAGTAAATAGACAAATAAAATCAATGAATAATAAAATCACTAAAATATTAAGTAAAATAGTTACAAATCAAGGTGAAGATTGGCATAATCATATTTTTTATGCATAATGGGCCTATCACTTGAGTATTTATATGCCCATGGTGGATACTCCTTATTCTCTAGTCTATGGAATAAATTTTGTGTTGCCTTTAAAGGTGGAGATAACATCCCTACATGTTTTTGTAAAATATTTCATGAAATACAATGAGTATCAGGAAAAGTGACTACATGAGCTATGTATGTTGGATGAAAGATGACTACATGTTGTTGAGATATTTAGAGAATATCATAATCACATTTATAAATTATACAAAAAGAAGATTCTAAATTGAGAATTTGAAATTGGTGACTTGGTCCTAAAAGAGAATCAAAAAAATATGAATGCAAATAAATAAACCAAAGGCAAGTTCAAACCAAATTGGCAACAACTATTTTTGATCATAGAGAAGTTGGGAATAGTGTTGTATCGATTAATTCACCTGAAGGAAAAACATTTAAAAATCATATGAACATCATGCACTTGCATTGATTTTACACATGAGTATCTTATATTCAAATAAAAAAATAAAATATTGATCAAATACAAAAATTTATCAAAACTATGAAACAAATAAAAAACTAGGACCTATACATGACATGTGTTTCTATTTTGCATAATTGATTTATGATTTATCACTTACATGGTATATTATATATATAATTTTTATATACACATGCATTTCATGGTATGCATGAGTAGGATGCATAGCATGTAGGTTATATATGACATGGACATTTAGATGGGGGGCATTCCTACACCAATGGATACATTTCTTAATTAGGGGCATGATTTCAATGGGGGATTCTTAGTACATATACATTAGTTACATATTTCTATGACCATTTCATTGATCATATTAATATAATTACACATGACTTGATCTAACTTATACCACATAGAGTGATATATCTTATGGATACTAATTTTGATATATGTGATGATGACATATATTAATTGTGTAGATTAGCTTTGCTTGTTTTATGCATGATTTATGTTATTTCTTTTGCACAGTTTCATTTGTGGTTGAGTTATATTGTGTGACACTTTTCAATTTTGACTATTTATCTATGTGATTCTTACTCTATGCAAATTTGGTTGTTTCTTATGTGTGTCCTTTATGTTTGACTCTTTCTCTATGTGACTCTTACTCTACATGGCATAGGGTGTTCAATGTGTGACTCCTTTATGTTTGACTATTTCTCTATGTGGCTCTTACTTTACATGACATTGGGTGTTCATTATGTGACTCATTTATGTTTGACTATTTATCTATGTGACCCTTAATCTACATGATATTAGGTGTTCATTGTGTGACTACTTTGTATTTGACTCTTTATTTAGGTGAATCTTACTCTGTGCGACATTGGGTGTTCATTGTGTGACTCCTTTATGTTTTACTATTTCTTTTTTTTACTCTTAATTTAGATGACATTAGGTGTTCATTGTGTGAATCCTTTTATGTTTAAATCTTTCTTTGTGGGACAATGGGTTATCATGTGTGTTTATTTGATTATGTTTGTCATGGTCATGACATTTCATGTGACTATATGTGCATACATCTAGGATTATCAGCTGATCTTGTGATTTCTTGATTCATTTCATGTATTTTTCTATTTATGTGCAATGCCATGATACATATCATGCATATTTTCCATGGTTTTTACTCAGTGTTTCTATGGTAATTACTATAATGACTATTAATACATGACTAATTTCTATATATGACACTTGTATGCCTTAATATACATGTTTCAGATATGCTTTGATGTTCTAATCTTTCTATGGTGACATAATCTAATCATGTTAGCACATGTTTTACATGCTTACATATTTTTATATAACATGGTATGTGTAACTCTTTTATTTTGAGATGAGTCACGTGTAGGATATATCCCTCACCTCAAAAAGGGGGATACATAGTGGACTTGTCTTAGATACTCAAGCTTTCATAGATAAATAATTCAAAATCTGGACATAGACTTATTCATATTGACACAAATTATTCTATATTGACATAGGATTGATACATATTAAGGGCACATGTGAGTTTTATGTCATATATCATATAGGATTATGAGTGATAATTCACATATGCTATAATATTATGGCATATATTTTATAACTCATAATGCACAAGTTATCAGATTGAGATAATAATGTGTCATTATAATTACTCAGGGGTACTTAGGCATGCTCAAATTGAATATATAATCCATTTGAAGTGGATGATTTAAACTAAATTAGACTTGATTAGGTCTACTCATGATTACTCAAATTTACTCAGATTGAGAGACATATTATGTCATTTTAATTATTAATAATTACTCAAGTGTACTTAAGCATACTCAAATTTAATCTAAATTTTATCTGTAATTGATGATTCAGACTTACTTAGGTGGACTCAGGTATACTCATATTTACTAATATTTACTTAGATTTATTGCAACCCATTTTGGGTTCCATTATCATAAAATTATATAGATAGTGTGGTATAGGTTCCACATGACTTGAACTCTAAGCACTTATCCATATCTAATGAGAGTTGGGTATATGCTTCCCAACCAATGGTCTTAAATTTGTAATCTCATTAGGGAATAATCACCCCATTCTCTAAACACTCTAGAGGATAAATTGGTTTGTGTACCTATAAGAGTATTAATTCCTTAATTTTTCAAATTCAAATATGTTCAATGATTACTTTAAATTTATTACCATAATTGAGCACTAATTTATATATGTTTCATTGCATGTTTTACATGAATCAAGCTCAAAACATAGTTCTCACCTAAAGACACCTACCATAGTTATACTTAGGTACCAAATTTATCACTTTATCCTTTTACTCTATCACTTTTAATACTATAATGAAATGGGGGGAAATATAGACACAAATTTTGTATTAAAAACTTAAAAATATTAGTTTTAATAATCCCTAGCATACATGACTTATGTATATACAAATTAATTATTCTCACATTCTTTCTTAACCATTAATTTATCAATGAACCTGATCTTCCTGATTTGTTGTCATACACAAACAAGATCCTCTTAGTATATGCCAAGATAGTTCATTATCCTAAGCATACAGTTACTATTTTCCATATCATTTTTTATTTTTCCTAGATTAAAAATTAATTATTCTCATATTCATTCTTAACCATTCACTTATCAATGAACTTGATCTTCCTAATTTGTTGTCATACACAAACAACATCTTCCTATTATATGCCTAGATATTTCATTATCCTAAGCATACTGTTAATATTTTCCATATCATTTTTTCTTTTTTCCTAGATGGCTCTAGCCATAGTCATACAAATCCATTTATTGGATCCATTAGCCTTAGATAGACCCATTTGTGTGCTCTATAATGGATATATTTCTAAATTAAAAGTCTTCCTTTGGGTGAGCCCACACATTTTTCATGTTAGTTTGTATGGAAATTAACTAAAGAGTCAACTATATAAATATATCAATACTAAGCTTATTCTTATCTAAAAATCATCCACCTTTGCATTGTCACACTAAGTAATATATTTACATCCTTGAGGCACTACCCTAAAGCATAAAAAAGTAAAAAAATTCAAAGGAATAGCCATCAAGCCAAGTCTAAATACTATTATAAGGTCAAAATCATAGGTTGTTAAATCTCTAAAGCCACACAAGATTACACTACATACTAGTATATCATTGTTAAGCACATACATAATTAGGTGGGAGAACTACATGTAGTTTGAGTCCTCTTAAGAGTATTGGAACTTAGGTATCACTTAGCCACTTAGAATGGGGTGATTGAGTTCAAATCAACCCATCTTATCTAAACCTTTTTATAGGAGAAACAACTATCAAAAGTGGATCTAAGGTTTCAAGGTGAATGAGAATAAATCTAAATATGTAAACATGAACAAACTTCTTGTATTTCACATGAAACATATTAATAGGTAGTAATAGACACCTAACATGAAATAGACCAAAAAACCATAAATGATGTTTAAATCAAGAAACAAATGATTTTTACTGATGTTTGCATCTACACATTATCAAATTTATCCAAACATGCTCTAATAGTCATTCTCCATATTTGAGCAACCACATACGCATTTAAGAGAATTATTAATGATTATGCATTGGCATAAACCAAAACATAATTGGAATAAGCTAAGTACCCTATCCTCTTGGTCATTTATATAAATGAAAAGTTAAATAAATAATTCATAATATACTTATATATTCATATTTTATTAATTTAGACATAGATTATACAATGTGAATTAGTCTCAAGCTACATATTGTTTAGACCAATAAGTCTAAATAAGATAAAACATTTAGATTAGTATATTATTATCATTAAGACCTTCTTATGAAATAACAACAAAATACATAGTACTTATGTTTGCTTGATTAAATTAGGGTGTTTACATGTTTCATTAGATGATAAGAATGATGTGTGTGTGTGTGTGTATATAATATATATATATACACACACACACACACGCATCATTCTTATCATCTAATGACACATGTAAACACCCTAATTTAATCAAGCAAACATAAGTACTATGTATTTTGTTGTTATTTCATAAGGTCTTAATGATGAATGTGAGTCTTATTCACATGGTCATTTTGGTCATTTGATATTTATTATGATTTATTTTTCCTACTTGCTACACCTCCAATGGTCTTATGTCATGCTATCCTAGTCATAAGGTCCCCCTAGCCTGTTTGCCATAGTACTCATTTTTTTAGTCTAAAAAACACTAGCACAGTCCTGGACACTAGTTTGGTATGTTAGTGTCCACCTTAGCACTAGTATCCAATGGTCACATTTTCAAATTTTTATATGTCCTTACCATCCCTTGAGTCTCTTCTTATGATTTTTTCTTTCTTTTTCACCTTGTCACCCAGTGAATAATGGTCTCACACTCAAATCAAATTTCCTCCTATATAAAGAGCATTACAAGGAATTTTACATCTATCACTTACTACTTTGGCACATAATTACTTAAAATTAGTCAATAGTATAGCTCATCACCCTATATATTACTCAACAACATACATAGACCTGCATGCTTGATCAAATAAGGGTCTAAGCAAAAATTATTCTAGCAATCTATGCACATTAATTATGCATGTTCCCTAATGAAAAACTACATGAAATTTAAGACCCCTATCATTAGAGTTAATGTATTTAGTGGTCAAGAGAGCACAGGTTTTTCCCACAACCCATCTTTTTCCTTCCTTTTACATTTGATCTTGTTGTTTTTTCATGTGTGAAGGTGTTCATTAAGATTTAAAATAAGAAATAACAAAATAATGACACATAATAATGATTAAAATCCCCTAAGCATACCTACAGAACCCTAGAGCCTTGACATAGCATCCCTAGAAGTCTCAGGACCCATATACTTAAAAATACACTAATGTGGTACCTTAGACACTATCATAGTGAACTACTTTCCCGTTGACCATACTACTATTCAAAAGCAATTTTAACTCTAGTTCTAGAACAAAAGGACACTTTATTTCTAGACTTATTCCATCCTCCTATATAAAGAGCCTTACAAGGCATTTTACATCTATCACTTACTAATTTGGCACATAATTACTTAAAATTGGTCAATAATATAGCTTAGCACTCTGTATATTACTCAACAACATACATAGACTTGCATGCTTGATCAAATAAGGGCCTAAGAAAAAATCATTCTAGCATTCTATGTACATTGATTATGCATGTTCCCTAATGGAAAACTACATACAATCTAAGACCCTTACCATTGGGGTTAATGTAGGTAGTGGTCAAGAGAGCACAAGTTTTGTATCGCATAATCGTAACATCCCACAACCCGTCTTGTTCCTTCCTTTTGCATTTAATCATGTTGTTGTTTCATGTGTGCAAGTGTTCATTAAGATTTAAAAGAATAAATATCTAAATAATGGCACATAATAATGATTATAATCCCCTAAGCCTACCTACATAACCCTAGAGCCTCCTCATAGCATCCCTAGAAGTCTTAGGATCCCTATCCCTAAAAATACACTATCATGGTACCTTGGACACTAGCATAATGAATTAATATCCCTCTAACCATGCTACTATTTGAAATAATTTTTAACTTTAGTTCTAGAATAAAAGGACTCCAAACTAATTTCTAGACCTGTTCCATCCTTCCCATCATCTAGTGACACATGTTTCACTCTAGATAAGTTAATTTTCTCATTGTGATTTATATTTTGGGTAAATCAATTCGATAGATATATTTTTAATAATTATCTATATTTACCCTCTATACCCATCCCTTTAACAACCTAGGATTTACATTTACTAAGTCATAAATAGTTAAAATAGTTGGTGAACTTGACTTACTTTAAATATTGCTTAACAACCCTAGATCCACCCTAGGGTTTACCTTTTCCATTTTGTGACTAAATTAGGGTCTATTAAATTATAAGTTTTCCTAATTTTTTCACATCCTAACTGATCCATATCAATTCCTTTATTATGGTTTCATTTATTTAACATATCTTAAATTTTGTTTAAGAACCCTTCAAACCCTAGATCTACATACTAGGTCCTTATACATTCAAATATTAGCCCTTAGGGTTTAAAATAAATTTATGATTTTCTTGTACTTTGGGTTTAACATATAACATATTTTCAAATATATATATATAGAGAGAGAGAGATATATATGTATATGTTAGATTATCTTCTGCCCATTTTTTTCCTATTGTTCATTTTTAACACTCTATTTTGTGTTGAGTTTAAAATGACTTCCAGGAAATCTCTAACCCCTCACCCAGTTGATCAGTTTCTAAACTTTTCAAATAATTATAAAAATGAATGGACCAATTTTTAGAATTGTACATTATCACATCATAATGAGCATGATTTCATTTATAATGATGATGATGATTATTTTTTTAATGATGGATATGATGATTACTATGAGCATGACAATGAAAGTGTGGATGAGGATAGATTAGATGCACATTATTCTCCTTCTCCTCTCTCTACCCCTAATTCTAAAAATCACATTGACAACATAAGGCCAAAATATCCCCTTATATGTAATTCTTTGTTTGAATGTGATCCTAGTTTTTCAACCACTTTTGCTACATCCTTATTCAAATTAAAGCAATACAAGAACAATAAAATCAATTTACCTTTTCATGGTTCAAGTAACATTATACATAATGTTCCCTTCATATAAAGGCAAAATGCACATTCCTTGCCTTTCTCAATTTAATTTGAAAAAGTAAGTACAAACTATGTTACACCTTTTACATACTCACAAACTAAAGTAGATGATATTATTTTATCACCTTACTTTACATTTCAAGTTCAACATAGTGATTGTATGCAAAATATAAAAAATTAAAATATCTCTAACTCTCCTACATGTCATAATATGCCAAATGAGAACATGGTTGCTACTTATTCCACTCTTGACCCCATTATTGAACTTAATGATAACATGGGCATTCTGCTCATAGCTAGGAAAGACACACATTGCATTTCACCTACACATGATGATATGTTTCATAGTATTAAAAATTTAAAATCTTTTTCAACTCCTCTTTCTAAGAATGAAAATGATAGTTCTTATACTCTTACCTCTACAAATGAATTAAATTCTAAATTTGAAGAAAATTGGAATAATAATGATTACTATTAATTTAGTGAAGAAGATATTGAATCTAGTCCTCTCTACTTCCTTCAAAGTGATCTAATAATATTTTGGTAGGTATGCCTCATCAATGTCACTATAAAATTATAACTAAGTGATTTTGTAAAAGGTGGGATCCATGAGACTATAACGTGGTTGATCCACATCATTATTTAGAAGATAAGAGTAAACACTTAGAAATTCCATCACAATATAAAGCACACAATAATCCTTATTTGTGTTCTAACAAATGATATGCTTGATAAGATACCCAAGTACAACTGAGGAACCAATCAGGATTATTATGCTAAAAAAATCACATGCACAAAAAGTGATTATTGTGTATTAAAAATAGCCTCCTCAAAAAAAATCTAGTGAGACACATAGAAATGGACCCCCTATTTCTCAAACAATGGCATGAGCAAAAGGGTAGAGAAACTAACCAACTACTAATGAATCGGGAAAAGAGACTCAAAACAAGTCTACGTGAATGGTTTAAATCCACAACTAAACAAAATGTCAAAAGATGTATAATGAAATCTTCCCAAAAAGTGCCATGTGAAAGAAATAATTTTTTTGGTTTAAAGTGTAGACACTATAAATATGTACACTACAGATCTAGATGTTGCATTAACCTTTAAACCACCCTTTGACCCTGCTTTTGATTAAATTATTTATTAAACACCCTTTCACCAATTTATCCATTTACCACTTTAGCTAATTTAATTATTTAATTAAATTAGTTAAATCATATTTCCACCTCACCTACCTAAACTCATGGTTAACCTATCGACATCTATCCTAGAGACAATTTATACCCTAGCATTTAATGCCCTAACCACCTAGACTTATTCCTCATGCATCACCATGCCCCTATAAATACCCTCAAATCATTTACTAATGCCTTAACCACCAACCATTAGTGAAAATGTCTAATTTTAGTCATTTTGACATCTTCTCCCTAACTATCGATGGTCAACCCTCGATTGGACGAAGTTGACTAGGACCGTCAATAGTTACATAACACTAGCCCAAGACCCATGCCTAGGAGGTTAAAACAACAGGGGATGGAATGAGATCATTGAGAGCAAATGACTAATCACTCTTGGTGAACCAAAGTCAAACTAGAATTATATAAAGACTTAAAATGCACTTCAACATCTCCACACAAAGGATTTAAATATTGTCACTCTGTCCACATAGCTCTAGGCTCTCAAGTAGCTTCACCTCCACTCTAGGACTTCTTCAAGCTAGCAACTACCAATAACCAAGCTAAGTATCTTGTTCTTATTTTAGGTTTTAGTTATTTAGATTCAATAGTTTAAAGTTTGAAACTACTTTCCACCTCTCTCAATACCCTTTCTTGTGTTGGAATGTACCTCTAGACATAGCCTCTTTCATGAGACACCCATTAACCATTCTCAATCGCTTAAATATCAAATCCCTAACCTGAACATCTTTGAGGGTCTCTCTTATATCCCCAACCATTAACCCACCTTAAGCAACCCATAAAACCTTTTTTTAACATAACCACAATCTATTATGCCTAAAACCAACACTCTATTAAAACCCACAATGATTGCCATTGATCATATATGATCATCAGCAGTCACTTGTCGATAGGTGATAGTCAGCCCTAATCACCAATGATCATACCTTGACTAGAAGTGGTCACTGTGTAATCTTATTTCACCTAAAATAGAAAGTGGAAAATACCTATTCACCTCAACCAAAAGGCATGTTTCTTAACTTTTGTCACTACATAGAGCCAAAAACAATAATCTGACCATACCTAAACAACACCTTAATAGTTTAGCATTTCCTTTTAATGTTATTTAATTAAAACAAGCATTTTTTTTTAAATTATTTATTTAATTTATGATTAGATACTTTATTTATTTTATGCAACCTCTTTTATCATCACTATGATTAACATTAACTTGTCTAAAGGTGGATTGATAGCCACCAAGGAAGTCTTATACTTCTTGGATCTAGCTCACACTAGGCAATCCACCTACCTATCTCACTAATCAACCATTTTCTAGTTTCTATTTTATCTGTAGGTCATACTCCCTAGATAAAGAGGAGTATCTACAACAGTCTGGATTCATGCCCACATAAAAAAACTAGATTTTTATACCACACTCTTCTTTAAATTTCTTGCTTTCTTTTTAGAAAAGAAGAAAAAAATAGTGAAACATTTTGGCATGCCTGATGGGACCTAGTTGCATCTAGGTTTTTTTTCTTCTTGTTTTGTGCTCATTCAAATGAAATCAAAATTTCTTTTAGGTATTAAATTAACCTTTCATACATTGTTTTCTTGAATAATTAGCTCACATAGCTTAATTAATCAAGTAAATTAACCATAGCCTCACTTCTTTATACACATAAACGAAACCACTTACACCAAATCAAAAATCAAAAAATTGACATAAGAACCAACTAGGGTTTTATCTCTTAGTGGTAAACCTTCACCCTTGGCTATCTTACTTGGATGTCATTACCATGAGGAAAAACCAAAACTTAGTTCTTTAGCTAAGTATAATCTCTACCAATTTGGTATATCCTAGCTAAGCACCTGACACCATTATCATTGCGATATGTGAAGTACGGGTATAGGCCCCCATATCAAGCCACATACCAAATTCTAGTATAGATTTATAGAGCCTTAAACTACCTAAAACCAACTATAGACTTGTTTCCTAGTACCTTCTCTACAAAACCAAGTTGAGTCACACAATTCTAACTTAAGGCATAAGCCACAAATGATACAAAAAGAACCTTAAGATTTAACATGCTTTAGTGTGTGGTTTATCTTCTTTGATTTTTTATTGTCTTCTCTTTATTTGAGTTGTGAGAAATCTAACTCCCCTTGGAAACCTTATACCATCTTGCCTTCATCCACCTCATCTGCATTACTTTGTTTAATGGGGATCCCTCCTATATTTTCTCCTAGAGATCCTAACTTTTTTAGACTCCTAGAAGATAACCCTCTTGCCTAAAGGTTTTACCTTCATCATGAGCCATTTGTGCTCCCAACCTTACCTATAATCAACCCAACCTCACTTACAATCAACCAACCTTGCCTATAACCAAACCAACTTCACCTATAACCAATAAAATATTAACTACCACCAACCAACAACCTCTCAATACCTATTTGACCATTGTCATAACCCACCTCAACTATAAGTATCTCAACCTCATTAATCTTTTGAATACCTATCTCAACCATCATAATAACTACCTCAACCTTATCAACTTTTGATTACCCACCCCAACGATCATATCAATTATCTAAACCTCCTTTGTGGCAACCCTTTTCATCTCAAAACCAAGACTTGGTATATCCCCTTAGTCATCACACCAACAACTATAAACCCAACCTATCAAATCAACCTACCTTATCAACCTTAACAAATAATCCCACATTACCCACCTTATTAAACTTATTCAACCAACCAACCTCATCAAATAAAACTAACAACTACCAACCAAACTTTTCACACCCATTAATCTTATCAAACTTACCCAACCTATTAACTCAACCCAACTTGTCAAGTCAATCCAACTTATTCACCCAACCAATTTCATCAAACCAACCAATTAGCTCACAACTTCAAGAAACATTAGTGCACCCCCTTCCTAGGTAGTATACCCCATTTTGGGAATTATATGCCTCAATCCTTAATAAACTTTTAAGGGCTTCTATCATCAGACTTCCTCAAATCAAACCCATCAATCATTCTCTTATAAAACCAATTTGGTTTATAGAAAATGAGTTTTGTGCTTATCATCACACAAATGGGCATGTGATAGATAGATGTCAATATTTCAAGATGTTCATCCAAAACCTTCTCAATTAAAAGGAGGTCTCAAAGGATCATCTCTGTGTTCCCCCCAGCCTAACCTTGAATGTCTTCAAGCAATCCATCCTTAAAACTCTTCCTACACCCATTATTGTGGAAACCCATAAATAAATCCCTCAACACAATGAGGTCCCTTCATTATTTGGTCTTTAGAGAACCTATAACTAAGGAAACCATAATCAAAACCCCAACCAATCCACTTTTTGACCAAGTGTAACCTTTATAAATCATCACTAAAGAAGAGCCAACTTAACCTAACCACCTATTGACCAAGTGAAACCTTTTCAACTTTCCTTCAAAACCATAATTAAGGAAACTATCCTACCTATTCCACTTCCCTTTAAGCGGATCAACCTCAAACCAACCTACCTATTTCATTTCTGCTTTTAGTGGATCAACTTCTAACTAACTTACCCTTTCCACTTCCTAGTTTAGTGAAGCAAACCTCAACTCAAACTACCTCAACAAAATCCAACCCAACCTCACCTATAGCCAACCCAACCTCAACCACAACCAAGTCAATCCAATTCTTCTATAACCTACTCATTTTCATCAACTTAATGCCATTGTCTTTGATTTGATTTCCTTTAGAACAAGATCAAATCTTTGTCATCTTACGTCACCAATCAAACCAAATAAATAAGCAAACCAAACTGACAAACCAAATCAACCATCTAGACTACCTCCCTTAACTAATCAAACCAACATCTAAACCAAATAAATCAAATAAAATCAATCCAAATTTTAAACTAACCATAAGAAACTTATCTATCAACCCACACCAAAATCAACCCTTCATTTAAGATCTCTTGAATAAAAATTTTAGCTTCCCTTTTTAACCATACCTAAGCTCCTTCATTAGGATAATCAGACATTCTTGTCCAACCTATCTTTGTTCTATAATGGTGTTACTAACATCATTACTCGACCCCAAACCTACCCAAATCTAACCCAATAATGTTTCTCTCACCTTAATATCATAGAAAAAATCCTGCCTGAACCACCATTGCTAATTTGATATCTAAACAACAACTAACAACCCTTGGGAGGAAAATTAAGTCATATTCATCCTTCCAAAACCCTCTTTACTAACTAATGTCTTCACCTGAGAGTCTTTTCCCACCTCAACATACATGGAAAGAGCAACTAGGGGAACTCTCCCTCTAAAAGGTTTTGACCATTTGACATTATAACCTCACTTTGTCTAGCTTAATACCAACCTAAAACCAAAACCAACCCTTGGCACTTGTACCTCAACCTAGCCTAGCCTAGCCGAGCACTAAACCAACCTTAATCCAACCTTGAGCTTAATCAACCTTTAACTAACCTAAGCAAACTCTTCAACTTTGAACCATGCCTTTAGACCTCTTTTGCCCTTAAACCTCGATTGACACTGATCTCTAGTGAACCATCATCGGTTGACCCCTAACCATCATCATTCACTGTCATAATTGAGGCCTAACCCAAACCTTGCCTTTTCACCCAAAACACCTAAAACTAGCTTACCAAATTTTACCCAAACACCATTACAGCCAAGCAAGCCTCAATACCATTGCCTAACAAACCTTGCCTCTTGCCTTTATCAATCCAAAATATTTTCTATGTCTAATCAAGTGTTAGAAAGTAACTGGGGGACCTCTTCATTCCTATTTGGTATTAACCATTTACACATAAATGTGGATATGGGGCATATCTAAACTTGAACCCCTCAATGCTTTGCTTTGTGTCTCACTTAAACTCATCCCTTGTCTTTATCCACCTTCATGTCCTTGTTTTAAGGATAACCAATTAAAATAGAATCAAGTGATTATCTATCACAACCTTAGCCTAATCCTAAACATGGGTATGATGGCCCTACTGATGACATGATTCTGATGGGCACTTTTCATCCCTTATAGGATTAATCCTCATGGTTATTGTCACTTAAACCTCTTTCTCCCATCATTAACCTTCTTGAGTTATGGTTTTGCCTCTATAAAGTAAATCCTTAGGCCTATATAGACTAATCCATGTCTAAATAAGCATAACATTAAATTTGGGTTACCAACATATCACTTGGGTCATATATAAAAATACAACATGCAAACTACTCCCTTGAAGGATAGTTGCCTAAAACTGTCAAAAATTGCTTAATAAGGTAGGCTAGTCCCTCAAAGGATAGTTATCAAAATAAACAAATTCAAAGCTTAGACCACTCCCTTGAAGGATGTCTAAGTCAAACTTTTGTCAAGCAAGCAATCACTTAGAAGCTTCCTGCATCAATCATCTTCCCAAACCCATCAAATAAATGCATTAAAATACCCCAAGTCAAATTCAAAAAAAAATGATCCAAAAAAAGCTTTAATTAATTTTCACATGCCATTCATAGACTTCCCACATCGATCAGTCTACACAAACTTAGAGCATGGACTTCTCTATAATGGTTCCTAGGTTACCTACATAAGGGGAAAGCCATCTGGAGGTTACACTACCATCCATTCACCTATTTCATCTATCTCCCCTTTTACCCCCTTCATGAAATAAGGTATTTTGAGCTTACTTGACACTATGTCATCAAGCTACCTTTTTTAACCAATGAACTAACAATAATGCAAAGCATGAGAGGGACTTAGGTTCATAATCCCACCCACCTTTCCATTTTAGCCTTTATCAATAGGATCATTTATCATCCACCTTCTACTTTCATGACCACTTATTCAAAGGGCATGTATCTTTCCTTTTTGAGTCATTAAAATACCCACCTACCCAACTTGTACCCTTTTCACTAGAAAATGGGTCCCCCTTTTACCCAACCAACCAATTTCATATTTAAGTAACCATCCCACCAAAACCATGCACCTAGTGTAGAGCACCTTATAAACCTATTGTAGAGCACCTTATTTTCCAACCAACCAACCAACTAAATAACTTCAACCTTGGTCATTTTGGCCTACCTTTTGCATGTTTTGTGACCAACCTTGACTTAGTCATTTTAACCACACTAACAACCTTACCATACTTGAAATCCTTGAAACCATGCACTAATTTTGTGCATCTACCATTTAGATGCCTCAAAGTGTGACCCATTTACAATCCCAACACCTATGACCTATTCTATTTTCATAGGCTCACCTAACTTTTGGACCCCTTTGAATCTAGACACCTAGCCTAGAAAAATTGAGTTTATAAGAGTAACCCATATCAACTATGCCTAATGTTATGGCCTGGTTACCCTATCACTTATCCTTCTAGTAAAAACCCTATTTTACCAACTACCTTAACTATGGTAGCCTATTTTATGTACAATCTATGCTATCACACTTAGTCACATTCTTTGTACTTCATCATGTTTATATATCCAACCAACCAACACTGTCACCCACTTATCCAACTTGTTAACCCATACTCGATTATGTTTCACCTCATTGATTCCTAGTTTGAGGGGGAACACCTCCTTCCATACCTAGGGCATCCAACCTTCCACCAACCTTCCATTTTTTTTGTTTTATAGCTTGCTAACATAAACTGCATAACAAAAATGGGCAAAATGTAGACACTAGAAATTTGTACACTATGGCTCTAGATGTTGCATTAACATTGAAACCACCCCTTGACCCCCCTTTTGATTAAATTATTTAGTAAACACATTTTCAACCATTTACCTATTTAGCTAATATAATTATTTAATTAAATTAGTTAAATCCTATTTCTACCTCATCTACCCAACCCATGGCTAACCTATCGACACCTAGGCTAGAGACACATCCACATGCCCCTTTAAATACCCTTGGACAATTTCCTAATGCCTTAACCACAAATAATTAGTGTAAATGGCTAATTTTATCCATTTTAACCTCTTCTCTATAATTGTTGATGATCAACCCTTAACCAGCTGTAGTTGACTAGGACTATTAATGGTTACATAACACTAGCCCAAGATCCATGCCTAGAAGGTTGGAATGACGGGGTATGGAATAGGATCATTGATAATAAATAACTAATCACTCTTGGTGAACCAAAGCCAAACCAAAATTAGATAAAGACTTGGAAGGCATTTCAACATCTCCACACAAAGGATTTGAATATCTTCACTCTACCCACATAACTTTAGGCTCTCAAGTAGCTTCACCTCTACTCCAAGACTTCTTCAAGCTATCAACTACAAACAACCAAACTAAATTTATTATTCTTATTTTAGGTTTTAGTTATTTATATTCAATAGTTTAAATCTTGTAACCATTTTCCACCTCTCTCCACACCTTTTTTTATGTTGGAGTTTTGTACCTCTAGACATAGCCTCTTCCACTAGACAACTATTAACCATTCTCAACCACTTAAATATCAAATCCCTAACCTAAACATATTTTAGGCTCTCACTTATCTCCCTAACCATTAACCTACCTCAAGTAACCCATAAAACCCTTTTATAACCTACCCATAGTATATAATGCCCATATCCAACACTATGTTAAAACCCACAATGACTGTTAGCGGTCATATTCGACTTTTAGTGGTCACTTATCAATCGATGATGATTAGCCCTGATTGTTAACAGTCATACCTTGACTAGTGATGCTCACTGTGTAATCTTATTTCACCCTAAATAGCAAGATAAAAACACCTATTCACCTCAACCAAAAGTCTTGTTTCTTAATACTTGTCACTACACATAGCCAGAAACAACAACCTAACCATACCTAAACCACACCTTAATAATTTAGCATTTCCTTTCAATGTTATTTCATTAAAATAAACATTTCTTTTGAAAATTTCTTTTTTTCATTTACGATTAGATACTTTCATTATTTTATGCAACCTCTTTTGTCATCACTTTGCTTAACATTAACTTGTCTAAAGGTGGATTGATAGCCTCCAAGGAAGTCTTGTACTTCTTAGATCTAACTCATGCTATGCAATCTACCCACCTGTCTCACTAATCAACCATTTTCTAGTTGTTATCTTATTTGCAGGTCATCCTCCCTAGACAAAGAGGAGTAACTACAACCATCTAGATTCATTATGCACAACAAAACCAGGTTCTTCTATCACACCCTTCTTTAAAGTTTATTTTTTTTTCTTATAAAATAAAATGAAAAAAATAGTGAAACACAAAGGGTCCTGTAAACTAGGCCATGTGTGGTACCCTATACAACGCAAGGGGAAAAAAGAAGCATTTCCATTACATGATAAAAAACTCAAAGAATGAGTGTGACACCAATCATAAGAGTGTAAAAAATGGCCATAAAAATAATTCAAATGTGGCTCATAACAAGTCTTCAATAATACTAGAAAAGAATTATGTCCTCCAAAAATAAAAAACACTAATTTTATGAGACTAAAATTCATAAATAGAATCTCTCACAACTATTTATAATTTAACAGTGTGAGTTATAATATTATATTTTTATAAAAATAGAGGCAAATATATTAATGTACAAATTTGAATAACATAAATCAAATCTAAACATATATATGGATTCTATAAGAAAAATACACATTTTTAAAAAAATAGTAAATGAAACTTCCTTGCGATTTAAAATATATGAGGTCACAAAGATCCACAAATAGGGTATCTCAAAATATTCCGTAGCACAAAAGTGTTTTAATATAAATATTATGTCTCACATAGTGATAAGGGGATTTCTCGATGGTGATGACATTATAATAAATATTCCAACAAAAAAAGGAGCCTCTTAGGCATCTTAGATCAAAATATATGACCTCTAGAGAACATATAGGTCCAAAATATAACTACAAGGATCCCTTGGGAGCTACGTAACTATGCCACATAGCCATATTGGGACCAATCACTACATGTAGGGGCTCAAGTTTAAAATTTGATGATTGCATGGAAAACTAAGGTCTATAGTGTTTCAAGCCTAAGAGAAGCATTTGAATGGCCTTGTTGCTTTAACAAATTTACCATATGAAAAATTGCTTATTAATTTATTTCAAAATTACAATCATTGGTTAGATTTTGAAGTGAAGAATCATAAAAATATCTAGGTTTTTCCAACATATAAAAATATTGCAAAAAAATTAGAGATGTTACAAGGAACACCATTTGCTCTGAACTTTGTAGGAGTCCTCAATTTCAAATATTTGCCAAAAAAAATCCATCCAACAAAAAATTACAATTTTTTTTTGAATTTTTTAAAATTTTCCTAAATTTTATATAAAACACCACATTAAAAATTATATTTTTATATAAAATTGGAAAACCACAAAAAAATCCTTAATCAAACCATTTGAAGCCAAATAGAGTAAATCCAATTGGGTTTTCACAAAACCTAAAATATTGGGCGATTTAAATCAAATTATAAAGGTGAAAAAATGTGGGATTGTTGAAGGAAGATTAGAAATCCATAGTGAAGGCTTGATAAGAACCTATTGAAAACTTCCCCTAAAATAAACATTTCTTAACCATCCTAAATTATAGAGCTAGCCTCTATAGGATCTGAGACCATATTGAAATTTAACACTACTCAATATCAAATTACAATTGGGGCATAGCTCACATGCAAAAATAAGATAGAGGTGAGGTAAAGAACTAAATAAGAGAAAGTATCTCATAATAATGACATGATTTTAAGTGATCTTATAATGTATGTAGAAGAAGAAGATATATATAGCTTGAACAAGAGGAAGCTTCCCTTTCCGTATTATCCACATAATAAGCAAGTTTTATTTCCCTGTGAAGAGTTGGAAAACTATTGGCTAGCATAAAGGCCAGTACTTATCATATTCTAAGCATAGGTAATTTTGCATTATTATTTACTCATTAAACTTAATAATAGTAAATTGTCCCAAGTTAATAAAATTTGCATAAAATATTGTACCAACATGTGCAGCAATATCTAACCCTAAGGTATAAAACACAATAATTAACTTTAATAAAATTTAGATCCATCCCAATATAAATAAAAATTTAACTCAAGAAGGATTTAAAAATCATGTAATACAATGCAAGTTCACTAATGTGTAATAGATATATAGATATAAGATAAGATGTAATGCAAACATCCATAAACATTTAACTAGGCTTAAAATATATGTAAAATTGTAAATTAAACCCAAGTATTTAATTCTACAACCAAATAAATAGAAATACATGAAAGGTTTAGAGATGTATCTTAAATATCATTTATAATCTAATAGTGAAAAGCAATGCCTTGCAATAATCATAAGATAACCTAAGAAAGCTTGAAAAGATCATAGAAGGATGTCTAGCGCATGGTGTTAACAATGTTCAATATATAGAGTGCCAAGTTCTGCTTTGGACAAAAAATTAGGTATGTGAAATATACTTTTATGACTATTATTGTCTACTAAAGGCCTCCAAAAACCTCACTCAATTTTTTGCACCTTTGCTCAAATCAATGGGAAAATGTAATTCTTATTCTCATGCTAATTAGGCAACTAAATTTGAAAATGGTAAGGAAAATAATATATGTTTTGGGGCATGTGTTATGTATACACATAATATTTTTCACTTTTATCACTTATTAAATCTTCCTCTTATAATGACTTGTCAAGCTTCAATATCCCTAAGTGCACACCTTAAAGGGTGCACTAGGAAAGGGGTGAATAGGCATGTGGTGATTTTCAAGAGATGTTGTTATGATATCATGATCATATCATTACTTCTACCAGTCTAACCTATTCAAATTTGTTCTACTACCTAATTCCTTCCATCTTATTTCATACATTTTTCATACGACATCAATTATATGGATACTACCTTTTTCATGTCTTTTCCCTTCCTATTTAATATCAACCAATTCAAAGTAATTTGTATAATGTTATTTGACATTCATATTGTATCGACCTAGCCAATGTTGTTCAGTCACAACCAACATCTCTTAACTATATTGATCTGGTTGATGTCATTGGCTTTGCCTTTTGGTTTGGTTTTAGTTATTAGACAACTATATATACAAGTCATATTTCATTCCAAACAAATAATATATACTCTATTCTCTCTACTTTCACTCACACTTCTGCCCTAAACCATCATTTGGAGGAGTTAGGTCTAGAGTCTTATCTCAAAGTAAGTTTGTCTTGTGGGTCTTGGAGATTTTCTAGGAGGACCTTTGTTGACCTACAGCCTATTGGCCATCCATTAAAGTCTTCAAAATTACAATAATATTTTCCAAAGCACCATTGGCCAAGGGGGAGATTGAGGCTCAATAGGTCCACTCCAAGGTAAATATTTCTAGCCTTATTCTCTTTCCTTTATTTCGTTTAGTATATTCGATGTTGATGGTTGCTTAGTGAATGAATATGTGTGTATCCTTCTCTAGGTTGTCTATACACTTATACTAGTGTAGCTATAAGATTATGTATACTTTACATTATTCCATTTTAGGTTTTTTAGACCCTCATTTTTTTACCATGGCACCTTACCATTTATGATTATTTTAATCCTTCTTCTTTAGTTTACTATACTTTACTTACACAATGACTTATATTGCTTTTATCAATCATTTATTTCAATCATACAGGTCTAGTTAGAGTTATTTCATTATGTCGTAGGGTTAGGCTTTGGAACCCTTTTGTCTTAGGATTAATAATATATATACAACCCTCTCTAGACCTATGGATCCATTGGTCACTACCCAGACATTAGGTATCATGAACTCTCTTTAATTAACTATTTTCAAAATTTGGATCTCCTAAGATAGGATAGTTGAAGGCTAATCTTAGCCCATGAATACATTATAGTGGACCCAAAGTGAAGCTTACTTCCTCCACCCTTTTAGCCAATTGCATCAACTAGCCCAATACGGCTGTGTCTCAATTTTATTTTCCATCCAACTGCATCGACCAACCTACTATATTTTCCTTTAAATTTGTGAATGACACTAACCAACCTAAATAGTTTTTTATTTATGCAAACTGTATTGGCCATCTTGATATAATTTTGTTTTGTGTTCATAATTGCATTGACTACTCTGATACAATTATTTTTGTTTCATTTTTATCATAATTTATTTTCTAATTATATTGGACTACCTGATACCATTCTCTACCTATTTATTCAAATTCATTGGATGCTACAAATTAGTATTTGACATTGATTTTTTGACTTTATTTTCTATTTGTTTATCTTTCCCTAGAAACTATATTCTAATGGTTTCAAACTACTTAGTGACTGTCATGCAGGTCTACGTAATGTTTTATTTATAGACATCATGGCATGAGGTTATTTCCCAAATACTCATAGCCATAGTACAACTGTAAATATGAACTTTAATTTCCATATACCTCACATAGTATATAAAACACACTTAGGATTCCCTTTTTATTGAACCTAGGAAACTAGACATCAGTTTTTTTTTTGTTCCACCTAAGAGGATTGTATTGCTTAAGGAAGTTACTCTCACCATACCCTAGATATTGGGGTTAGTGGGCTACATGCAAAATTAGCCTCTATAGTTAGTGCTCTAAAATATTGGGCCATCACTACTCAATGAGAGAAGAAGTATATTTGAAAGCCTACACTATCAATCAAATCCTTTTAGTACTACTTGAGATAATTTTTTAAAATTTAGATTAAATTTTCTACATGAATTGATCGTTTTATTGCAAATTATATCAACTAATCTAATATTATTCTATGTTGTGCCATAACTGCATAAGCTAGTCTAATAAAATTATCAATGTTTATGAACTACATTAGTCAACTTGATATAGTTCCTTATGTTTATCTACCTAATTAAATCAACCAAATTATTACAATCTCTTTATACCTTCTTACAACCAACTCATTAAAATTCTCTTTTTTCATGTCTACTACATCGACCAGATTGATACAATACTTTTTAATTGCATGACTACTTCAGCCAACTTGATATAGTCTATCTTTATCTACCTGAATACATCAACCAAATTGATCTACTCTATCTTTATTTTCCTAACTATATTGGCTAGCTTGATATTGTCTATCTTTACTTTTTTGATAGCATTAACCAACTTGATATAATCTATTTTTACTTTCTTGACTACATTGGCCATCCTGATATAGTCTATTTCTTATAAGTTAACTACACCCACTAACCTAATTCAATTAATATTCCCCCTTCCATCATGCAACACATATTTGTGAAATATTAATAGAGAACCCAATAAGATGTGATAGAATTGACTAACTCTCATAAAGCATTTAAGGCTCACTTTCCTTATACTATTGTAGATACAAGTGATTTTCATGTGGCTATTTGAACTACCAACTATGAGCTACTTAGTAAATTTACTTTTTCTGATGTGGAGGCTGAGAATAATCTTGAATATGATCCCAAAATGATCATTTATATTAATGAACATCTAAGCATAGTGGCAAGGACCCTACACTGATTTATCATCTCATGATGGCACCTAATGTGGAATTTCTTCCTTCTTATACTCATACTTTTTCTACTAGACTTGGGGTAGGTCATTACATGAATTTCCCCTTTCCCTCATCCTCCACCATGCCTATTATTGTTACTAACATGGTAGAGTTTACCATTAGTGGGCATATTCAAAGTTCCCGCACTAATACATGTGTTAATGCCATGACTAGTGCATCTCAAAAGGTTATTCAACCTTCCTCCTCCAGCCAATAAACTCTTAAATACTCATTAAATCTTATTTCAAGCCATGAACCAAAAAACTACCTTTTATATCAATAATGCTAATCAAATGATTCAAATGCAAAATCAACTCTTCCAATTAAAAAATAATCCTCAGCAACCTCAATGGGGAGTGCAAAATCCAAATGCCCCTCACACCCCATCTCCCCCCCAATGCACCCCCCACCCCAAGATGCATATGGGAATCTAACTACCTGATCTCCACTTCTTAATAAAGTAATCAAACATCTTTAAAATGAACCATTAGTTCCTCAAATTATAAACATAGACATAGGGGGAATTACTTATACTATCACCTAAAATGGATCCATTGATCCTACTTTGTATTTGAAAGATTTTGGAAATATTTACAAATATTTAATTAAGTTATACACATTTTTTTCTACCAAACTTATAGCCAAAACCTTTTCAGATGATGCCTTAGATTGGTAAAATCAACTCAATTTGAGCACTATCTCTAGTTTAGAAGAATTGTTAACACATTATTTTAAAATTTTCAAACCAGTGATCTTCTTGGAAATAGCTTATCCTATTTCATTAATTGTAAGTAGGAAGAATCTAAAATTGCCCAAGTCTTTATCAAGTGTTGGAAAGCTTTATTTAACAAAGCTAAACATAACATGTCAGAAGATAAACTCTTCCACTTGTTTACCAACACTTTCCATCCTAAACTTCAATATAAAGTTAAGACTCTCTCTCATAAATCATTGGAATAAGCCCTTGATCAATCTAAACATCACTACTTTCTCATAATCTAATATGAGCCTTTCTAGCCTACATTTAGAACTTGTATACTTATGAAGTCTAAAAATAAACATGCTACTAATGATGGTATTACAGACACAAATGATTATATGCACCATAAATATGATCCTCCTAGGTTGATCCAATGAAGTGACACTCTCCCAACCTATCATGGGAAGTCCCTTCCAGCCTCCTCACACCTCTTTGGCTTACATGAATAATGTTTATTTTCACAAGCCTCTTTCCCTAATTAAAATTAAAAAAATGCATTCTTAAACCCTCAGCTAAAGAGTTTGATCTTTCTCGCCCTAATAATCATTGGTATGATCCTCAAATTTTATTGGTATCATGTAAATTGGGGACATTACCATGAAACTTGTAGATAACTTAAGAATTTTTTTCTCTATTTTCTCCTCCATCCCAACTTTGATCATGAAGCCATGATTTGAGTGTCAACAAGATTATGACAAGGTATCAAAAGCCCATGACTCCAAAGTTAAGTGTGATGCCCTTCACCAAGATAATGCTCACTTTGTTATATATTTAGATCCATTGCCTAAGCATAATCAAAATCAAAAACTTAATCAACCTATTGAAACCAAAGTTGTTGAAACCATAGTTATCTCTCACTCTTCTACTAATGAATAAACTTTGTTAACATGAACAACATAAGGTGTGTAGTTTCCTATACTCATCCTTATACCCATTCCACTCGTACTCCTCATCCTACTTATAGAATAGTTCAAAATACCTCTCTACCTCATTTTGTGAATATTGAGTATGAGAAAGTCATTACCATCTCAAATAATCCAACTATATTGGCCAACTCGATGTAGTCATATTTATTTATGACTATTCCCATTGTATCAACCAACTTGATATAATATGTGAGTTCTTAATTTTTTGTTTCAATTACATTGGCCAGCCTAATATAGTCAGGTGTATCCATAAAGCCTATTGCATTTACTAATTTAAAATAATTACTTTCTAATCCCAACTCTATTTCTAATACATCGGTCAGCGTAATGTAGTCAAATTATATCATTCACTCCCATGCTAAAGAACTAACCATCTCAATACAATCTATTTCTAATGATTTTGTATAACATACTACATTAACCAACCCAATATTAATGTTCTCCCTAACCAAAATACATTGGCCAATCCAAGATAGCACAATCTCTTTCCTAATACTTTCGATGCATGTTAGCCCCTCCCTCGATTGATATGCTTTAATATTATGCACCTTTATCTCAATCTTATCTAACTCACCTAGGATTTGATTAGTGGGATCTAATTAAATAACTTTCAAAGCTTCATTCTCAAATTCCCTTCCTTGAGATCATGAGGAATTACCCAAGTCATCATAACTGATTGATGCAACTTTTGTTTGAAATGAACATTCCACGACCTCCACATATGGGGAAAGAATCTACTTTGCTTGGGTCCAAGGATAACATCTTACAATAATGTGAAGACATGTTTATTCAAGTGGATGAAACTTTGGATGATTCAATCTCACTTAAATTTCCTATAGCTTCTATGATCTTTGATAAATGAAGGGTTTGACACATGTTTCACCACCTTTGAGTTCATCAAAACCCTTGGATACTCTGATTTCAACCTTAGGCATACCCAAAGTATGTGTCAAGGCTATGATTAAATATAAATGCCTCTCCTTGGTTATGTTTCACTTCCTATCATGGTCTCTCTCATCAAAGTTAGAGTTAAGGTCATGATCTTCAACTTTCCATTATCTTATAAAATTTTACTTGGTCAACCCAAGACTCATCACATGAGAATTGTTACATCCTCTAATGTCAATGCGTCAGGTTTCCTTATAATTGTCTTATATAAAATAATCAATGTGACACAAACCCTTGAAATTTTAGATAATTCCAAGAATGTTTCATTTTTAAAATACCCTTAAACCTTTTCCTAACATCTCCTTTTGGGAATCTCAATGTTTCAACTATCTCATTAATTTTAATTGTGTTTATAGTGGTCACCCCAAACTTATGGGCAACATTCCACTCAACCTTTTAGATTTAAATGATAAAAATCTCAATGAGATAATCTTTAATATCAAAACCTCGAACCTCCCTGCTATCATCAGAACTCAATTGCCTCATTTTCCTAAGAAGTTGACTGATGAGATTCTCACTTCTATGGTCATTCCTTAGAATTTAGCTTTCCACTCTTCCTCTAGTGATATAGTGGTTGAATCCCTCCATATATATCTTCATACACCTAAGTATAAGGATAATTATGCTTTGGGTGACCCATTCTTAGTTGGTTGTTCTCAAGTGAAATATGTAGAAATCATCTATTATTGGTCTTCTCTTCAACACTCCTATGAATTTCCTTTATCTTCTCATTACATTCATTTAGTTGGTTTCATTCACTCTCTTTCTAATTTACCTGACGTTATTCTTCCTTCGGTTGATGTTCACAGGTCAGAGATAGAGTGGGTTCTAGTTTCATGTACTATCATAGTTAGTATTGAGCCTCTTTAGAGTATGTTCCATGATTATTCCATGACTTGACCTAATAGGACTTATAAAAAAAATTATCCTTTGAGTATGTCTCATCCCAATATGTTGGATACATTGATATGACTCACATCGAGGATGTATCCTAAATAAGTAGCTACAATACCAATCCATATACATATTCTTAGATGTTTTGTTGATGATGAATTATTTGATAAAGTTCTAGACAAACCCTAGTATGATTCTCCCCCTAAGTCAGAAGAGGTGTATTATGAGTTTCAAAAGTTATCTGGTCATCAGGGTAAAAATTTATGTACATACAAGATATTCATTGCACAATAGAAGTCGTAAGGCTCAATTCCCACCTTAGATAGTTGAACACCATAGTCAACTACTCCTAGGCATGTTTTTTGTTTCCACTGTATGAACATGCATTCCTTAACACATTTTTTATTTCTTTGAAAATTCCTAGATGCACTTCATCTTGAAGCAACCCAATTTTTAAACATCTTAAATTTTCCACATCCAAATATATCTCTAGAGTACATCCCCAAACATGGGGAAGTATATTGTCTTTAGAATCAATGCACTACACACCATATAGATAAATTTAGAGTAATTCAACAAAATTTTCATGACATTTTGAGGCCCATCCTTCACCCTTCTCAACAACACTCTCAGGGTCATTCTTATATGAAGGGGTAGCCTTTTCTTTGACCAAAGCCTTCTTATCAACTAGAGGACATTGGTTCTATGAAACTAAATATTACTCACATAGATTGACCTTCATAGGTGTTCCCATCTCCTCCTCTTTTTTCAAGTATTCCTACCTTCTCCATGAAACTCATCCACCACATAATCCTAACTTCTCCATGAATATATTGTTACATGATCATTCATAGATGCACATCATTATTAACATATTAATATTATATATATATATATATAGAAAGTAGAAGAGTATTTGATCAAAACTAGATACCAGTTACAACAAGATTTATTAGATGTTACTAATGTGTATGTCAGGATTTATATCAACATTTATGAGCATATATACATGTAATATAATATTATTATTCACATTGCCATCTAAGTGGATTTCTTATTTATTTATAGCATTTGTTATGCTTTATTGTATATATCTTCTTTATATCATGGTTCTCTTTCATTTTTTAGTACTTTAATTTTTAGAATTTATTTCACATTTATATCAACTTACTTGCACCATTGTTTGCTTTTTGCCCTTTATTTCTCTTATATAGCTTAGGTATCACCTTCAAGTTTTAGTTTTATCACATTCCTTTTTTTCAGTTTTTGCCTTAATCTCTTCCTGATGCTTTGGCCATTACTTTCCCCCTCTTTTACAATGAGTATCTTACTTCCCCCTCTTTTGGGATGACTATTTAATTTCCCCCTCTTTTAATATGACTACTACTTTCATTAGTGCCTGTGTTAGATCCCTTTTAGGTTAGTACAGCTTCCCTAGTGACATGACTATCACAAGCATAGCCTTGTCCCTTATGAAACATTGTTAGCCTTCTTTGTGATTATATATAAGCATATTCCTCATTATATCACTTACTACATGGATATATTTTCCATGATTCCCATATTTCCCTATTTCCTTTCACTTGAAGCACATGTAGGTCAGTTTTGAGGTTGCACACTTATTTGTGGGAAAATATAGGAGTCTTTAGGGACCACAGTATCTAGGTTCTCTCTTCTCATGGATGAGAGTAAACTCTCTTGTGTTAGATACCTATTTCATTCATGTATTTTTTTCTAAATCCATATGGAGGCATAAAAAAATCCAAAAGAGTTAAAATCCATATCATAAAAAAAGGCAATGTAAGAAGGTAAAATTATCTTAAAATAAATCACACCACAAGACATGATCTTTTTTTGGCATATCTCATATCTTAGTCAAATATCAAACTCCATAGTTGGACACATGCTAGAGTTGAGGTCCATTGGGGTGTGGTAGGCTAGTAGACTATGGTAGGAGGTATTATACCATTATATCTTCTTATATTTTAGTGAACCTATATTCTCACACAAGTACCCAATCTTCATAGTATGTTGAAAACTTTATAAAGGGTCCTGAGGAGTGGGGAACTATTATGGAAGGTAGGACCATTTTAACTTCATTCATGTAGCCTTCATGGGATGATCTATGTACTTCCCTTATTATCTCAAGCTTTGTGTTCACTAGTTTGAGTGTCATAGGTCCTTGATGTCGATAGTTTTTAGCCTTTCCCACTTGTCTAGAGTGTCTTATTCCCACTATGGATTTCTACATCACCCATGTGGTGCCTCACATTCTTTATTTACACAATATTTTTCTTGATTATCCCCTTGATGGGTATCATTTTTAGATTATCACATCCTTGATCATTTTAATTATGCTTATTAGATTTATCTTTATGATTTGTAGTGTAATAACATTAGGACTTCCTCAAAAAATACCCATGTCATCATATTACATTACCTTGCTTATGTCGCTTGGATTCAGGTATGTGAGTTGTATTGTAACACTTCAAATAGGACCACACCTTCCTCACAAACACTCATCACACTTACATCCCACACCATCCCATTATCATCTTAGTCATGTCATTATGTGGTTGTGCTTACCTACACCACATTTTAAGATAAGTACTAAGTTTGAGTTGTCATTCTTCAGAGCTTTTTGATTTTCACTCATGTTCTTATTTGATTTTTATAGATTTCACTTATCTTACAATGAACATTTTTACATACATGTTTTTATTTTTGTTTGACTTGACATGCTTGTCTTACATTTTAGATTACATCTAAATTTTTAGTGTTGCATGTTTTCTTCATGTTAGTTTTGACATGAGATTACATTTTATTTACTTACAAGTCCTTGATTGATTTTTCATTCATTGATATTTCATCTACTTAAAAATCTTTGTTTTATTCTCCATTCATTGATTTTTCATCTAATTACATATCTTTGTTAAATTTTTCATTTACTTACCAATCTTTTTTGGATTTTTCTTAAATTTATATCTTTTTTTAGATAGATACCAGGGTTGATGGGTCCCTTGCTATATATTAAAAATGAGATTTTTTTTAAAAATGACCCAACCTTCAAATATTTCAAAATGAAATAGAGGTCCATGACAAAACAAAAGCCACCAAGTGACTACAAAAAAGACATGACATAAGATTTTTCCAACAAATCCTATCAATATAACCAACAAACCATGGAAAAACACAAAATAAAATCACCCACCATTACATTGAATAAGCACCATGACACTTAACCCGATTCTCCTTCCTACTTCACTTCGAGGACTAGATTGTCTGACTCGATCAACACTTCTCATCAAAGCCTTCCTTTCACTGCACCCAATGATACTGCTCCATAGTTTCTCATTAATTGACCCCACATATCCATAATGACAACAAGCCTAGGAACATGAATTAGCCAAGGTGGAGCAACTCTCAGAGATTTGTCCACCAACTTATAAAGAAAAGACACTGCCTCCACCCTCTCTTTGCAATGATAAGATTATTTCTAGAGTTCCAAGTCAGAAATGGGGATCTAAACCTACACCCATGGGGGGGGGGGGGGGGGGGGGGGGGAAATTACATAACCACCACTTAAAGGAGGATGATGAATCTTATCCTATAGGTTTTTGACATAACCCATTAAGGCTATAAATCACAATTCTAGGGCCCATAACACAGATATAGGAATAAACCCAAAATTATTTCTAATTGAGAAAGGGAGCTCCTAAAAAGGGGCTATATTAATATTATACACACTTTCCAACAAACCTTGCCTATGCATCAAGGCCACATAAAAATTCACACTTTGGCTACGAAATCCTTATCTTGGACTAGAACCAAGATATTCATTGTAAATAGAGTTGTAATATCAAAATTCACTCAACTCAATTCACTTTAAATTAAATACTCCTCCCTAATGGTAAAAAATATGGCATACATGCTCTCTTTGATTGGATCCCAAAATATTTTCTTGATATGTGCCCTGGATGCACTACCTTAAAATTCCATCTCTCGAACTACACTCCCCATGCACAACTAGAATTCCAAGAGCCGAATCAATATTGAGTTCCATCTCTACCTCTTCAGCAAACCCCTAAGCAAAAACATCATGAAAGGAACAAAATGACAACATAAAAGGAAGGAAAATAATCCTCTCAAAGATATCTCCATTAATGAAGATAATCATTCCTCATCACTCAATTTCCACCATCACCTTCTTATCACATGGGGGAGAGCCAAATTTTAAATAGGCTAAATTATGACAAATTAAGCCCTTATATTAATATTTGATATGTCAAAAAAATCCTCCCATGATTATCTTTGATTATCAATAATGAGTATGGCACTTTGATCAACTCCACAATTTGCTAGGAAATCTGCTACGAAATTAGTAACCCTAAAACAATGAAGCCTTGTCCACTCTTCAAACCACTAAGGATTCTCCCCAGATTTAAAAAAATATTCTCTAGATTCCATGATGAGGCTCAAGACTAATTCAAATCCAATATAATTATTTGAGGATCACCTTCCACCTATAACTTATCAATACCACATTGAGAAGTAAGATCCAGGCCAAGCACTAACACTTGAGCCTCCACCTCATTATTAGTTCCTTAAAATTTTAGGAAACCACCCTAATAAGGGATCTACTACAATATCTAATGATGCCTCTAGCCCTTGAGGCTCCAAGATTGCCCCTAAAATCCCTGTCAAAATTCAATTTGAACCAACCAGGAGGGGGAAGACACCACTCAACATTCTTTTTTTGATTCTCTTTCTATACGTACCAGTGAGCTATTAACGAGATTCTTACATTGATATCTTATTTAATTATAATATTTTACATACTTCATGTTTTACCACTTATTGGTGTGTTTTAAATTTATTTCATCATTTTTCACATCTTTTGTTTGTCGATTTTCTACCTACTTAAGATTTTTCATTTTTTTCATTTTTTTTTGTTATTTTTGATGATGTATGTGCTCACATTTGCTATAATAAAATAAAAAATGCTTACATTATAACATTTTCCCCATAGCATGATATTAAATTATAATGTGTGCTAGAAATAAAAGTCAACAAATACATCAATACATCACAAATGAGTCATAAAAAATCATATCTATACATATTAATGGATCAAATTTTTATACATCATGATAAATCAAAACTAATATGTAATAGTACAATAGTATCTAGGCAAGTGGTTCACCTTGTCCATCAGGAGGGGGATGTACCACGCTCCCCATAGATGCTTGTCTAGATTGTCACTTATGTAGATGCTACTATAGAGTCTGAGAACATGATTACAAGCCCTAAACCTATCCCTATAGGTTGGAAACATGTGTTTGTAATCTCCCCACCTATCTAACTATGGCCATATACGTAGTTCTCTCCTGGGCTATCTCCTGCATGCTTATACTTCTCTATATCTAACACTTTGTGGTAATGTAGCCTAAGTAAAAACATGCTCTCATCTCCATAACTTTGGTGGCCTCTTCAACCAATCTAAACCAACTAACATGTGCTCTAGTCATTCATGTCATAGGATTTAGCATCCCTATAGTATTATGTTGAGGAAACATGGGGTCTAAAATCTCATAGTAGGAAATCTCCACTAGAGTCCTTCACCATGTCTCCTTTGTAATCTAAAATAGCATCATATGTCATATATTTATCATAATTCATAGCATACCTATCACTAGTACCTAAAATGTATATCTATACCTCTAATAAATGAAAGTGATCAAATTCACATAGATTATTTACCAACACTAATGCCATCTCCTCGACTGCTTATTGCATGAGGGTTGACATGGCTTTGAGGTGGTGATAAGCCCTTATCTCCCTACCTGGATCACTATAACTTATTAAGACACATTACATGCCCACCACTCTATCATTAAGATGTTTTTTGGTTATGTAATAGGATCTTGTTATTATTATGGGGGTGCCACCACTGGTTTTCTACTTCCTTCTTATGTGTATGCCCCTCATAGGCACATTCATCGTCATCTTGGAACTCTAGGTCAATGAGGCCACACCATGAATACCTTAGTTGGCACTCCTCTCCCTTGAACACCTCATTGTTCTCTATCATGGCATGCCCAAAATGGTGGTAGCATCAAAGGAGCTAGTAGGTGCACAAGTTTGAACTATCTAAGAACATAATCACACAGATGTGGCTCCACCCACCAGGTGTAGTTGCTAGTGATATACCCTTGTCCCTATGCCTATATTATAGTTGGTCATGATGGCCACACATCTATAGTACCTCATTACAATGTACGTATGATATGGTCCCTCTACATGGTTTATAAATTTGATGCATGTGGAATTACTTGAAAAACATGGTCCTGAGCCTATCTCCTCATTATGGGAAGGCATCATCTATCACGTGAGGTAACCCCACAAATTTGTAAATGAGTAAACTAACATATATCCAATTTTTAAAAAAGTATAATTGGTTGCATAATCTATTGACCTATACCAAAAATATCTTAGAAGTCGTGCATCAACTTCACCTAAATGACCAAACCTAGATCATATAATGTGCCCTACTTTAGCATAAAATGGTGTAAATCTATAATGTATAACAAAATGGTCCCATCTAATTTATAACATACCACATATGTTTTCATAATCCCTATCAAGGCCTTATGCATATATGAAACACTTGATATATACATATCAAATAATCATATTATAAGCACATGTTGGTCATACCTGTGACAACCCATATCCCACTACACTAAGGCTCTCATCTCATCTCTAGTATATAAGGTATTACACACCACCCGTGTGCCCATGATAGGTATCACTAGTATCACATGTATATCCTCTAGTGTAATGGCCACCTCTATGTTTTCCCCATCTACCATCCATCTGAAACTTTGGTCAATCTCTCCCATGCTCTAAGGAACATGGCAATTAACTCCACATTGAGGGGTATCCAACACATCTCCATGATGACACTAAAGTTTAGTTTGGTCAATGGTGATTGATTAACTGAAAATAATCTCTATAGTAGATGTGATAGACATATCATTTCCAATAGCCTCCACAATATTTGCCATCTTTGCAAAATGTCAAATTGCAAAGCACAAATTAGAATTACATACCAAATTAGAAATAAATGCTTAAAATTAAAAAATTAAAATTTTTTGCTACATCTCATGGCATCAACCATGTCCATTTTTATACTACATCATCCACTTACTATAGTATCAATTGGTTTTTCAATCTATTGCATTGGCCATACATTATTGCATCGACCATGTTTAAATTAATTTGTACTAAATGAACCATATGTAAAACTATATTGCCCCACTTTTATTTGTAGTGGGATCAACCATACCATATAATATCAGCCATCTTGGCCAATTTTCAACTAATCATCCATGTTAGATGGCATCAACTAGATCCTTTTGTAACTATTTTAGTTAATTCTTATGATATCAGCTAAGTAAATGTCACCCTACTTACAAACTAAATTGGCCTAGATGAAACAACTCAACAAGCACGATAATTTTTCCCTTGGCTCTAATAAATTTTTTTTGTTGGCTTAATTTTTGACTTTTTGTCACATACCCATTATTCATCCCATTTTAACTCTACTTTTATGCTTATTAGGGTAAATTTTATTACACATATTTGCCCCAACACTTAGATTTCTTAATTTGGTTCATTTTAATCTAAAATGGCAAAATAGACCATTGATGCATCTCATACCTTTATGACTTTGGTTATGGCAGAAATGAGCCATGATCTCTTGAATCACCAAATTTGGATACATGGAGCTCTAGTTTCCAAAAATAGAAAATGTACAAATGAATAGTTTTTCACTCTTTTATAGTAAAATTTTTAAAAATTTTAGTGTCCAGTTATTTGCCGACAGGTTACTTTTTTGCCCATATATTTATTTCCATAGGACCTTTTCACAAACCAAAAGAATACTTAGAATCATGTCGAAATAGAGAATTTTTAGGTGCTACCATAATATTTTTGTAAAATTTTAGAATTTTATATTATTTTTTAGGTCTGTCTCTTTGTTCTTCACATCAGGCACCTTTGATCATTTGCCCCACATGCAACATTTTTTACGCTCTACAAGGTAAGTGAAGGTACGTACTTTCATTTTTTTTTACTTTCAATACCTATTCCACCCTACTTCTACATACAACCATCTACAACATTCTTAAGGTCAAATTACTTATATTTACAGTCTCAAGCACACTCAAAGCACTCAAGTTGACATTCATACTAGCTTCACTTGCACTTGCACTAGCACTTAGGTTGGGAGAACTACATTGATCTTGATCCCTCCTCATAGTATTGGTATGTAGGCAACTCTCATCATAACAGAATGTTAAGGATGCTTAACCTACCCCACTAACATCACACTTTACTACTTGTGCCAACCAGATACCCTAAGAACATGGAGGTTTAAGGTTTACATACAAAATTAGTCAAAATAGGTCACCTATAAGGGAATAATAACGTGTGTGCATAGGAACAGGCTTGGCAGACTTAGACACAAGTACACATAAAAGCTTGAAATAATTTTTCACAGAGGACACTAGTGTCAACTAAAGGACAATAGCACCATTAGTACTATTGTCCAATTATGGCACTATTGTATAAGAAGGGTTTTGACACCTAGATCCTATCTACGACACTCAAATCAGCTCTTGACCTAGTTTTCAACCTTTAGATCTCTCATCTCAATCAATTTCTAGATAAGTACTTCTTTACATCATTTATTGATATTTTTAGAAAGGTAAAACTAAGTCAATTTTTTATAAATTAGTGGTTATATTTATTGCATAATTTTCATGTGATTTACTATAATCGAACCCTTTAACAACCTAGGGCTTAAAATCCATAAACCCTTAAAAGTTCATTCATCTACACATAATATTTTTCTCTTTTATAACTTGCTGGTGCTTTCTCTTTTAGTGACTTATTGAGATTAAATCTCCTTGAGTGCATTCCTTACAAGGTATAACATGTGCAAGAGATGTTGTTATGCTCTCATGATCATATCATTCCTTCTAGTAGTCCAACTTACTCATATTTATACTGCTACCTACTTCCTTCCATTAAATTTCATGTAATTTTCTTATGGCATTTGCCAGATTGATATTGTTTGTTTCATGCCTTTTCCCTTCTTATATAGTATTGACCAGCTTGATGTAGTTTTGAGCCTATTCTCTAACATTCATATTGTATCAGCCTAGATGATGTCAATTACCGACATCTTTTAAATATATATATCTAGATGATGCCATCAACTTTGCCTTTAAGATTGATTTTAGGTATTAGATAACTATATATATAAGTTATATTTCATTCTAAACACGTCATATATACTTTATTCGCTCTGTTTTTGCTCACACTTCTACCCTAAGTCATCATCTGGAGGAGTTATGTTTAGAATCTTATCTTGAATTAAGTCTATCTTTTGGAAGCCTTGGATATTTACTAGGAGGACCTTTGTTAGACTAGAGGCCATTGCCCATCCTTTGAAGTCTTCACAACCATAATATTCTCTTTCAAAGCACTATTGGCCAAGGGGAGATTAAGGCTCGATGGGTCAACCCCAAGGTAAGTATTCCTAACCTTATACTCTTTCCTTTGTTTCATTTAGTAGATTATATATTACTTGTTTCTTAGTGAATGAATATGTGTGTATCCTTGTCTAGGTTCTCTCTACACTTATACTAGTGTAGCTATAGGATTACTTAGACTTGTCATTATCCCATTTTAGGTTGCTTAGACCCCCATTTTTTAACCATGGCACCTTACCATTTATGATTATTCTAACCATTTCTATTTAGTTTACTTTACTTTCACAACTACTTATATTGCCCTTGGTAATCATTTACTTTCATCATACAAATCTAGTTAGATCTATTTCATGGTGCCATGGGCTTAGGATTTGGAATTCTTTCCTCTTTGTATTAATGATATAGACAACTCTCTCTAGATTTATGGATCCATTAGTCACTACCTAAACATTAGGTATCATGATCTCTCTTTGATTAACCTTCTCCAAGTGAAAATATCTTGAGATAGGATAGTTGTAGGCTAATCCTAGTCTATGCATACATATAATACTAGGGGAAAATTGAGCTATCTTAATAATTTTTAGGTTCCTTAATGTTGTATAATATAAAAAACAACCCTTTAATAATTGTGGTATGTATTTAGCTAGGCAAACTAGTTCAATGAAAAGTTTTACTAACATGTATTGAACAATGAATGCTTTAATGATTATTTGATTTCTCTAAATGCTTACAAATGCTTAATAGATTCTTGCGAATAATAAAATGAATTATCTATCTTTTTCAATTGATTTTTCTTGAGTGCCTTAGATTAATGATTCCTAAATTTATTAAGATGCAAGTGTATTTATATATGACAAACCATTTTAGAACCCTATTAGTACCTAATCTAAATGATTAAAAAATGAAAAAGGTAAGATAAGGATCACATAGGTTGAGGGGAAGATGGGCCCATCTAGTCCTACTAAGACAATGCATCTAAGCTCTAAACATGTTTGAAGCATAACTACATGCTTTGTACAAGGGGGAATAATGTAATGAAATCTAGGAAGGGTGAAGGTGACAACCAAAGGGTGTCAGGAGAATATGTAGGGACCATTGAAAGTTAGTAAATGTGCCTATAATTAACATGCAACTTGATCCAAAAATTGAAGAGTACACAAACATCTTAAAAACATGCAATTTAATGACTAATAAATCCTTATGGCCCATTTTTAGGTGTGTACACTATGAAGGTTTGATATTGTGAATTCCTGACCAAAGACTTTGCTTCCACAATGCTCTCTTTAGAGACCCATATAAATTTATTTAGGCCTTCATGGATTACAGGGATCAAATATATTTCGGTCTTCATCAAGGATTGGCAAAGGAATTTACTTTCATAATATTATGCACTTGGAGGATTGCTTATTTTATTCAACTTGTTTCTTCTTAAATATTGATTATGGATCAATCTCATGGCATGGTTGTAGATATAGTGAGATATGTGAGGCATTGAATGACATGATTCAATTTTACATATTTTCTTGGATACCTATCCTTTCTAATTTTTATTCATGTTTAAGTTTTTTATAGTTACACTTGACTTCCCTATTCCCTATGTAACATTGTACTTTTCCATCCCATAGGCTAATTTTATCGTATTTGTAAAAATGTGGTCAAAGATTTTGCTTCTACAATACTCTACAAAAGGGAGATTACTTATTTTGTTTACCTTGTTACTGTTTCAAGAGATATAATTTTACATAATTTCCCTTGTTAAAAACATGATATACTTTACATGAGGGAGATTATTTATTTCATTTACCTTATTACTTCTTTAAGAGATTTATTTTTACATGTTAACATTAGTATAGTAATCTCATATCTTGTCTCATCTTATTGTTAATTAATTAAAGAGTTAGGTTTCTTTAGATACCAAAATATAATATTAAGTACTTAAAAATGACAACCTTGGCATACATTTACCATGCATGACTTCTGCACACAAATATGGTCCTAATTTGCCATTATCTCACACCTACATGTTAACTTATGAGTTTGATCCTTGTTTTGGTCAGACACCTATAGGAACCTCACTATCTCTTTCAAACCTTATTACTACCCTACACAAGCATGCCCATGTTCTTAGTTTTATCCTCCTATGCATGTGTCACTGTCAACTGACTAGGTCAGTATTCCCAATCGATATTCTCCTATCTTAGTTGGTACCAACCCTCTTCTAGCAATGACTACTTTTTAAATTCAAACCTTTCCTTAGGGTTGGACCATCTTCGTAATGTGTCATTATCATGATAAACTACTTAATTGGACACACACACACACACACACACAAATCAGGGTCTCACTTGATAAGGGACTTGGAACTTATCTGAAACACATTTATACACTATTGCACATTGAGAAAATATGCCATATTCTTCATAAATTATAAATCAGTCACTAGGATCAATGACAAGCCAGGTATAAAGCATATTGAATCCAAGTCAAAGTAAACATTATCAAGTATCAAAACCAAATCACTAGTTTCGTACATAAAGTGAAGGAGAAAAATTACACAATCACACTAGGTGAGAGAACTACATGTGGCTTGATTTCCATACTTGAAGTATTAGTTACGTAATTAATAATCAATCATCAAATGAGGGTGATTTGGGTTAGCTCATCCCATTACACTTTTCTAGTTTTTGTAGGTTTCTAGCCCTCAAAAACACACCTAAGGATTTAAGTTAAAGGAGGCTAATTTTTAGAAGTCTACACATCATTAAGGTTTCACATTACATATATAGAGCTTTTAGAGATAGGTAAAGGTGATCATATGGTCACATGTATCTTTTGACATAGGTTACTACTGACTACTTAGGTCAATATCGATCATTGATATTGACCTAAATATAATAGAACTAATCTTACGTAGACAAAAATAAAAACCCTAAACTAAATGCATCACAGGCCTAATCCAGTATATTTTTCACTTCCAAAACAAAGTCACATTCAAACACTCAATCAAAAAAGTTAAGTACTCATCCCTTTGTTTTAATTACTATACTTAACATATGCCACTTGTCAAATCATTGTAACTAGTTTTAGTACTTTACATTTAGATCTATACTTATATGGCATATTTAAAAATATGAATTGTTTTACTAGTTTCTATCCTATTAGGGTTTCCCAATTGGGCTAAAAAATATCGGTGAACTTGTACACTAATTGAACCATGTCAAACCATAGGTTTCCCTCAGGGTTTCATCCTTATATGGTATCAGATTTTGGCCTTAGGGTTTTATTTTTAGACCCAATGTCAGATTTTGGCCTTAGGGTTGACATCGAGTGGTGCCATGATCTTTATCATGCATCTTCATTGCATAGTCTTGCTATTTCATGCTTCATTGATACATATATCTAGATGTGACACTTATGTGCCCTGCATAACATATGTTACATATATGTCTTGATTGACATATACATTATTATGATGACACACTCTCCATATGCACACTGATTATACATGATGTTATATTTATATATGATATCATATGCTCCCTCATCTAAAAATGGGGCATTACAATGGGATTTTCCTAGAGACATAAACCTTCATAGATAAAAAATCAAATTAGAGTACAAATTTTAGAGATTCTGAATGATTTAAATGAGTTAAGTTGCATAATAGATATGGGCACATCAAAATAGATTATGGGGGCATCATTGTGCATATGTACTCACTTTACAAAGACTTGAGTACAAATTCATACACATTTGGGTGTAATTACATCGACATATGTACCCAATTTATAAGAACATGAATTACAAGTTTATACATGTATATACATTTGAGATATAGGTTCTTAGATTCAACATATAGATGCATAATATTTTATATCAATTAGTATAGATTCAACGGGCATGATACTAGTTCATGCACATATACACACTTTCAAATCCATGAGGCATGATACTTATTCATGTATACACACAACATTACAGTTTGCAGATTGAATGGAAAATGGTTGTCATTCTATTTCACACTTATCAGATCTATGATCATGATGGGGGCATGAACACCGTTCATTCTCTTTCGATCTTGTATTTATTTTTGCATTGAACGAACTTGAGCAAACTTGAACATAACTATATACTTGAATCTATAATTCATCTACAATGGTTGATTCATTCTTTTAAGGGTAATGTATGTTGAGGTTTAATGATGCTCAATGACCATTTCATTACTTCTATCAAATCCGTCACGCAGTTCTCCTTTATTTTTTGCGTAGTTATTTGGATCAATACATCATGTACTTCTCCCCACATTTATGAAGGTTGGGCTATGTTGCCTTCCCAATCCAAGGGATTGCATAGTTACATAAATTTGGGACATAGTCACCCCTACTCTCCACATGCATCAACAAGGAAAAATAATTTCTCCAAAGTTAAACATGGTGAACCAATCTCCAAGTGCTTCAACAAAAAACACCTTTCTCCAATTCTTCAACAAGGAGGTATCATCTCCACAAGTTGCAAGGGAAACATCATTTTCACTAACACATAAATGTACTCATTCCTTACTATTTAATTTTCTCAAAATTTAAAATTCAAATTTCATATTTCAATCTATCGACATTGACTACTTCATATTTATTGCAAGTTTTGCTATTGAGTGACATGCACAATTGGATCTTCATACCAAAGACAATGTGTGTGATACACACTCAAATATATATTTTCCTTTTTCTCTACTAATTTCATTACTAAATAAAAAGAAGACATTTGTAGATAATAAAATATGGTATTAAATACTTGACAACGAGGCTTTACATACATTTATCATGCATGACTTATGCACACAAATATGATCCTAATCTACCTTTCTCTCACACTTACATGCTACTTTTTGAGTTTCATCCTTTTCTTTTATTGTTAAATACTTAAACAAACCTCACTATCTATTTCAAACTTGTTTAATATCTTGCACAGACATGCCCATATTCTTAGTTCTATACTCCTATGCATGGGTCACTAAGATAGGCTAAGTTAGTATCATTAGCTGATACTGACCTATATTAGTTATTATTGACCCTCTCCCAACTAATAGTTTTTAAAATTAGACCTTTCCTTCGAGTCAACCCATTTACAAAGCATTTTAGTAGTCTGATAAACTACCCAATTAGACTCATATATATACAAATCAAGGTTTCACTTTGTAGGGCACTTGATACTTATCAAGAATACATCTATACACTACTGCAAATTGAGCGAATCTACCCTATTCTTTCTAAATTATAAATCAATCAGTAAGAGCAATCACAAGCCAAATCTGAAGCATACTAAAGCTAAGTTAAAGCAAGAAATGTCAAGTATCAAAGAGAAATCACTAACATCATCCATTTAGCAAAGAGACATAATTGTACAATCACACTAGGTGAGAGAACTGTATGTGGCTTGACTTCCCTCATTGGAGTATCAAATACAAAAATACTAGTTAATCATAAAAAAAAGGTGATTGGAGTCAACTCAACCCATTATACTTTCCTTATTTTTGTATGTTTATGAATCTTACAAGCACATATAAGGTTTCAAAGTAAAGGATGTCAGTTTCTAGAGTTGTATGTATCATCAAGGTTTGACATCGCATATACAAAGTTTATAATGATACGAGAAGCTAACCATATGGCCATGTGGGCATCTTTTGGCATAGGGCACTACCCACAACTTAGATCAATATCCATAATTGATATTGACCCAAATCTAATAAAACCAACCAAATGTAGATATAAACATAGCTCCTAAACTAGATGAGTCATATGTCTGCTCTAATTTACTTTTCATTTCTATAACACAGTCACAATCAAATAATTAATCAAAAAAATTAAATATTCAACTCTTTGTTGTACTTACTATATTTAGCATATGCCACTTGTCAAATCATTACAATTAGTTTTAGTATTTTACATTCATATGTATGTTTAAATATTATATTTATTAATCTAAATTATTTTACTAGTTTCTACTCTATTAAGATTGTGCAATATAAATTATTGTAAAACAATTTCTAACATTGTTAAATTTTGTTTTTATAATTTTCAAGGGAATAGTGGAGAACTAATAGTACTACATCACAAATTACATAGCGTACAATTTAATCATCTTACTTAAGAAGGTGAAGCTAAATAAAATGACAAATTTTTAATCAAAATTCATAATTAATTTTGTGTAAGGAACACTCTTGTTATTGTTCTTAATCCCATCTAATCGAAGGAGTGCTTCGTCTCATGGATATTATTAAAATGCATTATTATCTCATTCATTCCAGTCAATACAAGAAATAAAATGAAAGATTTTAATAACATCCACGACACTGAGCAGTCTAAGGGACCAAGTGTTTCATTGAATTTCAGCTTATATATCAGAAAGGGAAAAGAAGAAATTAAGTATGGGTATGGTTGAAAAACCTGTTCGATTGTGTGTGCATGAAATCAAAAGATTATGAAGAGATCCTCTTTGGCTTGGGAGGATGACCTATAGATAAGAAAGCACTAAAGAAAATTTGTTTGTTAGATAGATAGTTGAGTGGATTGCCTAGTGATAGCTAGATCCTAGAAACAAAAGCTTCCTTGAGGGCTATCAATCTACACATTTAAATAATTAAGTTTATAAACATAATAGAAGTTATTTGCATCAATAATAGAAAGGTACTGGAATTGAACACAAAGAATGCTTGCTAATAAAATAGACTAGAAATGATTAAAATAGAGATAAGCTAATTGATACTAGTGTTATATGATTAGGGTCTACTTCAAAAAATTAGGTAGGGGTCTATGAATAGGCAAGAACACAAAAAAATTAGATTTGATTAGTGGTAGATAGGTGAAAATAGCTCGCTAGAATTTACTACCATAATGACCATCAATGATTGCACTAACCATCGACAGTTAAGGTGATCATTGATGGTAAGGATTACAATCGGTAGTTAGATAAACTATCGATGGTTGAGACAACCATCGATGGTTACTATGTGTAGATCTAGGTGGACAAACAGATGGTTGATAGGATCACAAAGTGAAACTCCAAGAGATGGGTTATTGTTGGGTTGAATTCAAAAAGCAAATAAAGTAATTGAATGCTAAAAATCAAGTACTTATCTTGTATAAAGTTGATCAAGTGAATGCTTGAGGTGCTTGACCTATTGGTGGAATTTGGTGTGATTCTGACAAAGTAATGATACTTGGCACTTTGGTGGAGCTACAGCAGTAAGTTAGCTCTCTGATGTAGTAGCTAGTTCACTCGATTTTTGATGATGATTGACCTATATAAAGAGAATTCTATATGCACAAGCTCTCAATAATAATTGAAGATGGTCTTCACCTCCCTGCTCCTCTCCTCTTATAGGCAAGGTAAGAGAGTTGCAATAAGACATGAACTGAGCTTCTTGATTTTAACTCACACATGTAGTGGTTCACAACTAGATTTAGATGAGTTATTTTTAGAAAAGCAAGGTGGATTGGCTTACATATTGGTGGTTAAGGAGGTGGACCCTAATCATCGGTAGTCGAGGGTGAAGGGTAGAAACAAGTAAAAGGTTAGTTTAAACCCATTTAATCAAACTGACTTGGGTTAGGTTTGGCTAGAAGTCAAAAGGCTAAATTGGTCTCAAAATGGTTATAAGGTGATTTAGGGGTATTTCAACACTCGCGATCATAGTGTGCAAATTTATGATGTCTATATTTTGCCTCTTTTGTTATGCAGTTTGAATCAACAAGATACAAAATAAAAACTGATGCTGGTCAAAGGTTTAGTTGCCCTGAATATGGGAGGAGGTGTTCCCCCTCAAACTAGGAGTTTATGAGGTAAAAAAAATTAGGTACAAGTTTGATAAGGTGGGTGAAGGTGGCAACGAAGGTAGATGATAGGTTGGGCACTAAAGCACACACAAATGTGCAAAGTGTGATAAAAGGTGAGATAGCTGAGATAGTGCAAAGACTAGGTTGCCATGGTTGGTAAAAATAATGGTCGATGCTAAGAGGATAATGAAAAAGTGGACCACATGATCACATTTAGGCATGGTGGCTAGGTACACTTACAAATCTCTGAAGTGATGTTTAAGTTTTGGTGGGTATCCAAGGCAGGAAGTACTCCCAGTGAAAACATAAATTGGTCAAGTGTCATGGGTATTCGAGGTAGGAAGTGATCTCAAAAAGACACAAGCGAGTCAGGTAAGCACAAGGTGGTGCAATTTAAAAAAAAGGTCAACATGGCAATGTTGTCATTGTGTTTAAAGGACCAAGCAAAAAGTGTCTCAAAATGCACACTAGTTTGGTCAAAATGGACCAATGACTAGGTGATGAGGTTAGTTGTAAAAGGTAGCCTCCAAGAGTGGGTAAAAATAGGTTGATTTTGCCAAAAAGAGGTCTGCTTAGGTGAAAGCAACAAAGTGGGACCACTTGACTATTGACGGTCAGGTCCCCAAGGATGACCATTGATGGTCACCTAAAACATGAACGATCAAGGTAAAAACCCTAGAAACCTAGTGGGAAAAAAGAAAAAGTGAAAATTATTTTGTTCACTTTTATTATTAACCTAATAGATCTTGTGATTTGGGTGAATGATGAGCTAACAATAACTATTGAGGTGGGAGATTGCTATCTAAGGTAGAGAGTTGACCTAGTGAACCAATGAGGATGTAGGGAACACGTGGGCACAAATGAAGATGAGCAGGTCTTCATTTGACTCCTCGATAGAGGTCATAAAATGAGGTAGGGGTGTCTTGAATTTGATAGAGTAGCTTGAATTTATGCATGTGCATTAGGTCGGGAGGTCAAGGTAGGTTGAAATGCCTGGGTTTGGTTTGTTATGGCCTAATTAGGGTTTTTGGTGGGTTTTAGGTAAAGTTGTGGATAAAATTAATAATTGGTAGGGTGGGTAGTTAGTTTGGGTTGGTTAGGGATTTAGGTTAGTAAATTATGCTATTTTATTTGTTATTTGGGTAGTATTTAGTGTAGAATAGGGTTTGGGTGTTTTGACTTCAGAACACCCATAGTGATCATCGATGGTCAGATCTGACCATCAACGGTCGACACTTTAAGAAATGGCCACCATGACCATCAACGATCACTTAGTCAAAAGATAGTTTTTTTTTGGGAAGGGTTAAAATGTTAAGGCCAAGTTAGGTGTTTGCTTGCTTAGTATAGGTTGGCATTGTAGGTTTAGAGGGTAAACTTAGTGGGTATTGGGTAGATAGGTAGGATGGATAAGGAAATAGGTTCATTATTGAAAGTGTAGGGTAGATGATAATGGTGTAGGTGACTAAGTCATGTATCTAAATTGGTGTAGGCCAGGGAGCAAATACAAATATGTGACTATATGTCATGTATCTTTATAGAGATCTAGCAGGGGATGACCCTAGTTGACTAGGCCCACATGGAGGAGGTTGGCTTGGGAGATATGAGGCATTATCAACATGTGCCTCAAGATGCATCCATGGTCATAGTGCTCATCAAGATATGGGATCCCACTATGAACACCTTCTTATTGTTGACCAGCAAGATGACTATCTTATCGAAAGATGTTCATAAAATCACATGGCTTCTGCTCTAGGGTGATCTGATCTATCTTATAGAGTGAGAGGAGTGAGAGGAGCTCATAAAATTGTTATATGAAGATGATAGTGATCAGGTCAGATGGCATGCTGGGGGGTTTAGGTACAATGCTTTGTATTAGAGGGCTCCAAGTGAGAGGAGACTCATGACTATGATTATGATTTCCATTTCATGCTTTCTAACTCAAGCAATGGGAGGTTCCCATACTTACTATTGGGGGTGCTGGTTGAGTTATTGTTAGGTCAAACTATATTTGGTTGGGTACCTTTTCTCTTAGTATAGATATATAGGCATTTGTGGGGGTTTAGGGCCCATAAGAGGTATTTTACAAGTGTCAGCTTGGTTTTACATTGTTGGGCCTACGAGCACATCTGGGTGTTGAGGCCAGTGGGGATATTGTGGGTAAGGTACACATAGATAGAGTTCCCTATTAGTTTTATGTGGTGGAGAGGGGATTTTGCTACATCAGGTGGAGGAAGTGGTGCACATAATGTGGAGTGGTTTAGGGGTGCATTGGGTGCATTAGTGATAGGAGACATCACCAGGAGGCCTTATGTCTAGTTTCTTATATGGCCTGGCTATAGGAGGTAAACACTATCCATTTAGATCTATAGATGGATACTCAGTAGGTGGGATGGGGAAGTGGAGCTCATCCCATTTGAGAGGGTAAGGAGGAAGTTTGGCCTGGTATAGGGCATTCTAGGTTCATTCCCTAAGTACATGTAAGAGGATTTAGAGGTCTTATTACTAAAGCCACATCTTTGCCTACTTTGCTAGACTACGAGGAGCTACTAGCTAGGGCACAGATAGAGATTTCAGGTTTACAGATGGGTATATGGCATGGTACCAACCTATATATACAATGACAAACATCAAAGGGGATGATGGAGGTTAGACGCTGATGGATGTGGACCCAGCTATGCGAGGGGGCCAAAGGGCATAAGCATAGGGGGTCAGCCCTAATGGACAGGTAGGAACAACATTGGCCACTACAAAAGCACAAGTAAAGGTACTATAGGGGTAGGTCACCACCTTATAGGGTCAAGTTACTACCTTGTGGGGTCAGGTTACTACTCTCATAGGTGATAGGGACTAGGCACGATCTTCACTTGCCTTGGTTGCACAAGAGAGGGACTCTTTGAGGTAGAGAGGAAGAGGAATAGCTACAACATAGATAGGGCCACCAAGCACGATCTCTATGACATGATACCTACCTACAGTGGAGGAGCTATAGTATTATGAGGCCATAGTTTTGACATATTTTCCACAACAGCCCTGATGGGGTGAGTATAGAGCTAACTTGGCAGGTGGTGCTAGTGTGGTGACACCAGGGTAGTGGACAATATCTATGGCTAGGCAGACAGGTACATTTAGGGGCTCAGCAGGTGGGAAAGCACTAGGAGTTATTGGTGCTTTAGGAGATAGTGTTATTCTTAGGGCATGATGTAATTCATAGACTTTATATATTATAGTATATCATTTTGATTCTAGCCTACGAGTTGATGCAGTGAGATGTACATTTTGAGAGAGAGAGACATGTTTATCTATTATTTGTACACATTATGCTATTTGGATCTTCTTTGTTTATACTCATGCTCATGGTTTATGGTTGGTGTTGATGTTTAATGCTTATGGTGTGATGCTTATATTGTTTATGGATGATGCTTATGTTATGGATGTTAGACACTGATATAAGCTTAGCTAGACATGAGATGGTTTTGATATATGGTTATGCTTCCTGGTTGCTTATGACATGCCAAATCTTAATGAGTATTTAGATTTCATTATTTAGATTCCAGACATGTGGTGGAAAGTGGTTGATTGTTTTAATGTGAATGGATGTTATGCTTGGCATGGTTATGATTATGATCATGGATATGCTTGTTATTATTATGGTTGTGTCTATCTTGCTTAAGGTAAAGCACATGAGGTAAGGTAACTACCAACACTAGATATGAGAATAGAGAATATAATCAAGAAACAATTGCCGTAATGAAAATATCAACTAGCCATGATTGGATAAGGAGAGGGCATGCTACTTCTTCTTTGACAAGGACTAAAACAAAAACTTGGGGCTGGATTGACTTAATGAACATAATCCCTTTGGATGCTTCGTATTAATATTCATTAGTTGGTTAAAAAGGTGTCTTGGCCACATAATGTTAAGTAAGCTCAAAAATCCCTTGCTTATAGTGAGTAAAGGGGAGATGGGTGAAAATGAAACCTTATTGTGAGACTAGCATGACTCTTTTATAGGTGTCCAAAGAGTCAGTATAAACAAGTCTATGCCAAATTATGTAGACTGATTGATGCAGAAAGTCTACTCGTGAAAGTCGATTATAGTTTCTACCTTATTATGTTGTTTGAGAGCCGATTGCGGCTTTCGAGATTAATTTATTTTTGTTATGATTTTGATAATGGGTCTTTTATTTTGTTGTTGTATATGGGAAGTTGGTCGATGCGGGGAGCTTCCAAGAAATTGCGATGCTTTTGACAAATGCTTTACTCAGCCATCCTTTAAATGAGTGGTCTAAGTTTATTTATTTTGCTCAATACTTTTTTATAGTTGTTCTTCGAGGGAGAAGTCTACCTTATTTTTGTGCAATTTTAGATATGCTTGTGTAGTTCTCCTTCAAGTGAGTAGTCTGTGAATGCTAGGGAATGACCCATGTTTGCTATTGGTGGGGTTTTTACTTTGATTGCTTTGATTTTGTTTGACATAGATTTGCTTATATAGGCTTAAGGGTTCACCTTTATGAAGGATAAACTAAAATCACAAGAAGGTTGATTAGGTGTTAAGAGGTTTAGGTGACAATGATCATGGGGATCCATCATGTGAAGGGGTGAAAAGTACCATGAGAACCATGCCATGGGTAGAGCTATGGTACCCATTGTTAAAGATGAGGCTATGACAGTGACAAATAATAGCATGATTTAGTTTTAATTAGTTGCCCCTAAACTAGGGAGATGGAATGTGGATGGATAGTATAGGATGATCTTAAGTTAAACAAAAGGTGAACTTGATCCTTCTTAACAAAATACTGAACACAAATGTGAAGCATTGAGGGGCTCAAGTTCTAGGTGGCCTTAGAGAGAAGATAATTGATAAGCTCCTGATCCATACTTGTGGGTTATAATATAAGGTCCAAGCCAATTAAAAGCAAACTTACCCCACTTACTTTTCTCCATATTAGTGATATGTTGATTTTACTTTAGGATGAGGTCTCTAATGTTGAATCCCCACACTCTAAGGTGTTTGTTATAGGCACGCTTGATGCACTCTTGATAGACATGAAGATGGGTAAGGGATGTTAAACTACGCTCATCAAGTAGCTCAAGCTAGGCTAAGTGGTGTTGATGATAATTATTCTTGGAAATGAGATCTTGTAATGATATGTGAAGAGATGGGATTTAGACCTCAAGAGGCAAGATGACCTTCGCTCCAAACATGAGAGAGAAAGGTGTAGCACTTGTAGGGGTTCTAATGTTAGTATGATATGCCCATAAGGTGAAGGGGATGTGCAAATGCTAATCCTGACCAGATGCATTGACCATTTTAGTTAGCGTGTTATTAAGAATTTTGTTAGAGGCCTCAACATGCCCATTCACTTGAGGGTGATAGGGTGAGGAGAAGCTTAACTTAATGATGAATGTATCACATAGACCCTCGACTTGCTTGTTCTTAAATGGTTTACCATTGTCAGTGATAATATTATGAGGAACACCAAAATGACAGATGATATGATGGTTAATAAAGTCGATAATCTTTTTTACTTTGGTCGAGACTAGAGGAATAGCCTCTACCCAATTTTTAAAATATTTAGTTGCAGTGATGATAGAGTGGTGTCATTATGAGGAGTGGGGATTAATTTCACCAATGAGGTCTAAACCCCATTGTGAAAAGGGCCAGAAATTGGTAGAAACATGAAGATTATGGCTAGGTGTGTGATGTAGATTGGTGTGTTGCTGACACTTAACACACCTTTTCACATAATCACAGTATTACTGGTTAAGGGTAGGCTAGTAATAGCCTAGGCAAAGGAATCTACTTGGCTATAATGAGGCTATTAAAGTGTCCTCTATAGATTCCTTTGTGCATTCCCTTAATAACATGAGAGGCTTCATGACTACGTAAGTAATAGAAGAGAAGACCATCAAAGTTGAATTTAAAAAGGATACCCCTTAGTATGGTATAATATGAGGTACTCTACATAAACACTTTTTGATCATTCCTATAAATGCCAAAATGAATGATGGCAAGGTTGAGGTAGTCAAAGGTCCTCTGATACCAAAGGTCAAGCTAGGTCTCCTCTACATTAAAAATGGTGGGAGAGTCCAGTTTGACATAGGAAGGTTAGGTAAGTCTATGGATGATGGCATATAACTTAGAGTCAAAAGGTGAAAATGGTATTTGAGAGGCAAGGGAAACCATGGTGTCAGCAAACTTATTAGTAGATTGTGGGGTTGATTAGATGCAATAGTGTTCAAAGGATGCTAAGAGTTTGTCAACTAGTTATTTGTACTGTTGTAAAATGTCATTTTTACACTGGTAAGAATCATTGATTTGATTGACCACAAGTTTGGAGTCATCGAAGACGTTGATTGTTTTGACTCCCATGGCTAAGGTAGTTTGAAGGCATATCACTAGGGTTGCATACTCAGCCATATTGTTGGTACATTCAAAATCAAGCCTGAAGGACAAAGGGAGAGGCTCACTGTCAAAGGGGATAAGGATGATACCCACTCCCCCACCATGTTAACACTTTGATCCATCAAAGAACATGGTGAATTGATAGGTAAAATCCACTTGAGAGAGGCTTACGATGGACTCATCGAGGAACTGAAGAGGAGGAGGTTGGTTATCTACTAATGATACTTTAATTGGTTGGCAATGACTTGCCCCTTAATTGACTTTTGCTAAAGGAACTCAAGGTCAAACTCTACTAAGAGCATAAGCCACTTGGTCGTACATTAGTTTTGGTATGGCTTGGAGTGCATGTAATTGAGTGGGTCAGTGATGGTGATGACATAGGTTTTATGGTTAACGAGGTAATGGTGAAGTTTGGTGGCCACGAATACTAAAGCCAAACAAAGTTTCTTGATATGGGTATACTGAGTCTTGTACTCTACAAGTGTGTGGCTAATGTAGTATATAACTTACTCTTTGTGTTATTCATCCTGATGAGTAAGCATTGCCCCTAGGGAGTGGTCAATGGCAGATATATAAAGGTAGAAAGATTGGTCATCCTTGGGAGGGGTAAGGACAGGTGGAGATAGAAGGTACTTTTTGAGTGAATCAAATGCCTTTTGACAATTGCTATTTCACTTGAAAGAGACATCCTTCTTTAGAAGGTGGTGGAAGGGTTGACAACGGTCTAAAAGCTAGGAGATAAAATGACAAATGGATTGAAGCTTCCCTTACAAGATATGGAGTTGCTTAAGGTGGGTTGGAGGAAACATGTCTAGGATTGCTTTGATTTTGATGGGATTGACTTTGATGCCACGAAGGGAGATAATAGAACCAAGAAGCTTTAATGATGAAACCTCAAAAATGCACTTCTTAGCATTTAGGCAAACATGGTAATGGATAAGTTACTCAAATATGATCTTGAGAATGACTAAATGATCCTTTCAGAGTTTGGATTTTCTAAGAAGGTCGTTCACATAGTCCTCTACAATTTTATGGATAAGGTTATGGAAGATATAAGTCATAGCACATTGGTAGGTTGCACCAGTGTTCTTTAGTCCAAAAGGCATGACATGATAGCAAAAGGTTCCCTAAGAGGTGGTAAAGGCAGTTTTATGCTGATATTTGAGAGTAATTAGGATCTGATTGTATCTCAAAAATCCATCCATGAGAAATAACATCTCATGGTTGGTTGTAAGATCAAAAAGTTAGTCGATGCTCGGTAGAGGAAAGTCATCTTTGCGGAAAGTGAGGTTGAGGTCACAAAAGTCCACACAAATGCATAGTCCCCCTATGTCTTTGTTGACAGGCACAACATTCGAGACCCATTGGGGGTAGTCAATGGGTCAAATAAGGTTGACAGATAGAAAACAATGAAGCTCTTCTTTGACAAGAAAGGCTATGTGAGGATGCATGCATCAAAGTTTTTGCTTAACGGGTTTGGCATCATGATGGGTGACTATGTTATGGGTGGAAATAATAGGGTCAATTCCAGGCATGTCACTATAAGACCAAGCAAAAGCTATGTTACAGTCTTGGAGGAAGGAGGGGAAGTCCCAAAGCTCCTTGACATTCAACGATTAGTCAATTTTGACAATGAGGGGGCTCTCTGAAGAACCCAAGTTGATATCCATGGTGGATTCATTCAACATGGTTGAGGTCTCAGGAGGAAGGGATTTGTAGATGGAAGAATTTGGGGCACCAAGGTAGGTGAGAATGGAATCATCATCCTGGAATTAGATAGTTTTAATGGTAAGAGAGTCATCTCTTATCATTTTAGGATGATTCAAAGGGATGGTTACAATCACCCCATCCTTTTGATAAGTCAGGGGTCCAAGGTTGATCATGTTGAAAAAAAAAAGTTAGGTGGGCTAATGTCATCATCCTCACACGCAGACAGAGGAGAGGTGGGTGAGGAAGGGGTATCTTCCTCAATAATGGTGGTGGTAGGTGGTTTGGGCTGCTTCTTATTGGGTAGGATGAAACCAAGGCCATGCTTCTCATGAGGCTTCTAGGTTTCAATGGTGACCAATTCATGTGGGCCATGCTCATATCGCCCAAGACCAAAGCCTTTCAAAGCACATTGATGGAGGTATGTCTTGGTGAAACTTGGTTTATATAGGTAGGAAAAATTGACAATAAATAGTCAGGGTGAAAGAGATGTGATAGAAGTGCCAGGGGGTTTGTCGATTCTACCATAGACAAAACATGTCTGATAGTAGGGAGGTCCAAAGGGAACAATAGTTTCAAAAATGGGGTCATATCTCGGTTGGTTAGTAAGTTGCCCATACTCGTGAGGAGTAGGGAAAATGTCAAGGGCTAAAAGGCAATATTCCCCCAATGAAAGATGATGGAATGTTGATTCCAAAGGGTCCATGGTGGAGATTTAGTCTGAAGGGATATAGGAAATGGTGGATGCCTCATCGATGGAAGGGGATATGACATCCACTTTTGCGCTTAAAGGTTGGTCTTTAGCTACTGAGGGTGTGCTATATGGAGGTATGAGGACATCATTGGGGTGATAGGTCATGTTGCATTTCGAGAAAGGACTTGGGTTAGCTTGGATGGTGATGACCTAGTCTTCATGCTCAAACTTAATGCAATGGTGAAGGGTGGAGGGGATGCAACCCATGGAGCATATCTAGGGTCATCCCAACATAACAGTGTATTGGAATTCACCTTTCACTGCATAGAAGAGTTCAAGGAGTGTGCGAGGTCCTAAATGGATATGAAGGATGATACTTCCCAAGGTAGTGGTCATGGTATTGTTGAATGATCGAAAGACAATAGAGGTTTCATACATGACATTATTTGATAGGTTGAGTTAGTTATAGGCATGGGAGGATATGATGTTAATACTATCTCTCCCATCAATCATGACCCATTTAATGCAGGTTTGGTTGATGTACATGGTAATAAAGAGAGGGGGATCTAGGTCATCTGAATGGATGGAAGGTATTTTCGAATCCTTAAAGGTAATGAGATTGGAAATTTGAAGGGTGCAGACAAAGGCTATTATAGGTTGGGGATCCTTGGGTTGGACCTCTATGGATTACAAAGCATTTATTAGTGATTGGTGATGATGGAGAGAGGTAGAGATCAACTCGTACAAGCTTATCTTTGTTGGGGTCTAGTGAAGTTGTTTGAGGATAACTCTCCGTATAGATTCTGAGGGGTTAGATTAGGAGGCACCTAAAATAGATCCCTTAGGTTTGGTTGAAGATGGGGATGGATGGGTTTGAATTGGTTAGGATATTAAAGATAAATACGTCCACATAATATACACTTTAGCCTTCCCCTTATCCTTCTGTTGTGATCTCATAACCACATTGATACTATGGATACAAGAAGAAGTTGGGGTAGGAGATTGGTTAGATTCATCTTCACTTTGAGGTGAGAGTTAATGAGTAAGTGTTGGGAAGGTGTGGTTTTTGGTGGGATCGATATAGGGCTTGTGGGAGGTTCATCTATTAATAGATCATCCTCATCGTAAAACTGATGGATAACAGTTTAGAGAGCTTTACAGTTCTCTATGTCATGGCTAGGTGTCCTATGATAAGAACACACTTGGTGGTCATTGTACCAAATGGGATTTGAAGCAAGGGGGTAAAAGGGATAGATAGGAGGTAAGGCTAAATAAGAAGTTTGTAATAACCTATGGAAAATAGTCGAGAAGGATTCGGCTAAAGGTGGTAAAGATTTGGTGGTCTTGGCTTTGATTGTTGAGGTAGAAGGTTGTTTGGAAGCAAGTTTGGTGATAGGTGCCTTGGGTAAGGAGTTGTGTTTGGTTAATGGTTTTGATTTAGACAAAGAGGCTGATGAGTGAGAGGTGAAAGATTGCAAGGTAGGTAGCCTGGGTATTGTTGGTGTAGTGATGAGAGGTGCATCAGAAAGCAATTGTGAAGGTGTAACCAAAAGAGGTGGTGGGGCTTTTGTAGAGATAATGGGCTTCCTACTCAAGGTAGAGGGATGAGGTTCCAAAATGGAAGGAAAGGTTGAAGGAGGTAAAATTTGGGCCTTTGGGTGGTTTTACCTCTTTGGTGACTTTGGTTTGGTGCTTCGTTGTTGGTTTTGGTGAGGCAAGCTCGACCTTCACATATGGGTGGTTAAGAATTTATGTAGGGAAGGTGCCAAGGTTCTTGATCGATTTGGTTTGAGAAGGTGATTTGGTTTCTTGGGATTTAGGTGCCTTGGATGGCTAAGGAATTGTTGGATTGATAAAAGTTGCTATTGGTTTGGTTGATAGGGTAAGAGTTTAGATAGCAAAAGTGGTGGGTTAGTCTGCTAAAGGTATGGTTGGAGGTTCTTACGTGGTGATATAAGGTAGCCCTAATTGATGTCAGAAGGTGGCTTGATCTATGTCAGGGTTGGAGACAAATTCTAATTTATGCACTAACCTAGAGAATGGTTTGTAGGTCGGCTTTATTCCCTGAATAGTGGACCTAAAAGATAAGCCCATACATTGAGACACAAGGATGGTAAACTTGTCTTCTTACTCAATCAAAGGACGTAAGGTTGAGATAGGTAGATCCTCTATGGGAGGAGTAGACATGGGGATTTCCTCCTTGGGAATGATTTCTGAAGGGGGAGTAAGTTGTTCGATAATTGATGAGAAAGGTAAAATGGGTGCTTGGTTTGGTATGTCGACCAAGGGAGGGGTTGATGGCTCCTCAATAAGTGGAGGAGAAAGGGCATTTTCCTTAGTTTGGGTTTCTAAAAGAGAAGAAGGTAACTCCACTACCTAAATAAGTGGAGAGAGTGAGGGACATATAGGTTGGTCAATAGGTTTTTTAACAATGAGTGTGTCAAGAACCATGATAACAATATGGGCATCATGAGAAAATTTAACCGTGTTGCTCTCGTTCTTAGTAGGTGGATGGTTGGGAAAAGGTTGCCTAAATATGTCAAGGGCTTGATTTGATGGTGCATTAAGGTTGTCCAATGTGAGCTCCCCCTTGTCAATAAGAGATTAGACAAGGCTCTTGAAGGTATTGCACCTATTAACGTCATGCCTTATCACTCAGTGGAAGGCAAATAGATCATTCTTATTGTACCAACTAGGTGTAGGACAAGAAAAGTCAAATTGTTGAGGTGGTTTGATAGGAGGAGGTTGAATGATATTAGCTTTCAATAACTTCTCCAAGGTTGAAGCATAAGATTCTCCAAGCAGAGTGCATTACTTCTAGTTGCCACGGTTTTGGATCTTAGTGTTTTGCTTTGAGGAACTAGAGGAATTGGGTTGGTTGATGGATGGTGGAGGAGCGGCTTTAAGGACAACTACATTTGTGGTTTTCTTGCCCCTGGTATTGGTATTGGACTGGTTGTTTGGTTTGGAAGAAGAGGCCTCATTGGTTTTGTAAGTGGAGCTCTTATTCTTCAATTTTAGCTTCCCTTCATCAATGGCTCTGTTATTTAACTTATGCATCATTGTAAAGCTTCATCAAAGGTGCGGAAGCTTTAGACAAGCAGTGTAGAGGAGATATGCTTGACACATGCCCAAACAAATATTTTTATGAGTTTATGTCGAGGCAAGGAAAAGGAAAGTTGGTTAATTAAGTTCCTCCAATGAGCTACAAAATCGATAATGGATTCATCCTCAAACTGTCAGATAGAGTAGAGGTCGATGATAGAAAATTTCTTGAAGATATTCATCGAAAAGTGGTCCAAGAAAGTTTGAGCCAATTGGATGAAGGAGAAGAGGGAGTGTTTGGGTATGACACTATACCAACCTAATTCCATATCGGCTAAGGACATAGGGAAGGTGTGGAGAAGGAGGGCATCATCATAGGTAATCAGAGAACAAGCATGCTTAAATGCCCTAAAGTGTTGCCGAGGATCCTCCTTACTTTGGAATTTAGATAACTTGGGAAGTTCCCATTGGGGAGGATATGACTTGATAGGTATAGATGGATGGATGGGCTCATTACAAATCTAGTCATACGATAAAATGTTGTGAGCACCCAAAATAGATGACTCTAAGGTGGTCATCTTGTTCATAAGTATCTTTATTAGGTCCGCTTGGGGTTGTGCACCCAAAAGGCTATAAGATGCATACTGTTGTAGTGGTTGGGTGACATAGTGATAGTGGGTAAAACGTTGGGAGGTTGCCACATGTTGGTATGTGTATGCCAATGGTTGGGTGGAAGACACATAAGGGTAGGTAGATGCAGGGGGTTGGGTAATGGGTAGGGTTATATACCTTCATAGATTAGGGATGTAGCCAAAGTTTGGTGCAATGGGCCTTTATTGGATAAGAGCGATAGTTGGGTTGGTGACCGATGGAAGGGTGGTGACCCTTGTACTGATTGGTGGCAAGGTAGAAGGTATGAATACCATAAGGCTTTGAAGTGGAGTAGTGGTTGATGGATTTGTGGTAGTTGAAGGAAGGTTGGTAATGCTAGAGGTAGGTACTCCTATTGTAGAGAGAGTGTAGGTGGTTAGAGGTTGGCTTGTTCCCAAGGTGAAGGGGTTGTTGGTAGGAGTGGTAGGTATAAGGTCATTCATAGTTTGGGTTGGTTGGTTTTCCATGGTAGTCTCAAAGGGATTGTTCGTAGAGGAGGAGGCTTGAATAGCCATCAGTGGGTTGTAATTTTGGCAATAGAGGTGTTCCCCATGAGGTGGGGAGGTATGCCATAGGATAGATCTATGGGCGAGGTCGAAGCTAGGATACGGTAAGACATGGTTATAAGATAATGTTGCAAGGCTATGAGATTGTTATCTAGGAAAGTGGCAAAGTCTATGTTTCCTTGAGGAACCTCCCGAGGGAAGGTAGGACTTCCTGAGAGATGAGAAGAGTCTACTGGTTCAAAAACATAGTCCATGGATGAAGAGGTAGGTTGACTTGGTGATGGGTTTTTCTCTGCAAAGTTCCTTCATTGCTAGCGAGTGAGAACCATACGAGAGGGGAAGAGAGAAAGCACAAACAACATTACTACTCAAACAAAGAGAAGACAAGAAAAAGATCAGAGAAAATCAAATCACACTCTAAAAGGTACGTTAAGCCCTAGAGTTTTAATTAATCTCGCTTTTGGCTTATGTCTTAAGAAATTACATGACTAAAATTGGCTTGTAGAGCGGGTACTAGAGAGGAAGTCTAAGGTTGGTTTCAGGTTGTGTTTAAGCACTCAAAAAAAATTTGTATTAAAATCAATATGTGGCTTGGTATTGGGGCCTACCCTCTCACTTCACACATTGTAGCGATAAGGGTGTCGGGTGCTTAGCTAATATATATTGATATCTAGAGTTTATACTCAACCAGAGAGTTGAGTTGGTTCTCCCCATGGTAATGACCTCCAAATAGGATTGCTGAAAAAGGGTAAGGTTACCACTAAGTGATGAAATCCTAGTAAGGCCTTGTCTCAAGTTTGTTTGATGTTTAATTGATGAAAGTGGTTTGGTTGAGTGTGTGCAACAAAGAGTGAAGCTACGATCGATTACTTTGCTTTTAAATTAAGCTATGTGAACTAAACTTTCAAACAATCGATAGATGCACTTAATTTTAAACCCAAAAAAAAAATTTGATTTCATTAACGAGCATATAATAGAGAGAAGATGCAAGCAAACAAGAACATAAGTAAAGACACAAGGGTCCCACCAGACGTGCCATAATGTTTCAGTAAATTTCAACTTATATTTTGAAAAGGGAAAAGAAGAAACTGAGTATGGGTATAGATGAAAACTTGTTTGATTGTGCATGCATAAAATTAGAAGATTGTGAAGAGCTCCTCTTTGACTTGAGAGGATGACCTACAGATAAAAAAACACTAAAGCAAATTTATTTGTTAGATAGATAGTTGAGTGGATTGCCTAGCAATACCTAGATCTTAAAAGCAAGAGCTTCCTCGGGGGCTATCAATCCACACGTTTTAACAATTAAATTTAAAAATAGAATAGAAGGTACTTGCATCAATGATCAAAAGGTGCTGAAATTGAACACAAAAAATGCTTTTTAAGAAAATAGACTAGAAATAATTAAAATAATGATAAGCTAATTGATACTAGTTCTAGATGATTAGGGTCTGCTTTAGAAAATTAGACAGAGGTTTGTGAATAGGCAAGGACATAGAAATTCGTATTTGATTAGGGGTAGGTAGGTGAAAATAGGTTACTAAAATTTATTGCCATAGTGACCGTTGATGGTTGGGCTGACTGTCGACGATGAAGGTGACTGTCGGTGGTCAGGGTGACCATCGATAGTTGGATAGACTATCGGTGGTTGAGACAACCATCGATGGTTACTGTGTGTAGATCTGGGTTGATAAATCACTGGTTGATGGGATCACAAAGTAAAGTTCTGGGAGATGGGTTGTTGTTAGGCTGAATGTGAAAAGAAAATAAAGTAATTAAATGCTAAAAATCAAGTACTTATATTGTAGAAAGTTGATCAGGTGGGTGCTTGAAGTGATTGACTTGGTGGAATCTGGTGTGATTTCGATAGAGTAATGGTACTTGGCGCTTTGGTAGGGCTGTGGCAACAAGTTGCTCTCTGACGTAGTAGTTGGTTCACTGGATCACTGATGATAATTGACCTACAAAAAGAGAATTTTGGATGCACAAGCTCTCAATAACAATTGTAGATGGTCTTCACCTCCCTACTCCTCTCTTCTTATAAGCATGACAAAAGAGTTGCAACAAGACGTGAACTGGGCTTCTTAATTTTAACTCGTACATGCAGTGGTTCATAACTGGATTTAGACGAGTTATTTTTAGAAAAGTAAGGTGGATGGGCTTGCACGTTGGTGGTTAAGGAGGTGGACCTTGACCGTCGACAGTCAGGGTGACCGTCAGTGGTTGAGGGTGAAGGGTAGAAATAGGTAAAATGTTGGTTTAAGCTCGTTTAATCAAACTAACTTGGGTTAGGTTCGGCTAGAGGTCAAAAGGCTAAATTGGTCCCAAGGGGGTTCTAAGGTGGTTTAGGGGTATTTCGACACTCGGGATCGTAGTGTGCATATTTTTAGTGTCTACACCAAGAGCCAAAACATCGAGACATTCTCCAATTCTTTTCAATAACCGATCTTCTACTAGAAAGCTTGATCAATAAACCAACTGTATTGTGAAGCCTAAGCTCCTCAAAAAGCTCACTTAGGCTGCCTACTTTTAAATTATTTTCATATTGACTTCGAATATCCGCATACATAGTGCATTCAATGATGAAATGCCTTTCAATTTCAACCACCCCTTTGCTACATACAATGCAAGTTCTTTCTTCCCACTCTTCCTTCAAAACCATCCATTTACCAGTTTCACACTCAAGATGATGTGACCCAGTCCTCAACTTAGCCACTAAAAATCCTAGCTTTCCCTTTAAGTGCAACCCGTATATCAACCTTTTCATCATGCTCCCATGTGGGATTGAATTCTTTGATGTAAGGCATTTTTTTCTATCCATTTTGATTTGTCCACATGGCAATCCTAAATTTTTCTAACACAAACTTCTTTATTTTCTTGTTAATGTTAGGACATTCTTCCAAATTAATATCCCACTTGGCCATCCATTTGTTGTTATGCTTCATCCATGTCTTCTTCTTTTGATCTAGTTTCTCCTCTATGACCATTTTGGGCCAACGATGATTATTCATGTTTCCAACTTTTTAAAAGTAACTTAACAACCTGATTAACGTTGAAGCCTCCATTGAAAATGTCCCTGCTTCAGTTAAAATGATCTTGTAGGGGACTGTGATTTTGACTTTGAAGCTGCTAGTGATTATGTACTTTTGAATTCTTTCTAATTGTTTCCACTTGTAGTTTGACATGCTACTACCCCAAACCTCACAACCATAGAGGACAACCGGCGTGACCATCAAATCAAAAAGAGTTTTTTGGTTTTCCAATCCCATAATTTAGCTTTCCTACACCTATTCTGAAGAAGGTAAGATGCCCTCCATTCACCTTGGATTCTTTTCGATCTGCATGTCTCCCAACTAAGTTTGTTGTGAAAATAAATTCCTAGGGATTTGTACCCTTGTATTATCTCGAGTGGGCTCCCTTCAAAAATAAAAAATTAACTTGCTATTTTTTCCTTTTTAGTGAAAAAATTATGACTTTGGTCTTGCTGATATTCACTTGCATCCTGACTTCTTGTCAAAAGAGCTCCAATACTTTCAAATGTTGGCTGATATCATTAGTTATTTTTGTAATTAGAATAAAATCATTTACATACAAAAACAACATTACCACATAACTTACCACTTGAATACCTCCCTCGTTAATTTTGTTTAACCAATTTTCAAATTTATCAATATATAAACAAAAAAAAATAGAGGATAAAAAATAAACCTATTTGACCAAGATGTCGCTACCAAAACAATCAGATATACTCTCACTAATTATGATTTTCGCCCTCACCTTCTCATAAAGTTTATGCACTACGGCTCTATTGGAAAAGACGTACTCATATCACGTGGGAGTGTTTTGCGAGAAAGAGAGCTATACCATTTAGCAAGGCTATCCCTATACAAAATTTGTAGGATCAAGTGCGACCGAGGCATGGCAATGGCAATGGCAATGGCGATGGCGAAATTTAAGGGGTTGTTCCGCTCCAACAAGATGGTTGGCATTGACAAGACTGGCAATATCTATTTCGCACGAACAGAGGACATCGATGGAGCCTGTAATCTCCTCCTCTTCCATACTTCATTCTATTATTTTGTAAGGTTAAAGGTGAATCTTCTTGTATTATAAAACAGAACAAAACATACATATCTCTTCATAAACAACATGGCCAATCCAATAACACGGATTATGTCCCAGCAACGGAAAACATTTTTTAAGCCCACAAGGGGATGTATTACTCAAATTTCGTAGTCTTTGGTTGACATCAAGATGTGGCTGCCGAGATTCGAGATCTCCACGGGCACAATATGCAGTTATAGCCACCTGATATAAGAAACAACATAGAAGCTTGGTAAATAAGAAGTCAGAGTAGTAGTTGGTAAAACAAGGCCAGAGTGTATTAGCAAGGATCCTCATTTTAATCAAGAGGGTTTGCTTACCAGGGCTTATGGCTGGAACTAAAGTAACTGTTTTCTATCTTATTTCTTGGCAATGGAGCACGGAGGGAATCTCACAATGCGCTTTATATAATTTTTTTTTGGCAAGTTATATTTGGAATCTGTCCCACTGAAAGATCCCTGATGGATCTTTTCTATTGGACTGCTGTAATTTTTGTATTTTTTTTCTTTTCTAATTTGTGTTTTACTTTGTTTTTGGTTTTTTGATGAATTTTGCAACAAGAAAATAATTGAAAGGCAAATGCATAAACAGCCTATGGAAATTAAACCTAGTTACAACTAAATCCAGATTCGAATGAACAGAATTTATAAAAATTTAATTCAATAACTAGCTGATTACAGACTCCCAATAATTCAGGTGGAAGACAATGTTAAACAGCCACCCTGAATCGCTGTATATTCACGAATCTAGAATAGAAGGGCGGCCAGCTAGTTGACTCTTGATAGATGCGCTATGGTGATGAAAATAGCTGTCAAGTACAGCCATACGGATTCAGATTCTATCAGGTACAGCAGCGCCAAAAGAGTCTTTCCAACCTGAAGTCGCACCTTTCTGACTACTGTGTTCTGCCAAAGCACAGTCCAGCACCTTGCCAAGGGAAAATAGACAATCTCCACGGTCCAGAATAGACACGAACCAATGTGTGGGGGCTACGTCCCACAAGTCAGCTATTGGGGTTTGCGTCCCAAAGCGTCACGCCTCTAAAGCGCACTTTCTCCAAAAGAAATGATATATTAATCCATCCCCTCCCCTTCTTCTCATCGCCTCTTATAGTCTCTTCAAACTTATCCGACCACTAGAAAGTGGACTAAGGAGCGCTTAAGACATAATTATAATAATTCCTTTATAAGAGGCCAAGTGCATAGAAAATCGTGACTTTTTCCAAATTAACCAAGATCTGTCCACCGAAAGGTTCTGACTTATGAACGAAATATTTAGGAAAGTCCGAGACCTTTCCAATGAGCTATTATACCCCAGTGCACGCATCCAAATGAAGCCAGAAAACCCTTATAACCCCAAATTGGCTATAAACTTAGCCTTATTTAAATAAAAGATGGAAACTTAGGTAATATTAAAAATATAACCCAAGTAACCAAAAATCGCCCAACTGACATCCCGAACCAATGAAACAACTTGTCACCTATCTGTGACTGAAGTCGGAAATCAAGGAACCACTGGCAGTCTCATCCCTAAAATCTAGGGATGCTCCTAAAATCTAGGGAACAAGCCCTATCTCTCTGAAACTGAACCCAAAGAGTAAACTCATAGAGTCCCAACCCTGGGCCTGACCATACCTCCTAAACAGAAGGAATAACCTCCGTAAATGTAAGAACTGCCTCCCAAGAACAAGGAATGTCTCCCAACTGATCAATAACCGCCAGAACACCAAGTTCCCGACACTGAATAACCAAACTGGGTCTCTGTACAACCCTGTCAACCTACAAGACCCCATAATAGGTTGACTCACACGTCACTGCTAGACTGGGCTAGAGTGGAGACATGACAGTCCTCCCCTCTCGGAGATGCTTGCCCTCAAGCAACTGTAATGCTGGATGCTGTAAAATGCTCTCTCCCTCCCAGGTGGCATCCTCTATGGGAAGATCTCTCCATCGAACCAAATACTCTTGAATCACCCGTCTCCTCAGTTGCCGTTCCCTTACTTCAAGAATCTCATCAGGAACCAAAATCAATTTACCTTCCTCATCCATAGGAGGTAACTCGGGCGAAACTGTTATATTCTGTCCAAGGGCCCTTTTTAGGCGAGATACATGAAATACATATTGAATTCTGCTGCCTGTCGGTAACTCAATCTCATATGCAACCTCTCCTACTCGTCTGAGCACCATGTATGGACCATAGAAACGTGGTTTGAGCTTTTCAGCTCCCCCTTTTTTAAGGGTGCTCTATCGATATGGTTGTAAGCGCAAAAAGACCATATCATCCACCTCAAATGCTCTCTCAATCCGGTGTCTGTCAGCGTACATCTTTTGCTGATTTTGGGCCTGCTGTAAATTCTCTCTAAGAGATCTCATGACATCCTTGTTCTCCTGTAACCAATCCTGAGCCAAGGGAACTCTACTGTCGCCAAGCGCCAAATCAGTGAAAGATAATGCCTCATATCCATAGAGAGCTCTGAAAGGCGTCATGCCAATGGACATATGGTGTGAGGTATTATAACAATACTCGCCCAAATACAACCAACGTACCCATGCCTTTTGCTGCCCTGACACATAGTTACGCAAATATCCCTCAACCCACTTATTGACTATTTCGGTCTGCCCATCCGTTTGAGGGTGGTAACTAGTACTAGGTGTCAACATGGTGCCTGCAAGCCTGAAAAGTACCTGCCAAAAGGAACTCATGAATCTGCTATCCCTGTCACTCACAATGGTCTTGGGAAGACCGTGGAGTCTAAACACTTCTCTGAAAAATAACTCAGCCACCTGTGATGCTGTAAAATCTAGTGCAATGGGAAAGAAGTGGGCATACTTTGTTAACCTATCCACAACCACATAAATACAATCTTTCCCCTGAACCCGAGGAAGACCTGTAATGAAATCCATGGAAATCCCTGTCCACTTCTGTTCCGGAATAGGTAAGCGCTGCAATAATCCCGCAGGGTAAGTATGCTCCGACTTGTTCTGTTGACAAGTCACACACTCCCGAACATGCCTCAAAACATCATCTTTGAGACCCTTCCAGGGGAATCTCTCTCGAATCGCCCTATAAGTTTTCACATATCCTGGATGTCCTGCCATAGGAGTATCATGATGAGCCTGCAAAATTTGTTCCTTCAACTGCGAACCTGGAACAAGATAAACCCTGCCTTTGTAGTAGATGATGTCATCTACCACACTATATCTGTCATCCACTACCACACCCTCCATGATCTCACAAGCATACTGATTCTTGGAATACTCAACTAAAAGTTGAGCCTTCCAATCCGTGGAAATCTCGCTCAATGAGCAAAGGGCAGCCAATGAAGGTTTCCTAGAGAGCGCATCAGCCACAATATTATTCTTACCTTTTATGAATTCGATATCGAAATCATAAGCCTGAATTTTGCTAATCCATTTTTGCTGTCTATCATTGAGCTCCTTCTGATTTAGGAAATATTTCAGACTATTGTGGTCAGTTCTTACCACAAATTTGCTGCCAACAAGATATTGTCTGAACTTGGCCAACGCATGCATGATAGCCAACATTTCCTTGTCATAAGTAGAGCACAACCTTTCATTATTTTGCAACTTTCTACTCTCATAGGCAATAGGATGTTTGTTTTGCATCAACACAGCTCCTATACCCAATCCCGAAGCATCACACTCAAGGACAAATGGCTGCGAAAAATTGGGTAGTGCCAAAACAGGACAAGTGCTCATAACCTCCTTGAGTCTATCAAAGACCCCTTGTGCAAGTTCTGTCCATCTGAAGGCTCCTTTCTTAGTAAGATCTGTCAAAGGTGTTGCCAACTAAGAGAACCCCTTAACAAATCTTCTATAATAAGCACACGACCCAAGGAATCCACGTAACTCGGTAATGTTCTGAGGGACGGGCCAATTCTGAATCGCCTGAATCTTCTCCTCATGCACCTTAACCCCATCAGCACTGATCACATGTCCCAAATATAGCACCTCCCTCAATCCAAACTCACATTTGGAGAGCTTAGCAAATAGAGACTGGTCCTCCATTATGCTAAGTACCTCCGCAAGATGTCGAAGATGATCCTCCCAGGTATCACTGTAAATTAATATATCATCAAAGAATACTAGAACCGACTTCCTCAACTGCTTGTTGAAGATATGGTTCATACAGGACTGGAAGGTAGCTGGTGCATTGGTAAGGCCAGATGGCATTACTAGGAACTCATAGTGCCCATAGTGACATCGGAAAGCAGTCTTGTGTACATCCTCTGCTCGTACACGAATCTGATGGTAACCAGAACGAAGATCAATCTTAGAGAAATATAAAGCCCCATGGAGTTCATCCAACAACTCATCTATGCGCGGAATAGGATATCTGTTTTTGATTGTTTTCTTGTTCAAAGCTCTGTAATCAGCACACATCCTTAGAGTCCCATCCTTCTTCTTAACCAACACTACAGAAGAAGCAAAGGGGCTGGAACTAGGCCGAATGAACCCCATATCCAACAATTCATGAATAGTTTTCTCAATTTCATCCTTATAAGCTCTAGGATGACGATATGGAGTAGTAATCACTGGCTTTGCTCCCTCCTGCAATTCTATTCCATGCTCAAAACCTCTATCTGGTGGCACTCCAGGAGGTATATCACCAAATACTCTACCATGACGATCCATCACTGACTGAATGTCTACATGAAACACACGGCCGTCCTGAGGTGTGGGTGTTTTGGGCTTAACCAAACAATGCGTAGCCCATAGTACATCATTATGCCTAAGGATAGTTTCCATCCTACGAGAATTCACCTCTCTAGGTCCACCATCTGAAGCTGCCCTCAAAATCACCTTCTTCCCTCCAGAAAGAAACTCTAATTGCATACGGTGGTGATCAATAATGTAACGTCCAATACCCTGTAACCACTGCATGCCCAAAACCACATCATAATTCTCTATAGGAAGCACATAAAAATCATCAGTCAAAGTATGGTCCCCAATCTGAATACTGAGCTGCGGAATCCGTTTGGTACAACTCAAAATTGCACCATCAGCAACCTTCACTCCAAAACCGCCAAACTCCTCATACTGTAAACCACGCATCTGAACTAATTTTTGATCAATAAAGTTATGCGTAGCACCTGTGTCTACCAGGCTAGCGACCCGCTTACCCTTAAGTGTACCTTTCAATCTGAAGGCGTGAAACTTAGGATAACTGGAGAGGGTGGCCATGGCTACTTTGGCTGACGCCAAAGGCTCAGGGGTGTCTAACTCCAACTGTGTCTGAACCTGCTCAATATCTTCTGTATTATCCTCAATATCAGTATCAGGGACCTCCTCATCCCCTAACTCAGAAGTTACCTCAATCAAATGAACCTTTCCTTTGCCCATGCAACGGTGTCCTGGTTCCCATGGATCTTTGCAAGAAAAACATAACTTTTTCCTTCTTAATTCATTCCTCGTCTCCTGATTCTTCCAAGGGATTTTAGATGAAGTCCCTCCTTTGTTTTGTGATGTATTGGCTTTCTGTGTAGGCCGTGAATCTCTAAATGGTTTCTTATCTGCCTGATAAGAAGTGGGGACAATATCCAATCTCAATGTCACCTCGATAGCCTCTTTAAGAGTTGCTGGTTGGAAAGCACGAACCAGGCCCTTAAGTCTGTCATGTAATTCCTCAATAAATAACATCACGCTCCGTCTCTGTGGCATGTCAGGGACCATGACCGCAATATGCTGAAACTCATTAATATAAGCTTCTGCGTGACCACTCTGTCTAAGATGAGCCAACTCCCTGTAGTAAAGTTCTGTATCCTTACGGTCAAACCGTGCAATGAGTCGCTCAGTGAACTCAGCATAGGAGTGAACAAAGGCGTGATCCTGGGTGACCAAACCATGGTGCCACCAATCATATGCAACCCCCTCTAAGTGTAACACAGCAAACTGAATAGCCTCACGCTCAGGCATGGGCCTCAAGGAAAGATATATGTCCAGCTTGTGGACCCAAGCTCTTGCACTAGTGTCACCAGAACCATTATATGAAGCCAATGTAATCTTTCCAGTAGCTCTATTGAGGTCATGATTCTGCTGCTGCTGTGGTGGTCTATTACCCAGATCTCCCTTGAACCTGGCTGCATCTCTACGCTGTGCACAATACTGAGGAAGAGGAAAGACGTCCCGAACCTCAGGAGGTAGAGCTCTCCACTCAGCTGTGACCGCCAAAACTGACTCCTGAAATCCAACCTCTGGTGGTTCCATCTGCGCTGGCTGTTCTCCTGGTATGAATTGGGGTAGCAATGGCCTATTCGGAGTAGGCGTATGATGGCGATGCCTCCTACTGGACTGAACGGAGCTCCCCGCCGAAGAGTGGGAATGATGGCTGCGTTGACTTCTCGCTACTGAAACAGATCTACTGTGCTTGCCTCTATGTCTATCCATCTCCAACTTCTCCAAGGTATCCTGTAATCGGTCTAAGGTCTGAGCAATCCTGCGCTGAGTAGTGATGAGAGTCCTCATCATCTCTCTCTCTACCTCATCCTGATTCCTCTGAACATCCCTCTGTTCTTCTGCCATAAAGGCCCCTGTTCTGTCCCAAACTCCCGCTCGTACTGAGCTCTTCTGCGTGTATAATATATGTTTAAATCAGCTCTTCTCGGATGCATAGAAAACAAATTCACTGAACCCCTCAGGCTGGCAGGACAGAAGCTCTGATACCACTGAAAGATCCCTGATGGATCTTTTCTATTGGACTGCTGTAATTTTTGTATTTTTTTTCTTTTCTAATGTGTTTTACTTTGTTTTTGGTTTTTTTGATAAATTTTGCAACAAGAAAATAATTGAAAGGCAAATGCATAAACAGCCTATGGAAATTAAACCTAGTTACAACTAAATCCAGATTCGAATGAACAGAATTTATAAAAATTTAATTCAATAACTAGCTGATTACAGACTGCCAATAATTCAGGTGGAAGACAATGTTAAACAGCCAACCTGAATCGCTGTATATTCACAAATCTAGAATAGAAGGGCGGCCAGCTAGTTGATTCTTGATAGATGCGCTATGGTGATGAAAATAGCTGTCAAGTACAGCCGTACGGATTCATATTCTGTCAGGTACAACAATGCCAAAAGAGTCTTCCCAACCTGAAGTCACACCTTTTTGACTGCTGCGTTCTGCCAAAGCACAGTCCAACACCTTGCCAAGGGAAAATAGACAATCTCCACAGTCCAGAATAGACACAAACCAATGTGTGGGGGCTATGTCCCACAAGTCAGCTATTGGGGTTTGCGTCCCAAAGCTTCACGCCTCCAAAGCGCACTTTCTCCAAAAGAAATGATATATTAATCAATGCCCCTTCCCTTCTTCTCATCGCCTATTATAGTCTCTTCAAACTTATCCGACCACTAGAAAGTGGACCAAAGAGCACTTAAGACATAATTAGAATAATTCCTTTATAAGAGGCCAAGTGCATAGAAGATCGTGACTTTTTTCCAAATTAACCAAGATCCGTCCATCGAAAGGTTCTGACTTATGAACGAAATATTTAGGAAAGTTCGAGACCTTTCCAACGAGCTATTATACCCTAGTGCACGCATCCAAATGAAGCCAGAAAACCCTTATAACCCCAAATTGGCTATAAACTTAGCCTTATTTAAATAAAAGACGGAAACTTAGGTAATATTAAAAATATAACCCAAGTAACCAAAAATTGCCCAACTGGCATCCCGAACCAACGAAACAACTTGTCACCTATCTGTGACTGAAATCAAAAATCAAGGAACCACTGGCAGTCTCATCCCTAAAATCTAGGGATGCTCCTAAAATCTAGGGAACAAGCCCTATCTCTCTGAAACTGAACCCAAAGAGTAAACTCATAGAGTCCCAACCCTGGGCCTGACCATACCTCCAAAAAAGAATGAATAACCTCCGTAAATGTAGGAACCACCTCCCAAGAACAAGGAATGTCTCCCAACTGATCAATAACCGCCAGAAACACCAAGTCCCCGACACTGAATAACCAAACTGGGTCTCTGTACAACCCTGTCAACCTACAAGACCCCATAATAGGCTGACTCACACGTCACTGCTAGACTGGGCTAGAGTGGGAACATGACACCTACTTTGTCTCTTTCTTTATGTGGTTCAAAATATCAATGTTACGAGTGGATTTTTTCTGTGGTATTTGCTGCATTGATTTTGATATCAGAGCGAGTTGTGCATTATTGATTAGAGATAATGAGGATCCCCGTCCGTCGCCCTCCGCCTTCCCCCCCCAAAAAAAAAGAAAAAAAGAAAAAAGACAAAAAAAAAGAGATAAGTTAAAGGGAGCTGCTCACTCGAAGCAAGTTGTAAACCTTACTACAGGGGCAGAAGAGGTGATCCCTTAGCTCAAGCAATAGATCTCCACCTCAAGGAACCGCCGCGTGGTAGGGAAGTAAAAAAAAATAAAATGGAGAAAACCCCTTTTTTGTATTATGAAAGAAAGAAGAGGCAGATCCTTTTGAATGATTGTATGCAGATGTAGATAAGATGCGAGAAAGAAGTGATTTGAAGTTTGTGCCCGAGAAAAAATCAAACTTAGAGAATTATTCAGGGATTTGAAATCTTTGATTGACTAACAAGCGTAGAGCGACAAATCTATGTTCAAGGGATTGTGTCTTCCATTCCAACCACTAAGTCCATCAATCATTCCTATGTCTAGTGAATGTTCAAAGGGACAAGAAATTAGAAGGTTCAGTTATAGCAGGAAGTTCAAAATAAGTTTACAGAGATAATCAAAGCGCAAATTTTTGTCAAGTTATGGACGCAAATTTTTACAATCTTACCATTTAACTAAGTGCTAATAGCTTAGAAGAGCCAACATAGGATCTTCATTGGTCTTGACCACGTTTAAATGGAATTACTTACTCTTCACTCAAAGAAGCTCATTAGAAGGGCTTAAAAGTTGGATCAAAGTTGTTTAATTTTGATCTGTAATTAATATATGCATTCCATAACTAATTCACCAACATGAATCTTACTCTATATGAAAACAATTTGCTTGATTTGCTTATTGTTCCCTTTTGTGTTTACTTAAGAATATAGTAAACTTGTGCTTAAAAATGAGTTGCTTAAATGCTGTAACTAATATAAATTGTTGTATGCAAGAAATGAAACAAGAAAGAATCGTAAACATACAAAAAATAGAGCTCAACATAAGGGATTTTACCTTGGAGAAACCCAATGTGAGAAAACTCTAGAAGAGTAAGGCCTTCCCTTCTCTTGCCACTATCTCCTTACAATATAACAAGCTTATTGCGTTCTTGAGGCTTTCAAAGACACCAACAACATATCAACAACATCCTTACAACTTGCTATGCTTTGCAACTTGCTTCAATGCACACTTTCCAATTGCACTTTCATGTTACAACTCCCATTGTAATGCCTCCTTTGTACCAAGTCAACATGTGTGGGACCCACGAGTCCATTTTTATACTTCTTGATGGGCGAGGGGTGATTGTTAGAGAAGTATATACTGGTGAGGATTGGTTTTGTTCATTTGTCCTTGGCATTTTAAGAGTTTTGGGCCGTTTCCTATATTTTAGGGACATTTTCTAAATTTTAGGTCAGTTGGAAGTAGTTGCCTCACCATTAGTTTCATCATGGGGGATTTACCTTAAAGGGGCCTTTTTACTGTTGACATTGTTCATGCTTTTGGATATTTTTAAGTCCACGTGTTTGTTATAAATGCTATGTCAAAAACTTATTCCTATTTCTTAGGGGCTTTTGGAGGGCTATGGGAATATTACTATGTCATGTAGCCTATCGTTGGATACGTGTGTGAGTCAACTATTCATAATGCTTTATCTTAGGTCTTTTAGGTAAGTAGTTCTCAAGCTATAATTGATTTATTGATGAGAGGTTAGGGTTTATTGACTACTTGTCATTTTAATGTTATTACACTAGCGCCGTGTGATGTGGTACTTGATTATTAAGTGATATAAGTGTCATATCAAATAAAAATAATCTTTATTATTTGACACTAAGGCTAGGCGACTAGGGTTGGGAGCATGTCAATGAATAAATAGAGGTTGCCCAACCTTGAGAGGGGGAATCTATGCTCATTTCACATATTTTCAGACATAGAGTGGGCGACTACAGTAGGCTAAGCTCATCCATAGATTCAGGGACGAAAACCATTGGATCCAAAGATCAAAGGGCGAAACTCTTCAGGTTTCTTGTGGGCAATCTCATCCAGAGATTGCATTGGACTGAAAGCATTCTTTTTTTATTGGCAATCTAATAGGCTACTAGAACAACATTAGACAACAACATCAATTCTCATTCTGGAAAGATCTTCTGTGAGATGCTTGATTTCTAATTAGTTGCATACTATTATTATTTCTTTATAGATGCATTCCAACAGATTTTTATAAATAAAAAATAGATAGAGGTCATAACGGTGGTATTAGAGTCAATTTCCTGTTACCTTGTGAACCATGGACAGACATGAGAGAAATCTGACGGATGAGGAAATGGCAGATCTATTTCATAATACTTTGATAGATATTCAAAGGGGTCAAGAAAGCATAACAAACCTAATGACATAAATGTTATAGTTTCAGAGTAACTTGCCCATTGCCATTCCTTTGCAAAATCTAGACCCTTCTAATACATTTCAAAGAGGGGGAAACTCAACTTCACATAGTCGACCAACTATGTAAGGTCCTTTTTTGGCCTGAAACCAAACAAAAATGGTATGTCGTAAATCCCAACTTAGACCCACAAATTATTAGAAAAATCAGAATTTAATTAAATTGAAATTTATTGCAATATTTTCTCATAAACTGCAAATTGTCCAAAGACCTAGGCGACTAGGGTTTGGGGCTAATTTATACCTCAAAACTGCTCCAAAAATTAAGAAATTAAATTTGTAGATGGATAAAAATATTCCAAACACGATTCCACAATCAGATTTGCAAAAATCTTATTTTTTGATTTTATATGACAAAAATAACAAATGAAACTTGTAAATTTCACAACTTACAAAATACTCAGAATTTCTGAACAAATGATAGCTTGAACCGAAGATAAAAATGTGCTCTTTCAAATGAAATAATAATTAGAATTTTTCCTTGGGTGGAAGTCAAGCCCTAGAAAAATAGAAATATGCAAATGAACAAAAAATTATTGCCCTTGAATCTTCTTAAAAGATCCTTATCAAATTAGCAAACAACAAATCAACTTAGCACATTTGTAATTTCTGAAGTGAAATTGCCTCTTCAAGATCTCCTTGGAACTCCAAGTGTCTTGATTCAAGATTGAAACTCCAATAACCTGAAAATAAGACTGATTGACAAAAAGATGATCTTCAAATATCTCAAGCCCTGATTTATAATTCCTCCAAGTTGGGTGAGCCACTTTTGGGGGTTTATTAATAAAGATAGACCTCTTTTAGCCACTTGGGTCTTTCCCAAGTGTGGCGTCCACTTTTGGGTCCCTTTCTTTATGTCCAAAGTCATTAAGGACTTTTAATTGAGGGTCAAGTCCTCATGAAAGTGTTTTATTTTATTATCTAATTTACACATCATAATATAGTAATTAAAATTACTTGAAGAGCAATTAAATAATAAATTACAATTAATAATTAAGAACACTGTTTTTTAATTTCAAATGATTAAAATCGCTCTCTAGCAATATCCTAAATTATTACAAATATTCCTCTTCATTCCTCCCTTAGTCCATGGGAAATAAAATAAGCTAAAGGTCTTCAAAAAATTGATCAAAAGTCAACCCCCTAGAAAAGGGGACCTTATAGTCCTCCCTTCCCAAATTTGCTTGCCCTCAAGCAAACTCAAGCTCATATGTCCAAGTGCCATGTTCAAGAGAGAAGACATGGTGTAGTGCTCCCAAAGCCTTGACCCGGTGCCGGTCAAATGAGAGATCTTTTGCCAATCCAAGCTCATGCTTCCGAAGTGCCTTGGCCATTTCAAAATTCTTGCAACCGTCTTCCTCCTTGTTTTTAATCCTGCACATGAAGCAAACACATTAGATAAAGCATGAGTGTTTAGTAACACTTTTGTCATTCCTTCCTTGTGTTTCATTGGCATGACCAACTCATGAATTCTTTTGCCCCATAAACTGCTGTAATTCCTTTCTCTTGCCCTCAAAGCCATCATAAGAGTGGCTGGAAATGCACTTGAACTGGCACAAAATTCCCCCCAATTGATAGGGACTGGAAAGAATATTTTCCTAGTGTCAAGGTACCACCAAGGAAGTGTGAAAAAAAGAAGAAACAAACTGAAAATGCAAAAAACAGCAGTCTCCAACCTTATGCTAACATCGCCCATGATTATGCAAGCTGCCCCTTTGGAAAAATAGTACAAAACTAATTGTATGAGGGCTGTAGCATGACTGTAACAAGTGTAAAACAGCGAACATTGGGTACTTGGTGCCAAAGCATAGTGAATCCTTTCATGCCAAACCATATGCAAGATATTCTCCTTCGTTCCTATGATGTTATACTGAATTTTCAGACATGAAAACTGATTTGCAAGGGCTGGAAATATCATGTTAGCAACCTCAAACCACAAAGAACTCTTTCCCATGATTGAATATACCTGTAAGCCCATTTGTATGAGGGCAAAAGAAGTCATGTGATGGCTGGAAATAGAGATGACAACAATACTAACACTCAGATTTATCTTTGTCCCCGTTATTTTACCTTCACCTTTTGATGGTAGGATACTTTTATTACTTGTTTTGGTGTTCCCCGCCATTGGCCTCCTCCACACATCATGTTAACTCGCTGAAACTTCATCCAACTCTCAAAATTACAGCTGTGCAAAACTGAAAATATACAAACCGGCAGTATAGAAATGAAGTCACATATAGAAATATGACAAAGCCAAGCAAAATTCCGCCATGTGATTGACGTAGAGGTAGTAGGCAGCCATGCCAGGTTGAAAAATGGAACAAAAAGGTGGCTGTAACATGATGTTTTCTTCCTCAATCTCATCCCGTTAGTGGCTGGAAATCCACTTGTATTTGCACAACATGCCCAAGAATGAACAACAAACCGCATATTACTTGCCACTCATATACTTTCCATGAAAAAAATCATGTCATCATACGAAAGTAGTAACCATCGATGGAGCGAGTTTTTTCTGTACTTATCCTTGAGCATATGATGGCTGGAAACTCCCAACTATTTGCCCAACTCATTGCAAGAATGCTAAGAGATGGTAACCACAATTTTCATTTATCAATTTTTACCCTTGTGACCAAAATCAGCAACAATAGCAAACTGAAAATGTCAAAAACAACCTGAATATCCTCACAATTAAATGGTTTTTCTGAATTTTCTAAATTGTTGCTTTCCCACCAACAAACATTCTTTTCAACAACATTAGCAACTTGCTTTTTCACATACTTGGTTGTACATAAACCTTTCCAATTAGTTGTAATGCTAGAAAGATCATAGAGACATGCTCCTTGTCTAAAACTGAATTGTTGTGCTTCAAATTACCACTCTTTGCAGCACGAATGTCAAATGAAATTTGAAAATTACTCATGGAAATGAAAGCAACTTCACAAGGACCAATTGTTTTTTTACCTCATATCTCAATGTGCACCCATCTCCAATCTTGACCATATATGAGTGGGCCCTTGATGTGACATTAAATCTGAAATTGTTGACAAAGACGGCATGAGGTGTCTTACTACAATTTTGAATCTCTCTATTGTTGCCCACTCTCCATTTAGTGTCCATTTAGTGTCCTTGATTTTATCTTCTATGTTAGCAAAATCCTCATGAAGATCAACATAATGCCGAGACAAAGTATGGTGATGATACAAAAAATCTTTGCTATGAAGATAATAAACTTGCTTACCCTCAATGGCTGCCATAGAAAGTTTACCAATCAGGAAATCAACGTTAGTACCTTGTAAGGCACTTTTCCCTCTTACCCTTGGATTTCCGAAAGTCAAACCATGCATGCGACGCTTCTTGTTCATCATATATAATTCTGAATTTTTACTTACTCTCATGAAATCAGCCTATAAAGATTCAAAATCAGAATTGTCAACTTGGGTAAAATGCAAAACATTACCTGGATCCCATACTTTAGAGTGCCCATAGAAGTGCCCTTGAACCACAAAATCTTCTTGTCTCATTGTGTAGACCAAACCCCTCATTTTCTCATTGTTCTTTGCATGTTTCTTATGAAAATCACCTCGGAAATCAGCCTCACATGCTTCTTGCTTTGAAGCCACCTTCAGTAACATGGAATCATGAGGAAAATAGATTTCATACTCCCTTTATATTGCTGTTCCGGAAAGGACAACAAGCTGAATATGATCATCTCCATGTAGAATGGGTGCTTCAATCATCAAATTTTCCTCAACATATAGATCTGATTTTGCTTCCTCCATGATTCCATTTTCTGTCATTTCACTATTATGAACGCAATCGTTAGAAGGCAAATAAATATCTTTAATCACTAAAATATCTTTACCTTAGACTTGCATGGTGGATTCCTCAAGGAGTTGTTCTTTCTCCCATACAGCGCTAATTTTTCTTCTTGTGTAGCTCGTGATTTAGGTTGGGGCATAAATATACCCATGAACTCTGCAAATGATAGGCCATCACGAATTTTAGTTGGAAGATCCCTATACTCCTTATAGCTGGCCTCAATGTAGTCAATTATAGAACCCATCTCTTAATTCTCTTTCTTGTTGTGCATTCAATCTTGTAAACCCACACAAACTGGCAAGATTATGGCTTTGATACCACTGTAAGGTCCTTTTTGTGCTGAAACCAAACAAAAAGGGTATGTCATAAATTCCAACTTAGACCCACAAATTATTAGAAAAAAATCAGAATTCCATTAAACTGAAATTTAATTGCAATATTTTTCCATAAACTGCAAATTGCCCAAAGACCCAGGTGACTAGGGTTTGGGGTTGATTTATGCCTCAAAATTGTTCTAAAAATTACGAAATTAAATCTATAGATGGATAAAAATATTCTAAACACGATTCCACAATCATATTTGTCAAAATCTTATTTTTTGATTTTATATGACAAAAATAACAGCGAAAACTTGTAAATTTCACTTGCAAAATACTCAGAATTTTTGAACAAATGATAGCTTGAACTGAAGATAAAAATGTGCTCTTTCAAATGAAACAATAATTAAAATTTTCCCTTGGGTGGAAGTCACCTAAATCTAAAATCCAAATCTGAAACTGTGTAGTCAAACCCTAGAAAAATAGAACTATGCAAATGAACAAAATCATGCGCTTGGATTTTCTTCAAAGATCCTCTTCAAATCCGCAAACAACAAATCAACTGAGCACACTTGCAATTTTTGAAGTGAAATTGCCTTTTAAGATCTCCTTGGAACTCCAAGATCCTTGATTCAAGATTGGAACTCCAATAACCTGAAAATAAGATTGATTGACAAAAGAATGATCTTCAAATGTCTTAAGCCTTGATTTTATAATTCCTCCAAGGCGGGTGAACCACTCATGGGGGTTTATTAACAAAGATAGACTTCTTTTAGCCACTTGGGTCTTCCCCAAGTGTGGCGTCCACTTTTTGGCCCCTTCCTTTATGTCCAAAGTCATTAAGGACTTTTAATTGAGGGTCAAGACCTCATGAAAGTGCCCTAATTTATTATCTAATTTACACATAATATAGTAATTAAAATTACTTGAAGAGCAATTAAATAATAAATTACAAGAAAACATTCAAGAACGTGTCCCATTCCTAGGATTGATGAGCTTATCGATGAGTTGCATGGAGGCGTCTATTTTTCAAAAATTGACTTGAGGTTCTACCATCATTAGATCCGTTTACAAGTTATTATTGTACAGGTGTAGGTCTGACCATCACTATTGTACAGGTGTAGGTAACCTGCATCATGTTTAATTTTGTGTTTTAAACAAAAACGGGAGGCTTTTAAACCCCTAAATGTGTCCGTGCCAAAACACTGGACAAGAAGTATATCAGCTCTTCCCGATAGTAGCAATAGAAATGTGGAAACTATAGAAACTGAATATTTCCAGGTTATGTGCATCAAAAAAGCATTGCAACTTACTAGTTTTTGAGCGCCAAACCAAAGATTTGGTAAAATAATTCAAAAGTAAGTTTCTAGGAGAGTGTTGCGATCATTTTATTTTATCTGCAAGCTATGAAAGGTATCATTCAGTGTTGTTTTTCAGACTACTATGGTTATAGTGTGTTTTTTTGCTTATATATTAACTGTTCTCTTTTATTGCAGTAAAAGAAAAGAGGTGGGTGGAATTTAAAAATGACTCAGACCCTACTAGCTTGCCAGGTCAACTGTGAGACCCATTCTTTTAATTTTCTTATTTCTTTCCTCAAAAAGTTTCTAAATAAGAATTTATTTGCTGCTTTCTGATGAAATCCCATTTTGCAGTTCTTTGGGTTACTGTTTAACTTGATTGCTGGACAGTTTGTTCTCTCTCTCTCGTTTGCTTAGACTCACCATGTGAGGTCACAATTCAAATAATGCACAAGAAAGCCTCAAATTTTAGAGTATCTATATTTTCAAAGTTCATAAAATTGTGTCATTCTGAAAGAATTTCTAAGTCAAAATACCCTCTGTTATTATTGGTTGGAAAAATTGGAGGTTTTGTACATGTACTACATGTATCAATGTTCTTCCGTGACTGATTTTGCCTTTAGTCAAAGTCTTTTGTAACCCGTCGGAGAAGTTGAAGTTTACAATTCAAAGAATGCACAAGAAAGTCTCATATGTGGAAACTGCCTTCCTTCTATTGTGTTGCACCTAAAATTTGTCTCAAATTTTAAGAGTACCTATATTTTAGAAGTGCATAAAATTGTGTTGTTTTGAAAAAAAGTTCTATGTCAAAATCCCCTTCATTAGTAATGGTCAGAAAATCAAAAGCTTTGTACATGTATTACACATACTAGTGTTTCTCTATGCCCGATTTTGCCTTTAGTCAAAGTCCTTTGTAACCTGTCAGAGAAGTGGGAATTTATTTACTTGAATTACATGTCTTGAAAACCCACCTTTCCTGAATTTTTTGTATCTAATGTTAATTGTTGGAGTTCTCAGAATTTTTATACTAGTGCGCTCATGTGTAATGGTGTCATCGGTGTTCAGATATCCCGACTCATTCCTTTGTAAAGTTCATTTTCATGTCTTTTGTTGATCTCAAACTTTGGTTGCAAGTCTGCTTATGAGCGACTTTGTAACAAATTTCTGATTCCCCTGGTTGGAGCTTAAGGATGACTTGTTATATTCAAATTATCGAACTTTTCTAAGATTCAAGACACAAGTACGCTTGTGAGCTTATATGTCTCAATGCCCTAAAAACATCAATCAAGTTAAAATAAGACTCCCTTGCAATGTTATTCATCAATTGTTTTGGACTTTTAATACATATTCCCTTACGAGCTCATGTCTTAGAGTCTCTATTCTCCCTTCTCATTTCAAAATATGTGATATCTTTTGGGGTTTTTGGAGTTTCATTCCTCATCATCTCAAATGTCTTGGATGTAATCGACCCCTTACTTATCTGCTCCCTACCACTCTAGACATCCCTTTCGCCTTGCATGGCCCTTTTCCCTCTGTTTCATCTGCTAAAGCTTATAAAACCCTCGTTTTCATTGTCATTTTCTTTTCATCTCTTCTTCCACTCATCCTCCTTATGCTCCACAATTTCCTAGGGTTTTCATTCCTTCCATTTGTTGCCATATCTCCCCCATGCATCTTGAGAAAGATTGTATAGGTTGCTAGAGCATTCCAAAAGCACAATTTGTATCTTCTTCTAGTGATTCCTCACCTCCATTATAGTTTGTGTTTGAAGAATTGTGTCATCATCGATTTCTTGCAGAAGATTCGTATGAGCTTAGCGCCTCCTGGTTTTGTGCCTTGCAGATTGCCTAGGGTTTCTTCCATCATTCATTACATTTTCTACTTCTTAGGGAGATCATGGGGGAGTTTGGTGTCATACATTCTTCCGATCGAGCAGCTTGGTCACATGGATTTTTCCACCTCAAAATAATTCTACTACCAGGATTGTTTTCTACCTTCTCCTCATAGGTACTATTATTGAGCTCAACCATGATGTTCTCCCTACTCAAAGTACTTTACATTCCTGTTTTTCCACCTCATTATAATTTCTTCCAAGGAGCTCAACTTTTAAATTCTTTAGCTTTTATGTGTTCTACTTATCCCAAGTCCCCCATGAAATACAAGTATAAAGGGATAGTACACCATCCAACATTGACTTTGACATTAAGGGCTTTTTTTACAAAAGGGACATGTTGACTTGGGTGATGTTTAAGCTCGTTTGTGGTGAAAAGATGGAAGAGTTATGGATACCCGACTTTTTGATAGCATAATTGTACAAGTTACTAGATTCCTCGTCTCTATTTAGTGCCTTGATCTTGTTCTTGCATGCACGAATAATTATAAACTAGGAATGCTATGTTCAAACTTTGTCTAGTGAGGTGGCGATATGGGGTCCAGGAAGAAATCCGATGGACAACCTCACTTAATAGATTAAATGGGTTATTGTGGAAGTGCATATTTAATGGTAGAGGCCGAAAGATATATTAGAGTGTAGTAAGAAAAGGTAAAGAGAAAAGAAGAAAATGGACACCATATTAGAACTATAATTACAAAGTTGTATTATGCAAGGTTTTGTACAAGATCCGAGAGGTCAGATTTGTGATGTCTACATCTTTCCTGGTCTATCTTTATATCACTAACTTCCTACAAAGTATAGAAGAATGTATTAATAATATAATATACAATTGAGCTGTTTCTAGAGCTGATATTGCTTTCTTACAGCGTATAAAATTACCATATTTGAGAATCTATCAACTAATACTCAAATACAATCATTACCATGATCAATAGTAGGGTAGCCTAATAGAAAGCCCATGGAAACGGATTCCCATGATCTCGTTGGACCAACATACGTTGGAATCGACGTAGGTGTATACATACCTTGCTTTTGGGTAACCAGTTTGGCAATTGCACATGCGGTTCAAGCCCTGATGTATTGGACAACATATGATATGAGGTGTGGCCAAAAGAAGTACTTCTATAACACCAAAAGGGTTTTTTCAACTCCAAAGTGCCCTGCAACCTTGTTAAAATGAGCAGCCGATTTTAATTTATGTTTCTTTGCGTCTTGTGATACACACCAGTGGCCAAGATGATATAGGAGTCCATCTTGCAAGTAGAAATATGGAACTGACTTGCCATAAAGCAACTTTTGATAGATATTTGCAAAGTTTGAGTCAAATGGATACGATTCTGACCAAGTGTTTACTTCATGTCCACATATGTCAAGTACAGTAAGAAGAGCTTGAACCAGAGGTCATTTTAAACAATCTGCTTTTGAATTGGCACTTCCCTTCTTATGCTTGATGTTCATATGGAACTACTGAAGATAAGAAGATTGTCACTCTTGTTGTAACTTGTTTTGAGTTTGCAAGAGCTGAAGTGGCTTGTGATTTGTGTGTTCACAATCTCTTTTCCCAATATGTAATGCTTCCAATCCTTACATGTTTGGACAATGGCATAAAACTCGTGGTCATATGTTGGATAGTTCCTTACTGGTCTAGTGCATGTTTCACTATGGTAAGCAACTAGGTGGCCATGTTGAGAGAGTAATGCTCCAAGTGCATAATCATATACATTAGTCTCTATCTCGAATGGTTGTTGAAGATCAGGTAACGCAAGTACTAGCGTGGAATAGAGTCTACATTTCAGTTCTTCAAATGGTTTATGCTATGCGGATTAGCAAATTTCTATAAGAGATTTGTACATGGTTTTTCTCGTGTGTTGGCCTCTAAACAAAGTTACCAAAGGTGTTGGAAGGTGTGTGATCATGCTTGAGAAGTTGAGCAAAGTGATCAACAATACCCACTTGTTCACGTGCATGACATTCTTCCAATTCTTTTTGTTGCCTTTATAAAGCATCTTCTATCACTTTTTGGAACATTTGTGAAGTTGTCTTTGAAGTTGATTTGTCTACCATTTGAAGATCTGAAGGTACGATGAAGGGTCACGAGTTTTGAGCCCTAGTTTCTTCTAATCAAACCTCTTATGAGTTGGTATACAAACAAAGAAGGATTTTAGATACAACTACGACACCATTGTGAGATGATATGAAATGTGTATTCTTTAATACCACTGATCTGGGTCCTGGGAGGAGACCCGGTGGACAGCCTCACTTAAAATATTAAATGAGTTTTTGTAGAAGTGTAGATTGAATGACAGAAGCTGAAAGATATATTAGATTGTAGTAAGACAAGGGAAACAGTAAAAAAGAGAATGGACACTAGATTTTGCAAAGTTGTATTATGCAAAGTTTTGTACAAGATCCAAGAGGTCGGATGTGTGATATCTATGTACTTCCTTGTCCATCTCTGTATCACTAAATTCCTCCAAAGAATAGAAGAATGTATTAATATACAACAAAGGAAGATAAAGCGTTGGTTGAACCATTACAAACTTACAAGTGTTGATAACAACCGGGTCATAATCATTAGTTTTTCATCTTTTGGTAATGCCACTGTGGTGTTGTGCGTAACAATATTGACACTGTAGTAGTTGCACGACATCGTAGAAGAGGAGTTAGGACTTCGTGATATGCACACGTGTGCTTGGGATGATGCTGAAGCTATTGGTGAAGACAAAATTGCCACATAACAACAACATGGTGTTGTGAATTGATTGAAGACTCAAATATTTCTGGATTAGGTGGTGGCTAGACTAAGTTTTTAATACATTGATGACTTCCTTTGTATTTTACCATAGGAAGAGGGTTACAATATTCTGCACAAGGAATACACAAGTTTCTTGGAACAACATCTTGATAGGTTCTCGAGTGCAATCAACAAAGCATGGACAAAATCTAGAAGACAAGGAATTCACAAATTATCCAAGGTTCTTTGCAGGAGTGATTTTCATGATGAACTTGCTGATATGATTACACTACTCAATTGAGCAGTTGTGAGCCTCGAAGCAAGACAATTTGATTCTTGGATGTATCAAATCATGTCCATTATTGGTGAGGAGAAGTAAATTGTCGATTGGGCCATCATCATCTGTAACACAATTCAAAAACAACTGAGAGCTAAATACCATTTCTATATTAATTCCTATTTGGCATATGTTGTAGTGAGAAGAATAATTTTCTTTGGGTTGATGAGGATTGGTACTTTGAACCATGATGAACTTGCTGATATGATTACACTACTCAATTGAGCAGTTGTGAGCCTCGAAGCAAGACAATTTGATTCTTGGATGTATCAAATCATGTCCATGATTGGTGAGAAGTAAATTGTCGATTGGGCCACCATCATTTGTAACACAATTCAAAAACAACTGAGAGCTAAATACCATTTCTATATTAATTCCTATTTGGCATATGTTGTAGTGAGAAGAATAATTTTCTTTGGGTTGATGAGGATTGGTACTTTGAGCCCAACAAACTATGTTTATAAATTCTACTCACTATCAAAGATGGAGGAAGCAAAGCACTTCAATCGCATTAATGATGTCTTTGTGTTCTACATTTTGAGGGTTCATAAAGGAGATTTTAGCTAGATAATTTATGGAGTCGAGGTGATTGCCAATTTGGAAATTTGGTTTATCCAATTCCCTACTTTAATGTATAATAGGGTTTGCGGTTTTCAATGGTCGCCCTTTCTAGCTTCCTTGATATGTCAGTTATAAACTCTTGTTAATAGAAAATTGCAAACAATTGGTAAACGTTCACCAGTTTTTTTTCCTCCAAGCACAAGCCTAGAGTTCATTTTCGTATCACAATAGGACGCTACACATGCAAAAACATTGTTGCTGCGAAGTTGTTGGACAAGGAAATCTCAAAGGTATAATTTGGCCCTTTATAAAAAGAGATTGTCATTTGATAGTCGTGGAATCATTAAGGCATCTTGGGAATCACTCATAAGCATGTTCCATATCTAGAGGACTATTGAGCAGATTGCAATGATGATGCAAAAGTACAAAGGAGAGATTATGGTGGAATGACATTGGAACAAGGTAAAGTAATGAACTTGAAGAATGTCTCGAGAAAAGTCATTGATGGAGAGAAAGACATGTAATTCACATTGTAGCTTCAAAAGAAGTTTTTTCTTGAGCCTCACCTGAAGATTGACAAGTCAAACCCTGAAGGGTCTTCTATAGATGATAGGACAAAAATCGTTGTTGATCGTACATTGTTGTGGCTAAATGGAAGAACTACCAAATGCACCAAGAGGAATACTTTTGAAGGAGATGCTCCCAGAGGTCAAGAATCTCCATCAAGATCCTTCTTCACGAGGCAAAAGAATGTTGTTGCTAGTCAGGGTTCTTCCACCACAACTAATGTGCCTAGTGCAATTGGTGGAGCTAGAGGTGATGACGGTGATGATGATTTAGATAAGCACAACAAATTGATACTTCATGTAGTGGTGACACCCATCAACAATAAACAATTTTACAATCAAATCATCTAAAGGACTGTAAAAACCTCCCTTGTCTCCTTACCCTAATAGTCCTCATCCCATTTCCCCTCAAAGGTTTGACTGTAATGTCCCAGACATTTTTAAATAATTCCAGATTCACCAAAAACCCTAAGGCAAAATTAATAAAAACTGATTTTTATTGCAAAACCCTTATGACAAAAATTACAAATGTTGGAAAATGAGGAAATAATTTTTAAACCCTAAGAAAAATCTGGATTTGTTGCTAATAATGACAGTTGTATTGTAAACATTGAAGTCAGGTTTTTTAATTTATTTTTCAACACTAAAAATCATAAAAATACCAGCTGGATGTATAAATCAATTTTTGACCAATGGCATCCTAGATAGATGGAATAGACCAAATGATGGCCCTACAGACTGAAAGAAGTGACAAAACCAACTATAGGTGATGTCAGCCCTGAAATACTGCCCTTAATGTGATGCCAACCCTTGGGATGATGATGTCAGCCCTTGAGATGATGCCCTAGCTGTTGTAGATGATACCCAATGCGAAAATCCTGACAATGACACCAAAAACGTGTCCTAGCTGATAAAATTGAACTGAAAACTGCAAATCTATGACTGGGTGCACAAATGCAACTTATGGATGGAGTCACCACTGAAGATTGGAGGGTTTTCATCCCCAAATCTGGTTGCCATGGAGGGTTTTCATCCTCAAAAGCAAAAGTTGAAGCAACATCTCAAACTTTCAATTTAAAAATAGATAATGGCAAAAGATGATTTCCAGATGACCTCCCAACGCCTTTTTATAAGTTCACTTGACACTTTTCCCAAGGTAAAGCCCCAAAAGTAACTTTCCATCTTCTAATTTGACGTTGATTTGCTTTATTTGGAAAGTCACCTTTATTTATGTTTATTTATAATAATAAAGTAATATTAACTTCACTTTTTAATAAAAAGTCACTTGACAATTTAAAAATATTAGCTTTATTATTTTTACTTTATTTGTAAAAGGGGTCATGACAGTCTGCCCTTCCCAAAAATTGCTTGTCCCAAGCAATTGCAAGCCCAATTGCTTAGACTTTCCCTAAATGCCCATCTCTGTAATCCCTGTATCCCAATTCATTCTTAGGCACTTCCAATTCCATGTTCTGAGTAAACTTTGTCTCACCAAGTTGTTTGACTGTGAATTATCATGAAATTGTTCTCCATGACGGCCACAAGCATGTGCAACATTATATGTTGATTTATTTAGTGAACTATCTTCTTGACCTTTGACCACAAACAACGGATCATGAGGATGCAAACATAACAAGTTACAATTACCTTTTTATGATGTAGTTGGATTCTGTTGCACCACTCTGATCTACTTATGAATTGATAAGTTTGGATCCTCCCTTGGATTATGAAACAAAATGGCGATGGGCAAGCTTGTTTCCAACAGATCCCATGGCTAAAATGCTTACAAACAACATAGTGTAAGGAAAGTTCTTTGAATCCTGCAAACCTGAAGCTGTATGTGGCTGCTAACAGCAGCCCAAAGTTTGAAATTTTGCAAATCAGCAATTCGAAAATGATATAACAGCAGCAATGCTGAAAATCGTTTGCATGAATCATTGCTATCAACAATTTAGAGGCTGGAAATAGACAATCAATGACTGAAAATCTTTTTACAGCAGTAATAATCAGCATATCCCTATTGAGACCCTGAAAAATCAGCAACCTTGTGACTGAAAATGCTTGTAGGGCGGTAAGTGGTATAGTGCAGCAGTTGGAATCGGTGATGACAACAGTCCTAAGGCTGGAAAATCTGATAATGCAAGCCCCTGGTTTGTTCCCTTTGCCATATAACCGTAATTGGCTATTACTACCCTTGATAGATCTCGAGATATCACACGGATCCCATACTCATGTGTAGACAACCTTGAGTGAAAGGATGTACTTCTTCCATATGATGTGCTTTGAATTCTAGATAAATGACAAAGAAGTATGAATACTCATTTAGCTTATCCACAACAACATAAATGCAGTGTCTACCATGTACCTTGGGAAGACTTGTGATTAAGTCCATGAACATATTGTTCCAATCTTGATAGGGAATAAGCAATGGCTACAACCAACTTACTACGAAGACATACTCTATTTCATTTTGCTGGTAGGTGATGTACTCCTTGATGTGTTTGAGATTTTCCTCCCAAAAGCTCCACCAGGGGAATCTCTTTTATGTCTACAAATATTGTAGGATCTAGAGTGTCCCACAATTGGTGTATCATGCAGAGCTTTCAAAATCTTCTAATTTATCTCAAATTCAAGTACTGGAAAGATTATATCCTTGTTCAAAATGAGACCATTTGCTAGCACATATTTTTCATCCTTCACTTTTCCATCTAAAATGTTAGCAACGAATGTATTCTCGGCATAATCTACCATGATTGAAATCTTCCAATCACCATAAATGACATAAATTGAATAAAGAACAACCATTTTATAAAAGACATCAAAGACTACATGCTTTTTCCCTTTTATATCAACATCATAACCTTGGATTTTCCTTTCCCACCTTTGTGGTTCATCATTCAAATCATGTTGACCCAAGAAGAACTTAAAGCCATTGCAATTTGTGTCAAACACACATCTACCATAAGCCAAGTGATGTCTGAATTTCACCAAAACATGCTTGATGGCAAGAATCTCCTTGTCATAAATAGAGAAACTATTTTCTAAATCTTTTAACTTCATGCTTTCCATCTTAATGGAGTGCCATTTTTGGATTAATATGGCCTCAATACCTTCTCTTGAAACACCACATTCTACCACAAATGGTTGTGAGAATTTTCGAAATGGAAAATACAAGACATGTGATGATTACCCTCTTAAGCTTATCAAAAATTTCTAGTATTCTATACATCCATGCAAAAGCTCTTTTCTTTGTCCTGTTGGTTAAGGGTGCTGCTATATGTGAAGATCCCTTAACAAACCTTCTATCATAGCTGCATAAACTAGAGAATCTCCTCAATAGAGTTAGTGTGGTAAGGAGTGCCCAAACTAGAAAAATTTGAATCCTTTTTTGATCCCCCTCCCTGCCTTGAGCAATAACGACATGGCCCAAGTATAAAATATTTGTGACCCCAAATTGACACTTAATTCTTTTACAAATAGAGCATGTTTCTCTTAAGGATCAAATCTAGATGTCTCATATGATCCTTCCATGCTTTGCTACACATCAAATTATCATAAAAAATTATCACAACAAATTGTCTTAGCTGACCACTGAATCCCATGAATTGGAATGTAGTAGGAGCATTAGTCAAATTGAATGGTATGACTAAGAACTCAATGTGTCTAGTAAGGCATTTGAAAGTTGTCTTGTGCAGACCTCCCTTACAAACAAAGCTCTGATGGTGGCTTGATCTCAAATCAGTCTTTGAGAAATAAGGAGTAATAATGGCATGCTTACAGTGAATTTTCAACTGTATGGCATGTTAAAAACCTCTATCTGATAGCGATTCTGGGACATGTTATTAAACACCATATTATGTTGTTTTGGAAGCATTTGAATATCAACATAAAGACTGTTGCTTACCAAAAGATGAAATAGTTTGCATGCTCTTCACCACAAAACAACTTGCTGCCCAAGCAACTAGTCCTTTGTGAGAAGTCCCTTTAGCTATGACTACTCTTAGTGTTTCATCAGAGATACTTCCAAGCACCATATCTTTTCCTTTACATGTAAACTTTAGCTCCTTAGATTTGTGATTCTATACTAATTCGCCAATGGAATGAAACCCATCTATCTCCATAACCATGTTAGTTCTCATAACAGAAAATTCATTCCATACTTTATTCTCATCCATAGTAATATTAAGTTGTCTACTTATCCAGGTGCATGGAATGGTAAATCTATTTGCAACTATGATATTAAAGCCATCAAACATTTCAGCCTTCATGTGTGTCTCAATATCTTCTTTTTGTAGCTCTTTGTTTATAATACCAGGATCCCACACCATTATATATGAATGATCTTGGATTTGAGAGAAAATCTCTTTTTCCTTTTTGCACCCTTAATCTTTTCACTAATCTCTTGGTACTTCCCATGATGACAAGAGTCTTGCCACAAACTTCCGCTAAAATCAACACTTTCGTGCTTCTTGCTATAACCATGAAGATAAACAAATTGCTTATCATTAGTTGCTGATCTGAAAATTCCAACAAGCTGAAAATCAACATTAATATCCGGTGATGCACTTTTCTCATGTGCATGCCTCTCAACAAGGTCTTCTTGGAACCCAACCTCATAAACTTCTTGAATTGAAACATTCCTTTCATATTCTAAGTTATCATAAGAATGATCCAAAAGCTTATCTTCTTCTTTCAATCCCTTAGAGAAATTTGTATCAATTCTACCATACTGAAGACTCGAAAATTTGGCATTGACCAAAAAATCCTCTCCAAATTCTTGCAAATCTATTTTTCTTTCTTCATACTCCACCATTACAATTGGAGAATTCTTTCCCTTAATTTTATTTAGGTGTTGTTTTGCTTGAGTGGCTATCAACTTAGCTTCCTTAGCTCTTATTAGCTATTTATCACACCTTTTTTGCGTCCTCATTACATCCTCTGCACTTGTTTGCAATGTGGGTAGTTTCTTTTCAACCACATTCGTTGGTCCCTGTTTAGATAAAATCTCCTTACCTTTGACTTCCATGCTGAATTCCTTTTACTGCTGTGTAGATTTTTGATGTTCAAATTTTGACCTTTCCATCTTTATTTCTATCCATGCCTTTAGATCTTTATGATATTATTGCATAGCTTGCAACATCTCTAATATGGATTCTTGCACTATCCTCATGATTCACACACTAGCAAGATCACAACTTTGATACCACTGTGATGTCCCTAAATAGACATTTTTAAATAATTTCGGATTCACTGGAAACCCTAGGGCAAAATTAGTAAAAACTAATTTTTATTGCAAAACTCTTATGACAAAATTACAAATGCTGGAAAATGATGGAAATAATTTCTAAACCCTAAGAAAAATCTAGATTTATTGGTAATAATAACAACCGTATCGTAAACATTGAAATAAGTTTTTATTTATTTATTTTTCAACACTGAAAATTAGAAAAAATACCAGTTGGATGTATACATCAATTTTTTGACCAATGGCATCCCAGATAGATGGAATAGACCAAATGATGGCCCTACAAATTGAAAGAAGTGACGACAACCAACAATGGGTGATGTTAGCCCTTGAGATGATGACGCCAATCTTTGAGATGATGCCCTAGCTGTTTTAGATGATGCCCAATGTGGAAAACCTGACAATGATGCCAAAAATATTTCCTAGCTAATAAAATTGAATTGAAAACTACAAATCTCTGACTGGATGTACAAATGCAACTCTTGGATAGAGTCACTATTATAGTTTGGAGTTGCACCCTTGTGAGAGAGTTATTCAGGGTCTCCCACTTTTGGCTATAAGCATGGGAACAACCTCAGGATGTGGGTGTCCTATGGTGAGGTTGAGCCTCTAGGATTTTTAAAGAGGCTTGTTCCTCTTGGTGGATCACCTAAAACTAATGCTGAAATGAAATTTCACGAGGAAAAGGGTTAGAAGGGAGATAAGGGCTCCTAAGAGGGTTAACCAGGGGATGCACCAAAGCTAAATGGGAAAATCTCACCAGCTTGAACCCACACTGATTTTGCAGAGGACAATACCGACTTGCACAATCTCAAGATCGAGCTGGTTGCATTAGTATTTCATGGAGGAGGTTCTTGAAGCAAGGAATGCAAACAAAGAGGAGTTTTAAGATTCACTGAAAGCTCACATCAGTGGCAGAAAGAACACTAAACGAGACTTGCAAACAACGTTGAAAAACTCCCTAAACAAGGTCATAAAGGAGGACCATGGATGAGGAAGACTCTCCTTCACACATTGCCATAGTGCACAACTCAACAAACACGAATCCAAGGCAAGAAATAGGCAAAGAAAATCCTTTTATTGCATCAAGAGGTAGTTCTTACAAGTGCTTGGCAGGGTCGAGCCTAACCAGCTGAGCATATCTTGCGATATCTCTAAGAGCGTCCCATCTCCCAGGGAGATAAAAAACATCTAAAAATTGGGAACCCTTTACAAAGGCAAATCGTGAGATATATATAGAGAAAGGAAGAGAGAGAAAAAGGGCTGCATGAGAAAAAGGGAAGAGGGAAGAAGTCGCTGAGTCATGATGACTAGGACTGCTGCTGTCATCCTCCTTTGACCATGAGATGCGTTGCCCAAGATCACTGCCAAATCTCCTCAAGCCATTCCCACATTCAAGTCCCTTCCTTTTGAACTGACAGGGCCATATCGAAGGTAGCTGCATGTTCCCGCCTGATGTGAATGAGTTGATCCTTGCATTAAGACTCGGTGTGCTCCTTTTACTTTTGCGTGTCCTGCCTGAAAAAGGACGAAGTCTCCATAGATGCTTGCAAGCTGTCGATCTCCCCGTCAGTTGGATTCGCTCATGCCACTTGTCACTGACTGATTGGCCCTTTGGATTCGCTGACCATTGACCTTAATGTTCCACGACCGTTTGCTTTTCGCAGACTATTTTCCATAATTTTCCTTTCGGAACTATCGATTTTACTCACCTTCAGGCTTTTGACTCTTGCAACTTACTTCTTGCTTCCTTACTTCGCGGTTTCCATTGCTTAAGACCTATAAAATAATTTAAGTCTTTCACCTCGGAAAACCTGAAGACTTGCCATTGAAGAACCTGCGAACCACCACCCAAGACCAGCTCGGGTTTGTCATGTCCCTTTACTTATTTCGGGTTTTTGACTGTTTGCAACTTACTTCACCTTTTAAGCAAGGCAACCCCACAAACCCGAAGTCTTCTTGCTGAGAGAACCCGAAAAGCACTAGCCAAGACCAATTCAGGTTTCTCAAATGGCACTACTTACTTTGGATATTACTTGGAACTTATAAAGTGAAATAAGTAGTGCACCTTCACAAACCCAAAGTCTTCTGAGAGAAAGCTCGAAGTCTTTTACTTGTTAAAGCCCGAAGCCTTCTCCTTCCAATAACTTGAAGCTGTCTGCTCCTGGAAGCCTGAAGTTGTTCTGAACTTGCCGTTTTTGCTTGAATGTCCATCTTCTCACACTTAGGCAAAATTTTGGTATGTGGGCCAAAAATGGCCAACAATCACCATTGAAGATTGGAGGGTTTTCATCCCCAAATCTGGTTGCAATTGAGGGTTAAAAATATTAGCTTTATTATTTTTACTTTATTTGAAAAAGGGGTGATGACATTGACACTTCTTTTCTCATTGGCAATACGACTAGGCAATATCTATCTTCTGATCATAGTTGAAGTCATTTTTCAAGTACAACTTCGTCTCCTTTACATTCAAAAAGAATCCCTTGGCTATTCCAAACATTGTGCATCAAATCCAAAATGTGCAAGGTTTTATGCCACCGTCGAATCCTCCACCCCAACAAACACAAACACAAGCACCCCCTTCTCCCACCAAGCGAGTAGAAGCTTCTACTGATGCAAAGGTGCAAACATATAGTGTTGTGATTGATGCTTGTACGGGTCGAAGAAGTTGTTAACAAGAGGAATAGGGTGGTAAAGGCTACTATACCATAGTTTGACACCATTTCATGCTTGATCCAAAAAAAGCTGGTAAAAAGGCTAAAACTAAATTTCTCACAACCATTGGTGAACAAGGAGTTATGCATGCATAGGTGACCACCCCTGTTGTTGATAAAAACACAAGACAAGACGTCTAGTGACTTCCAAGTCTAGAATATTCCCCTTGGTAAGCCTATAAGGCAAGGAGAAATCCTTAAGTTGTTATTGTTGAGTCTACTATCAACAGTTTTTTGAAAGATGGTCATTCAAAAACTGAATTGAAGGAACAAATTTGTTAATTGGGCTTGTATGTTCATCACCTGATCAGCCCCATAGAGAATTCACAGGTCTATGTTCCTCAGCCAAAATTTGGTTTGGATAAGGATGCTCTTCCATTGGATGGAGAAATTGGAATCTATGGTCAAACCACCAAAGCACGGATCAAGAATCTGCTGGTTTGTGGATTGAAGGCTATTGATGAAGCTATGAGGATTTTTAATAAAGTTCAAGTAGAGAATTAGAAGGTTGGTGAAGAAGAAAATAAATATGAAGAAGATATCACATCATGGAAGAATTTAATACCTGGTTTGAATGAAATGTCAGAATCAAATGCCAAATTGGTAGTCTAGGAACGTGTCTTTCAAAGTGCAGAGGATGATGCCTTGTATAAATGGTTCGAGGTGGACAAATTTAGAGTCGAGGTGCTGGAATTCAGATTAATGAATTTCAGGATATACAAGGTGAGAATAATGACACGATGCTGGAAATTCAGGAATTTATTGAGAATTTTTCCTCGCACATTCCTTGATGATCAAGCACAACCAATGTCTTCAAAAGAAATTAGAATCAATTTACCAAGTTGATTAAAGAGAATTTGTCTAAATCCACAGCTTTCAATGTTGATGAAGGTTTGCAATTTGATTATTGAGATTGAGAAGGTGCAGTTTAGTTAAGGAATTATGCCCGATCAAAACTTGGAGTTGTTGTACTCATGGGATATGAGCTAGATACACAGATACTCTGGATGAAAAAATGGTGAAAGATGCGGCTGAAAAATATATAGTTTGTAAGGTGAAGAGAAATACTAGGTGAATTGACGTAACTTTGGATGATGGGTCCCATTTCTCCAAGGATGACTCATCACTTAAGAGTGTCACTTCATAAAGTAGGGTCAATGTATTGGCATATGTTATTTTCTTCAAATATTTGTAATGTATCCTCGAAAGTGATTTGAAAGCTGGTTGAGGTAGTTATGTAACTACGTTTTGAATGGGAAAAACTATAGAGGTTTGATGTAATATAAAAGGACTTTTTCTTTCTTAATACAAATTTGGTTTTGTCTCAGCTATGTAGTTAAGAAACTGTGTTCTATTGAAAGAAATACAAGAAGTAAAGAACTTTGAGTCTCACATACACTTGTCTCTTGCATTATTACTCTCCTTATTTTATAGTATAAAGATTATTTCTTGCATGGTTGTTCAAGCCATAGTTGGCATAACTGGTTGGGGCGAGTACTCACCAAGGGCCCAAAATGGGTAACTGGCGGTTATTCGACCCGCTCGGTTGAATAACCGGCAATAACCAGCAGAGGCAAAAAATAATTGAAATTCGCCCAAAACAGACAATATATAAATAAAATAAACATTTAAGTATAAGATTCTACTTTAAGTTCTATTTTATTTATATACTTTCAGGATGTTTGAGAGTGGTTTCGGACCTCTAGGAGCTATAATGCAAATTTGGAGGATCCTATCATATTTCAGACTTAGATTTCAGGGTTCCAGACTGAGTCATATTTCAGTGTTTCAAAATTTCAAGGAGACGTCATAGGAGGGATGAAGGCTGCATGAAGGGATGTAGGTATGATAGAATAGTATGAGAACATCTCTTGCAAAGTGCCACAAGTCGATCCCACCCCATTCCCTGTGCATAGATTACTAGACTTTCTCAGTCTCCCTTAGTTTTCTAGAGAGCAGGAAAGAGAAAAATATAGATTCTTGTAATTTGTACTTGTAGATTCTTGTATAAGTATCATTGTATCAGTTTTAATCTATGCACAGGGAATGGGGTGGGGTCGACTTGTGGCACTTTGCAATAGATGTTCTCATACTATTCTATCATACCTACATCCCTTTACGTAGCCTTTATTCCTCCTACGATGTCTCCTTGAAATTTTGAAATGCTGAAATATGGCTAAGTCTAAAATCCTGAAATCTGACGAAGTCTGAAATATGATAGGATCCTCCAAAACCTAGAATTTGCATTATAGCTCCTAGAGGTTTGAAACCACTCTCAAACATTTTGAAAGTATATAAATAAAATATAACTTAAAGTATGTTACTTAAATGTTTATTTTATTTATATACTGTTTGGTAACCGGCGACTAACCGGAGAGTACTCGCGGTTAAAAAAAATTTGCGGTTTTTCTAGTGCCGGCAGTTTTGAGTGGCGACTATTCGTCTGATGAAATTCCTGGCGAGTAACTGACCAACCGGCAGTTACTCGCCAATTATTCCATCTATGCAGCCTTCAAGCTATTGTGTTACAATAATTGTCATAATTCTTATTTACCCACTTCCTTGCATGTTTACTAAATTCTAAGTTAATTTAGATAAACATGCAAAAAGCCACAATTAATTTTGAGCTGTATATTTGTAGAACATGTTAAATATTCAATTTTTGTTTTCAATTAAAGTAACCTCCCTTCATAATAGAGGAGGGAATTAGTCTTGCTGTTGTAAAAACTTTTTGTCCTGTAACAGAATTATTTATTAACATATGGATTATCACAGGAGTTCTGAAATATCCCTTTCTAAAATTGTCTAAGTTCTGATTTTTTTTTTTGTACTTTAGGGAACTACTCAAAACTGAATTTTCATGCAACACAGTTGATAACACAATGTAAATTGATATCCAGAATCCAATTAAATACTTTATTCAAAGCTTGAAGGTACAAATAACAAATGGCACAAAATACTGATTTTTTTCCATGAATTTCTTACCAAACCATAACCTGGGACAGCATGGAAGCATCGAGATTGGATTTTTTTCTTGAAACCCTAGCTGAAACAACTCAGAGCAGTGCAAGAATGATTTTGCAGGGTTTAGTGTGATGCTGGCAGTCCTGTTGAGATACGACAATCTTTGAAAAACCCTAGTCGCTGAAGGGAAAAAATCCTAATCACTGCAGAAACCCTAATCACTGCAAGGAAAAACCCTAATCACTACAGAAACCCTAATTTTGGAGTGTGTGGCCAGCATATAGGGTGATGCCAGTCAATAAGGAGTGGTACGGCTGCAATAACTGACTGTTCTGGTTGGTACTGCAGCAATAAATGCATGCCGGAAGTGTGATGCCAGCCCTAGGGCGGTGATTTGCCCATTGAAAACTGCCCAAAATGGTACGATCTGGTCCTTGGATGTGATGCTCAGCTAGGGCAGTACTTTTGGAAACCCTAAACTGATTTTTCATCGTTCCCTCAACTTTACAAAAATCTGGAAACGATTGTGGCTTCCAGCCACTGCAAACTCTGGAGATATCCTGTTAATTTGCTCAACTGTAATCCTTGTACAGAATTACCTCAACGGATTGGAGGGGTTTCGTCCTCCTATCCAACTGCAATGAAGGTTTTTGTCCTCAAGCAGAGTGAAAGAACTCTGGAATTCTGTCGGGAATTGATAAAAGTGAATAATCATAACATAATGATTAATGATTGCCCCATCCTTTTATAAAACTCACTTTTCCATACCCTAACCCTAAAGCAATTAGAATTAGTTTTTAATTAAATATTGACCTTTCCCCTAAAAAAAAAAAACAATTTTTTTTGGCCATGTATTTAATTTTGTTTTTTGGCCCCACTAAATAATAATGACTAAGTGTCCTTTTCATGTTATTAATTAAAGTGATGTTGAGGACAACTAAAACATTATTATTAAATTATTTTCCTTTATTAACTTCTCCTTAGCCTCTGGGAAATTAAAATAAGCTTTGGATCCTCGATTTAATTAATTCAAAAAAGGGGACATTACAGTCCGCCCTTCGCAAAATTGCTTGTCTTCAAGCAATCCCTGAACCATATGCAAATACCAGCATCCCAAATCAATCTTGGAAATTTACAATTTCCAATCCTTGATCCTCCTTGTGATGTAGTTAGCTTCTGCTGCACTTCTCTGATACAATGAGGAATAGGAAGCCCTGCACCAGGTAAAGCTTCTCCAACAGTTCTACTGAGTGAATCCATGATAGTGGAATCATGAATCAACTGCGATCTAAAAAGAGCTTGAAAACCAAACCCACCTTCAACTTGAATATATCCACTGAAAGAAGCATAAGCCTCCTTGCAGCTCTTGACGTCAAGCTGAAGGTCATAAAACAACTCTTTGCTAGTAGATTTATAATTCACACCAAAGCAATCTATGTAATTTTGAAATGGCTCCTTTCTATTCACCATCAAGTCCAAAGGTTTATCATATGCTCAGGTTACCTCTGTTAGTTGGTCCACCAAATCTGCATCCTATAAATTGCATGACATGCCTGGTGAGCAGCCAACTTCATTAACAATCACTTCCTCACTGCAGACGTTTGCCTCTTCAACATCAATATATTCGCTATTCACCACAGCCATCACCATGCTTTGCTCTAGAACTGTTTCCTAGAGTCTCATATTGGCCTCTTGCTCTTTGACCAATGCTTGGATGATCCTCTCTATATACTGTCTTCTGGAAAGCATTCATGCTGCTGATATCGGAAATTAATGGTTTTGAAATACCAACTTGTACTTTGCAAAGCTTAGGATCCCTCCAACCAGCTAAGCATTGGATCGCAGGAACAGCCATAAGATGGAAACTAACCAAGCAGCTTACAGGGTTTCCTGGAAGACCAAATGCAAGTATCTTTTTTCCTGGTCTTGTCTCTGTTGCTGCAATATCTATGGTTGCAAATGTTAGTGGCTTCCCAAATACAAAAGCACCACCAGAAGTTGGAGGAAGCAGGCCAACTAGCATTCGTATTTTAGTACTTTTACCAGCTCCATTGTGGCCAAGAAGGGCAAGAATTTGGTTTCCATATAATGATAGTTGCAGATCATTTACAGCACAACATTTTCCCTTTAGAGTCTTGTAAACCTTCCGCAGCTTCCTTGTATACAGCGACCATCATATTTTTGTTGTTTAAGATCCGGACTAACAGACTCAGTTGTAGGATCAAAAGATCGTTGTGCTTCATTTGAATAATAATTTTTCCACTCATTGACTTCACCACATGAAGGTTTATTTTCACATTCAAGGATGGGATTCATGTTCTTTCCCTTCCAAAATTCCAAGGCACAGAAAAAATTCCATGGGAGTTGGACACCGTACTCTTGAGGAAGGACCTTGTCAAGGTATAAGCTGATTGCGCAATTAACAATAGCATAAAAAGCCATCATTAATAGACAGACTAAAATACTCACTCCAGTCAAAGCCTTCCAATTATTGCTCCACCTCATTCCGACATGTGCATGCTCATAATCAGCAAAATTTACTGTGCCAAGAGCAAATGTTGTTGGGATAGCAATGAGGCAGCCACCTTCACTGCCATGGGAACTGCTGTATCAATAACCGTGTGATAAGGAAAATAAGCACCAAGAAAAGAAAGAGTTCCCACTGCTACAGCTGTCTTTGCTCGTGAGAGAAATGTGGTAATTAGAAATGACAGAATGATTGCACTGAGGCTAAATACAAAGAAATATGTAAACATCATAAATTTGTCACTATACTGGAAATTGCTGTTCATGGTAAAGATAGTTATAATCACTGCTGAAACTGCAAACTGTACCTCATATGTAATAAACCAGTACAAGTAAAATTTATGATCCTTTTGGCCCATCATGTGTATCCCTTCCTTGATCTTCTGTTCCTTCTCAAAAACAGAGTAGCTGATAAGTTTTGAAACTCGATAAGGAAAGCCAAACAGGTATAATACTCCCATTATTTCTTTGACAATTGATTGGAATTCATCATTTGTATATTCAAATTTGGAAAAGGTAAAACACTGATATTTGATGGTCTAAACAATGTCCAGGGACATTCCTTCTCAGAATTCTCATTAAGCATTCCAAACCTCTGATGGTTCAATTCTGTATGATTGATCTCCAAGCAATTTCGAATTTGATGAATATCTAAGTTACTAATATTTCTGTTCTGTTGTAGGAAGTATAACTTCCATTCCATTGTGCAACAAATTTTATAAACGAATCCAAAACCTGTTGTAGTGTCCAAAGCAATTGAATCCATACTGTAAAGTTGGTATGATCTGAACCCCCAATTCTAAATCATTCAGATATGGCCCATGTGTACCCATGATAGTCTTCACATTTGGGAAGCCTGAGAGAGCCCAAGAATGATTAAGACGGATGCTATAATTGTATATATGTGGTCCCTATTCATTTGTAATAAACGATTCTATCTGTTCCTCAGTGGACCCGGACTGTGCCATGATAGTAATCAGGTGAAGGAAATTTGCCAGCTGAAGATTCACACATCCCATGAAGAAAAGACGCAATAATTCCAAGTACATTGCAGAATATTCAGCCTCTTGAGACACATACAAGGTGTTTCCCTCCACGAGACAGCTGCATGCATGCATTTTGTTTGAGGCACTAAGACAGCCTTGTAAAGTATGTCTGTAAAATACTTTTTCAACCACCGAAAGGCACAATGGATTGGATTTCTTGTTGAATGTAGTGTCTTTTAGAGCAACGTACAATTCAGGATGCATTTTGTACATCCAAATGCATGGGATGAAGAATTCACTAGAAATAGAAATATTGATCTTATCCAAGCCTTTATCCTTCTTGTATCTCAAAAGATCACCCGGATTCCATATGCAAAAATAATTTTGAACTTGAATCAAAGAATCTGTATGCCCTATGTGACAAGTTGTATCCTTGACCCTATCACCATTCCTAGAATACTTTCCATGATGACAAGAATCATGTAATGGCATAGTATGAAGTAACAAATCTTTTGGAAGATTGTTGGGTGGCTCATGGATTGGCACATCTATTTCCATCTTAGGCTCTTTGCATTCAGCTAGTAATGCCTTTTTCTCTTTGAATTTTTGTAGGTGTTGTTTTGCTTGAGTGGCTATCAACTTAGCTTCCTTAGCTCTCCTTAGCCATTCATCACACCTTTTCTGGGTCCTCATTACATCCTTAGCGTTTGTTTGTATGTGGTTAGTTTTTTCTCAACCACGTTCTCTAGTTCCTTTTCAAATAAGATCTCCTTACCTTTTTCTTGAATGCTGAATTCCTTTTGCCCCTCAGTAGGGTTTTGAGGTTTGGATTTTGAATCTCTTTTCCCCTTATCTGACCACACTTCCTCATAGTGCCCTTCCATTACGTGACTCCATCAACTCCATAAAGTCTGTAGAAGAGATTCTTGTTCGAATCTTTGCGGGAAGAGTTTTGTATAAATCAAAACTGGCCATAATATCCTTATGTAGTGACCCCACGGTTCACAGGTTGGCAAGAAAATGGCTCTGATACTATTGAAATATCCCTTTCTAAAATTGTCTTAAGTTCTGATTTTTTTTTCCGTACTTTAGAGAACTACTCAAAACTGATTTTTCATGCAACACTATTAATAACATAATGTAAATTGATATCTGGAATCCAATTAAATACTTTATTCAAAGCTTGAAGGTACAAGTAACAAATGAGACAAAATACTGATTTTTTCCATGAATTTCTTACCAAACCCTAATTTGGGACAACATGGAAGCATAAAGATTGGATTTTTCCCTTGAAACCCTAGCTGAAACAACTCAACAGAATGGCAAGCTACAAGAATGGTTTGGCAAGGTTTAGTGTGATGTTGGTAGTGCTGTTGAGGCACAACAACGTTTGACAAAACCCTAATCATTGCAAGGAAAAAACACTAATCATTGCAGGAAAAAACCCTAATTGTTGCAAAAACGCTAATCACTAGAGGGGAAAACCCTAATCACAACAAAAACCCTAATGATTGTAGAAACCCTAATTTTGGAGCATACAGTCAACATGTAGGGTGATGCCAGCCAATAAGGAGTGGTACGGCTGCAATAAATGATTGTTTTGGGTGGTACTACAGCGATAAATGGATGCTGGAAGTGTGACACCAGCCCTAGGGTGGTGATTTACTTGTTGAAAATTGCCCAAAATGCTGCAATTTGGTCCTTGGATGTGATGCCCAGCTAGGGCAGTAATTTTGGAAACCCTAAACTGAATTTTCTTTGTGCCCTCAACTCTACAAAAATCTGGAAACGATTGTGGTGCTCAGCTACTGCAAGCTTTGAAGATATCTTGTTAATTTGCTCAACTGTAATAACCGTATGGAATTACCTCAATGGATTAGAGGGGTTTCGTCCTCTGATCCAGCTGCAATGAAAGTTTTCGTCCTCAAGCAGGGTGAAAGAATCCTGAAATTTTGTTGGGAATTGGTAAAAGAGAACAATCATAACATAATGATTAATGATTGCCCTTTGTTTTTTTATAAAACTCACTTTTCCATACCCTAACCCTAAAGTAATTAGATTTTTTTTAAATTAAATATTAGCCTTTTCCTCTCATAATAATAATTACTTTTTTTGGACCATGTATTTAATTTTGCTTTTTGGCCCCACTTAATAATAATGACTAAGTGTCATTTTCATGTTATTAAATAAAGTGACATTGAGGATAACTTAAAACATTATTATTAAATCATTTCCCTTTATTAATTTCTCCTTAGTCTACGGTAAATAAAAATAAACTTTCAATCCTCGATTTAATTAATTCAAAAAAGGGGGCATTACAAGTTCTCTATGATGGTCAATGTTTCAATGCCTAGTCAAATTTCCTATTTTCTGCAATGAATTGAACTTATATGCATTGTGTCCATAGAACATTGATCAGGAAATGAAATTGCCTTGTCCAACATCCATGACTTTGAGACCATTAGCATCCATAAACAATAGTATTCATTTACCTATTTAAAGTAACTGACCTCTTGACATTTGGCAATTTTTATTGGCACTGCACTTGATTCAAAAAGCTTGGCAAAACTAGATTGTTGATGCATACAATTCTAAATATTTTGCAAAACTATGTTTATTTTATGAACCCTTCTTGCAATGAATTTTATGTTTTTAATCTGATCCTGGTATCATTTTGATGACTTTTGGCATAAGAGATGTGTTGGAAGATGGTACAATGCTGTAATGTTCCCAAATAGGAACTCAAGCAAAAATAAGTAATTTCCTTAAAACCCCAACATAAATTGAATTCTGAAATATAAATCAACAACTTTACAAGTCAAAATTTATTTACAAATTTTCACCTTTCACACACAAATCATCCAAACCTTAGGCGGCTAAGGTTTTATGGTGAGTTCAACCCCTAAAACACCTCCAAAAATTATGAAACTTTATAGGAACGTAGGGAAAAATATAATGGATTTATTTTTTTCAATCAGATTTGGCAAAAACAAAATTTCTGAATTTATATGGCGAAAATACAGCTGAAACTTGTAAATTCAATATCTTGCAAAATACTTGGAATTTATGAGCAAATAATAGCTTGAACTGAAGATAAAAATATGTTCCTTCAATTCAAATTAAAATCAGATTTTTTCAACCACTAAAAGACCTCCAAATGATGCTCCGAAGTTCTGAAAACCCTAGTTTCTCTCTCAAAATTAAACAAATAATTATTGGATATTTTCTAGGCATAGATTAGCCCCAAAAACATGCAAACATATTACAAAACAACTCGCTCCACCAAGGAAAAATAGCATAAATAATTAAAACCTTAGGAGAGGGTTTCTATCAACAACAAACCTCCAAAATGTTGTTTCCCAAGCCCTCAGGTGAATTGCCCAAGGAGAAATCAGCAATCTTCAATCTCTAAGCAAATCACCAACCTTTGGTGGCCTCAAAATGCCTTCTAGGTGGTTAGCTCTAGCCCTTCTAACCAATTCACTACAAGCTGCAAATATTAGATAAAAACCTCAAATAATTCTTTAAGGGATTTAGCACGATTTTCACTCAATAGATGGTGTTGATAGACACTGTTTGTTGAACCATTAGTAGAATTTGAAGGGTAACACTCGTCAAGTATATACCTTCAACAACCAAGCTCGACATATTTGATTATCAAATCCAAATATCATATGCACATAATTTTCAAATGAATCCTCCTCCTTAAATGACCTTCTCCAAGTGTAGCACTCCAAAATAGAAAGAGAGGGTTAATTTAAAAATCACTTAAGTCTTATAAATCAAGACCTAAAACTCCCCCACTTAAGTGAAATATACATAAAGTACTTTTTTCTCAAAACATAACTCAAAATTAGAAATATAAAGTATCTTTTTCATTAGTAACTCTTTACAAGTGGTCCATTATGTCCCAAAACCTTCTACCCTTAGCCATCGAAAACAAGAATGGGCTAAGAGTTCCACAAGGATCTCAATAAAAAATGGGGATATTACAAACATGCCCGCCTCTCCCCGCCCAAAATTGCTTGTCCTCAAGCAATTGCAATATCCAAAGAGATGTCCTAACATACCTTATGATGCAATTTCCACTTGAGATTTCTTTCCACGGAAAAGAATCCTCAATTGGTCTCTTCATACTACTGTACCTGTATTTTGGGGGCTGCGCCCAAGTGCTAGAAGTGTCATCATAGCCTTCCAAAGTCTCCACATGTTCCCAATCAATCATCCCTTTCAATACCAAAAGGAAGATAAGCAAATTCTTTTCCTTCATACCTTCAAAGGGGGTGTTATGTGACCCAAAGTTGCAACAAAAAATAAGAGAGAATAAGATTTGCTTGGTGCCCCAAGGGCTAAGACCTCCCAAATGCCATGTTATAACCTTCCAATTATGCAAAAAGAAATCAGCAAGATACTATGATGATCGGTCTTAAAGACATACCACTCACCATATACGGGCATCTTTGTGCAACCCATGTACCTTCCAAAAGGCTGCTCCTTGTCAATCATCCCATGCATGCATGAGACACTTCAAAAACTTCTCAAAAGCTCCCAAACACATCAAATATGGCTGTCCATGCATGTATATCCCTGATTTTTAATGTTGGCTAAATCTGAATTTGATATATGCACACTTTTCTTCATACTAAAATCTGAACTTAATGATTAGAGGGCTGTAATTAGACCTTCCAGCCTTGCAAGTGCCCCAAAAACTCACCCAAGTTTGGAGAAAAAAAACAATGAACTTCTCTTGAATCAAACCTTGGATAGGAGTGTTATATGATGTAATTCTCCTTGTATGAACATTTTTATGTGTGCCATGTATCCTCTCATTGGTTTCCCTTTATTAATATCTGGGTGCATATAAAGAACATATTGTAAGTCAAACAAAACATCCCCTTCAACCATGAGAGGGTGGTGCACCTTTCTTATGCTCTCCCATCTTATGTCATGCATGAGTTACCAACTATGAGCATTTTCAGAACGTGCTAGGGGCTGAAATCTCTAAAAAATATCAGACTTCTCACCCTTATGACGCTGCTGTATGTACGTGCTTATTTCCAAATTTTCTTGATGATAAGGTCCAAAATTAAAATATGCAATCTTTCCCCTATCCCCAAGCTGTAATATGCCACAAAATTCAGAATTTCTTACCTCAAAACACAGCTGTAGATGGCCCTCTAATTCTGATTTTTTTTGGACACCCAACTGATAATTCGTACTTGCATTTGTCCATCCTTATGCTCTGGAAAATGTCAAAAAATTTCATATTCTCCTCCTCAAAAGGCTGTTGTATATGCATGCTTAAATCTGATTTTCTAGAATGGTAAAAATCAGAATTTTCATCTATACTTTCCTCCCCATTTTCTGATTGTTCTAGGCTCCAACAAACCTTATGTCAATATGAAGCCTCTTGAGTATGCAAAGAATACAAGTGAAATGCTTCCAACATACCTTGAACATGCCCAAATGTTTGCTCACATATGAAAATCAAAAAATGCCTTGTGCCCTTTATGTCTATTGCAACCGGTTCCCTTATTGACCTTACACACGAGGCAATCATGTTAGAAAAAACTTTAGTGTTTAGCAACACTTCTAGAATGATGTTATCATGCCTCATGAGCATGATATGGATCTCATTTTCATATCCTATCTTTTTCTTGTCATAGTTGTAGTGTGCCTTTCTTTCCTCCCCACTCTTCCTTGTAGTGAGAAATCCACTACTACATACTTGAACCCATCCTATGGTGTTGAGGTGTGAAAAACACACCTTCTTAGGGCCCATGCTCTCCATGGTGATAAGGAACTTCAAGGAATGCAAACTGAAAATATTAAAAACAGCAATTACCTTAATCCAAGGACCATGATGATTCTTGCTTACCTGCTCCCTTATGTTGATCCAAAACATATCAGCCCTAGTAGTCTTGTAGAGCTCACTTAGATCCCATATCCATGATAGATTTTTGTCATGTTTCTTCCTTGAATTTGCTTTGAAGACTTCCTTTTCTCATTGAGTGCCCTTCACCTCCACCTTAATGGTAGTACAAAGTACATCACCAAGACAATGAAAGAACCAATTATGAAGAGAAGATAATGAACACTTACCAAGATGATCACTCATTTGCTTATTCATACATAAATATGATTTTCCTTCTTTCATATCTATTTTAATTGAATGCAAGCCCATTGTAGTGTTCTTTCCTTTCAAGCATTCCCTCATTTCATTATGCATTGATTTATCATGAAGCGCCTTTGTGCCAACCAACCTTGTCAAAGCTTGTACTTCCTTTTCACTTGTGATTAACAATTGTTCTTTCAAAACTTTTTCATCAATTCCAGAGTCCAACAAGGATAAACAATTATTAGAACCAAAATCAATAGTACCATCCACAACATACCTCATCATGGTATCATTTATGCACATCTCGGTTTCCTTGACTTTTTCAAAGTCTTCTTTTTGAACTTCAAAATTTGGGGTACTTGGCTGTCCCAATGTACCAAGCATTTCTTTATGTTGACTTATCACTTGCAACCCTCTTTGCTGCTCCAAAGACTCAGATTTTTGAGGTTCAACACACTCATATGATGGCTGCCCCTTGTATAACTGAATATTAGTTCTTGGCTGCTCCAAAATTTTTGATTTTTTGTTCTTCTTCATGCTCCACTATCCCAAATTGATGAGCTTCAAACCGTTTGATGAGCTTCTTACCTAATTCCTCACGAGTGTTGATGAAGTTATGTCCTTGTGTCCTCAACTCAAGTTGCCACCAATCAAGGGCAGCCCCTACCAAGTGTTGTGTGACGAATTTTAGAGCTTGCTTCTCACCTCTAAGCCTCAATTCAAGGTATTCATTAACCTTGTTTACCCATGCTCTCACTGAAGTACCTGGATCTCCATCAAAAGTTGGGAGAACAATCCTCCCTAAGTCATCATACATAACTATGTGCCCATTATGTTCTTTTCCATACCTCAAACCTAGCCAATACTCAAAACTTCTTTCCTTCATGTATGGTGGTACAAGTGTCAAATATTCATCATAATCCTCCATCAATTCCCAATTGATAAAGGGTTCTTCCTCCCTTTCAAGGAGCTGTCATGCCTTTCATTGTTTGAAGGAGCTTGTCTAAAGTTTCTATCAACCGCTCTTGGGTTTGAGCAAACCTCTCAAACCTAGCATTGTCCATATTCTTGAATAACCTCTCCATCCCACAAATGGTCAAGAAATTGGCTTTGATACCATTGTAATGTTCCTAAATAGGAACTCAAGCAAAAATAAGTAATTTCTTTCAAACCCCAACATAAACTGAATTCTGAAATATAAATCAACAACTTTACAAGTTAGAATTTATTTGCAAATTTTCACCCTTCACACACAAATTGTACAAACCCTAGGCGTCTAGGGTTTTATGGTGAGTTCATCGCCTAAAACACCTCCAAAATTATGAAACTTTGTAGGAACGTAGGGAAAAATATAATGGATTTATTTTTCCAATCATATTTGGTAAAAACCAAATTTCTGAATTTATATGGCAAAAATACAGTTGAAACTTGTAAATTCAATATCTTGCAAAATACTTGGAATTTTTGAGCAAATAATAGCTTGAACTGAAGATAAAAATATGCTCTTTCAATTCAAATTAAAATCAAAAATTTTCAACCACTGAAAGACCCCCAAATGATGCCCTGAAGTTATGAAAACCCTATTTTTCCCTCAAAATTAAGCATATAATTACTGGATATTTTCTAGACATAGATTAGCCTAAAAAACATGCAAACATACCACAAAACAACTTGTTCCACCAAAGAAAAATCGTAGAAATTATTAAAACCCAAGGAGAGGGTTTCTACCAATAACAAACCTCCAAAATGTTGTTTCCCAAGCCCTCAGGATAATCGCTCAAAGAGAAATCAACAATCTTCAGTCTTTAAGCAAATCGCCAACCTTTGGTGGCCTCAAAATGCCCTTTAGGTGGTTCGCTCTAGTCCTTCTAGCCAATTCGCTACAAGCTGCAAATATTAGATAAAAACCTTAAATAAATTTTTAAGGGATTTAACATGATTTCCACTCAATAAATGGTGTTGATAGACACCGTTTGTAGAACTTGAAGGGTAACATTCTTCAAGCATCTACCTTTAACAACGAAGCTTGACATACTTGATTATCAAATCCAATTATCATATACACATAATCTTCAAATGAATCTTCCTTAAATACCCTCCTCCAAGTGTAGCGCTTCAAAATAGAAAGAGAGGGTTAATTTAAAAATCACTTAAGTCTTATAAGCCAAGACCCAAAACTCTCTCACTTAAGTGAAATATATATAAAGTACTTTTTTCTCAAAACATAACTCAAAATTAGAAATATAAAGTACCTTTTTCATTAGTAACTCTTCACAAGTGGTCCATTATGTCCCAAAACCATCTTCTTCCCTTAGCCATCGGAAACAAGAATGGGCTAATAGTCCCACAAGGATCTCAATAAAAAATGGGGACATTAACCCCAAATAGGTTTTAAAGCAAAATAAATGATTTTTCCTTATGAACTTAAGTCAATCTAAAAATCTACTAAATGCTGCCCAAAAACTCAGCAAACCCTACCACAATGATCTCTTTAAACCCTTATGCAAAATTTCACCTTTCACACACGAGTCGCCCAAACCCTAGGCGGCTAGGGTTTTTGGTGATTTCAGCCCATAAAACACTTTCAAAAAATATGAAATTTTGTAGGGACTTAGAGAAAAATGTGATTGATTTATTTGTTCAATCAGATTTGACAAATACTGTATTTCTGATTGTATATGATAAAAATACAACTGAAACTTGTAAAATTCATAACTTCTGAAATACTTGGACTTTTATTGCAAATGATAGCTCAAAATAATCACAAAAATAGAAGCTATCAAATAAAATTAGTTTCAGAATTTTTCATCCACGGGAGGTCCCCCAAAAGATGTCTTGAAGTTCTGAAAACCCTAATTACAGTCCTAAAATTATGCAGATAATTTTATGAATATCAAACCCCTGGAATCAGCTCAAAACACCTCAACCATACTTCACAAATGGTTTGCTCCACCTAAGAAAAAAACAGAAATTATTAAAACCCTAGGAGAGGATTTTAACCAACAATAAACCTCCCAAATTGACGTTTTCAAGCCCTTAGGTGAATCGCCCAAGGTACAAACAACAATCCTCAACTTCCAAGCAAAATTGTCAACTTTCTATAGACCTCCAAGTGAATTCTCTATAGCTGCAAATGTTAGATAAAAATCTCAAATAATTTTTCAAAGTCATAGCACAATTTCCGAAAGATAGGTGATGTCAATAGACACCGTTTATGGAGCATCATAGCTCTTGGAGGGTAACATTCTCCAAGAAACGATGCCAAAGATAATCAAGCTTGACATACTTGACCTCTTTTCCAAATATCAGAGCCATATCTTGGCTAAACTGTGGGGTGGAAATAAGAACAAGGAATAGGCATGGAAGCCATGGAGGGAAAAAGGCTTCACAACGCAGGTAGAAAGCTAGGGAACTTATGCCAACCGGTGGAAGATGTGATCAACACCTTGGAAGAAGTAGAAAAGATGTTATCCAAGGTAGATCAATCACAATATGAACTCATAAGATGGGCGGTACAGCCCTCAATAACTTGGTTCAACATAAACTCTTGAGAGACACAGATGAGGAGGTAAAGCTCTTGGTTACTAATTGCATTTGTGAGATATTGAGACTAACGATTCATGATATTCTTTACAGTGATAAAATCTTGAAGGAGGTACTCTCATTGATGGTGGAAAGCTTCCAGGGTCTCATTGGAGACAAAGGACATTCATGGGCTAGAAGGGTCAACATCTTGGAAACCATGACTTCATTCAGGTTACATAATTTGATGTATGATTTTAGGATTGTGATGAACTTATTGTTCTAATGTTTCAACATTTTTTTGCTATTGCTTATAAGAATCCTTCCAAGAATATCATAATGAATATGCAAGAGATGATGAGTATGACAATGAAGGTGAAGATATTTCCAAGACACTATGGGCTATTGTGTTGACAGGTTTGAAGGTGGAAGAAAGTAAATTTTCCATTTCACATCAGCTGTTTAAGAATGTTGCAAATAATTGTGAGGAGAGCTTAAAGCCTTATGAGGTAAAAGAGCAAGAAAAAAAGAAAAATTAGAAGTTTGTGGGCAGCCAATGATAGGATTTTCTGTTACACAAGAACCAAAAAATTACGGGCAGCCAAGTGAAGACTTCCAACAAGCTATGGAGCAGCCAATGAGATTGCAAATGGTAGACACTATAATAGAAAGGTATGTCTCGTAAGAAAGAATTTGTATTGTTCCTCATCATGGATTTCTTTCTTTTCATAATTTTAAATTTCATGAAGAAGCTTGGAAAAGACAAGTGTTGTTGGCACTTGGAGAAGAAGCACAAACCATAACCAAGGTGGACAAAGCAAGGGGATCCTATGAAGGAGTAAATGAAACAGAAAAATCAATTTTAAAGAAAAAAGGAAAATAAGATGTGTGCATGAATAAACAAGTGAGTGATTATATTGGTAAGTGTTCATTGTTTTCTCTTCATGATTGGTTCTATCATTATCTTGGTTGCAAAACTAATGTTGTCACTAAGGTTGAGGTGAAAGGCACTCAATGGGGAAGGAAGGAACATGACAAATATCCATCATGGATATGGGATCCTGGTGAGCTCTACAAGAATAATGTTACTACCATGTCTTGGGTTAAAATAAGGAATGAAGTAAGAATTGTCATGGTCTGAGGATCATAATGATTGCTGTTTTTAGTATCTTTAGTTTGTTCTCCTTAAGGTTTCTTGTCACCAAGATGAGTGGGGACCCTAAGAAGGTGTGATTGTCACACCTTAACACCTTGGGGATGGTCCAAATGTGTATTACTGAATTTCCAGCCACTGGATGGTGGAATTGGAAGAGGGAAAAAATTTGCTACAGCTATGACAAAAAAAAGGTAGGATATGAAAAGGAGATCCATATCATGCTCATAAGGCATGATAACATCATTCTAAAAGTGTTGCTAAACACTAAGGTTTTTTCTAACATGTTTGCCTCATGTGTAAGGTCAACAAGGGAACCGGTTGCAATAAACATAAAAGGTGCAAGACATTTTATGATTTTCAACTATGAGCAACCATTTGGGCATGTTACAATGAGAAACATTGAGATTATCTTGCATGGCTTGAGTGAAAGAGAAACACCTCCACGTTCATCAAACCGTATGATGAAAGGGTGTTTTATGAGCATGGGCTGGATTGGGAAAGAAGACAAGGATAGGGCTGTTCCTAGACACTACGGGCAACCATCTACTTGCCAAAAAGGAGAGCCCCACATTCAAGGTACAAACTCTGATTTCTCTAAGAAAATTTCCGAGTTTGATAAGGAGGAAAAACCATCTAACAAAGATGGAAATACTGAAGATTGTTGCATAAAAAAACCTGAATACACATGGAAGGTACAGCTGTGTCTTAAAGATATGAATTATGATTTTTTTGACCATTTCCAGCTTATGATACATGGTGAAAATATTAATTTTGAGGAGCATGGCATCAAAGGAGAATTGGAGAATGTATGTTATGAAGGAATGCTCTTCCAAATACTCCCTAAAGGAGAAAATGTGACAATGGACAGCCTTATGTATTATGAAAAATTAAATTTGTTTGACAGCCCTAACCTTTTTTTTTGCAAATTCAGGATCGTGGGATGATTATTGGAGAAATATGGAGGAAAAAGGGTCACTAAGAGGCAGTCTAATGTTGAAAAGATTGAAGATATGGGGTGAAAGCATGGCTGTACATTATTACAGCCCACCTAGATACATTTTCAGATTTGCAAATAAAAATACAGCCCTTGGGAAAGTAAACTTGGTGAGTTTTTGGGGCACTTGCAAGGCTGGAAGGTCTAATTACAGTCCTCTAATCAGATTTCAATATGAAGAAAAGTGTGCTTATATCAATTTCAGATTTAGCCAACAGGAAAAATCAGGGATATACATGCATGGACAGCTATATTTGATTAGTGTTTGGGAGCTATTGAGAAGTTTTTGGAGTGTCTCATGCATACATGGGATAAGTGACAAGGAGCAACTTTTTGGAAGGTACATGAGTTGCACAAAGATGCCCATATATGATGAGTGGTATGTCTTTAAGACCTATCATCATAGTAAGTATCTTGCTGATTTCTTTTTGCATGGTTGGAAGGTCATAGCTTGGCATTTTGGAGGTCTTAGTCCACGGGGCAGCAAGGTAATCTTATTCTCTCATATTTTTTGTTGCAACCTTGGGTTACGTAGCACCCTCTTTGAAGGTATGAAGGAAAAGAATTTGCTTATCTTCCTTTTGGTATCGAAAAGGATGGTTGATTGGGAACATGTGGAGCCTTTGGAAGGCTATGATGACACTTCTAGCACTTGGGGGTAGCCCCCAAAATACAGGAATAATAGGAAGAAGAGACCAATTGAGGGTTCTTTTCCATGGGAAGAAATCTCAAGTGGACATTGCATCATAAGGTATGTTGGGACACCTCTCTGGATATTGCGATTGCTTGAGGACAAACAAGTTTGGGTGGAGAGGATTTGTAATGTCCCCATTTTTTTGAAAAGTTAAATAATATCATTGTTAAAATAAAAAGTATTTTTAAATACTTAAAAATAAAGACAATTAATAAAAAAAACATTTTATGTTCTAAATTCCACTCAAGTTGGGGTCTTTTAAGGGTCATGGGCACTTAAGGCCTAAAAAAAAATTATAAGGAGTTCCTTTTAATATTTTTAAATTAACTCTTTCCTCCAAATTGGGCGCTACACTTGGAGCTATTTAAGAAGGACGAGGGCTCATTTGAAGAACATGTTGATTTGAATGTTTGGAAAGAAGGTCAAGTAGTCAAGTATGTCAAGCTTGATTGTCTTTGGCATGGTTTTTTGGAGAATGTTACCCTCCAAGAGCTATGATGCTTTATAAACGGTGTATATTGACACCACCTATCTTTCGGAAATTGTGCTATGACTTTAGAGTTATTTGAGATTTTTATCTAACATTTGCAACTATAAAGAATTCACTTGGAAGTCTATAGAAGGTTGGCGATTTGCTTGGAGGTGGAGGATTGCTGTTTGCACCTTGGGTGATTCCCCTGAGGGCCTGAAAACGTCACTTTGGGGGGTTTATTGTTGGTTAAAACCCTCTCCTAGGGTTTTAATAATTTATGCTAATTTTCCTAGGTGGAGTGAATAAATTTTGAGGTATGGTTAAGGTGTTTTTGAGCTGATTCCAAGGGTTTGATATTTAGGAAATTATCTGCATAATTTTAGGGCTGTAACTAGGGTTTTCAGAACTTCGGGACATCTTTTGGGAGACCTTTCGTGGGTGGAAAATTATGAAACTAATTTTATTAAATAGCTGCTATTTTTGTGATTATTTTGAGCTATCATTTGCATTAAATGTCCAAGTATTTTAGAAGTTATGAATTTTATAAGTTTCAGCTGTATTTTCGTTATAAAAAATAAAAAATACAGTTTTTTCCAAATCTGATTGGACAAGTGAATTAAGTATATTTTTCTCTATGTTCCTACAAAATTTCATATTTTTTGGAGGTGTCTAAGGGGCTGAAATCACCATAAAACCCAGCCGACTAGGGTTTAGGCGATTTATGTGTGAAAGGTGAAAAATGACAAATTAATTGTGAAGTGTTGAGTTGCTGATTTACATTTCAGAATTTAGTTTATGTTGGGGTTTGAAGGATATTATTTATTTTTTTGCTTGAGACCATTAGCATCCATAACCAATAGTATTCATTTCCCTATGTAAAGTAACTGACCTCTTGACATTTGGCAATTTTTATTGGCACAGCCCCTGATTCTAAAAGCTTGGCAAAACTAGATTGTTGATGCATAAAATTCTGAATATTTTGCAAAATTATCTTTATTTTATGAACCCTTCTTGCAATGAATTTTATGTTTCTATTTTGATCCCGGTATCATCTTGATGACTTTTGGCATAAGAGATGTGTTGGAAGATGGTACAAAGTATGACTTGATAGTTTGCAAGTTCTAATGTGTTGTTTTCTGGTCAAAATTTTCAGTTGAGTGGATAAGCTGGTTAACAGGACGGAGGAAAGAAGCTCCAACTGCACAGGTGAAAAAGATGTTCTTTTTTTCCTTTTTTCCAAAGAAAAAAGAGAGCACAAAGATGGATTACAGATCCAAATATCCATGCTGGCTGTCTAAAAAACTAGAGCTCACCCAACATGACTGCTAACGAACAGGCTGTCTTGGAAACCATTGGTTTAAAGCCCTTAAATATCTGCTAAAGGTCCCTTTGTTGGCCACACTGAACACATACCCCATGTGGAAGACCTGTCCTGGCTGACCTGTGTTTGCTACGATGGCTTTTTCAACAAGAACCAGCCATCTGAGAACTCTAAGACTGGTTTGAATCCTACTCATCCAGCATGCCTTGTCATGTTTAGGTACCCCCCAGATGTCAACTTCTCAAAAATGTGTTATTTAGGATTTGACATAATCATATAGAAAACGTGAGTAATGACTCATAACAAAGCACCGATAAATCATTGAGCTAGACATGATCCCTCCATCTAGATCTCACATTCTGGGGCGCTCCCTTAATTTCTCTTTTCCATCAATAATGTTAGCTCCATTTACAAATTCCTTTCTTTGAAAAAGTTTACTCTATGTGAGAGTTTTGGGTATTGTTTTTTGCTGTGCTTTGTATGCTTATCTATGTGGTTTATTGAGTAAAAACATGTTTAATAAACGAATGTGATATTGAAATGTTATGTATAGAGACCCCTTTTACTTCTAGTATCAGAATTACCCAAAGGATCATTATTTACGAATAGTTTTTTCCAACTGTCATACTTGCCAAAATGTTCTCTATGGATAAGATCTTTTCTTTATATGCGGAATAATAGTATTGTCATAGAGTAGAGTTAGGCATCTACTTTCTAGTGCTATTGCTGGGGGTAAAACATGGGTCACCTCTAAAATAGGCAGTGGAAGTTTAAGTGGCTAATGTTTGCCAACGGGTTAATTTATTTCAACGAGTTTGTAAATATATTTGCTAGTTGCAAACAGAGATTTGCCCGATATTTTATAAAACATTTCTTTGGCTGAGAACTCACCAAAACTTTATATAAAATAAACAAAATTTAAGGAAAATTGAAAACTTCTAAATTATTGAACTTATAAAATTGAGAATTTAATACTCTAAACTTTAAAAACATATGGTTCCTTAAAATTTTCCTTTGTGAGTGGTGGGGATACTCAGAATATTAAAACACCTGAGATTCAGTGTCTTGTAGATTTATTGCTGAGCAGGCTGGGTAGAGGATCGAGATCCACCAATTTTCCTATTTGGTTGATCCCAATATAAGGGGGGTTGGCACAAGGCTTTTTAACAAGTGGGCAGCTTATATGGTATAGGAAATGATGAAATCAATTAGTTTTGCTTTCAAAGGTTTTAAAATTTAATTTTTGTATGCATGCCTTGGCAGTTGGCACTCTACTTGAAACAGTAAACGGATGTGGTTGTAGGTTGTTTGGGGACATTGGTTGTGGGCAAGCCATTTGTTTTTAAATAGGGAGTCTTGGCAGTCCATATTGCTACACCTCAAGATAAATCAGTTACTATGAAGCTGGCTCCTTGGAAAGCTAAATATCTAGTTGTGGATCTTCCAATTGATTATGAAGGTCAAGATGCAGATTCTTTCCTATATGTATGCTATATAATAAGAAACTAAAAATCAAGCAGCAACAAGAAGAGGATGAAAAGGAACCAGTTGAGAGGATATCAAATTCAAAACTCGAGGAGGAAGAATATGAGTTAGGTGAGATGACAATGATGAGGCTGACAAGGACAAGAATGATTTGGACGAGAAGGAAGTATTGTCAACTAAAACTTAATGGTGGGGACAGGTATCTTTTGGGCATCTCTTAGAGAACTTCTCTACTCATTTTGTCGATACCCCTGGTTAAGAATGAACAATACATAAGGTGGTGATGCCCGTAAGGTTGGAGGGATGTAGTGAAAAATGCACTTGCTTGTGATGTTGTACTCTCTATCCAATCCCTTCTAACATATAGTTCTTTCTCAGTCATTTGCACCTGTTTTCACAGTCTGTCCCAATGGTTGCTACAATCGACTCGAGTGTTGGACCTTCACTCTTAGTGTGATAGGTTGTTAACATGTTGGAATGGGTGCAGTTAATTGCCATGGAGTTTTTACTAGATGATGTAAATGACACAGCTAGTTCACATCCCCCTTGGTGCAATCACAAGAGAGGGGGACCATTTAAGGTCTGCCTTTATTTGTGTTGCTAGGGCCAGACATTCACTCATGGTCACACATTAGCACATTACTCAGATTTGACACACTTAACATATTTTCATTGCATTAATATTAAATCATCACAGTGGAATAAATTAACACTCTCAAATACACACATTCTCACACATGCCTCTACAGGGTTATTTCATTACATGAAAGAGTTCTGGACTCTCATACAGTTCCTCCTGAACTGATACAACTCCTTGTTATGCACATGGAGAGTTTTGCTCCTTCCCAACTCATTCCTCTCTGCCCAAAATTGTCCTCTATTAATCACGCATTCCTCTTAACATCCCAAGCTTCATGGGGTGTCTCTTCAACTTTCTTGACCTCCATATAACGTACATAAGTTAGGTGAACTTTAGTTTTCAAGATCTACACCTAACTGTTAGTAACTGTCAGGTGACGTTTTAGGATGAACGACAGTTAGAAAAACCACCCTAACTTCAATGTCATTAATCCAATTAATATGAAATTTGAACCACAACTTATAGACAACATTTTCCATCATCCCTCCAAATTTCATCATCCAACTCTTAACACACGTTACTGCAGGTAATGAACAACCTTGCTAATTGACGTAGGCTACACATATGACATTTTTAGGTAGAATGACATTTACTAAAACTTTCGCAACTTTAACTCTATGCATCCAAATGATCTGAAATTTGAAACATAGCAAGATGACTACATTTTCTAGCAACCCACCAAATTTGGTAGCCTAATTATTATTGCAACTCTCCCTCAAGGTAATGAGCTGTCAGGCTACACATGCATTTTCTCGCTGAGTGATAGTCACAAAAACTATCATAAGTTATAACTTTTCCACTACTTATCCAATTGAGCTGAAATTTGGAACACACATTCTAGAATATATTTTCTATCACTGGTCCAAATTTGGCTTTCCAATTCTTAACGCAGCTTTACCGCAAGATAATGAACCTTCTGTTGACTAGACAAATGCATTGTCTGGCAAAATGACAGTTTATAAAAACTATCATAACTTTCCCTTCACTTATCCAATTGAGCTGAAATTCGAAATGCTACTTGTAGACTACATTTTACGACACTGCTCCAAATTTGGTAAGCCAATTCTTACCGCATCTCTACCACAAGGCAAAGAACCATCTATCAAGTGTTATAACAAAAATTGGGCGGTACGCCTCCGCGATGACTAAAAATTTGTGCAGAGGTTGCAAGTGCCAAGTTCTATTATCCCACCAAGTTTCAACCTCCATATCCTTTCGTAGCATTGCTACAAGTAAAGAACCCTCCTACTAGTGTAACAATTGGTACATTTCCGTGGTGGCTGCAAATGGTCTGAAAATTGGTATAGATGTTTTAAATGTCATATGCTATGACCTCACAAAATTTCATCATATAATTTATACTGCAGTTGAAGAACTATTTTCGACAAGTTTTTGTGACTTAACAATCCTCGTAGACTGAAAGAAACAGTCAAAAGGTCTCTGTGCTTTCTGTGGCAAATGAATGCTTTTGCAACATCATTCTAAGAGGTAAACAAGCTCACACAAACAATGCCACAACCAAAAAACAAAAAAAACACGTCACACTTTGTTTTGGTTGATGCAAGATTGCACGAACCTTTGGATGCTCCAGCATCAGACACCCGAGGTTTATAAAATGTGAGTACTTGTTCACATGAATGGGATAAGTAGCAAAGCCACTATTTTGGTCACGAGGCATAATGACCATGGCATCTCCTTCCAATAAACCAAGTAAATCAGTTACTTCTTTTTCTTGTGCCATTTTCAGCTCCTATATGCTGGTTTCAAACGAATTCTCTTCTCATTTTTGCTCTCTCTCCTTTTGATATTTGACTCACCACAATCTCTCTCATTTGTGGGATTTGACCCACCATAGACCGTCCTCCTTTGCTAGAGGCATAATTGTCTTTCAATCAACTCACGTGTGGGTTGAAACCCGTTCTCATCCATCCACCAACCCCAAGATGCTTTTTCATGCATCTCATTCTCCTATGTGGGCTCAAAACCACCATAGTTTGACCACATTCTCCTAAAGCCTTCTTGGCTTTATTCACACCTTGTCCAACCAATTGTTGGATCATTCACAACATTATATACTATAGTTTGCAGCTTCCCACTCATGGCTGCCATCTTATTTATCACTCCCAATCTCAACACAATTGAGTCAACATACACTAGGGCATCCTGATGATAGCCCTTAACATCAAGAATCACCTCAAGGACAATTCTTACCTTCACATCCTTCGCTGCCCACATTTCTGTGACAAACAATCTCTCCATCTCATCTAAAACATCAACCTCCTCTTCACATGCTAGGGCTGCCATACTCATTAGCAACTTTTTTTAGTTGGTTAGCTCAAGAAATTCACTCTCCATACCTTCAACATTAGGTTCCTCCACACATGCTATGGCTGATCTCAAACTCAGTTGCTCTCTTTCATCTGTCATCATGCTATAAGCTTGTTTCACACCAAGCTTAGGCTTCTCACTTCACCAACATTCGGCTGTTCTTGGGACAACTCTCTTTCCTCATTTGGCTGCAAATGAGCCTCCACCTGTATATACTCTTGAGAACAATTATGTTCCCATGCTCTAACACTCTCTCTTGTCTCCATATCAACTTGAAGACATTCACCCAAGGCTGGAACATTATCACCAACCAGCTCTCCAATCACCGCTGCCATATCAATTTCTTGGTCACCTTCTTCACTCCGTTTCTCATACAAATAAGCATGTTGGACTGCACCACACTTAGTCCTCTTCTTAGCTACTATCTCCATAGCTGGACTTGCACATTGCACAAACACATTAGGAGAAACAAAACTACCTCAAACAACTCATCCACTGCTCCATCATGCCCCAAGGATACGTTGTCCAACTCCTCTTCAACGCTAGTATGCTGCTCAAGATTTTCACTCTCACAATGGACTGCCAATGGCCCATTCTCAACAACACTCATGGCTATTTTTTGCACCTCAACATCTTTGACTTTAGCCCTTTCACATGGCTGATCCTTCATAATCATCTCTTTGTGTGCATTTGCTAGCACAACCTCTACATCCAATGCTTCCACCATAGGAACCTGCAACACTATATGGTTGCCTTCTTCACTCTCCTACAACTCTACATGGCTGCAACTTTCATCCACCTGCAACTCTACATCACTGCAATCTTCACTCACCTCTATCATTCCTTGGTTGTCCTCAACCCTTCTACCATTTAAAAGAAAATTGACAAGCTCATTGTTATCATGAACCAAGGACAATTCAGCATTTGCTCACTCATGGGACTTCACAATTTTTTGCCCATCATCACACAATGGGTCTCCATCTTCTGGTGAATAATGTATAACCTCTCCTTCATCTTCCATGTGGATATCTTCACCTATTGGCTGCTCACAACTCTCATACACCCTCCTATTCTGAAAATCAGAGTTAGGCTCTACATATAGAAGCCTCACCTCCGTGTTGTCTTCCACAACAACCTGCTCTTTCGTGCACCTATGCACGTCCATGCTACTTTTCAAAGTAGTCTTTGGCTGATCACATGACAACTCTCCATCCTTATTGCCTCTTCTGGCAATATTCTTCTCACCAACTCTTTTAAGCCTCTTCGCACGCAGCTTCTTCAACCATTTAGGCTGTAATTTTGGGTGTACAAATCGACCCAACATCTTGGAAACCATATGTTCTCATTCACAAACCTTCTGCTTACCTTTCCTTTGTCTTCTCACTCGAAGATCTTTCCAATACGTGGCTGCAACTTCACACAACCGCTTACATGCAACCTTCACCCTCATGGGGTCAACAACATTCATATCCACAAAATATAACTCAAGCTCAACTATCCGAGTCATGAGCTGTTTTGGACTTTCTTTTCCACAAAACAGAAAAATATCACTAAGAGATTTACTTTTTTTCTCCACCATAGCCTTGGCTGGTCTCTTCCATTTGTTGGCATCTTTTCCTCTGCGTACATGGCCTCTTTCCAAAGCATCCAATCTCGCTTGTAGGGACATCAACCCCACCATTATCTCTTCCTCATCATCTTCACTCACAACGATAACATTTTCACTTTGTGCAGTAATCTCCATCATATCTAGTCTTGTCTGGAATATTTTCAGCATTTCTGTCAAGTCTTCTACCTCTAGTGTTCTCTTGTATGTCATATTTCACCCCAATCAACAGGTTTCTCTTTCACAACCTGCAACATACTCAAAATAGAGCCTCTCAAACTTCCTCTAAACTTGTAGGATTTCTTCCACACTTACAACAAACTTATGCAAGCTTTTCTTTCCCAACTTGCAACTCACTCAACATAATTCTCTTTCACAACATGCAACAAACTCATTCAAGAGTTTCTCACATAACCTGCAAGGAAAAAATCTTGCTCTGATACCACTTGGTGCAAAAACAAAGGAGGGGGACCATTTTTTGGGATGAACTGTCAGGCTACACAGATGAATTTTCTGGCTAAGTGACAGTCACAAAAACTATCAGGGGGTACACCTCCACGATGACTAAAAATTTGTACACTATGATCCCACCAAGTTTCTGCATCCAAATCCTTCTGCAACATTACTGCAAAAAAAACTCCTATTAGTGTAACAGTTGATAAATTTTCGCAATAGCTCCAAGTGGTCTGAAAATTGGTACAGATGTTGTGTCATATGCTATGACCTCACATAATTTCATCATCTAATTCATACCGTAGTTGAAGAACCATTTCTGACAAGTTTCTGTGACTTAACAGTCCCCGCAGACTCACAAAAACAATGAAAAGGTATCTGCGCTTTCCGCGGCAAAGGAATATATTTGCAACATCATTATAAGAGGTAAACAAGCTCACACAAATAAGGCCACAACCAAAAAACCAAAAAAGAACACCGCATTTTGTTTTTGGTTGATACAAGATTGCATGAACCCTTGGATGCTCTCGCATCACCCCTCCTCGATCTTGAGTTTGCATTTTTGACATAAATGCTAATGAAAACCTTCCAGGTGGTGATGAGTAGCATGCGGGGCAGCCAAAGCAGTTATTAGGGCAGTCAATATCCTATCATGACATCTATTATGATGTCACCAAAAATTGCTATATAGCACATATAATGTTGGTGATGAGTAGCATGCAGGGCAGCCAAATCAGTTCTTAAGGTAGTCGGAGTATTACATTGTGACATCTATTTTGATGTCACCAGATATCTACATAGCACATATAATGTTGAATTTCACAACCATTGCATAATAATGGAATCAACACATTACCTAGACTCGCAAGAGGAAAGAGGTAGCACAAATATTGTAAAAGAACACGAGATATGATGAGGGGCACATAAACACCATAATACTTCACTAAAGATAGAAAGAATAACATCTTGCTTGATTGCCAAATGATTTGTGAGTGGGAGGATTTATACCTCTCACAATACATTGGCATGAATCCTAATAATTTTCGTGTCAAAATATTATTGGTGCATTGAATTAATGTAGGGATTAATTTATAAAATATAATACAAACATACTAATGTCGGTCATGACCAAAGCCAATGATTACACGTTTCAACATCCCCGTTAATCTAAGTGGGGGTCATGGATGGAACTTCACTAAATGACCAACCCCGGTCCCCATCTCCCCTCCACCATTCAATGGCAACTTCTGAAACCCTAAGTAGTTTCAATTAGGTGAATCTCCTCTCAGTCCTCAATATACTATATGACCGAATAAGCTTTTGCAATATGGAAAATTCCTCAAATCTCAAAATACTAGATAAATCGAGTAGCTCTCCCAATGTGGCCAACTCCTCATCAATCCTCGAGACTCCAAAATCAATCATTAGTTGTGCTCCAATTTGAAAAATGGAAATATCATCCATGAACAGGTCAACTCCCATCCCAAAGTGAGAAGCTAGAACATGCGGAGAAAAAACGTGGTGGTCTCACCCCCTTGGAGCAACATCCCCCCAAAGATATAAGAATGTAATGTGGAGAATCTACCCATAAAATTGATGATGATTAGTTGCTGAAGTCTCACGTGGATAAAACTATCACTCCAAGCTATCAACCCTATGTACAAGCTCCAAAACAAGCTTGTTTGAAATTGAGTCCCCAAGAAACATGAAGCAAAATACTGAAACTCATCACAACAAATGCTTGATGTCATAAGGTTCTTGATCAATTTTGTTGTACTAGTGAAATAGGGTTGAAACAAGTACATCACTATGTAGAGCTCGAAAAAACTTGTGATTTGCAAAAACAAATGAGCTCCAACTGATTCTGTATGTGAAAGTTTTTGCAATTTTTCAATCACTTTAAGCAAGAGGAAAAAACAACTCTATGACAGTCAAATGGACGTCAAATTTTGCCTTGATAGTTCATTTTCTAAATTGACGATTCCGAAAAAACAAAAAAGTGATCCCTACTATTTTTTTTCATGAGGAATCTAGATCTGCAGACGGTTTGTTGAAATTCGACATGGATACTAAGATATGTGTGATTTGTGATTTAGTAAGAAACAAGAATATTTCTTCAACTGACCCTTGGAGTCGCAAAACCGGAGACCTAGGGTCTCCTCCTAGTGAGCAATTGCTGGTTGTAGAAGATCATACGTATATGGAAAAATTCTCAAATTCCTCCCTTGAAGGGAAAAATGTGTTTTGAAGAAACTCTAATAGTAGCCAATCCAAAAACCTTTTCATAGAAGCAACCTTTGAGAAGATCCCCTAATGAATATAGTGCCACAAGAGAAAGCCATGAATCGGTCACAAAATTGAGTAATGGAGTCGCACCTACTCTGATACCATGCAAATTTTCACAACCATTGTAGAAGAGAATCGAATGATTTAGCACTTTACCCAGAGTCACAAGAGAAAAAAGGTAGCAAATATTGCAAATGAACACAACAGATGATGAGATGCCCTTTGACACAAAATACTTCCCTAAAGATATAAAGAATTACATCTTGCTTGATTGGCAAATGATGTGTGAGTGGTAGCACTTATACCTCTCATAATACATTGGCACGAATCTCAATAATTGTCATGCTGACATATTATTGGTCTATTATATTAATATATGGATCACTTTATAAAATGAAGATGGGCTTTTGGGTCAATTACAAAATATAATACAAACACATTAATGTCAACCATGACCAAAGTGAATGACTGCACATTTCAACAAATGTTTGTTATAGTTCCTACTTCATTTCCATGTCTTCACCACCCCTAGACTTGGCCAGCAATTAGATGGGAAGTTTAGACTTTCTAGTTAGTCCTAGTGTCATGGCTATCAAAATATTATGCATATGATATTCAATGTGGGAAAGAAAGTGGGAAAACACTTGTTGGAGAAAAATGCAGCTATTCATGAGCAATCAGTTCAGTTTCACTTTAAACATTGCTCCACACTTTACATATAGAGACATGGCAAAGAGGAAGCAATGGCAACTATATTGGTTGAAGAGCTCAATCAAGAATGCGTTTTTGCATGAATTGAATGGAATTATGTTGAGCACACACCACACTGAGAGGGGGCGGTGAATCAGTGTGTAATAATAATTTGCTTTCTTTCTAATTAACTTTCATAAAGACACCATTCACATAAGAACAAATAAATGCACAACACAAAATTTACGTGGAAAACCCTTGGTGGGAAAAAACCACACTTGAAAAGCTGCTTAGATCTACTATTCAAATCTAGCCATAAGATTAATAATTCTTTTTACAAAAGATTTGTAGGCACCAACCTACTTGGAGACACCAATCCCCAATGCGATGCACTAACTTAGCAAGAGACACTGATCTCTTTGAATTGAAGGACCAACTTCACTGCCAAGCACCGACTTAGTGAAAGACACTGCAATGTCCCCAAATTTTGATGACAACCAAAAAAAAGGGTTTTTCTACAAACCCTAGCCAACTCAAGTACCAAACTGAAATCTGAAAATCTATAACCAGCGAAATCCTAGCTAGAAAAATGTATGATATTCAATCTAAAGAGCATCCAAATATATCCACAAGAAGCTGAAAATTATGTAGAGAATTGAGTACCTTTTTTTGGGTCCAATAATAGGACAAATTCCTGAAAACACCTCACCAAAAATATTTTGAATTTTTTTTGAAAGTACAGTTGTATTTTCCATCCTCTAAATGCCTTGAAATACTCTCCAAATGGTTTGCCACACTTCAAATAAATAGAAGGAACAAATTTGGAAATCATCCCTTGGTTTTCTCTAACCAAATTACCTTATGGAGCTTGACAAACAAGTCGTCCAAATGCCAAAATTGAGGAAATAATTTCTGAATATTCTAGGGCATTGAATGACCATAAAAACCCTACAAAACCACTCCAACACAAATCGCCCAAGATGGAAACCTGAAATTAGCCTTTCCCAAACAATTCACTACCCACAATAATTATTATTTCTTACAAACTGAAACTTCAAAAATTCATGACTCCCTCAATACTTGGAATTATGATGCAAATAAGAGCTCAAATTGATCACAAAATTAGTCACTATCAAATAAAAATAATATCCAAATTTTCCTTCCGTGGGAAGGCCACCAAAACTTGCTTTAAAATTCTGAAAATCCTAGTTTCTAGATATTCTTTTTCAAACCCTAGGTTCACTCAAATTTTCAGAAGTAGGTGGTGTTTCAAAACACTTTCGTAGATCCATGCTTTAAAATTCGGAAAATCCTAGTTTCTAGAATTTTCCTCCTCAAACCCTAGGTTCACTCAAATTTTTAGGTGGTGTTTTGTTTATCCATTTGCATGAACACATGCAATTGGAAGCTCACTTACAAATCTTGAGTAGAGTTGCGCAAGTAGAAAGAATAAAGGTCTTCGTCCCCAAACCTAACACACTTCTTGAAGGTTTTCGTCCTCAAGAGGTGTAAACCAAGCTCGACGTACTTGATCAATAATTCCAATATCCAATTCTGCAAAATTTTCAAATGAATCCTTACTTGCCTTTATATGCCACTCCAAGTGTAGCGTCCGAAATTGGAGGGAAGAGTTACCTTTCTTTTTAAAATATTAAAAGATCCTCTTAATTTCACTTTAGGCCTTAAGTGCCCAAGACTTATAAACCCCACCACTTAAGTGAAATAGAAACATAAGGTGTTTTTTCATAACTCAACTCAAAATTAAAAATATAAAGTACCTTTTCTATTATTAACTCCTCACAAGTGGCCCACCATGCTCCCTTACCTTCCTCTACCCTTAGCCATTGTAAACAAGAATGGGCTAAGGGTCCCACGAGGGTCTAGATAAAAAATGGGGACATTATAGTCCTCCCCATCTAAAATTGCTTGTTCTTAAGCAATTGCAATATCCAAAGAGGTGTCCCAACATACCTTATGATGCAATGTCCACTGGTGATTTAATCCCAAGGAAAAGAATCCTCAATTGGCTCTTTCATACTACTGTCCTTGTGCTTTGGGGGCTGCCCCCACATGCTAGAACTGCCCTCATAGCCTTCCAAAGGCTGCATATGCTCCCAATCAAGCACCCTTTTCAATACTAAGTGGTGGATGAGCAAACTCCCTTCCCTAATACCTTCCAAATGGATGAGATGTGACCAAAAGTTTACGTAGATCATGAGGAAACCAAACTACCTCGCTGTCTCGTGTGCAAAACCCTCTCATGTACTAGACCATGACCCACCAATTTTGCAAAAAGAAATCACCATTGTACCTTCCAAGAGGTGAGGCCTCCAAAACATATCCGTCACCATGTATGGGCATCCGAGTGTGAAACACATACTCAACAAGAGGTTGATCCTTGTTAGTCATCTCAAGCATGCATGAAATCTTCTTCAAAATCATCAATAGCTCCCAAACATTCCCACAAGAAGGCTGTACCTTCCCATTTTGAATGCTTCTTACATCACCTTTCCAAGGTGTCAACATGAGTATGTTTCCAGAATCTTGTATGAGCTGGACCAAATCAACTTTTCCTTTATGGTAACATGGCTGTATATGCAAGTAGATTATTGATTTTTTATGTGGACAAACATGGAAATAAACATACTCATACCTTTTTTGACCCAAGAGCTGGAACATGTCATAAAATTCAGAATTTTTCCCTTCCATACATGGCTGTGTTTGACCTCTTAAATCTGATTTATCTGGATGACAAAGTTCAAAATTAATATATGCATTCATCCATCCTCCCATGAGCTGAAGCATGCCTTGATTTTGCAATTTTGTGACTGCACTTGGTGGCTGGAATTGCTCACTTGACTCGGAAATTTCTGAGTAACAAAATTCAGATTTGGCGTGTATATATTCAGATTTATTCCCTCGCTGTAACATGTCAACAAAATTTATTTGAAGAGGGTGAAAGAGGGTACATGTAGAGAATGATACTCAGAATTTTCTGAGTGTCTTTGAGGCCAAATTTTCTTCACTTATCTCTTTTCTTATGTAAACTATGACTCCAATCATTGAGATTTCTAGAATTTATGATCCGCTGAAAGTGCACATCAAAATCAGACATATTGTTCTGGTGAAAGGGCTGTAATAGTGACTCATAATCTGATTGTTCTGTTTGAAAAAAAATCATGTTTGATTGGGGCAATACTTCTCCCTGGCCAAGGCGGTACAATGCTCCAAAAATCAATTTTTTTGCACATGATAGGCAGTTGTAGCATATTACTCAACTCAGAAATTTTTATGACAAAATCTTCAAACCTCTTATCAAAATTGGTAGACGTCTTCCTTGGCTGTAGTGTGCACTCAAATTTTCCTTTTGTGTAGGAAAATGGCCATGAATGTTGCAAAGGAATTTTAGAACATTCTGGAAATAGGACCAAAAATCTTTCAAAATCATACCTTGTAACCGGCTGCTCACAACTTGGGCCTTTGCCCCATCCAAGAGGGGTCTCATACCCTCGTCCATGCACTCAACAACACCCTTGCAACAAAGAATAGGGTGCTTCTCATGGCACCTTTGGGGTTGTCTTAGCAAACTGAGATTTTTGCTTCTTCACATTGGTTGTCCATGTGTGGATATTACCTCATTCTTGGTATTGCTCTTAGCCTTGGTAAATGATCTCACTAATGAACCTTCACATGAAGCAAACATGTTATAAAAAACATTAGTGTTTAACAACACTTTTACAATTATGTCATCATGCTTTATGAGCATGATATGGGCTTTCTTTTTTTGTCTTATCTTTTCCTTATCATGGCTGTAGTATGTCTTTTTCCTCCTAGTAGCTGGAAATCCACTAATACCCACTTGGACCATCTCCATGGTGTTGAAGTGTGAGAAGCACACCTTCTTAGGGCACCTACTTACCATGGTGACAAGAAACCTTAAGGAGAACAAGCTGAGAATGCTAAAAACAGTAGTCACTACGATCCTAAGACCATGATAACCCTTTCTTATTCCCTTCTTCATGTTGGCCCAACTTGCGTTCTTTGTCTTACAACATGACATGATAGCAATATTATGCTTGTGAGACTCACCTGGAGCCCACATCCATGATGGATACTTGTCAAGCTCATTTCTTGAATTTACTTGGAAGAATTTTCTTTCCCTTTGAGTGTCTCTTACCTCCACCTTAATGATCACACAAACTTTGCAACCAAGGCAATGAAGGAACCACGCATGAGGAGGAATCAATGAGAATTTACAAACATGACTATAACATTGCTTATCCAAACACAAATCTGATCTTGTATCATGCACGAATAATTCCGCTGCCAAAGTAATCTGCCCTTTATTGAAAATTTGTTCCATCCTTTTTGAAGTCACTAATATAGGTGTTCCATTGCTTAGACCATGGAGAACAACTTCCTTGTTGGCTGCCATAAATTTCAGTTCTGATTTGTGCAAGTTATGAGTGTATTCGCCAAGGGATTGGAACCATTGGGCTCCAAGCACAAGATCTAACTCATCATGATCAATTACATTAAATTCTCCTTCAAATGTGTATCCGTCCAAGGTTAATTTTAACCTCATAGTGCTGGAAATGCATGAGATGGAGGAGCCATCCCCAATAGTCACCTTAAATTCTTCATTTGCTTTAGTGGGTTACTTATGTCTATCAACAATTTTGGCATTTATAAAATTATGAGTGGCTCTATTGTCCATTGATGTGATAACCCTTTTTCCATTAATGGTTTTGTTGAACACAACTATCTATTAAGAGGGGAGGGGTGAATCAGTAGATCAGCTAAAACTAGTTCATTAAACTTTTTAGAGAAGATACAAATGCATATGCATATTAAAGAACAGATGTAAAGATCATTCACACACATAAAAACACATTACACCAGATTTATACGTGAAAAACCCAAAGGAAAACACCATGGTGAGAATAGCTGCTAGAATCTACTGTTCTAATCCAGCCTCACAGTTAAACGTCTCACTGGCAAAACCACACTGGTTACATTCAAGAGCACCCACTCTAAGGAAGCACCCACTCCCTATCTGAACACCAACTTAGTTTGTCTGATGGCACCAACCGATCAGAATTATGAAGCTACAACTTCAGAATACAAAAGAATCAAACTCAATTTCTTTGTTACAAGTCTCGTCTGTAACTGCTCATACTACGCACCTTATCTCTAAGTGCCTCTCTTCAACTCTGCCTCTATCTTACTTTGTGTCTATATGTATATCTATTTGACACACTTTATCTTGCTCTCTGCACTCTCTTCATCTTCTCTATGTTGTCTTGATCTGTGTCAGCATCTTCTGTCTAACACCCTTCGTATTCCTCTGATGCTTGCCTTTGGCAATCTTAATAGCAATTACAAATAGTGGCAGCCACGCACTTACCTTTGTCGTGAAGATAATATATATGATAGGGCTTTTTCTTTACGGTTAGCCACCACATAATGTCACACTCAGACTACCCTATTTTGGTTCCAGTTTTGGATTCTTATTTAATGCGACTTGACATGTACGCTTTCTGCGTCTCATTTCAAGGGACCTGCCGCTCTTTCTTATTAACTATGGCAACCGTTTTTGCTAAATCTTAAATGCACATATCTTGTAATCACAGACTGATCGATTGAATCGATCAATCTTGGTTGCTGTGTCAACACATCGAGCTAACCGTTTATCTGGTCATGTCTTTAAACGAGGATCATTGATCTTGTCTTTGGCGCCATTCACAATTTATCTTGCTCTGTCAGATCTTTTGTATGCATTAGTTCAACTTTTTGAAACGCATCCGTCGATCTCTTTATCCAATGTCCCACAAGTTGGATCTCCAAAATAACATGCATTTTATCTCACTCTTTCATTAACCATCGAGCTCCTTTTTGCATCTTGCTATCTCCTATATAATTGGGTCGCTTTCGCTCCTTTCGATTATCTCAGATATGCTCGATCTTTAGCTCTCGATTGTGACGTTAACTATAGGTCACTTTGCTTCACTGACTCCACTTCGCTTTGTTGGATCTTTCTTATCAAGCTTTCGCGTGTCATCCGATTTCAGAAGATACATGATTTTTATCATGTCTTGATTGTTATCCTTCGGTATGTTGACTTCATCTTGTTTTCTTTCGACGACTATGTATTGCTTTCGCTCCTTTGATCTCTTCAGACTTGCTCGACCTTTATCTTGCCTTGATCCTTCGGCACTTGTGAAATTGCCCTACACTTCTTCCGAATTATCCTTCGGAGACTTATAATGTTCTTTGACCCATCTGACTATATCCTTCGGGACTTGGTAAGTGCCCTTCAAATCTCCAGCAATTAACCTTCGGGACTTGTGTTTGTGGCACATACCCTTTGAAGGATATCCTTCGAACAAATTGCTGCGGGCTTTTTGTCTAAGGGGCTTCAGGACAATTTCCCCAACAAAATGTCTAAGTGCCCTTCAGAGCTTTTGGCATGTACCCTTCAGGGCTTTTTCAAAAAACCTTTTGGAAACTTTGCAAGTGTCCTCTACTCCATTCGAACTATCCTACGGAACAATTGCAAGTGTCCTTTCGGAAATTTTGCAACATACCCTTCAGAACTTTTGTAAAGCTTCCTTTGGAAATTTTGATTGGAACACATACCCTTCAGAACTTGTGCAAATGTACCCTTTGAAAACTTTGTTTGGGTCACTTACCTTTCGGCATTTTTGCAAAGCTCCCTTTGGAACTTTTGTTCGGGACCCTTTTTTTCGGGACAATTTGTCCGATAGAGACTTAAACAATTTCACCGAAACACTTTTCCTGACAGAATTCCAAAGCTTCGGAACAATTATTGCGGGCTTTCTGTCCGAAGAGTCTTCAATATTTTTATGAAAGAATTTTCTTTACCATTATTTCCGAAAGAATTGCCCGAGTCACTTCTTCCGAAATAATTCCTCAGACAAATGCAAAGGTGCAAAATCGACTATGGAAAATTAGTAGGCTTTTAGCTGAGGGACAACCTTATGCATTTGTAACATTTGCACTACTCATCCTTATGACTTAGAACTTAGACCACAAAGAGTAGGCACAAACCTAATTATCATAGTGTGATCATTTCCTTCAGATACTGCCATATGTGCAAATGTTGTTAACATCAACCTGTGTACTTAGCCATATTTGTCAAGATAACCATGTGAGCAAAGGTATTCATATGACTGTTCTTGTATTTCCATAGTCATTCAAAGTACATACACAACTCCATGGGGCTCTGCAACAAGTCTGTTCAACTCAACACCTTTGTCATTAATGCATAATAGCACATTTGCTTTTGACATCAATGACAATCCTTCATACATCAATGACTATGTCCAACAGGTTCCTCTAACATGAAAAAGGTGGCATCTATTGGCACTTGATAGGGTGGCGATCACTTCTTCCTTTGTCACATGTTGGCTGTCCCTTTCGTTTTGATGCATTCGCCCTCCATTTTCAATTTGTTTTCTCTTAGACGGCTGCCCTCCTATGCTTTCTTCTTGTGCCTTTGCCTCATCTAAATTTTCTGCTCTTAACTTCAGCTGATTGCTTGTTTCCTTAGGTTCATTAATGGCCTCTTTTTGATGCTCGATCATTAAGGTCTCTCCATTAGGTGGCTGCTTTTCAAAATCAGCTTTTTTGACTAATGATTTGTTCAATTTTTCTGAATTAATTCCCAGCTGTTCGTACCTCATAGAGGGACTGACTTTGACTAATTTTTGGACATTGGCAAGCTCATGAAGTGGCTGCCCCTTGTACAATTGGAAATCCAATTCTGCCACTTGTTTCAATTGCTGCCTTTCCTTTGATTGTAATATTTTATCATGTGCTTGTGTTGATATAGGCTTGATTAGTTCCTCCTTCCTTTCAAACTCCTCGATTATCTCTTTCAACGAATCTTAATGTGTTCACATCAAGTTAGGGTTTTGTGTCATTCTTTCTTGAAACCACCACTTATGGGCAGCCCCATCCAAATGTTGAATAACAAAAATTATTTCCTCCTTTCGACCTCTGGGCCTCAAGTCAAGGTACTTTATCATCATATCAACCCAACTCTTATTGAATTACCTTGATCACCATCAAAAGTTGGAAGAACTATCTTCCCCAAATCATCCTACATATCCATATACCCATAGTGTTTCTTACCATACCTCAAGCCTAGCCAAGCTTCGAAGCTCATTCCCTTTCGGTATATAGGTGCAAGAGTCAAATACTCATCATAATCCTCCATGAGATCCCAATGAATCAAACGAGCGTTCCTCATGATCCTGGACTTGTGCATTATCTTTCATCCTTCCCTGTTTTTGTTCTGAATCCCACAAATGGTCAAGATATGGCTCTGATATGACTGTAATGTCTCCAAATTGGGATGGTAACAAAAAAAAAGGTTTTCCTACAAACCCTAGCCAACTCAAGTACCAAACTGAAATCTAAAAATCTATAACTAGCCAAACCCTAGCTGGAAAAATGTATGATATTCAATCTAAACATCATCCAAATAAATCCACAAGAAGCTAAAAATTATTTAGAGAATTGAGTACCTTTTTTGGGTCCAATAATAGGACAAATCGTTGAAAATACCTCACTAAAAATATTTTGAATTTTTCTTGAAGGTACAACTGTACTTTTCAACCCTTAAATGCCTTGAAATACTCTCCAAATAGTTCGCCACACTTCAAATAAATAGAAGAAACAAATTTGAAAATTATCCATTGGTTTTCTCTCACCAAATTACCTTTCAGAGCTTGACAAACAAGTTGCCCAAGTGCCAAAATTGCGGAAATAATTTTTGAATATCCTTGGGCATTGAATGACTCTAAAAACCCTGCAAAACCACTTCAACACAAATCGCCCAAAATAGGAACTTGCAAATCAGCGTTTTTCAAACAATTTGCTGCCCACAATAATTATTATTTCCTACAAACAGGCTGAAAATTCAAAAATTCATAACTCCTTCAATACTTGGAATTATGATGCAAATAAGAGCTTAAACTGACCATAAAATTAGTGGCTATCAAATAAAAATAATATCAAAAATTTCCTTCCATAGGAAGGCCACCAAAACTTGCTTTAAAATTTTTGAAAATCCTATTTTCCAGAATTTTCCTCTTCAAACCTTAGGTACACTCAAATTTCCAAAAGTAAGTGGTGTTTGAAGTTCACTTACAACCTTTGAATAGAGTTGCCCAAGTAGAAAGAATGGAGGTTTTCATTTTCAAACCTAAAACACTTCTTGAAGGATTTTGTCTTTAAGAGATGGAAACTAAGGTTGACATACTTGATCAATAATTCCAATATCCAATTCTGCATAATCTTCAAATGAATCCTTACTTGCTTTTATATGCCACTCCAACTGTAGCGTCCAAAAATGGAGGGAAAAGTTACCTTTCTTTTTAAAATATTAAAAGATCCTCTTAATTTCGCTTTAGGCCTTAAGTGCCCAAGACCTATAAACCCCACCACTTAAATGAAATAGAAACATAAGCTGCTTTTTTATAACTCAATTCAAAATTAGGAATATAAAGTACTTTTTCTATTATTAACTCTTCACAAGTGGCCCATCATGCTCCCTTTCCTCCTCTCCCCTTAACCATTGGAAACAAGAATGGGTTAAGGGTCCCATGAGGGTCTAGATAAAAAATGGGGACATTACAGACACCGATCTTTTTGTTTTGAGGCACTGATCTCATTTAAACAATTTCCACCTTTTCACTGTTGCTTTGTAAACAAATGATGGCACAATCAAGTCTCGCTCCTCCTCTCTCTTCTTCTTGTATATATTAGAAAGAATTATTTCTTGTTCTTTTTCTTCAACATCCTTTCACTTTATATAGCCTTCAAAGGCTTTTCTCAAAGGAGGCGTCCCATCCAAGAGGCACTTCTTCACCAAAAGATGTGTAATGTCCCCAAATAGGACGATTCAACCCAAAAGAGGTTTTCCTTAAAATCTACAATTTTTTGAATTCTAAAATTAGAAAAATCAGCAAACCCTAGCTACTGTAATTGCACCTCCAAACTGAAAATCAACTCCAATTCACCTTGAAATAAATAACAAATAAATACCTTGTGAATTTGGCCACCAATGACTTTTACCGCAATGAAGAAAGAACTTGAAATGAATGTTTCAATTCTCCAAACCCTAGCACCACACTAGCTGAATTGATGTCCTTCTTTCCCACTCTAATCCATGCTCAAGATTTCACAAATTTATAGACAAGATCATGTAGAAATCACAATAGTCATATCATCCATGAATCATCAACAGTTAGAGTTCCAAAGTGATCAAACCCTAGTCCAATCCAATCTCTAATATTCAAAAAATTACTGCAATAATTAAATCAAAATTTGTGCCTTGAATTCATCCACAAAAACCCTTGCAAATCTGCTTTCAACAAATATTATTTCTTATTAACAATTGAAACTTCAAAAATTTATCTCTCACAATATTTGAAATTATGATGCAAATAAGAGCTCAAATTGATTACAAAATTAATGATTATCAAGTAAAAATAATTTCAGAATTTTCCTTCCATAAGGTTATCAAAATTTGCTCTAAAATTCTGAAAACTTTAGTTTTCAGAATTTACCTCTTCAAACATCAAACCCTCAATTCCAATCAAGTCGCCACACTTAGAAAATCAATATAAATAATAATTAGAATTATTATGCTCCAATTGAACATCAAATTGTCCACCAAACCCTTTCAATAAGCACACGAAAAAAATTGCTCCATTCTAGGGCAAGTAACAAATTCACCTTAGCAATAGGTGGCGCCAAAAGACACTTTTTGTAGAATAATTAGCTCCAAATGTGCGAACACTTATTGGGCATGCATCCCAATATATTCTTCACACATGAAAAAACAATATCAATTTTCAGCATATCTTCAATTGTGATCTTCACCTTGTATTTGTACCCTTTCAAAGGAGGGCGAACCACCTTGGGGAGGTAAAATACCTTATAAGCCTCTTTTACCAACTTTTATGATATCTTTTCTTTTTCTTTGCTTTAGCTCCCAAACTGACATTCCTTTTAATTTCACTTTAGGCCTTTTTGAATTAATTAAATAACTTGCCTCAATTAATTAGTAATTGAAATTACTTTTTGGCAAATTAAATAATTATTTTATTATCAGGTCCTTGCTTCAATAATTAATTAAATTGCTCTAATAATTGAAATGATAAAAATCACTTTTCAAGCAATTTATTAATTATAGAACCCCTTAGAATAATCATTAAAATTACTTTAATTTTTCAAATGGTTAAAACCACTTTTCCAGTAATTCAAATAATTATCTAAGATAGTTCTATTTTAATAATTAATTAAATTGTCTTATGTTTTTGAATGATTAAAATAACTATTCAGGCAATTTTATTGATTATTCAATTTTAAGTGAAAAAGGGACATTACAAGATGTGACCGTTGACATTTCCCTTGACAATTCCGTTAACATTTTCGTCGATAATTCCATTAACATTTTCGTCGACATTTCGACATTTTTGTTCACTTTTGATAACAATTTCGTTTGACACTTCCGTTCACTTTCGACAACATTTCCGTTTGATATTTCCGTTCATATCTGTTATAATTCCTTTGACATCAATGACAATTATTCCAACAATCTCCCCCTTTGTTATTTATGGACATCCCTATGAATTAGTATATGAACTCCCCCTTGCTATGGTTCTCTTTTGCTCCCCCTATCTTCAATTCTCCCCATTGGCATCAATGGCAAAGGAATGTTCAGAACAATTACAATGTATTTTACCAAAATATCTATGGGTCTGAATAATGCAATGATTAGCTCCCTCTTAACTCATGCTCCTTATGATGGATTTAGTGACTGAGTGAAGAATGGATCACTCCCAATTCTTGCCCTTGATCGTGTGAAGAAAATATAATTTGGTTGTCTCCATTGCAACTTTGACTGTGTGTAAGTCCATCATAGTGACCCTTCCCTTCAAGCATTCCCCTTTCACATTGTGCATTTCTTCATCAAGAAGCCTTTTTGTGCCATCCCATCTTGTTAGGGCTTGTACTTCCCTTTCACTTGTGATTAACAATTGTTCTTTCTAATTTTCCTCATCAAATCTAGAGTCATGCAACAAAAATGAACAATTATTATAAGCATTGCAAGAATCAATATTACCATCCACAACATACCTCTCCATAGAATTATTCATGAATATTTTGGTCTCTTTGACTTCTTCAAAATTTTCTTCATGGAATTCATAATTTGGGGTACTAGGCTGCCTCAACATATTTAGTTTTGCTACATTTTTGTTTATCATGTGCAACCCTCTTTGCTGCTCCAAAAACTCAGTTTGTTGATGCTCTGAAATTTTCGCTCTAGGCTGTCCCAAAGTGTCATTTTTCTGTGGTTTACCCCTTTCCTTCAAATCTGATTTTTCTGTTTTATTGATTCCTTCATAGGAACCCACGTGAGGGGCTGTCCTTTCACTCATTTTCCCCAATCTGTCTGGTAATTCTGTCCTCTCTTCTTCTTCATGCACTATTATCAAGTAAGGCCTTAGCTTCTCTTCACAATTTTTTGCAACATCTTCCAACATCATATGTGCAGCTGGAAATTGACTTAGATATCCTTGAACCACCTCTATGGTGTTGGGGTGTGAGGGGCACACCTTCCTATGATCAATACATACCATGTAAACAAAAAATCGTAAGGGAAACAAACTGAAAATGCAAAGGACAGCAATCACTATGATCCTGGGAACATGATTACCCTTGTCTATACCCTTCTTTATATTGGCCCAACATGACATAGTAGCAATGTTACCTTTGTAGTGCTCACCTGGATCCCATATCCATGATGGATACTTGTCATGTTCATTCACTTGGAAGGATTCTCTTTCCCATTGAGTGCCCGTCACCTCAACCTTAGTGATAGCACAAACTTTGCAACCAAGATAATGAAGGAACCAAACATGAGAAATCAATGAGCACTTACCAAGATGACCATTCCATTGCTTACCCAAACACAAATATGATCTTCCTTCTTCCAAATGCAAAATGGAATCTTCTTCCATTCTATTTGGCATTACTCTATCAAAGGACCCCTTTGTCTTGTCCAATCTTGTTAGGACTTGTGCTTCCTTCCCAAATGTTAATTGTTTCTTCAAAGCTTCCTTTTGAAATATGAATTTATGCAAAGACGGTGAACTGTGATTAGAAACAATTCAAAAACCTACTTTTCTAACATACCTTTCCCTTGTGATTTCCTTATCACTTTCCAAGCTTTCTTCTTGATCCTTTGATTGCTCATGAAGTTGTTGAATAACTTCCTCTTTCTTAACTTTTGAAAATTCTGATTTTTCTTCTGTTTGATGCAAGTGTGCCAACTCCTCAAAGTAAAGTTTGGGATTACCCCAATCAAATCTCCCAATGAGCCACCTGTTGAATTCGTCATAGGTATCTATGAGATGGTGCTCTTGGGTTACCAACATGTGGTGCCACCAATCATAGGCAACCCTCGCTAAGTGTGATATGGCAAATTTCATGGCCACACCTTACTCCATGGGATGAAGTGAAAGATATGTGTCTACCTTATCAACCTAGGAACTAGCTGAAATACCTGTATAACTGTCAAATATGGGAATAACAAATTCCCCAAAGGCATCCTGTACTCCCTTTTGTCTATGCCGGTCCATCCTCTGACTGCCTCTTCCTCTCTTCCATAACACAAACTCAATGAGATTTAGGGCCTTTCAGATAGAGGGTGGAAAGGTCATGTATTCTTCATAGGTTTCCATGCGATCAATCTGAATAGAAGGCTGCCCCTTCATATCTTCCATGTCATGTAACCCTTCAATTCCCACAATTAGCCAAGATGTTGGCCTTGATACCATTGTAATGTCCTCAAATGGGACGAATTCGACCTAGTTGGGTGTAAAGACCTCTGCTGAATTGACCTTTAATTTTCGGTTCTGGGCACTTAGTAATTTCGTCAAACACTTTGCTTGTAAACTTGTTCTTGGTTGGTAAGTGTTTTTAGTTTGACTTTCACCTTGAATGATGATGATGAAGTGCTTATAATGTCTTTAACTAACAATGCACAATGTCTCTAAATGGAATGAGAGTGTTATGTAAAATATACTTTGATTTGTCAATGCAATAAGATAGTTGATATGCATCTACAGCTAATAGACATTTAGTCAAACATGTAACATGCATCTTAACTATGCAAAAGAACACCTAAAACAAGTAAGCATTTCAACAAACACTTTGTGTGCAAACTCCTTATGCAAATGAGAAGCTACCACCATGAGGAATTATGCCAAACACTTAGCATGCAACTATTATGCTATCTATGAAGATTATAACCACAGGCATTACATCAACATTTATCATGCAACCTATCCTTCCATTGATGTACTATCTCATTACAATGTTGATATTAAATGATGAGCCAAGACTCTTGGCATTACAATGAATTTCCAATACAACATCACTCTGATATAAAATGATCATCTACGACAACACCTTATGCAAATTGATATAAAAATGCAAAATACATCAAAGAACTTGATCATGAAGTTTGGAATGATCAACAGATGCCATGATATCTATCTCTGATTTTTATTTGATTCTATTGAGTCTCCTTGCATGAAATCACACCTCCTAGAAGTAGCCGCCCCTGCCCTTTCGTGGCAATCTTTACTAAAAATAAATGCAGCCGTTTAACTCCTCCAAACTGATATAGAAATGATTGTCTTCACAAGAGGATTTTATCCCTCAAATACCCATAAGGAAAGGGTGTCTAGATAAGCCTCCAACAATGAAAATTTGAGAACTCCATCGCTGGTCGATCTCCTTAACAACAGACTGTTATAAACTTATAGTCTTCCAATTACCCTTACAAAACCTCCACAAATGATCACCAGACCTCCCTAAAGAAGGCGCTCAAGTGCTCATGTAGAATCGATGGAAATATGAGACTAGACAAGTGATAATCTGAGGATAACCTCTAATGAGACCCCTCCAAAATGCTTCACTAAGCTGATATGAAATCACAATCTCCAAATTTGGCCTTTGGCCACAAAATTTAGCTCCAATGAAAGGACTGTAATATCCTCTCCAATCTGCAACCCTTCAGTAGATAGTTTCACTATCTCAGTTATGCGAATCAATGGGAGTGAACGTTCCCAATGACCAATGGAATATTCTGCAGAAACCCTAGGCTTCTCCACAACATAACAAGTCAAGTATTAAATATCTTGGATGATTAGAAGCTTAGCCAATCCTTTTATTTATTCTTTTTTTTCCCATCCTTCAAGAAGCTTCTAGAATATTATTTTATTTTATTTAAATCACTTTATTAAAGTCCGGTCAAATACACATTATATAACTTCGGACTTTAAAACAAATATGAAGACGATGTTGGAATGTCTTGATCTTTGGCTCATCGGAAAGGTCTTGACGAGACGCATCTAATCCCATTATGAAAATCTCGATCCGACACTGAACCCGAACTTACTAAAAATAGTAAGTACTCCACAAAGCATCCAAAACTGCCACTGATCATGCCAACTGGATCGAAACCAAAACTACACATCCAAATGGCCCATCCAAGGTCAACTCACCATGATTCCCTAACCAAACTGTTAGTCCACGACAAACCAATGATGGACTAACATTGTATCTAGAAAGGGGACATTACATTGGGGTTCACCCAATAGACTCTTGAATAAATTACCAAACAATTGAAATTCTGCTTCACAAAACTAGCTAACCCTAGTTGGAAAAATTATAAAATATCCAAGCGAAAACACATCCAAAATAACTTTACAAATAGCTGAAAATTATTCAGAAATAAAGTACTTTTTCTGGACCAAATAAATTGGCGAAGTCGTTGAAAATACCCATCAATAATCTGATTTTTATTTGAATGTACAATTGCATTTTTCAACCACCAAACACCTCAAAAATCTCCACAAGTGGGTCGCCACACCTTAGGAAAAAAAAAAAAAAATCTGAATATTATTCCTTGTAATTTGCCCCTCAATTCACCTTTTGGGTCCCTCCAAGCAAGTCGCCTGAGTGCCAAAATATTATAATAAATTCTAGAATATTTTAAGGTCTAGATTGACCTTTCACACATGCAAATTGATCCAAACAAATCACCAAAAGCTGAAATAAATTATGAAAATTATCCTAACCCTATAAGAGGGTTCCAAAGACCAAATTGACCTCATGTGAGGGGTCACCACCCTCCCAAAGGAAGTCGCAACCTTTGAGATGGCCTTCAAACTTGTTCCAGACTCCTCCACCGAGATCGCCCACTTCCTTGACTTGCAATTTGAATATTTCCAGTTCTCTGAAGGATTATACTAATTCCTTGTTGAAGGTGGTGTCCAAAGACACCTTTATAGATCCTCTTGCATACAATTATACACAATTATGGCACAATTACAACCCTTGAATAGAGATGCCCTGATAGAAGAATTGAGGTTTTTGTCTTTAAACTTCTTGGTGCATTTGAAGGTTTTCGTCCTCAAGTCACTTGTCCAAGCTTGACATACTTGCATAAAAATTTTAATATAAAAAATGCATTATCCTTTTTAAATGAGCCTCCCTTTCTTTTTATATTCTTCCTCCAATTATGGCGTCCAAAATAGAGAGGGAGAGTTACTTTTTCTTTTTAATAAAAAGTTATATTACAAGTTTCCTTATAAAAGCACTTTTATGATGACCTTTAAAAAGGCCCCAAAAATTAGATAATAAAGTGCTTTATCAAAACATATCCTTGAAGCTCACCAATGTTCCCCTTTTGCCTTTAAAATCCTTAGCCCTTGGGAACGCACAAGTTAAGGGTTTCATCCCAATGACTTGCTTGAAAAGGGGGACATTACATTCAACATCCTCCAATCAACCTTATGTCTGCACTTTGTTTTCCGTGTATTTCTAGTTTTGAGCATTGTTCTCTCATTCATTTGGGAAATCTTTGATTTGACGATCTAGTGCTTTGGAAGCAAGAGAAGCAAATGGGATATTCAAGTGCAGCTAAACCAAATTCTCAAACTTAATCATGATTACCTTCCACTTCCATGCTCCTATGTATGCGGTAGCGAAATCGGAGTCGCACTGTGTTGGGAATTATCCTTTATTTGGACAAAGCTTAGGCCTTAAGTGTCCTTATTTGTCCAAAGTATCTAGTGTGGATATTATTTATTTAAATCCACATTTTATTGGTTTTTTTGCCCACACATTAGGACTTATTCCCATAATCAGGAAATATAGGAACTACATTAAGTGTAACTCTTTGGACACTAGGCACATTCCCATCAAGAGAATATTGGAGTGTTTAATTCCTTTTACACGTCCAACACACACATAGGAAGTTGGCACTTAGTATACGGGAGCTACTTAGCGACTCCTACATTTTTCCCTCTATATACATGGATCAATAGGTCTCATCTCTTTAGTCTAACTCTTCTTTCTATTCTCTCTTTTCTACTTCTTTGGCTCTCACCTCTTGAAGATTTTAGATTGTGACATTGTAATTTCTCTATCTTTCAATACATGTGTGGTTTTCTTCTGTCAAACGGTTTCCCCAGTTGATAACTTGGTGTCTCTTCATGTTTGGTACCATTTTTTATTTACGTTTTGTGTTTAATTTCTTAAATGGATATGTTGTTTTCTTTCTAAATCTTATCATGGTATGGGAGCAGTGTATAAATCGCTGAGCCCGATTAGAACATTTTTAATCTTTTATAAAATCTACAGTTTAACTTCTTTTGTAAGTGTTTTTTGCAAGGCTGGATTTGTTTTTTAATTCATGTGAACAGATCTGGGTTCCGCTGCATATTAACCATATTTGAAATCAAGATTCTAGAGGGAAAATCCTTCGACCTCTGAAATGTTTTGGATTTTTGAATTCAGAGACTGTTTTTATGAGTGGCAGATATTGGGGAAAAAAATATTAAGCTTTTTGTTTAAGTTCACTGCATGTTATGCCCTTCACTGTTTTATTTATCTTCTTTCTCAAGCGGGAATACTTCTGATTCTCTTTTCCCGCTTACAAAGAAAATGTGGAGGAAAAAAGGCTGTCTCTATGCTGTTTAGTCCTTTTAAGTCATTTTCAGCATTCTATGGACTATGATGTTTACTAAAACTTTACCCATGAACCAACTAGAAGGATCAGGAATTTATATATTATATATCTTTCAGCCATTTATCCACTGCTTTGATTCCCTTTATCCATATTTTGTAATCTATTTTTGTCTAATTTCTTATCTGTTGTACTATGCACTGAAGAATTGTTCCAAGAAGAGTTTTCAACCTTAGTATCGTATTCTATTATCCTCTTTACTCCTGCTACTTCTTATGGGCCACACAACAATTTGCAGGAAATGTTGGAGTTAGAAGCACAGCGCAGCCAAGTTAAAATGAATGCTGCAAGTATGTACCTCTTTTTTTTAATGATATTTAACAAGTAGGATACTAAGAATTGAAGAATCAATATTTCCCTCAGAAGACGGTCTATTTGTATGATTAATGATCCAAATGAGCTACTTATACTAGTTCAATACAGTTTGCCTTGTCTTGGCATGGAAAGATTAACAAAAATGACTGGAATATTAGAATCACAGTACAATTTTGCTATAATGATTGCTTCACTCGTCCTTTAATTTTTGTTCTGGATATTCAACTTAATTATGTATTAAAATTTGAAGATTTTGGTGGAGCAAATGAAGCTCCTACTACACATTACCATGCCATATTATATAATTATATTATGCATGACATCTATAGGTTGATATATTACATATAACACAAAAGATTATTAAACATTGGTTGGATATGGCAGGTATAACGACCCAAGTACCACATGTCCCTATTTAGGGATCTCGTGAATTCTTTGGTGTCTGTCTAAGAATAATGTAAATCATTTTTGGTCATGCATTCCTCCTGCGCTCAGCATTACTCTGTTTCAACTTTCTCTGTGTTCTATGTTTTCTGTCCTCCATTATGAGGAAATATTAATCAATAAGAAATTATGAGCAGAGACAATTAGAATAGCAAGCTGCCAATGACATGTATCAGCATAGGGATTGTCAACATTAACATGCATTTAGTTGACATGGGGATTTTGATAAGTGATACTTGGGATCATAAAAAATATTATTAATTGTATCACCACTTATAACTATAAACGTGCATCCTTCAGTAATGGAATTCAAGCTTTCATTTCTTCTTATAGTTTTGTATTTCATTTTTGCTTCTTATTATGCATGTTTGTCGGGCAGGGGACTAGAACCTACTTGCAAAGAGGCATTCAGGCTGCCCTACACTACTGAACCTAATTTACATAAAAACAAAGAACTATGCCATTTCTCATGATTAAAGTGAAAGCAGAAACACATACATTATATTTTCAGAACAACGGAACATAAACAGTAGCAGACTTGCACACTTCCATTTCTATTCCTTTGTGCAGACCAGAAGCCCTTTACATTACTTTCCAGTTTGCTATCTCATGCTTGATTGATTCACAATTATTAACAACTATACTTTTCTCTTTACATTACATGGCTATTTATGCTTTTTGGCTATTATTTTTCTCGATCACTATGCGACAAACTTTCACCTTTTGATTAGTTAAAATATAATTTCACACTTTAAGCCAATTAAATAAGGCCTTCTTACACAATTTGGGTCTACCCTACAACATTTATCCAACCCGAAGAATCTTTGAACTGTCCCGGTTCACAAAAACGAAGCACAAAATATATAACATTTTGAAGTCGGTCAATGTTGGCAACAAACTGATCACATAAGTGACTGTAGTATGCAACTGACCTCAGAATATATTTCTTAGCATCTTTGACTTAACAGATATACTTCTTATATGGTAGAACTAACCTCAGAATTGTTTCTTATATTTCTTAGTATCCTTGATTTAACTGTTATTTATTTAATCTTGACACAGAATTTTAAAAGAATAATATGATGTACTTATCTGTTTTCAGAATGCTAGCGTTTCTGTTCCATAAATTTGGGTTTGGGTTTATTAGACTTCGAAGGTCTGGACTGACCTTGTTTACCCCCAACCTGGATTTGAGACACTTCTTCCAAAGGGCTTTTATCATTTGCAAATTCACAGGAATGGGCATAGTTAAGAACCTCTAGATGGATGTGATGTCCCCACTTTTGATTAAGATCCTTGTGGGCCCTTAGCCCATTCTTGTTTCCGATGGCTAAGTGTAGAAGAAGGCTTTTGGACATGGTGGACCACTTGTGAAGAATTATTAATGAAAAAGGTACTTTATATTTCTAATTTTGAGTTATGTTTTAAGAAAAATACTGTAGTTATATTTCACTTAAGTGGGGGAGTTTTGGGTCTTGGCTTATAAGATTTAAGTTGATTTTTAAGTTAACCCTTTCTTTCTATTTTGGAGCGCTACACTTGGAGGGTATGTAAGGAGAAAGAAGATTCATTTGAAGATTATGCACATATGATTATTGGGTTTGGTGATCAAGTATGTCAAGCTTGGTTATTGAAGGTAGACGCTTGAAGAATGTTACTCTTCAAGTTCTACTAAATGTTCTATAAACGGTGCCTATCAACACCACCTATTGATTTGGAAATTGTGTTCAATCTTTGAGGCTTATTTTGAAATTGCATCTAATATTTCAGCTTGTGGCGATTTAGTTTGGGAGACTTGGGCGAACTTGTTGGAGGGTTTGCAAGTGAGACGAATTGCTTGGGAAGGAAGGTTGTGGACTTCCACTTGGGCGACTTGCTTGGTGGTGTGAGAAATCATCTTCAGAAGGTTTATTTATAGTGGAAACCCTCTCCTAGAGTTGCAATAATTTTATAAATAATTTCTTTGGTGGAGCGAACTGTTTTGAGGTATGTTTGCATGTTTTTGGGGCTAATCTATGCCTAGAAAATATCCAGTAATTATTTGCTTAATTTTTAGGAAAAAATTAGAGTTTTCAGAACTTCGGGGCATCATTTGGGGGTCTTTCAGTGGTTGGAAAATTCTGATTTTTATTTCAATTGAAGGAGCATATTTTTATCTTCAGTTCAAGCTATTATTTGCTCAGAAATTCCAAGTATTTTGCAAGATATTGAATTTACAAGTTTCAGCTGTATTTTCACCATATAAATACAGAAATTCAGTTTTTGCCAAATCTGATTGAAAAAATAAATCAATTATATTTTTCCCTACGTTCCTACAAAGTTTCATAATTTTTGAAGGTGTTTTAAGCGCTGAAAGCACCATAAAACTCTAGCCGCCTAGGGTTTGGGCGATTTATGTGTGAAGGGTAAAAAATTGCAAGCGGTGGAGTTATTGATTTATATTTCAGAATTTAGTTTGTGTCATTTGGATTGAGGTTTGAAGGATATTATTATTTTTAGCCTTTGTTCTAATTTGGGAACATTACAGTGGTATCAGAGCCAATTTTTTGACCATTTGTGGGATGAAAGGGTTATTCGGTAACATGGACAATGCTAGGTTTGAGAGGTTTGTTCAAACCCAAGAGCGGTTGACAGAAACTTTAGACACACTCCTTCAAACAATGAAGGGCATGAAAAGGGACCAACCCCTTGAAAGGGAGGAAGAACCCTTTATCAATTGGCAATTGTTGGAGGATTATGATGAATATTTGACACTTGCACCACAGTACAAGAAGGAAAGAAGTTTTGAGTATTGGCTAGGTTTGAGGTATGGCAAATGACACCATGGGCACATAGTTATGCATGATGACTGAGAGAGGATTGTTTTCCCAACCTTTGATGAAGATCTAGGTACTTCAGTTAGAGCATGGGTAAACAAAGTTAATGAATACCTTGAATTGAGGCTCAGAGGTGAGAAACAAGCTCTAAAATTCATCACACAACACTTGGTAGGGGTTGCCCTTGATTGGTGGCAACTTGAGTTGAGGACACAAGGACATGACTTCATCAAGACTCATGAGTAATGATGTCTGGCTCTATACATGCAGGAGGTCCTCAGGTTTCGTGACCACATGATTCGGGGCCACACTAGACCACAATCTATCTAGTGGATTACTTCCTTCTTCACTGTGCTAACTTCGGGGAGAGGCACTAAGCGCCAGATCGACACCAACACGAATTCACATTCCAGATTAGTACGGATCCGAGGGACCTTTCACAACCCCCCGGGATCTCATTGACATAGCCATTCCAATTCTAGCTCCAGGAGTCAGACTAGATCCCCCAGATCATCGTTGCGCGTGACTCCCTCCAGACAACAACACATGAGACAGACCAGACACTCCACTGATTATCCATCTATTTTGAGTTTTTTCTCGATGGCCTTGGATGCTAGGAGAGTTGGGTCCACCCCTTGATGGACCTCTCTCATTGCTTTTCATGGTTCTTCCATCTTGTATTTTTCCACCTCTCTGTTTGGCTGAGGTCGTTGACTGCGGGTTGTTCTTCACCTCTTTCCTTTCTGGCTACTTGTGCTCATTGTTGTATTATTTCTCTTTCAGCTTTACTTTCTCCTTGGGAAACCGTTTGGTCTTCTTGCTTTGCTCTGACACTTTTGTACTCTACAGTCCCTTTGACCTACTTTTGTGGTCATTTGTCAGACATTAGTATATTTATCTTATCTTATCTTATCTATCATCAAACGGTTTGATGAGGAGGAATCTAAAAAATTTGAGGTAGTTGAGCATATAGAAGAACAAAAATTAGAATTTTTGGAGCAGCCAAAAACTAATTTTCAGTTATACAAGGGGCAGCCATCATATGAGTATGTTGGACCTCCAAAATCTGAGTTTCTTGGGCAGCAAAGAAGGCTGCAAATTGATGATGCAAAGGAGGGAGAAATCAATGAGCATGAACTAAAATAAGTACAAGGTAAAGATTTTTTATTGGTAAATGATATCTATGTATCTTCTAATGATTGTATGCGTGATAGTAAAGTCACAAAGGGTGAAAACAAGGAGCTTGAGCCAAAGAAGGATGAAATTGAAGCAAAAAGGGCATCGCTTGTTGTTTACAAAAGGTTTAAGTTTGAAGATCTTGCACCAAAAGGTTTAAGTTTGAAGATCTTGCACCAACCCTTGAATATCTATTGATTGATTTTCAAAACAACCATACAAAAAGTCATGTGATTGAAGGAGATATCATAAATTTAGAAGATATAAGGGTTGGAGATGTCTCCACTAAATTCCATTTCATCAATGGAAAACAAGTTTTCCGTCACTCAAAGGAAGCATGCAAGAAAAGGTGATAAAATGAAGGACATGGTTTGCAAAATAAGGCATGAGGATTCCTTGATTCAAGATCACAATTATTGGCACCAAGAGGTATGGGATCCTGGTAATTCTCTAAGTTTTACAAATGTTTTCAATTCTGATTTAAAATTCTTTATGATTGATTCCATCGGAATAAAGAAAGAATCAAAATCATGTGAGGCATGGAGGAATATAGGCATGCACAAGTTAACATTGGAACTAGAGTTTAAGGTGGGAGTTAATGAAGTTATTCTACATGGTTCGAATGACATGGAGACTCCATCTTCGTCAAATTACATGATGGGAGGATGTTTTATGAGCATGGGAAAGAAGGAAGAAGGGAACAATGATAGGTTTGTTTTAAAATATCATGGACAGCCACTTGCTTGCAAAGGAGGACATGTGACAACACACTTAGTGAGTTTTTGTCATTCTGATTTTTATCATTCTCATGTTGGAAGGGTGAGTGAGATTTCTTGTTTGCAAGAGCAGCCCCAAGGTTTCCATGGGCAGCACCCTATTCCTCGATGCAAGGGGAAGGAGGTTGTTATGGAGGGCATGAGGCCCCTAGTAAGATTGCAAAAGATCCAATTTGTGAACAGCAGTCCATGAAATATGAATTTCAACAAAGGTGGGTCCTTTTCCTCACTAAGGACTTCTGAAATTAACTCAGTATAGTCACAAAAAATTTTGGGCATGAAGGACCACTCATTTTGCTTGTTGCAGCCAAGTAAAAGAGTTGGAGAAATCAGTTCGAAGTCTGAATTTTATTATTCAGAAAATTTTGAGTCAAAAAGGCAATTTCGATCATCAAGTATAGTTATGATTTTGCATCTTCAGTGCATATTTCAGTTCACATTGGGAAGAATTTATGCTAGGGCGAATTCTGAAATTGTTGGTTTCAAAGGTTCTAAACTAACATGGCAGGTACAACAGTGTATCAAGATCGAGAAATCTGATTTTTTTGAAAATATACAGCCACTAATGAATTCTGGAAATATTAATAAGTTAAGGTATCACTTGCACAACCATGGATGGAAAGGCCCACAAAAAATACTACATTTTTTCATGGGTAAGGTGAAGTATTTGTTGGTTTTGTTTGGTAATGTGTGCATATGTGAAGAAGTTGACAACAGGCAGCCAATGGAAGGATACACCTTTCACATGAGTGGATCCCTACAAATTGGTTCACTTAATTATGACACGCACTTGCAAGGTATGTTCTTCAATTTAGATAAGCTTGTTCTCTCTCTACAAATGAAAGGATTACAATTTCAAGTTGAAGAAGGATTGGCATGGTATAAAGAATGTCTTATTACACTTTGGAATGCTCACTATGGGAGCACACCTTTAATGATTGTCCATGAGAGGGAATTAATTATGGGCATCTTTGCCACGCATGTTATTTTGGTTTAGTTTCGCAGCCTTGATCTTTTTGATACAATGCATGAGTCTCCAATGGTTTGTTGGGGAAGCATGAAGTTGGAGAGCCCATTAAGGATCAACTTGGTAATGAGTAAGTTGAAATTTGTGAGTAAAGGCATAGTTGTGTTTTACTATTGCAGCAAACAGAATTGCATATTCAGTCTTATTGATAAGGTTTCAAAGCGTAAACAGGGCATATGGATGAGTTCGAAGCATGATAATTATTATTTTGAGTTACATGACCTCATGAGTTCTTTAAAGCAACCTCCAAGGTACTGGTAAAGGTAAGAAGTTCTAATTTTTATGGCATCCCACGGATCATGGGAAGAAAAGAGAATGGAAGTATTAATTCTAAATTCTTTCATCATGAAAAATCATAATTAGGCATGTACTTCCAACAGTATCATGGAGGAAAGACTAATTTTTTTGGGTACATTTCAGCTTTTGCAAGGTTTTGGAAACATGCATGTTTGGATACCATTCATAAGATATGGAAGTAACACATGCACAAAAAAGGTACAACTCTCCTTGATAAGTATTTGGGAACTATTGATGAGCTTATGGAGTGTTACATGCATATATGAAAATGTTGATAAGGGACAACCTTTGGAAGGCTATAAGGACACTTCTAGCACTTGGGAGCAGCCTTCAAAGTACAGTTACAACAGTATGAAGAGGCCAATTAAGGGTTCTTTTCCTTGGGATGAAATCACAAATGGACATTGCATCATAAGGTATGTTGGGACACCTCTCTGGGTATTGCAATTGCTTGAAGACAAGCAATTTCGGACGGGGAGGATTGTAATGTCCTCATTTTTGATTAAGACCCTTGTGGGACCCTTAGCCCATTCTTGTTTCCGATGGCTAAGGGTAGAAGAAGGCTTTTGGACATGGTGGACCACTTGTGAAGAATTACTAATGAAAAATGTACTTTATATTTCTAATTTTGAGCTATGTTTTGAGAAAAGTACTTTAGGTATATTTCACTTAAGTGGGGGAATTTTGGGTCTTGGCTTATAAGACTTAAGTTGATTTTTAAGTTAATCCCCTCTTAATATTTTGGAGCGCTACACTTGAAGGATGGTATTTAAGGAGAAAGAAGATTTATTTGAAGATTATGCACATATGATTATTGGCTTTGGTGATCAAGTATGTCAAACTTGGTTATTGAAAGTAGACGCTTGAAGAATGTTACCCTTCAAGTTCTACTGAATGTTCTATAAACGGTGTCTATCAACACCACCTATTGATTCGGAAATTGTGTTCAATCTTTGAAGATTAATTTGAAATTACATCTAATATTTCAGCTTGTGGCAATTTGATTTGGGAGACTTGGGCGAACTTGTTGGAGGGTTTGCAAGTGAGACAAATTGCTTGGGAAGGAAGGTTGTTGACTTCCACTTGGGCGATTTGCTTGGTGGTGTGAGAAATCATCTTCGGAAGGTTTAGTTATGGTGGGAGCCTTCTCTTAGGGTTGCAGTAATTTTATAAATAATTTCTTTGGTGGAGTGAACTGTTTTGAGGTATGTTTGCATGTTTTTGGGGCTAATATCTGCCTAGAAAATATCCAGTAATTATTTTCTTAATTTTGAGGGAAAAACTAGGGTTTTTAGAACTTCGGCGCATCATTTGGAGTTCTTTCAGTGGTTGAAAAATTATGAGTTTTATTTCAATTGAAGGAACATATTTTTATCTTCAATTCAAGCTATTATTTGCTCAAAAATTCCAAGTATTTTGCAAGATATTGAATTTACAAGTTTCAGCTGTACTTTCGCCATATAAATTCAAAAATTCAGTTTTTGTCAAATCTGATTGGAAAAATAAATCAATTATATTTTTCCCTACGTTCCTACAAAGTTTCATAATTTTTGGAGGTGTTTGAAGGCTGAAACCACCATAAAACCCTAGTCGCCTAGGGTTTGGGTGATTTGTGTGAAAGGTAAAAATTTGCAAATGGTGGAGTTACTAATTTATATTTCAGAATTTAGTTTATGTGTCATTTGGATTGGGGTTTGAAGGATTTTACCATTTTTAGCCTTTGTTCCAATTTGGGAACATTACAATGGACATTTGGATGCAAGGCATGAATGAACATATAATGCTTTTCTTGCAATTTTAGAACCACAATAAATAACGAAGTCAAAGGTTTGAAAGCATGTGATGATTAAATATATGGACATAATTCACAGGGGAGGAAAAAAAGGATAGTCTATGTGCTGTATTCTAATGATGGCACCATGTTTTTTTTTTAATTGGTAAATGAGGGTTTCTATTGGGGTCTCCCCTGTGAAACATGAAAGTACATTCTCTCCTAATATAGAGATATAAAACAAAGTTACATTGTACAAAAGATAACTATATACAAACATTCTAACATTTTGACAAAAAGGTGGTCATGCACGAAAGGAAACCATGCAAACTAGGCACGGCCAAGTCAAACAGGTCATTGTCCCAAAAATACCTAGGACGTGAAAATTACAAAAATTGGCTTAGAGAGCAAGTGCTAAAACCAAACTAAGAGTAGGTCACAACAGGGAAAGACCAGTGGGACTACCCACAGTTTCCAGTCCAGATTGCAAAAAAAAACATAAACCTAGAGAGCAAGTTAACAGTCTGTCCACAGTTTTCAGTCCAAACTGCAAAAAAACATAGAACTAGAGAGCAAGTTAATAGTTTGTTGGTGGGGAGCTGCCCCAACTACCACCAGAAATAACATGGTTTCCCCATCCATCCTTGATGCTGACAACTCCACCAACTCCAGCCGGGTCACCACCATTTGCCTTGTTACTAGCGGTGCCACCTGTAGCTACAAGTCCCATTGAAGGAGATTTATTTATTTTTCTTCGAGAGGTGTGGGACGGGGGTGACGGGGAGCTCAATTGTAGTACTCCACTTAGGTCCTTGGAAACGACTAAGAAGCTTTTTCTTGTGGAGGTATAACTACAGTGATTATCCTTGGGCACTGACACGTAGCTTATTTCCGAGGTGAAGTCTGCACACATTCCAAACACATTAGTTGTGGCATATGAGTTTTGCGCTGGCGAGTAGGTCCTCCAATGCATGTTTGCTAGAATTGTTGACCCATTCTTGATCCATCATTCCACCTTTCATTTTGTGCCTTTTGTGCTTGGTTTAGGGTTTGCAAAAGAGGGAACACAGGTAGGTTTGTAGGAGGCAGGGGCCACAATCTTGGCTTTGCTAGAAACCTTGTTGTGGACCAAGGTTTGGGGGGGGGCAAAAGAGCCAATCCCGAGAGAGGCTGCAAACTTGTGGAACGCCTTACACCCCCCTTTACCGTTCTTCATTCACTGCTCTAGAGCAACAAGATGTTCCCTTGTTTTCAAAATGCTCCTACCAGAGGGATTCTTTGTTGGATGGCAATTAGGGTTTTGTTGGGGAAGGGCATTTTTTGAAAGTAGTGAGGGGTCACTAGAAGGAACATGGATGAGAGTTGGCTGAAAGCATCCCAAATGGAATGCAAGGAAGATGGAGCGGGCAAACTGGAGGTTGGAAATAGGTTTTTTACCATAAATTGGAAGATGAACATTGCAAGAGTTGCGGTGGCCAATTTGTGGAGAAAATTCTCTGTGATAGAGTTGACAAATCTTTTAACACTTGCGATGCTCCCAATACCACCTGCACCTATGGTTTAGTGAATGAAATCTTTGCCTATGCCATCCAAAATGAAGCACCTGTGGAGTGTTTGTGAGGTAATAGGTCCCCCAAAGAGGCAGTTGTCATGATAGGTGGCCATTGGAGTTTGAGAGCAAAAGAATCAAGGTATTTGGGAAATAAAACGACGGAGGATATGGAAATGGGAGACTGAATTGGAGATAAAAATAAGAACAAACAATTAACACTGTAAAACAAAGTCCCATTGCACCTCTCCTTGTGCTACAAGCAGTCTCATTAAGAGGTGGCAAGGGCGCCAGCAACCAACCAGTCATGATAGTTCGTTCGATCTCCATACTATGATTATAGAGATCACTTCAAGGGTTTTTTTTTGTGTTTGTTAAATATTTGGAATGCCATTGTTTGGGTGTTTTTCCTAGTGCATCTGAAGAGATGACTTCATGTAGTCTAGGCCAATCAGACGGGAGTGAACTTTCAATTTCAAGAAGACACCCAAGTCTGCCCCTGAGTTCTCCAGCAAATCCGTTGGGTGATTTACTTAACGAAAGCCATGAGAAAAGATGTTCCTAAAGTGTATTTTCAGTTCGAAGGTCTGCTGAAGGATGTAGTTGAGTTTCCAGTTTGGGGTGCTTCCCTTTATCATTGCGTTGATTATCACCATTGTGTGGCCTTTGACCGCATGAGAAGTTGACCCCTGGGCTATTGCAAACCTAAGACCTTCTGTTAATGCTTTTGATTCTACCTCATTAGTGCGGAAGTGCATGTACATGGAGGCTGCAACAAGAGAGCCTTTATGTGATCAAAGGATACACCGCAAACCACCATTGCTGGGGTTACCCAGAGATGCTCCATCAAAATTGAGCTTTTCTTAGCCTGTCTTGGGGCGACCCATCTGGCTGGTGATCAATATTTTCATTTGACTGTTGTCCCATTAATGGGGAATGCCGACACAATGTTATTAGTATGGTATTTAGATAGATTGTATATATGAGATCAAGCTAGGATATCTGCTTGTCTGGAAAATGTGGGTCTGAAATGCAATTAAAGTGAAAAAGTAGGATAGGCTATGAAATAATCTATCTATTACTCATGCTTTTATGAATCCATTTGGGTTGTGAGTTGATGAGAGCAGATCCAGAATTTGACTGAAAAATTAACTTGCATGCGAATCAGCTAATTGATACTATAGAGATGTAAGTGGGTTGCATGCATGGGAAAAATGGTATAAAGTTCAACAATAGTACACACATTTATAAGTTTGCCATCCAAGAAATAGCTAACTAGAAAGATAATTAACAAGTAATACAAAGTGATGTAACTTCTTGGCGTTTCGTCCCTTTTGGAAGTTAGTATAATATGTAATAACATTCTTATTGGGTGAAGAAGCATTGATATTGTTATTGTCATTCACATCATCAATTATACTTGATGAAGGGGTAGTCAACATGTTTCTTTTTTGAATGCTCACTCAAATATCTTTTACTCTTGGATTTACTGCATATTTCTGTCATTATCTCATTTTCTATAATAAAATATAGGGCATTTAATCCTACTATGAGACCTTTTTATTGCTTCATTATTATATACATTACTATTCTGAATTATAGGCCTCCATTAGGAATGTTCCAAGGGATACCCATGTCACCATGTGATCCCAGTTTGCAAGAGGCCAAGAAATTTCAATTTTTTGTCTACTTTCCTCAACTTTCCAGTTTTACCATACATTTGTGCTCCAGGATTATGATGAAATTTGGTGACAGTCAAAAATCCTAAGGAAGTCACAATAAAATAATTGTTGCCTTTTTAGCGTGTATTGTGAATGCTGGTGGTTTATGATATAAAAACTTAGGACCATGTAAATGTGCACTTCTACATGCTCGTTATACTAATATTGGTCTGCTTGGAATTCACAGTTCTGCAGAAAGAAGAGGAAAAAAGGCGTTATAAAGCAAAGAGTCTTCAGCAGAGCATGGACAGTGGTTAGTTATTTTTATGGTGCCAGTTTAGTTTTGATTGAATGCTCTCTGAAGTTTTAACCAGTGGACATCATTGGCAACTCATGCACTGAACTTTGAAGCCATCTTCTCAATGTTTGATTTTACTTGTTACTGAAACTCTATGTTACACAATTTGTAGTGGATTGTACCAGGTCTAAGTAAAATCATACTAAATATAAGTATAACTATTCAAATAAATATTTGTCAGGGAGAGATGCCATTATCAAACTGATTTAAATTTTATGTATTAAAATGTTGTTGGCCCTAAATTCTCTATTGAATTGAAATAAAATTTGCTTTTTGGTAGTATGCTTGGCATAAAAAGGCTAAAATAGCTTTAAATACGTAATATAATAAGATCTTAGATGCTGTCACGAGCTCAGCTGTAACTGGCTGCACTATTGCTAACCCAAGGTAAAAACCCTAGGTCTGAAATAGACAAAATTGAAATTCTGACTATGAAATTGATGAAAAGCTGAAACCGTATAGCATCTGTAGTTTGAAAGTGATGTAAAAACAAAATAATATCTGATCTGCTGTAAAAAAATCTAGGGCAAATCCTATATATAAAATTATATAAGGCTAAAAAATACCCAAATTTCTAAAACTGCAAAGAAACAGAACATTACATTTGCTGGAAAATAAACTGAACAATATGTAGAAGAGAAGATTACTCCCCAGAGAAGGTGTGGTTGCCAACTTAGGCCAATTTCAGTATAGTATGGGTGCTGCCTCAGCCAAAACACAATTTTAAACCTGTGCAATGAATTTATTTCCTAAAATCCATCCACGTAATGCCCCTTTTAGGGCAGAATTAGAACCAAAGGGATTTCCCAACAAACCCTAACATGAACACATGCAAATCTGATTTTCTGATTCAAACCCTAAGCAAATAAAATTCAGAAATTTTGTAGAAGCCAATTTTAGGGCATAAAAATAATATTTCATTCACCAAAATATTTGCCAAAAATTATAAATATTACAGCTGCATATAGGACCTTCAAATATGATTTTTTGAATTAAATGTGGCAGAAAATTGCTATAAAATACCAGTTGCAATAATGATTGAACAAACTCCTCAAACCTTCACCAAATCAGTGTCAATAGCCAATTCAATACTTCCAAGAGGTTCGCTGCCTTGGGTGTCATGTCCCACTTTTGGACACAAGAGTGAAAAATGACCCTTAGCCTTATTCTTTGGTGTTTCCCTTAGGCTAAGGGAAAGGGGACTTAAAAAGGAAGCACTAACTCCTCTTCAAATTATAAAAAGGTACTTTTTGGTTAAGTTCTAATTTTAAGTTGAAGAGGGGGCTTTTTGAGTTAATGGGGCTCACATAGCCTGTAACTGATTTTAAAAGAAAGTTAACCGTATAACATTACTTTCCCTCCAAATGGAGCGCACAACTTGAGGCATAAGGTATATAAGGAGGACTGTGATTCATTTGAAAATGTTATGTATATTATGATATTTGAATTTTTGAGTCTAAACATGAAAACGCTTGCCCAAGGAATTGAAGATGAAACCCTTCAAGGCCAAGGAAGGTTTAGGGACGAAAACCCCAATTTCTCATCTAGGGCAGCACTAGTTCAAGTGCTGTAATTGATCATCAAAGGCAGAATTTACAGTTTGGACCCTTCCTAGGGTGTGGCGATTTTCTTGCAAAGTGTGTCAACTAGATCACGGAGTGTGGGGACTTGGTTTGAGGTCATTTGGCAAGGGTTTGAGGCCATTTTTAGGGCAGCGAACAGGTTTGTGTGTTAAAGACTCCTTTCACTAAGGCTGCGCTACATTTGGAAGCTTGGAAACCCTCTTCTAGGGTTTGGTGTGTTGACATGAGCAATTAATTATTTAATTGCAGCTGGGCAACTTGATTGGGAGGCCCAATTGAGGGTTTGTTAGGCTATTTTAGGCTTAAATAATATTCTGAATTTTTATATAATTAATTATGTATTTATCCATAATTTTAAGGATATTTTCAGCATTTTCAGATTGAAAAAAGCATAAAAAATCAGTATTTAATTCGCTGTAATTTTCTTGCATGTGGTGCCAATAGGGCTGAATTGGTTAAATGATTTAATGCCTTAAATTCAGTGGAATATTTGCTAAATTGCTACTAGGGTTTGGTAATATTTATCCCAGTTTTGTGAGGGTTTTGAATAACTAAGGTTTGTAGTAAAAATCAGAGAAAATATCTTTTGGCTAGGGTTTGGCATAAATTCTTGATTTTAGTATTTTATTCTATTTTGGGATATTTCAGTGGTATCAGAGCCAATTTTTTGGCCAGCTGTGAGGTTTGAGAGTTTATAAGGTCAAACAGTGATAGAAGGGAAGATAAATGAGTTTCAGGGTTTTGGATGGTGCTAGATTGGAGAAGCTTATCCAAGTGCAAGAAAGATTGAATGACGTGATGGCAAAAATGATCCACACCATGAAAAATCTAAATGACGAAGGGAGCCTTCCAAGGGCAAACATTAATTTCAGTCATTGAAGGTCACAAGTAATTCTTTACCTAGGTCATTACGACCTACCTCCCTTCCAAGGGAATTGAAGAAAGAAAGAGTTGGGATTGGGACAAGGTCAACCCCAAGAGCTACACTAGGAGATTTGAGACATGCTTGGCATGTAGAAGAGGAAAAGAAGTCCGACCTTGTGATGAAGAGCCACAAGCTAATTGCCTTAAGGATTCATCACCAAAGGAGGGCACAAAGTCAAAATTGAAAGGGGTTAGTGAGAAGTAGAAAATTGGTACCTTGAAGCCCTTTGAGTAGCAAAAAGACAACACTTCAGGGCAGCCAAGTGTTGAAATTTTTGAGTTTCACAAATCAGAAAATTTGGGGCAGCAAGAAGAATTTGTCATAGAATTTATGGGGCAGCAAAATGACACTTTCTAGTTGAATAAGGGGCAGCCAAATGGAAAAAATTCTGAGTTACATAATTTTGAAATTTTGGGACAGCCAGTAGAAGTTGTTTAACAAGTTTTGGAGTTGCAAGGGATAGACACTGTTGTCAATAGACCCTGCACCCTTGTGAAGGTAGTTTTAAGCCTTCACGGTTTGCTGGAACATGGAAACAATCCGAGGTTGTGGGCAATCTGCTAAGTGGATTGAGTCTCTAGATTATGAGGGCTAGCTCCCTTAGGGGTATCAATGAGGATCTCTGCTCTGCGTTGCGGACTATCATGGAAAAGGGAGAAAGAAACTTGAAAGGAAAATCCTACCTAATGACGGTGATACACCAAAATGTTGATCCACTCAAATCGGGCTTTTGAGAACACTGATTCAAACAAGGAAGAGACAAAACTTCAACTCCAATTGGTCAATACACAAGTATTTCACGAAAAGGTTCTGTCTAATGATTTAATCTTGAGGGAAAAGTAGAAATAGGCCTGACGAAAGGCACTAAACAACCACTAATATCTATTGTAAACTCAACAAAAGACATTCAAACATAGAACGTGACTTGCATAAATGATCAGCTAGTAACTAGGTACGAATCCAGATTTGACAAGAAAAAAAGAAAATCTATCACTTAGGCAAATCTATAACAATAGTACACTATAACGGCTGCTGAAAATTGAAAAAAACACAGTCCTCTTATTATTGATTCTGAAAAAAGGTTACAACACAAACTTTGGCCGAAGATTGCTTGCCAAAAGAGGGATGGATTTTACAAGGCTGAAAAGCCATTAATATAAAAAATTATAAAAAACCAAGAGATTGATGTTGGAAAATAGAGAGGGAGTAAACTCAAACCAACTTAGTTTTTACAAAAGTCTATTTTGTCTTGCATGAAAATTCTTTGTGTTGGAAAAGAAGACAAGCTTTGGACGCATGAAATCTACGAATAGATGTCTTGACTTGAAAACTAGTCAACTCCAAAACAAGAGTAGTCAAATCCAATCAAACTGCTGGAATGTTTGAAAGTCTCCCTTTTGCATGAAATCAATGCAAATGCCAAATTAAGAATTACGTTTGAACCGCCAAAATGTTTCAAGCTTTGAGACAAACGAGAGTGCGTGCATGGAATTTCTTGTTATTTGAAATGTTCAACACTTTGCCTATTCATCATGCAAGACAACTCTATTTTCAGAACTGAAGCATGATTGTTTTCTTAAACATGTTCACTTTGTTGGAGTCACTCTCATTAGTCTGTGCATGATCTTTGTTCATCCTACCTTTGTCTTTATTTTACGTTTGTTTTATTCACTGTTCATGCTTATGTCCATGTTTAGTTCTGCTTCTGTCTTTGCTCATGCCATTGATCATGCTCAGTTCACTTAGTGTTTTCTTTGGTTTTTCCTGTGTTCTACTTTAATTTGGGATTCGGGCTTTATTTTGGTTGGGCCTCTGTGTTTATATTTTCCTGTGCTTGGCATTTTCTTCTCTCTTTTTTGGCTTTTGCTTATGCTTTAGCCTTCGGGCTTTTGGTTCTTTGTTTGTGGCCTTGTCTTTTCTATCAAGGTTTTGTCCCTCCCGAATTCCTTCGGACTTTTTGTTTGAAGGAATTCCTTCAAACAAAAAGTCCGAAGGAATTCATTTTCTTGTGCCTTTGCTTTATTTCTATTGGGCTTTTCCACGGGTATATCCTCCGTCGGATGTTTTTGTCCTTCGCTTTATAAAGGTGCCTTTTGCAAGGGATTATGCTTCCCAAAAATGCCCTTCGGGCTTCTTGATTTGGTCCTTTTAGTCACCTAGGTGCCTTCTGCAAGGGTAAGGTTCTTCCAGAAGTGCCCTTCGGAAGAATGGAAAAGGTCCACTTTGCTGCATAGTGCCCTCCGCAAGGGTAGGTGTCCTTCGAAAAAATTGATTGTCCTTTGGAAAATTTTCCAAGGTCTTCTTCGTGCTTGAAGTGTCCCCCGCAAGGGCACATACCCTTCGGGGTTTCTGAAAATGAAAAGTCCTCTCGCCGCCTGAGTGCCTTCCACAAGGGCAGTTGCCCTTCGGGCTTTTGAAGGGCACCTGGGTTTTTTGAAATTGCCCTTCAGATGAATTGTCTTGACTTGCAAACCATAAAGTGAACCAACTCGAAGGGTACATACCCTTCGGGACTTTTGAATTGGACCTTCTCGAAGGGCAGGTGCCCTTCGGGTCTTTTCAACTGTGCTTTTCCCTTTTTTATTCGGACAAAAAGTCCAAAGAAAATAAACTTTGAATGACTGCCACTTAGTCATTTTTTCAGACTTTTACACAGTGCTTTGAGAGCTCTTTCACTCAGACAAAAAGTTCGAAGAAATAGTCCACTTTTTATAGCCCGAAAAAATTCTTGGGAAGACAAAATAAATAAACTTACAACATGTATGTCTTGGCTTTTGGCTGTACGTGATGCTTAGAAGAGGAGAAAAACCATTTCAAACTGCTATAGATGGCCACTTGGGTGGCTGCAAATGCACATTTAAGAACCCCAAAATTGATTCACAAAACAAACTTGACACCATAGCAATGTTCCAAATAGTAGGGGTAACAATTTGCCATGTGGAGGCAAAATTGTCAGCATTTTTGGCGACTCAACTGGAAAGCATCCCTGCTATGCTAGAGAACTCAAACCATATAGATGCTATTCGAACTCCCAAATGGTCAACTTGATTTCTGACTGAAAATATCCTCCTGACCTTGGCTGAAGTAACCTTCTCCCTCAAAATAGAAAGGAAAAAACACGAAAGCAGGGAAACTAAGAAGCAAATTTGCAAATAAACACTTATTGGACAAAACTGAAGCAAACTATTGTGCTTGAACAGCACCTGGAGGAAAGCAAAAACAACTATGTATATAGAGCTTTGCTCTTCAATAGCAATGTTTCAGATGTATCGCATTGATTGGGATTGGAAGCTCTTGGCCGTCCATCTTGGCAAGTTGAAAGACATTGTGGGATTTGCAGCTAGAGATCATGTATGGGCCACTCCAAGGGGAATCAAACTTTGTGTGCCTTCTTAGTTTGGCTCGATCCTCATCCCACTTGAGGACCAAATCTCTTTTATTGAAGCTTCGTGAGGAAACTCCTTTGTCAAACGTTCTTTTCACCTGCGCCTGATGATTTTCCATGGCTAGCATGGATTGATTTCTTGTCTCTTCCAACTCCATAAGCTTTGCATACCTAATTTCCATAAGCTCATTCTCCAACAACTCAAGTTAATGCATTAGTTCTAAAGCTGGAAACTCAAGATAAATAGGTAACCTTGCTTCCTTACCATATACTAGCTTTTATGGAGAGTTGGCTATTGACCTCTTGTAGGTGATCCTATCAGAGCATAGAGCTGACTTTAACTTGAGATGCCATGACCTTTGATGTCTTCAATAGTCCTTCGTATGATCCTTAAGAGGTTCTTGTTTGTAGATTCAGCAAGGCCATTTCCTTATGGATAATAGTTCGATGAAGTGCTGTGATAAACTCTGTGTTGGACAGCCCATTGGCTGATCTTAGATCTCACAAAAGCCATTGCATTGTCATAAATAATGGTTGAAGGAACTCCAAATCTAGTAAGCAGACCTTCATAGAAATCAAGAACATTAGTTTTGTTTGCTTCTTTCAATGCAATTGCTTCCGTCCAACGTGTGAAGTAATCAATAGCTATTGGAATCCACTTATATCCTGAACTTGGAGGATTAATGAGACCAATAAAATACAATCCTCACTGGACAAAAGGCTGATCCACTGCAATTGGCTGAAGGGGCAGGGCTGCAAGTTTAACTTTTCCTACAAACATAGCACATTGATTGCACTTTCTAACCCATGTATGGCAATCGCCAAATATAGTAGGCCAATAGTACCCACCTCTCATGATTTTAAGTGCTGTAGTTCTTGCGAAAAAATGTCCACCATGTCCATCATGTTATTCTTCAAGTAATCTTTGAGTTTGGCTTGGTTCCACACACTTTAGTAACGTTTCATTAATATCCTTTTTGAACAAAACACCATCAACGAGCAAGAATGGAATTGATTGCAATTTGAAATACTTTCTTTTTGAAGCACTTAGGTGAGGGGTAAAAACCATGTTGCAGATAGCTTACCAAATCACGAAACCAACTGGAAGGTGAGGTGTGAACAACAATCTCTTCATCATTTGACACTAAAACAACGTCATTAGTTTCTTGCAAGTCCTGAGCTAGATGCTCACAAAGTCCTTTGCCTTTAACCAACTTTGTAACCTTAATTTCCATGTCAAATTCTATTACCTTGGTTATCCAACCAACTCTCTTTTCATTTGTGTCTTTGTTCATAAAAAATTCTTTGATGCTTGGATGAACAACCATTAGATGTATTTTATTATTAGACAAATGCCTAAATTTCTTCAGGGATCTTATAACTGAAAGGACATGCTTTTCAACAAAAGAATACCTTGTTTCATACTCCTCCAAGCCTTGGCTGTAGAAAGCTATTGGCTGCTCCAAATCTTCATGATTCTGTTGCATGAGAATCCCTAAAATGGTGTCCATATTAAGATACGTATACAAAATGAAATCTTTCGTAAAATCCGGTTTTAAAAGTGTAGGAGCGCTTGTTATGGCTTTCTTAACATCTTTGGACCAACTGAAGTTCTGATTTTACTTTAGCATGGCTGCAAGTGGTTTAGCTACAGTAGTGAAATCTGAAATGTATCTCCTTATAAAATTGATTTTTCCAAAGAAACTTTGAAAAGCCTTTTTGCTCTTAGGTAAGGAGAGTGCAAGAATGGATTGAATTCTTTCAGAATCTATGTTTAAACCATGCTTTGAAACATGTCCAAAAAGCTTACCTTCATGAATTGAAAATACACACTTTTTGGGATTTAGAGATATCCCAAATTGCCTACACCTTTTGAAAACTTGCTTGAGATGAACCATGTGATCTTTTGCATCTTTTGAAAACATTGTTATATCATCCAAATAAACAAGCACAACCTTGTTAAGAAGGCCTTGGAAGGCCATATCCATGGCTCTCTGAAAGGTTGCTCCAGCAGTAGACAAATTGAATGGCATCTTTCTGTATGCAAATGTCCCCCACTTAGTCGTGAAGGCTGTCTTGATTTGGTCCTCTTTTTTGACCAAATTCTGATTGTAACCACTATATCCATCCGACAAGGAAAACCTTTCTGAACCTGCAACAAGTTGTAAAATTTGTTCCATTGATGGCAATGAATAGTGGTCTTTAAGTGAAGCCCTGTTTAAATCACAAAAATCAACACAAACGAATCTCACCATTCTTTTTCCGTACTGGAAAGAGGTTCGCCACCCAAGTTGAGTGTTTGATTGGAAATATAATCGTTGATTCTATGAGCTTATGAAGCTTAGCTCTCATTAAAGACTCAAGCTTTGGATTGATTGGCTTTTGTCTTTGTTTCAATGGTTTAGTTTCCTCTTCTAACTCAATGGTGTGTTGAGCCAAACTTGGATCAAAACCTTTGAAATCACTATACTGCCATGCGAACATATCAGCAAAACTTGTGCATAAATCAATGAAAGTTTTTTTTTGTAGAGTGCATACCTTGCCTAATTTCAAAATTTTACCAGCTGCAATCTCTACATTGGCATAGTGCGCTTCCTTTGTTGACAAGGATGATTTCTCTTTCTTTAGCTCGTCATCTTCATTGAAAATATTTTCAAGAGTGACCAATCCCTTGGGTAGCCAATTCGTTTTCAGTTGTACAATCTGATCACCATACTGCTGTAAGTGTTTCGATTGATTTATTGGAAAAAACTCAGCGTCTTCCTGCAAGAATCTCATAATTTAATTGTCATTTTCAAACACCTGCCAATTCTCTTGGTTATCCGGAACAGAAGGCTTTATAACTACCTTTCTATGTGACTGAAAATTGTCACTTTTTACATAAGCTGGAATGTTAAATTGTGCCATAGCAGCAACCAACTTATCAGCGTGTTTATTCCTATCTTTTGTTATTGTCTGAATATTAAAACCTTGAAAATCTTCAAGTCCCAAACTCTGTGTCTGTAAGATTTAAGCAATAGATTCTTGCATACATTCAAACCTCTTACTTGGTGGACTACAAGTTCACTATCTCTAAACACTTGCAAACAATTGACTTTCATCTTCCTAGCCCACTGCAAATCGTGAACTAGTGCTTCATATTCAGCAACATTGTTTGAATAGCCAAACTAAAATTGAATAGAGGAGAAATACCTTTGTTCTGTAGAAGAAATTAATATTATTCCAGACCCGTGTCCATGTTTATTTCTTGATCCATCAAAGTACAATTGCCACAAGCCTTCATTAGATTCGTCTTCTTTGACCATGGCTGGAATTGGTGCATCATTCTCATGAAGACAATACACACCAAGACCTTTCTCTTCAATCAACTTGTAGGGATCATGCTCATGCAAGGTAGAAGCCCACTCATCAAGAAACAAATTTAGAACTCCATCCAAAGGTGAGTCCTTTTCTACATCACTAGTTTGTAATATTTTATTTGAGATGATACAATTTGCATTGACAACATTTGGCGTATAAGGCTCCATATGAAAATGTGCAATAGGCTTTGAATGAATTATTACCTTTGTACCATACCTGGTTCTGAACAACAAATAAGTCCAATCAGCTGATAAATATCTCCCAATCTTTGAGGTGAAGTCCCTTGAAAGGCACATAGCGAAATAAGGAGGCAAGTCCACCATTACAACATCCTACTGAATAGTAACGTTAGGACAAGCATGTAATGCCAATTTTAAATCTTTGATAATGTATACTGTCTTTGTTGGTGAACCATCCAACTGCAATACCCCTTTAGTATTTGGCTCATAAACAAAGTCGAGCTTGTTTGCAATCTGTTCGAGCATTACTGTATTGCTAGCTCCACTATCGACCATACAATTATGAATCAAAGTATCACCCACTATCAAAAAAAGATAAAAATGAGTTTTATTTGATTTTACCTCAGTTTTGTTCACCTTTGACATCTTATCTCCTTGCTGCCCCTGTTGCTTAGTTGGCTGATCCGAATTTGTCAAGACAACACCTTCTTTCTCAACCGGTTTTGGAGACAATTCAAGAGTTGAAAGTTCTTGAATGAGTTTATCATTTTGCCCTAGAATTGAAAGAGAATCCCACATGCTAATGCTGGTGTTAGACTTCTTCATTTGATCTACAATACTGAATTGAGATGCACTAACCTTTGATTGCACTTTCTAAGGTACTTGCTGCTCACGAACTAGAGGTATTTGTTGCACTTTACTAACCTTTATATTCTGATTTTTCTGGGCTATGGGGACAACAAATTGCTCTTTTGTACTTTTAGCAACAATACTAGGAGTACTTGAAGTATTTGCTACCGTTTGGGCTTCATCAACAGCGCTTCTTTTAGTTTTCTGATAGTTTATAGCTGCAACTTGACCACTTTAATCGTTAGTTTTAACATCTTGAGTAAAAACAACATGATCATCGACCTGCCAATTTACGTTAATAACATCAGGGTTCCCTTGAACTTGATGAGTCACTTCTTGTGATGTCAAACTTGTATCTTGATATTGACCTCTTTGAAAAGAGAACTCTTCTTGTGTCATTTGTGGCATGGTGATGTTCAGTGATACCAAGGCTTGGTTTTGAGCATCATTGAAATTTGAGCACTGCCAACCTGAAATTTGCACCAAATTATTTTGAGGTGGGGTTGGAACAATGGCTTTTGAAGTGGAAGGAGCATTTGGATCAAGAGCAGCAGATGGCTTAGCTGGAGTTATGGCTCCTTGTGCTTCATATGGTGGTCTATTTTCTCTGAAAACCTGATAAGGAGATCTTTGATCATTGAAGCACTGATAGTTGTTCTAATTTTGCTGTTGATAGGCCTATTTGATTGAAATTGTTGTCTTTTGAGCTGTACTATTTCATTTGCAAAAGATTGTAGCAAATTTTTCAACTCTCCTATCTCACTAGGTTGACTAGTAGGGGCTGCAATAGGAACTTGAGGTGCTGGAATTAGAGTGAAGGATGGAATTTGAAGAACTTGAGGGGCCGGTATAGAACTTGTTTCTAGAAATATGGGCATTGGAGGTCCTCGAGAAAGCTTACCTACTTGTATCAAACTATTTTTTGCCCTTATTGCAACTTCATAAGCATTTAACAAAGTAGTACCATCTATTGACTGTATCACCACATTAATGTCAGAATTAAGAGCTTTCAAAAAATACAAAAATGCATATTCAGGGGATGGCCTAGTCAGAACCGATATCCTGGTCCATGTCTTCTAGAATCTGAGATTAAAATCGGACGTGAACTCCTGAGGAGCTCTCTGTATGGCAGTTAATTGCTCAACTAAAGATAAGTGATCAGATTTGTCTTCAAATTGCTTGACTAAGGCTGCACCCAATTCATCCCACATGGAAATGGATCTAAGTGGGAGGGTTCTATACCACTGTAATGCTTTTCCTTTGAAAGAAGCAATAAACAATCTAATAGCAACATTATCCTCAACAACATTATGAACTGAACAAAGATTAGCCACATCTTGGATATTGTCAATAGAGGTTGTTTGATTTTCTCCTGAGAAGAATTGAATACTTTTGAGGGCAGATACATGAATGTTATCAAACTGTGCTAGATTTAGTGGACTTCCCCTATTGAATGGAGCAAACACTTGATTTCTAATGGCCATCTAGATATTGGGCATTGCAGTGTTTAGATTGATAAGATGAGAGGGAGGTAAATATTCCCTTTGAGGATATGGATTTGCCCTCCTAGACCTTGCTCTTTTATAAGTTACAAATTCAAAAGGAATACCTTTACTTGCTGATTTTGTGGTAACCTTTGGCATGAACGGTTTGCTTGAATGATGCTATGAACTTTGCAACTGGATGTAGATGAATATGCTTTGCTGCTGCGAAAATTCTTAAGATATGTCAAAAAAAAATTCGTGGTCCCACCGAGCGTGCCAAAAACTGTTGTCAGTAGACTCTGCACCCTTGTGAAGGTAGTTTTAAGCCTTTACGGTCTGCTAGACCATGGAAACAATCTGAGGTTGTAGGTGACCTACTAAGTGGATTGAGTCTTTAGATTATTAGGGCTAGCTCCCTTAGATGTATCAATGAGGATCTGTACTCTGCGTTGCAGACTACCATGGAAAAGGGAGAGAAACTTGAAGGGAAAATCTTACCTAATGATGGTGATACACCAGAATGTTGATCTACTCAAATCGGGCTTTAGAGCACTGATTCAGACAAAGAAGAGGCAGAACTTCAATTTCAATTGGTCAATACACAAGTATTTCATGAAAAAGTTTTGTCTAATGATCTAAGCTTGAGAGAAAAGTAGGAATAGGCCTAACAAAAGGCACTAAACAACCACTACTATCCACTGTAGACTCAGCAAAAGACATTCAAACACAGAATGTGACCTGCATAAATGACCAGCTAGTAACTAGGTACAAATCCAAATTTGACAAGGAAGAAAGAAAATCTTTCACTTAGGCAAATCTATAACAATAGTACACTATACCGGCTGGTGGAAATTGAAAAAACACAGTCCTCTTATTGATTCTGAAAAAAAGTTACAGCATGAACTTTGGCAGAATATTGCTTGCCAAAAGAGGGATGGATTTTACAAGGTTGAAAAACCATTAATATAGAAAATTACAAAAAGCTAAGAAATTGGCGTTGGAAAATAGAGAGGGAGTAAACTCAAATCAACTCAGCGTTTACAAAAGTCTATTTTGTCTTGTATGAAAATTTCTTGTGTTGGAAAAGAAGAAAACAAGCTTTGGATGCATGAAATCTACAAATAGATGTCTTGACTTGAAAACCAGTCAACTCCAAAACAAGAGTAGTCAAATCCACTTGAACTGTTAGAACGTTTGAAAGTCTCTCCTTTACTTGAAATCAATGCAAATGTTAAATTAAGAATTACGTTTGAACTGCCATAAGGTTTCAAGCTTTGAGACAAACAAGAGTGCATGCCTGGAATTTTTGGCTGTTTGAAACGTTCAACACTTTGCTCGTTCATCATGCAAGACAACTCTATTTTTAAAACTGAAGCATGCTCGTTTTCTTAAATGTGTTCACTTCGTTGGAGTCACTCACGTTAGTCTATACATGATTTTTGTTCATCTTGCCTTTGTCTTTATTCTGCATTTGTTTTATTCACTGTTCATGCTTATGTTCGTGTTCAGTTCTGCTTCAGTCTTTGCTCATGCCATTGATCATGCTCAGTTCACTTCGTGTTTTCTCTGGCTTTTTTCGTGTTTTGTTTTAATTCGGGATTTGGGCTTTATTTTGGTCGGGCCTCTATGTTTATATTTTCCTGTGCTTGGCATTTTCTTTTCTCTTTTTTGGCCTTTACTTACGCTTTAGCCTTCGGGCTTTTGGTTATTTGCTTGTGGCCTTGTCTTTTCTATCGAGCTTTTTGTCCCTCCCGAATTCCTTCGGACTTTTTGTTTGAAGGAATTCCTTCGGACAAAAAGTCTGAAGGAATTCATTTCCTTGTGCTTTTGCTTTATTTCTATCAGGGTTTTCCCCGATTATATCCTCCGTCAGATCTTTTTCTATATTCCTTTGCACTTTTTGTCCGAAGGAAAAAATCTCCTTTGGCTATCTTTCCCCGAAGGGCATGTGAACTTTATTTTTGTCTTTCGCTTTATGAAGGTGCCCTTCGCAAGGGCTTCTGCTTGCCAAAAATGCCCTTCGGGCTTCTTGATTTGGTACTTTTAGTTGCCTTGGTGCTTTCCACAAGGGTAAGGTTCTTCCAGAAGTGCCCTTCGGAAGAATGGAAAAGGTCCACTTCGCTGCATAGTGCTCTCTGCAAGGGCTATTTGTCCTCAAAAGTGCCTTTCGGAACTTTTGAAAGGGTCCTGCCATCGACCAAGTGCCCTCCGCAAGGGCAGGTGTCCTTCGAAAAAATTGATTTTGGCCTTCGGAATTTTTGCCAAGGTCTTCTTCGTGCTTGAAGTGTCCCTCGCAAGGGCACATACCCTCGGGGTTTCGGAAAATGAAAAGTCCTCCAACCGCCTGAGTGCCTTCCACAAGGGCAGTTGCCCTTTGGGCTTTTTGAAGGGCACCCGGGTTTTTTGAAATTGTCCATCGGATGAATTGTCTTGACTTGAAAACCATAAAGTGAACCAACCCGAAGGGTACATACTCTTTGGGACTTTTGAATTGGACCTTCCCGAAGGGCAGGTGCCCTTCGGGTCTTTTCAACTGTGCTTTTCCCGTTTTCTTTCGGACAAAAAGTCCGAAGAAAATAAATTTTGAATGACTGCCACTTAGTCATTTTTTTGGACTTTTACACAGTCCTTTGAGAGCTCTTTCTCTCGGACAAAATGTCCGAAGAAATAGTCCACCTTTTATAGCCAAAAAAATTCCTTGGGACGACAAAATAAATAAACTTACAGCTTGTATGTCTTGGCTTTTGGCTATACGTGATGCGTAGTAGAGGAGGAAAACCGTTTCAAATGCTGTAGATGGCCACTTGGGTGGCTGGAAATGCACATTTAAGAACCCCAAAATTGATTCACAAGACAAACTTGGCACCATAGCAAAGTTCCGAATAGTAGGGGTGACAATTTGCCTTGTGGGGGTAAAATTGTCAACAGGGACTAAAAAGGAAGAATTCATTTTGCATGTTGAGGAAAAGAAGTTGAAAGTCAAAGCCAAGATTCCAAGTATTATTATTCATTTTCAGTTTGCTGCAATTTTCAGAATAACATATGAAGATAAGTAATTTAATTATTCTCATGACAAAAATTTGTTGCATCACCCTCTTACTATGTTCCTACAACATTTTGGTCATCACGAAGATCATGCCAAGAATGAAGACAAGATGAAGGGCACTGAATGGAGTAAAGAATTTTTTCAAGAGAGTCTAAGGATGGGGAATTGCAAATTCCCAATATGGATGTGGGATCCAGATGAGACTTACAAGCTTAGTATTGCTGTCATACAAATCCTAAGTTCGTTGACACCCATTCAAGGGTGTTGGCAAGGCTTTGAGATCATAAAAAAAAATAATAAGGTGAAGAGCATGCAAACCACTCCAAATCTTGGTAAGCATCATGATTTACTTGCTGGATTTCAAATGCTACATAGGGTGGTTTTGACCAACGGAAGCATGCAAGGCAAGGGTGTACAACCATTGGCCAAAATTGAGGTATATACAGCTGTTTTTGATTCATTTCTAGCTGTTGTAAATCAGACTCCATGCGGGAAAGCACACTTTAACAGCCATGGTATGAAATAGAACACCTTGATTAGTGTTGTGTATGTAAGGGTTTGCTATGTTGGGTCACAAAGTACAATTTGTACAATGTGCATATCGCTGTTTGAGAGGGAAAATAGAGCAATTAATGACTGTTACAGTCATTATACAGCCACTCACATTCTATTTTATGTTGTTGGACAAGGGATAGTGTTTGGATGATCATGAAATTGGTGGTAAGCAATAGAATCATGATCCAAGGATCAACGGGAGGCCTGTTTCTAACCTGTTGACTACTGGTTCTCACATTTCCAGCTTGTTCCCTCCAATGTTTATGGTCACCAGGGTAAAACTTGACTCTTAGGAGATGTGTTTCCCACCCCTTATCATTATGGAGATGTTTCTAGCGAGCACAAGTGGGTTTCCAGCCACTGCAGGATTGATTTGGAGGAAGAAGATGGCATGCTACAGCCCTATTTGCGATAACATAAGTGAATCCTTGGGAATTCATATGAGGAGAAACCATAAGGAAAGTGCAAGTCGTAGAAGAGAATTTCATATCATGTCTCTAAGGCATGATGGAGTGATAAAAAAAGTGTTGCTAAACACTCTTGTTTTCACTAACATGTTTTTCTATGTAGGATCACAACTTGGGCCGTTTGCAAGGGCAACAAGGAAGGCAAGGAAGGCTGCAATTTCTAAGTTGGGGCAGCCACTTCAGCAAATGGGGTTCCATCCCATTTCATGTTCAATAAGTAATTCAAATTCTGAAGATTGTTGTTTATCAAAGGGGAATAGAGGAGTTGTAAATTCTGAAGGTGGGTAGCCATTAAAACATTGGGGAAACTATCCAATCCCATGCTTTAAAAGTATGAAAAAGTCTGAATTTTTCAAAAGAAATAGGCCCATAAAACACTCAGAAAATGTTGAGTTCTATGTGCAAACTCAGCTGGTTACATGCACCAAAGGTTCTGAAATTTGTGAGGCAACAAACTCTGAAAATGATGAAGTTAATTTTGAAAGAAGTGTGCAAAATCAGCTTGTTATATACATAGAAAATTCTGAAAATTTTGATATAATACAGCCCCTATTGAATTCTGGAAATTATGATGAATATTGGCCCTTCACTGGTGACAAGAAGTTGGGGTTTGCAAAGGAGGACCAGCCCTTCCAAGGTATGGAGTTTTGGCCCTTTTCAGGGTTGCTATGTGCCGTGAACATTATTAACTTTGTGTTAGGGCATCAAGGATTGAATTTGAATATTCAATTAATTTTGAGCATGCAATGAAAAGAAAATTCAGAAATGTGAAAGGAAGAGGAGTAGGATGACTGCAAATGGTCTTCAATTCATGGGAAAAAGAAGACTTGATAGGGGCAGCACCATAGAGGGAGAAAGCCTTCAAATTTTATGCACTCATGATGCATGTTAGAAGCTTATTTCAAAGGGACAGCATGAGGATAGACAATGGGCTCTCATTCGGGCATTATGGCAAGGTTGCTCAATTCTTCATGGTATGTACACAAAAGGTATGTCTTCAAGATTGTCAAAAGTTATGGGTTTCATGCAAGTTGTTGAGCCACACCTTTGGCATAATGAAGAAACTTTAAGGCACATTGAGAGCCCTAAGGGGCATTGGGATACTTGCCAAAGGAAGCACACACTCCAAGGTACACATGCAAGGCAAAATGATCATGATGGGCAGCTATAAGATATTTTCCGGTAATGTTGTTCACAACTATTCCAGCCCCTCTAAGGTAAGTTGTAAACTCATGTCACTTTCTTTAAGGGTGGATTTTATGAAGGAACTCCCAAGGAATGAATGGGGAGTAAGCAACTTTAAATTTTCTTGCAAATCCAGGATTGTAAACTCCAATCACAGCCGTACATATACCTTGTACAAAATTGTTGTTGGGGTATTTTTCTCAACAATGGTAGAACACATGAATATGAGGATGAAGGAATGGGTTATAGCCATGTTGAGGAAGCTTCCAGCCCTAAAATGGGTAAATTGATGATCTTGAAGGGCAGTTTTAAAGGTACTAAAAGCTGTTCCAAGTTTAGCCATGAAAGGTACAGCTATGGCAGCCATTTGTTGGGGAAAAGAATGGTACAATACTGCTGTTCCAACACTTCCAGCACATGTAGACAACGATCTTCTCACAGGTACAACAACAAAAAGATTCATAATAGGGCTTCCTTTTCTTGGGAAGAGGCTATAGGAGGCTTTTGCATGAAGCAAATTGTTGGGACAACTCCATGGATGTTGTTATTGCTTAAGGACAAACAATTTTGGGCGGGGAGGATTGTCATGTTCCCCTTTTGGACATAAGAGTCAAAAAAGACCCTTAGCCTTATTCTTTGGTGTTTTCCTTAGGCTAAGGGAAAGGGGCCCTAAAAATGAAGCACTAACTCCTCTTCAAATTATAAAAAGGTACCTTTTGGTTAAGTTGATCTAATTTTAAGTTGGGGGGGGCTTTTTATGTTAATTAGGCTCACATAGCCCTTAAGTGATTTAAAAAAAAAGTTAACCTTATAATATTTTGCATTTTCCCTCCAAATGGAGTGCCCAACTTGAGGAGTGACGTATATAAGGAGGATTGTGATTCATTTGAAAATGTTATGCATATTATGATATTTGAATTCTTGAGTATGAGCATGAAATTGCTTGACCAAGGACTTGAAGACGAAACCCTTCAAGGCCAGGGAAGGTTTATGGACGAAAACCTCTATTCTTCATCCAGGGCAGCACTAATTCAAGTGTTGTAATTGATCATCAAGGGTAGAATTTACTGTTTGGACCCTTCGTAGGGTGTGGCAATTTGCTTGCAAAGTGTGGCGACTAGGTCGAGTGTGGCGACTTGGTTTGAGATCATTTGGAAAGGGTTTGAGGCCATTTTCAGCGGAGTGAACAGATTTGTGTGTTGAAGACCCCTTTCACTAGGGCTGCGCTACATTTGGAAGCCTGGAAATTCTTTTCTAGGGTTTGGTGTGTTGACATGAGCAATTAGTTATTTAATTGCAATTCGGTGACTTGATTGGGAGGCCCAGTTGATGGTTTGTTAGGTTATTTTGAGCCTAAATAATATTTTGAATTTTCCTATAATTAATTATGTATTTATCTCTATTTTTAAGGATGTTTTCTAGCATTTTCAGATTGGAGAAAAACATAAATAATTAGTATTTAATTCGTTGTAATTTTTTTGCATGTGGCACCAATAGGGCCGAATTGGTAGAATTATTTAGTGCCCTAAATTCAGTGGAGTATTTACTAAATTGTTGCTAGGGTTTGGTAATATTTATTCCAGTTTTGTGAGGGTTTTGAATAACTAGGTTTTGCAGTAAAAATCAGAAAAAATATTTCTTTTCGCTAGGGTTTGCAGTAAAAATTAGAAAAAATATTTCTTTTGGCTAGGGTTTGTGGTAAAAATTAAAAAAATATTTCTTTTGGCTAGGGTTTGTAGTAAAAATCAGAAAAAATATTTCTTTTGGCTAGGGTTTGGCATAAATTCCATATTTCAATATTTTATCTTATTTTGGGATATTTCATTAAGTATCCTAGGGGTTCACTGCCCTCACAAAAGCTTCCAAAGTGGTTCACTTCCCTAGTAAAGGGCCTCCAACAGCTACATCCCACCCACAAACCCTTCCAATCCACTGTGCTCCCCACATAAACTTCCATAGAAGTTTGAAACTGTCAATTTTTGCTCAATGTAACCCTTGAAATAGAGCTACCCCGCTGAATGTTAAGGGTTTTCATCCTTACTTCAGCCTTCCAATGAAGGGTTTCGTCTCCAATGATGCAAGTCCAGTAAAATGTGCTCAAGCTTATGTTTTCAAATGATAAGAATAACATGATCCTTCAAATGAACCTCCTTTTTCCCTTTTATATTCTTTCCTCCAATATACTTTCTAAATTAATGACCGACTTATATCAAATTAGATAAGTCCTTTTCTTTAATTATAACTTCGTTTAGAAAGAAGTTGTTGACAAGTTACTTTTTTAGCAACTTGAACAAAGAACCAAGTTTCCCTTGTATTCCCTTTTAGCCTCCAAGAAGTCAAATAGGGCCAAAGGTCTACTTAGAGAGCTAGTCTTGAAAAGGGGACATGACAATCCACAATTATAGCATAAGGTTTTTTTTTCTATAATGACTTTCATCCTTGTGAACTTTTCACTTGGTGCATGTGGGATAAATAATTTAAAGTTACTTTTGTTTTTCTAACAATCAAGAAATACATTTAGTTTTAATAGACATGACCAATTGACAAAAATAAAAGATTAACAACTTCTAAAGAACCCTAGCACTAAGGTACATCAATTTTTGATATCATAACAGCCCCCCTTCCTTGAGTTGATTTTCCCACAAAGCAATTGTCAAGCTAGATGCTGAAATATTTGCCTTCTATAAATTATTCTTCTAGTGCATGTTGCGTCCAGAGTCAAATAGAAAATTGTGAGATACTTTTACCAATTCTATCCTTGGAGGACCATGGAGAACTCCAAATTGCTCCATTGTAGTGCACAAGGCAATTGCTTGTAACATATCTACTTTAATTAGCAAACAATCTTCTGTCAACAAGTCCACTTGCTTTTTTGGATTGGGACCATTCAACTTCAAAATCGACCTTGGGCATAGGTTCATCCCCTGAGAGTGTTACAAATCTAGAAAATACAAGTTTCTTTGCCATGGAGCCATGATTCCCAACATAAACAAAATGTGTCTTCTTTGCCTTTTTCCTATAAATATGGTACTAGGATAAGTGTGTAGGTTGTATGTATTTGGAGGTTGCTAATAACCTTTTCTTCTTTCTTTGTTGGAGCCTCTTTCCTAAGTACAACTGTAAGAGGATTATGACCACAATTATTGAGCAAGCTTTCAGCCACATCTACATTGTTTGTTCCCTTCTTATAATGCATTGTAGAATCAATTCCTTGCAACTTGCTTACCCACTTTTCCTGCTGCTCAGTTAAGGTCTGTTGAGAAAGGAAATACTTTAATCTTGGTGATCTGTTTCGATGATGAAATGCAGTCTGAATAGATATTGCCTGCATTTTGCTATTGCATTCATGAGGGTTAGCATTTCCTTGTCATTGATACATAATAAATTCTCCTTATCATTCTTTTTTTTGCTCTCAAAAGCAATTGGTCACTGATTTTGCATAAGAACAGCACCTATACCTGTGCTATGCATCACATTCTACTATAAATGATTGTGAGAAGTTGGGAAGAATAAGTATGGGAGTGGAAGTCATTACCTTCTTCATGAGTTGGAATGCAGGCTTTGCTTCCTTTGTTCATTTGAATTGGTCCCTCTTGGTCAAATTGGTGAGTGGGACTATCAAGCCTCCAAAGCCTTTAATGAATTTTCCGTAATAGCTGCATAAACCATTAAACCTTGTCAATTGAGTCACATGCTTGGGGATGGGCCAGTCAAGGATGACTTGAATCTTTGCTGGACTAAATTTTACTTCCTCCTTACTAATGATGTGGCCTAGGTACACCAACTCAGTTTTTGCAAATTCACACTGACTGCTTTGCAAATAGCGTTAAGTTGCAATATTTATTTGTTGGAATATTGTCATTGATGTCAAATGGAACTATTGCTGGAAGTGAACAGAATTGATTGCCAGAAGTGAACGGAAATGTCGATGGAAGTGAACGGAATTGTTGACGGAAGTGAACGGAAATGTCGATGGAAGTGAATGGAATTGTTGCCGGAAGTGAATGGAAATGTCGACGGAAGTGAACGGAATTGTCGATGGAATTGTCAACCTTGGCCGACCTATTGGGAGGAGTTGTGACCGTTCGAAAGGATCTTTTCACTTGAAGAGTCACGACCTTAATTTGTGGCTTTTCGTGGGTTATAAATAAGTGCATAACGAATAACAATATTGTAGATTCGAAAGTGGAAGATATATAAAAGAAGAGCAGAATTTTTAAAGGCAAATTTTTGTGAGAATATTAAAAAGAAAAAATCAGCAAGTATAAGGAAGAGTATAGTAGCGAAAACACTCAAGTGTAGATCGAATCTAAAGGAGATAAAGCAAGTGTTCTATCATCCGTTGTTTTGACAACAAATTTGAGATAGAAGAGTGATTTTTTCTGAGAATGTTGGTGCCTTCATTTTGAAGAGATTGGTGTCTCTTGCTGAGTTGGTGCTCGGTGAAAGGGTTTGGTGCTCTTGTAGGTTGGTGCCTACAAAATTGTTTTTGGGGTTGGTGCTCCAGTAGGTTGGTGCCTACGAATATTTATATTAAGAGAATTTCTCCGTGGTTTTCTCCCGAAAGGTTTTCCACGCAAATCTGTGTCTATTTGCATTGTATTCTTTGATTGCTTTGAATATATTAATTGCAGAGTGATTTGAGGTTTTGGATTTAAGATTAATAGTCGAAAGCGAAAAAATATCTTATACTGATTCACCCCCCCTCTCAATATAAGCGTGTGCTTAACAATTGGTATCAGAGCCGGTTCCTTCGGTGCTAGCATAACTACTAAAAGGTAGATGTTGGAAAGCACATATGGCAGGATCTCAAGTGCTAGATGGTTTCTGTTGTCAACCTGGAGCTGCGCCCTAATTCGAAGACGTGCACGGAATGACTAGTCCTTTATCCAGTTGAAACAATGGGATCTCCTCACAAGGGTGGGTGCCTCAACAGTGAGAACCTCTAGAGAACGCTGGTTCCTGTACGATGCATTGATGAGGATCTCTACTCTATGCTGCGGACTACCGTGAAAAGGGAGAAGGAAACTTAAAGGGGAAATCCTACCTAAAAGGGGGGTGATACACTAGAATTTTGATCCACTCAACTTGGAACCTTGAACACTGAACGAACAAGGGAAAAGGAAGACCTATGATTTCAATCAATCACTTATGCATAAATATTTCATGGAGAGGTTCGATCTAATGACCAAAACTTGAGGGAAAACGATGGAGAGAGGTCTGATAAAAGACACTTTGCAGCCATCTAACATCCACTTACAGCGTTAGCAAAAGACATAAAAAACACTTTAACATTATCTGCATAAGGATAATCTAGCAACTAGGTATGAACCAGAATTTGGGAAGGGAGATAAATCTACCACTTAAGCAAATTGCTGAATGAAATATACACTATGCCAACGGTTGAAATTTGAAAGTACAGTCCTTCTATTGATCGAAAAGGTTACACAACTCACCAATGGCAGAGTCTGGTCTAACCAAGAGAGAGATTGGATGATTTTTTAATCAAGGCTGAAAGCCATTATATAGAGAATTACAAGAGGCCAAAGATTGGCGTTGAAAATTTGAAGAGAAGGATTCACTTAGGTTAATTCAAGGCTGACTTGGCCTTTCAATAAAATATGTTTTTTTTTTTGTCTTTGCATGAAGCTGCTTGCGCTTGAGGAAGTGAACTTGTCTTTGTTATGAACCACCCACCTCTCTTTGCATGGAAATCCACGCCAATGTTAATTTTAGAACTCTACGTGAGCTGCTTTATGCCGAATTGGAATGTTGGAAGGGCTGAGTTGGCCGTTTGGTAAGCTGAGTTGATTGTTTGGCAGCTGAGTTGGTCGAAGAGATCATTCTCCTTCGCATTGAAAGCTCCTAGTGGATGCAACGTTTTAACAATTAGTCAACTCTAAATCTGGAACAGTCAACTCGACATTCGAATTCAGAACTCTGGTTGACGCTGAGTTGGACCCTCAAATGCGTGAGATGATCTGGAGACGAGCAGGACTTTAATAACCAGTCAACTGAAGCTTTGGACGGCGTTCGAAGATAGCCCCTGCTTGCATGTATTTTATCATGCTCTAGTCTGCCTGTTCATGTCTATTTCTGTTGAGATTCTATATTCGAATGTATTTGTCTATATTTTCTCCCGTTTGGCCTTTTCTATCATAATTATGGCTTTACCCTTGTTTCAACGGTTACTTCCCGTGGTTAGAATTTGATGGCTAGCGGGACGTCATTCGTTGGCATTTATTCCTTCGGACTTCTCTTATTTCCTTGAATTTCTTGCGGCATTTCTTTCTCTCGGCTTTATTCTACGAAGTATTCCTTCGGACAAAAAAGTCCGAAGGAATTTCTTCGGACCTTTTCCTTGGCTCCTTTTTATAGTCGGGTTTTCTTTCTCTCGGCTTTATTGGCTTCGCATTTCTTTGGGTTTTTTTTGCGACCCTTTCTCCGAATTTTTTCGGACTTTTTCTCCGAAGGAATTCCTTCGGACAAAAGTCCGAAGGTCTTTTTTTGCTTGCCTTTGTTTCACTTGTTTTTTTGCGGACTTTCTTATCTTCTGAATTTCTTCGGACTTTTTGTCCGAAGGAATTCCTTTGGACAAAAGTTCGAAGAAATTCATTTCCTCCGTTGCCTTTTAACTTTTCCGTAGCCTTCGGATTTTTTTGCCGTCGGCTTTTCAACAGGCCTCTTGTGTATTTCGAATTTCTTTGGACTTTTTGTCTGAAGGAATTCCTTCGGACAAAAGTCCTAAGGTCTCTTTTGTGCCTTTGCTTTTTAAAATGTGCCATTCAAAAAAGTCACCACGGTTCTCTTGCCGACCAAGTGCCCTCTGCAAAGGCTAGTTGCTCGTGTCTGTGCCTTTTTTAAGAAGAATTGTAGGGCACCGGGCCTTTTTGTAAAGGTTCTGAATTTGTGCTCTCACCTTCTCGAAGGGTAGATGCCCTTCGGGATTGTTGAAAGTGACCCTTCCGAAGGGTACCTTGCCCTTCAGGATTCTTGTAATGGACTCTTTCCTTCGGCCTTTTACTTGGTTTTTCCTCAGAAAAATTGCAACTGGTCTCTTGGCCGATAAAATGACCCTTCGGCAAATTTGTGAACCCTTCAACTGCTTGAATAATAAATCCATTCTTCCTTTTGGGGAAAAATTGTCAACAGTTTCTCCACTAACAAGGCTCCTTTGTTCGATGGACCGAATTACGCATTTTGGAGCATAAGAATGAAGACTTGATGGCTCTAGGTTTGGATATTTGGCAAGCAGTGGTAATAGGATACACAACGCCACAAATTGCACCAACGGATGCCACCGGAAAAAAGGCTAGTGAGAACAATGCAAAAGCTATGAATGCAATCTTATGTGGGCTTTCAGAAAATGAGTTTGTTAAGGTTATGCATTGTGAATCTGCAAAAGAGATTTGGGATAAACTCAACAGTATTTATGAAGGTGATAGTAAGGTTAGAAAAGAAAAAATTCAAACCCACTGGAGGCAGTTTGAAAGTTTAAAAATGAAGAATGATGAAAACATTGCTGGGTATCTTCTTCGTGTCGATGAGATTGTTAATGTCATTCGAGGACTCGGAGAGAAAATTGAAGAATTTGTGATCGTTCAGAAAGCCCTGAGATCCCTACCATTGAGATTTGATGCGAAGGTCTCCGCCATTGAAGAAATGAAGGATTTAGACATGATGAAAACGGACGAGCTCCATGGAATTCTTACAGTCTACGAAATGACAACCAAATCTGAGAGACAGTCGAAGAAGGAAGCATCATTCAAGGTCTCGAAGAAAGAGAAGATCAAAGAACCATAATCAAGTGAAAATTCAAGTAGTGATGAAGATGAAAATGAAGCTCTATTCATTCGGAAGCTAAAGAAAGGATCGGGCAAATATAAAGGAAAGTTACCATTTAAATGCTTTAATTGTGGTAAAATTGGTCATTTTGCAGCCAAATGACCAAATAAAGGAAATAGCGATGATGAGAAAAACAAATCAAAGTACAAAAAGGGATTCAAGCCGAGCAAAGACAAACAAAGATTTGAGAAACAAAAAAAAAGCCTATTCTCCAAGAGGTATAGCAGCGCATCCGAAGAAAACAAAGAAAGTGATGTTAAGAGTGATAATGAAGAGATTCTGTTCATGGCTACAGAAGAAAATGCCACCACCAACAAAGATAATTTGGAAGAAGACGAAGACATGGAAGAAGGTGAAGTGAACCTTGAAGAAGAACTTATTTGCGCGTTGGAAGAAATAAAAACATTTAAGAAGAAGAATCAGAAACTAAAGTTACAACTCCGAAAATATGAAGAAGAGAATCGAGACTTCAAAATGAAGACATCACAAGTCTTTGAGGAATCAAACAAGGTAATTGCTGATCTAAAAGTCCAAATCGAAGAAGCAATCTAACGGATCAGCTAAAGAAGAAAGGAGAAGACTATGAAAGGTATGAATTTGAGATAGATGTTTTAAAAAGGGATCTAGAAAAGGCGAATTCTAAAATAGCAAGTGAATTGAAATCTGAGAAAAGCACTCAAGTTTTGAATAAGATTCTAGAGAGTCAAAGATCACCATCTCACAAGTCAGGCATTGGGTATGAGAAGGAAAAAGAGAAAGCTAAGAGCTATGTTGAAACTCTTAAGGAACCAGTGAAAAAGGAGACCAAGAAGGAAGAAGCCCAGAATACAAAAACCAGCTCTATCAACAAAGAAAGCGAAGGAGAACAAAACTTCAGACGACCTTTTGCTCCAAGATATGCAAATAAAACCAGGTTTGGTAATTATTTTGATGGATATTGTTATTATTGCAATCATTTTGGTCATAAGAAATTAGATTATAGAAAAAGAGCCAAGGATATTAAAGTCAGGAGCAGAAACAAAGGAACCTATGGAGCTTCGAACAGAAATTACAATTCGTTTGCTCCCTTATCAAACTTTGATGAAGCAATAGTTTGTTACAAGTGCAACAACTATGGACATATATCACGCTATTGTAGAAGTGTTTTTGAATCTGTAAGACAAGATCAAAAGTTCAAAGCTCCAGTGATAAAGAAAAGAGAACCATCAAAGACCTGGAAGAAGCAAGAAGAATCCATGATTGTTCAAACAATATTCCATGCTAGAGATGAAGGACAACAATGGTTCATTGATAGTGGATGTTCGAGACACATGGCTGGAGATAAAAGCAAATTCATCTCGTTAAAAAGGGTCAATGAAGGCACAGTGAAGTTCGGAGACAACACTACAGCTATAATTACAGGAAAAGGTAGACTTAGTCTCGATAATGGAAAAACCAAAACAGAAAATGTGTTATATGTGGAAGGGTTAAAACATAATCTTCTAAGTGTTAGCCAAATGTGTGATCAAGGACACACACTCAAGTTTTTTTTTGAAGGTTGCGAGATCAGAAAAAGAGACACAAAAGAACTAATTGCAGATGCTCATAGAACCACAAACAACCTATACATGCTTGGAGAAATGAGTGGAGAGAAATGTTGTCTGAGTCAAGTTGAAGAGAGTTAGCTATGGCAGAGAAGGTTAGGGCACATAAATTTTGATAATCTTGTGAAAATCAGCAATAAACAGGCTGTGCGAGATATGCCCAAGATAACGAAACCTTCAAGCACTCTATTCAAGCAATGTCAACACGAGAAGCAAACCAGAACAAGGTTCATAACGAAGGAATATTTGATCACCAAACCACTAGAGCTGATTCATACGGATCTTTGTGGTCCTACCAGAATTGAAAGCATGCAAGGTGAGAGCTACTTTATGTTGCTCATTGATGATTATACTAGAATGACGTGGGTAGCCTTTCTAAAAGAAAAATCAGAAGCATTTGAAAAGTTTAAAGCTTTCAAGGCATTAGTAGAAAATGAAAAAGTGCTGAAAATAAAATGCCTAAGGTCAGATCGAGGAGGTGAGTTTATTTCAAATGAATTCATTGAGTTTTGCGAAGATCATGGAATTAAGAGACAATACTCAGCTGCAAGGACTCCACACCAAAATGGAGTGGTGGAAAGGAAAAATCGAACTGTTCAAGAAATGGCTAGAACTATTTTGAATGAATCTAAGCTATCAAATAGATTCTGGAGAGAAGCAGTTAATACAACAGTATATATCTTGAATAAAGGGCAAATCAGAGTTAATAATGACAAAACTCCTTACGAATTGTGGAAAGGAAGACCAGCTTCGGTCAAACATTTCAAAGTGTTTGGAAGTAAATGTTTTATCAACAGGAATGAAGAAAACTTGGGCAAATTTGATTCAAGAGCTGACGAAGGAATTTTTCTTGGCTACTCCATCAAAAGCAAAGCCTATAGATGTTATAACAAAAGGCTACAAACTATCGTAGAAAGTGCTAGTGTTAGAATAGATGAGATCATGAATCAAAAGGCAAAAGAACCTTCAGAAGAGCCTCTAGAAATACCCAATCTTGTAGAAGAAGGGGAGGAAGAAAATATAGAAAAATTGAGTGAATCTGAAAGGCAAGACACCAAAGCACCATCTCGCTTTGTTCAGAAGAATCATGCTGAAAGTCAGATCATTGGCAACATTGATGCTGGGGTGCAAACCAGAAGAAGAATTGTAAGTATCCCTGAGCATGTAAATTTCTCTTTGTTATCCAAGGTTGAGCCTAAATTTTTTTCTGAAGCTAGTCATGATAAACATTGGGTAAAAGCAATGGAAGAAGAGTTAGATCAAATTGAGAAGAATGAGACTTGGGAACTTGTGCCCAGGCCAATGGATCAGAATGTGATTGGCACTAAGTGGGCTTTTCGAAACAAATTGAATGAAAATGGCCAAGTCACTCAAAAAAAAGCAAGGTTGGTATGTAAGAGGTATGCTCAAGTAGAAGGTGTAGATTTCGAAGAGACTTTTGCTCCTGTTGCTAGATTAGAAGCAATTCGAATATTTCTTGCATTTTCAGTATTCAAAATTTTTAAAGTTTATCAAATGGATGTTAAATCAGCATTTCTAAATGTCAATCTAGAAGAGGAAGTTTACATAGAACAGCCAGAAGGATTCCTCTTATCAGAAAACAAGGATTATGTGTGTAAGTTGAAGAAGGCTTTGTACGGATTGAAACAAGCTCCTAGAGCATGGTATGCTAGGCTTGATAAATACCTACGAGACCAAGGATTCAAGAGAGGATATGCTGATAGTAATCTTTACATCAAAACTAAAGGAGATCACCAGTTAATTATTGTGGTGTATGTAGATGATATAATTTTTGGAGGAGACAATGAGAAAATGTCTAAGATATTTGTCGAAGATATGCAAAAGGAATTTGAGATGTCCATGTTAGGTGAGTTGTCATTTTTCCTTGGTTTACAAATCTCTCAATCTAACAAAGGAATATTCATATCCCAAAGCAAGTATGTAAAGGAGATGTTGAAGAAATTCCATATGGAGGAGTGTGCCCCTGTTAGCACACCTATGGCTACAAGGACAAAGTTGAGCAAAGATGATGAATCTTTGAATACTGATCAAACTCTTTACAGATCAATGATTGGGAGTTTACTATATGTGATGGCATCTAGGCCAGATATCATGCAAGCAGTAGGTATGGTTGCACGATTTCATGCAGCTCCAAAAGAAACACATGTGCAAGCCGTAAAACGTATATTTAGATATTTAAAGAGAACCTTGGATTATGGGTTGTGGTACCCAAGAGGTAAAGACTTCACATTGGTAGCGTACACGGATTCAGATTGGGCAGGTTGTGTATATGATAGAAAAAGTACAAGTGTAGGAGCATTCTTTATTGGAGATAGCTTAGTATCATGGTTGAGTAAGAAGCATAATTCTGTATCTCTATCCATAGCAGAAGCAGAGTACATAGCGGCAGTGCTATGTTGTACATAAGTTCTATGGATAAAACAAACCTTGAAAGATATCAAAGTAGAGTATAATCATCCAATCTCCATATTCTGTGATAATACTAGTGCGATAAGTATTTTGAAAAATCCAATTATGCATTCCAGAACTAAGCATATCCCTATACAGTATCATTTCTTGAGAGAACAGGTGGTAGAACAACAAGTAAAATTGGAATATGTTTCCACATCCGAATAGATGGTAGATATCTTCACTAAGCCACTTCCAAAGGAGACATTTGAGTACCTACGACAGAAGTTGGGAGTAATTTCTTTTGCTTCTTGCCAGTGAAGGGAAGCATCAACTGAGGGGGAACTAAGTATTAGCTCTTGGATAGACCCTTTGCCATTGATGTCAAAGGGGTAGAAGTACAGAAAGAGGATGTCACAGAAAGGGGGAGCTACAACAAAGAAGGATTCAGACAGAAGATACAGTGCAACAAGGGGGAGCAGTTTCAGTATGTGCTTGCCATCAATGACAAAGGGAAAGATTGTTGGAATATTGTCATTGATGTCAAATAGAACTATTGCCGGAAGTGAATGGAATTGATTGCCAGAAGTGAATGGAATTGTTGCCGGAAATGAACAGAATTGTTGACGGAAGTGAACGGAAATGTCGCCGAAAGTGAACGGAAATGTCGACGGAAGTGAATGGAATTGTCGACGGAAGTGAACGGAATTGTCAACCTTGGCCGACCTATTGGGAGGAGTTGTGATCGTTTGAAAGGACCTTTTCACTTGAAGAGGCATGACCTTAATTTGTGGCTTTTCGTGGGTTATAAATAAGTGCATAACGAATGGCAAAAGTGTAGATTCGAAAGTGGAAGATATATAAAAGAAGAGCAGAATTTTTAAAGGCAAATTTTTGTGAGAATATTAAAAAGAAAAAATCAGCAAGTATAAGAAATAGTATAGCAGCGAAAACACTCAATTGTAGATTGAATCTAAAGGAGATAAAGCAAGTGTTCTATCATCCGTTGTTTTGACAACAAATTTGAGATAGAAGAGTGATTTTTTCTGAGAAGGTTGGTGCCTTCGTTTTGAAGAGATTGGTGTCTCTTGCTGAGTTGGTGCTCGGTGAAAGGGGTTGGTGCTCTTGTAGGTTGGTGCTTACAAAATTGTTTTTGGGGTTGGTGCTCCAGTAGGTTGGTGCCTACGAATATTTATATTAAGAGAATTTCTCCGTGGTTTTCTCCCGAAAGGGTTTCCACGCAAATCTGTGTCTATTTGCATTGTGTGGTTTTGCATTGTATTTTTTGATTGCTTTGAATATATTAATTGCAGAGTAATTTGAGGTTTTGGATTTAAGATTAATAGTCGAAAGCGAAAAAATATCTTATACTAATTCACCCCCCCTCTCAGTATAAGCGTGTGCTTAACAATTTATTAAACAACCCTCAAATGATGCGAATGCTCTTCCATACTCTTGATGTGAATTAAAATGCCATCAAAGAAAACAAGAACAAATATCCTTAAATAAAGTTGAAAGATTCGATCCATTATACCTTAAAAGTTTGTTGAAGTATTAGTAAGCCCAAAAGGCATCACTTGAAACTCATAATAGCCATGGATGGGTTGCAAATGGTTGCCTTGAATTGATCAATTCACGAATTTTATCTACTGGTAAACTATGTTGCCTCATTTGATGAATTTTATGTAAAAAATTTGAAATTCACCCAATACCAAATATGCCTAAAAAAAATCATTGAAATTTGATGAAATGTATCAAAATTTTGATGAAATTCGTTAAAATTTGTTGAAGTTCATTAAAATTTTTGTTGAAGTTCGTTAAAAAATTCGTTGAAGTTCATTTTGCTTTTGAATAGTTAATCTAAGAAACAAGTATAATATTTATTTTGGCCTGAATTTAATCACAAATTTGATGGCAGATTTATTTAGCTACAAATCTTTTACAAATTTTATCCTTTGTGAATTCGAACACGGATTCAAATGTGACAACTTAGCTAGTAATTAGGCCTTAAATCTATCTTGGTGAACACAACTACCTCTTGTAATTCAGTTTTTTTCTCATCTGCGTGGAATAGGATACATGTTATAAATAGTTCTTTTGTTCAACTCCCAATAGTCAATACACATATGGAAAGAGCCATCTTTGTTCTTGGGACTCTTACTTGGCACTATATGTCCTAACATTAATAAGTCCTCAACCACCTTCCCCATTTCATCTTTAAATAGCTTGGGGTATCAATATGGTGGAACAATGACACGTTTGGAACTTGATTCCCATTAAACGATATGTTCTTGCCTTCTATCTGCTGGAAGTCTATGTGGCATTTCCTTAAACACACTTGCAAACTTATCAATTATTTTCTGCACTGACCTTCACATGCAATCCTTTAATGGAATTACATTTAAGCATGAAACCCAACTACCATTTACCTAGATGCTTGGCCATCTTATGTGCTGAGATTAGCTTGCTTGCAGTTGGGGGTAGACCTCTTATGGTTATCATTTGTTTGTCTTTCTCAAATTTGAAGTACAGCTCATTGTAGTTCATATGAATCTGAAATGTCCCCAAATAGGACGAATTAGAAAACAAAGGTTTTTTTCTCAACTTCCTCTAAATCTGATTTGAAAATCAGTAAACCCTAGCTTGAGAATTGAATTCTCAAAAACCCTTATTAAATTCAAGAAATCCTAGATGCCAAAAGTGAGGGTTTTGTAGGGGATTTTTGGCAATTAAACACCTTGAAATAATATGAAAATATATAGTAAATTCCATAGTTAAATCCTCTTAAATAAAAACCTTTTTCTCTCCTTTTACTACAAAATGAAAGAAAAAGTAGATTTAATCACCAATTTTTTGCCGCTATTCGGAAAATAAAATATCTTCAAAACCCTTGCAAAAATTGCTGCCAACTTCAGAAAATTATAGAAAAATACCAGCAGTATATTTTGGCATATAAATTGCCAATTTGACCCTCCTAGGTCAATTGCCACTCTTGGGAGTCCTGGAAGAATAGCAGAAAAATAGGACTATTCCAGCCTTCCACAAGCAAGAAAATATCTGAAAAACTATTAGAAAAATTAATAATAATTCTGAAAATTATCTATTAATTTTTCATCTTCAAAAACCTTTGCAAATCATCCAAAATACCTCAATAATGATCAAAAGTTTATTAAATAATTGCAGATAATTATTTATGAATATTTTGACTGAATAAAGCCTTCAAACCCTAGCGTCCTCCTCAAGTGGTTCGCTCCACTTGTAAAATTAAGATAATAATTTAGCAATCCAAAAATGCAAGAAACATATGACCAAACCCTCGAAAGCAAGCACCAAAACCCTCCCAGGTAGTTCGCTCCACTTCTAGGGCACAAAACAAGCTTTCCTTTGCAAAAGGTGGTGTCAATAGACACCTTTGTAAGATTGATCAATCACCAAGTAGAGCAACTTTATTGGGCATGCATACCAATAGCCTTCTTCACGCATGAAGAACAAGAATATCAAAATCAACATCTCCTCCATTGTAGCCTTTGCCATGTATTTATAACTTTTCAAAGAATTTGAACCTGTTTGGGAATATAAAACATCTTTCTTTATCTTCACTTTAGCTCCCATGCCAAAATTTCCTTTTTGAAAATATATTAAATATTAGCTTTAATTAAAATTGCTTTAAGGCAAATATATTAATATTTATTTCACTTAAGCACTTTAGTGGTAAAAACCACTTTTAAAATATTTAATTAATTAATTAATAATTGCCTTGTGATAAAAATCACTATTTTGACAATTAATAAATAACTTTCTTCAAAAAAGACTCCTTTAGTCTATGGAGAGATAGACTAAAGACCTTCATACCTGTTTAATTAAGAGGGAAAAAAATGGGGACATTACAGTGCTCTCCAGAAATTGCTTGCCCTCAAGCAATTGAAAAATCCAAGTGGGTGTCCCAACACACTTTGTCAAGCAATGTCCACATTTACCTTTTACCCAATAAAATGAATCCATAATTTGTGTCTTTATACTGCTGTACCTGTGCTTTGGAGGCTGCCCCCAAGTGCTATAAGTGTCCTCATAGCCTTCCAAAGACTGCCCATTATCAACATTCTCATGTATGCAAGTAACACTCCATAAACTCACCAAATTTACATTCCCAAAGGTTGTATTTTCCTTTGCAAATCTGAAAATGTATCTAGGTGGGCTATAATAATGAATTACAGCCATGCTTCCTGTTGACAATTTTGCCCCCACAGGGCAAATTGTCACCCCTACACTTCGGAACTTTGCTATGGTGCCAAGTTTGTCTTGTGAATCAGTTTTGGGGTCCTTAAATGAGCATTTACAGCCACCCAAGTAGCCATCTACAGCCAGGTGAAGTTTAGTCATGCAGAGGTTCCCAAGGAGCTTGCTTGATTACAGCCAAATGTGCAAATACAGCCAAGATATACACGTTGTAAGTTTATTTGGTTGACAACAGAAGGAATTTTTTCGGGTATAAGAGGTGGACTATTTCTTCGGACATTTTGTCTGAGAGAAAGAGCTCTCAAAGGACTGTGTAAAAGTTTGAAAAAATTGACTAAACAGTAGTCGTTCAAGGCTTTTTTTTTTGAGCTTTTTGTCCGAAAGAAAGGAGAAAAGCACAGTTGGGAAGACCGGTTTTCAAGTCAGGAAATGAATTTCTTCGGACAAAAGTTTGAAGGGATAAGGATAGTTACAAAAAGCCCAGGTGCCCTACAAAAAGCCCGGGTGAGCTACAAAAAGCTTGGGTGAGCTACAAAAAGCCCGGGTGCCCTTCAATTCTTCCAAAAAGCCATTATTGGGAAGTAGAAGCTCTTGTGGAGTGCAGAGACATAAGCAAAGGACAAAAGCAAAGTTCCTGAAGGGCACTTGCCCTTTGGGGAAAAGATAGCCAAAGGAGACGAATTCCTTCGGACAAAAAGTCTGAAGAAATTCGAGAGAAAAAAAAAAAAACCCAGGGAAAATAAGAAACAAAGGCAAAAAGGAGATCCTTCGAAATAATTGTCAAACAAGAAATCCACGGGAATTTGAAGTCAACAAAAGCCCAAAGAAAATCAAAGGCAAGACATAAGAGCCTAAAAGGAATAAATTCGGGGAAATTGGCAAGGAAATGAATTCATTCGGACTTTTTGTCCGAAGAAATAAGTAAAGTCGACAAAAGCCGTAGGAAATGAAACAAAGGGACAAGCAAAATAATCCGAATCAAATACAAGTAATGGAAGGGATGGACTAAGTTGAAACAAAATATTCGAGGAAAGTCTAAGGGAAATCTGACTATGCAAAAGGGTTGAAAATAGATAATCCAACGGTTTGAAGACAAACATAGAATCCCGCCAAAAATAAACAAGACAAAGGTAGGGCAAAATAAGAGAAAATACATGCAAGCAAAGATTATTTTTGGTTGACTGGTCAAATCTTGAGTTGACTCGCTGTTAAAGTCACGCTTCTCTATAGTTTGACTAGTCAACCACATGCATCCAAATGTTCCAGCTCAGTTCAAGCTTGACTTCTAAATTTGGGCATTCTTTCCACGTTGCAAGGCTCTCAATGATCTGGCAGTCCAAGTGGAGTTGATTGGACACATTCGTTACACGTTTTTTTTGTCCATGCAAACACGAGCAGCTCAAGGGGTGTCTGTTTTAGAAACTTGGCGTAATCTTCCATGCAAAGAGAGGTGGGTGTTTTAACAGACCCACTGACCATTCTCAAACGCCAAAGAGCTAGTGAAGTTTCTAATTTTAGACATGGCATAACTGAGCATGCACAAGCAAAGTCAAACGTATGAATTCACCGTCTAATTCTAACGCCAAGGAGCTTTCATGCAAAGAGGAAGAAGACAAAATAGACTTTTTGTAAAGGCTGAGTTGGTTTGAGTTTACTCCCTCTCTATTTTCCAATGTCAATCTCTTGGCTTGTTGTAAATTTCTATATTAATGGCTTTTCAGCCTTGTAAAAATCCATCCCTCTCTTGGTAAGACCAGACTCTGTTATTGGTGAGTTGTGTAACCTCTTCAATCAATAGGACCGTACTTTCAGATTTTAAGTGTTGGCATAGTGTACATTCATTCAACAATTTGCATACGTGGTAGATTTCTCTCGCTTCCCAAATTTTGATTTCTCTCCATTCAACCTTGTTATGCAGGTCATGTTCAGTGTTCTATATGTCTTTTGTTGACGCTGTAAGTGGATGTTAGGTGGCTGCAAAGTGTCTTGTATCAGACCTTTCTCCATCATTTTCCCTCACGTTTTTTGTCATCGGATCGAACCTTCTCAAGACATATTTATGCATAGTGATCAATTGAAATCAAAGGTCTTCCTTTTCCCTTGTTTGATTCAGTGTTCAAGGTTCCAAGTAGAGTGGATCAACATTTTGGTGTATCATCGTCATTAGGTAGGATTTCCCTTTCAAGTTTCTTTCTCCCTTTTCCATGGTAGATTCGCAACACATAGTAGAGATCCATTGATACATCTTACAGGAACCAGCCTTCTCTGGAGGTTCTTCTTACCATTGGGGCACCCACCCTCGTGAGAAGATCCCATTGTTTCAACCAGAGAGAGGATTAGCTGTCTTAGTACGTCTTCGATTCAAGGTGCAACTCCAGGTTGACAACACTTCCATCCCATATTCTCAATTTCTTCAACACCAAATTGCCCCTTGTCCCCTTTCGCTCCACACTTCTCCAATAATCATTCCATGATTCATAATTTGCAATAAGGAAGTTAGGACTGTCAAACAACATTAATTTATCATAATGCATAAGGCTGTCCAAGGTCACATTTACTCCTTGAAAGAGTATTGGGATGAGCATGCTCTCATAACATATATTCTCCAATTCTCCTTTGATGTCATACTTCTCAAAATTAATATTTTCACAATGTAACATAGGCTGGAAATGGTAAAAAAAATCATAATCCATACCTTTAATACACAGCTGTACCTTCCATGTGAATTCGGATTTTTTCAAACAACAAATTTCAGTATTTCCACCTTTGTTAGATGGCTGTACCGTCTCATAAAATTTAGAAAAATCAGAACTCTTACCTTGACTATGTGGCTGTTCTTCCCATAGGAACATCAAATTTTTTGTGCCATAAAAATCAGAACTTTCATTTTTATCAAATCGTTGTATCTTTCCCTTCAATTTATCATTTTTCAAGTAAATATTAGACCTCATATCACCCGTGCATTTAGGAATGGAGTGCTGTTTACAACAATTTCGGGGTTGCCTTTGTGAACAAGCAAACTCACTCATCCTGTCATTAGGTGAAAAGTAAAAATCGGAATCATTCATATTTATCCCTTGCAGTATTGCCTCCTTATCCATTTCAAACAATGGATTGTCCATACAATGCAAATCACTTGCATTCCACAACAAGTTCGAACTTTGATCCTTTTCAAACAATAGATTGTCCATACAATGCTCAATTTCTATCTTTGTATCTTTTGGTTTTTCTGGAAAGCATCCCAAATCAAAGTCTTCTTGGAGCCTAAGGAGTTCATCAATCATTTGTTCAATTTCCTTAGCCCTTGGCTCATCCTCTTGCACCCTTAACTGTTTTGCCATCACAATGTGATTTTTCCTCTCTAGAAGTGCCCTTTGACTAACTTTTAAGGAGTCCTTGGTTGATTCTAGCTCAAAGGTGAGCTCCACCTTAAGCTTCCTTGCCTTATGTGCATTTAAGGCCTCATCTACAACTTTGATGGCCACATCCTTGTCTTTGATCATGTGAGGATATTATGATTTTGTTCTCTTTATTGCAACTTTGATTGTGTGCAAGTCCATCATAGTGACCCTTCTCTTCAAGCATTCCCCTTTTGGATTGTGCATTAATTCATCAAGAAGCCTTTTTGTGATCCGGAGTTCAGTTCGGAAAAAGTTTCCAAGTCATGACGAAACCAATTTCACAGCGTAGAGCTCGTCGAGAGCTTTCCGACGCTTTTCGCGGTTTGCAAAATGGACACCGTATGCAAAAAATATGGTCTGTTGAAGTTTTCTTGCAACAAGGAAAAATGTGGTGGCGCAATGTGGACACGTCAAGTGGACTAATTGGGGGGCGACACGTGGCAGTCAATGGGAGTCTTTAGATTTGAAATCTCATTTATTTGCAGTCCATAGAAATTATGCATTTTGCAAAGTCCATAGAAACTGCACAAGTCCATAGAAAATTTTCAAACGGCAAGTCCGTAGAAATGACTTGTAATGCCAAGTCCGACAAGTCCGTAGAAATTTTAACAACGCTTTGTAAACCTGCCACACAATGCCACGCCATCCCTGCTGCAATGCAACGCCATCCCTGCCACGCAAGTCAAGATCACTTGCCAACTTGCCACGTCATCATGCCGTGAGAATTGGGAGAATGGTTCACGTTCCACGAAGGTCGAGTCATAGTAGCGTCTATGCTAATCGGTATAACAGCGAACGGATAAGCCAAGTTGGTAACCAACCAACAAACCCGTGCTAAGATTGGCATGGAGAGCCCACCAAAAGGGGCGTCGGCATCATTTAAGGAGGCCGCTCAACTAATTAAAGCCTGGAAAACCATTCCAGCTTGCAAATGTGGGACAAATGATAAGTAAAGCGCCCAAAAAGGTAGGGATAAGACTTGAACTCATGACCCGCCTTGTAAAAGTGATATGCCTTGACCGCCCAAGCCACGGACTGTCAAGTGATGTAAAAGCTACGAACTTGTATTTAAAGCGTAGCATTCAGCGGACTGTGGAAAGAACAGAATAGACCAGTTTGTTGTATTTCCTCATTTTGAAGCCCTTCTTATAGGCCGAATCAGAGCTCGGAGTAAACTACAAAGTTGTTTAGAAGTTCGATACGCTCTGTGCAGTATATTCATTTGCCCATTTTGGAGAATTGGTGATGCCATTTTGAGCTATATAAGTTACCAATTTCGATTTGGAGAAGCCTCTTCGTGTGATTCAAGAAGGTGAAGGACGTGCTGAGTCAACCAAGGTCTTTCGAAGGTCTGATCACTATTATTGCAGAGAGATATGATCTTTTGTTGTTTGTAAGTATTATTTTAGCTTGCAAATTTTAGCAACATTAATGGATCAGTTCGATAAGAACCCGGGGACATATGAATTCCAAACTTCGTAAACAATTTCTTTGTTTTGATCTTTGGATTCATTTTTGCATTTCAGTTTTAGTTAAATTGCAGATTTATAATTCGGATTTAAATCAGAATGCAAAATTTAATGAATTGATCATTTACGGGAAATTGAGTAAAACAAGAATTTGAAAAATCTGACGGTTTCAATGGATATTTGATGTGATCTATCAAATCACTTTATTTCAGTTTTGAAACATGATATTTGGATCAGATTTTAATCAGTTTTTAATTATGCCAACATTATAAAGTTGAGAAATTTCTGCTTCCAATTCAGTGTAAATTTTGGAATTGAGAATTTAAAAGATCCGTTTAAATATTTCAAAAAGTAGTGAAATTCCTACTGGTGTTTACGGATCATTTTGTGCCATTCCACCTTGTTAGGGTTTGTACTTCCCTCTCACTTGTGATTAACAATTGTTTCTTCCAAGCTCTTTCCTCAAATCTAAAACCATGTAACAAATTTGAACAATTATTAGATTCCAAACAAAAATCATTATTCAATTCATACCTTTCTATGAATATTTCAGTTTCTTTGACTTCTTTAAAATCATCTTTTTGAATCCCAAAGTTTGGGGTACTTGGCTGCCCCAAAGCACCTAGCATTTCCTTATTTCTAGCCATCATTTGCAGCCCTCTTTGCTGCTCCAAAAACTCATATTTTTGGTTGTCACAATTTTCCACTCTAAGTGCCCCAAAGTGCCATGTTTTTGCAGCTCTTCTTCTTTCAAATCTTTTTTTTTTTTGTTTTTTTGGCTCCTTCATAGGAACCCTTATGAAGGGCTGTCCCTTCATTCTTTCCTTCCAACTCTGCATGTAGTTGAATCTTTTCTTCCTCTATATGCTCCACTATCAAATAAGGCCTCAATTTTTCCTTACAATCAATTGCAACATTTTCAAACGGCATTTGCGCAATTGGAAAATTTTCCTTTTCTAGCCTCAAACTTGTCAACAAAATAAATAATAATGGTTTGGAAAGATCATCACTTTCATTGAGTGTTATGGTCATCACCATTTTTATGGATGTTATCATACCTTCTGTAGGATTTTTACTTGTAGTATAAAGAAATGTTGGAACATTTCAAAAATAAGTGTATCACACTTTAAATCCAACATTAGCACACAAGACCTGACATTTCTCATAGTTTTCAGAATAGTGATCATCTTAGCAAAAGAAGAACTTGTGATGTCACTAAGACCTTCAAAACTTTCCACCATCAATTGAAATATTTTCTTCATGATGTTGTCACTGTATGGCTGTTCCAGAGCTGTTATCTTTGTAATTTCATTAATACAAGTGATAACTACAAGTCTCACATCCGAATCTGGATGTCTCAAAAGCTTGGGTCTAGCCAAATAAACCACCAAAGGATTCATTGCCCAAAACATAGACTTAGAATCTAATTGTTCTATCATGGACAAACAGTTTGTTGCTTCCTCTAAAATATTGAACAAAACATTTTTTAAATGATGTGGATGCTCAAGCTTTTTTTCCAATCTGTGAAGGTTTTGTTCTGAATTCTTCTTCACTCATTAACTCCATGATTCATAGACTATGCATCCAAATCTAAAAACACAAGCCCTCACAGGGTAGACAAGATCGATGTTTAGATACCACTGAAATGTCCCCAAATAGGATGAATTAGAAAACAAGGGTTTTTTCTCAACTTCCTTTAAATCTGATTTGAAAATTAGTAAACCCTAGCTTGAGAATTAAATTCTCAAAAACTTTTATTAAATACAAGAAACCCTAGATGTCAAAAGTGAGGGTTTTATAGGGGATTTCTGTTGATTAAACATCTTGAAATAATCTGAAAATAAATAGTAAATTTCAGATTTAAATCCTCTTAAATAAATACCTTTTTCTCTTCTTTTGCCACAAAATGATGAAGGAAAAATCGGATTTAATCACCAATTTTCTACCGCTATTCGAAAAATAAAATATCTTCAAAACCCTTGCAAAAATCGCTGTCAACTTCAAAAAATTATAGAAATATACCAGCGCTATATTTTGGCATATAAATTGCCAATTTGACCCTCTTAGGTCAATCACCACACTCTTGGGAGTCTTGGAAAAATAGGACTATTCCAGCCTTCCACAAGCAAGAAAATATCCAAAAAACTATTAGAAAAAATAATAATAATTTTGAAAATTATCTATTAATTTTTCACCTTCCAAAACCTTTGTAAATCGTCTAAAATACCTCAATAATGATAAAAAAATTATTAAATAATTTCAGATAATTATTTATGAATATTTTGACTGAATAAGTTTTTCAAACCCTAGCGTCCACCTCTCCAAGTGGCTCGTTGCTCTTGTAAAATTAAGATAATAATTTAGCAAGCCAAAAATGCAAGATACATATGACCAAACCCTTGAAAGCAAGCACCAAAACCCTCTCAGGTAATTCGCTCCACTTCTAGGGCACAAAACAAGCTTTCCTTTGTAAAAGGTGGTGTCAATAGACACTTTTGTAAGATTGATCATTCACCAAGTAGAGCAACTCTATTGGGCATGCATCCCAATAGCCTTCTTCACGTAGGAAGAACAAGAATATCAAAATCATTATCTCCTCCATTTTAGCCTTCGCCATGTATTTATAACTTTCCAAAGGGTTTGAGTCCCTTTGGGAAGATAAAACATATTTTATCTTCATTTTAGCTCCTATGCCAAAATCTCCTTTTTGAAAATATATTAAATATTAACCTCAATTAAAAATAGTAATTAAAATTACTTCAAAGCAAATATATTAATATTTATTTCACTTAAGCACTTTAGTGGTAAAAACCACTTTTAAAATATTTAATTAATTAATTAGTAATTGCCTTGTGATAAAAATCACTATTTCAACAATTAATAAATAACTAAGAAAATAACTTTCCCCAAAAAGGGCTCTTTTAGTCTATGGGGAGATAGACTAAAGGTCTTCATACCTGTTTAATTAAGAGGAAAAAAAATGGGGACATTACAAAATCTCACCTAAGGTCTTAAGCCATTGCACCCCCAGCCCCTGCTATATAAACTGCATAGAAATCAGAATTGAGTTCATAGCTATCCACCTATAATTTAATGCACTTAACCATCCCTTTGCAATCCATCATTGTGCTATTTGCCATTGAAACTTTGAAAATTTGGCAGTGGCTCCCCCTTTAGTCCTATATAACTTATTAACTTGGCATTGGTAAAATTGAGTGTTGCCTCCATCAATTAATGCCACCACCATTCTGCCTTTGACCTTTCATTTCATCCTCAAGATATGATATGCAACAATACCTAACATCGTATTTAGAGAAACATTCGGTACTTCTTACTTGTCTTGGTTGTTTTCGTTTGTTATGTGCTCTTGTGTCTTATCCCTTTTTCGAAATATTTAATGAGGGAAATAAATTAATAATATTTCATTTAAGTTGTCGAAGTTACTTTATTTTATAATGTGGGAAAATGACACTCAGGGGTTATTATTAAAAGGGGCCTAAAAGCAATTTTAATTACATGGCCAAACAAGAAATATTTATTAAATGATGAAAAATGTAATAATTGCCTAAAAGTGTTTAAAATGCTCTTATGGTTAGGGTGAAATTAGAAAAGTGAAATTATAAAGGGACAAGTAGGGTCAAAAAGAGGGATAATTCATTATTCACGATGGAAATCAGAATTGGTTCAAATTCTACTTAAATTATTTAATTGCAAACAGGTTTGAGGACAAAAACCCTCAAATCTTCAGAGGTGACTCCATCCACGAGTTACAATTGTCAAATAATTAGGGGATTTTCAGATTTGTGTTGGCTGGAAGCCATAATCAATTTTAAGGGTTTGTGAGGATGTGTGGGGCATTAAAACTCAAAATTTTTAGCATTGTGGGGCTGTCGTACAAGGCTGTCACACTTGGAAGGTAGATCACTGCCCCTAGGACAGAAGCATACCACTTCAAGGGCAGATCGTGGCCATTCAACAATAGTGTAGTCATTTTGAAGGCTAGTTCCAACATTCTCTACCATAAGTGACTTGATCGTTGACTTTTGAGACCCTGCTGTGTCAAAACCAGCATAGTCAATACATCTGCAGGCTGCCGTACCCCATCAGAACATACAATTTTATACTTGGACATATCGTACTGTTCAGAGACATCTCCAACTAGGGTTTTTAGGGTAAACTCAGTTTTTGTGCTTTATTATGCTGTTTTAGGTTAGGGTTTTATGAATTCTTAGAGAATAATTGGTATTCAGATTTTACCATGTTGTTTGTACCCTCAAGGATTGAATAAAAATTCAAATTGAATTCCGCTTATTAGTTTGCATTATGTTTTCAGCCGTTATTTTATAATATTCCATATTTGAATAGAATTGCAAAAATAAAAAAGTCAAATTCAAAGTTGTTTCCCTGAAAGGGATATTACATCCTCAATTGCCAATTCTTCTTGATCCTTACCAACTACTTTAGGTTCTTCTCCATCCCAAATCTCGATCACATGAATTTTTCCGGAAGCCCTGCATTTGTCTTTCTTGAACTAGGTTTCCTTGCAAGTGTTACAATGATCCTTTGAATGCAGAAAAGCAAGGACAGCAGGGTCCAAATCTATGGTTGTCTATTAAAAAGGATTTAGAGTTCTCATCCTTTGGTCTTTGTTGTTGTGGGATGTTTGGAAGCTGAATTGGTTGCAAATCGACTCCAAACAACTTCTGAATAGGTCTTTGCTTGTTGAATGGCCTCCTCTAGGGTTCTAGGCTTCAAAGCCTTGACATGCCCCCTAATGAATTCCTTCGATTCATAAAAATGTACATAGCAACCAACTGTTGAGGGGAGATTCTTTCAACAACAAACTTGCTTGATGGCATTCTTTGGACTAATAGGCCACCATGTCTTGTTTCATATTTTTTAGGCCAAGAAACAATCTTCTTGATTAAGGCCTCAAAATGTAGTAAAAAACTTTTTCCAAGTGATGATCTCTTGGCGACCACCAACATCTTCATCTATCTCCGTCTCATGCTCAACCATTTTCCACCAATCAAATGCTGGTCCCTCAAGGTGAAATGTGGAAAACTGAATTTCTGAAAGTCACCCATAGTGTTTAGTCTTAAAAATGATTCAGCTTCCCAATTCAATCCCTAGGCTTAGTATTGTCATCAATCCCTTTAAACACTAGTGGAAATTTTCTCAAGCAACCTTTGATTTATCTGATTTTCCCCATAATCTTCTTCTAGGTATGTATCCCGTCTCCTATCCCTTTTGTACAGGTTCTCCCATTCATCATGGCATCCACCTTCTCTCCAGTTTCGAGGTGCATGCTGATCCTCTTCATCATTGTTGCATCTATCCTTTTCTTCTGTATTTTCTATGGATAGAACTAGAGCATGTAGAGTCCTATTCATGGCCATGATAGCAGTATTATTTTGGTTCATGGTCCCCTTTAACTCATCCATTGAACTGGTTATGGCTTCTTCCACAAACAATAATAGTTTGTATCTCTAGTTTTCACCACCTTGTGTGGCTGAGATTGAAACCATAATTGGCGCTCCCAAGAGGCCAAGAAAGTGGCTTTGATACCACTGTTATGAACCCAGCTGTAGCTGGCTGCACCTAGGTAAAAACACTAGTTTTTAAATAGATAAAATTGAAATTCTGATGATGAAATTGACGAAAAACTTGAACTGTATAGCATCTAAAGTTTGGAAGTTACGGAATAAAAAAATAATATCTGATGTGCTGTAAAAAATATAGGGAAAACCCTAGATTTGAAATCTGAGATTATAGAAGGCTAAATAATACACACATTTCTAAAACTTTACATTTGCTGGGCAATAGACGAACAATATATAGAAGAGAAGCTACCTTTCTTTAAAATATGTGATGCCGACTCAGGCCAAATCCAGGACAGTATGGGCACTGCCTTGGCCAAAACACAACTTTAAACCTATTTACAGATAATTTACTTCCTAAAAACCATCCACTACTACAACATAGAGTTTTTTTATAACGACTTTTCTCCTTGTGAACTTTTCACTTTGTGCATGTGGGATAACTTAAAGTTACTTTTCCTTTGTGAACCTTTTCACTTTATGCATGTGGGATAAGTAACTGAAAGGTACTTTTATTTTTTCTAACAAACAAAAAATACATCTAGCTTTAATATTCATGACCAACTAACAAAAATAAAAGACTTAACAACTTTTGAAGAACCCCAGTACTAAGGCACATTAAGTTTTGATATCATAACAAATGCCATATATAGGTAGCTGTGCATTTTTGTCAGGAGCTACGTTACACTCATTTACATCCATTTAGTTTCTATTTGGACTTCAAGCCCACAACAAATCTTTTATAAATGTCAAGTTTCTAACAGTTTGATCTGGATCACATAATATTTAGAATGGTATGCCTAGGGAAGGATTATTTATGCTAATACATGGGACAATGATTTGTATACTTCATGATTGTCAGCATCAAGTTAGAAAAAGGGTTACAAATGCAATGTGCTTCTTACAAATAGAAAACCTTTAGGCTGAATTCATCTGTCATAGGGAATTAAAAATATCCTTTGTTCTTGTGTGGTTGAAGTGATGGGTATAGGAAGTTATCTGTCTACTGCGAATGGAGAGTTAAAGGCCATGGAAGCTGTCAGAAATAAACAAGACACTTTTGTCTTTGGTGTTTGTTTCTTGATGGATTAACATATATGATTTGGTAAGTGAGTTGAAGCAATCATAGGAAGTATTTGTACCGGTACTCTTGCAAATGATAGACAGATCATTTTTTTATCATGGCCCGTCTTGGAATTTGTTTTTTCAGATGCCGCATGAGGTATAGTTTTCTTCTTTGAGGGTAGCCAACAATCTTTTTCCATTGCACATCCCTGAATCCTTGGTTGAGACAAACAAGCACTCCTTCCCTGACATATTCTTTCTGAGTTTGCTCCGATCTTTGCTTTAAAAATTCAGGTCTTGCAACCTTGCCTATCATCTTGTGGCTGTAATACTTTGTTTTAGGATTGGGACAGGACTAAAAGAATTTTATATTTTCTCATTCACCTCATATTTACAGCTTCTATGTGCCTAGGAACTTTGTTTCAGAATAAAGGTAGATGCACTATCTATGTTGATAGGAAAGCTGCAACCCGTCGTCAATGAAATTGTGGGTGGCCCCACTATCTATTAATACGGTGATTTTCTGTCCTTGTAGACTCCCTCTTACTCTAAAGGAATGGTATCTTAGAGCTCCTGATAAAGTTGCAAACGTACCCTCCAATGTCTTTTCCCCTTCTGATTCATGTATTGTTTCTTCAACTATGACCTCTTCTTCGTCGGGTTCACCATCTCAAACAACTTGGATGTAATGGACTTGCCCTTTTCCCAAACCATGGTGACCTGGTACCCAAGGGTCCATACAAGTGAAGCATAAGTTTTTCCTCCTTAGCTCATTTCTTGTTTCTATTTTTTTACCCGTTTTAGGTGGGTCTCTTGGTTGGAATCCCCCTGATTGGAACAGTTTTCTTTGTTGTCTGTAGGGTGTTGTCCCTTGCTGTCCTGAAGGCATGGTTCGTGGTTGTCCATTATTGGTTATTCTTAGTTGTATAAATGACACAATTTTATTCCTTGGTGTTGATGTCTCTAAATCTAGTGCTTTTTTAATTGTTTCTTGGAGAGGGAGGATTAAAGGTTTTGACTAAACCCTTGAGTGGCTCAATCAATCTTTCCATGAACAATACTATGAGCTTTCTTTCAGTAATGTCTGGAACCATCACGATGAGCCTCTGAAATTTTGCCACATAGTCTTCCACATTACTACTTTGTTTTAGTAATGCTAATTCTTGAAAATGAATTTTGCAGACAATTCTATCGAATCTTTCTATCAACCTTTTAGTAAATTCGTCATATGATTTAATAAGATCATGCCCATGCGTAATCCGTCCATGGTACGACCATTCATGAGCTATTCGTTCAAGATGAAGGGTTGCAAATTTTTTTGCTACTTCCATCATAGGTCGGAGAGTAAGTATGCATCTAATTTTTGGATCCACGCTCGAGCTATGCATTTCTTAGAGCCATCAAAAGTCGATAAAGTTAATTGACCCAATGCATGCTGAAGATCTTTTTGATTATTTTGGGGTCTATGCTCCATTTTAGTGCCATTACGATTTCTTTTCATTTCCATGAACTTTGTGAGCGATATTTTCCTTCAAAAATCATCTAAAAGGGCTCGATATTCTTCAAAATCAACTGTAAGATCCTCTCCAAATGAAGTTTGGGTTTCTTCCATACTTGATTCTACTCTTGAAATAAATTTGGGTTGAAAAGGTCTGTTTGAAGAACTCGTGGTTATTTTGCGTAAGATTTGATTATGGCTAGTATTATAACGATCATTTTCATCATTTTGATATCTATGAGTTGTCATAGATTGCTTTGCAAGGGCTAATTTATTCATTGTATTAGCCAGTTGTTCCTGACCTTGGATAAGCCTATCAATTTGTTCATCATCTCCGTTCCTTTCTTCCATATTTGTCCTCTCTTCTTCCATTTCTATTTCTTCTCTTTGCTGACCGAAACCCCTATTTTTATTTCTCAAATAATAGCGGATTTCTTTATCTTCGCCTTGCATGAAGTTTAGGTTCCACAGGTTGGCAGGGTGAAGAGCTCTGATACCACTGTTATTTTCCAAACTAGAATATTATACGGAAATTTGATTTCCTTGAAATCCCATTCTTTTAAAATAATTATAAAATTTGTACTTTAAAATAATTTATCTAAATTAAATGAATTTTATTATATAATTTTATATCTCAAATATCATAATAAAAATCTCAAGGTTTTACGTCTTTGAGTTGGGATGACAAGGGGTTTCGTCCTTGTATCCAATGTTTATGTTTTAGGGGTTTTGTCTTCAATTATAATTATAAAGACCTAAGCTTGTACCGGATTAAGTTTTTAATACATGAATGATTTGATGCTTTCCTTCCATTCCCACAATGCCTTATTTATACTTTCAACCTTACATTGAAAATGTGTGACTTCCTCAAGGGTAGTGTCCTTCCATTTCAATGAATGCTATTAACACATTAACTAAATAATAAATAACTAACTACTGTTTAGTTGACAATCTCCCTAATGAATAGCTATTGTTCTTTAATGTCTTTTTAATTAAATGATGCATTGATGTTCCTTAGTAAAGTGCATCAATTTCTTCAATTAAATGCTACGCTTCTATTCTTTATTAAATTGTAGCGATTACCTTATTAAACTGCATTAGTACAACGTGAAAATATTACAGACCTCCCGTCCTCAAATTGCTTGTCATCAGGCAATTGTAAATTTGGGTGTTCAAGAATTGATGCTCCTTCCCACGTGGCATCATTGAGTGGTAAAGTTTTCCAACGAACCAAACACTCTTTGATACTTCTATTCCTTAACCTTTTTTCACGAGCCTCAAGGATAGCTCTGAGAATTAAAATCAACTTACCTTCATCGTCTAATGGTGGTAGCTCTAAAGGAGAAATATGTTGGTCAAGTGCCCTTTTTAGGTGTGAAACATGGAAAACGTTATGTATTCGGCTACAACTTGGTAATTCTAACTCGTAAGCAACCTCTCCCACCTTCCTCGTGACTTTATATGGTTGGTAGAAACGTGGTTTGACTTTCTCGGCTCCACTTTGGTTGATAGAGGTCTGCCTATAGGGTTGTAAACACAAATATACCATGTACCCTACTTCAAATTTCCATTCTATTCTATGCTGATCTTCTTATAGCTTTGTTGATTTTGTGCTTGCTGAAAATTACCCTTGAGAGTCCTAAGGATATCTTGACTTTGTTGGATTAAGTCTTTGGCTCCCGGAACTCTACTATCTGGAATGACCAAGCCCACGAAAGATTGCGCATCGTACCCATACAAAGCTTTGAAGGGTGTCATTCCAATTGACATGTGATAAGTATTATAGTAGAATTCTCCCAAGTGAAACCATTTGATCCATGCATTTTGTTGCCCTGATATATAATTCCTTAAATACCCTTCAATCCATTTATTGACGGCTTCTGTTTGACCATCCGTTTGAGGATGATAACTTGTATTTGGAGTCAGTTCAGTGCCTGCAAGGTAAAAGAGTTCTTGCGAAAATGAGCTCTTAAACCTGCTCTCTCTATCACTAACAATGTTCTTTGGCAGCCCATGTAATTTATAGATTTCTCTAAAAAATATTCTTGGTACCAAGCGGGCATTGTACATAGTGGGAAGATGAAAGAAATGAGCATACTTCGTTAAACTGTCAACAACTACATAGAAGGAACTCTTCCCTTGAACCACGGTCAATCTAGTAACAAAATTCATTGAAATACCTTCCCATATTTGAGTAGGGATGGGTAGGGGTTACAACAAGCCTGCTGGAAATTCGTGCTTTATTTTGCTCCGTTGGCAAGTAGGACACTCCTAAATGTACTTAAGAACTTCACTCTTAAGCCCTTTCCAAAAGAAAATTTTTCTTACATGTTTATATATCTTAAGATACCCTGGATGGCTTGCCAAAGGGCTGTTATGAATAGCCTTTAACATTTTATGCTTGACCTTTGATTTTGGTACCAATAAGATTTTATTTTTATACAAAGTGAGACCTACTACCTTATATCGTTCATCCACAGTTTTTCCCTCTAAGATCACATTAGCAAATTTATTTTTAACATATTCATCTATTATGAAAACGTTTAAATCAGTTGAAATTGTAGATATGGAGCACAAAGATGGTTTTCTCGATAATGCATCTGCCACAACATTATTCTTTACTTTCACCTATTCGATGTCGAAATCAAAGGCTTGGACCTTGCTCACCCATTTTTTTGGTCTATCGTTTAAATCCTTCTGACTTAAGAAAAATTTCGGACTGTTATGATCTGTTCTCATCAGGAATTTCCCACATACCAAATATTGACGGAACTTGGCCAGCGCATGCATGATTGCCAACATTTCTTTATCGTATATAGAGTACTTGCACACGTGATTTTTCAGTTTCCTGCTTTTGAACGCAATTAGATGACCTTGCTGCATTAGGACAACACCGATTCCTTCACCTGATGCATTGCATTCCAGCACAAAGGGTAATGAAAAATTTGGTACAGCCAACACGGGACATGAACTCATTTCTTTTTTAAGATCATCAAATGTTGATTTAGCAATTTCAATCCAATGAAAAGCTCCTTTTTTGGTTAAATTAGTCAAAGGGGCAGTTATCCGAGAGAACCCTTTAACAAACCTTCGATAGTAAGTGCATAACCCCAAGAATCCTCTTAATTGAGTCATGTTAGTAGGAGGGGGCCAATCTAATATAGCTCGGATTTTATCTTGATCAACGTGCACTCCTTTTCTATTGATGACATACCCCAAGTATAAATTTTTTGTCATTCCAAACTCGCATTTAGACATTTTAGCAAAAAGAGATTGTTGCTCCAATATTTCTAGTACTATGTCTAAATGTTTCATGTGTTCCTCCCATGACGTACTATATATCAATATTTCATCGAAGAAAACCAACACATTTTCTCAAATGTTACTGAATATATGATTCATACAGGACTGAAAGGTGGCTGGAGCGTTGGTCAATCTGAAAGGCATAACCAAAAACTTGAAATGCCCATAATGACATATGTATGTCATTTTTTGAACATCTTCGTCTCGCATTCGTATTTGACAGTATCCTGATTTAAAATCGATTTTGGAAAAGAAACTAGCTCCATGAAGCTCATTGATTAATTCATAAATCCCTGGTATCAAATATCTATTCTTAATATTCTTTTTATTTAATTGATGGTAGTCTATGCAGATTCTCAATGTGCCATCTTTCTTCTTGACTAGGACCACGAACGAGGCTAAAGGACTTGAACTTGGCCTAATATGCCCAATCTCCAACAATTCTTTGATAGCTTTTTCAATTTCCTCTTTATAGATAATGGGGTTGCGGTAAGGTGTAATTATTATTGGCTTGGTACCGGTTTCTAAATAATATGTTGAAACCCTCTATCCAGTGGCAACTCATGTGGGATATTCTCAAAAATTTTAGCATGTTTAGAAATTATGTGCTAAATATCTTCATGATGTCTTTGCGGTTCCGATTTTGTAGAACTCACAAAACATTGTGTTGCTAATGACACTTGGCCTTTTCTAGTTGTTCTTTCCATCCTCTTGGTTGTAGCCAATTGGGGGGCTCCATTAGCCATACCTTGAACTATTTCCTTCGCATCTATTTTAAATTTTAATTCCATGGTTTGATAGTTTTGGGTAAATTCCTCCACAAAATGTAGCCATTGTACACCTAGTACCAAATCTGTTTCGCCAATACCCACTACATAGAAATCATCGTTTATTTGATGTCTTCCCAACGTGAGATGTAGTAGTGGAATTCTTTGAGTGCAGGGAATGGTAAAACCATCAGCAATTGTGACCTTAAAACCTTGAAATTCTTGTGTTTTTAAACCAATTTTTATTACCAACCCTTCGTCAATGAAATTGTGGGTGGCCCCACTATCTATTAATAAGGTGATTTTCTGTCCTCTAAAGGGATGGTATCTCGGAGCTCCTGATAAAGTTGCAAACATACCCTCCAATGTCTTTTCCCCTTCTAATTCATGTATTGTTTCTTTAGCTATGACCTCTTCGTCGGGTTCACCATCGAAAACAACTTGGATGTAATGGACTTGCCCCTTTCCCAAACAATGGTGACCTGGTACCCAAGGCTTCTTACAAGTGAAGCATAAGTTTTTCCTACTTAGCTCATTTCTTGTTTCTGTTTCTTTATCCATTTTAGGTGGGTCTCTTGGTTGGAATCCCCTGATTGGAATGATTTTCTTTGTTGTCTATAGGGTGTTGTCCCTTGCTGTCTTAAAGGCATGGTTTTTGGCTGTCCATTATTGGTTATTCTTAGTTGTATAAATGGCACAATTTTATTCCTTGGTGATGATGTCTCTAAATCTAGTGATTTTTTAATTATTTCTTTGAGAGGGAAGATTAAAGGCTTTGACTAAACTCGAGTGGCTCAATCAATCCTTCCATGAACAATACTTTGAGCTTCCTTTCTGTAATGTCTGGAACCATCACGACGAGCCTCTGAAATTCTGCCACATAGTCTTCCCCATTGCTACTTTGTTTTAATAATGCCAATTCTCAGAAATGAATTTCGGGGTCAATTCTATCGAATCTTTCGATCAACATTTTAGTAAATTTGTCATATGATTTAATAAGTTCAAGCCCCTGTGTAATCCATCCATGGTACCACCATTCATGAGCTATTCCTTCGAGATGAAGAGTTGCGAATTTTATTGCTTCTTCTTCCATCATAGGTCGGAGAGATAAGTATGCATCTAATTTTTGGATACACACTCGAGCTGTGCATTTGTTAGAGCTATCAAAAGTCGACAGAGTTAATTGATGCAATGCATGCTGAAGATCTTTTTGATTATTTTGGGGTCTATGCTCCTTTCTTGTGCCATTACGATTTCTTTTCATTTCCATGAACTTTGTGAGCGATATTTCCCTTCGTAAATCATCTGAAAGGGCTTGATATTCTTCAAAATCAACTGTAAGGTCCTTTCAAATGAAGATTGGGTTTCTTCTTCGATACTTGATTCTACTTTTGAAATAAATTTGGGCTGAAAAGGTTTGTTTGAAGAACTCGCGGTTATTTTGCGTAAGATTTGATTATGGCTAGTATTAGAACGATCATTTTCATCATTTTGATATCTATGAGTTGTCATAGATTGCATTGCGAGGGCTAATTCAATCATTGTATTAGCCATTTGTTCCTAACTTTGGATAATCCTATCAATTTGTTCATCATTTCCGTTCCTTTCTTCCCTATTTGTCCTCTCTTCTTCTCTTTCTATTTCTTCTCTTTGCTGACCAGAACCCTTATCTTTATTTCTCAAATAATAGAGGATTTCTTTATCTTTGCATTGCACGAAGTTTACGTTCCACAAGTTGGCAGGGTGAAGAGCTCTGATACCACTGTAATTTTTCGAACCGGAATATTTTACGGAAATTTGGTTTTCTTTAAATTCCGTTCTTTTAAAATAAATATAAAATTTTTTACTTCAAAATAATTTATTTAAATTAAATGAATTTTATTATATAATTTAATATCTCAAATATCACAATAAAAATCTCAAGAGTTTACATCCTTCAGTTGGGATGACAAGGGGTTTTGTCCTTATATCCAATGTTTACGTTTGAGGGATTTCGTCTTCAATTGTAATTGTAAAGCCTTAAGTTTGTACCGGATTAAGTATTTAATACATAAATGATTGGATGCTTTCCTTCCATTCCCATAATGCCTTATTTATACCTTCAACCTTACATTGAAAAGGTGTGACATCCTCAAGGGTAGTGTCCTTCCATTTCAATGAATGCAATTAACACATTAACTAAATAATAGCTAACTATTGTTTTGTTGGCAATCTCCCAAATGAATCGATGTTGTTCGTTAATGTCTCTTTAATTAAATGCTGCACTGCTGTTCCTTAGTAAAGTGCAACAATTTTTTCAATTAAATGTTGTGCTGCTATTCCTTTTTAAATTGCAGCGATTCCCTTATTAAATTGCAGTAGTACAATGTGGGAATATTACATACCTCCCGTCCTCAAATTGCTTGTCCCCAAGCAATTGTAAGTTTGGGTGTTCAAGAATTGATGCTCCTTCCTACGTGGCATCTTCGAGTGGTAAATTTTTCGAACGAACCAAATACACTTTGAAACTTCTATTCCTTAACTTTTTTTCACGAGCCTCAAGGATAGCTCTGGGTATTAAAATCAACTTACCTTCGTCGTCTAATGGTGGTAGCTCTATAAAAGGAGTAATATGTTGGCCAAGTGCCCTTTTTAGGCACGAAACATGGAAAACATTATGTATTCGGCTACAACTTGGTAATTCTAACTTGTAAGCAACCTCTCCCACCTTCCTCGTGACTTTATATGGTCGGTAGAAACGTGGTTTGAGTTTCTCGACTCCACTTTGGTTTATAAAGCTCTGCCTATAAGGTTGTAAACGCAAATATACCATGTATCCTACTTCAAATTTCCGTTCTGTTCTATGCTGATCTGCTTATAAATTTTGTTGATTTTGTGCTTGCTGAAGATTACCCTTGAGAGTCCTAAGGATATCTTGACTTTGTTGGATTGAGTCTTTGGCTCTCGAAACTCTACTATTTGGAATGACCAAGTCCATGAAAGATTGCGCATTGTACCCATACAAAGCTTTGAAGGGTGTCATTCCAATTGACATGTGAGAAGAGGTATTATAGCTGAGTTCTCCCAAGTGCAACCATTTGATCCATGCATTTTGTTGCCCTGATATATAATTCCTTAAATATCTTTCAATCCATTTATTGACGGCTTCTGTTTGATCATCCATTTGAGGATTATAACTTGTACTTGGGGTCAATTTAGTGCCTGCTAGGTGAAAGAGTTCTTGCCAAAATGAGCTCATAAACCTGCTATCTCGTCACTAACAATGTTCTTTGGCAACCCACGTAATTGAAAGATTTATCTAAAAAATATTCAGCGGGCATTATACTTAGTGGGAAGAGGAAAGAAATGAGCATACTTTGTCAAACGGTCAACAACTACATAGAGGCAGCTCTTCCTTAGAACCACGGGCAATCCAGTAAAAAAATCCATTGAAATACCTTCCTATTTTTGAGTAGGGATGGGTAGGGGTTGCAACAAGCTTGCTAGAAATTCGTGCTCTATTTTGCTCTATTGGCAAGTAGGACGTTCTTGAGTGTACTTAAGAATTCACTCTTAAGCCCTTTCCAAAAGAACATTTCTCTTACTAGTTTATATGTCTTAAGATAACTTGGATGGCTTGCCAAAGGGCTGTTCTGAATAGCCTTTAACATGTTATGCTTAACCTTTGATTTTGGTACTAAAAAGATTTTATTTTTATACAAAATGAGACCTACTACCTTATATCGTTCATCCATAGTTTTTCCCTCTAAGATCACATTAGCGAACTCGTTTTTAACATATTCATCTATTATGAAAACCTTCCAATCATCTAAAATTGTAGCTATGAAGCACAAAGATGGTTTTCTCAATAATGCATCCGCCACAACATTATTCTTTCCTTTCACATATTTGATGTCGAAATCAAAGGCTTGGACCTTGCTCACCCATTTTTTTTGTCTCATATTTGAAGCACAAAGATGGTTTTCTACTCTTGAAATAAATTTGCGTTGAAAAGGTTTGTTTGAAGAACTCGCAGTTGTTTTGCGTAAGATTTGATTATGGCTAGTATTAGAACAATCATTTTCATCATTTTGATATCTGAGTTGTCATAGATTGCATTGCGAGGTCTAATTCAGTCATTGTATTAGCCAGTTTTTCCTGACCTTGGTTAATCCTCTCAATCCGTTCATCATTTGTGTTCCTTTCTTCCATATTTGTCTTCTCGCCTTCCCTTTTTCTTTTTTCTCTTTGCTGACTAGAACCCTTATTTTTATTTATCAAATAATAGCGGATTTCTTTATATTCACCTTGCATGAAGTTTACGTTCCACAGGTTAGTAGGGTGAAGAGCTTTGATACCACTATAATATTCCGAACCGGAATATTATATAGAAATTTGATTTCCTTGAAATTATGTTCTTTTAAAATAAATATAAAATTTGTACTTCAAAATAATTTATTTAAATTAAATGATTTTTATTATATTATTTTCAGATCTCAATATTACAATAAACATCTCAAGGGTTTACGTCCTTGAGTTGGGATGACAAGGGGTTTCGTCCTTGTATCCAATGTTTACATTTGAGGGGTTTCGTCTTCAATTGTAATTGTGAAGCCTTAAGCTTGTACCAGCTTAAATATTTAATACATGAATGATTGGATGTTTTTTTTCCATTCCCATAATGCCGTATTTATACTTTCAACCTTACATTGAAAAGGTGTGACTTCCTCAAGGGTATCATCCTTCCATTTCAATGAATGCTTTTAACACATTAACTAAATAATAAATATATAACTATTGTTCAGTTGGCGATCTCCCTAATGAATCGTTGTTGTTCCTTAATGTCTCTTTAATTAAATGTTGCGCTGCTGTTCCTTAGTAAAGTGCAATGTTTTTTTCAATTAAGTGTTGCACTGCTATTCTTTATTAAATTGCAACGATTCCCGTATTAAATTGCAGTAGTACAGCTTGGGAATATTACAAATACAAAAATAGCAGTAAAAAGCTAAGGATCATCTTGAAGAAATCAATAGAAAAACAAGACAAGAAGTACAAACGAAAAGCTAAGATATTAAGAATCAACTTAAGAAGCAATTTTCTATCAGCTATAAAGCCCTAGATTCATTTAGAATAATGCAAAAGAATGATCCTATGTAGGAGGCATGGTTGGAAGAGCAGTGTGATAGAGATGAGGTCAAACTTTTTGCTTTTGATGAATATGATAAGAAGGTTGATATATACACATTTTATAATATCTTTGAATAATTCTTAGAGGTATATACAGAAAATAGAAATAGAAGTTTGAAGAAGAAAGATGGAAACTCAAAACTTAAAAAGGATCCCAAGGAAAAAATTAGGAAGCAAGAGAATTCAAATTTGAAAAAAGTTAGTGAGCAACGCATAAAGGAATCCACCATCCAAGTGGAAAGTGAAAGTTCTTCAATAGAAATAGCGCTAAAAGTTCCTATCAATCTTCCAAGCATTGTAAGGATGATTGTGTCAAGGCAAACTGCTCAAAGGCTCCTATTGATAAATCAGAAAAAAGAAAATCGTGTTCCAGATTGTTGTTTCATACTATGCCATTTCAGATTTGTTGTCTCATGGTAAGCACTCTTATAATATTAATTCAGACTATGGGAATGTTAGCACATATCTATTTTAGTTCTGCCATCTTTCTAAGCAGGGTGAAAGAATAAAGATAGAGCATTTGGCTCAAAATACATTTTGCGTAATGGTATGGAATCCAGGGGACTTTTTGAGGTACATGTTTGTGGCTTTCAACTTTAAATCTGTTAATCTCAAATTTGCAGTCCTTATATGGTAGCTATCGGTTTCTACATTGCTCATAGTTTTCTCTTTCAATAAAATTTCAGTTTTGTAGCTGTTATACTATTGTCATGTTGCCGAGTTTGAAAAAATATCAAGCTTAGGACTGCTGTTATCAGTCATGAACAGCGTTGGATTTTTGTATTTTGAGAGAGTTTTCTTGCATGGTGATGTTAGCAGAAGATGTCCGCCATTAGGGACAATTAACCCAGCCATCCTAATACTGATTGGGGTGAGATTCAAGGATATTTGTGGCTGTTATGACTTTTTTCTAGCCTACATGCAAGTTGGTTTTTGCCATGAATTGGAGGGACCAACCTGCAGTAACATTATGGGACTCATTGGAGCTCAAGGCTATAGTTACGAAAAAAGTGTTTGGGATTACAAATTTCAAAAATGGATTTGGGATCTAGGTATTGATAGGAAGGTTCAATATGGAGGGATTGGAGTTGAAACAACATTGTTTGAGGTCAAACAATTTTGGGAAGGGTGGACTATAATGTCCCCTTTTCTAAATTAAAATAATTAATAATATTATTAAAGTTGGGCTTAGTCATTTCCAATTTTTTGGGCAACTTAATAATAATATTATTATTAAAATACAAAGTATTTTTAAATACTTAAAGTTAAATTAATAGTATTGACTAAGTGGCCAAAGAGTAATGTCGACAACTTATGGTTTATTATTAAAATAATGTAACTTGGAGTTTGAGTGGAGAAAAGGTATAAAAGAAGATGGAGGGGTTCATTTGGAGTATCTATCATTCATCTATTATTTGATATTTTCAAAGTTTGAGCAGATTGTTTATGCTTTCAGCCCTAGAGGATGAAAACCCTCTTTGGTATTCGGATATTGAGGATGAACTGCTTCAATGTTTACCTAGTGACTTTATTCAGAGGTCATATTTGAGTGGGAATTGACATATTTCAGGTTTAGGGCATTTTTCCAAGTGGAATGTAGTAGTTGGGCAGCTTGTGGAGGTGGTACGCAGCTGTAATCAGCCCTTGTAAGGGCAGCGATCCAGTTGGGAGCTCTCTCCTAGGGCAGCGAGCACCTTTGAGGGTTTGAAATTACAGTTTTTGGGGCAATTTGAGGGTGGTTTTGTTGTTTGATTAAACACTCCTTCAACGGGTATTTTTTATAGTATTTTTTAGCTATATATTTGGTTCAAAAATCCATATTTTGAGGTATTTTGTATGGCTGTACTTCTCTTAATTTTTTCAAGGGTTTGTGGCAAATAAATATTGAATTTTGATATTAGAAGTGTTTCCATAATTCTGAATTTTTCTATGGTTAGGGTTTGATAAAAAAATCAGAATTTGTATTTTATTTTTAAGGGTTTAGCACAAATTCTGGAATTGTATAAATCTACCCAAAAAGGGACATTACATATAAACCTGGCAAAAGAACAAGAAAAGAATGCTTCGCCCAATATATTGTCCAAAAAAGTGAAAAAGAGTATAGTGCAAACCTTTTAAAAGGAAAAGAATGGAGTGAAATCCATCATTGATTTCCAAACCAGGAAGTTTTGGTGGTGAAACTAATAAAGATCCAATGACACACCGTCTAAATTGGGAGTACTATTGGAAGGCCAATGGGATTAATGAAGATAAAACCTGGTTGGATTACTTTCCAGGAACATTACAAGATTAAGCCATTAAGTGGTATGTCCATCTGAAAGCTGAAGAAAAAGAAACATGGCCAAAAGTAAAGATTGTCTTTACAAAATAATTAAAATGTGGCATAATGAAGCCCAAATATTGAATGAATTGACATGTATAAAACAAGGAAAATATGAGTCAATTAAATACTACGATAAGGGGTGGTTAAATCTGGTTCAAATGCTGGATAATCCGTTAGGGGATGATCTGAAACAATAGTAGTTTGCAAACAGCTTATGAAAAGTGTAAGGAAAGTTTTAGGACTGTGCCAACCTCAAAATAGCAAGATACATATCAAAGGATGCTGTATGTGGAACAACAAAAACACTTAAAATAAATAAATATAGATGACGATGAGAGTGAATCGAAATTGGAAGATATAATAAAATTACTAAATAGAAAGATGAAAAAAAATACAAAGAGGAAAAATTGGTTTTTGGTGTTTAAAATGCCAAATGGAAGGGCACAAGGAGGAATGTTGTATTACATATTATGTAATACATGAGTGAATTTCCATTCAACCTGAAAAAAATAAAGTGGAAAAAATGCATGAGGGTTTAGAAAACATCATTAATTGGAGGATATAGAAATCAGTGGAACCAATGGTCCCCAAGTCATAGCAGCAGTGGAGTAGAGGACCAAGAACTCCACCAATGCGGGACAAGAAAGGAAGACTCACAATCCAATACGGAAAATGCAAAAAGTGGGAGGCACTTTGCTAAAGAATGCCTTGATGCATATACATAAGCATCAAAGCCCTGTATGGAATGTTGGAATGTGGTCCAAGTGACCATGATGATGATGACTACTCAAAACTGAAAGTGACAAATATGATTAAAATCGAAAAAAAAGAGGAAGACAAATATTTGTTGGTTGTTACAAGGGTAGCAAAGAAAAATGAATCATATATGTTAATGGAGAAACAAAGATATCAAGATGCAAGTCAAGATATGGAGGAGGTAAACAATTAGTCAAATGATGTGGGTTGGGTCTATAAGATACACCACCACCAAAAACTAGAATGGGACGATCACACAATAGAAAAGAAAAAAACAAAGAAGTGAGAGAGAACAAGTTCGATACAACAATTAGTATCCTTTATCAATGGAACTATGGTAACAGTACCAGTGAAAGTGTTAATGGATTGTGTATGCACCAGATTAAGATAGATATACAACTTATCCTACTTAGTAAATCCAAGCTCAAAGAAGGTAATCAACTAACATTTAATGCAATACTTTTTATATTAGGGGCATGATCAAATTGGATCCGCTAAATCTAACCAAGGGATTTCTTATCACACAACACTAAGGGAGAGGTTTCCAAAGCCTTTAGTCAAATAACACTATGCAATAACCCTAGCTAGGTCTTCTAATGGAGAGAAACATAAGGATTTTTCAACAAGAAGGTAGAGGGATTTTTTTTGTTTGGGAAAAGATAAAGACCAATATAACTGAAACCATTAAATACAAGGTTCACCTTCATTCGACTTTCTTTGAGAGATGGAATAATCCTTTTAAATCTTTATCTTTAACTATCCCTAGGTCTGCTTTGAGGGATTCTAAGGCTGTCAAGGAAAATAAGTCTAGTAAGAAGTGGTTGGCTCCCCTAATTGGAGTTGGAAAGTTGAACACTGACGGTGCTTCTAACCAGGGATGGCTAGTATGGGTGGCATAGGCAGATGTTCAGATGCTTCTGTGTCTTTCCTCTTTTCAAAAAAATTGGGTTATGCAACAAATAATGTAGCTGAGATTAAAGGTGTTTTCAAAGGTATGCAATAAGTAGTGAAAGTGGAATGGTAAAAAATACAGGTTGAATCTGATTCTCTTTTGATAATTAGTCTTTTATCTAATAACTCTTCTTATAAGAGTAAAAATTGGCAAATTGTTAGAGGATAGGAAAGAATTCAGAAGTTGAAGGAACACTTTCAACAAATTAGCTTCCATCATGTTCCTCGAAGGCTTAATAGAGTTGCGGATGCGCTAGCTAACTGGGCTCCAGATAATGACAATCTCCTTTGCTATGGGTCTCTGCCTCTTTGGTGGTCAACTAAGCTTCAAGAAGATATTTGACAAATTTTGAATCTTGAGATAAGTTGATGATGATGGTTGCTCCTACTGGTCTTGTTTCCTATGCCTAGGCTTGGGCTAACAGTTATGCTACTTGGCATAGGCTGATTGATGGAATTGCTCTGTGGTCTTTGGTTCTATTGCATGAGCCTTTAGCAATCAGTCTTGTTAGGTTTTGATTGCTACATGCATTGTCCGGTGATTGGTTTTCTTTTGGCTGGGCATGTTCTTTGAACATGCCAAACGGGGCATACCAAGTGCGAGCCTTGGGCGATTTTGGTAGAACATATACCCTTGCCTCCTTGGGTCTTAATCAAAGTGGCATTCTCTTTGGAGATCTTTTCCACCAAAAAAAGAAAAAAGAAAAAAAAAAGTATAATGGTTAAAATTTAAAAGAATAACAAAAAAAATTAAAACTAGTTACAAACATTTAAAAACTAAAAAAGAAAGCCACAAAACTGAAAATCTACCTTAAATCAGCAAATTCTCTTCCTTGCAAGCTCCTTAAATTCCTTAGTGCCAAATGGGTAGAGGTAGAAGTGTAGGATTAACAAACGGAAGGAGTTTCAATCCTATACAATTGGAAAAATGAAGATGAGAGAACAAACATGCAATGAGAAGTAAAAATGCAATGAAAGGTAAATGTGTTGTTGTTTTCTTTTGATAAAATAAGTGTGAAAGCTGCTTTTAGGGTTGATAATTCACTTTTTATTTTTAATTGCTTTTTGAAGTCCATGTTTGACTTTTCATGAAGTGAAATTGAAAACAAAATTAAAAAAATGCATTTTTCCTAGGTGATTTGCCGTGGATACAGCTAGGGTACATCCTTGGGACTGCGGATACGCCCGTATACATCCAAGGACATATGTATCCGTAAGCCCAGGGATGTATCTTGGTTGAATCCCTGCAGAATCCGTATCCACAGGGTTTTGTATCTTTTCGGTTAGGCTTATATGCAATATCTGGTAACTTAGTTTTAGAGCAAACAGGGGAAAAACTTCCTTTGCCTGCAAATTATGGAAATTACCAATAAAATGTTTTTCTTTCAAAAGAAGCTCTTGATCCAATTCTTTATCTTGGGCTTCCTTCTCTAGGGTCAAAAACTCGTCTGCAATCTTGTTCTTCTGCTAAAAAATATGCCTGAAGACCTCTTTGTCCCAGTTCTTCAGCTTGCTTTTAATATTCTTAAGTTTTTGGGTCATCTTGAACATGTCTGATCCTTGGAACTCTTCCTTCCACCAATCGTTAACACAATCTTTCAAATTTGGGTCTAACAACCACATTTTCTCGAACCTGAAAGGGTAGTTCTTGTCCCTCTTCTCTATGTCCAAATTTAAGAGAATCAAATTATGATCTGATCCAATTCTAGGAAGGACTAAAAGGTTATAATTTAAGCTAAACATCTAGTCTACCAAGAGTAAGCATCTATCCAATTTGACCTGGATAAGCTGGTCTCCCAATCTTCTGTTTGTCCAGGCGAATCTGGATCCACAACTCTAGATCCATCATCCCGTTATTGGATATGAAAGTACTTGAGTCTTCCATACCATCCGTGAAATCTTGGGATCCTCCTTTTTCCCCCCCATAGATGGTAGGGTGTTGAAATCCCCTACTATCATCCATTTCCAATCGCCACACGTGTTCATGAAGCTCTCCAACTCTTTCCACAACTTTCTTCTCCCTGATCTAGAATTGGGGGTGTAGATGTTAGACAAAATCCAGATCTCATTATCCTTAATATTGGAAAACAACACAGCTAGATGGTTGCTATTACTAAGAAGAACCTCCCCGTCCAAATTCTGGGGATTCCAAAACATAGCCAGCCCTCCAGAGGCCCCAAAAGCATCGACTCCCACACAATTTGACCTTTTCCAAACACTATTCTTGACCTAAGAGATACTGTTATCAGACATTTTTGTTTCTTGAAGACACAATACATTTGTCAGATGATTATTTTTAATGCTTCTAACTAATCTAAGCTTATTTAGGGTATTAAACCCTCTTAACATTCCAAGAAATAATTTTTATTTCTTAGATTTTGGAAGTAGCTTACCAAGCTGCAACATACTCTGGGTTCCATTCAACATCTCTTTGGCCGTTTCCTTGAATCTTTTGTCATTCTCTGAGGTCTACCATTCTTGGTCACCACTCACATTTGAGTTCTTTTCCCCTTTTCTAGAAATTCTAGTGCTGAACCTTTGATATGACTTGGGTGACACCATTCCTTGGGACAACAACGAACATGGGACAAAATTACAATCAACTTCTTTTTGCTCCTTGGAGACCAGGACCCTCTCATCTAGGTCTTTGATTACTGCTTCCTTCTCTTCCTCCTTATCAGGTTTAGAGGCCCAGATAATCTCTATTTAGGCCTTTTCCTTCAGGCTTGACTCCCTCTTCTACTGTTCAGCACTACTCGCCTCCTTTTTGTCTAATAACCCTTAATCATACCTCCAATACCTACCCCAATTGGGGCTTCTCCTTCCCTTGTTTCAGCTTTACTAGTACAGTCTTGGTTCATCTTCTCTTTCCAACATTGATCGTGCTCCAACAATTCCAATCTACCCTCCTCTTTCTTGTCCATCAAGACCATATCCCCTATTTTTGGAACTGGTTTTCTAAGACTTTGCCTTCCTCTTTCTCAACGTTTTTGGGACTGAAGCTCTCTTGGTTTGGTTCCTTGCCTAGAGAGACTCCATCTACTTTGCTACCAATCACCTCCTTTTCTGCTACCATCTGAAGCTCTATAGCGATGCTAGAGGACTCACCTCCTACATCTGCTACTTTCTTACCCTCCTCTATCTCTCACCTGAGCCGAGGTCCTCCTCTTGTTTGGAACTCTAAGATCTTATCCTCCTATAAACAAACGGTTTCCTTAACTATTTTCCTCCTCACCGGTTTATCAACTTTGTTCTCTGGACATCCCTTGGTCTCATGACCTAGCTTCTTACATTTGGGAGAGATCTGCAGCGATCTTTCATACTCTATATCTTGTTTCCAAGCCGCATACTTGGATTCAAGCAAGATTGAAGAGGACAGAGCTTTTTCCATGGGAATATAGACACAAAATCTTGCATGCACCATCCTCTTCCTTGATTTTGTTAAACCATCCAGAGCTAAAGGCTGACCAATGGCTTTAGCAATGCCAAAGATCACTTCCTCCTCCCAATTTTCCAGGGGAAGCCCTGGAAGTTTGACCCACATAGGTATCTCATTGAAGGAATCAAAGTTCAATTTAAAACCTAGAATCCATCAACAAAATCATCTTGAGACAACAATAGAGCTAATGTTTTCACCGAAGGTGTCCCTTGGATATAATCTTGAGACAACAACAGAACTAATGTTTTCCCCATAGGTGCCCGTTTCCAAGCAATGAACAAGAGTAGATCATTGCTAACATGAACCATCTGCTTGTTTATGTTGCATTGACCATTCTCAGTCAAATCTCTTGATTTTAAGTGATTGAGCTCGTGCATATTTAGTTTCCTTTGTCTCACTTGAAATTTGACGTACCCAAAATCTATTGGTCACTCTTAATGCCTTGAGTTGACTGTTCAATTGTGCTTCCTATGTATTCACCCTTTGTGTGCTATTTGGTTTGTTGCCACTCTTATTGTTGAGAAAATAGGTCTATGTTATAATAAAAAGCTTGTACCTGAGGCAAATTGGTAGAATTGAAACAGTGCTCAGGAGTAGTTACATTCTCAAATTTCTGTTTTTTCTCATTGCTCGAACTTTATAAGAAAATTCATATTTTTTCCTCCCATACAGGTGACGTTGGTCCACCAAATTTGGAAAGGTTCATTCAGCAGTTCAGTGATACTTCTGTTGCACATAATGAAGGTATACATATTTATTATGATATATTATTTATATGATCTTTATGACAGAACATGCATAGATGTTAATGCCAGTGAAGAAATTGTTTTATGATACCTACAGTCACCTTGCATACAGTTTTGTAAATGATGAATTTTATCATTAGAATGTTATCTCATGCAATATGCATGCAATTCAACTAATATATATTCTGATAATTAGATAGTCTTTCGAACAATCGAGAATACACATGTTTAGTTTCTAGTATATTAATTTTCCCTTTTTAAAAGTCATAAAACAAACCAGATATGTGCTTTTCATTAATTTGTTTGGCATATTATTGAGATTTGACTGAACTTAACTTATCTGCCTATGAGTGGCCATAGTAGTTTACACCATCCTCAAACCTTCTGTAGATGCAATGTTAATAGTAGTTATGACTTTAGTTTTTCTATTTGGTGTTATGTGGAACAGACGAGGCATTTAGATTTTGCTTGGCTAAAAAGAATTATATTAATAGGAGCCAAATGCCATAAAAGTGCACATATAATACGACATGTAGGTGTAGCCTTCTGTCTGAATTCCTTGAAAACAAAGATATCTGGTATCAGAAAATTGCACAGGATTACCATAGCCATGCAATGGATCTCATATGTAATGGACTGAGGATTCAGTTTCACAGTATTACTCATGAAATAAACCCATACATCCATTCTAGTAATTTTTACATTAGCATGAGACATAACAATGAATATGTACTTAAACGGGCTGAAACCAAAAACATATAACATAGCTAACTTTGTTGCTGATCAAGTCTGGACTGGAGCTCCCAAATTCTGCTGTTGACGAGATCCAAATCTTCCGGCACCCTTTCCTTGAAACCATATTAATGTGAAAGAAAAATCCAAAGCCAGACATCATATCTTGGACGCCTAGGAGGAGATAAGGAGCAAATTATGTTCAAGCATCCTTGAGAAGTACCAGGGTCTGAAACTGTGTTAACAATTTTACCAGAGTCTGAGGACTTATCAACATTAGGATGTTGCGATTCTCCAAGTTTGTGTATATTTCTAAGGCATGTCCTGTTGTGTAAATTGCAACATATGGTATCTAAATGCCTAAGTAAGTCGTGCAAACTAACCGTGTATGAAATACATGTAAGCCATGATTAACTAGCGATGCCAATAGAGCTAGGACAGACTTTGGGACAAGCACAACAATTGTGGGAAACAACCTTATCTCCCACTCATCAATAAGTGGACAGAATTTGTTTTCAAGATCCTTAAGCGAGAGGGAATCAACGCAATATCCATTCAACTAAAGAGCATTTGGACTTTAAACCAAATAGTAGTGTATACTCTCTTATTTGCGCATGTGGTAGATCATACATCGGTGAATTTGGAAGATCCATCCAAACCAGGTTAAAAGAACACAATGGAGACATTCAACATGATAGGATGGTAGAATCTTCTCTTTCCAAACTCTTGAATAAGACAAAACATCATATATGCATCGAAAATGCATAATTCCTGGCTAGGGAGGACCACTGCAATGAAATACATCTTAGGGAAGCAATATAATTGAGCAGCATGGTAACAACTTAAACAAAGATGATGGATGTGTTGGCTAGATTTTATGCACAGCTTAAAACCTACGCAGTCATGAGATAAGTCTCCTTCATTTAACGGTGAAGCTCCCGTATAAGATGTTTATCTATCAAGGTTGTGAATACTAATAACTAAATTCGGGGGTATTACTTTAATCGCCTCAGCTTGTGAACCACAGCTAGATAATTAAAGTAATACCCCCGAAATTAGTTATTAGTATTCACAACCTTGATAGATAAACATCTTATACGGGAGCTTCACCGTTAAATGAAGGAGATTTATCTTAGACTGCCTAGGTTTTAAGTTGTGCATAAAATCTAGCCAACAATTTTTGGCGACTCCGCTAGGGAAAAGCAAGTTTTGCAGACCAGAATCTTTTCTGTAAGCATTTTAAATCTGATTGACTGTCCATTCACCCGGTCAAGTAGAGCCCAAGGAAGAACCGACGATTTCTTTAGATTGCAAGAGCAATTCAATTTCTGGCATCCACCTCAAACCAGGGCACATAGAGTAAGTCTCTCACCCAATAGAAGAGTGCAAACTCCTGCAAATCAGCGACATCATAGTCTAGTGGCCGGGATTATTCACTCAGTTTATTCTTGAAGACGTTTCAGGTTGCAGCAACAACAACAACAACGTCCTCCTGCACTACCCGTTCCATGGGGTGCGGCCTTTGGACCTCTGAATTTGACACCTCCTCTTCATGACTTGCCGAAGGGATCCAGGAAGAATTTTCCCAAGTTTTATGGAGACGGCAAGCAAAATTTGGATGATCACTTAGCCACATTCTCAATATCTTGTGGGGTACTTGCTATTGAATATGAAGATGTGTCTGTCAGGCTCTTCATAGAGACCCTACATGACTTAGCAGCTGAATGGTTTTATCGTCTGGCTCCTAGCACCATAACTGGTTGGACCACCCTGCGAGATTCGTTCTTGAAAAGATTCAAGTACATTGATTACTCAGCTAACTCAGCTGAAGAATGAGCTACATGAGCACATGTGGGATTTCATTGCAAAATTTCAAAGGATTCTTTATAAGATTCCCACTATGGCTTCCTTAAGTGATGAAAATCAGAAGGTATTATTCATTAATGCTTTATTAACAGAAGTTGGTTATCAACTGTGTAGAGCATGTCCTGCTGACTTGGTTGCAACTCAAAATATGGCTGTTGAAATAGAAGATGATCTCATTATGGCGGGAAAAATAAAAAACACAACTTCTAAGGTTGAAGGTTCCTCTTCAACCAGTGTTGTTGATTTGCTGCTGCAAAGATTGGCAAATGATATGTCGCAGATGAAGAAGTAGATGGCACAACGTAACAACGTTGCTCCTTCTCAGAACTTTAACAATAGAGGTCGCATTGTTGTTGCTCCTCAAAGACTGGCAATTGAAGTTGCCCCAAGGAACAACGTTGAGATGAATGAAGAAGATCAAGAAGCTGCTATCGATCAAACTGAGAATGATGATTTTGTAGATCCCGCTGGCGACTTCAACATTGGTTACCTAGATTATGAATCAAAAAATGACTATGAGGAAGCTTTCGAAGAAGATCATAGTCATACTTTTGCAGTATTTACAAGATCACAAGCTCGACAAAGTGGTGAAACACCTAGCAACGAACAAAGAAGAAAGAAGAATGATTCTAGATCAGATGTTATCATTGTCAAAAGAGGTAGTCCTTTATCTTCTTCTCTAGCCCCGAAAGATAAAAAAGTAAGTTCCTCTTCATTTCAACCTCACAGACCTTCTGCGCAAACATCTGAAAATGCATCTATTCCTTCTTTTGACATTGTTGATCATATTAAGCTAGAATCTAAATGTCAGAAGTTGAGTACTTAAGAGCCTTCCTTGATCAACTGCATAGGCTAATTAAGTATGTGCAAAGTGAAGGATCAAATTCTACACCCAAAAACTCAGCAAAAGGTATTCTGCCTAACCCCAAAAATACTTCTTCCCAGAACAACACTGCGGTTGTCACTCCCACATCTTTTGAAAGAGTTGAACCGTTTTACGTTTCTTTGTCTCTTAATGGTTTCAAACTAACTGCATCTTAGATTCAGGAGCTTTTGATAATGTCATGCCAGCTAAATTTGCAGATGCTCTTGGACTTACTTTGATGAAGACAATAGGAAGATGTTATTCCATGGAGAGACGAGTCCCTTTAATCGGACAACTTAAGGATGCGCAAGCTGTTTTGGCAGCTTTTCCTGACAAGAGATTAAAGATGACAATCTTAGTTGCAGATATTCCTGTCTCTTATGGGATGTTACTGAGTAGAAACTTCTGCAAAGAATTGGGAGAAGTAAAGATGGATTGGTCATGTGCTCACATTCCAATCAAAGGAGTTAACCAGAAGCTTGAACCTAAAAAAAAGTCAAAATACACTGTCACAAAATCTGAAGATCCAAGGTCTCAGATTCTTTTCCAAGAGTTGGACCACGGGGTCTATTATTTGAAAATGAACAAAGAGGATCTAGAACCAGAAATTCAGCCAAAACCATTAACAGAAGAAGTTTGGACGCTTGAGTTTGATGGCAGTTGTTGCTCCTTTGGATCAGGAGCAGGGGTTATTTTGATATCTCCAGAAGGGAAGGTATACCCATACTCTTACAAATTGATGTTTGAAAATATTAATAATACAACAGAGTATGAAGCTTTATTGTTAGGAATGGAGCAAGCTAAAAAGAAAGGAGTGAAACTCCTTAAAGCACAAGGAGATGCTGAACCTATTGTGAAGCAAGTTCGAGGATAGTACCAAGTAAAAAAGGATAAGCTTAGACACTACAAAGATAGAGTGTTGTCCGCTACACTTGACTTTGCAGCGTTCTCCATCAACTTCATTTCAAGAGATCAAAACTCTAGGGCCGATTCTTTGGCAATTACCGCTACACTATTAAATCCAGATCAACCTACTTCCATTTTCCAACAAGGTAATTATAAAGTAGAAATGGTCTACCGCCCCAAAGTCCTTGACAATGCGGAACAATGGCAGATTTTCAATGATGACAAGCAAATAGCTGCATTCCTAGAGCATCAAGACAACTTTGATGAGTTGTATTTTGAAAGAGGCAACTCACCTCCATGACAAACTACGACAGGTGAAACAGATCATAAGCATGATGAGAACAAATGAATCATGCAGCTGAAGGGTAATAAAATTCCTAAAGGTTTAGTTTCTTTAGAAGAAATTTTTGACAAGCATGATCAGTGTTTGAAAAGAAATAAAGAATATGGTGAGAGCTCTTCTTCGGAGGTGCAGTCAATAAATTTGGGTACAGAAGATGAACCCAAGATTGTGAATCTTGTGAAGTGTTGTTCTAAGCAAGAACAAGAAGCATTCATAGATCTTAAAAAATATATGGATGTCTTTGCATGGTCCTACAAAGACTTGAAAACATATCTGCCAAAAGAGCTGCAACACTATATTCCATTGCAGTCAGGACTAAAACCTTTCAAACAAAAGCTCCGACATCACAATCCAACCATCTCAGGTACAATATATGCTGAAGTACAAAAGTTGCTAGATGCAGGATTTATTTACCCCATTCATTATTCAGAATGGTTGGATAATATTGTACCTGTGAGAAATAAGAATGGTGCGATTGTGCGTGGACTTTCGTAATTTGAATCAAGCCTCTTTGAAGGATAACTACCCTCTTCCCATTATGGATCATACCTTACAGGTAGGTACTGGCTCAGAAATGCTATCTATGTTAGATGGTTTTTCAGGGTACAATCAAATACAAGTGGCAAGAGAAGATCAGTACAAGACGACGTTCACCACACCATCAAAGAAGATCAGTACAAGACGAGGATTTCAAATGGAATGAAGGAAAGAAGGCCTTTGAAAAGATCAAAGCAGCCTTAGCAGAAGCTCCAGTACTAGTATCACCAAATTTTAGTAAAAAAATCATTCTTTACTGCTACTCTTTTGAGCATAAAATGTCAGCTATTCTAATGCAGAAAAATGAAGAGAATGTTGAAGCTCCTATAGCATTCATGAGTATGCTTTTGAAAGCTTATGAATTAAAATACACACCTATGGAAAAACATGCATACACAGTCCTCAAAGCATGCAAGGCATTCAGGTATTACATTCTATCCACACATACAACTGTTTATGTACCTGATACTGCAGTCAAATCCATCCTGACACAACAAGAATTGGGACTGCTGCGAGGAACTTGGGTAACCAAGGTACAAGAGTATGACCTAGACATAAAACCTACAAAGCTTTAATCTTGTGAAAAGGTTTTATCTGGTGATCAAAGCTTGAGGGAAATGAAAGAATAGGCCTGATTTAAGGCACTAACCAGTCACTTATATCCACTGTAAACTCAGCAAAGAGACATGAAACACATAAATGACCTGCATAAACTGATCAGCGAGTAACTAGGTAAGAATCAAGGCTTGACAAGAAAGAAAACTTTATCACTTATGCAAATCAATGACATAAATACACTATACCAACATTCTGGAAAATAAAAGCAACCTATTAATCTGAAAAAAGGTTACAAATTTAGTCTTTGACAAAATTTGATCTTGCCAAAAGAGGGATACAATTCAAGGCTGAAAAGCCAACTTATGTAGAAAAGTATACAACAGCCACGAGATTGGCGCTGAAAATAGAAGAGAAGTCAACTCAAATTCAACTTGTGCTGTCCAAAGACCTGAAAATAAATCCCTTTGTCTTTTGCTTGCATGAAAACTCCTTTTGGCGTTGAAAATGGACGGTGAGCTAATGTTGGACAGCCCATTGACTGATCCTAGATCCCATTGTTGGCAATTTGAGTATCATGGTGTATAAGGAGATTGTTTGTAAGATTGTCATTAATGTCAAATAGGCAAACATTAATGACAAAGGCATAGTGATTTGGGTTTGTCAAGTCATGTACTTCATTCGCTTTTAATTATAAAGTTTCATAAGTCAAGCCATGTCGAAAACCCGACTGGGTCAGGAGAATGTGAATCGGGTTTGTGAACTTCATTTGCTTTGACTTATAAAGTTTCACAAGTAAAGCAATGACGAGAATTCGACTGAGTCAAGACAGTGCAAATCGGGTTTGTGAAGTGATTTGGCTTATAAAATAAGTTGAGCTGTGTCAAGAACCCGAATGGGTCTAGGAGAGTTAATCGGGTTTCCGAAATGACTTTACTTCTCTCATGTTTATAAGTTAAGTAGTCTCAAGAGTCCGAATGGGTAAAGGAAGAGTTGATCGGGTTTCCAAAGTGACTTAACTTCTTTCAATCTTATAAGTCATGCAATGTGAAGAACCCAAAATGGTCTTGAAAGAATTCTTTCGGAAAAATGGTTAAGTCGTTTTCCAAAAATTGGACCCAAACAAAGTTTTCGAAGGGTAAGTGGACCGTTCCAAAAAATGCCGAAGGGATCTTTTCAAGAAGTTCGAAGCGTAAGTGGATCAAACAAAGTTTCCGAAAGGACATTGAGAAATTCCGAAGGGTAAGTGGACCGTTGCAAAAGTTCCGAATGGCAAGTGGACCATTGCAGAAAGTCCGAAGGGATCTTTTCAAAAGGTTGAAGGGTATGTGGACCTTTATAGAAAAGCCGAAGGGTACATTTGCAAAGCCCCAAAGGGTGTGCCCTAAACAAAAGTGCTGAAAGGGGACTCGGACAAAAAGTCCGTAGAAATTGTCCCGAAGGGGACCCGGACAAAAAGTCCAAGGAAATTGCCCCGAAGGGGACATGTTAAAGTTCGAGCAAGTCTGAAGAAATCGACGAAGGGAAAGCATCTCAAAGACGTCGAAAGAAGTGAGATGAAGTCAACATGTCGAAGGTTAATGATCTAGTCAACATAAAGATCAAGCATCTTTGATGATCCAACGACACACGCAAGTCAGGATTAAGAAGATCCAACGGAGCGAGTGAATCCAAAGCCTTAAAAGTGCTCGAAGGTTAACGCACAGTGGCAAAGTTAAAGACCAAGCATGTCCAGTAAGATCTATCGGAGCGAAAGCTCTCATGAATGTCGTGACAAGCGAGATATAGTCAAATCTGTTGGAGATTAACGTCTGACTAAATTTATGGATCGAGCATATTCGAATAAATAGAAAGGAGCGAAAGCGATCCTGATATATAGGAAATAATGAAATGTAAAAAGGAGTTCGATGGTTAGACTTGGCGCGAAGAAAAAAATCAAAGGCCCGCAGTTAATATGTTGTCAACGAACAAATGAAAGAACAAACAAAACCTGTAAATGATTGCATAGAGCTCAAGATTGATCGATCCAACCGATCAATCATCGATTAAGGAGGTTGTGCATTTATGAGATATATCTAGCAGTTGCCAAACATAGTAAAGAGACCAAAACATTACGACGTGATGCATGAACGAAGACACGAAAAGGAAACGACACAGTTATGACCAAAATCCAAGAGTCGTCAAAGATAGAAAAAATATCTGAGCATTGAAGTGTAATGTATGAATCGAGACATGGGAATTGGCATATGTCAAAGTCGCATTGAATGTGAATAGATAGCAGGAGTCAATCAAGAGGAGCCGAAGTGTGAACATGTTGCATAGATGAAACCCTAAAACTCAATGTATATACACGCCATCTTATTCATTGTGAAGTTGTTTCTGTTGTTGCATTTGACAGAGTGTTGTAGAGCAACTCGAAGAGTGTCACTTTGAAATGTATGCAGACACAGAGTGAAAGACAGAGCAACAAAGAGTGAGGCAAAGAGGAAGAAAGAGCACATAGAGAATGTGCAGAGACTAAGCACAGAGTGAGCAACCGAGAGTGAGGCAAAGAGGAAGAAAGAGCACACAGAGAATGTGCAGAGATTGAGCAGAGAATGAGCAATTACAAACTAGACTTGTAACAAAGAAATTGATTTGGGTTTATTTGTGAATCCATCTTGTATTCTGAAGTTGTAGCTTCATAGTTTTGATTGGTTGGTGCCATAAAAAAACTGAGTTGGCGCTCAATTAGGAGATTGGTGGCTCCTTAGGGAGTGGGTGCTTCCTTAAAGTGGGTGCTCTTGAATGTAACTAGTGAAGTTAGTCAGTGAGACATTTAACAGTGAAGCTGGATTAGAATAGTAGATTCTAGCAACCATTTTCACCGTGGTTTTTCCCTTTGGGTTTTCCATGTAAAAATCTTGAGTAATGTGTTTTTGTGTGTATATTTCTGAATTTGTTCTTTGACTTGCATATGAATTTGTATTTCTTCTAAAATCGCTAAAAGAACTAGTTTTCGCTGATCTACTGATTCATCCCCCCTCTCAGTAGATAGTTGTGTTCAACAATTGGTATCAGAGCCTAGGGTTCCTTAGGAAGAAGCTTAATCAACTCAGATAGATCTTGGTTAGTGAACACAATGGCCAGCCAGGAAGGATCCTCAAACAAAGCACCTCTGTTTGATGTGTCTAACTATGCTTTTTGGAGCATGAGGATGGAAGCATATTTGTCCTCATTAGGATTTGATGTATGGATGTCTGTAGTAAATGGATATACAGAACTTGCTGTAGCTCCTACTGATCAGGCTGTCAAAAAGGCATATGAAAACAATGCTAAGGCAAAGAATGCTATTCTTTGTGGACTGTCAATCTCAATTTATCAAAGTTATGCACTATCAGAGTGCAAAAGACATCTGGAACAAGTTAAAGAGTATTTATGAAGGAAATGACAAAGTGAAACAAGCCAAGCTACAAACATACAAAGGGAAGTTTGAGAGTCTTAAGATGAATGAAGAAGAAAAGATTGCCGACTACCTCCTCAGGGTAGATGAAATAGCGAATGCTATCAGAGGTTTTGGTGAAGAAATGGAAGAGTCGACTATAGTCAAGAAAGTGTTAAGATCGCTACCATCAAGATATGACTCGAAAATTTCTGCAATAGAGGAAGCAAGAGATTTGGACAAACTCACTTTTGATGAGTTGCATGGAACATTCACAGCCTATGAGATGAGAATGGGAGAGACAGACACTTTTAAAAGAGAAGCTGCATTCAAAGTAGCAAAGTAGGCAAAAGAAAAAACTTCTGTCTAAATCTGAGGAGTCTGATGAAGAAGAAGCTAACTTTGTCAGAAAATTAAAGAGAGGGTCAGGAAAAATACAAAGGTAAGCTACCATTAAAATGCTTTAACTGCGGAAAGGTAGGACACTTTGTTGCCAAATGTCATTATAATAAAAAGGACAATTTTGAGCAAGAAGGGCGAAACCTCACTATGCAAACAAGAACTTCTTCAAGAGCAAGAAAGGTTTATATACAAAAGAAGACAGTGATTCAGTGAAGGGTAGTGATAGTGATAGTTCGGATGATGATCATGACTGTGCTTTTGTAGCAAAGGGAAAATAATTTCTGTTCATGACAGAAGAATCCACTCCCATAAATCAAGAGCAGGATGAAGATGAAGATTGGGATGAAGAAGAGGAAGGTAAAGTTGATCTAGAAGGCGAGCTAGTTTGTGCTCTAGAAGAGATTGAGAAATTAAGAAAAGAGAACTCAAAACAGAAGAAGCTGGAGCAGAAGGAACTTGACAAATCTAATCAATTGATAGTAACCCTAAAGACTCAACTTGAGGAGGCTAAAAGAATAGAAGTAGTTAAGATGGAACTACATACTAAATCCAAAGAATGCATGAAGCTTGAAGCATAAATAGTAGCTTTGAGAAAAGAACTTGAGAAGGCAAAAAGTCAAATAGACAAAAGTCTAAAGTTAACAAAAGGATCAGACATTCTTAATGAATTAATCAGCGGTCAGAAGCCTTCAAATGAAAAATCTGGTCTTGGATATGAGAAAGGAAATGGTTCATCAACTAGTACGTCGACTAACCTATATGATAACTTCAAAATAGGAGCAAAAGCAAAGAAAGGATCAACAAGGACACTAAGAATGATCCAAACAAAGATAAGATGAGAAGAATGAATTCTGAAAAGAACCCTGAAATCAAAGATGCAGAAGGATATACGAAAGTGGCAGATTTGAAGAAACGAAAGCATATGAAAGATCATCATACTGCACCAAAGAACTTTATGACCAAGTATTATTCATCCTTTTAAGGATATTGTTACAACTATAATTAGTTTGGTCATAGGGCCATTGAATGTAGAGTTGTTCCTCCTAGAAGAATTAGTTTTGTAAGTAGAAATTCATTTGCTCCTCTGCTAAATTCAAGTTTAATGTGCTATAATTGTAATAATTCTGGTCATATAGCTAAGCATTGTAGGACTAACTTTGTTATGCCAAAAGTAAACAATGTAAAGAAAGGTAAGTCTCCTCATGAGAACAAAGATCCACAAATCACTAAGAAAGAAAAGAAAAAGACACATGAGAGACCTAAAGAAATGTGGAGAGTGAAAAATCAATCCTTGATTGCTCAAACAACACTCCACGCCAAAGAGCAGAATCTATGGGTAATTGATAGTGGATGCTCTAAGCATATGACTGGTGACAAGAGTAAGTTCACGAAGTTGAGCAAATGCAAAGAAGGAACTGTCAGTTTGGGAGACAACATATGAGTAAAATTCAAAGGCAAAGGAACCTTGCAAATTGATGGTAAGTTTCCTACACATGATGTTCTTTATGTCAAAGGATTGAAGCATAATCTGCAAAGTGTTAGCCAAATGTGTGACAATGGATACAAGGTCATATTTGATGTTGAAGGCTGTAAATTAAAGAGATCTGGCAAAACAGTTGTAGAAGGGAAAAGGATCAAGAACAACATCTACAATCTTGTTGAGGCAAACAATGATAGTTGCCTCTTAGGAAAGATTGATGAAAGCTGGCTGTGGCATAGAAAAATGGGACATGTCAATTTTGATAATCTAGTTAAAATAAGTTCAAACAAGTGTGTAAGAGATATGCCCAAAATAACCAAACCCACAGATACTACATGTAGAGACTGTCAATTAGGCAAGCAAACAAGGGTCAAGTTTCAAACAAAAGAGTATGTGACCACAAAGCCTCTTCAATTAGTCCATACTGATCTCTGTGGTCCTACCTAGACAAGAGGATCAAAAGGACTTTATTGCTTCATGTTGTTCGTAGATAATTATTCAAGGATGACATGGGTAAGCTTTTTGAAAGACAAATCTCAAGACTTTGAGAGATTTAAGATTTTTAGAGCCATGGTTGAAAATGAAATGGGAAGAAAGATCAAATGTCTGAGATCAGATAAAGGAGGAGAATTCACCTCCAATGAGTTCATAGAATATTGTGAAAAGCATGGGATTAAAAGGCACTACTTTGCTGCAAGAACTCCACAACAAAATGGAGTTGTTGAGAGAAAGAATAGGATTGTTAAGGAGATGCCCAGAACAATGTTAAAAGAGGCCAAATTATTTGATGGATATTGGAGAGAAGCAGTCCAAACAACAATATACATTCTGAACATAGTTCAACTGAGGGTGAAAAGTGATAAACGTCATACGAACTGTGGTATGGAAAGCCTGCATTAGTTAAATACTTTAGAGTGTTTGGAAGAAAATGCTACATTAGAAGAAAGGAGGACAAACTAGGCAGCTTTGAGTCAAGATGTGATGAGGGAATATTTCTTGGTTACTCCGCTCATAACAAAGCCTATGTATGCTACAATAAGAGGCTGCACAAAATAGTTGAGAGCATCAATGTCAAAGTCGAAGAAGTATTTAAACATGTCGAACTTGTTGAGGAGATTAGAATTGAAGAAGCAAAAAATGAAGAAGATAGTGAAGAGGAGGAAGAAAATAGTGAAAGGGCACTTGCAAGGTTTATTGAAAAGGAACATCCCAAGGAGCAGATAATTGGCAACAAAAATGAGGGAATTCAAACTAGGAGAAGAGCTGTAATAAACAAGGAACAAGTAAGTTTTGCTCTATTTTCAAAAATTGAGCCTAAAACCTTTAGTGAAGCCAGCAAGGATGAAAACTGGTTAAAAGCCATGGAAGAAGAACTAAATCAAATAGATAAGAACAAAACATGGGAATTGGTTCCTAGACCCTCAGACAAGAATGTGATAGGAACTAAATGGATTTATAGAAAAAAACTCAATGAAGATGGAGTCATCATAAAAAACAAAGCCAAATTGGTGTGCAAGGGATATGCACAAGTAGAAGGCATAGATTTTGAAGAAACATTTGCTCCAGTGGCAAGACTGGAAGCTATAAGAATGTTTTTGGCATTTTTTGTTCACAAGAAGTTCAAAGTATATCAAATGGATGTAAAGTCAGCCTTCTTGAATGGGAACTTAGAAGAGGAAGTCTACATTGAACAACCAGAAGGTTTTCAGCTCGTGGAAGAAGAAGATTATGTGTAGACTGAAGAAGGCATTGTATGGTCTGAAACATGCACCTAGAGCATGGTATTCAAGATTGGATCAATACCTTCAACAAGGCTTCAACAAAGGATGTGCAGACATCAATTTGTACTTCAAATCAGAAGGTAAGCATATATTGATTATTGTTGTATATGTAGATGATATCATCTTTGGAGGTGGCAGTAGTATTATGTGCAAAGAATTTGCCACACAAATGCAAAGTGAATTTGAAATGTCTATGTTGGGACAACTTTCTTTCTTTCTTGGTCTACAAATTGCACAAACCAATGGAGGGATATTCATTTCTCAAACCAAGTATGCGAAGGAGATGCTCAAGAAATTCGGTATGGAGGACAACATACCAGTTAGCACTCTCATGATAACTGGATGTAAATTGAGCAAAGAAGATGAGTCCCCTGATGTGAATAATACGTTGTATAGGTCAATGATAGGTAGCCTGTTGTACTTGACTATATCAAGACCGGATATCATGCAGGCCGTATGCATGGTCGCAAGATTTCAAGCAGCTCCCAAGGAATCACATGTAAATGCTGTGAAAAGAATTTTCAGATACATCAAAAGCACAATTGACTATGGTCTGTGGTACCCTGCAAGTGAAGATCTCACTTTGATTGCACATGCAGATGCAAATTGCGCAAGTGTGGACGACAGGAGAAGCACTAGTGGTGGTGCATTCTTCCTTGGAAATAGACTTGTGTCTTGGCAAAGCAAAAAATAGGAGTCAGTTATGCTTTCTACAACAGAATCAGAGTATGTAGCAGCAACAACATGTTCCACACAAGTCTTGTGGATGGAGCAAACTCTTAGAGATATCAAGGTAGAATTCAAAGAACCTATTTCTATCTTTTGTGATAATTCAAGTGCCATAAACGTTTCTAAGAATCCAGTGATGCACTCTAGAACCAAGCATATATACATCAAATATCACTTCTTGAAAGAAAAGGTTCCAGATCAAGAGGTCAAAATTGAGTATGTTCCAACAAAGGACCAAATTGCAGACATATTTACTAGGCCTCTTCCCAAGGAGCAATTTGAGTATCTGAGAGAGAATTTGGGAGTAGTGGCTCCCACACCACATCACTAACTTTTAGTGATAGGGCATGAATCCAAGGGGAGTATTTAAGGAACATTATTAACTCCTGGATTAAGAGAAAAGGTAGTTTGGTGAGAAAACTGTAGTTTTTTTGCAATTTGATGACAAAGATATGTTGGCTCTAGATTATTATGCCTGCCTATACAGAGATATGTCGATTCTTGATTGGTCTTTTAGATCAATGCTATATACATGCTCATCTGGAGAATCAAGGAGTCAAAAGAGCTACATTTAAAGTGTCTGCGTAGAAGCTTAGGCAAATATGCCATAGCTTGAGGGGGAGTCCCTCACAAAGTGTTCTAACCAACCAGGTCCAAGGATTAGAATAGCCAGCCAGTAAAGAAGTAGCCTGTCTCCATGATATGGCAAGGACTCTTTGTCATTAATGTCAAAGGGGGATCCGATTGTTGGACAACCCATTGACTGATCCTAGATCCGATTGTTGGCAATTTGAGTATGATGGTGTATAAGGAGATTGTTTGTAAGATTGTCATTGATGTCAAATAGGCAAATATTAATGACAAAGGCATAGTGATTCGGGTTTGTCAAGTCCATGTACTTCATTCACTTTTAATTATAAAGTTTCATAAGTAAAGCTGTGTCAAAAACCCGACTGGGTTAGGAGAATGTGAATCGGGTTTGTGAACTTCAATTGCTTCGACTTATAAAGTTTCACAAGTAAAGCAATGACAAGAATCCGACTGAGTCAAGACAGTGCAAATCAGTTTTGTAAAGTGATTTTGATTATAAAATAAGTTGAGTTGTGTCAAGAACCCGAATGGGTCTAGGAGAGTTAATCGGGTTTTTGAAATGACTTTAATTCTCTCATGTTTATAAGTTAAGCAATCTCAAGAACCCGAATGGGTAAAGGAAGAGTTGATCGGGTTTCCAAAGTGACTTAACTTCTTTCAATCTTATAAGTCATGCAATGTGAAGAAACCCGAAATGGTCTTGAAAGAATTCTTTTGGAAAAATGGTTAAGTTGTTTTCCGAAAAATGGACCCGAACAAAGTTTTCTAAGGGTAAGTGGACTGTTCCAAAAATGCCGAAGGGATCTTTTTAAAAAGTCTGAAGGTTAAGTGGACCAAACAAAGTTTCCAAAAGGACACTTTGAGAAATTCCGAAGGGTAAGTGGACCATTGGAAAAGTTTCGAAGGGATCTCTTCAAAAAGTCCGAAGGGTAAGTGGACCATTGCAAAAGTTCTGAAGGGCAAGTGGACCATTGTAAAAGTTCCGAAGGGCAAGTGGACCATTGCAAAAAGTTCGAAGGTATTTTTTCAAAAGGCCGATGGGTATGTGGACCTTTACGAAAAAGCCGAAAGGTACATTTGCAAAGCCTTGAAGGGTATGTGTCCTAAACAAAAGTGCCGAAAGGGGACTCGGACAAAAAGTCTGCGAAAATTTTCCCGAAGGGGACCTGGACAAAAAGTCTGCAAAAATTGTCTCGAAGGGGACATGTTAAAGTTCGAGCAAGTCTGAAGAAATCGACGAAGGGGAAGCATCTCAAAGACACCAAAAGAAGTGAGATGAACATGTCGAAGGTTAATGATCTAGTCAACATAAAGAGCAAGCATCTTTGATGATCGAACGACACATGCAAGTCAGGATTAAGAAGATCCAATGGAGCAAGTGAATCCAAAGCCTCAAAAGTGCTTGAAGGTTAATGCACAGTGGCAAAGTTAATGACCGAGCAAGTCCGGTAAGATCTATTGGAGCGAAAGCTCTCATGAATACCGTGACAAGTGAGATAAAGTCAAATCTGCCAGAGATTAATGTCTGACTAAAGTTATGGATTGAGTATATTCGAATAAATCGAAAGGAGCGAAAGCGACCCTAATATATAGGAAATAGCGAGATGCAAAAAGGAGCTCGATGGTTAGACTTGGCACGAAGAAAGAAATCAAAGGCCTGCAATTCTAGTCTTGAGTCAAGGAGTTAGTGCATCAACGTGTGAGAGGAATTGGAGCAACTTTGACCATGTTCAATAAAAAAATGGAATAAGTTATCAAAAACATCAAGGGATCTTGTTTATGTTCGTAGCAAATTTACGATTGACTATGAAAAAAGTGACAAGAGATGCATCCTGTAAGAAGAAGAAGCTTTAAGATTTTCTACAAGACTCTTCTGATGAAGATGAGGCTAATTTTGTTGGTGTTGAAGAAGAAAATGATGCTAATGAAGTTGATAATGATGAAGCATCTGATGATGATATTCAGCCTAGCGCTCTAGATGATCTAGAGCTTTTTGATGTAACAAGTGGGCCTTAGCTCATAGAGAAGTATAATACCCTGATGATGATCTATATGTTTTTAAAAACATTTTAAATTATGGTATTACTATTCTATATTCAACATGTTTTTCATATTTTTTTAATTTCAATCAATCTATGATAAATTTTGGAGTTTGAAATTTTGGACAGATTCTGTTCTATTTGATAGCAAGAAGAGAACACAAATTAATATGAATCTAAATTAATTTGTACGTTCTGATTTTATATGGTAGTATTCTCCATCAAGTTATGTTCTGATTTTAAATTAAGTTATTATTTTATGTCAATCTCACACTCACAGCAGGAAGAGAATGCAATTGATGTGAATCTAAATTAGTTATTATTAAAGCAAAGTTATTTGGACATGTTTTTTTATATGAAATGTAATGTTTCTTGAATGATGGGTTGATATATTCAGAAAAATAAGTATATTTATATTAGCTGAATTTAATCACGAATTTAGTCCCAAATTTTTTAGTTTCGAATTCTTTCCTTGGCGAATTCGAGCATGAATTCAAATGCGGTGACTATGTATCCAACTATGTAAAAAGAAACCAGCAAGGTACCTACCATGATGTGAGACCTCAAAGACATACCACTCACCATATACGGGCATCTTTGTGCAACCCATGTATCCTCCAAAAGGCTGCCCCTTGTCAATCATCCCATGCATGCATGAGACACTCCAAAAGCTCCTCAATCGCTCCCAGACACTCATAAAAAACAGCTGTTCATGCATATATCCCAGATTTTTCATGTTGATTAAATCTGAAATTGATATATGCATACTTCTTTTCATACTGAAATCTGAACTTAAAGATTAGAGGGCTGTAATTAGACTTTCCAGCCTTACAAATGCCTCAAAAATTCACCCAAGTTTGGAGAATAGAAACAACAATGAACTTCTTTTGAATCAAACCTTGGATAGGAGTGTCATGTAGATGCAATCCTCTTTCATGAACCTTTTTATGTGTGCCATGTATCCTCTCATTGATTTTCCTTTATCGATATCTTTGTGCATATAAAGAACACATTGTAAGCCAAGCAAAACCTTCCCTTCAATCAGGAGAGGGTGTTGTACCTTTCTTATGCTCTCCCATCTTTTATCATGTATGAAGAGTTGTCAACTATGAGCATTTTCAAAACGTGCTAGGGGCTGGAATATATCACAAATCTCATAGTTTCTCCCTCTAATGCATGGCTGAGTTCGCTTTTGCAAGTCTGATTTTTCAAAGCAATAAAAATCAAAATATATACATACCTTCATCATTCTCATTGAGTGCTGGTTTATGCTCAAAATTCTCATGTTTTCCCTTTCATAAGCCTGCTGCGTTTGCATATAGAAGTCTGATTTTTGAGACATAAAAATCATCATATGCACACTTACCTTTCTCCCTTGTCCTTGGCATGGAGTGCCTTCCAAAGCATGTGGGGGGCTGCCCCCTCATATACCTTTCCCTCTCATGTGGTAATAGACATAAATGGCAAATTTCAGATTTTGACATGCTTACCAATGGGAACATGGATCTCTCATAGTGCTGGTCATGAAGTTTTATGGTGGTTCTTCCTCCACCTCTTCCTCCCAAACTCCTTATGCTCACTCCACAATTACCAAACATAATGTTAAATGAAGATGTGGGACCCTCTTCATCATTTACGCCATGCCAAATGACTTCCTTGCTTGCCACCTTTACAAGGGATCTCCCAAATAAACCTACACATGGAACAAGCAAATTAGGAAAATCATTGGTGTTTAATAACACTTTTTTGATTCCCTCATCAAACTCTAGGATCATGAAGTGTATCACTTCTTGAGGCCTTGATCCTTCCTTGCAATTTCCTTTCATTTGGAATCGAACGAGTGTGTTCACGTTGATCTTGTCATGGCTGTAGCAAGTATTTTCCTTCCTCAACCATCCTCTTATAGTGGCTGGAAATTCACTCATATAAGTGTGAACCCCTTCCATGGTGTTGAGGTGTGAGAGGCACACCTTCCTAAGGTCAATATTCATCATGGCAACAAGAAACTGTGGAGAAAACAAACTGTAAATATGAAAAACAGCAGTCAATGAATTACCAACAGCTCTTGCAATGACCCATGGGTCATAGCACTTGTCACTTGTCATCACCTTCATGATTAGCCAAGTTGTCCTTTTGGTAAGTCCACATAAAACAAAATATAGGTGGGCTATATAAAAACTAGAACAACCATGAATTGCTTGTTATTCCCTCCAAAACAATGATACATACCTTGCAAGATTTGCACCTTGTGTTCTTCCTCTAGTCACAACCATTTCATGTAGCATATAACATTCAATAAATAAATTGTTATGCTTATCAATTTTATGGATTGTTTGCATGCCTTCTAACATGCCCTCCACGTTCTCTTTCCTTGGTATGATCCTTTTTTGCACTTTTTTTAGTTCATACTCCTTGATTTCCTCTTCTTTTTTATCATCCACTCGTACCCCTATGGGTTGCCCATCAAATTCTGATTTTTTTGTTTCATTGGCTCCCTCATAGGAGTCCTCATAAAGGGTTGTCCCTTCATTCTTTTTCTCCAACCCTTTATGTAGTTCGGTCCTCTCTTCCTCTACATGCTCCACTATCAAATAAGGCCTCAATTTTTCCTCACAATTAATTGTAACATTTTCAAACAACATATGTGCAAGTGGAGAATTCTTCTTTTCTAGTCTCAAACTTGTCAACAAGATAGATAATAATGGCTTGGAAAGATCATCATTCTCATTGAGTGTCAAGGTCAAGATTCTTTGCATAGAAGCTACAACATTTTTGGTAGGATTCTTACAAGCAATTGCAAGAAAATGTTGAAACATTTTAACAATAAGTTCATCCCACTCCATATCTAACATCAAAATACATGCCCTGGTTGAAGCCATAGTTTCCAGGATGTTGACCCTTCTAGCCAAGGAGTGTCCTTTGTCCTCTTTGAGATCTTGGAAGCTCTCCACAATCAATGAAAATATTTTTCTCATGATTTTATCACTATAGGAAACTTTGAGAACCGTTAGTCTTAAAACCTCATTAATACAACTAGTAACCAAGAGCCTTACCTCCTCATCTGTATCTTTCAAGAATTCATGTTGAACCAAGTAAGTCTTTGAGGGCTGTACCATCCACTTCATGGACTCATAATGTGATTGATTTACCTTGGATAACCTCTTTTTAACTTTTTCCAAGGCACTGATTATATTCTCCACCGGTTAGCATAGGTTCCTTAGCCTTCTACCTGCATTGTAGAGCCTTTCTTTCTCCATTTTTTCCATGGCTTCTTTCTCTTCTCTGATAACACCGAATCTTTTTATCTGCTTGCAATCAAACCTCACAGGTAGACAAGATCGGTGCTCTGATACTACTGTCCCCTTTTTGGGCCAAAGGACCAAATAATGGTTTCCTCTAAAATCCATAAAATTCTGAATTGCAAAATTAGCAAAATCAACAAACCCTAACTCAAAGAGATGTCTCAAAAACATGCAATTTGCTTCCAAACCCTAGGCGTCAATGTGCAATAAATAGATAGGTAATTTTCAGCAATTACCTTGAGCAAGTATCACCTCAAAATGATCCAAAATAAGCTATGAACTAAAAATAGATTTTTTGTACCTTTTTACTCCTTGGATGTAGATGAAAATCATATTTAACCTCACTAAAAAATATTTGATTTTATGTTTAAAATAACAGTTGAATATTTACCAATTCTCACTCAAACCTTTGCCAAAAATCATGAATAAATTACCAAAAATAGCCACACAAATTCAACACTTTTTTTGGGCCTTCAAAGCGATCAAATACCACTCCAAACCTAGTCACCCTAGTCAAAATTACATATAAAAATCTGAATTGATATTCACCCTTCAATTAGGACTTTAGACCCCTTTAAACATCAAACTTTCAATCCCAATCAAGTCGTCACACTTGAGAAATTCACACAATAAATATTAATTACAAATCCACAATTTATGAAGTCAAACCCTCATAAAATTTGTTCAAAAATAAAAATAAACAAATTAAAATTTATTATTTATTTATCCACTCAAAATGACTTTGAAAACCTTGCCAAATCACATAGAAAGTCAACGCCACACTTCAACAATATTCATAAGTAAATTCCAATAATGAAAGTAGGTCAATTGGACTTCAAATTGTCCATGAAATCAACACAAACAAGTCACCAAGCAAGTCGCCCCACTTTAGGACAATAATCAAATCCACTTTTGCAAAGGTGTGTCAAAAAACATCGTTTTGTCGAATAATTAACTTCAAAACCTACAAACAATTACTGGACATACATCTCAATATTTTCTTCAAGCAAAAAGAATCAATATCAATTTTCAGCATATCCTTCAAAAGAGAACTCCACCATGTATTTGTACTCTTCAAAGGGGGCGAATCACCTTGGGAAGGCCAAATACTTATTTTTAACTCTCTTTGCCGACTTTTAGAATATCTTCTCTTTGCTTTGATCAATTACAAGCCGACATTCTTTTTTTATAAAAAATAATATTAAATTAATTGCCTAAATAATAAATAGTAATTAAAGTTAGTTTTAGGCAATAATCCAATAATTATTTCTATTAAATACCTTAGTGGTAAAAATCACTTTTATGAAATATTTTATTAATCAACTAAAATTGCCTTATATGAGCAAATGATTAAAATCACTATTCGAACAATTATAATTAATTAATAAAATAAAACCTCAAAAGGAATCCTTTAGTCTATGGGAAAAGTAGACTAAAGGTCTTCATTCCCTGCTCATAAATGATGTAGAAATGGAGACATTACATATAAACAAACCAATAGGTCATCTTTAGGTTACTCAGGCCCAAAATGACTATGCAGTACATAAAGTGTGCTGGTTAGATTTGAGCCTAGAGGAGTTGGGATGCATGTGGGCCAAAGGACATCGCGGAATAAAAAAGAAGTATCTGGATTCATGTAAAATCCCTTGCTTGGATTTCAACTTAAATTTACAAAATATTTGATTTTTCTTGTGCAAATATTCCGTCAAATATTTGTCATTATGCTCATCAATCTGAAATTTTGGTTATAGACAATGTAGAACAAATTGCGTGGAGATTATAAGAAACACTCACATTTGCTATTGAATATTCAATGAATACATATAGGTAATTTGCCAAAAAGTTTGCAACATACAATGAAATGATTCCTACTGAGACTAAGAATACCCAAATGGATGTTAACTTTAGAATTGCAAAAATAAATATTGTATTACAAAGTACACACCAAAAGGAGTTCAAACACCCATATTATATGACAACTCATCCCATGAAGGGTTGTGCCCGAAAAAAGATTGAATAATGAACAAACAAGGGCTGCGACTGTCCTCAGGAGATACTACTTGTAACAACAAGACAATCTGCAATATTAAACTCAACAGAAAGCGCCAGAAACCATAGTGAAGACCCATGATTTTTGAACAGTTGTTATACTTCTTTAAAACCCTCCAAAATTGCTTAACTTCTAACATTGAATCTCCTTCAAATGCTATGATCTTCTTCAAGGCTTCAGCTCCAGCAATTAAAAGAATATTGTTTAGCACAAGCTTTTAAACCTGTTTCAATAGATGCACCTACGAACTCTGAATGAATTTGCCCAAGTTGGCTAAATGAGTTTTCGGCCACACCCAATCTTTCAATATGCAACAAATCTATACACATTTGAACCCTGAATGAATCCACCAAGGATTGGCTAGGTGGGTTTTTGTCCAGAAAACCAATATTCCCAAGGGTTTTCATCCTAGGGTTTCGAAGAACCAAAGGTTCCAGCTCTCTAAGGGACTTCCAGAAAATATCAAAACAAGAATAATTGAAATGAATCCCCACAACACCCTAGGAACTTTTTGGAAGTTATATTTAAAAATTATCTTTTAAATAAACTTTTCCACAATAAAGTGACTGTAATATTTTGCTTTTTGAGCTCCAACATAAGTCATTTTATAATAACACTTAATCTCCATATAAGTGACTTTTATTTTATAAATTACTTCTGAACCCATAAGACACTTAATGTTCACCTTTATAAATAATTAATATAAGTTATCTTTTAATTAATCTCTTGACAACTTAAATATTAATTATTTAATATTTTGATTATTTTTCTCACATCCGCTCAAAGTTGCGGAGAATACAAAAATAGCTTGATAGTGAATTCTAAAGGTGCCAACAAACTCAGAAGCTTATTGGAGATCCAATTTAATAAAAAGTAATACTAAAAACAATAAGCTTCTCCAATAAATGTGGAGAGATCCCAGAAGATCAAAACTGCATCCGAAAAGTACTTTTAGACATATTTTGATCTCTTGAACTAACTACCGCTATCAGAATCCCTACCTGATAGCAATGGCTAACTCCAAGTTTCTTGGGATCTTCCAAAAATGTTGGAAAGGACTAAAAAGGGACATTACAATTCCTTCCCACTCAAAGATTGCTTGTCCTCGAGTAATGCTGAACTTGTATGCCAATACCAGGATCCCAAATAAACTTGAAGGATTCTTTGCCAAGTTTTCGCTACTCCACTCTGATACAATCACAAGCTGCCACTTTGTTATACCATGAAGCAATCCTATCAATCATGTGTATTAGGGGATCCCATATTGTGATATCCCCATACATACACAAAATGAAAATTGGAACATCTCTCATCAATTCACCAACAATAATCACACATACCCCCTCAAAGCTGCTGGTACAAATGATGATAGCAGTGTTAAGACTGAAAATTAGATTTATAATTGCCTTGGGAATGCTTCCGCTATCATAAACTGATAGTACCTCATCAATACTCAATCTCCAAGTATAGTGATAGTCTTGTGCACACAAATCCATGCAATCAGCTGCAATCATCAATGCAAGGTCTGAAAATTTAATGATTAGTGTTAAAGAACAACCACTAAACATCAATGTGTAAGCTGAAAACCATTGAACCAAGTCTGAAAATTCTCCCACAACTCATTGCAAACTGTTGAAATTCTGTCAATTCAGCAATCTTAAGATATAAAATACTCGTTCATTGGCTAATAATGAATGAAGAACAACAGGGTCAAGGGTGGAACCCATCAATGTCTCATTTGATAACCATTTCAGGAGAGTGATGTTTATGACAAACCACATATTATCAAAAATGAAGTATCTTCCCTAAAGGCAATCTCTTGGTGTCCATAATCAGCTCTTCAATAAGATGTAGCCAATGCAAACTCAACATTCTCACTAGATCCACGATAACAAAATCTTTACATACCTTGTGTCCTTTCAATGTGATAACAAGTAGTGATGTCTTCATGAAGCAAGGAATAACAAATCCATTAGGGAATGTCATACCTTGTATGAAGCTTGGGTCCACAAACTCTATCTCATGCTTAGCTATAAAAGCTTCAATATCAATAAGATAATGCCTCTTACCAATGTCATCCATATGGAACTTATCTATCACCTTATCATTATGTAGAGACAATGGATTGTTGTTTGTAATCATAGAATCAACATTTTCTTCATACCTTTTAATGGTGTCTTCATAGATCTCATGCTCACCTTCAATTTTTGAATGCTCATCATTAGTTGTTGATCCAAGAATTGTTTCCCACTGAAAATCACATGCATCACTTGTTATAGCATCTATCTCATGGCTGAAAATTGCACCTTCATGTGAAAATTGCTCCTCAAATTCCGAGAGTTCACACTCTTGATGTACTTTTCAATCACGATCAACATACTCTATCCTTAGTATGAGGAATGCTGGAATCATTACAAAATATTTCATCCTTATGGAGTTCATCAATTCCTTCAACTCCTTGCCTCTCCTCAATTTGGGCTTTCCAAATGAGGTCTTCAATGAATTTATGAGTAATATCAACCCTTGTTAACACTTGCACTACCTTTTCTTTTGTAACCACAAATTGAGCCATTAAATCTTGCAATGCTAAAGGTCTTTGATCAATGTAATGTCCTCTTCTCGAGCATGATCTTTCCAGTGACCGTTGGCCTATTCTTGAGACCTGTAGGCTCTTCCGAAGGTAAAATTAGGGTTTCTTGTTTTGAAGGATGCTCTTGCTTGAGGTTGGTTGATTCAATGGCGGATTCTTTCTGGGTTTTCAGAGAGCTTCGCAGTGATATGTTATTTTTGGCATTCTAAGCATCTTTAGGAATTTACTATTTTTAGTAAATTCTGTTTCTGGCAGTGGTCTTGATGGTTTCAGCACGGTTGGCTTTCCCTGTCAGTTTGATTTGTTGGCTTATTCATTTTTGGGCTTTGGGGCACAAATGGAGAGATAAATCGAATTATTTTAATTAAGTTATGTTTTAATGTTATATTTTAACATTGACTTTCCCCTTGGCCTAGCTACTTCACTTTAAGTTGTTTTTAAAAGATGTTCTTTATGGGGTGGGCGCCTCATTGAAAGAATTAATTATAATTCTTATTGAAGATTTAACCCAAGCTTAAGTTGGGCGCCAACTTCAAGGAGGAAATAAGTTTATAGTATAAAGTTAAAACTTTGCTTGGGAAAGTGGGACGCCACCTATTGGAGGATAGGGTTTCTAGAAGGGTCAAACGGAAATTATAAAAGGAAGCCAATGGTCCTCATTTGGATTATCTTAGCTACAAGAATGTTATGCTGCCGAATTGGCTTTGGGATTGCTTCGATGAATGAAAGCCTCCTAGCTTGGCATTGCTTCTCGCTTGAAAGATAGCGACTAGTGGTGAGATAGTGTAGTTTGATTGTTTTCTATGTAGGATTTGTGCATTATATTCAGTGTGTGTTTTATAGATCAGTTTATGAGAAATTCAGGACTGTCATATTCATTACAGCACGCTGTGTTTTGTTCATAAAAAAAAAGACAAAAAATTTCATTGTGGCTATTGGCTATCTCTTTGTTTGTAATGGGCGCCCCTCTTCTGTAAATTGTAGATTTTTTAATGACTGCTGTGATTTTTAAAGGCAAATCGCCCCCTTGCTGGATTGTACTTGTGTGTGCATTGGGATTCGTGCATAAATTATATAGAAACTTTTGGGTCTGTTTGGTGTTCCAATCTTGGGCGCCTTCATCATTAGGGCCTTTTACTTTTCGTTTCATGTCAATAGGATGAATTGGGTGAGAGATTTGTCCATTTTAGTGTGATCTCAGGTTGCTGGTTTTAAATTTAAAGGCGCAGATCAGAACAAACCAGAATCGTGAATTTGTGTTTTTTGGAGAAAAGAAAGCAGTCTCGGTGTTCCATTAAGCAAGGAGGATTCTCTATTTAAATGCTTGTTGAATGGTTCTAATTCCATGCTCTTGGCAGGCAAATTCTTGATCATATTGTAAGCTGGCAGTAGTATTGACAGTAGTTCTTTAATCTTGCTTAATCATGATTTGTAATGCTGATCTTATATTCGAAAACTGCATTTTAATACTTTACATCTCCATCATATAGTATCTTCCATTTCCTTTTGGGTTGGAAAGCACATTCTTGACGTTGAGTATTTCAACATTCTTGTTTATTTCCCTTTAGAGCATTGTAATTCGTAGCGCTCCGCCATATGGTCGCCTCACTCCATACTAGATTGGGTAGCACATACTTGGTGTTGAGTTTCTTTTAAGCATTGTAATTCTTAGTACTCCACCATATGGTCGCCTCACTCCATACTGGATTGGGTAGCACATACTTGGTGTTGAGTTTCTTTCAGTACTTGTAGTAGTAGAAGATCCTCTAATCATATGCTCGCCATCATTGGCACTTGAAAGATCCCTGATGGATCTCTTCCGCTGGTCTGCTGTAATTTTTGTTATTTTAAATTGATTTTTCCTGTTTGTTAATATTTTCTTTCCGAAATAGACGGAAGTTGCAGAAGGGTTTGATTGTTTTTGTGTTTTGATGATTTTTCAGCAAGTAAATAATGAAGTACAAGAACATGAACAATTTTTGAAATTAAATACCAAATATAACCAAACAAATTCGCTTATAGGAAGAATTTTGGATATTAAACCAAATAGGGAACCAGATACAAATTTTCAATAGTTTCAGGAAGATTACAATCATAAATAGACCCAACCTGAAGGTTGAAGGAGAATTGTAACTCCGAAGGAAGCCGCAGCAAGGTTCCAGCCCTCAATGCGCTGCACGTGGGAAGGAAGATGGCTGCCAAGTACAGCTGTACAACGGCAATGACTGCCAGGTACAGCCGTACAGCTGCAAGGTCCTCTCAACTGAAATGAACTCTCAAATCCACGTTGAACTCTGTCACAATCACTGCGCCCACCAGAAGGAATACTGAACAATCTCCAAGATGCTACTGAGCAAATCAACAACCACTGAATTGGGGGCTACATCCCAAACAGGCAAGGCATTGGGGTTGGCGTCCCAAATGCTGAAAGCTCTTCCAGAGCCAAATCGCAAATCCCAAGATAAAATGTCAAGAATGAATTAGAATTTGGTCTTGACCTCCTTATAACCCCGTCACAATTAGCTCGAACCATAAAAGCAACTCAATGTGGCGTTGAGTTATAACATGTTATATTTCTCCTTTTTAAATATTCAAGTACATAGGAAATGACCCTTTTTTCAAATAAAGAGAAATCTGTTCACCAAAAGGATCTAAGTCAAGAGAGAAATATTTAGAAAAGTCCAAGACCTTTCGAACGAGCTATTACACCATGGGATACGCATCCAGATGAGGCCAAAAACCCCTTATTATTCCAAAATGGCTATAAACTTAGCCTTAATTAAAAAACGCTAACTTAGGAAATATTAAAAATGACCCAAATAGTGACAAAATGCTCCAATGACACCACAAACCAGAAAGTCACCCTGCCACCTTTCTGTGACTGAAGTTGGAAATTAAGGATTCACTTGCAATCTCATCCTTAAAATCTAGGGATGCTCCTAGAAACTAGGAAACAAACCCTAATCCTCTGAAATTGAACTCCTGAAAAAATCTCATGGAGACCCAACCCTGGGTATGATCATACCCTCCTAAAAAGTAGGGACAACCCCATAAATTTAGGAACTGCCTCCTAAAAATAAGGAACGTCTCCAAACTGATCAGCGACGGCCAGAACACCAAGTCCCCAACACTGAATAACCATACTGGGTCTCTATCCAACACTGTCAACCTACAAGACCCCATAATATGCTGACTCACATGCCTCTGCTAGACCGAGCTAAAGAGGGGACATGACAACGCCATTCTTGGTTAAAGTTCCTTCTAGCTTTGTTTCTGCATTCAAATCCTCTGACCAGTGCTCACACCTTGGCCTCCTCGGAATCTTGGTGTACATTCTGGTTAGAGTCACTTCAGTTATAGTTTTGGTTTAAGGCTAATCCTAACGACTGTGTATTACTCTGCTGATTGTAATTGAAAGTTTGGAAAAATTGGCTCGGAATATTTCAATCAAATTCATCAAATTGACTTGGACCGCCACACAACAAATTTTCTGATTTGCCTTCATAAAATTCGAAGCTATGCAAAGAAGATGAACTAGTGTTGGAATCAATGCAAAAATCAGCAACCTCTTCTCACACATACCTTCCCAAGGAATCATTCTGAGAGACTTCTTCACAGGAATGGTGCAAGTGTTCATATCCATAAGTCTTATCATTAGTTGCTAGTTTAGCAAATTCTAAATCAACATATCCTTCAATCTCAGCATTGTCATGAAGACTCATGTACTCTTCCTCCTTTGCAGATGTATCTCGTGATTCTTCTTCCTCAAGCTCTACCGCCTTAGTTTCTTCTTTGTTGTTCCCACATGTGTGACTAGGTGTCCAAACTTCATGGCATGTGAAACAATGATGTTCTCTCCTCAATTGATTTTTGCTTGTTTTAGGAACACCTGTAATCTGCAAAACACAAGAAATCAATTTTTCTTTTGTCAAATGACTTTTCAATTTTTCCATATGTTGTTTAACCAATCTTTTTGACAACTCATGTGCTGCAGGTGAAACATCCCATTCCTTCCTCTAAACATCCGATAAGTTAGTGTTGTAGCGTAGAATTGCACCCTTGTGGGAGAGTTTCTCAGGGTCTCTCACTCCTAGCTACAAGCGTTGGAACAACTTTAGGTTGTGTGTAACTTGTAGTGAGGTTGAACCTCTAAGCTTTTATGAGACTAGTTCCTCAGATGCTTCACTTCAACGCTTATTTTCCACGCTAAAATCTACTGTTGACTAAGGAAAAGGGATATGAAGATAACATAAAAAGGAAATATGAGCTAAGGGAGGTGATGCACCAAATAAAGAGTGATCCACATAAGCATGAAATAAACACTAATTGAGCATAAGATAATTTTTGTTCACACAACCTCACAACTAGTTAATTTACATAAATGTTTCATAAACTAGGCTCACTAAACCATACATGAAGCAAAGAGGAATTTCAAAATCCACACCAAGCGTCCATTAATGACAGAAAGAGCTCAAGTTCAGACTTGCAACTAACTTGAAAACACTTAAAAATAGGCAAGAAAGAAGGACAATAAACATAGAAAAACACTTTTTCACAAGGCCATCATGCACAAGCTTGCTAAACACAATTTTCAGGTAAGAGAGGTAAAAATTGATCTTTATTGCTTCAAAATGTATTTCTTACAAATTTTGATAGGGTTTCTCCTTGTCAAATGAGGATATCTTTTTTATGGGGGAACCAACGGAGATATATTAAAAAAAAAAGGAAGAAGAAAAAAAAGAGGCAAGCAAACAAAATTCAATAAATGAGATCCAACCACCCTCTGTGAATTCTCACCCATATTTGGGTTAATTTGAACTAATCATTCTTCAACAAATTAGCCACCATTAGCTCCAATAGTATTCAAGCCCTCTCATTGGTTGAGAAACACATTAGAAGACAAGAACTTGTTGAGGATGATGATGTCATGATCCACTAAAAAGGAAAAGTCCAGGAACATCTTTAGTACTCAAGCTACCTTTTCTAATCACCTGATCTTCATCTTTCACTTCCACGCCATCCTCCACTTGTCTTACATGTATAAGGACAAAATTTTCAAAACTTTGAATTTGGACTGAGTCATGCTGCCTTTGAATTGAACGGTTGTTTGTCAGAGATGATGGCCATGTCGAAGGATGAGAGCCTTTCCATTAATTGTATACACCAGCTCCTGCTTTGAAACCTGGGCCGAATCTTTTCTATAGATGGAAAACTAATCTAAGGACATTGGTTTTTTTGTATCCATTTATGTTGATACAAGTCTATAGATTGCTTAGCTTCTTTTGATCTTTTAAAATGCCAACGGCTACTTACAGGGGTTTAGATTTTGACGTTTATGGGACTGCCATCAATTCCTTCGAACACCTTGTTTCGGCCATTTTCTTCAGACAATTTGTTTAGACCCTTCCCGCGGACAATTTGTCTGAAGGATATCATGTCTTCAGAGTTTATGAAAATGCCCCTTTCTGAAAGGGAGGTACCTTTTTTATCCTTCGGAATTTTGAAAAAGCCCTTCAGAATAATTGAAAAGCACACTTTGGAAGGATTGAAAAGCACCCTTTGGCTTATTTATTTGGACCTTTCGGAAAGAAGACCCCTTCAGAAATTTGAAAAGACCCCTCCAACTTTGTGAAAATGATATTCCAGAAAAAATGTTTGGCCTTTTGCAAAGGAAAAATACCTTTCGAAAAAGTTGAAAAGGTCCATTGCGAAGGAAAAGTACCTTTTGGATTTCTTTGAATGGACCGTTGGAATTTGAAAATGCCTTCGGCCTCTTTGAAATAGTCCTTCGGAAAAATTGAAAAAGGTCCCCTTCCCTAAGAAAAGATATCTTTCGGAACTTTGAAAAGAACCATTTTCCCTTTGGAAGTGCCCTTCGAAAAAATGCAAGAGCTTTAATATGTGGGCTACAAATGGCTAACAGTTAGTTAATAATAGCTTAGGGATATCATCATCCTCATCCAAAATTAGAGACAATAATTTGCATGGAAGTTATGACATTCTCTGTATGAGTCTCATTAATAACAGTCCAAAATATTTGAAACATTTCAGAAATTCTCTCTTCACAACCAATATCTAACATGATGTTACAAAATCTGATTTTTGCAAAAGTTTCTAATATTGTTAACCTCTTGGCAAAGGAAGGACTTCCAATATCAACCAATTCACTGAAACTTTCAACAATCAACAAGAAAACCTTCTTCATGATACTGCTGCAATAAGGTTGCTTTGGAGCTGTTATTTTGGTAATTTCACTAATGCAATTAGTAACTACAAGTTTCACATTTTCATCTAAGTGTCTCATAAGCTTGGGTTTAACCAAATAAGTCATTGATGGCTTCATTGCCCATAGCAATTTTTAAGAAACTGACTGGTCTATCATAGACAAACAAATCTCCACTTTCTTTAAGTTGAGTAAGACATCCTTTGACTGATGCAGTAACTCAAGATTCTTTCCTGCTGTGTAAAGCCTATTTCCCACATCCTTTTCTTTTTGTAAGGATCTAGACTGAAAAGGTTTTGATATGTAACTGATCACAGTTTGATGGTCTTCTTAGGGACCCTTGTTCTGAGTTAAATCTGTCCCAAACACCTTTCGAAAAGTCTTTTTCCAATTTATCTTAACTATGTCTAAGAAATTCAAGCAAAGAATCTATCGTCTTCCTATCTTCTATGATTCAAATGATAAATGAAGACCAAAATACTAACATGCAAGGGTCAAAATCAACATGCAAGCGCTGATCACTAACATGCAATAGGAAAAACTGACATGCAAGGCTTAATATCAACATGCAAGTGCTGATCACTAACATGCAATAGGAAAAACTAACATGCAACCCTCCAGGCTGGGAAGATCACAACTCTGATACCATTGTAAAATCTCTTGCTCGGATTTCAACTCAAATTCACAAAATATTTAATTTTTCTTGTGCAGATATTCCATCAAATATTTTTTATTATGCTCATCAATTTGAAATTTTGGTTATAGACAATGTAAAACAACTTGCATGGAGATTATAAGAAACACTCACATTTGTTATTGAATATTCAATGAATACATATGGGTAATTTGCCAAACAATTTGCAGCATACAATGAAATGGTTCCAACTGAGACTAAGAATACCCAAATGGATGTTAACTTCAGAATTGCAAAAACAAATATTATATTACAAAGTACATACCAAAAGGAGTTCAAACACCCATGCTATATGACAACTCATCCCATGAAGGGCTGCGCCTAAAAAAAGACTAAATAATGAATAAACAAGGGTTGTGGCTGTCCCAAGGAGATATTGCTTGTAACAACATGGATTTCCCCATTTTTGATCTAGACCCTCGTGGAACCTTTGACCCATTTTTGTTTCCAATGGCTAAGGGTAGAGGAAGGAAATGGAGCATTGTGGGCCATTTGTGAGGAGTTAATAATAGAAAAGGTACTTTATACTTCTAATTTTGAGTTGAGTTATGCAAAAACACCTTATGTTTCTATTTCACTTAAGTGGTGGGGTTTATAGGTCTTGGGCACTTAAGGCCTAAAGTGAAATTAAGAGGGTCTTTTAATATTTTAAAAAGAAAGGTAACTCTTCCCTCCAATTTTGGGCGCTTCACTTGGAGGAGTGGCATATAAAGACAAGTAAGGATTCATTTGAAGAGGAGGGATAATTGGATATTGGAATTATTAATCAAGTATGTCAAGCTTGGTTTCCATCTCTTGAGGATGAAAACCTTCGAGAAGCGTCTTAAGTTTAGAGATGAAAACCTCCATTCTTTTTACATGGGCAACCCTATTCAAGGGTTGTAAGTGAGCTTCAAATTGCATGTGTTCATGCAAGTGGATCTATAAAAGTATTTTAAAACACCACCTACTTTTGGAAATTTGAGTGAACCCAAGGTTTGAGGAGGAAAATTATGGAAACTAGGGTTTTCAGAATTTCAAAGCAAGTTTTGGTGGCTTTCCTATGAAAGGGAAAATTGATATTATTTTTATTTGATAGTCACTAATTTTGTGGTTAGTTTGAGCTCTTATTTGCATCATAATTCCAAGTATTGAGGGATTTATGAATTTTTGTAGTTTCAGTCTGTTTGTAGGAAATAATAATTTTGTGGGCAGCAAATTGTTTTGGAAAGGCTGATTTGTAAGTTTCTACCTTGGGAGATTTGTGTTGGAGTGGGTTTGCAAGGTTTTTAGGGTCCTTTAATGCTCTAGAAATTTCAGAAACTTTTGTGAGGTATTTTCAACAATTTGTCCTATTTTTCGACCCCCAAAAAGGTACTCAATCTCTAAATAATTTTCAGCTTTTTGTGGATTTATTTGGATGCCCTTTATATTGAATTTCATATATTTTTTCAGCTAGGGTTTGGCTGGTTATAGATTTTCAAATTTCAGTTTATGCTTGGTTTGGCTAGGGTTTGTTGGAAAAACCTCTTTTTTGGTTGTCGTCCTAATTTGTGGACATTACACAACAAGACAATCTAATTGGGGACATTACACAACAAGACAATCTGCAATATTAAACTTCACAGAAAGCGCCAAAAACTATAGTGAAGACCCACGATTTTTCAGCAGCTGTGATACTTCTTTGAAACCCTCCAAAATCACTTAACTTTTAACACTGAATCCCCTTCAAATGCTACGATCTTCTTCAAGGCTTCAACTCCAGCAATTAAAAGAATATTGTTTAGCACAAACTTCGACACTTGTTTCAATATATGCACCTACGAACTCTGAATGAATCTGCCCAGCTTGGCTGAATGGGTTTTTGTCCACACAACCAATCTTTCAATATTCAACAAATTCGCACACATGTGAATCCTGAATAAATCCATCAAGGATTGGCTATGGGTTTTCGTCCATGAGATCAATATTCCCAAGGGTTTTCATCCTAGAGTTTCGAAGAACCAAAGTTTCCAACTCTCCAAGAGACTTCAAGAAAATATCAAAACAAGAATAATTGAAATGAATCCCCACAATCTCCTTTTATAACACCCTAGGAACTTTCCGAAAGTTATGTTTAAAAATTACTTTTTAAATAAACTTTTCCACACTTGACTATAATATTTTGTTTTTTGGGTTCCAACACAAGTCATTTTATAATAACAATTAATCTCCATATTAGTGACTTTTATTTTATAAACTACTTTTGAATCCATAAGACAATGTTCACCTTTATAAATAATTAATATAAGTTGTTTTTTAATTAACCCCTTGACAACTTAAATATTAATTATTTAATATTTTGATTATTTTTCTCACATCCGTCCAAAGTTGCAGAGAATATAAAAATAGCTTGACAGTGAATGCTGAAGGTGCCAACAAACTCAGAAGCTTACTGGAGATCCAATTTCATGAAAATTAATACTTTCTAAAAATAGTAAGCTTCTCCAAGAAATGTGGAGAGCTCCCAGAAGGTTGAAACTGCGTCTGGAAAGTACCATTAAACATATTTTGATTTCTTGAACTAACTGCTGCTGTCAGAATCCCTACTTGATAACAATGGCTAATTGCAAGATTCTTGGGATATTCCAAGAATGTTGGAAAGGACTAAAAAGACACATTACCATTCAAATGAGTGGTGTTGTGTCCCTATGCAATATATAGTGTCCCAGTCAGATTTGAGCCCACAAAAGTTGGGCCAAAGGACATTGGGGAATCAAAAGGTAGTATTTGGCTTCAAATGAGTGGTGTTGTGTCCTTGATGTGATTCACAATAGGTTGGTGGGTGCTATTTTGGCCTTAAATATTGTTGTCTAGATGACAAAATATATGCTTGGGCTTAGGAGGGGTGAATATATATTTGGGATGAATTCTTATCTATCCACATTCACAAGTCTCTCCTTAAATTGTGTATTGTTTTATATGATGCAACATGCTATTGGGAATTTTTTGGATGCAGCTTATTCATAATCACAAGCGAAGGGTAATTTCACTCTTGATGATTATTATGATCCCATTTGGCCATGCATGTTCTGTTGGAGGAATCTTGGCATTCCCTTAGCTGCTAAGGAAGATCACCCTGAATGAAGGGCAACAATGAAAAAAAGAAAACAAACAATATAATTGCCCACATCAGAGGACGTCGAAGGGTTCGAATCAAAGGAGGATGACAAAGATTATGATGGTGACAATGGCGGGCATCCAACTCTTCATGGTTCTACCTTCTTTGAGTCTATCATGATCCCTTCCTCACCTATTGGGAATGTTGGGCAGTAAACAAAAGATCTATAAATTGAAGACTAGTTGAATCAATGCAGTGAAGCAGTTAGTACCTCTATATTAAGACCCGTGGGTAATCATTGAGTGCTTGCAGATTTTTTTTTGAAACGGTTAAACACTACATTTATTGCAGGTCTAGTAGTGACCTAAAACCTACGGTTAACGATGTGTAACTAACCATGGCTACTTGCTATTAACTGCGGGTTTTAGGGCACTACTTGGCCCTGATCCAGGGATATGATGAACCTAGCGAAAGTAAAAAAAATTCATTGACAATCCTTTCCATCATGATATTTTGCTCTGCATATGCTTTTTTTGCATCATTTGATTGTCGTTTGTGAGGGGTTTGATCGCCATTTGTGAGTGTTCGAATTGTTGTTCACCATTTGTAAGCTTGGTAGTGTTCCCTGTGTAAGGTCGAGCCTCGAATTGCAGGTTGTTGCTATAAATTGTGGGTTTGATTGCTGTTTGAGACTTGACTTTGAGTGATGAGTTTGGGCCTTGAAGTTTTGAAATGCAGCTATAGACCATAGTGACGAGGTTAAAGTTTGAGCCTGGAATTGAATCTGAGGCTTGAGCCTTGAGTGATGAGGTTAAACTTTGAACAATCACTAGTGAGTGAGGACTACGAGTGGTGAGCTTTTAGCAGGGATTGACTGACCGTTGATGAGTATAGGGCTCGAGCAAGGTTTCAAACATTCAAGTTTCAACAAACTATGTCATAGTGTTAGGGGATAGGTTTGAGCTTGTAGTCTACTTGCTGCTAGTGGCAACAACTATTTATCGTAACTGCTAACTAGTCCTGCGCATCCTTTGGTAGGTTGTTGTTAAGGAAGTGATATCACAGTAGTACATAAGTGATCAGCCAAATCTTTGTTTTAGAAACTGAAATAGAACCCAAAGATGAGGTGACATCAACTTCAAAGCAACTTCAAAATGACATGCGATTCCTGTAGGTCTAAGAAGTTTGATGACCCAACATGGAAACATTGCTATGATGGCCTAGAGAACAACTTCATCATATGCAATTATTGCATGTTTAAGATGAGTGCAGGGGGGAATTGCCTCAAATACCACATAGCACAAATTCCAGGCAATAATGTGCAGCTATGCGACAAAGTGCCACCCGAGGCTCAAAGAGAGATGGCTGCTTTCTTAGCTGCATATCATGAGAAAAAAAAGAAAAAAAAGGATTACTGAAATAATTGCAATCGTGATGAATAAGGGGGAAACAAGAGTTGATTGTGATGAGTTAAGAGCCTCTGGCTTTTTTGTTACCCAAAAAGTAGTTCGGGGATGGGGCTCACCTAGCGGAGGCAATTCACGTTCACTTTCATAGGGATTTTTTGTTCCTTGAAATACCCTTGGGTTACAACCTTCACTTGAAGGTACTTCTTAGAACAAAGAATTGTATAATGAAGCAAGGGTGGTTGTGGCAAAATTTTGGTACTACAACACCATCCCATTCAATGTGGTAAAAAGCCCATACTGGGAGAATTTGGTAACTGCTTTGACCATTGCTGGAAAGGGGTTCAAAGCCCCTACTCTTCATGACTTGAGAGGTCCAATGTTGGAGGATGCTGTTAAAAATATAGAGATTATTGTAGATGAGCAAATAAAAATATGATGTAAGAAGGGATGCAATATTTTGTTTGATGAGTGGATGGATGGAAGGAACCACACTTTGATTGATTTTCTAATGGCTGCAAGTGGGCAGTTGGTATTCTTGAAGTCAATTGATGTCTCTGACAAAGTGATATATGCAAACACTTTGTGTGATAGGTTGGACGAAGTGGTCATGGAGGTGGGTGTGGAGAATGTCGTCCAAGTTGTGACCGATAATGCAACAACGTATGCAATACGTGGGAGACTTCTTGAGGAGCCACACCGTCACTGTTTTGGAGCCCATATTCAGCACATTGCATTGATCTCCTACTTGAGGACATAGGAAAGGTGACATGGGTGAAAAATATGGTCGAAGAGGTGAGGAATATCACAAAGTATATCTACAATCATCCTTGGTGTTGAGCTTGATGAGAGAGCACACCAACGGAAAAGAACTTGTGCGATCGAGAGCCACACAATTCGCCACAAACTTCATTACATTGCAAAGCATTATAGCCTTGCTAACGTCTCTTAAGCAGATGCTTCTAAGCACACGGTGGTTAGAATCCCTCTACAACAGGAAGGTCGAAGTGGAAAGGGCCGTGAAGACCATTTTTGATGATGTGTTTGCATTGTGCAATGACCACATATGAGGTCATCAAGGTAACTTTAGACTTGTGTATTTTTTATTTGTCATTTATTGTTTTAAAAAAAATTGGCACAAATTTCTCTTAATTCTAATTTAAAATTATATGTTATTTCCATTTAGGTGTTAGAGCCTCTGGTTAGAGTTCTACGATTGGTGGATGGAGAAAATAATCTTATGGGGCATTTGTGTGATGCCATGGACAGCGCCAAGGAGGCCATAGCAAATTATTATTGGCAAAGAAAAAACCCATTTGGTGCCTAATTGATTGTAAATGGAACAAACAACTTCAACATATACATGCAATGACCTACTACTTGAACCCTCAGTTTTTCTTTGTAGATTCATTTAGGGCCAATGAGGAGGTCATGGATGGCCTAAGGCGATGCATATAGATGATGATCCCTGATGAAACCACTACAGACAATTGTGGATGAGCTGCATATTTACAAGACTGCAGAGGGTAGGCTATTTTTTTCACCTCTATGCATTCGAAGGAGAACGACCCATAAACAAGGTAAAAAAACAAATTCAAACTGAGTCATTTGATTGTAGTAATGTTATTTTATTATAAATGCATGCCTAGTTGACTTACAAAGTTATAAATGTCCTATTTGCAGATTTTTGGTGAAAAGAATATGGCGTGTGAAAGAAATTGGAGCATGTTTAAGGCCATTCACACACAGAAGCGCAAACACTGATAACACAACGCCTCAATGACCTTGTCTTTGTGTGGTACAATCTTCATCTTCGTGTGAGACAAGTGGAAGGGCAAGATAGTCACGAGGCAATTGACTTGGATGCTATTGATCCATACACAGACTAGATCATTGAGTCTGAGGATGTGCAGAAGGAGCCCATGGTTACTGAGGAGGTCACAAATTTAGAGAAGGAAGCAAAAGAAGCTATAGCAATAGGGGAAGCAGAGGCATTGGGAGGGGTTTGTGAGGATCTGGATGATGTGTTTGTGGATGATGTTTAAGAGGAGGAATCCTTACCATCCACTTCTAGGGTGCAACAGAGGAGTTGGAGATGCATTGATGACTAGTCTATGAGCATTGTACTCTTTTTTTTGTTTAAAATTAAGTATTTACGCTTATTTTCTCTAAAAACTAATATAAAACATACTTATGACTCTGAGTTATGTGTTCTCTACATTCATTTCATTTTTTTGTGTTACAATTTATTTTATGAATTTATATATATTTTTAAAGTAGCGATAAATTTTTCGAGTTCTGAGTATGGGTCAAAATTTTGGGTTGCCAAGTAATTACCGAGGAGTTTTAAAACTATGGTTAGTATGGAGTTGGGACATTCTAGTGAGCCCCTTGGCCCCACCATCACCAGATCAAGGATCAACAACTTAGGTTCGCTTGACTGCATTGGAAGCAAGAGTTGAGTTAGAGCCATTCGAGTCTCATGATTATGAGGTAGTTTCTTTGTTCCTATTGAACCCTAATCCTACTAACCCCTATGAGAATTTGTGTCAATTCTTATGGGCTATGGGACGCATGTTCCAAAACTTTAGGGCATTCATGATGTTGTGGTGCAATTGGATGTGACTAGTAGGCCATCCCAAATTTGGCTGATCTTGGATGTTGTGGTTCAACCAGAGAGGTTTGTACAGGGCGATTGTCATTTAGAATTCACTAGGATCTTCATTCATCAAAGTTGGCCTGATGTCAACACTTCGGAGATGCATGCACAATGGCTTCCCTCTCGGGCTCCCTCTTCAATCATTTCTCCCCTACAAATACTCTCTAGTCACTATTGAGGATGCCTTCCAGTATCGGTACTTGCTACTATAATTGAGCATGTTCCAAGAAAGACAATTGGAGGCAGAAAGGGACATAATTGTTTCTTATATTGTTGAGGTTCAAATGTAGTTGGGTGATCAATGTGGCCAGTTCCAAGAGTCGCTGAGCCAACAAACTCAATGTACCAAGGTCTAGATAGACAAGGTTGTAGAGGTTGAACAACTTACTAAGGGTAGGCCAAGTTTCAATAGGCTGTCCGCATGGTCAAATGTTCATGAGAGCGTGAATTGGTTGCCACCAAGCACTTGCAGCACTGTACAAATGAATTATATGCCCTTTGTGTAAAACTCTAGTAGTTGAAGTTGGGGCACGTCACTTATTCGGGATCTGATGGAATATCCTTGGCTAAAATCCTTGACATTATTTTTTCAATTTTACCACTTCATGTTCACAGGGATTTCGTCCAAGAGGTTGCTTGCATGCTAGTCTAAGTGAGTTTGCACTTGTTTTTGGGGCATATAATGTGAATATATGAAATATCAATGTTTCTTCATAATTTCTAACATATATCAATTCATTTTGCTTCAAAACTTTGCATAATATGATTAACAGAAAATTTTACACTCTTTCCTGAATGCTGGTACAAAGTGTTGATACTCAGAAATTCATAAACAACAGATAAAAATAACAATTTTATTCAATGGCTGACCTGGAAACATATATGCTTTCTTCTTAAATGCTGAGAATCCCTTTACAAGGGAAAATAACTGCTTAAGCAATGGTACGACAGCCTTTGGAGTAGTCCAACAACTTTTCCAAATGGTGCGGTTGGCTAGACCAGCAATTAAATAAATAAATTTCTGTTTGTTCTCAGCTTCACAGAAAATAAATGTCTTCAATTCACTTGCACACACAACACCCAAAATCCTTCACAATCTTCCAAAAAGTAGCATTCTTTAAATGCAATAAATTATCTTACCTGCAGGACTTCACCATTTATTCAATTGCTGAATCCAAATGTGAAACCTGAGTGGCTCCACCATTAACTAGCTAGGGTAGATGGTTTCACTATTGAAACTGACTGCCCGTAGGGTTTCCGTCCTAAGGTTTCTGCTCCACAAGAAGCTCTCCAAATCTTAGGAAATGAGAAAATAACCAAGCATGAAGAAATGAGCTCCAAAACGTTCTTTTATAAAAACCCAAGGAACTTTCTCAAATGACTTTTCAAATTCCCGCCTTTTAATATTTCATTAAGCTCAATAATAAAGTGACCCTTTTAATATTTCTTTTAATTTTCACTTTTGTCACTTTAATAAATTAATTAAAATAAGTTACTCGTAAAATGTTACTTAATGGGACAACTTAAAATAATTAATTTATTCCCTTACTGCCAGACTTTAGCCTACGGGAATAAAATAGGCTAAGTGTTACCTTCGTCTACTCCTCAGAAGGGGGCATTACAGTCCTCCCTTCCCCAAATTGCTTGCCTTCAAGCAATTGCAGATTAGGATGCTGCAAAATCTGTTCACCCTCCCAAGTGGCATCCTCATAGGGCAAGTCCCTCCATATAATGAGATGCTCCTTGATCAATCCACTCCTTAGTCTCCTCTCTTTGATATGCAGAATCTCATCAGGGACTAAAACCAATCTGCCCTCCTCATCTAATGGTGGAAGCTCAGGTGGTGATGTGATGTGCTGCCCGAGTGTCTTTTTAAGGCAAGAAACGTGGAACACATTATGTATCTTGCTGTTCTCAGGCAATTCTAGCTCATATGCCACTTCTTTGATCCTCCGAATAATCTTGTAAGGGCCATAGAAGCAAGGCTTCAACTTCTCCACACCACTCTTCTTCAAAGAAGATTGCCTAAGGCCAAAGGTGCAAAAAGACTAAATCTCCTACCTCAAAATTTATTTCAATTCTGTGCCTATCTGCATATATCTTCTGCTGAATTTGGACACATTTAAGATTATCCTTCAGTGTCCTAAGGATGTTCTAGCTCTCCTGTATCCATCCTTAGCCTTAGGAGCTCTGTTATCACCAAAAGCTAAGTCTAGAAATGAAGGAGCATCATATCCATACAATGCTCTGAAAGGAGTCATCCCAATCGACATGTGATAGGTGGTGTTGTAACAATACTCACCCAAATGCAACCATCTAATCCAAGCCTTCTGCTACCCTGCAACATAGTTACATAGATATCCTTCCACCCACTTGTTCACAATCTCTGTCTGATCATCGGTCTGAGGGTGCTAATTGGTGCTTGGGGTCAACTTTGTGCCAACTATCCTGAATAGCTCCTGCCAAAAAGCAATGAGAAACCTGCTATCCCGATCATTGACGATGTTCTTCATCAATCCACGGAGTCTGAACACCTCTTTGAAGAACAAATCTGCAACCTGAGGTGCCTTATACTTGGATGAAATGGCAAAGAAATGTGCAAACTTGGTCAACTGATCAACTACCACAAATATGCAATCTCTACTCTGCACCTTTGATAGACCCGTAATGAAATCCATAGATATGCTTTCCCATTTTTTCTTTGGAATAGGCAATGGCTGTAACAACCCAATGGAAAACGTGTGTTCTGACTTGTTCTGTTGACAAGACAAACACTCACGAACATGTCGCAAGACATCATCCTTGAGACCCTTCCTAGAGAATCTTTCTCTAACTTGCCTATAAGTTTTAAAATACCTTGGATGTCCTGCCAGTGGTGTATCATGAATGGCTCTCAAGATCTTCTCCTTTAGCTTCGATTCAGGAACCAAGTAAATCTTATGCTTGTAGTAGATGACATCATCCACCACCCTATACCTGTCATCCTGAACCTTAGCATCCAACAACTTGCATGCAAATGTATTCCTGGAATACTCAACTAAGAGACAAGCCTTTTAATCAATTGAAATTTATGCTAGAGAACAAATAGTGGGCTTCCTAGAAAGAGCATCAGCTTTTACATACTCTATGTCCAAGTCATATGCATGCACTTTGCTAACCCACTTTTGTTGTTTTTCATTCAAATCTTTTTGCTCTAAGAAATATTTCAAGTTGTTATGATCTGTTCTAACAACAAATTTTCCACCTACCAAATACTGCTTGAATTTTGCCAACTCATGCATGATGGCAAGCATCTCCTTATCGTAGATGGAATAGAGTTTCTCTACATCTCAGAGCTTTCAGATCTCATAGGCAATAGGATGTTTGTTCTGCATCAATACTGCTCCAATTCCCACACCTGAAGCATCACACTCCAACACAAAAGGTTGAGAGAAGTTAGGTAAAGCCAATATAGGACAAGTACTCATTACCTCCTTGAGTCTGTCAAATGTGTGTTGAGCCTCGTCCATCCATCTAAAAGCTCCCTTCTTGGTAAGATTTGTAAGAGGTTCTCCAAGCTGAGAAAACCCCTTAACAAACCTCTTGTAGTAACTGCACAACCCGAAGAATCCTCTCAATTCTGTGAATGTCTTTGGTGGTGGCCAATCCAGAATAGCTTGTATTTTCTCCAGATGAACCTAAACACCATTTGCACTGATCACTTGCCCCAAGTAGAGAATGTCCATCATCCCAAACTCACACTTGGAAGCCTTAGCATACAAGGACTATGCCTCCATGATGCCCAGAATCTCATCAAAATGCCTCAATTGTTCCTCCCAAGTCCTGTTGTATATGAGAATGTCATTGAAAAACACCAGAAGAAACTTTCGCAACTGTTTATTGAAAATATGGTTCATGCAGGATTGGAAGGTGGCGAGAGCATTAGTGAAACCGAATGGCATGACTAGAAACTTGTAGTGCCCATAATGACACCTAATTCCTGTTTTGTGTATATCCTGCTCCCTCACTCTTATCTGATGGTATTCAGATCGAAGATTAATCTTCGAGAAATACACTGCTCCATGGAACTCATCTAATAACTCATCGATCTTGGGGATATGATACTCATTTTTAATTGTTTTTTTATTTAGTGCACGGTAGTCAATGCACATTCGCATGGTCCCATCCTTCTTCCCCAGAGCAACTGAAGAAGCGAAGGGACTCGAGCTAGGCCGTATATGACCCATGTCCAGTAACTCCTTAATGGTTTTTTCTATCTCCTCTTGGAATCTGATACCTATAAGGAATGGTAATGATGGGCTTAGAGCCCTCCTCTATATCCATATGATGTTGATCACTACTATCTATCGGGGCCTTAGATGAAATCAAACACTGAGCTGCCCATGCAACATCCCCATGTCTAAATATGCTCGCCATCCTCTTCGCTGAAATGATCCCGGGAGCACCATTGGACATGCTCCTTAGAACTACCTTCTTACCATCTGCTCTAAACTTTAACTCCATGGCCTGGAAATTCTGTGAATATTTCCCCAATGAGTGAAGCCACTGAATGCGCAAAATGGCATTAGTATCCCCCAAGTCAACAACATAAAAATCATCAGTGACAGTGTAATTGCCTAGAGCAATATTCAGCTATGGGATCCATTGGGTACAAGACATATTGAAACCATCTACCACTACAATGTTGAAACCCTCAAAAAATCTTTTTGTCTGTATCCCTCTCTTAGCTACCAATGCTGAATCAATGAAGTTATGTGTAGCCCCACTATCAGTCAGGACTGTAACTTGCTGCCCCTGAAAAACAAGATGAACTTGGAAAGAGTTATATCTAGGAGTGCCCGATAGTGTAGCTATAGTCCCACCTTTCACCTCCTTGGGTGAATGCTCATCCTCCTCCACATGCTCGTCCTCTAAATCACTCTATTCACTGCCTTGAGCTCCTGCGTTATCTTCCTCCTCTCCATCTGAAACTATCTCAATGTAATGGACCTTACCCTTTTCCAGACACCTATGGCCCGGTTCCCATGGATATTTGCAGCTGAAACATAACTTTTTTTGCGCCACTCATTCCCAACCTCATCGTCCATACTGTTCTTTTTGGGCCAATCCTTTTGGAACGGTTTCTTATCTTTTTTATGCTGGAAGGGTTTAGACTGAAACGCGTTTTTAGGGGCTGAATTTTCCATGTTTTTATCCCTCTTGATGGCATCTTGCAGGGTGTTAGGATCAAATGCTTTGATCCAACCACGAAGTGGCTCTGAGAATCCTTCTATGAACAAAACAATTAACCTATGCTCTAACACATCTGTGACCATGACTTATAGCCTCTGGAACTCTGATATATAAGAATCAACTGAACCAACCTGTTTTAGCTGTGCCAACTCTTTGAAGTGGAGTTTCGGATCCTACATGTTGAATTTGTCTATTAATCTTTGAGTAAAGTCTATGTAGGAAGTAATGATATCATGTTCTAATGTCACTAGTCCGTGGTACCACCACTCATGTGCTTCTCCATCTAAATGAAGGGTGGCATACTTAATTGCTTCCAACTCTATCATAGGATTAAGCTGGAAATAGGTGTCTAATTTCTGCATCCACGCACGAACATTACACTTGAGCCATCATAATTGGGAATGGCAAGCCTACCCACCTTACGCTGCAAATCATTGTTATGCCCTTGAGCTCTTTCCCCTCTAGGTGTGTTTTGGTATTTTATATTACAAAAATCTGTCAGAGTCATAGATGCATGAAATTCATCTCCCAAAGATTGATATTCCCTTAAGTAATCTGCCCAACCTTCACCACCAACCTGTTGTCTTGCTTGTTCTCTTGGTGGTGCCTACAAAAATTCAGGCATTAGAGGCCTCAGAGTGGTTCTGCTTGCTGTCCTGGAATTGTTTACAAGAACATCAATGTGGCTACCTTCTCCTTGTTTACCGTTATGCCATTATTGTTGCCATTGTTCTCATGACTACCTTGATTATTTTTGTTGTTTGTGTTCATGGTATCCACGATCCGTGTTATGGTCTAAGCCAACTACTGTTGCTCCTTAGCTAAATCATTTAATATGGCCAAGATACTAGTGTCCTACTGATTTTGTCTATCCCCCATGTTTCCTTCTCCTTCTGAGGCTGAACTTAAGATACCTCTTTCTCTCCTACTCGTATAAGTAATGTACTCGCTATCTTCTGGTTTTATTGAAAAGTTTTAGACATCAAATCTATCACAGTTGCAAACTAAAAATAATTTTTTGCTAAAGAAATATTTGTTCCAAACCCACTAGCTGGCAAGATCTCTTGCTTTGATACCATTGGAATATCCCTGGCTAAAATTCTTGACAAAAAAATTTCAATTTTACCATTTCATGTTCACAGGGATTTCGTCAAACAATTTGCTTGCATGCTAGTCTGAGTGAGTTTGCACTTGTTTTTTGTGTATATTTTGTGATTATATGACATATCAATGTTTCCTCATAATTTCTAAGATATATCAATTCATTTTGCTTCAAAACTTTGCATAATATGAATAACAAAAAAATTTATACTCTTTCTTGAATGCTGGTACAAAGTATTGATACTCAAAAATTCATAAACAAATAAAAATAACAATTTTATTCAATGGCTGACCTTGAAACATATATGCTATCTTCTTAAATGCTGAGAATCCCTTTACAAGGGAAAATAGCTGCTTAGGCAATGGTACGACAGCCTTTGGAGTAGTACGACACCTTTTCCAAATGTTACAATTGGCTAGTTCTTAGATCCACAACAAATAAATAATGTCTTCAATTCACTTGCACACACAACACCCAAAATCCTTCACAATCTTCTGGAAAATAGCATTCTTTAAATGCAATAAATTATCATGCCTGCAAGACTTCACAATTTATTCAATCACTGAATCCAAATGTGAAACCTGAGTGGCTCCACCATTAACCAACTAGGGTAGATGGTTTCACTACCGATACTGATTGCCCGTAGGGTATCCGTCCTAGGGTTTCTGCTCCACAAGATCTCCAAATCTTAGGAAATGAGAAAATAACCAAGCATGAAGGAATGAACTCCAAAATGTTCTTTTATAAAAACCCAAGGAACTTTCTCGAATAACTTTTCAAATTCCTGCCTTTTAATATTTCATTAAGCTCAATAATAAAATGACCCTTTTAATATTTCTTATAATTTTCACTTTTGTCACTTTAATAAATTAAATTAAAATAAGTTATCCGTAAAATGTTACTTTATGGGACAACTTAAAATAATTAATTTAATTTATTCCCTTACTGCCAGACTTTGGCCTACAGGAATAAAATAGGCTAAGTGTCACCTTCATCTACTCCTCTAAAGGGGACATTACATCTGCTCCCATTGGTGGTTCTTCTGGGTCTCCTTCAGTTGGCTCTTTAGGTCCAGGGACGTCTTCTTTCCCTTCTGTTGCTTCTTCACGAGATACTTTTCTATTGTTATAGTGGGAAGGGGCTCCAACTTTTCTAAAGGGGGGGATAATGTAGTCTGTTGAATTGTGAAATATGAATAAGTATAGCTGGCATGTTTTGCTAAGTCGCCCGTCGACATTTTGTTAGTTATTAGAAAGTATCAATTATGTTAGTTGTGATGGTTGGGTTGACTGCTAGTTGCTTGATCTTGTCTTTTTTGAAGTATAGTAAATGTCAGGGAGAGGGTGCTTATACTAGGTCCTCCCTAAACTGATTGAATTGTCTGGAGACCTATCATTGAGGAATACAAAGCTGTTATTTTCAGGATACTTGTACATGGTACATTTTGTAATTACTATTCTATGGTTACTTCTTGTAGATAGTCTAGTATCTCAATAGGCTTTATCTATACTACATGCACTAGTTTTTATTTCTGACACTTCGAGTCCACTAGTGGACCCAGTATCAAGGAGAAGAAGCCTATGCTTGGGGAGGGTTAGAGAAAAGTATGCTAAGAGAGGGTAAAAGAATAATTTGCTAGCCAAAAACCAATGTGATCTCAATATGCTTTGTAACTATGCTATATTTGTTTGTGTTAAATAATCATAACATATTAACAATTTGATGAGACCACCTAAGGCAAGAGACTAAGTTCTATAATTAATTAATGAAAAGCTAGGCTAATTAATTATCTCACAATTTAGTTTCTTGAAAAGGAGAAAATGAGAGGGAGTGTGAGGGGGTGGTTAGGAAAGGTATCGAGGGTAAATATGTTTAAATCGGGGTAAAATAAGGGATGGAGTAGGGTTTACACATGCTTTGTAACAAAGATTTAAGTGTGATGTAACTTCCAACCATCATCTCGATTCAAATTGTTTGGATGCTTCTCAATTTCTATGCCTTTGGAATCTTTCTTTCAATAAAATGGCTTTCCATGGATAGCATTTTTGTGTTATTTATGCATATAAAGTGTTTTGTCTTGTCTTCATGCTCTACTAGGGATGACCTATTGCCCCTTCCACATTCTAAATCTTTGCAGTGCTCCTTAATTTTTGTCGAATGCGAATGTTTGGTCTCACCTATGTCGGATTTTCCATAGGAGTAAGGGATTGAGTATTCTCCTTTTCTTAGTTTTGGACTGATGGGGTCCTTAGTGTTTCAAAGTTCGTTTCTTAGGAAATTAATAGGTTTGAAGCAAGTTTTTATGCATTTTTCCTTAATATCTTTGTTATCTTTTCAGAAGTTACGGAAGAAAAAAATCCTTTGTTTCTTGCTCATTGTTTTGAATATCATTTCTCTCGTTGGGGCCTCTTTTCACTCTTGTAACAACTTTATTGATTTTCCATTTATCATATCCATTCCTTTTTAGTACCTTGGTAAGATGTCTTTCTTTGGATTCAATATGCACACTATCTGAGATTGTTTAGTGCTCTCATGAAGAGTGTACTGAGCATAGTTACCAAATCCGGCCACATCTCGGCCAAATCCAGAAAGATCCATATTTTTTTCATCTGTCGGATTTATCCGATCCGGTTTGGGCATTTTATAACATAAAAAATAAATAAAAGTAAAACAAAAAAAAAAACCTAAAAAACTGTCAACATCAACGAACCCTAAAAGGAGCGGTTGCAAACCCTAAAACATGTTATATAAACCACTTGATTTACGCAGAGGGTAAACAAAAAGTTACAGCATTTAGTTTGTGGAAGAGATTGGTTGATAGAAGCTTGGTTTAGTTTGTGCCTGTGGAAGAGACTGACTGCAAGCCCTCAATAGTCGGCGACCACCACGCGAATAACAACATTCACGACCATATCTGAAGATGTAGACATCAATGGCGACGGTAGGGGTAGTGGAAAATGGCTAAGACAGTGGAAAACGATGATGACAGAGTTGCAGACATCAACAACAAACCTAGTCATCATCCTGAGCTCAGTCGACAACCCATGGCAGACGACACACTACAAAGGTAGGTTGATTTTTTTCTCTAGTTTGGTTTTTTCTTATTCAAAAATACACATTTTCATTAAGTTTACATTTAGGTTTATGTTAATTGTTAAATATAGGTTTAGGTTATTATTTAGGTTTACGTTATTATTTAGGTTTAGTTTTAGATAAATATAAAATATATGAAATTCGAAGTTTGTGTTTACTATATATAAAATATTTAAAAATACTTATAGTACCTTTTAAGTTTGTATTTAATATTTATATTATAAAATATTTAAATATAAATAAAAAATCTAAATTAGGTTTACGTATTTGTAATAGGTTTATATAATATTAAATATAATTGCATTTATATTATAATTTATAATTTTTTTTAAATATTTTTCATTTTAATATTTTTTTAAAGTTTTAATTTTATTTTATATTACAAATAAATTATTTACATAATATATGATAAAATTAAAATTAATAATATCATGATATATTTTTATTATTTTGTATAGTTTTATAATTCTATTTTATATAGGTCATTGATTATTAATATTAATAAATTAATAATATTACGATATATTTTTATTATTTTTTTAAGTTTTATAATAAAAAATTATAGGTCATTTAAAATTAAAATTAATAATAATGATATGTTTTTATAGTTTTGTAATTTTATTTTATATACATCATTTAGTTAAATTAAAAAAATATATTTTTACAATTTTTTAAATGTGTATTAAAAAATGTTTATAAAACTTTTGCAAGGGACTATCATCATGGCAAGTCAACTGCTTGAGAAGAAATACATTATTCAGTGAGACACCAATCTCATAAATATCACATGGACTATAACAAATGTTCGATGCCATTATATTGGAGGCCCAAATGTGAAGATTGTCTAATAGCAACAGAGAACTCCTTATATGCACCATTTGTAAGTCAAATCCAAAGCAAATATGAAATAAACATAGTTGCACCAGCATTTGAATATTCAAAGAGGGCTAAAATTCAACGCAGTCTAACACAATTTGGCTTATTTTCTAGCTCAATGCATTCTTCAGCATCTACCCAAGCCAACGAAAGTGCATATCAAATGTCCCACTCCCAACCTTCTTTGAAAGCTATGTGGAAGCCGCAAGAAAAACATGAGATAGATAGATTGGTGCCCGATTTTTAATGCAAATGCCATCCCCTTCAATGTTGTTCGAAATCCACATACAAGAGCAATGGTAGATGGGATCACCAATTTTGGAAAAGGGTACACCATGCCATCTTTTGAAAGTCGAAGAACTGTTTTGTTGGAAGAGGAGGTGACATCCATATCTAGTGAGCTAGATAAAATAAAAAATCACTGGAAAAAATGAGGTTGCACTATCATAAGTGACGGGTGGTCTGACACAAAGTGAAGGCCCCTCCTCGATATATTGACTCAATGCCCTAAATGTTCTATGTTCATCAAACCAATTGATACAAGCAATGATGTGCAGACTACTAATTTCATTTTCAAATGCTTTGAATTTGCTAATCTGGACATTGAAGAAGAATATGTTGTCCAAGTTATTACAGATAATACAACAAATTGTAAAGCAGTAGGGGAACTTTTTAGGGACAGGTTTTCTCATTTGTTTTGGACTCCATGTTCAACTCATGTTTTGGATTTTTTGCTTGAAGATCTTGCAAAGTTGGAGTGGGTAAATAGTGTTGTCAGAGAAGGGAAACAAATTTTCATGTTTATACTTAATCACCACTTGACCTTGAGCTTGTATCGCTCATTTGCAAAGCGTGAACTTCTCTATCCCACTGAAACAGAATTTGCATATAATTTTATCACTTTGCAAAGGGAGGTAGAGGAGAGGACAACATTGAGAAGAGTTGTGATTAGTGAAGAATGGACATAATCCAAACTTTCTAAGAAAAATGTTGCAAATGACATTGAGAGAATTATCTTGGGTAGTTTATTTTGGGAGGGCGCCGAGAAGAATCTAATGGTGTTTGAACCACTTGTCCAATGGTTGAGATTGGCTGATGGCATGAAACCTTGTATTAATTTTGTGCATGAAGCATGGAGCAATCAAAAGAACAAATTAAAAAAATAGTTGGAGGCGAAGGTGATGAAGTTCAACATATTTGGGATATTGTGGACATTTGATGGAACATGTTACATCAACCTATGCATGCAACATGTTTTTATTTGAATATTAAGTTGATAGAGGTGGATCATGATGCAGATAAGGAGGTAAATAATAGTGTATTGGCAACAATAGACATGGTGGTTCAAGATGAAAATGAAAAGGCTAAAGTGAGAAGGCAGGTGAAAGAACCAAGAAGGAATGTTTTTCCACAAGGAAGCACAAGATGTTAGTATGGATCCTCATTTATGGTGGCAGATGTATGGTTCTTCTACTCCAAAGTTGCAAAAGCTTGCCGTGCGTGTCCACAACGAGTGTGCCAGTGCTTTTGCATGCGAAAGAAATTGGAGCATGTATGATTTGATCCATACTAACAAGAAAAACTGACTAGGAGCCAAAAAACTCGTAGATTTTGTGTTTGTCCACAACAATTTAAGATTACTTGGGCACAATCTTCATCTTGGAGAACCATCATTTGAAGAAGTTGAGGAAAATATTGATAGTGTTGATGAGCTTGATAGAGAATTCGTTGATGGTGCTAGTGCTAGTTTTGATTTTGAAATAGGGTTTGATGTTGCAAATGTTTGAAAAGTTTATATCAATTTTGAGCTTAGCCTCTAAACTATGGATATTTTGCTATCTTTTAATGTAATTCAAGTTTGAAACTCTTAATGCATTTCTCAGTTTTACAAGTGTTAAATTAATGTCCATTCTTTAGTTGAAATTTTTTGTGCACACACACATATATATTCCGAACCGGATTTTACCCTATTTTTTTCCTAACTTTTTAAAGAATTCCGTATTTCGCATTTTTTGGCCTCCCGAATGGATTTGGATTTCTGAAGTTGGTAACTATGGTGTTGAGAACTCCCAACCTTCTAGGATGGATGGTGGTGCTAGTTTGCTCTGATGTACACATCGGTCTGTCTTTATTCTATATACTTGATGTGACAGCGAGCCACCATTTATTTTGATAAGGACATCTAAGAAAGGAACTTTACTGTCCTCTTCTACCTCCATTGTGAATTGTATATGTTCTGATTATGCATTGAGGTGATCTAGGATAGTTATATGGTCAGAATCCTCCCCAGGCATAGGCATCTTCTACTTGATGATGGTTCCAGTAGTGGGCATAAAATGTCAGAACTAAAAACTATTACGTAGTCAGATCCATAAACTATTCTACAATGTTACTACACCACGAAAAGAATCTCAAATCCCTAACTTTATTTTATTTTCCTTTCACACGGATGTCTTGAAATAAAATTCAATAAATGAGAGAGTATCATGTAAATGATGTATGCCTTCAAATATTTTCAGGAGATTCAATATTTTCTTTAATTTTATATGTATGTTGTATTTTTTTCTTCCACTAGTGGAAATGTAGGATTCCAGCTATAATTGAAATCCAAGTTCTGCCAACACTTGAAAAGAGAAATTTCCTACTTAGCTCATCTTGATCCAGGGGTTTTCAAACACATTTTTTTTTGGGTAGCTTCATCTCTTGCAATCAAACAAATAAGGGAAAACAAAAGCATCAAAGTGGTTCAAAGAGTTGAACAAGTATTCTTCTGGCATGATCTCAATCTCATTAAGTAAAAAATGTGCGTGAAATGAAATAGCTTTGCTATCTTTGATTAAGAAACTTGTGTGATAGTCTTATCAAGCTTCTAAAAACAGACGTGCACAAAGAAGAGAAGTACTCAAGGAGGATGGGGGACAATGGAGAAATTGGATGTTTAAATTGCCTTGCAAACTGACATAATGCATTATACACGTACATTGTTTTGTATTGAATTTTGATTGCATGCACCTATCAAGTAAAATTAGATAATTGAAGATCTAAATAGCTCAATGAATGTTGGTGGCAGTTTGAACCATTATCTCAAAGATCCTAAAATGCAAGTAGATATGATCCCAGTCCCCTAATGTTTTGATAACCATTGTATTCAAGTTTGATTACATGCACCTATCCAATAGAATTAGATAATTGACGATCTAAATAGCTCAATGGATGTTGGTGGCAGATTGAACCATTATCTCAAAGATCCTAAAATGCAAGTAGATATGATCCCATTCCCCTAATGTTTTGATAACCATTGTATAGAAGTTTGATTGCATGCACCTATCAAATAAAATTAGATAATTGACAATCTAAATAGTTCTATGGATGTTGGCGGCAGATTGAACCATTATCTCAAAGATCCTAAAATGCAAATACATATGTTCCCCATTCCCTAATGTTTTGAAAACCATCTAGCGATTGAGTTGACACTAAAATGGCCAGCTGTTTGATTTGATATTTTCTTCACAAGAAATGGATATAAATGATGAAATACACATTCTTTAATGTCAATCTTCACGCCTGATGCCAATATGGGGGTTAGCATATTGGAGACACCTCAGCCATTGTACTCAAAAGTGGTTTGCGCTCACTAGACCCATTTTATCATTAGAGGAAAGGCCACATTAAGAATTTAAGTTAATGTGGTCTTTTTTCTTAGTATAAGCTTCGATTAATTAGTTTGAGTATCTTATTTTCTGATTAAGTATTTAGTATTGATTACTTTTTGTACAAAATGTTTTGGGTTGTAACACTTCCATTGAAGAACTTGCTATGGTACTTTGCAATTGGAATAGGGAAAGACACACAACGGATATCACGCGAGACACACAAAGATGGGGATGGTTTCAGGTATGTTCATTCTTTATTATCTGAATCTAATCACTTTGAAACTTTGTTCGTTTCTTGGAACTGGTTCGTGTAAAAGGTAGGAAAGTTGTTTTTCACATATAAATGGAGCGTTCAGATGTTGTATCAACTTCATAATTAAGCTATAAATTGTGGCCATTTTCAGCCATTTTTCTATTTCCTTCTAATTATTTGTTCAATAGATAAACCCTATTATTCATCATTCCCCTTAAACAACTAGTTTTATTCTTTGTATTCTCGCTTCCACTAAATAGCTTGTTTTTCCCTTAATAACAAATTGCTAAATTGATTAGGATGGAGAGACATTGCAGAAGTTTAATGCAAAGTTTGTAAAGCATCTTGCACATTGTTTGAAATCCTTTTGACTATTCAAAAACATTTCTATGTGGGGATGAAAAATTAAGATACCTTGAAAGCCCTCAAATAAACCCACACAAAACTTTGGTCTTCTTGAGAAGTGAACGTTGACTAGTCCAGCTGTCCATGCCCTCTCCATACTCACTCCAGCATACATCCTCCACCCTAAGAGGTAAGAACTCACTACAAACATCCAAATACTGATTGGATAAAAAACCAGTCCCCCTAGGGGAGGCCATGGCCTCCTTACCTGGGCAACCTCCTCCACAGCCAGGATCTAATTTCAGATCTGTAGGTATCCACCAATTACCCTACTAAACCCAATCATTCATGTAATGGACACTACTTGCGATATGAGAGGCGTTTAGTGCTAGTTCCAAATTCAGCTTTGCATGAAAAACTCTTATGGGAACTGCATGCTTCTCCATCAGCTGGTCATTCGGGGTTCTTAAAAACATAGAGGTTCAAATAAATTTATTTTACGATGATATGAAGTGAGATATCAAATAGTTTGTGGCAAAATGCGAGACTTGACAATGCCGTAAGGGAGAGGCAGTTTTAACTTTGGGATTTACAACCGTTACCTATCCCTAATAGGGTATGGACAAACATATCGATGGACATGATTGACGGTCTATTGAATTCAGGGGGTAAATCAATTGTTTTGGTGGTGGTGGATCGCCTCTCCAAGTATGCCCATTTTGGGACCTTGCCCACACCCTATACAACCTCCACAATTGCTCAAACATTTATTGAACCAATCTTCCGCCTCAATGGAATACCCATGTCCATTATTTGTGATTGCGGTTCCACTTTCACTAGAAACTTTTTGAAAGAACTTAGTTTAGCGGTACAATGCATTTCTTCAAATGAGCTCAGCCTAACACCCGCAAACAAATGGTCAAACAAAAATCATCAACAAATGCTTAGAGACTTACCTTTGTTGCTTCATGTCAGATCAACATAATCACTAGGTCAAGTGGTCACCATTGGCCGAGTGGTGGTACAATAGCACTTATCACACAGCCACCAAAATGACCCCCCTATGAAGTAGTTTATGGCCAACCACAACCATCTCTTCAATCTTACATTCTAAAAAGTTCCAAGGCCCCGACAATCCATTCCACACTCACCATGTGGGAGGGTATTCTTTGAACTCTTTAAGGAGTACTTAACCATGGCATAAATCCAAATGAAGCAACAAACTGATCAACACCATTCAGAATGTGCCTTCAACAAATGAGACAATTTTTCTCCAATTGCAACCTTACAAACAAACATCCTTGAAGTTGAAGGGCCACCAAAAGTTAGCACCTAAGTTTTATGGCCCTTATAAACTTCTACAATAGATTGGACTAGTGACATACAAGTTGGACCTACCCTCATCTTTCAAGATCCATCTTGTTTTTCATGTATCTTGTTTGAAGAAGGTCCTTGACCAGCTTGTGGATGTTTAGACAGTATTACCAAAACTTAGTACTGAGGGAGCCACTATCCTAAAACCTGATACTATTTTGGGCAGGCAAGCATGAAAACTACACAATTGGGCTATAACTAAAGTTTTGGTACAGTGGCGAGGTATGCAAACAAAAGATGCGTAATGGGGACGACTCCTACCAATATAGCAGCAATTTCCACATCTTCAGCTTTGAGGACAAAGATTTCAAGGAGGGCATGTTAAGACACATTTGTTCTAACTCTTTTATTTTGTATTAGGTGATATTAAATAAAAGCTTGGACACATATTCTTTGTAAGTCGTTCTGTAACCTAATTGTAATTATCCCACAAACATGGGAAATAGTAGTTGCCTTTAGTTGAATTAGTTTTAAGTAAACAACATACGAAAGAGGAAACGCTATCCATCGAATATATTTATATTGAGCATTGCTCTATGGAGGTTCCCCCCTCAAAGAAGCTTGCATACTTTGTAATCCAATTCCATGATCTCATTAAATATTGCTCTTTTTGTTTTATTGCATCACATATTGTATATTTTTGTTGTTTGGAAGAACTGTTGCAAGAAGGTTCCTATCCCACTTTTGTAACCACTTTCGAATCACCAAGATCTCAATAGGATCAGGTGTGAGCATATGGTGGACAAGCAATGCAGGAGGTGAGAGCAAGCAAAAATGCTTAGTGCCCCTACTTCTTTTACCAATTTATGATCACCAAGATCTTGATAGGGCGAGGTGAGAGCATACGATGGGCAGTGGCTATAAGCCACTTAAGTCCTGATATAGCTATGGAAAATGGCCATTGGAAAAAGCTCTAATACCAGATGATGGGAACCTTCCTACAACAATTCATCCAAACAACACATATATAATATGTGATCTCAATAAATTATTGTTCTTTTTATCTTATTGCATCACATGTTCTATATTTTTTTTGTTTGTATGAATTGTTGTAGGAAGGTTCCTATCATCTGGTATGAGAGCTCTTTCCAAGGTTGTTTTTCAGCAACATCATATATTTCTTTTTATTTTATAGCATTGCATTTTTGACTGGTTGATTTTCTCTCTTGCTTGCTCTTATCCAAGTGGTTTCATTTCCTTGCTTGTTCTTTCTAGGTGCTGCTTATTCCCTTCTTACATTTACCAACATTAGATCAATGCATGAAATCATGGAATGCCACTCACCTTGAGTGCTTCGTCATACTTTGTTTTCTATAAGTGTTGATGTACATCCCCACTTGCTTATCCTTCCAAATACCAACCTTGGTACCCCATGGTTGATTGTTCTTGTCTTCACTCTATGGCTGATATAGTGTTACCATGTTTGAATTTATCACTGATATGCATGATTCAACCATTGCCATTCCAGAATCAGTTTCCACCTTGGTACAAACATCGAACCATCATCATGATGTTTAAATATAAACGCTAAAACTATTGTGATGCTGAAATATGCATGATACAACTATTATGATGTTGAGATAGACATGCTACAACCATTGTGTTGTTGTCATGCTATAACCATTGTGATGCTATATATGCATGCTGCAAACATTGTGTTGCTGAAATATGCATGCTACAACTATTGTCATACTCAAATCAGCTTTGAATTTGCATGATGCAATTGATGTGATGCTTGCTCGTGTATCTTTTAGCCTTCCTCTTTTGTGCAACTTGGATTATGAGCCTCTTTCTTATCTTGTATTTCTCCTTGCTTGAGATTTGCCAACTATATATATATATATTTAAAACATTCTTTGTAGGAGTTTATCAGCTGAATGGAGATCTTCCATTCTTTTTTCTTCAAACAATGCAGCAATCATTTCCAAGAATAATTTTTTGCCTTTCTTATCTTGCAATGGTGATGAAGCTACATTTGAAGGATATTCTTCATTTTTTCTGCTTGGGGATCCTTGCTTCTTCTACCATGGCCTTTTGGAATGCAAATGCATTTGCTACTTCTTTCCCACTTGATCTTGGCTGTCATGTCTTCCTTTACTTGCCTTCCAATTCTTGGGGTGTTGATGATGTAGTTTCAAACACTTCACATTCAATGGCTTTGAATGGTCTACACCATGTGTCTCCCAAATGCACTTTATCTTGATCAAACAAGCCGTAAATTACACTGCTTGATGGCTGCTATTTATAAGCTTGCAGCCCATAACTAAATCTGACATGAACTTTGCACGCGTGTAACAAACACATGAATACCCAGATATCACATGCTTTTAATACTCAATAGACAACCTAATCTACCTGATTTTAGCAAATATAATAACCAATAAGTTTCTAGACTAAATGCTAACTAATCTTATACCCCCCCTTAATGACTAAACAATATACAATCTCAAGATTATTCCAAATTTTACAAAATTGTCTTTGCCAATGGGATTTAGTCATTAAATCAGCTATATGCCCTTGGTAGGACAATAATAAAGAAATATGTCTTTGGTATCAACCTATTGTCAAATGTAATGACAACGAACTTAATTATGCTTGGTTCTAGCATGATAGGCTGGGTTCTTCACCATTTTGAGAACACTCTGATTGTCTTAGAAAAGTGAAGTCAATGCTGTTTGGTCAAGGTGAAAATCAACCAATATCCTTCATAATCATATTGCCTCACAACCTATAGTGACGACTGCCTTATATTCTGCCTAAGTGGAAGATAAGGCAATTGTATGTTGTAGTTTTCTTATCCAATAAATTACTTATGAACCAAGAGTGAAAACATATCCTATTGTATAATTCCTAGTATCAACTGATCCAACACAATCGGAATGAGTATATCCGGATAGCACAAAGTCTATAGATCTCTGATATAGAATGTCAAAGTTGAGAGTTCCTTTGACATATCGAAGGACTTGTTTTGCAACTTTCCAATGTTCTTGTGGCATAGATAGAGATCGGGAAAGACAACTCATGGAAAGACATAAGTCTTGACGAGTAGTAGTAAGGTGAATAAAATATAATGCCCCTTTTCTAGAAAAATTAAAACAATCTGAATTTTACAGCAAACCCTTATATTGCAAATATTAAATTCTGATTTTTATATTAAAACCCTTGTAGATGAAATTATAGAATTCTAGAAATTTTTCATTTTTACAACAAATTCTAATTTTTGCAACAAACCCTTAAATTTGAAAATATAGAACTCTGATTTTTTCGATAAACAACTAAAAATAGAGATTTTATTGGAATAATGACAGAGTTCAATTACAACAAAATACATAAATTATTTATGACAGTTGAACATGAAAGTAGAGAATTTAACTCGGAAACAACTCTTAATGGTGACGTTAGCCCCCACAATGATGACATCAGCGCTAGACATATGATGCCAACCCTAGAAATGCTTCTATAAGTGTGACATCAGCGCTAATATTGATGCCATATCACAGATCTGGAACTTTAATGCTGTCTTGATTATTTGATTTAGTTGATTTATGATATAGACCAGATATGAAGTGCAAATGTAGTCCGTGGATGGAACCACCACACAAAACTCGAGGGTTTTCATCCCAAAGTCTTTTTCGCTGGAGGGTTTTCATCTTGTGGTGCTCCACAGGAGGGTTTTTGTCCTTTGAGGCTGAAAGCTAAAGCGAAATGTTCAAACTCACATATAAGTTGGAAAGGTTGATTGATAAAAGATACTTTCCAAAGGAACCCGATAACCTTTTTATAATTTTATTGTCACCTTTTATCGAGGCAACACCTATAAAGCAACATTCCATTTCTATTTTGTTGTTGACTTGCTTTATTTAAAATATATAATCTTTTTAATAAAATAACATAAGTTGTTTTTTAATTGCATAAAATTATTTTTGGCCAACTTAAATTATTAATTTATTTCTCGTGCATCACCCCATTAGCCTTCGGGAATTGGAGAATAAGCTAAGGGTCTTCTAACTTATTCAAAAAATAGGACATGATTGTCCACCCTTCTCAAAATTGCTTGCCCTCAAGCAATTGTAAGCTCAACTGCTCGAGCTCTCCCCAAATGGTTATTTCTGCAATACTTCGATCCCAATTCATCCTTGGGAATTTGCAATCCCATGTTCCGAATAAGCTTTGATTCATCAGGTTGTTTGACTGAGAACTAGCATGAAATTGTTCCTCTTGCACTTCTAAAATATTCAGTTTTTGTTGCATGTTTTCATAATGGGTCATTCTGATATTGCACTCTCATTACCTACATTAGGTGCCTTTTGTTTACAATTTTGGGTTGTGTTGACGCTGTGGATTGCACCCTTGAGAGAAGACTGGGCTTCTCTCTTCCAGCGGCACAATGGAGACTCCTCTCTTGCCTGTGGGTTTGGCAAAACTGAGGGGAGAATCTCTAGATGAGGGCTAGCTCCCTTTGATGCATCCTTGAGTTATTCCAGTAACATTTGCTAATATATATATATATATATATATATATATATATATATATATATATATATATATATATAATGGGAGGGGGGTTGAAAAGAGAGAAGGATTACTGAAGCAGAACCTAAGCTAAGACGGTGATGCACCAAAAGTTTGATCTACTCATTTGCTCACACTTCAAACCATAAGATTACATACATACACTTTACCTGATAAAAGGACCAGACTGCAGAGAACTTAACAGAAAGGCTTAATGAAGACACACAGAAGATGAACTTACCACAGGTGTTGTAAGAAGACACACTGTCTGATAACTTTCTCCTATCTCTGCGCTTTAGATACAACTCTTTTGCTACCTGCAGGAATGACGCTTTGTCTATACCAGGTGTGCTAGTATCAAGCCTGTGAAAGCATCATGAAACAATGACTGGACACAAGGTTAATACTCAAGCACACTCAGAGATATATCCAACCAAATATAAGTAAAACACTTGTATTGATTCAAGGTGAAAATTTGGCAGGGCTGTGCCATACAAAATGAGAGATATCCCTTTTTCAAATGAGAAGTTACAAATATATAGCCTTTTTGGAAAAGACTTGGCTCTTTTTGGAAAATAAAAGACCCATGCTGTGTTGAGAGCATTGGGAAGAGGAAGCCGCTTGAAAGAGAATGTTGTGTCGGCTCTACTTTTGACTTTAGGCGTTTAAATATATTAAACGTCATGTGTGAGAACATGGGCCGCGCCGTTTTTCTACAAACAAGACCCCTTCTTCAAGACATTCACGCAGTTGTCTGACCATTAATGCAAAATGAAGAAAAACAGGTCGCGTCGTTCACTATTTGTGCTCCTTAATGATCACTTGGCAGAGACTGTTTCAACCGCTGGAATAACTCCTTGTGCCGACACCTTTTTCCACTTGGACTGTTTTGTCTGTTTCTGCGCTTGGCTCTTTGGGCTCCTTTCTCGGCGAGTCGCTGAGTTCGTTCTTGATTCTTGTCTTTTTCCAGCTTTGTCTTTTCCTGATTTTGTCTTTTGTCATCTCTTGGCGCTTTCTAGGAATCTGAGCCCCCTAAGGCTATCTTCTATCAATCCTTTGCTGGTTCCTTAGGCTCTTTTCTCAGCAGACTCTTCCTTTTGGCCCTAAGGCCTTTTAATTCCTTCGGGTTCGCGCTCAAGCATTTAAAGATCAACAGTTATTTCATTGCCGTAAAGTTGACGTTCGCGCGCCCGTCGCCATTTGAAAGCCAACGGCTATTCCCTTGTCCTAAATTTGACGTCTGCAAGAACGTCACCAGACGTTTGAACCTAAATGGCTAGTTTGTTAGGCTGGATTTTGACGTCTTTGGGCCCGTCACACCTTGGTCAATTCCTTCGGCTTTCCTTTTTGTTGTCAACCTGGAGCTGTGCCCTGATTCGAAGACGTGCGCTAAACGGCCAGTCATCTATCTGGCTGAAACAATGGGATCTTCTCACGAGGGTGGGTGCCTCAATAGTGAGAAAAACCTCCAGAGAAGGCCGGTACCTGTATGATGTATCAATTTGGACTTCTTCTCTATGCTGTGGACTACCGTGGAAAAAGGAGAAAGGAAACTTAAAGGGGAAATCCTAAAGGGGGTGATACACCAGAATTTTGATCCACTCAATTTGGAACCTTGAATACTAAACGAACAAGGGAGAAGGAAAACCTTAGACTTCAATTAATCACTTATGCATAAGTATTTTATGCAGAGGTTCTATTTAATAACTAAAACCTGAGGGAAAATGATGGAGAGAGGTCTGATAAAAGACACTTTGCGGCCACCTAACATCCACTTAAAGTTTCAGCAAAAGACAATAAAGAACACTTTAATATGACCTGCACAAGGATAATATAGCAACTAGGTATGAAACAGAATTTGGGAAGAGAGAAAACTCTACCACTTATGCAAATTGCTGAAGAAATATACACTATGCCAATGTTTGAAATTTGAAAGTACAGTCCTTATTGATCTAAGAGGTTACACAACTCACCAATGGCATAGTCTGGTCTAACCAAGAGAGATTGGATGATTTTTTAAACAACGCTGAAAGCCTTTATATAGAAAATTACAAGAGGCCAAAGATTGGCGTTGAAAATTTGAAGAGAAGGATTCACTTTGGTTAACTCAAGGTTTTGCTTGGCCTTTCAATAAAATATATTTTCCTTTTTGTCCTTGCATGAAGCTTCTTCGCTTGATGAAACGAACTTATCTTTGTTATGAACTGCCCACCTCTTTTTGCATGGAAATCTATGCAAATGTCAAATTTAGAACTCCATGTGAGTTGCTTGATGCCGAGTTGTAGCGTTTGAAAACTGAGTTAACCGTTATTTACGCTGAGTTGGACGAAGAGATCATTTTCCTTTGCATGGAAAGCTTCTAGTGGATGCGGCGTTTTAATCAATTAGTCAACTCTAAATCTAGAACAATCAACTCGTTGTTTGAATTCGGAACTCCTGCTGAAGCTGGATTAGACCTTCGGATGCATGAGCTGAATGGAGACGAACAGGACTTTAATAATCAGTCAACTGAAGCTTTGACCGATTATTCGAAAATAGCTCCGATGTTCAAAAATAGCTCCTGTTTGCATGTATTATGTTCTATTCTGATCTTCTTGTTCGCGTCTATTTCTGGCAGGATTCCATATTCAACTCTTTTGTCGGATTATCTATTTTCTATTCTCTTTTGCACAGTCAGCCTCCATTTATTTCAGATTTCTTGTCTCTTTGGTTCCAACAGTTACTTCCTGCGGTCAAAAATTGACGGCTTGCGAGACGTCATCGGAAGCTTTATTTCTTCGGACTTCCGTCTTGCCACTTTTCCACGGCTTTCTTTCCTTCAGCTTTATTAGCTTCGCATCTTTCCCGCGGACAAAATGTCCGCAAGAATTATCTCGGTCTCTGACCTTCGGAATTCCTTCGGGTTTATTTTCTCGGGCTATTTCTTTGAATTCCTTTGGACAAAGAGTCCAAAGGAATTAATCCTTCTTTTGATTCTGTCTTTGCCTTAGTCTTGTTTTTCTTCGGACTTATGTCTTCTCTGAATTTCTTCAGACTTTTTGTCCGAAGGAATTCCTTCGGACAAAAGTCCAAAAGAATTCATTTTCTTGTTTTGCTTTGGCCTTTTTGCAACTTTTTGAATTTCCTCAGGATTTCTTCCGTAGGGTTTATTTTACGGGCCCTTGTCCGAATTTCTTCAGACAATTCCTTTGGACAAAAAGTCCGAAGGTTCTCTTTGTCTTCGTTTCCTGTCTTTTGCCGTCAGCTTTATTTCAATGTGCCCTTCGGCAAGATAAGTACCCTTCGGCACCGACCAAGTGCCCTCCGTAACCGACCAAGTGTCCTCCGCCCGTGCCCTTCGGAAAAATTGGAGGGTACCCGGGCTTTTTGCAAAGGTCCTTGAATTAGGTCTTGTGCCTTCCCGAAGGGTAGGTGCCCTTCGGGAAAAATTGGAAGTGACCCTTCCGAAGGGTACCCTACCCTTCGGAATTCTTGAAAATGCCCTTTTTCCGAATTAATCTTTGGCTTGCCTTTTGTGCGGACTTTCTTTGTCTCTGTGGTCTTCCGAATTTCTTCAGACTTTTTGTCCGAAGGAATTCCTTCGGACAAAAAGTCCGAAGGATATCTTTGCCTCTGTCTTTCTTCCCCCTAAGTGCTTTTCTGCTCTCCGCAAGGGCTGCTTGGCTTCTGAAATTGCCTTTCAGAAAAGTTGCAAAGGCCCTTTTGTCATTCAAGTGTCGGGAGAGTCCGTAGAAATCTTGCAGAGTTCGTAGAAATGACCTGCAGAGTCCGTAGAAATGACCTATTTTGGTCAAAGAAAACCATGTATTCTTCCTTGGCTAGAGACGAGAACTTTCCAAGTGGCAAGATAAAATCTAACTTGTGGAAGGTTTGTCAACACTTCCTTTGGCCTTTCTTTCTCTGGCCCGGGCCTGTCTTTTAAATCTTCCCGAAGGGAAACTGTCCCTTTCACAGTCGCCAAGAGTCCCCCGCAAGGGCACCTGCCCTTCGGGGTACTTTGGGTGGCCTTGGTCTTCAAATCCTTCGGACATTTTGTCTGAAGGAAATGTCCCCTTCAATGTTTTGGCCCTTTCTTTCGGGCGAATTCTTTCGGGCAAAAAGTCCGAAGGAATTCCTTTGGACTTTTTGTCCGAAAGAATTTGCCTAGTTCGTTTTGCCGCAGGATTTTCTCCTGAAAGAATTCCTTGTTTGTTTCTTTCAGTCGGCTCTTTTCTTCAGTCAAATTCCTTTGGATAAAAGTCCGAAGGAATTCTTTCGGACTTTTTGTCCGAAAGATTTGCCTTGTGAATTCTTCCGTGGAATTTTTCTTCCGAAAGGACAGTCTTTCCCTTGTGAATTTCTTCGGAGAAAATGTCCGAAGGAATTCCTTCGGGCATTTTGCCCGAAGAAATTCAATCTTTGTTCTTTTCCTTACGAAATTCCTTCGGACAGAAAGTCCGAAGGAATTCTTTGCCTTGGTCTTTCTTATGGAAGGAAACTTACCCTTTTCTGCCTCATTGACTTTGATCCCTCCGCAAGGGCAACTTTGGGTCCGGAATTACCCTCCGCAGCCTGCTAGAATGGTTCAGTTTGTGCCTGACTGCCCTTCGTAAGGGCTGTTTAACCTTCGAGCTTTGCAAGAGCCTCGTATTTGTTTAAGGCATTTGCTTAGAGCAAAAAGCTCCATACTGAACCGAAGCCTATAGGTACTTAGATCTTTCAATGTTCTATAAGAACAGGGCTTATTGCAAAGAAAAGGGGATTTTGCAGAAGGTGGGTACATGACTAGACTGAGGGTTTAGAGTGGTAGGGAAGGAAAGAGATTGATTTTGGCCTGTAGGGCCAAAATGGTCAACAAGTTGCCCTAGAGAATATGAAATTGGACTGTAAATCAGCACTCGTGGAGTTAGAATGACTGCCAAATTCATCTAATTGTACTTGGAATTTACCTTTATTATTGGGTCCTAGCAGTTCTGTAGAGCTTGAGGTCTTTATTTTTTTGTTATGGGCACAAATCCTTGTTGCAAACTCACAACCATATCAATTATCCCTTCTTCTAGGCTTGAATTCCATTTTCCTTGAGAATTTGACAATACTTATATGATTTTCTCATAAGCAATCACACTCATAGGAACTCCTTTCTTTTGCATTTCTTGGAAAATCTCCAAAGAATTCATGGGCTGCACAGCCTTAGCATAAAGTTCCACGAGATATATAAAAGGATGAGAAGTTAGTTTATCTCTAATGTCAAAAAGCTTTTTCCAGTCTTCACATTCATTGGCATCTTTCTCATAGGCATTGCCACACTGTTTCTGATCATGTTTCAACTCAGCCTTTTGGCATTTTGAAGCTTTGAAATGTCTCAATACACTAACCCAAGAACAATGTTGCAGAATGTAACCATTCGCTGAATTCATGGGCTACCCAGCGTTAGCATAAACTTCCATGTGATATACAAAATGATGATAAGTTAGTTTATCTCTAGTGTCAAAAAGCCTTTCCCAATTTTCACATTCATTGGCATGTTTCTCATAGGCATTGCCACACTGTTTCTGATCATGTTTCAACTCAGCTTTTGGGGATACTGAAGCTTTGAAATGTCTCAATACACCATCCCAAGAACAATGTTGTAGAATGTAACCATTTGCTGAATCTGTGAACTCAACACCTCCCTCTACTAAAATACTCTATTCAAGTGCATGCTTATCAATGGAATCATTCTGAAAGTCAATTTGATATGCTTATTAAATTGGAACATTCCTTTTATTATCTCTGTCATCCATGGATTTTAGCTTCTCACCTAAACCCATGATGTAGGAATCATTGCATACTTTGTGTCCACTCCAAGTGCGGAATTCTGAATTTTGAATGCTGAATTATGAATCATGATGCACAAAATGGTGAATTATGAATCATTTGTAGTATCCCAACCTTTGTGAATTCTCCTTTACACAATCAAGGGTGGCCATCCTGTATGTAGCTTGGCTTGTAATCAAAGTGTTTACCTTTGCTGCATTAAAAATTGTTAAGATATCCTCGACACCTTCATCCAAACAATGGGCTGCCCACGTTCTATGAAAAGCTCTTTCCAAGATAAGGTTAAGTTGCTGAGTCCTCTTGGTACATGGGATGGTGAAGCTATCAACTATAGTCACATTAAAGCCTTTATCCTTTTTGTACCTCACAAAGTCACCCGGATCGTATATGCAAAAACTGTTTTGAGCTTGAATCAAAGAATCTATATGCCCTATTCATTTCCAATATAAATTCAAATCTGCATATGGATTCTTCTTCCAAGTGTGTATAGTGCTATAATGAAAGATCTCACAAGGAGCTATGATGTTCCCATCAATGTAATTATCATCTTCTGGAGATTCTCATTTGTGTTTCTTGGAAAGGTGAACATGCTTGGAACTTGATTCCAAATTTGTGATGTGTTGATCGTCTATGTCTTCCTGTGATCCTGAGAGCAAATGTCTAAACACCACAATACACTTATTCTGATAAATCTGAATATCAACATGATGTTGACCTTGCTTATGTCTACAAATATCTCTAGGATCCCATACTAGGATGCGTAGGCAGCTTTGTGACGTATCTTCTTGACCTTTGAATACAACTGTTAGAACATCATGATGCAAACACAACCAATTACACAAATACAACTCATTATATGTGGAGAATATCATCCCAGTGTCGAATGGTAGATTAGCAACTGAATCAAAACCAATATAACAAGAGAAAACTGATGCTTCCCTATCTAGCATACCATGGACCTTGTATAGAAGAAAACCATTTGCCAACTTATCACTAATCTCCATTTCAAATATCATGACACATTCATTTGCAAATATGACTATTGTTTGGGCAATTCCACTCTCTATCCAAACATCAAATCTGAATCCAACCAAGATGGTATTGGTATGAATCTGCTTACCTTGTAATTGAGCTGCTCCATTGTCACTTACCTTGAGAGAACTATTGGATGTTAGGTGACATGCCTTTGAACCTCACATTTGACGTGTGTGTCTTAGGGTCTCTTCATTATAATTATTCTGAGCATATCTTGTAATCCATGATACTTTCTCTTTATAAGTAGATAACTTGAATGCTTCATTTGATTCCTCCAAAAGGCATACGCATGTATTTGTGGACCAATTAGAAATTTGATTTCCAGTTAGTCTTACTAACACAATTTTATCTGGTCCTTTGGGATAAGGATGAAATAGAGGATCAATCAACAACTTGCAAACGAACAATTGATTGTTCGGACTTACCTTTTTGTGGTTCCCATGCATGAACCATACCTTGTTAATACTGAATGTTTTGCTGTTGCAAATGCTGATTTGTGGCTTGTAATTGGGATATCTGACCTTTGTGCTTCAACCACTGAATCCTATTGTCATTCATAATATTTTCCTTATGCTCATTTGAGGTCAATTCTGATTTTTTTTCTTATCCATTTGTATGCGATAATGAAATTATCAACAACAATGATATTGAAATCAGAAATTTTATCATTTATAGATCTCAAAATATCACCTGGATTCCATACCATTATGCAAAATGCATTTTGAGCCAAATTTTATCTTCATTCTTTTACCCTTCTTAGAACGATGGAAAAATTGTAATAGATTTGTGCTATCATTCCCATATCTTGAACTGAAATTATAAGAGTGCTCACCTCTTTGGCTGAATTAGGAGCTTTTAAGAGATTATTTTGAAATTTTGAAATTCATTCTTTATATGGTAGTGGTTCACTCTTCGGAAGATTGTTGGGTAGCTCATGGATTGGCACATCTATTTCCATCTTTTGATATTTGTATTCAGCAAGCGATGCCTTTTCCTCCTTCACTTCATTGATATACATGTAATCATTAGGAGTCAATAAAACATCTACTATCAAAGGATCTTTACCCTTATCTTGCATGTTGGATCCTTCCTGTTCTTGCTCAATGATGTCTTGTGGCTTTGAATTTCACTGTTCTTCTTGCTCCTTGATTTTTTCTTGTTGTCAACTTGGAGTTGCACCCTGAAACGAAGACATGCTAAAATGGCTAATCCTCCCTCCAGTTGAAACAATAGGATCTTCTCACGAGGGTGGGTGCCTCAATGGTGAGAAGAACTTACAGAGAAGGCTGGTTTCTGAAAGATGTATGAATGCGGATCTCTACTCTGTGTTGCGAATCTACCATGAAAAAAGGAGAAAGAAACTTGAAAGGGAAATCCTACCTAATGACGGTGATACACCAAAATGTTGATCTACTTTACTTGAAACCTTGAACACTGAATCAAACAAGGGAAAATGAAGACCTTTGATCTCAATTGATCACTACGCATAAGTATTTCATGAGAAGGTTCAATCCAATGACAAAAAACGTGAGGGAAAACGATGGAGAGAGGTTTGATATAAGACATTTTGCAGCCACCTAACATCCACTTAAAACTTCAGCAAAAGACATATAAAACACTGAACATGACCTGCATAACATGATGAGCTAGCAACTAGGTACGAATCAAAATTTAGGAAGGAAAAAAAATATACCACGTATGCAAATTGCTGAATGAATGTACACTATGCCAACACATGAAATCTAAAAGTACAGTCCTATTGATTGAAGAGGTTACACAACTCGCTAATGACAGAGTCTGGTCTTACCTAGAGAGGGATCGATTTTACAAGGCTGAAAAGCCATTAATATAGAAATTTACAACAAGCCAAGAGATTGGCGTTGAAAAAAAAGAGAAATTAACTCTTCATTAGCCCAAGTCCAAATTGCGTTGCATGAGTGTTCCAAATTTGTCTTTCCTTGGCTTATACCTGGTTGTCTTGCATGAAGAATCTTTGGCGTTGAAAAAGAAGAAAAAGAAGAAGACAAGCTTTGGATGCATGACACCTATGAATAGATGTCTTGACTTAAAAATTAGTGAACTTCAAAACAAGAGTAGTCAAATTCAATTGAACTGCTGGAACATTTGAAAGTTTTCCCTTTGCATGAAATCAATGCAAATGCCAAATTAAGAATTGCATTTAAACCGCTGGCACGTTTCGAGCTTTGAGACAAACGAGAGTGCGTGCATGGAATTTCTGGCTGTTTGAAACGTTCAACGCTTTGTCTGATCATCATGCAAGACAACTCTATTTTCAGAACTGAAGCGTGCTTGCTTTCTTAAACGCGTTCACTTCGTTGGAGTCACTCACATTAGTCTGTGCATGATCTTTGTTTATCCTGCCTTTGTCTTTATTCTGTGTTGGTTTTATTTACTGTTCATGCTTATGTCCATGTTCAATTCTAATCTTTGCTCATGCCTCTACTTCTGCGTTTGTCTTTCTTCTTGTTCAGTTTTGGCTCAGTCCTGTTTGTGCTTACGTCTCTGTTCATGCTATTGATCATGCTCACTTCACTTCCTGTTTTCTCTGGCTTTTCCCGTGTCCTGCTTTAATTCGGGATTCGGGCTTTATTTTAGTTTTTTTTCCTTCGGACAAAATGTCCGAAGGACTCTCTATCACTCTCTGTTTCTTCTCTTTCCCGGGCTTGGCATTTCCTTCTCTTTTTTGGCCTTTGCTTACGCCCTTGTCTTTTCTATTGGGTTTTTTGAAACTGTCCTTATCCTTCGGACAAAAAGTCTAAAGGAATTCGTTTCCTTGCCAATTTTCTCGAATTTATTCTTTTAGACTCCTTATGTCTTGCCTTTTGATTTTCTTCAGACTTTTGTTGACTTCAAATTCCCTTGGATGTCCTGTTTGACAATTATTCTGAAGGATCTCCTTTGCCTTTGTTCTTTTTATTTTCTTCGGGTTTTTATGCTCCCGAATTTCTTCGGACTTTTTGTCCCCCTTTCAAAAGTTCCGAAGGGCATTATTGGGAAGCAGAAGCCCTTGCGGAGGGCACCTCCATAAAGCAAAGGACAAAAGCAAATTTTCTGAAGGGCACTTGCCCTTTGGAGAAAAGATAGCCAAAGGAGACGAATTCCTTTGGACTTTTTGTCTGAAGGAACTTTGGGGAAAAGATAGCGAAAGGAGACGAATTCCTTCGGACTTTTTGTCCAAAGGAATTCCTTCGGACAAAAGGTCCGAAGGAATTCGTCTCCTTTCGCTATCTTTTCCCTAAAGGGCAAGTGCCCTTCGGGAAATTTGCTTTTGTCCTTTGCTTTATGGAGGTGCCCTCCACAAGGGCTTCTGCTTCCCAATAATGCCCTTTAGAACTTTTGAAAGGGTCCTGCCATTGACCAAGTGCCCTTCGCAAGGGTAGGTGTCCTCCGGAAAAAATGAATTTTGTCTTTCGAAATTTTTGCCAAGGTCTTCTTTGTGCTTGAAGTGTCCCCCGCAGGGGCACATACCAAATTGTAAATGTCCCTACATGATGCCCAGATGTCCTCCACAAGCGCTGTCTTCCAGGAGTGCCCTTCGGAAGAATTGAAAAGGTCCACTTCACCGACCAAGTGCCCTCCGCAAGGGCATGTTTGCCTTCAAAAGTGTCCTTCGGAAGAATTGTAGAGCACTCGAGCTTTTTGAAGGACACCCGGGCTTTTTGAAACTGACCTTTGGAACTTCTGTCTTGACTTGAAAACCATAAAGTGAACCAACCCAAAGGGTTTACATACCCTTTGGGACTTTTGAATTGGACCTTCCCGAAGGGCAAGTGCTCGTCGGGTCTTCTCAACTGTGCTTTTTCCCTTTTCTTTCGGACAAAAAGTCTGAAGAAAATAAGCTTTGAACGACTGCCACTTTGTCATTTTTTTGAACTTTTACACAGTCCTTTGAGAGCTCTTTCTCTTGGACAAAATGTCCGAAGAAATAGTCCACCTCTTATATCCTGAAAAATTCCTTGGGAAGACAAAATAAATAAACTTACAGCTTGTATTTCTTGGCTATATTTGCACATTTGGCTGTAATCAAGCAAACTCCTTGGAAACTTCTGAATGACTAAAATTCCCCTGGCTGTAGATGGCCACTTGGGTGGCTGTAAATGCTCATTTAAGGACCCCAAGACTGATTCACAAGACAAACTTGGCACCATCGCAAAGTTTCGAAGTATAGAGGTGACAATTTACCCTATGGAGGGCAAAATTGTCAACATTTTTGGCGACTCTGCTGGAAAGCATGCCTGCTATGCTAGAGAACTGAGACCATATAGATGTTATTCGAACTCCCAAATGGTGAACCTGATTTCTGATTGAAAATCTCGTCTTGACCTTGGCTGAAGTAACCTTTCTCCCACAAAAAGGAAGGGAAAAATACGAAAGCAGGAAAACTAACTAAGAGGCAAATGTGCAAACAAGCACTTATTGAACAAAATTGAAGCAAACTACTGTGTTTGAACAGCACTTGGAAGAAAGCAAAAACAACTATGTACATAGAGCTTTGCTCTTCAATAGCAATGTTTCAGATGTATCCCATTGACTGGGATTGGAAGCTCTTGGCCATCCATCTTGGCAAGTTGGAAGGCGTTGTGGGATTTGCAGCTGGAGATCGTGTATGGGCCACTCCAAAGGGAATTAAATTTCGTGTGCCTTCCTGGTTTGGCTCGATCCTCATCCCACTTGAGGACCAAATCTCCTTCATTGAAGCTTTGTGAGGAAGCTCCTTTGTCAAATATTCTTTTCACCTGTACCTGATGACTTTCCATGGTTAGCATTGATTGATTTCTCATCTCTTCCAACTTCATAAGCTGTGCATACCTGATTTTCATAGGTTCATTCTCCAACAACTCAAGTTGATGCATTAGTTCTAAAGCTGGAAACTCAAGAGAAATAGGTAACCTTGCTTCCTTACCATAGACTAGCTTGTATGGAGAGTTGGCTATTGACTTTTTGTAGGTGATCCTATCAGCCTATAGAGCTGACTTCAAATTGAGATGCCATGACCTCTGATTGTCTTTAATAGTCCTTCGTATGATCCTCAAGAGGTTCTTGTTTGTAGATTCAGCAAGGCCATTTCCTTTATGGATAATAGTTCGATGAAGTGCTGAGATAAACTCTGTGTTGGACAGCCCATTGGCTGATCCTAGATCCCACAAAAAGCCATTGCATTGTCAGAAATAATGGTTGAAGGAACTCCAAACCTAGTAAGCAAACCTTCATAGAAATCAAGAACGTTAATTTTGTTTGCTTCTTTCAATGCAATTGCTTCCGTCCAACATGTGAAGTAATCCGTAGCTGTTAGAATCCACTTATGCCGTGAACTCAAAAGAGGATTAATGAGACCAATCATCACTGGACAAAACGTTGATCCACTGCAATTCGTTGAAGGGGCAGGGCTGCAAGTTTAACTTTTCCTACAAACATAGCACATTGTTTGCACTTCCTAACCCATGTATGGCAATCGTCAAATATAGTAGGCCAATTACCCACCTCTCATGATTTTAAGTGTTGTAGTTCTTGCAGAAAAGTGTCCACCATGTCCATCATGGAATTTTTCAAGTAATCTTTGAGTTTGGTTTGGTTCCACACACCTTAGTAACATTCCATTAATATCCTTTTTGAACAAAACATCATCAATGAGCAAGAATGGAATTGATTGCAATCTAAAATACCTTCTTTTTGAAGCACTTAGGTGAGAAGGGTAAAAACCATCTTGCAGATAGCTTACCAAATCACGAAACTAGCAGGAAGGTGATGTGTAAACAACAATCTCTTCATCATTTGACACTAAAACAACTTCATTAGTTTCTTGCAAGTCCTGAGTTAGATGCTCACAAAGTCCTTTGCCTCTAACCAACATTGTAACCTTAATTTTCATGTCATATTCCATTACCTTGGTTATCCAACCAGTTCTCTTCTCATTTGTCTTTATTTAGAAGAATTTTTTTGATGCTTGGATGAACAACCATTAGATGTATTTTATTATTAGAGAACAAGTGCCTAAATTTCTTCAGAGATCTTATAACTAAAAGGACATGCTTTTCAACAAAAGAATATTTTTTTTCATACGCCTCCAAGCCTTCGCTGTAGAAAGCTATTGGTTGCTCCAAATCTTCATGATTCTGCTGCATAAGAATGCATGAAATGGTGTCCATATTAGCATAAGTATATAGAATGAAATATTTTGTAAAATTTGAATTTAAAAGCGTAGGAGCACTTGCTATGGCTTTCTTAACATCTTCAAACCCTTTTACTCCCTCCTTGGACCAGCTAAAGTTCTGATTTTTCTTTAGCATGACTGTAATTGGTTTAGCTACAGTAGCGAAATCTGAAATGTATCTCCTTATAAAATTGATTTTTCCAAAGAAATTTTGCATAGCCTTTTTGCTCTCAAACAAGGAGAGTGCAAGAATGGATTGAATCCTTTCAGAATCTATGTTTAAACCGTGCTTTGAAACAACATGTCTAAGAAGCTTACCTTCATGAACTGAAAATACACAGTTTTTGGGATTTAGAGATATCCCAAATTGCCTCAACCTTTCAAAAATTTGTTTGAGATGAACCATGTGATCTTCTGCATCTTTTGAAAACACTGTTATATCTTCCAAATAAACAAACACAAACCTGTTAAGAAGGCCTTGGAAGGCTATATCCATGGCTCTTTAAAAGGTTGCTTTAGCATTAAACAAATCGAATGGCATCTTTTTGTATGCAAATGTCCCCCATTTAGTCGTGAAGGCTGTCTTGAATTGGTCCTCTTCTTTGACCAAAATCTGATTGTAACCACTATATCTATCCAACAAGGAAAACCTCTCTGAACCTGGAACAAGCTATAAAATTTATTCCATTGATAGTAATGGATAGTGGTCTTTAAGCGAAGCACTGTTTAAATGATGGAAATCAACACACAAACGAATCTCACCATTCTTTTTCCGTACTGGAACGAGGTTCACCACCCAAGTTGAGTGTTTGATTGGAAATATAATAGCTAATTCTATGAGCTTGTGAAGCTCAGCTCTTATCAAAGGCTCAAGCTTTGGATTGATTGGCCTTTGTTTTTGTCTCACTGGTTTAGTTCCTCTTCTAACTCAATGGTGTGTTGAGCCAAACTTGGATCAAAACCTTTGAGATCACTATACTGCCATGCGAATATATCAGCAAAACTCGTGCATAAATCAATGAAAGCTTTCTTTTGTGGAGGAGTGCATACCTTGCCCAATTTCAAAATTTTACCAGCTGTAATCTCTACATTGGCATAGTGCTCTTCCTTTGTTGACAAGGATGGTTTCTCTTTCCTTTGCTCATCATCTTCACTAAAAATATTTTCAAGAGTGATCAACCCCTTGGGTAGCTTATTCGTTTTCAGTTGTACAATCTGATCACCATACTGTTGTAAGTGTTTCGACTGATTTCTTAAAGAAAACTCAGCGTCTTACAAAAATATCACAATTTGATTGTCATTTTCAAACACCTGCCAATTCTCTTAGTTATCCGGAACAGAAGGCCTTACAACTACCTTTATATGTGATTGAAAAATGTCACTTTTTACATCAGCTGGAATATCAAATTGTGCCCCAACAGTAGCCAACCTATTAGCATGTTTATTCCTATCTCTTGGTATTGCTTGAATATTAAACCCTAAATTTATTCAAGTAAATCCCAAACTCTATGTCTGTAAGATTTAAGCAACATATTCTTGCATATATTCAAACCTCTTACTTAGTGGACTACAAGTTCACTATCTCCAAACACTTGCAAACAAATTTACTTTCATCTTTCTAGCCCATTGCAAACTGTGAACTAGTGCTTCATATTCAACAATATTGTTTGAACAACGAAATTGAAATTTAATAGAGAAGAAATACTTTTGTTCTATAGGAGAAATTAACATCATTTCAGCTCCAGTTTCATGCTTATTTCTTGATCCATCGAAGTACAATTGCCACAAGTCTTCATTAGATTCGTCTTCTTTGACCATATTTAGAATTGGTGCATCGTTCCTATGAAAACAATACACACCAAGACCTTCCTCTTCAATCAACGTGTAGGGATCATGCTCATGCAAGGTAGAAGCCCACTCATCAAGAAACAAATCTGGAACTCTGTTCAAAGGCGAGTCCTTTTCTACATCACTAGTTTGTAATATTTCATCTGAGATGATACAATTTGCATTGACCACATTTGGTGTATAAGGCTCCATATGAAAACGTGTAATAGGCTCTGAATGAACTGTTACCTTTGTACCATAGCTGTTTCTGAACAACAAATAGGTCCAATCAGCTGATAAATATCCTCCAATCTTTGAAGTGAAGTCCCTTGAAAGGCATATAGCGAAATAAGGAGGCAAGTCCACCACTACAACATCCTGCTGAATAGTAACGTTAGGACAAGCATGTAATGTCAATTTCAAATCTTTGATAATGCCTACCATCTTTGCTGGTGAACCATCCAACTGCAATACCCCTTTAGTATTTGGCTCATAAACAAGGCCGAGCTTGTTTGCAATCTGTTTGGGCATTACTGTCCTGCTAGCTCCACTATCCACCATACAATTATGAACCAAACTATCACCCACTATCAAAGAAAGATAAAAAGGGAGAGTTTTCGTCATTCTTACCTCAGTTTTGTCCACATTTGACATCTTATCTCCTTGCTGCACTTGTTGCTTAGTTGGCTGATCCGAATTTATCAAGACAACACCTTTCTCAAACGGTTTTGGAGACAATTCAAGAGCTGAAAGTTCTTGAATGATTTTATCCTTTTGCCCTGGAATTGAAAGAGAATCCCACATGCTAATGTTGATGTTAGACTTCTTCATTTGATCTATAATACTGAACTGAGATGCATTAATCTTTGATTGCGCTTTCTGTGGTACTTGTTGCTCATGAATTAAAGGTATTTGTTGCACTTTACTAACCTTTATATTCTGATTTTTTGGGGCTATGGGAGCAGAAAACTGCTATTTGTACTTTAAGCAACAATACTAGAAGCACTTGAAGTATTTGCTATCGCTTGGGCTTCCTTAACAGCTCTTCTTTTAGTTCTCTGATAGGTTAGAGCTGCAACTTGACCACTTGAATCATTAGTTTTAAAATCCTAAATAAAAGCAACATGATCATCGACCTGCCAATTTACATTAATAGCATTAAACTGCTCTTGAACTTGATGAGTCACTCTTTGTAATGTCAACCCTGTATCTTGATATTGACCTCCTTGAAAGGAGAACTCTTCTTATGTCATCTGTGGCATGGTGATGTTCTATGATACCAAGGTTTGGTTTTGAGCATCATTGAGATTTAAGGGTTGCCAACCTAAATACTGCACCAAATTATTTTGAGGTGGGGTTGGAACAATGGCTTTTAAAATGGAAGGAGCATTCGGATCAAGAGCAGCATATGGCTTAACTGGAGTTATGACTTCTTGCACTTGATAGGGTGGTCTATTTTCTCTGAAACCCTGATAAGGAGACTTTTGATCTTTGAAAGACTGATAGTTGTTTTGATTTTACTGTTGATAGGGCCTATTTGACTGAAATTGCTACTTTTTGAGCTGTACTATTTCATTTCCAAAAGATTGTAGCAAACTTTTCAACTCTCCTATATCACTAGCTTGACCAGTAGGCGCTGCAATAGGAACTTGAATTGTTGGAATAAGAGCTAAAGATGGAATTTGAGGAACTTCAGGGACTGGTATAGAACTTATTTCTGAAAATATGGGCATTGGAGGTCTTGGAGAAAGCTTACCTGCTTGTATCAAACTATTTTCTGCCTTTATTGCAACTTTATAAGCATCTGGCAAAGTAGTACCACCCATTGATTGTATCATCACACTAATGTCAGAATTAAGAGCTTTCAAAAAATATAGAAATGCATATTCAGGGGATGGCCTAATCAGAACCAGTATCCTGGTCCATGTCATCTGGTATCTGAGATTAAAATTGGACATGAACTTATGAGGAGCTCTCTGTATAGCAGTTAATTGTTCAACTAAAGATAAGCGATCAGATTTGTCTTCAAACTACTTCACTAAGGCTGCACCCAATTCATCCCAAATGGAAATGGATCTTAGTGGGAGGGTTCTATACCACTGTAATGTTTTTCCTTTGAAAGAAGCAGTAAGCAATTTAATAGCAACATTATCCTCAACAACATTATGAATTGAACAAAGATTAGCCACATCCTGGATATGCTCAATAGGGGTTGTTTGATTTTCTCTTGAGAAGAATGGAATACTTTTGAAGGCAGCTACAAGAATGTCGTCTAACTGTGCTAGATTCAGTAAACTTCCCCTATTGAATGGAACAAACACTTGATTTCTAATGACCATCTGGATGGTGGGGATTGCAGTGTTTGAAATGACAGGCTGAGGGGGAGGTAATTATTCCCTTTGAGGATATGGATTTGCCCTCTTAGACCTTGCTCTTTTATAAGTTACAAATTTAAAAGGAATACCTTTACTTGTTGATCTTGTGGTAACCTTTGGCATGAACGGATTGCTTGAATGATACTATGAACTCTGCAACTGGATGTAGATGAATATCCTCTATTGCTACGAAAACTCTATGCAAAGAACTTTTTCGTGGTCCCACCGGGCGTGCAAAAAACTGTTGTCAACTTGGAGTTGCACCCTGAAACTAAGATGTGCTAAAATGGATAATCCTCCCTCCAGTTGAAACAATGGGATCTTCTCATGAGGATGGGTTCCTCAATGGTGAGAAGAACCTCTAGACACGGCTGGTTCCTGTAAGATATATCAATGTGGATCTCTACTTTGTGCTGCGAATCTACGATGGAAAAGGGAGAAAAAAACTTGAAAGGGAAATCCTACCTAATGATGGGGATACACCAAAATGTTGATCCACTCTACTTGGAACCTTGAACACTGAATCAAACAAGGGAAAAGAAAGACCTTTGATTTCAATTGATCACTACGCATAAGTATTTCATGAGAAGGTTCGATCCAATGACAAAAAATGCGAGGAAAAACGATAGAGAAAGGTCTGATATAAGACACTTTGCAGCGACGTAACATCCACTTATAGCTTCAACAAAAGACAAAACACTGAACATGATGAGCTACCAACTAGGTACGAATCAAAATTTGGGAAGGGAGAGAAATCTACCACGTATGCAAATTGCTGAATGAATGTACACTATGCCAGCACTTGAAATTTGAAAGCACAATCCTTCTATTGATTGAAGAGGTTACACAACTGACCAATGGCAGAGTCTGGTCTTACTAAGAGAAATATTGATTTTACAAGACTGAAAAACCATTAATATAGAAATTTACAAAAAGCAAAGAGATTGGCATTGAAAAAAAGGAGGAGAAGTTAACTCTTCATTAGCCAAAGTCCAAATTGCGTTGCATGAGTGTTCCAAATTTGTCTTTCCTTGGCTTATACCTCGCTGTCTTGCATGAAGAATCCTTGACGTTGAAAAAGAAGAAGAAGACAAGCTTTGGATGCATGACACCTATGAATAGATGTCTTGACTTAAAAACTAGTGAACTTCAAAATAAGAGTAGTCAAATTCACCCGAACTGCTGGAACGTTTGAAAGTCTTCCCTTTGCATGAAATCAATGCAAATGCCAAATTAAGAATTGCGTTTGAACTGCCGGCACATTTCGAGCTTTGAGACAAACGAGAGTGCGTGCATGGAATTTCTGGTTGTTTGAACGTTCAACGCTTTGTCTATTCATCATGTAAGACAACTCTATTTTCAGAACTGAAGCATGCTTGCTTTCTTAAATACGTTCACTTCGTTGGAGTCACATTAGTCTGTGCATGATCTTTGTTTATCCTGCCTTTGTCTTTATTTTGAATTGGTTTTATTTACTGTTCATGCTTATGTCCACGTTTAGCTCTACTTTAATCTTTGCTCATGCCTCTACTTCTGCTTTTGTCTTTCTTCTTGTTTAGTTCTGGCTCAGTCCTGTTTGTGCTTACGTCTTTGTTCATGCTATTGATCATGCTCAATTCACTTCGTGTTTTCTCTGGGTTTTCCCGTGTTATGCTTTAATTCGAGATTCGGGCTTTATTTTAGTTTTTTGTCCTTCGGACAAAATGGCCGAAGGACTCTCTGTCTTTTCTCTTTCCCGGGCTTGGCATTTCCTTTTCTCTTTTTGGCCTTTGCTTACGCACTTGTCTTTTCTATCAGGTTTTTTGAAACTGTCCTTATTCCTTCGGACAAAAAATCCGAAGGAATTCGTTTCCTTGCCAATTTTTTCAAATTTATTCTTTTAGGCTCCTTATGTCTTGCCATTTGATTTTCTTCAGACTTTTGTTGACTTCAAATTCTCGTGGATTTCCTGTTTGACAATTATTCCAAAGGATCTCCTTTGCCTTTGTTCTTTTTATTTTTTTCGGGTTTTTATCCTCCCAAATTTCTTCGGACTTTTTGTCTGAAGGAATTTCCTTCGGACTTTTTGTCCAAAAGAATTCCTTCGAACTTTTTGTCCGAAGGAATTCCTTCGGACAAAAAGTTCGAAGGAATTCTTTTGGACAACCGAAGGAATTTGTTTCTTTTCGCTATCTTTTTCCCAAAGGGCAAGTGCCCTTCAAGAACTTTGATTTTGTCCTTTGCTTTATGGAGGTGCCCTTCGCAAAGGTAGGTGTCCTTCGGAAAAAATGAATTTTGTCTTTCAGAATTTTTGCCAAGGTCTTCGTGCTTGAAGTGTCCCTTGCAAGGGCTCATACCCTTTGGGGAAATTGTAAATGTCCCTACGCAACGCCCAAATGTCCTCTGCAAGGGCTATGTCTTCCAGGAGTGCCCTTTGAAAGAATTGAAAAGGTCCACTTCACCGACCAAGTGCCCTCCACAAGGGCATGTTTGCGTTCAAAAGTGTCATTCGGAAGAATTGTAGGGCACCCGGGCTTTTTGAAACTACCCTTCGGAACTTCTGTCTTGACTTGAAAACCATAAAGTGAACCAACCCGAAGGGTTACATACCGTTCCGGACTTTTGAATTGGACCTTCTTAAGGGCAGGTGCCCTTCAGGTCTTCTCAACTGTGCTTTTCCCCTTTTCTTTCGAACAAAAATTCCAAAGAAAATAAGCTTTGAACGACTGCCACTTTGTCATTTTTTTGGACTTTTACACAGTGCTTTGAGAGCTCTTTCTCTTGGACAAAATGTCCGAAGAAATAGTCCACCTCTTATATCCCGAAAAATTCCTTGGGAAGGCAAAATAAATAAACTTACAACTTGTATATCTTGGCTGTATTTGCACATTTGGCTGTAATCAAGTAAGCTCCTTGGAAACCTCTGAATAACTAAAATTCACCTGGCTGTAGATGGCCACTTGGGTGGCTGTAAATGTTCATTTAAGGACCCCAAGACTGATTCACAAGACAAACTTGGCACTGTAGCAAAGTTCCGAAGTGTAGGGGTGACAATTTGCCTTGTGGGGGGCAAAATTATCAACACTTAGCAATATTTTGAGGTTTTGATTTTCCATCTTTCTCCTTCAACCTTCTACCTCTATTTTCTTTGCATATCCCCAAGATTCTTCAGAGGTATTATAAAATTGGTAAATGTGAGACTTTATATCATATGCGCCAAAGGCAAAAGTTTGCATTCATCTCTATCACACTGTTCTTTTAACCACACCTCTTGAATAGGATCTTTCTTTCGTACTCTGCTACATGAAGCTAAAGCTTTGAAGCTAATAGAAAATTGCTCCAATAGTTGATCCTTAAAACTTGGGTTCTAAATTTGTGTTGTAGGAAACACCTCCCCCTTGTCTCCTGCTTGGGCACGCCTCCAGCACGGGGACGTCCCGGACAAGCCTGGAGACGTCCAGAATAATGCCAAAAACGTCCGACATTGTTCCGAACATCTCTGAGCATGCCTGGGACATTTGCGGTGGGGCTACAACGACGTGAAACAAAAAAAATAAAAAAACCTCAAAAAACAAAAAAAAAAAAACCCTAAATTGCTGCAAAGTCTTTATTAAAGTAGCCCCTTCACTCTTAAGACGTTTATGCTCTCCAAAATAAGAGCTTATTTCCCTTAAAATTTCCCACGTCTCATAGCTAAGGTTTATTTCGCTCTTTTCCAATCTTCAACGCAGCTCTTTGAAAAAATATCACCTAGCAATTGTAGTGATAGGAAACTGCTTCCTAATATTAGGCGCCACTAATAGATTTTCTTTCACTCTCAAAATGAATCGAACCAATCTCCAAATATCCAAGCCGTGCTTTGATGCATTGTGAACAACAAAGGGAAATGGTACTACAAGTAATATATTCTCAATATGCCTCTCAAAGAATCAATCCACACAAAATTAAGCTTTCCTTGAATGTAATGATAAATCCTTGCACAACCATTAAATATCCAATGAAGCACAAATGTGATCTCTGTATGAAATCACCACAACAACCAACTAGGGAGGATCTTTCATCAGCAAAACTAGTCTTATCCAAGAGGGTTTTCGTCCTCAACAAGGTTTGGAAGAACTCAGGTTCATTCCAACAACATAACAATATCAAATTCATCAACGACTACAACAATGAGCCCTCAACCACTTTTAATAACTTTTCTGGAGAGAAATATACAATTTTAAAAGATAATAATTCCCTTTATTTCCCCCCAATGACCTTTTTGAAATATCAATATTACTTCATGTGCAAAGGTCCCCTTTTCCAAGCGTCCATCATTTAAAACATTTAATTGCCTTTCCAACGAGCTATTACACTAATTTGCTTTTAAAATTATTTCATAAAATTAAGCAACCTTAGTGAAATAATTAAATAATTATTCATTAACTCACTCGAGTTGCGGAAACCACTGAAACAGTATCGGAATCAAAATATGACTATATTGGAATGATACCAATGATGAAGAATGATAATAGGAGCCAATCAGGTGACTTATTAAAAATAGACACTCTCTGAGAAGTTTGGAGAACACCTCAAAAGTTAGAAAATGCTTCTGAAAGTGTCACGATGATCCTTACTGCCAACTAGGATCATTGACATAAACCAAAGTCACTGCTTACCAGTGCTAAGCACTCCAAGAAGTTTGGAGTTCTCTCTAACTCACCAAGAAGCTTACAGGAAAACTAAAAAACTAGGCAAAAGCTCAAATTAATATTGCTAAAAATGGGGACATTACATGTCTATTGTTGAGAGCTTGCATGTTACGAATTTGACATTCTCTTTTGTCTAGGAATTTACAAAAAGCATGTCTCAAGATTTTGTATCCATACATCCAATGCATCAAAATTGGGTTTTCCTTCAAATTGTGAAATGGAAGGTTAACCTGCACCTTGGAAGGATTGTAAGGATCAAATAGAGGTGTACGTGAATTTAGCATCCTTGAAAAAGAGTTTACTTGCAGTTTCTTGGCAAAATGATCGTATAGAGGTCTTCTTTCTGTCTTTGTAATGTGGTTTCAGTCATCTTATGGAATAAAGTTGAGCGTGCCTAAATCTGCTAAAGCCAGTTCGGACCTTCTAGAGCATGAAGGAAGGGAGATAGGTGAATTGTGAGTAAGAATGTTGTGCATTTTGTACTTTGAATTTGTAAGCATTTAAAGCTCAGTGCTCTAATACGACTAATCTGGATCCTAGGATGTATCCAGGGAACAACAGACTGATTGCAAAATCAAGATGTTATATAGAGGAATCGTGTAAAATAAAATTGAGATAATCTAATCTATTGATTTAATACACAAATTAATTTTTGTATTTCATTAGTTTCAATTGAAAGAGTTATGTATAGAGATCTTTGTGAAGAGATGTGTGAGTACCGAATTAGTAGGAACTTTGAAAAACAAACTCAAGTTGCTACAAGCTGATCATAATATGATACACGAATTACAATCAATAAGACGATCTGGCTGGGAAGTTGCACTAGTTCCACTATCAAAAGTTATAGGAAACTGCCACTGTTTTTGTGCTTTTGGATGTGTAGCATCGTAATGTAGATCTTACATAGGTCGGACCTTGGCACAAAATGAAATATCCCTTTCTCACTATTTATAAACTTTGTTTCTTTTTGTGAATTCTTTTTCCAATATTGGGTATCAATAGCATAATAAGTAGCGACATACAAGATTAATATTCTAAACCCTACTAATAACACCAAAGACCTACTAATAACACCAAAGACCCCACGGATTTCTTTATTTCAATAAGTTGAAAGTACATTGCATCTAAAATATTTTATTGTAATGAACTGAATACTGATGGCAAGACAATTGAGTATTGAAATAACACATAGAAATACCTGATTATATGATATGCAGAGTACAACCCAAGTTTACCATGGACATACATTAGAAAACACTATAGATCTACACCAAACATCTGATCATAAATATAGCTAACAACAAGGTACACAAGTACTGTAGCAATGGTATGGATCACTGTAGTGGCGGTACGGATCATTGTAGCGGCAGTACAGATCACTGTAGCGGTGGTATGGATCACTGTAGCAACCATACAAATAATTGTAGCAACGTTGCAACAAGCTGAAAATAGAATAAATTTTCATATTTTGGCACAACTATGATCCCTAGATGGAATCACAATTGAAAATAGAGGGTTTCCATCCTCCAATCATGCACACGAAAGCGTTTTCGTCCTTGGGTGAAAAGATGAATACAAAGGCTCAAGCTCTAGAATAGGGTTTGATTTCAATGAGTAATGAATAATTATTCCTTATAATAATCTTTTTAATTCCAACCCTAGAAGTGTTTAAAACACTTTAATAAAATATTACTTTTTAGCCCGCTTTTTAATAATATTACACAAGTGTCTTTTTACCATGATACAAAAAATGAAGTGACTTAGGATCACTTAAGATATTATTATTAAATCATTTCCCTAACTTTATTCCTTAGCGTATGAAAAATAAGGAATAGGCTATGGGTTCTCTGAGTATATTAATTTGGAAAAGGGGACATGATAGTTTGCCCTTCTTGGAATTACTTGCCCTCAAATAATGGCAAATTAGGATGCTCAAGAATCTCTGCATCTTTTCATGTAGGTCTTCTGGTGGGAGATCCTTCCAATGCACTAATTATTCCGTTAAATCCCTGTTTCTTAGTTTCCTCACCCTAATATCCACGATGGCTTCTAGAACCAAGATCAATTTGGCTTCATCATCCAAAGAAGGTAACTTAGGTGAAGTCGTGATGTGTTGTCCTAGTGCCGTTTTGAGGCATGAAACATGAAATATGATATGAATCTTGCTGTGTTTTGGCAACTCAAGCTCATAAGCAACCTCCCCAATCTTTTGTTTGATCCTATAAAGCCCATAGAAGCGGGGCTTGAGCTTCTCAACTCCACTTTTCTTGAGTGAGGACTGTCTATAGGGCTGAAATCTCAAGAAGACCATGTCTCCAGCCTCAAAAGTTCTCTCAATACAGTGTTGGTTTGCATATGCTTTTGCTGATTTTGCTCCCGTTTGAGGTTTTCTTTGAGTGACTCCAATATTTTTGTCTCTATGTGACCAAGTCTCTTGCCCCTAACACTCTATTGTCTATGGTGACCAAGTCCACAAAAGAAAGAGCATCATAATCATACAATTCTTTGAAAGGAGTCATATCAATTGACATATGGTGTGAAGTGTTGTAGCAATGCTCCTTCATATAGAGCCATTTGATCCAAGTTATTTGCTGCCCTACTATATAGTTCTTCAAATATCCCTCAATCCACTTATTCACAATCTTTATTTGCCCATCTATTTGAGGGTGGTAATTGGTACTAGGAGTCAACTCAGTTCTTGTCAGACAAAAGAGCTCCTGCCAAAATAAACTAAGCACCTTGCCGTCCCTGTCACTTACTATGTTCTTAGACAACCCATGAACCCTGAATATCCCTTTGAAAAATAAATCAGCCACTTGTGGTGCCTTAAACTCGGATGCAACAACATTGAAGTGAGCATATTTAGTAAGCCTGTCAACTACAATATGCATACAACTCTTACCCTGAACTTTTTGGAAGACCAATGATTAAATCCATAGAGATGCTCCCCCATTTTTTATTTGGAATCGGTAAGGGCTACAACAAACATGTTGGAAATATCTGTTTTGTTTTGTTCTGTTGGAAGACAATACACTCACTGATGTATTGGAGGATCTCTCCCTTGAGGCCTTTTCATAAAAATCTCTCCCTGATTTGCTTATACGTCTTGAAATACCCTGGGTGACCAGTGAATGGTGTATCATGTATTGTTCTCAAGACTTTATTCTTCAATTTTGATTATGGGATGATAAATTTTATCATTGTAAAGGGTGAGGTCATCTATCACCTTATACCTATTATCCTGTATTTTGTCCTCAAGGATATCAATAGTAAAAACATTCTTTGCATACTTTGCTATGATAGTAACATTTCAAACAACAGAGATTTCAGATATAGAGCATAGAGTAGGTTTTCTGGATAAGGCATTAACCACAACATTATTTTTAGCCTCAACATACTCTATATCAAAATCATAACCCTGAAGCTCACTCACCCATTTCTCTTGCCTATCACTCAGATCTCTTTGGCCGAGGAAGAATTTCAGGTTATTGTAGTCAGTCTTAACCATGAATCTACCATGCACCATGTACTTGAATTTTTCCAAAGCATGCATTATGGCCAATATCTCCTTGTCATAGATTGAGAATCCTTTTTCCTGTCTCTTTGAGTTTCTGGCTCTCAAAAGCTATGGAATGCCCTTGTTGCATTAAAACTGCCCCAATTCCTTCTCCTGATGCATCACATTCTAATACAAATGGAAGTGAAAAATCCAGAACAGCTAAGACAAGACATTCTGACCAGCTAAAAGCTCCCTTCTTCGTTAGTTCTGTTAATGGAATTGCCAACTGTGAAAAGCCCTTAACAAACCCCCTGTAATAATTGTAGAGGCCAAGGAAACCTCTCAACTGTCAATGTGGTAGGAGGCCAATCCAAAATAGCATGGATCTTGTTGATCCACCTGAACTCCTTGAACATTAATGACTTGACCCAAATAAAAAATTTCAGTCATTCCAAACTCACATTTAGTCTCATTAGCAAAGAGAGTCTGTTGTTCTAAAATTTCTAAAACTGTATCCAAATTCCTCAAATGATCTCCCCAAGTCTTGCTATAAATCAAAATGTCATCAAAAAAGACTTAACCAAATTTTCTAAACTATTTATTGAAAATATGATTCATACACAACTAGAAAGTGGTTAGAGCATTTGTTAAGCCAAAAGACATGATCAAGAATTCACAGTGTCGAAGGTGACATCTGAAATCTGTTTTCTACACATCCTCATCTCTTACACGAATATGATGATACCCTGATCGCAAATCAAACTTTAAAAACTACACAACTCCATGCAACTCGTCAATTAACTCATCGATCCTGGGAATAGTATACCTGTTTTTTATTTTCTTGTTCAAAACTTTGTAGTCAATACACATCCGCATAGTATCATCCTCCTTCACAAAGATCACTGATGATGAAAAGGGACTAGAACTAGGCTTGATGTGGCTCATCTCCAAAGGCTCCTTGATAGCCTTTTCAATTTATTCCTTAGACCCTCTTGGATGGTGGTAGGATGCAATTATCACGGGCTTAGAACTTGGTTCTAATTCTATTATATACTGAAATCATCTATTAGGTGGCAATCCTAGAGGTAAACCATTGAATACTGTGCCATGCTTGTCTAGAATAGACTGGATATCCATGTGATAGGATTTCTTATATGTGGGTGAAGCTATGGTGTTCACCAAACAATGGGCTGCCCAAAATTACTTGTCCTCTACGAATTGATCTCTCTATCCTCTTCGTTGTGACAACTCTAGGGGCTCCATGAAGTGCCACTTCTTTCCCATCTAATTTGAGTTTTATCTCCATGGTTTGATAATTCTAAGTGAATTCCTAAAGGGAATGTAAGCACTGCACCCTTAATACCATATATGTCTCTCGTATGCCCACAACATAGAAGTCATTACGCACCTTGTCCCTGCCAAGTGCGATATCCAATTGCTGAATTCTCTTGATGCAATGGATAGTATAGCCATCAATCACAATAACATTGAACCCATCATATTCCTTTGTCTTCAAAGTTCAACCCTCTTATGGCTACCAACCATTCATCTATAAAGTTGTGGTTTGCCTCACTATCAATCAACACTATGATTTTATGCCCATGCAGAACTCCACAAACTCTGAAAGGGTTATATCTAGGAGCACAAAAAAGTGTAGCAAGGGTGCGTCCTAAAATATCCTATTCTACCTTTCTTTCAGTTTTGATTTTTTTCTTCAGTTTTTTATTTAGGTTCTTCTGATTTCGATTTTGCATTTGATATCACTTCTATGTAATGCACCTGTCCTTGCCCACACCTGTCCTTGCCCAAGGCATCTATGTCCAAGCTCCCATGGGTCCTTGCAAGTAAAACACAATTTCTTTTTCTTGAGCTCATTTTTGGTCTCTACCTCTTTACTTGGTTGTTGTGGAAATTCTTTTTGCTAAGAAACTCTTTGCTTAAATGGTTTCTTTTGCTGCCCAAAAGGTGATGTCTTTTACTACCCAACAAGTGGTGTCTTTGTAAAATATTTAGTCTTGTGCTGAAATTTCCAAGTTCAAATCCCTCTTAATAGCTTCAAACACTTTTACCAAACCCTTGAGTGGTTCCATAAGTCCCTTTACAAATAGAAAAGTAAGTCTCCGTTCAGTCACATCATGAACCATTACTTATAATCTTTGGAATTCAGCAATATAGCTGTCCATTATCCCATATTGTTTGAGCTGAGCTAACTCTCTAAAGTGGATCTCTAGATCTTTTCTGTCAACCTTCAGCGGAATTTTTCTAGTGTGGTAATGTAATGTCCCCCTTTTCAAATTAATCTTGGGAGGAGACCCTTAGCCTTTTCGTTCCAAGGGCTAAGAAATTTAGAGGCAAAAAAGGGAACGTTTGTGAGCTTCAAGAACATTTTATGGAAAAGCACTTTATGATCTAATTTTGGGACCCTTTTGAGGGTCATGGGTACTTAAAGCCTAAAGTGAATTTTATAAGGAAGTTTTTATATATATATATTTTTCTTTAAATAAAAAAGTAAACTCTTCCTCCTAATTTTGGATGCTACTCTTGGAGGTTGGGTATAAAATTCAAGGAGAGGTTCATTTGGAAGCATAGATGGAATAACCGACGAGTAACCGCTAGTTGGTCGGTTACTCGTCAGAAATTTCATCAGGAGAATACTCGCCACTTAAAACCGCTGACACTAGAAAAACCGCAATTTTTTTTTTTAATTGTGAGTACTCTCTAGTTAGTCGCCAGTTACCAGATAGTATATAAATAAAATAAACATTTATGTATAATATTACTAAATGTAAACTTATACTTTAAGTTATATTTTATTTATATACTTTTAGGATGTTTGAGAGTGGTTTCAAACCTCTAGGAGCTATAATTCAAATTCTAGGTTTTGGAGGATCCTATCATATTTCAGAGTTAGTCAGATTTCAAGGTTTGAGGGTTTCAAACTTAGCCATATTTCAGTGTTTCAAAATTTCAAGGAGATATTGTAGGAGGAATAAAAGTTGCATGAAAGGATGTAGGTATGATAGAATAGTATGAGAACATCTCTCGCAAAGTGCCACAAGTCGACCCCAGCCCATTCCCTGTTCATAGATTAAACTGATACAATGATACTTATACAAGAATCTACAAGTACAAATTACAAGAATCTATATTTTTCTCTTCCCTGGTCTCTAGAAAACTAAGGGAGACTGAGAAAGTCTAGTAATCTATGCATAGGGAATGGGGTGGGATCAACTTGTGGCACTTTGCAAGAGATGTTCTCATACTATTCTATCATACCTACATCCCTTCATGCAACCTTCATCCCTATGACGTCTCCTTGAAAATTTGAAACCTTGAAATATGGCTAAGTCTGAACCTTGAAATCTGAGTCTGAAATATGATAGGATCCTCCAAAATCTAGAATTCGCATTATAGCTCCTAGAGGTCCGAAACCACTCTCAAACACCCTGAAAGTATATAAATAAAATATAAATTATATGTTTATTTTATTTATATATATTGTCTGCTTCGGGCGAATTTCAATTATTTTTTGCCTCTGTCGGTTATTCAACTGAGCGGGTCGAATAACCGCCGAGTACCCATTTTGAGCCCTTGGCGAGTACTTGCCCCAACCGGTTATGCCAACTATGTTTGGAAGGGTTATGCATTTTCAGTATTGAATTGTTGACCAAGTATGTCAAGCTTGTTCACCACAACTTGAGGACGAAAACCTTCAAGTGTGTCAAGGGTTTGGGGATAAAAACCTTCATTCCTTCATTAAAGACAGCTCTATTCAAGGGTTGTAAGTGTACTTCAAATTTGCATGGTTGCATTCAATTGGATTTACAAAGGTGTTTCAGAACACCACCTTGTAAAGAAGATTGGCAAGCACCTTTGGAAGCTTCATGATTGTATTTTTGCAAGTAAAAGAGGTGGGCGAATTGCTTGGAGAGTTGTGGCTGGTCTTGGAAGCCATCCCTAGGGTGGCGAGTTGATTTGGTGGATTGGTGACCCCTCTCTTGAAGACTATTTGGCTTTAGAACCCTCTTCTAGGGTTTTGAGGTATTATGGGCAAATTATTCCAGCTTGATGAATTGTTTGTGGATTAACTTGTAAGGTTTGAGGGCCACTCCGTGCCTTAGAAATATTCAGAAAATTATTATATTATTTTTCCAACTTGGGTGAATTGCAATGGAAGGCTTGTGGAAGGGCAAATTTGAGGGTTTGATTTTCAGATTTAATTCTATAATTTTCTCCAAGTGTGGCGACTTCCATAGAGGGGTTTCAAGGTAGATTTGAAGGAGGAAATGTAGCTCTATCGACATTTAAAAATCAAAATAATTGCAGGGGTAATTTTCAGCCTTATTGCCTTTGCCACTTTGCCAAAAAAGGTACTTAATTTTAGTTTCGTATTCAACCACTTTTGGGCTATATTGGAGTGTGTTTTGCTTGGAATTTGGTCATTCCTTCCATCTAGGGTTTGCTGGTTTTTGGGTCAGATTTCAGATTGTTTCCAGATTTACATAAGGGTTTATTGGAAAACCTCTACTTTGTTTAATTGTCCCATTTGGGGACATCACAGTGGTAGCAGATCCATATCTTGGCCATTTCTGGGATTCAAGGCTTATGACAAATAGTGACATAGACAAGGTTAGGGTTGAAAGTCTTACTCATGCCCAGGATCGTGGGAATCAGCGTCTGGAAGTGGAGGACCAGCGTTTGGTTCGTTGGGATCTACTGGAAGATTATGATGGGTATTTGACACATGCACCTCGGTTCAGAAGGGGAAGGAGCTTTAGAGAATGGCTAGCATTGAGACAGGGCAAAGGGCCCCATGGGCACATAGCTACACATGACGACTTGGGGAAGATAGTTCTTCCAACTTTTGATGGTGATCCAGGTATTTTAGTGAGAACTTGGGTGAACAATACCTTGACTTGAGACCTAAGGGTAGAAGGGAAGCTCCAATTTTCATCATCAAACATTTGGATGGGGCTCTCCATGAATGGTGGCATCGTGGATGGGAAACACAAAGGCATAACATCATTGGAACATATGAGGAGCTTTTTGAGAGGATCATTGAGGAGTTTGGTAAGAAGGTAGAGCCACCAAAATCAAAATTACTAATGACACTAAACATGGACTTCCAATTGTATAAAAAGCATCTTTTAAAACAACTAACTGAGCCTAGTTTCCAATTATACAAGGGGTAGCCACTCCACGAGTTCGCTGGTCATAAAAAATCGGTGGTTATCGAGCAGCCCAAAACAAATTTTCAGATTGGCACGAATAGTTTTTTGCATGGGAAGTTTGAACATTAAATTTCAGTAAGGGCCTCTTATGATAGGCAATTAGGTAGATTCAAAATCAGAAAATTCATAAAATTTTGAGGCATGCAAAATTGAAATTGAGGGGCAGCCACCAAGGGAACGACAATCAGAAAATTCAAAGCAGAAAAAAGAGAATATGAAGGTAGACCAAACTGAATTTGAAGAGCATTTGCACAAAAAAAAAAAGACAGCCAACAAGTGCCAAGGAAAGGGATAATTGCTACATTATCTGGTGCTACTAGATGCCATGCTTTCCGTGTGAAAGGGACCCCTAGAGGCAAAAGGGTGACCGTGTTAATGGATAATGGAGCCAGTCATAACTTCATAGATGCTAAAGTGGTTGCAAGACATAGGCTGCCCACCAAGGAAAATGGTGGATTTAAGGTAATCGTGGGGGATGGCTCCTCCATTCCATGCACTTCTAGCACCTTGGGATTGAAACTCGCCATGGGTGAATATGCTTTTGAAGGTGAGTTCCGTGCGATAGACCTTGGGGAGTTGGATGTTGTGCTTGGAGCTCAATGGTTTCAATCCATTGGTGAGTACACTCATAATTTACAAGAATCAAAACTGAAATTTATGGTAGCCAACAAGGAAATTGTTTTTCATGGCTTAAACAATGGGACACTCATGTTGGTGACCTCCAAAATGATGGAGCAAGCTTTCAGTAAAAGGCAAATTGCATGGGCAACTGAGTTATTTATGCATGATACAAGGTCTGATTCAAATCAGAAATTGCATCACAAGGATGTCCAAGTCATCCTAGATAGACACAAGGGAGTGTTTGGTGACATACCGCATGGGCTGCCCCCGGATAGAGGGTTTGAGCATATAATTGAGTTGGAGGAAGGCACAAGCACAATGATCACTACCCCCTATTGCCAGTGAGGGATATACAAGGAGGAAATTGAGAAGGCCATCCAAGAGTTACTTGAGACGGGGCACGTAAGACCTAGTTTTAGCCCCTTTGCTTCTTCGATAGTGTTTGTGAAGAAAAAGGATGGGACCATGAGGATGTGTATTGATTATTGATTGTTGAACAAAAAGACCATCAAGAATAGGTATCCAATACCTAGGATTGATGAACTCATTGATGAGCTTCATGGGGCGGTTTACTTCTCCAAAATAGACTTGAAGATCGGTTACCACCAAAATCGTGTGAGGGAGGAAGATGTGCAAAAAATGACTTTTTGTTTCCCCTATGGGCATTATGAGTTTTTGGTCGTGCCCTTTGGACTCACCAATGCTCCTATTACATTTCAATCTTGTATGAATCACATTTTCAAACAACATTTTAGGAAGTTTGTGCTAGTATTCTTTGATTACATATTGGTATATAGCAAAACTTGGGAGGAGCATTTGCATCATTTGGACATTGTGTTGGGAATGTTTAAACAACAAACCCTCTTTGCAAAAAAATCCAAACATGAGTTTGCTACTTCTAAAATTTTGTATTTGGGACATGTAATTAATGCTCAAGGGGTCCAAATGGACCAACAAAAAATTCAAGCCATACTTGATTGGCCATCTACCACTACCATAACTCAATTGAGAGGGTTTCTTGGATTGTGTAGCTATTATCGTAGGTTTGTGAAGCGTTTTTCTCAACTTGCTGCCCCTTTTACAAACTTGACAAGGAAAGGTGCCTTTGTGTGGTCCCAAATTGCTTTGGAAACTTTTGTGAGACTCAAGGAGGTGATGAGTTCTTGTCCCATGCTTGCTGTTCCATTTTTTTCAAATCCTTTAACATTGAAATGTGATGCTTCAGGGGAGAGCGGATAGGGGTTGTCCGAATGCAAAAAAGACACCCCATTGCTTTTGAGAGTAAAAAACTCAAGGGGAAAGGAAATTTTCAGTTTATGACAAGGAAATGTTAGCTATTATGCATGCTTTGGCCAAATTTCGCCAATACTTGATTTGTGGAATATTCATTGTCAAAATGGATCACAATAGCCTCAAATATATCCTCACACAATCTGATTTGAATGATGCGCAACAAAAATAGGTGAGCAAATTACAATCCTATCATTTCAATATTGAATATGAGAAAGGTAAAAATAATGTGGCTGATGCCTTGTCAAGAAGGCCTTATTTGTGCTCTTTGAGTGAATTAACAGTAGATTGGAGGGCTGTAATTATAGCCGAATACGCAAGGAATAAGTGGGCTATAGAGATTTTGAAAGGCAAGATGATGGACAAAAAATATAAGAAACACAAGGAGCTGATTTTTTATAAGGGCAAAATTCTTTTGAACTCTCTCTCTAAGTTGAAACATCAAATTATAAGGGCTTCTTAGGATGATACTATGGCTAGTCATCAAGGATACTTCAAGACATACAAGTGGGTGAGAGAAAGATTTGCTTGGAAGGGCTTAAAAAGAGATATTCTATCACATGTTTGTGAGTGTGTGGTTTGTCAGGAGAATAAAGGGATGACTACATTTCTAGTAGGACTCTTACAACATCTTCCTATTCCTCACCAAAAATGGGATAGCATATCCATGGATTTCATCATAGGATTACCCATGTCACAAAGTAAATATGAAATTTTTGTAGTGGTAGATAGATTGACAAAATATGCTCATTTGTTTCCACTTCCAGCTAAGTACAATGCTCTTTATATAGCAGAAATTTTGTTCAAAGAGGTATTCAAGTTGCATGGATTACCCAAAATTAACATAAGTGATAGGGACAGCCAGTTTATGAGCCATTTTTAGCAAGAGCTTTTTAAATGAATAGGTACAAAATTGCTTCCAAGCACTAATTACCACCCCCAAACAGATGGACAAACTGAGATTATTAATAAGTGGGTGGAAGGGTACTTAAGGAACTATGTTTCAGAGCAGCAAACAGGTTGGAATAGATGGTTTTACATCGCTGAATTCTATTACAATACTTCCTACCACATGTCTAGTGGTATGTCACCCTTTAAAGCTTTGTATGTATATGAAGCTCTTTCATTTTTTGATCTTATTTTGGAGGATAGTAGGGTGCCTGGGGCTGCTGATTTGGTACAACAGAGTTCTGAAATTTTAGATCAGCTCAAGAAGAATTTACAACAAGCACAAAATCAACAAAAGCTTTATGCGGATCAACATAAGGTGGAGATGCAATTTGAGGTAGGAGACATGGTCTATTTGAGATTGCAACCCTATAAACAATCTTCCTTCAAACAAAGTGGAGTGAAAAAGTTGAGGCCACGTTTTTATGGGCTATATAAGATTCAAAGAAGGGTGGGTAAGGTGGCATATGAGTTGGAATTACCAGAAGGAAGCAAAATCCATAATGTTTTCCATGTTTCTTGCCTAAAAAGGGCTCTTGAAAAACATATAATACCCTCCATTGACTTGTCACCTTTTGATGATGAAGGTAAATTGGTCTTGATTCCTGAAACCATCTTTCAGGTTCGTGAGAGGAGATTTCGAAATCGAATCATCATAGAATACTTGGTTCAATGGAAAAATATGCCTATGAAGATGCAACTTGGGAAGGGGCAGCCATCCTTCAACACCCAAGTTTACAATTGCTTGTGTGCAAGTAATTTTGGGAAGGGAGGGATGGAATGTCCCTCTTTTCGAACTAGTCTTGGTAGGAAGCCCTTAGCCTTTTCGTTTCCAAAGGCTAAGGAATTTAGAGGCAAAAAGGGGAACATTTGTGAGCTTCAAGAACATTTTATGGAAAAGCACTTTATGATCTAATTTTGAGATTTTTTTGAAGGTCATGGGCACTTAAAGCATAAAATTAATTCTACAAGGAAGCATATATATATATATATATATATATAAAGAAAAAAGGTAAACTCTCCCTCCTAATTTTGGGTGCTACATTTGGATGTTGGGTATAAAGGCAAGGAGAGGTTCATTTGGAAGGGTTATGCATTTTGAGTATTGAATTGTTGACCAAGTATGTCAAGCTTGTTCACCACAACTTAAGAATGAGAACTTTCAAGTGTGCCAAAGGTTTGGAGATGAAAACCTCCATTCCTTCATTAAGGGCAGCTCTATTCAAGGGTTGTAATCGTGCTTCAGATTTGTATAGTTGTATGCAATTGGTTTTACAAAGGTGTTTTGGAACACCACTTTGTACAGAAGATTGATGAGCACCTTTAAAAGCTTCATGATTGTATTTGTACAAGTAAAAGAGGTGGACAAATTGCTTGGAGAGTTGTGGCTGGTCTTGGAAGCCATCTCTAGGGTGGCGAATTGATTTGGAGGATTGGCAACCCCTCTCTAGAAGACTATTTGGTTTTAGAACCCTATTCTAGGGTTTACAGGTATTTTTGGCAAATTATTCCAGCTTGGTGAATTGTTTGTGGATTAACTTACAGGGTTTGAGGGCCACTCCATGCCCTATAAATATTCAAAAAATTATTATATTATTTTTCCAATCTGGGTGACTTGCATTTGAAGGCTTGTGGAAGAGCAAATTCGAGGGTTTGATTTTCATATTTAATTCTATAATTTTCCCCAAGTGTGGCGACTTCCTTGGAGGGGTTTCAAGGCATATTTGAATGAAGAAACACAGTTGTACTGACATGTAAAAATCAGAATAATTGCAGTGTAATATTCAACCTTATTGCCATCGCCGTCTTGCCAAAAAAGTACTTAATTTCAGTTTCATATTCAACCACTTTTGGGCTATATTGGAGTGTGTTTTGCTTGGAATTTGGTCATTCTTTCCATCTAGGGTTTGTTGGTTTTTGGGTCAGATTTCAAATTGTTTCCAGATTTACATAAGGGTTTGTTGGAAAACCCCTACTTTGCTTAATTGTCTCATTTGGGAACATTACAGGAAATGGAACCGTGCCCTTGGGTGACCATACCATGATACTGCCACTCATTCCAAGTGAAGGGTAATAAATTTGATTGCCTCTTCTCCATACATTGGATTCAATGATAAGTAGATGTCCAACTTTTGCAACCAAGCCCTGACAAAACGTTTATTAGATCCATCATAAGTTGGAATTGTAATCTTACCCAAATGTTGTTGGATATCTTTACGGGGTTGATCATGTTGAGTTCTTCCCTTCCCTTCCCTGTACTATTCTTTATTCTTAGATCACAAATCTCTTGGAATGTCAATGCTTGTTGTATTGCAACGCTGAGTCTTTCATATGCTGCAAAATCATTACCTATGTGATGTTGGGGCTCTACGTCTTCTGGGTGTTCTTTTTTTAGAAATTTTGCTCGAAAAGTCTTGGAAGGGGGATTGATTGAGATCCACTCATTAGTTGAAGAGCTTCCTTTTCCTTGATTTTCTTTATTTTGATTAATATTTTGCAGAGCTTGTACTAACCCTGTTATGGATTCTCTTAATGTTATTTGGATTGTTCTTTTCAAATCCCTCTGACCCTAGCTGATAGATTCTTGTAAAGAATTCATTTCATTTCTCTTTGCCCTGTCCTCCATGACTTCTATTTTTGGTGACTAAACCTTTCTTCTTTCTCTTTGATAATACTCTCCCACTGGCTTGCATGAGATATCACTAAATTAGCTTTCCCTGTAGATTGACAAGATCATAGCTCTGATACCACTGAAATGTCACTTTTCCACTATTTATAAACTCTAATTTTTTTTTGAATTCTTTTTCCATTATTAGGTATCAATAACTTAGTAAGCAACAATATATAAGATTAATATTCTAAACCCTCCTGATAACACCAAGACCCCACGGATTTTTTTATTTCAATGTGTTGAAAATACATTGCAACTGAATTTTTTTATTGTAATGAACTAAATACTCATGAATACTGATGACAAGGCCTATGGGTATTGAAATAACACATACAAAATACCTAGTTAAATAATATGTAGAGTACAACCTAAGTTTATTGTGGACATACAACAATGCTTTTTATTACAGATCTGCATTGAACCTCTGATCATAAATATCGCTGACAGTAGGGTACGAAAGTATCATAACAGTGGTACGAATCACTGTAGCAACCGTACGGATCACTGTAATAGTGGTACAAATCACTATAGTAGTGGTACGGATCACTGTAGTAGTGCTGTAACAAATTGAAAATGGAATGAATTTTAATCTTTCAGCACAAATATGATCTTTGGATGGAATCAACACAACTGGAATTAGAGGGTTTTCGTCCTCCAATCTTGCACACCAAAAGGTTTTCGTCTTTGGATGAAAAGATGGACACAAAGGCTCAAGCTTTAGAAAAGGGTTTGATTTCAATGAATAATGAATAATGATTTATTTTGAGCCCAACTCCTTATAATAATCCTTTTATTCCCAACTCTAAAAACGTTTAAAACACTTTAATAAAATATTACTTTTTGGCTTGCTTTATAATAATAATATGTGAGTGTCATTTTACCATGTTATAAAAAATGAAGTGACTTAGGATCACTTTAAGATGTTATTATTAAATCATTTCCCTAACTTTATCCCTTAACCTACGGGAAATAAGGAATAGGCTACAAGTCCTTTGATTAGATTAATTCAAAGAAGGGGACATGACACAGAATTGGCCTTGAAGAGTGATGATTGAATTGGAGTTGGTCAACCGATGTGTAATACTAGATTTGACGTCAATCAAATGGTCTACCATTCACATTGAATATTGGTTACAGGATTGGTGTTTTCATCGATTCTGGATGTTAGGTTTGAAGGTTGGGACTGCTAGTGTTAGTGTAGGACAGACCTTGATGACGAGTTGACATTGTCATGGTCGGTACAAGCATGAAGACTTGGTGCATAGTTTGAAGTTGATGCGAGGTGCAGAATGGTGAAGATTGGTGAAAAGTGGCACACAATCTATCGCCAAAATTGGGACGAATAACGCTGACTTGAATATTGGCACAGAAATTGTCATTGATGTATACTTACATTTTGTCATAGATATTAAGAGTTTAACAGTGCCAACATTTAACATGAGGCTGGCATGGATTCGGCTGCCAAAAGCGATGCAAAAATTGGCTTGGCCAAAGATGTATATTTTGGTGGTGTTTTTGGCACACGTGCCTTGACCAAAGGTACTCATAACTCTCATTTAAAGAATTACATCACATCCTTTATACTCATAAGAGCTTAACACATCATCAGCGCAGCGTCGATTTATGTGATGCACAAAATATAACCATCCACTTATTCCAAGGGTTTGATGATCTAATAACTGCACCCCAAAATATATCCTAATAGCTTGCATGGAAAAGGAATTCAGAATATTGAAAATCAATGCCCAGAAAGAACTCATGTAGTGACAATTGAATTTGAAATGCAACCAAGATTCTGAATTTTAAAAATCTCTCCTGAAGTACATCCAAAGGGGAATTGACGCTATAAGAAAATTATGCCAACCACTTTTTCTTTGAATTTTGTTGGAATGACTATCAATGACCAACCAAATCACGAGCCCAATCCCAAAAGACCAACTGTTATCCAAAGGTCGAAAAGTTTCATGCTGCATCCCTCGGAAAAGGAAAAACAATTGACTTGCCAAAGTGAAAAATTGTGTATGATTAGATACCAATAGGTACCAAACAACTCGTGGCACTGGATTCTAAAAGTCCTGAGCTGCTGTTGATACTGCCTTTGTCTCTGACATATACCATTTCTGAACAAATAATATAATTATGAGAACTATTATGTTGTTTCAGGAGAGAATTTGTTCACAAATCAAATTTTCAGTACTGTCAGTAGTATTTGTCCCAAGTAATTGTTTATACCACTATCTAGCTATATGTTCTTTGAGAGGCCGTTTTTAAGGAATCATCAAGGTCAAGAAAAGGAATGGGTTTCTATTTCTTTTTTGTGTGTGAGAGAGAAATATTAATGAGCCTGAGTTTTGTGTGCCCATCCACTTTGTGATTTTTACTTTGCACAATAATTTTTAATCAAAATGTACGCTTATAGTCAAGGACTTGTCTAAAATTACCTGTTGCGGGCAACATGAACATGTAATCTTATGTGTATTTTACAGCGTTTCAGAACCAATAGGGACAGGAGATTCTTTTCAGCCTGGAACCTGGCAGCCCTGAGTAAGTGGTTTCTGTTAATAAGGATTTTGATATTTTAAATTAAAGAAAGGATATCTGTTGACCACTAGTTATATTAATTTTTCTTGTCAGGGGTCCAATGCATAACAATATAACATTATCTATCTTAAATTTATCGTGATAATAACGTACAAAAATATGCTTGGAAATGCCTGAAGAAAAAATTTAGCCATATTATATTTCTTAGGCAATTTCTTGCAATTAATATGCGATCAACTTCAGATTTTGTCTAATTGTTCTCAAAGGCCTTGGAGACCCCTAAAGTATGGTAGTTCACCTTGGTACCTCTAAATAGTGTTCGTCTAAAAAAGTCTCGTGTTTAGCACAACTTTGAAAAAAAAGTTCCGACAGCTTATATGTTCATGTTTGATAGGTCAAAATCATCGAGAAACTCATTTCAGCCACCCACGAATGTGACCTCATACATATTTGTGTGGGAACTCGTAGGAATTAGCTTCCTGCTCACTGCTCATACAGATATAATAGTTGAAAGAAGAAAAACCTGAAATGGTTACATTTAGGTGATGGTGATGTCCAAGTGTCGTAGATATGGAGCCCCCTATGGCATGGGCAGTTTTGCATTAAATGGTAGAGACGTCTGGACAAGTGCCGTTATGATGTCTCTTCACAATGTTTCTTATTATATTGTGTAATTACACCTTTTATGAAATTCTTGAATATTCCAACAGTCCTACAGTCGTGCATTTTATAAGCGACAATACATATGATTGATCATGCATGCAAGCCGTCAAAAAAAAAATGTGTCACACTTTCTTTTCTTGCGGGGAAGGTTTTCAAATATTCCAGTCAATGGGTCATAGAAAAAGGGGGAAAGTTGTAGATTCTAGTTGAAGTTATGCATTTAATCATTATTTCATTAAATTCGGATACTTGTTTAAGACTCTGAATTTATAATATTGTTATTTTTAATTTTATTATTATTAAAATTGAATTTTTATATTGTTATTATTAATTTTTAACTAGTATAGTATCAGATTTTAATATCGTCATTATTGATTTTAAGTAGTGCGATATTAGATTCTAATACTTCTATTATTGGACTCTAACTAGTACAAAATTAGGGTCCAATTATATCCTAATTAATCATGATTATATAATAACTCATAGTTATCATAGTACCACCTAATAGTTTTTATGGTACTATATAATATTTATCTAACTTGTACCTCATATTAATCAATCACATCATGACGTATAAGATTCACAAATATTAGTGTACTAATGTAAAACATATTTACACCATGTATAAGTATTGAACAACATTTTTATCAACTTCAAAATCATCCCATTGCACCCTTGTACAACCAAAGTGTTTTCTACATACGTTTATCTAATTTTAGAAAGTTTACATTTAATGTATCCTTGTGAAATAATTAATCATTTCATGGTCACATTGTGTCTCCTAAGTCAAGGTTCACACTTATTTTCATGTCAAATACTTGTCTTCACGACTAATGGACCCAATGGCAGTCTAAGGTGGAAGCTACAAATTTACATGTTTACGGAGGCCCCTTTTAAATTAAAGTCAAGATGTGCTCCAAGAGAGTCTAAAGCTAAGATCCCGTGATCTCATTTTAATTGCCACATGTATTCACTTAGATATCACAAGTTTGTTTAAGACATTGTATGTGCTTTATTAGTTTTCAAAATATGATTGCAATATGTTGATATATTGTGTGCATGAAAAAATAGACATAAGGAGAGATAATGTGGGTTTAAAATTATAACAAATCCACACAGTTTGTTGAGGCCACCTTAATAAGAACAAAAGAGACCTCGAGGACTATGACTGTCGCCTCATGATGATTACCATGTGTATTCTTCTAATATTGTAGACTTATTAAAAGTAATATATGTGCTTTATTAATATTTTAACTGTTGCATATTTATTTATTTTCAGTAGAAAATTCGTAGATGTGAAAGAAAGTTAAAATGAAGATAGAGGTTCAATAGATCCGCAAAGTTTGAGTAAAGTCATTTAAAATTTGTGGGAATCTGTGAACTTGAGACAACGAGAGATTGCTACGTCTGCATGCATCTACACCTTTCACCATTACATTCGTCATCTTTTGTTTTTATCGCACCTAGTTTGAGTGATGCCACATCCACAAAAAAAGTGACGCTAGAAAGAAATTAATTTCAAAAATATGCCAAAAAAATTTAAACCTTAACTTTATATATTTTTCTTGTGGATCAACACTTTGTAGCCCTCTTCTTTTTGCATCACCGTATATTTCTATTGTGTGCTTAAAACACACATCAAGTGTGAATGCCCAAACTTAAGGTGCATTACCATTGGCGCATCTCCCTTGAGCTTAAGTAGGATAATACTTGTTGAAGTTTGAAAAATATTTTGATAACATAATTAGACATTGATCTTAGTATATTCTTAGTTCGACATTTAATAATTTTTTGAAATAAATATTAATCTTTTACTCTATTTAATTAGCAATACTACATTATTAAAGTCTTAACATGCTTCCAAATGTGTAACAAATAATTCAATAAAATAAATATCAACCTTCCATCCATATTAAACAATAGTACAATTGTAAGGTCTTATAGGAACGTGTTTTGCAATAGAAATTTAAAAAAACCCATGTCCGGGCCAAGATGATATTACATTTTAATTTATGATCTTCAATAGTTTCATCAAGTTAACATTCATTATCCTATTCAAGTAGTTCAATGTATGATTTAGTGGCTTCATGTCCATTATTGGGTATCCATGCCTAAATACCTAAATGACAATATCCATTGGGTCTATTAGCTGTGAAAACATGTATTTGAAATTAATGTGGATATTGCCATTTATTCCATCTCTTTGAGTTATTTGAAAGCTTCCAAAGGAGCTTTCATTTCCGGTAAGTCTGGCTCATTATTATCTTTTGTTCTCTTTGATTTATTTGAAAGGTTCCAAAAGAGGTTTTGTTTGCAACAAGTCTGGGTCACCGCTATCTTTTGTACACCAAATTGGGATTGGAAGAGACCATTGCAACTTTTATTGTTGTTTTATATTACATCACTAGTATGCCATCTACAACATAGGACTTGAACATTTTAGGTTTGCTATTGTCTACTATCTTGTGGTTTCCATCCAACAAGTGTGGCTTTGTAGAGGCTTTGAAGTGATATACTTCCTCAATAAGGTAATAAGTGAATGTATTTGATCCTTCTTGACATGTTGTGTAGGTGTCCATGATATATGACAAAGAAAATGTGTCTAATTTTCATCATGATGTTGCTAATCTAACAAAAGTCCAATCTATATCCTCATGAGTGTGTCCCACTGAAATGAAGCTTACATACATAATGTTGAATACCCTTCTTGTTGTCAACATAGATGCAAACATAAATATGGTACAATTTTTGTTGTTATTAGAAGCATTATGTAGTTGCAAGTAGAGGATTGGTAGTTTTTAATGAAGTATTTGTACTAACAACACTAATAGCTTCAAAATAGACATTTTTTTTTTGGTAGCCTTAGCATTTTTCATGCACTTCATTTTGTAATAGTGGATCATACAATACATGTTTTGATTATCCCACTACTTACAATAAATCTCCATCTTCATCATTGATTGGTTCTTCAAGCTTCCTAAGACACAAAACCAATGATGTGACTGTGTAATTTGCTCCATGTTCAACAAATGGTAAGCCAAAGGGGCCCAAACCCCTTGTCTTGTGTCCATGGATAAACATGCCAATCAAAGTAATTGAGAAGTTCATAACATTATTTATTAACTTTGTTTTCTTGTCCGTCCTCGATATGAAATTTTTATTTTTGTCCATTTTATTATGTACAATGCTTAATACTCTTCTAGGTTGTTCATCTACTTGCAATCTATGGGAATAGTATTGTGCATGAGAACTTTCAATGTATTCATTGTGTCATTTTTGTTTTTCTTCAAGTTTTGAGAGTGCTTCTGAGCATGTGGTCACTCTCTGTTTGTTGTACACATTTGAACATTCATCACACTTGGTGAAGAAGTTCTTTGCATTTGAAACATGTCAATTTTTTTCATTCATTATCTGACCAAAGCTTATATGTGACATAGGAGGAAGGTTAAAAAAAATTGAGCTTTGTTACACTTATTTCACATTAATTTGTGGGTATAGAATGCATGTAGTAGTATTTGGGGAACTTTGATTCCATCTTGTCCTACAAAGCGAGTCAAATATGGAGAAATATCTCAATTTATCTCAACAATTCTTGATATGCAAGCAATTGTTGCATCGGTATTTGACCTTTGTTTCTCTTTCCCAATGTTATCATTTATTGTACACCTATCACCATTTATCTAGTCAAACTTATAAATGTAGGTGTTCCTTGGGTAATCATAAGCTTTGTGCCACATATTACGATAGACATCCATCCTATCAAATATCATTTTATGTACCTCTATAGCTTCCTCATCCACATTATGGCATTTGTTGTTAATGCATGTAACACAATTTTTTTTGGCTCTTCATTCAAGGCTCTAGTTTTGCATCATAGAACTTTGGTTGAAATAATTTGCAATTTTTTGAGACAATCTAGATGTGCAACAATCATATTTCACATTTGTCACTTCATCTAAAAAATTTGATCATTTTGTATCCTCAACTTTTCGATATGACGAACTGGGTAGTGGCATTTAATTTTTGATGTTTTTTAACATTGTAGGGTCTTTTAATCACTTTTTTGGAAATATTGTAATTAGTGGTATCAAAAGAATTTGGATGTACCAACTGAGGTTGTCGCTTTTCGAATGCTTCCCACATGTCAACCTCAACCTCTTCTAGTATTTCTTTGAATCTTAACATGCATAGGAGAACTGTCTGTGTCAGTGAATTTCCTAGCTAACCATTGTATGAGAGATCCTTCGAATAGGGAACATCCTTTGCAAGGAAAGTTGAATACTTTATCGATATGCACATCAAAGGTATTGACTTCCAATAATTTAAATTGTATCATATCTCCTTCATGTACATTAACAATTCTTCCCTATGAAACATATTTGTTTGCAGATAAACACAAATGGATTAATTTGAAAGTAACTCCCTTGAACCTCAAATTGTGTTCATCACCTTGTACAAGGGACACAACATTTGATTGAAAACTCCCTTTAACCATTACGATGCATCCTGGTTTGCATAAACTATTAATTCTTGGGTTATAGCAAATTTGTGTATTCAAACAATAATTTTACCACATTTTCTACCATTATACCAAAAACTTTAGGGTTCCCAATCTCTAGTCATAAATTTTACTATCTTTTAGCACGAGTTATAAAGCCTTGGGCTATGTTATTGTCTCTGATATAAAATTTGTGTTTGAGAACAACATTGTTTGCAACAAAATCGGCTCTATCTTTAGGACTTGTATTGATGATGCTTTCGATGCCAATTACAATCTCCCCCTTCCATAGCACTATAAGCATGAGTAACTATAAATGTGATCACTATGAATATGTGGAATTGACGAATTTGTATGCTTTGAATATTCTTTCTTTTCCCAAGAAATGTAGTATCCTTTGATCTCGACATTTACCATGTTTCAAATTCATCCACTGAAAAAAGAAATTGTACTTTTCTATCCAATACCATGTTAATACCAACAACAACAAATCAACTTTCCACGTCTCTACTATGTAGTGTCCACCTACTTGGATACACTCCACCCTCTACAACTTTGGTGCCTTTTAAAAATAAGTTCATCTGATCGTCCTCTTCAAATGCAAGAGACATTGATGTTATAGCAAAATAAATAATTGTGAGATAATAGAAAATCTATAAAATCATATCAGACCATAAATAAATTAAAAATAAACATTAATGTCAGACGAAAGAAAATTTGTATATTATAAATGTAATCTAAGTCTCAAGTAATGATCTATGTTGCTACAAATAAATATATATATAAAAGTCATGACATGTGAGCATGATTTTATGTGAAAACAAATCATGTCATCGGATGTGTCTCTAATCTCAGCATATTGTGAAAATAATGGGATACTATGATTTTGACTGTCAACTGAAAAGAAGTTTAAAGGACATAGTTTCTATACAATATATAGAGTTTTTTTCTCTGTTGAAATTGATATGTTACCTTGATATTTGATATATATGACAATATTTGATAAAGAAAATGAAGTAACCCAAATTATTTATATATAATATATGTTCCATAAATGTTGCAACATTGAAATATTAAATAATGACTGCATTGTGCATTTCACTAGAAAAATACATATTAAAAAAATTAAATAAAAATTAAACTATACATCTTGTAACAAGATGTATGTAAGAAGTGTATTATAAGTTTAGCAATGTGTTTTTGCTAAATTCGGTAATGTGATCACATAGTTTACCTTTTTTGTCATATTTATTATGTATTGAGCAATTGAAATAACTTTGAGGAAGGTAAAATTTGCATTAATAGATATGATGAAATTTTATGTAATGTTTTTTACCCAGTTTTTTGACCGGTAGGCAGTTTCTTATCATTTGACAATGGCACTGATGAATTATGAAGATTTCAAAGCAATTTGAAGGACATTTTTTTATATATGTAAAGTTGCCTCTCCGCTTTCCTACATTTGGCATTGGAACTAGGAATTGTGAGATCCATTGTAAAAAAAACATAGGAAGTAATATGTTTAGTTGTTCATTTTGCACATCCTTTTTAAACATGTATTCTTTTACCAGTTGAATATGAGGACTGAAAGACTACTCTAGTAGGGGGTTAAATTTGACAGTCGACCCTCATTCAACATTGCCCTTCAAAAGTTAGGTCAGTTCATATTTAAAGAATGAAATATGAATATACTCAATATATATCTACATAGATATTATTATATTCTGACAATTTTTTTGATAGTCCAACCAAATTTCCTCCTTTCATCCCATACGGGTTTTAAAAAAATTCCACCGCATTTTACAGTTAAAATCCTAAAAAATGTTCAAACAACTGTCAAATTTAGTCTCTCTCTGGTGAACCAATAGAGAAATTAAGGCACAAAATTAGGAGACAGGGAAGCGGGGGTCGGCGGGCGGGGGACGCATTTAAAGTGAAAACTATCTACTTAATATAGATACAAAATAATCTAAATAAGAGGGGGTACGAGGTTTTACCTTTTCTTGCACTTGTGCAAGCTCTTCTTTTGAGATTTGTTATTATTTTCTATATAGTTTTTGATCGTAGCTACTTTCTGCTTAGTAATGTTGGAGGGAGGTTCGTGTGGGAGGTTTAGGACAATTGTTATTATTTTTTGTGTCATCTTTCTTCTTTTTCCAGAGCAACATTGATTGTTATGGCTTGAAACCATGGATACCAACCCTCAATTACCTCAATTTGTTACACTATTATGCTATACTCTCTTTTGTTATTCTCCAATCGTAAATGTATATCAACTAGCCGTATCCCCCACCTCCTCTTCCTATGGATCAATTTCCATTCCCAAATGTATTCAATGAAACACTTGTGCTCTGCCTTTGAATCTATTACAATAATTAAGTAACCATGATCTATCACTCCAAGATGTTTGTCTTTAACATGACTCTTTGGCATAACAAATTAATTGCAAGGAAATTTACATAAATAGAACCGTAGAGTTTCATGGCTCAACTTTACACTTTTTCAATCTCAATTTTGGAGGTGTAAATGAACCCACTATTCGACTCAGCACTCAAAAGTTATAAGGGAATAGATCTCAACAACCTTGTTTTTAAGGGTTTATCTCCATTTTTTTCTTAGAAGTTATAATTTAAAATATAATTGTCTTCCACTTTTATTAACATGTTATGTTTACAATTGGATTATAATATAAACATGACACCTATAAAAGTTTTTAAGACATTAAAAAAGTAAAACCCCTCCATTATGAGACACGATAAATGAAAGTGTTTTTGTCATTTTAAAACACAGCCTTACCCCATGATAAAGACTTGCCATTTATACTTAGCACATCTATATTTATCATAAATTGATTTACTTAAATTTAAGTAATTGAGATTCTCTTACGAGAATTTGAGATATTTAAATTTGGGTGAGCGAAGTGAAATAAAATTTAACTGCATTAATTATATCAATCACCATCAAATTAACAAGAAGAAAGTAAAATAACTAAGCAACATGAAAAACGGAGATGACTCCAAATTATCTAGTAACATCTATTTGGACTTAAATTTCATCTCAATTGACAATCGCAGAAAGGGAATTAAGTGGCATCATACATGGAATTCAATTTAGTTTGGGAGACGCGCTAATGTTAAATACAAAAGCAAAGTTTATGAATAGTGTTTTATAGATTGAAAACCATTTTTGTTTGTTGTTTGTTGTTTGAAAGCTCAAAGGAGATGAATTAAATATAGCGTTGGTCATCTTTTATTTCCTAATTATGTATTGTTTGTTGTGTATGGTCACCAATTGTCACGTAGCTCTAGTCTCAGATTTGCATGTTCTACTAAGTAAGTTCCCTTGTCACCGAAGTGTTTGCAAGTGGCATTATGTTAAGTTGCATTCAATTCAAAACCATTGAACTGTAATTGCATTCCTACAATATATGCATGACTAGGTGAATGGTTTTTACTGTCGTGGCCACAATTAACTCAAAGGTAAAGTAAAATATTTTTAATTTCATGACCATGATTATCTCAAAAGTAAAACATGAGGTTTTTAATTATGGGCTTCCATTCTCATTTTGTTAAGTCCAATTCTGGTTTTTCTGTTTTTTGTTATTTCTTTGATGGCATGACTAGCAAGGCGTTGGAGAAAACAAATTAGGTAAATCTTATCTGCAATTGTTCTTTTTATTTCAAGCTTTTATGATGAGATTTATTTCTACATTAATATTCTCCTAACAGCTTTGTTCCTTAATTGATTGTTATTATCTACACCCAAATCTGGCTGCACTTTTCGATTAAAGAGAAATTTAAAATTTTTCCCATCAATTTTTAAACCCGACACATAAAAACAAGCTTCCATTTTCTGAGGCATTTTGTCAAACAATTTGGATGTCTTTTGTATGCTTTCACTATTGGCATACATGTCTGCTCGGGTCTACACAAATCATTTTCTATATGTATGTATGTATACATACATAAGCAAATTTCCCTTTTCTTTGATGCTTTTTTGTGAAACAATTCACATGCCTTTATTATGCTTTCACAATTGACATATATGTCTACCAGGGCTTGCACAACTATATCACCAAACGATCTTAATTTCGATTATGGCCTAATGAACGTCTGTAACTCCTTCCAAAGCTCCCATTTTAATACAACACATGTTTTAGTCTTTTGGCTTGGATTTATATTTATAAGTAAATTGATTCAAGATCTGAACATGGTCCAAATTTGCAACCCATTCAAAGGTTATGTTGCTCGTTAGATAAGAGTTAGTTAAAATAAATTTCTCTTAAATTGCGAAGTGGAAAGGTCTGACCATATTTTTCGAATATTAAAGGGAAACCTGCATTTTTTCTACAAAACCATGTATATATATATATATATATATATAAGCAAGCATGTGCATGTACGTACCACACGTTTAATTCATTTTGAATATCAAGTTTAAAGCCACTGACAAATAAGTTCAACTATACATGATTTTTTTTTTAATTATAGGTAAAGTAGAGTTTTTTGAAAGGGACTCTACCCTTATATACAAGAACCACAATCAAGGTCATAAGAACCATAATATCTAATAAGATTGTAAAGCAGATAAAAAATAACCAACAAACGGTTAGATCACAACCAACTCACAACAACATCATAAAAGGAACGGTCAAAACCAACAACAAACTGACAACTTAAAAGGACAAAGTTAAAAGTCATCTACCTCTAAGAGCTTCATGCGAATTATCCAACATTTCCTTCAAGGTTTGTTCCATAGAGTTCAGTTTTTAGTCTTCCTCCTTAGTCATGTATGTCACCCTCTTAGTCTTCTTGCTCGGGCCTTCCCCCTCAAAATTCTTTTTAAAGTGTTGAAAAAGAACCCCATACTAGAAAGACAATTACTGACCCTGGCCTTACTATATCCTATCAAAGCTTCAAGATTATTTTTGAGAGAGATGTTGTCTTCCAATCTATTGAGTTGTTCCTCAAGTCCTCTCACCTTCATAGCCAATTATTGAATTTCCTCCTTGTTTCTAGTCACTTATTGATGCCCAATACATGATATCCATTGTAGACACAGTGAAAATAAGTGTCAATCATCTTATTAAAGACATCCCTCGTCCACTACAACTACATGGTTGCTTAGTGCATTCTAGAGACATTTTGCAACTAAGACATTTGACAAAAATATGCTTTTGATTATTCTTTGATGTAAAACCCCTCCATTTTGAAACCGAATTTTTTTCCCAACAAAAAATATGTGTAAGCAAGCATGTGCATGCAACTACCACAAGTTTAATTCAAAACCATCTTTGAGAACATGATAATTATACATAAAAATCATATATTTAATTAGGTTGATCAAATATGATTACATCATTTATTGCAATTAGCCATTTTGAGAGTCGACTTCTACTCCCTTTACCACTCCTTTTGTGGTTTGAATTCTGATCTTCCTAATTTGGGTCAGGGCTTGTACTTTGATGCTAGATTGTGCCTTTTTGTTATGTTTCTATGCTTTGAGGAGGTAGATTCATGGTGGGTCTTGATATGTTTGGGTCAAGCCATTTTTTGGCTCTTTCTCAGATTTGTTCGGAGGGGTCTCCCCTTCCCTCAAGGAAGGGAGAGAGATTGTTTTAAGGTATGGAGAGGCCCGTAGGTGGCAAATAAGATTCGGTGAATGATTTCAATATCGGCTGGTTGTGTAGGGTCCCTGCAGTAACTAGCAGAGATCTTCCTTTTGTAAGTCCTCTATTTACCCTCTTTGGAATATTAGGCAGACAACTTTTAGCTTTTGCTCAATATGTGGCTTAAAAATGAAGTTTGGAGACCATTTTGGGACTCATCCAATCGAAGTTTAAAATCACAATCCCTATATCAAACCTCGGCAAACTAAAGCACCTATGTGCCCTTGTTTGGGCTTTAGATCTGGTTTCAGTAGTTTGTTGATGCTCTGGTTTTGTCCTTTATGGCCTTGTGGCTTTGCATGATGGTATCCTTCTTTGGCTATTTCAGTGTTTTTTATGGAAAGAGAGACATGTCTTCCAACCTTAGTCTTCTATGTGGATCTCTTGGTGTTCTAAGTATTTATTTTTAAGTGAGCTTGCTTATACTAACATAGATCTTGGGGAGAGCTTGATGTTTAAAGTTAGTATCCTTATTTGGGTTTTCTTTTGTGAAGTTAATGGTCGATGAGAGATATTTTTGATCATTCGTCTAGGAACTGGATAAAGCCTATGTTGAGGTAGTTTGAGAAGAGAATTCCAAATTTGATGAGTGTTGTTTGTTCTCTGATCGTTGCTTCAACAGACAGTTTTAGAAGACAACCTACATTTTTTGCTGAAATTTCCAGGCTTTATCAATCCAATAAGTTTTTGAACTTCGTTGTGCCGTATTGAATCTCTCTATGTTTGTAAACATATGGTTGGGGGATGTTATGCTAATGATTTGCCGACATTTTCCCTTGTAATTTGGTTTACTGGAGGGTGGACCTGTTTCAAGTTGTTGCGTTATGGGCTTTCATGTTTGTCTTTCTAGCATTGTAATAGGTTTTAGGATCTTGTCAAAACCCCCGATTATTTGACAATTGGTTGTTGGTTAAGGGACATTACACTAATATTCAACTAACGGTCTGGCTAGCTTCAGTTTGGTCTATTGTTGAGTGGACCTGTTTCATGTGTGTCTTGTTTGAGCTTTATTTCTTATCTTTATGAATGTTTTTACTAGGTTTTGGAATCTAGTCAAAGCCCTACATTTATCCTTATAAAAAAAAGGTTGAATATAGAGATTTAGAAAAAAAGTATGAAGATATGTTAAATATAATTTGAGGGAGATTTTTGTTATAAGTTGAAGTTAGAAATGCTTTGATAGACATCTATGCAAAATTTCTAGGAATGTATGTTATAACATATCCCTAAAGGGAATTTGGTCTCATTGATTGATATCATTACAATCAAATGAAATTTTCAAGTAATAATCCACGCTCATTGGTCTATTCCAGCTTCCTCCTATCCTATCCCAAAATTAGAAACATCAATCATTTTGTCATGTCCCTTTCGTGGGTTTAGAGAGGAATGAAGACCCTTAGCTTATTCTTTTGGTTTCCCATAGGCTAAGGGAATGAAGGAAAAAGGGGAACATGGTGTTTTGTTCAAGTTGCCAAAAAGTGACTTTATATCAGCAACTTATTTCTAATTTGACAATTTTTTTTAAAAAAGTGTCATTTTTAATTTGAGCAAGTCAAACCTTAATTAGAAAACGTAAGGAGAATCACTTTTTGAATATTTGTATTCCCTCCATTTCCCATCCCCTACCTCCCTTATCGACCCCCACGTGGAGCACCCCACTTGGGAGTTGGTTTGGAGGGGAAATGGTATAAAGGAAGGTAAAGAGGTCCATTTTCGAGATCCATGATCATCTATCGATCAATTATTTTGAGTTAAGCATGCTTGCTTGTGCATTCAACCATTGAGGACGAAAACCCTCATGAGCTTTCAGTTTTGGGGATGAAAACCCTCAAATTCTTCTTGGTGACTTCATGTAGGGGTCACAATTGGGCATAATATCATCATTTCTGACATCTAGGGCATATTTGGAGGGTGGCACAATAGTTTGGGAGCCTTTGGAGGTTGACACAACAGTTAGGGTTGCCACTTGAAGTGAAACGTAGTTGAAGGAGGCCTTTTGGGGTGTAGTAACCTCCCTAGAGGGGTCAAAGTTTAGTTGGAGAACTGTTCGGTTGATGAATTATTATGTTTTTGTTGGCCCCAGTTAGGAAATGAACCATTCAAAAATTGTATTCAATGTAAGCATTCTTTATTTTTGTACATATGTAAGCTTTAAAAAGCTTACAAGAGTTGGTTGTAGAAAACCAACTAACCGGTGTAACCAACCTGTAAAAATAAAAGATAACAAAACAATTAAATAAACAACCTAATTTTAATTTTGGATCATAAATAATCTAAAATAATCTAACAAAGTCTCCCTTAATCCATAGGGGTATAGAAAATGAAAGAACTGGAGTAATGACTTTGAAGTCATCAAAGAATCTCTGAAGCAATTGCAACTGATGAACTGTACCTTCTAGTACTTATTGAAATTGGTGTCATTCCATAAAGAAGCCCACCTTGCAAATTGTGGCATAAAATATTGATGAACATAATCAAGGCCTACTTATCCTCTATGATCATCATACCATACTGTAATAGAACATGATCAAGGCTTGTCCAACTACATCAATTCACATAAGGCTCCACCAAGAAGCCCATTAAAGTGACCAATGTGTATTGTGTATGTCACCTCTCCCTAATGTCCAACAAACACTAAAGACCTTTGCTCAACACTGTTGGTGCTAGCAACCCCTATCAACTCATACTGTCATCGACGACTGATTGAAAACCTAATGCTATATATTCTCTCCTATCATGCAAGAGGTGAGAAGTGTAATGAGAGAAACAAAATCAAACAATCTTGTATGCTCCATGTCATGAATATCCAGAATTGAAATCCAAAATTAGAACTAAAATAAGTAAACTACTGCTACCAAAACTGTCATTCAAGCATTGAACCCAAACTCCGAGTGAATAACTAACTAGAGAAGGGGAATAGTCCTCCACACTCCAACGGATCCTCCAACTTCCAGTGTGACACTTATATTTTGTCAATCACAAGGATATTTATGGATTTGTAAAAGACAATAAGTTCTATGATAGCATAGGAGTGGGTTGAAAATTTGAAACTTGTCATTTTGAAGTGTCGGTTTCCATCGAAAATGCACCGTTATACATCATTTCTAATACATTTGTTGCAAAAACCATACAAATAAGTTTCAAATCATATAATTGACCATTCCAATGTGTTTGAAACACCCAAAAACCTATAAATCGATTGGTCACATAACCACCTTAAAAAAATGACTTGTCGAAAAAGTGTCGATGTACATGCTATTTAATGATGAATGAGACAAAATTACGACCAAAAGGAAAGCTTTGGAGGTTTGAATTCTTGATTTATTTTTAGCGAGTGCCTCACAAAATATGTTTTACCAATTGCTCTATAAACATTTACAAGTTTGAAAGAGAAGATTTGCTATTTAAAATTGATTTTTGTGTGTGGAGAAATATTAAAAAATTACTTTTCCATGTAATTATTTTCACCCATGAAAACTTATGAAAAAAATTGATTGATCCTTTAAATATGTGTGGGCCTCATCTAACTCTAGTATTTATCAATCTTTATAAAATTTTATACTTGACCAAAATATTATTTTCTCCTACTCTCACGCCATTACTAGGGACGCCATAGTGTTTGGGGATGCCATGCTGTTGCAAGATGCCATATGTGGCTCAAAACTAGTTCAAACTTCTCTCAATGTCGTACAATTCCATATAGGGCTAATCCAGAAGGGTTTAGAAGAGATCCAAGCTTGCAAGTAGTGAATAAAAAATATTGAAATCAGATTAAGACACCAATACTACCTTCCTAATCACACAACTTCATGGAAAGACCATACAAGTGGTTTTACTGCTCATATGGGGGTTTCAAATCTATAACAGATAGAAAAACAATGGTTTAAACTAAATTCCAAAGCATGCTATTGCATTAAAACACCATTTGACTCTGCCTAGGCTATACAATTCACAAACTAGGGTTTTTGCGCATTTAGTTATGTAGTACTCTATTTGCAGGGGTTATGAGCCTTATAAATAACAAAAATAAATTGTCCATGTGTTTTGAGGTTGTACAAACTCAAATATCTCAGAGATGTAGTGTAAGCAATTGTATAAAATATAGATTTGACCAAAAATTCCATACAAGGGAGGTTTGTGAAGCTTTCAGGGAAAAAAATATAAAATTTATTACCTTCAAATGCTAATTTCAAATGCCATTTATTCCAATCTCTTTCTCTTCATTATTCACTTGGAAAACTTTGGTCTATGTCTTCATGTGCATAACCTCGCTCTCATTCATGTGACTTTGATATCACTGTTGGCTCTAGGTAGGAGAGGAATCATTCAAAAATTGTATTCAATGTAAGTATTCATTATTTCTGTACATACATAAGCTTTAAAAAGCTTATGGGAGTCGGTTGTAGAAAACTAACAGGTGTAACCAACCCGTAAAAACAAAAGATAAATAAACAACCTAATTATGATTTTGGATCATAAATAATCCAACAGTTTCATCATTCATACACTTAGTTGTAATTTATTCTAATTTTCAAGCCTACAAATTATTTTTAAAAAACTCATATTTGATGTGTTAAACAAATTGATTGAATTTCCATATTTTTGTGAGGGTTTCTATGAGGTCTAAATTTTATTTTCATGCTTAAGTAGATATTTTCATAATTATGCAATTTTGGTTAAGGTTTCTACAAATTCTAATTGTTTAATTTGGCCCTAAAAGGGATATTTTAGTGGTATCAAAGCCATCTCCTTGCCAGTTGTGGGGGATTGAGTTTTTGGCAAAGTTACATGCCAAACAATGATAGAGAGTTTAGGTATTACGAAGGAGAAAAGAAAAGGGTCCAGAATAGCAAACATAAGGGTTTGATAAGCTAGGGCACAAAGGTATGGATGATCAAGATCATGTTCGATTTGATAAATTTGCTCAAAACCAAGAGCATATGACTGATATGATGGTTGAGTTTATTCACATCATGTGGGGTATGAGTGCAAACCGTCCTCCCAATGGTGAGGGGAGTGCTTTAGGAACCAACAATAAGCCTCCTACATAGAGGGCAATAATTGGAGCTTCAACTAGGCCTTTCCAGCCTAACTTCATCCATAGAGAAGTCATTCCTAAGGTGGAGTTTCATCCTTCAGTGATGGATGATATCACTGCTAGTTATGAAGAATACATGACTCTTCTGCCTAAAATCAAGGGGGAAATGTGCCTCACTAACTTCATGCAACAGGAGAGAAACAAAGAGGGGCCTAGGGCTAATCCTTGACCTCGGTATAATCAGAGGGATCTTCAACACATATCAATAAAGCTTACTCTGTCTAAATTTGATGGATCTACCAAGAGTACCACTCAAGTTTGAATCCAAAAGGTGGATACAAACCTTTCCCTCCGACTTATGATGGAAGATGAAGCCATCAAATTTACTACTTTACATCTTGAGGGCACAACATGAGTGGTGGTACCATCGTTTGGTCACACAAGGGCATGATCTCATCCCCTCTTATGATGAGTTCAACAGGAGGTTGATTGAGAGGTTCGATAGGGCTTATCCAAAGTCCATTTTAGGGAGTTGGCGCAATTAAGACAAAAAACTTCCATGGATGATTATGTGCCTGGTTTTTAGAGAGTTTCAATGATGGTACTAGATGTTTCTAAAAGAAGCCTTGTGGTTTTGTTTGTGGAAGGGTTGGTTGATTTACTCAAGGGTTTGGTTAAGGATTTCAACCCTTATTCCCTCCAAGAAGCCATCAAAAAGGCTTTTGATCTTGAAACAACACCACCTAAGGGCAAATTTATGCCTTTCAAACATCAAAGGACACATTCTTTTGGACAACCTAGGATTGATCTTTCTGACCATCCAAGGACAACCCCATATGGACAACAAATAAGGCCATATCAACAAGGTAATGGACAACAAAGGGAGTTACAAAAGAAAAAAGAAAGAAGTGGAATCGAAGAATGAGTTTAGGAGGAGAAATTTATGCTCTGCTTCCAAAGATCCTTGGACATCGAGTCATCATTGCCTTGGCAATGGGCAATTTCATTACATTGAGGTAGTATCGGAAGGAGGAGAAGGAGGCAACAGAGGAGGGACAACCCCTAGTGAAGAGAAGCAAGAAAGGAAAGAAGAGGGTGATCACAGGGATGGAACCCTTGTCACATTGTTTAGTGCTCCTAAATATCACTATTTTAGAGTGAGAGGAGTGTTGCAAGGTAATAAAGTAACAATGTTAATTGATAGTGGGGTAACCCACAACTTCATTAATGAAGTCTTAACATCTAGATGTGGGCTACAAGTTGTAGGTGTCAAAGGCTTCAACATAAGCATGGCGGATGGGAAGGCATAAGACAATTCAGAATTTGAATATTATTATGGGAAGGCATAAGATTAAGGATGATTTCTATGTGGATAGGATTGGTGAGATCGACCTAGTCCTTGGGGTGTAATGGTTGCATTCTCTAGGAGAATTCACTCAAAACTACCAAACTATGGAGCTGAAGTTCAAATCAATAGATAAAGAAATAGTTCTATGTGGTATGGCTAATGGAGCCCCTATGGTAGTGACACCGAAAAGGATGGAAATGGATTTTCATAGAGGGCAAATTGCTTAGGCAACTGAGTATTTTGTGAGTTCTACACATAATTTGGAACACCATCATCATAAGGATATCCAACCCATCCTTGATAAGCATGCCAAGGTTTTCAATAGCATTTCACATGGATTACCACCGGAAAGGGGTTTTCATCATATCATTGAGTTGGAACCTAAAACTAAAGCGGTAATAACCTCTCCATACTGCCATCCTAGAGTCTACAAGGAAAGGATTGAGAAAGCCATCAAAGAGCTCATGGATATGGGGCATATAAGGCTTAGTTCTAATCCTTTTATTTCTTCAATTGTCATAGTGAAAAAGGATGGAACTATGAGGATGTGCATATACTATCGCCTTTTGAATAAAAACACCGTCAAAAATAGGTGTCCCATACCTAGGATCGATGAATTTATTGATGAGCTACATGGGGCCATCTACTTTCCCAATATTGACTTGAGGATCGGATATCACCAAAATTGGGTAAGAGAGCAGGATGTTCAAAAGATTGCTTTTATATGTCATTATGGGCACTATGAATTTTTGGTCATGACCTTTGGATTAACTAATGCTCGCACAACATTTCAATCTTGTATGAACAATGTCTTTTAAGCAACACTTAAGGAAGTTTGTGGTGGTCTTCTTTGATGATGTCTTAGTGTATAATAAAACATGGGAGGAACATCTTCAACACTTGGACATATTATTGAGAATTTTGGGGCAACAAACACTATCTGCAAAAGAGTCTAAATGTGAATTTGGAACGTCTAAAATTTTATATTTAGGACATGTGATTAATGCTCAAGGGGACCATGTGGATCAACAAAAGATCCAAACAATCATGAATTGGCCTCCACCTACTACCATGACACATTTGAGAGATATTTAGGTTTGTGCAGCTACTATAGATGGTTTGTCAAGGGATTTTCTTAGCTTGTTGTTCCATTGACGAATTTAACCTAAAAGGGGGCTTTCAGCTGGTCTAAAACAACCCAAGTAACATTTGATAAACTCAAGGAGGTGATGAGTTCGTGCCTGGTACTTATTTTTATAGATTTCTCCATTCCTTTTGTGTTGGAATGTGATGCTTTAGGTGAAAGTATAGGGTATATTTTAATGCAAAAGGGGCACCCTATAGCATTTGAGAGACGTAAAATCAAAGAGATGGAGCGTAGGTTCTCCATTTATGATAAGGAAATGCTGGCCATCGTGCATGCTTTGTACAAATTCAGGTAGTATTTGATTGTTGGCAAGTTTGTGGTCAAAACAGATCACAATAGTTTAAAACATTTTTTCAGCCAAACTAATTTGACTGATAGGTAGCATAAGTGGGCAAGCAAACTTCAATCCTATGATTTTGATATTGAGTATGTCAAAGGGAAGAACAACGTACTTGTTGATGCATTGTATAGGAAGCCTACTATTTGTTCTATGGCTGACATTACAACATATTGGAAGATTTTTATAATAGCTGAGTATGTAAAGAATGAATTTAAGACTTCTATCATTGAAGGTAAAAACGAAGATGATAAGTACAAGGTAATAGATGGTCTGATTTTCTACAAAAATAAGGTCTTTTTGGCCTTTGAATATAAGATGAAACATAAAATAATGAGAGTTGTTCATGATACGCCCTTGGCTGGACATTTGGGATATTTCAAAACATACAAACAAGTAAGAGAAAGATTCTTTTGGAAGGGAACCAAAGGGGAGGTCCTTCAATACATCTAGGAGTGCCTCATTTGTCTACAAAATAAGGTTGAGCAAGTTTTTCTAGTTGGTTTGTTGTATCCCCTGCCCATTCCTACTAAAAAATTGGAAAGTTTCTCCATGGATTTCATCACGAGACACCCCATTGTTCAAGGTAAGAGTTGTATGTTTGTGGTGGTAGATAGGCTCACTAAATAAGCTCACCTTTTCCCTATTCCAACCAAGTATAATGCACTTTTAGTGGCTGATATATTTTTTTAGGAAGTTTTTAGACTTCATGGGCTGATAAGAAACATTGTGAGTGATAGGGACAATAGGTTTATGAGCTTGTTTTGGCAAGAACTATTCCATTTAATAAATCAAAATTGACTCCTAGCACTACTTATCATCTGCAAACTGATGGGCAAATGAAGATAGCAAATACATGAATAGAAGGATACCTATGGAACTATGTTGTAGGGCAATAATAATTTTGGATTATGTGGCTATACATGGGTGAACATTTCTACAATATGTCATATAACATGTCCATTGGTATGTCACCTTTTAAGGATTTGTATGGGTATGATTCACTTTCTTTTGTGGATTTGGTCTTGATAGATTGTAGAGTGTTGGGGGTCAAAAATTTAATACAAAAGAGTCATGATATACTGGAAGTGATCAAGTAGAACCTCCAACATGCCCAAAACTAGCAGAAGTTAAATGTATACCTATTGGGTGAATATTTTGTCAGCCAGCTAACTGGTGATCAAAATAGTTCCTATCACCACAGCATAGGGAGATTGGTCGTCCAATGTTGCAGGTTTACCACATCTAAAGGGGACAAATCTCTCCTCTCATCAAGGGGAGGTTCCTATTAAATATGCAGAGGCTATATATATATATATATATATATATATATATATATATATATATATATATATATATATATATATATATATATATATATATATATATATAAGCAGAAAGTAAGACACAGGGGTGGGATAAACCATCCATCTCTCTTTTTTCAGAGATGATGCTAACAAACAGAGGAGAAAATCCTGGTGAAAACACTGAAAGTACTTCTCTTCGTTCATAAGTGTTCTTGTAAGGAACAACAGGAATTCTTTCAGGTAGTAAAAGTAACCAAAAGTGCAGAGTAACTAGCAACCTGAGATGTAGCGCAAAGTCTCCACCTCAACTGCCCAAGAGTGAGATACGAAGAACAATGGGGGCACAAAGTCGTCCCAAGGTCTTGTGCACAGAAACAGAAAAGAAAAACACACACTAAAGACAATAATGACAGCGCAAAGTCTGAAAGTAGTTGGCTTCAGGACACCTTCCTTATCACCTCCACTAGTTCTGCTTGTTAAATCAAATAAACAAGAATGTTTTCAGGAGACACATAAGAACAATCTCCTAATGTAGCACAAGCTATAACAGCACAAAGTCTACAAGTAACTTGCTTTCTCATTCAATCAAAGAAATATGAACTACAATCTGAGCTCTAATGCCTTTCAATTTGGGCAGAGTTTCACTTATGGTAAGGGGAAGATCTCCCTTGTAACAAATGAGAGATTACAATATATAGCGCTCCAAGAAAGACTTGGGCACTTGTTTTCATGAAAAAGGTCCATGTTACAGTCAACATCTTCAATGCGCCTTCAATTTTGTCTTGAAGGACCATGCTGGGAACAACGCATTGCCTCAACTATGGCGTGTCCATTCATCTAATGTCTCTTCCTTGGTATGGACTGTCTGGTCCTTTCTCTGATGTCTGCGCAGTGTCCAATTTGCCATTACTTCATGGAATAAAAATAGGCTTGCATCCTTGATTTGGTGCGCTCAGAAGTCTACTTGATCCACTGTTTCACCTACTAGAAATAACTCTTTTGAAGATATTTTTGGTCCTTTGGTCTCGCTCCTCTCTTCACTACTTAAGCGCTTCTTTGCTCTCTGGTTGAACCATTGCTTTAATTGAACTTGCCTTTGGAATCGTCCATGTTGCTTCTTTGTCCTTTATAGCCCTTCTTGTCTAAGTCTTTGGGGGGGTCCTTTCTGCGTCTTTGACAAGTGGCAAGTTCCGATGTTATGAAACTCATCAAAAACTTACGAAAAATGGGATCCACGACACGTCTTGCCCAAGCAACTTCAAAAGGGGAACACGGATGCAAACACTTGTCATGTTCCGCTAAGTCATAACAAGAAACGTGACGTATTCCGCTTAACTTAAAGAAGCTTTAGAAACCTTTTGAGAGTCTTGCGTAAGATGACACGTGGTGGCTTCCGCTCTGCTTTATAATGGACACGTAGTGGCTTCCTCTACACTTGGTCTTTTTCCATCGGGCGTTTTTCCGCGGGCTTTTCTCTTCAGTCGGGCTTTTCCTTCGGCGGGCTTCATCCTTTGGCAGACTTTTCTTCGAGCTTTTCCTTCGGGCAAAAGTTCGAAGGAAATGCCTTAATCATTTTGCCGAGTTCCTTTCCCGAAAGAAAATTGTGCCCTCCGTAAGGACTGTTCAAGCCCAGAACTATCCTTCAGACTTTTGCAACGGTCCATCTGCTCCTCGCCAGCCTTCCGCAAGGGCTATCTGACCTCGGTTCAGCGCCCTCCACAAGGGCACTTGTTCCTTTGGCTTTGGGGCAGCCCCTTGAACCTGCCGATTGAATTGACCGATTGAACCAACTTTGGTTCAACGGTTCAATGGTTCAATTGGTTCAATCCCTTTATTTGGCTAAGTCCTTTGTCCACTTGAACCAAGCGCGCGTTGAACCTTTGAACCATTGAACTCCATGAACCTTGAAGCGGTTGAAATCGCTTAAGTGTTGAGAGTTTTTTTCTTCCTGCAGAGTCCATAGATTTTCGCCTACGGAGTCCGTATAAATGGGCCTGCGGAGTCCATAGTTTCAAGCCTGTAGAGTCCGTAGATTCAACCTTGCAGAGTCCGTAGAAATGGGCCTGCAGAGTCCGTAGTTTCAAGCCTGCAGAGTCCATAGATTCAAGCCTGCAAAGTCCGTAGATTTCTGGAAGAGCTTTGAAAAATGAAGAACTTGAATGCTCTGAATAATTTTTGAAAAGGGGAGAGAGGATTTTGTTCTGTTGAACCAAAATAGTTCATAGGTTGTCCCAAAAATGAGTGACATTTTTGGGGACAACCGCTGGCTTCAGTTGGGGAACTTCTTTCAGTTGAAAACTTAGAATATGTGAGGGGAGTAGAAACTAGAATCTCCAGTGCCTTGAAGTATGCCATTGGGCTACGGAGTCATGCTACCCAAAAAGAAAGGCTCCAAAAAACGAAAACGAAAAACACAAAACAGAACTAAAGACTATACAGATATACATATGTATATGTGAATTTATCTAGTACCTCAAGAATTGAAGTACTTCAGACGCTGTTCATCATGGGACGAAGAAAAGGAGATGCCGTCCTGATAAACCAGTAGGAAACCATTTTGTCCCCATAAACGGTGACGGGCGAATGGAACTCTCCACCAGAAAACCAATTTTTTGTGTTTTCCTCTTGGCTCTTTTCTCTTCTTGCCCCATGGTGGGACGTGGTCTTCTCTCTGAAAACCGTAACTCCTTGTTCTCTCTGCGAAGAGTTCATTTTGCTGACTTTGGAATACAGCAGTATGGTCCACCACCATAGCTTGTTGTTCTGCTGGTTTAGTCCAGCGCATGCTTTGATTGTCAGCATTAAACCCCTGACAAACCATCAGCTCAGCATCTCCTTTGGTGCGAAGGAGTTTGATCTCTTCATCTTGAGCAGTCTTCAATCTGAGCAACAAAGATCCGCATTGAGCATGAGTGGAAGAATTGCTGCCATCGGATTCCATGATTCAAGCATCATCAGAAGCTAATCTTCTATCAGGTTTTTCTTCATTGAAGATGGAAGATCCTTCTTGATTTGTACTGCGCCCTATCAATTTTTCTGATGTCTTATTTGGATCAAAACCTGGATTGCTAGTTACAGGACTTTCATCAGCTGAGACATAAGTATCCTCTGTGGTCAAGAAGTAATTACCCCTGTCTGACGGCTCAAACATAATTTGAGCTGCAGGGGCTGACGTTTGGGTGACCACAATTTTTGCCTCAGACAGGTCTACACCTAGTTCTCCACCAATGTCCAATTGCTCAGGATTGGCTTGCAGAGATTCAAACTCAGTCATTTGAATTTTGGATTTTTTGACATGATCAATCATGTCAAATGACTGAGATGGACTTGGAAGAGAGGATGGGAGTTCATCCTTTTGGTTTTTGGGATGGGGAGGACTGATCTGCGAAGTTGAAGTAGAGGTGCAGAGATGTTCGATGCACTTACTTTTTTGGCAATCACCGAGTCCTTCGACTGAGAAGGAAGGGGGTTCTCTGCTCAGCAATTGAGATTGTTGGTTGAGGTCGCTCCTATGTCTTCTCTTTGTCGGCCTGCTGGGCTGACTGATTCTCGGACCGGGTGAATACTGCGTATGATCCTTCGACTGCTTCACCTTCACTTCTGGGTTCATCCTAGTAATTCAGGAAACTAATGTGGGAGTCGCCAGTTGATTCTCCTTGATCCTCCATGAAAAGATCAACATCATTTTCTTGCTCAAACTTAGGTTGGAAAGAGAAAGCATGTTCTGTTTTCAGATATCCAACTGTTGAGTTGGTTGGAGGTGCTTCAAGGACAAGGTTCCTCTGTGGGGGAGGCAGACGATTTGGCTGCCCTTGATTCCTGACAGCATTGCTTTGCTATGGCTGATTCTAAAATGCCCTCCTTGGCATATCCCGATTAGGAGCAGACATACTTTGGGCCATTTGCCTTTTCAAGGCTAGCAGTTCATTTGCCAGCTTTTACACCATCTGATCCGTGGTGCCTGTAGATGGATACTCAGAAGATGAAGATGATTTACCTTTGTTCGGGTCTCTCCTTATCTTTCTTGCCAAGATAAGGTCATCTTCTACCTCAGTAGCCAAGTCCTGAGCAACAGCAAGTTCTATGTAGCCAGCTCGTCTCAGCAGAAAACTCACTTTAGGTAGCTGTGAGTTGATAAAGAAGCATTTGAGATTTTCAAGTGTTGGTTGAGCAATTGCAGGAATCCTGTTCCTCAGCTTATCAAACTTGGCAATAAAATCCCTCATATGCTCATGAGGTTCCTTCTTCATCTGAGTAAGCTGGGCTAGCAAAGCATGCGCATCTTCTGCAGGGTTGAACATGGCTTCAAAATTGGCTTTGAGTGTATCCCAGTCGGTCACTGATTGAGCCTGCAGATGGTAGAACCACTCTGCAGCAGCACCTTGTAGGGTCTCCACAAAAAGCATGACTGCCACGTCTTCAAATTCTAACACTATCACACCACAAGCTATGCTGAAGGCTGCAATGTGTTCATCAACGTGAACTCTCCCATCTCCAAAGAATTTGAGGAAGTTCTTTCTTGAGCTGCGTGGAAGTTCATGCAGAGGTGGAGTCATGTTGAGTGGGCCAAAAGAGTTACCCCAGGGGCCTCGAACTGCCATGATTGAATTATAAAAAACAGGGATAACAAATCTGGGTGGAGTGGCCAGATTGCAGAACAAAAATGGAAAAGAACTGGCCCTGTTTCAGCTTGAGGCTTGAGGCTTCAAATTGTGCACTCTTTTCTAGCAGCTCTGGTTTTGCAGACCAGATAAAATAATGGAGATGGAGGAAAATGGTAAGGCTATAATGATAATGGGTAAGACACAGAACAGAGTCGCCAGAGTCTATAATGGATAAGGGTAGGGACTGCTTCAATCTGAAACTTGAGGCTTCAGACTACACGTTCATCCCCAGCGGAGTCGCCAAAAATTGTTGGGTGAATATTTTGTCGGCCAGCGAACTGGTGACCAAAATAGTTCCTATCACCACAACATAGGGAGATTGGTCGTCCAATGTTACAGGTTTACCACATCCAAAGGGGACAAATCTCTCCTCTCATCAAGGGGAGGTTCCCTATTAAATATGCGGAGGCTATATATATATATATATATATATATATATATATATATATATATATATATATATATATATATAAAGTAAGACACAGGGGTGGGATAAACCATCCATCTCTCTTTTTTCAAAGATGATTCTAACAAACAGAGGAGAAAATCCTAGTGAAAACACTGAAGGCACTTCTCTTCTTTCAGAAGTGTTCTTGCAGGGAACAACATAAATTCTTTCAGGTAGTCAAAGTAACCAAAAGTGCAGAGTAACCAACAGCCTGAGATGTAGCGCAAAGTCTCCACCTCGACTGCCCAAGAGTGAGATACGAAGAACAATGGGGGAACAAAGTTGTCCCAAGGTCTTTTACACAGAAACAGAAAAGAAGAACACACACTGAAGACAACTATGACAATGCAAAGTCTGAAAGTAGTTGGCTTCATGACACCTTCCTTAAAACCTCCACTAGTTCTGCTTGTTAAATCAAATAAACAAGAATGCTTTCAGAAGACATACATAAAAACAATCCCCTAATGTAGCACAAGCTATAACATCACAAAGTTTGCAAGTAACTTGCTTTCTCATTTAATCAAAGAAATATGAACTACAATCTGAGCTCAAAGTCTCAGTAATGCCTTTCAATTTGGGCAGAGTTTCACTTCTGGTAAGGGAAAGATCTCCCTTGTAACAAATGAGAGATTACAATATATAGCGCTCTAAGAAAGACTTAGGCGCTTGTTTTCATGAAAAGGGTCCATGCTATAGTCAACGTCTTCAATGCGCCTTCAGTTTTGTCTTGAGGGACCATGCTGAGAATAGCGCATTGCCTCAACTATGGCGTGTCCATTCATCTAATGTCTCTTCCTTGGTATGGACTGTCTGGTCATTTCTCTGATGTTTGTGCAGCTGTCCAATTTGCCATTACTTCATGGAAGAAAAATAGGCTTGCGTCCTTGATTTGGTGCTCTCAGAAGTCTACTTGATCCACTGTTTCACCTAGTAGAAATAACTCTTTTGAAGATATTCCTGGTCCTTTGGTCTCACTCCTCTCTTCACTGCTTAAGCGCTTTTTTGCTCTCTGGTTGAACCACCGCTTTAATTGAACTTGCCTTTGGAATCGTCCATGTTGCTTCTTTGTCCTTTATAGCCCTTCTTGTCTAAGTCTTTGGGGGGATCCTTTCTGCGTCTTTGACAAGTGGAAAGTTTCGTTGTTATGAAACTCATCAGAAACTTATGGAAAATGGGATCCACAACACGTCTTGCCTGAGCAACTTCAAAAGGGGAACACGGATGCAAACACTTGTCGCGTTCTGTTGAGTCATAACAGGACACGTGATGTATTTCGCTTAACTTACAGAAGCTTTAGAAACCTTTTGAGAGTCTTGCGTAAGATGACATGTGGCGGCTTCCGCTCTGCTTTATAATGGACATGTGGCAACTTTCGCTGCACTTGGTCTTTTTCCATCGGGTGTTTTTCCGCGGGCTTTTCTCTTCAGTCAGGATTTTCCTTCGGCGAGCTTCATCCTTCGGCGGACTTTTCTTCGAGCTTTTTCTTTGGGAAAAAGTTCGAAGGAATTCCTTTAGACTTTTTGTCCGAAGGAAATGCCTTAATCATTTTGTCGCGTTCCTTTCTCGAAAGAGAACTATGCCCTCCGCAAGGACTGTTCAAGATCGAAACTATCCTTCGGACTTTTGCAATGGTCCATCTGCTCCTCGCCTGCCTTCCGCAAGGGTTGTTTGACCTCGGTTTACCGCCCTCCACAAGGGCACTTGTTCCTTTGGCTTTGGGGCAGCCCTTTGAACCTGCCGATTGAACCGACCGATTGAACCAACTTTGGTTCAACGGTCAATGGTTCAAACGGTTCAATCCCTTTATTTGGCTATGTCCTTTGTCCACTTGAACCAACCGCGCGTTGAACCTTTGAACCATTGAACCCGTTGAACCTTGAAGCGGTTGAAATCGCTTGAGTGTTGAGAGCTTGTTTCTTCCTGCAGAGTCCGTAGATTTTCGCCTGCGGAGTCTGTAGAAATGGGCCTGCGGAGTCCGTAGTTTCAAGCCTGCAGAGTTCGTAGATTCAAGCCTACAAAGTCCATAGAAATGGGCCTGTGGAGTCCGTAGTTTCAAGCCTGCAGAGTCCATAGATTCAAGCCTGCAGAGTCCATAGATTTCTGGAAGAGCTTTGAAAAATGAAGAACTTGAATGCTCAGAACAATTTTTGAAAAGGGGAGAGAGGATTTTGGTCTATTGAACCAAAATAGTTCATAGGTTGTCCCAAAAACGAGTGACATTTTTTGGGACAACAATACCAACACTATTTGGACAGGACTTTTCAGGTGGGAGACATTGTATTTTTGAGGTTACAACCCTATACGTAGTCTTCTCTCAAGCATAGTGTAGTACAAAAACTTAAACCCCGCTTCTATATTCCTTACAGAATTCAGAGGGGGGTTGGAGAGGTTGCATATGAGTTAGAATTTCTTAAACATAGTCAGAACCAGAACATGTTTCATGTTTCATGCCTCAAAAAGGCATTAAGATAGCATATCACTCCTTCGACATAATTAACACTTTTAGATGATGAGGTGTTGGCTCAAAAATTTGTCAAGGGGACAAATTGGTGACTTTGAGTCAACACTATGGAAACTGAGTCCTTAGTTAGTAGCACAAGGAAAAAGTCCCTCTCCTATTAGCAGGCGAAGCTACCTTTATTAAAATCCAAAAGGAAAAAGCAAAGAAAGAGTTATTCACAACTATTCACGGCAATAATATTTTCTATAGGGATTTCGTGCTTTTAACAAGTACGAAAAGGAGATAATGAAATAAGGTGAATGATGGGAAATAGAGAAAGTAAATGAAGAAAAGGAGAACGAGATTATTATATCCAGTTAAACATAGAGGCTAAATGAAGGACAACTCTAGGCAACTAAACACAATGATTCACTAGAATAGCCCAAGAAGGAGAAACACTGTGCTCATGGAAATCTCTTCTCATTCAATGGGTGGTAAAGATATAGTTACACCCTTAAGAGTGCAAAACATACACTAGGACGATTCTTTGATACGAATAACAAACCAAAGACAACCATCCCATATTTACTCGTAAAAAGATAATTAAATATTGCTTAAATCCTATTGAGATTTCATGTTTGTGGAACTAAAAGATAGATTCAGAAAGAAATTCTACTGTGCAATTTCCACATTAAGACTAATTGATAACAGTCATGACAAAGTTTTGAAAGCAAGGATTTGAATACAAATGAATCATACACCCAGTCATATTTCATGAAGAGAATCTGAACACACAATTTGCAAATCTGCTTTTTTGTATTGATCCTTGTTGAGTTGTAATACAATCTTGCCTTCCAAAAATATGTCTCAAAGTTCTATTTTTCAAAAAGCCCCCTATAATGAGCCTAACACTCATAATGCAGGAAGGTGGTTATGGTGTGTAACCACTTTTTTTACATTTTAGATGGTGCAAAAGTGATTTTACAAAAAAAATGCCTCTTAAGTGGCACCACGTGTAAGAGTGCAAAAGAAAAATTGCATGACTAATAAAGTGCAGAGGTGCAATTGTGTTTTTTGCACCAAGTGAAATTAGGACTAATGACTTACAAAGTTGACACAGTGCATTTGCATAAATTATATTTGTGAGTTTGCACTTACAAAATTTACAATTGAAAATTGCAAAACAAGATTCAACTATAGTTGAAGACGATTTCACTTTTTTCTGGCAACTTCTTTCCTTCTATTGCACCCATTTGATTCATTACAAAATGTTTCAATGAAATTTTGTGCTTAATCGCCACTACTGTTGATCCATCATGAATAAAACCTTTTATCAAAAAACTCAGTAACTAAAATGCCGCATAAAATATCCAAGGGAACCAAAAGAGTGTCCATTCTTTTAGACACTGTACCTACTGCGCCAAAAAGCAGACATTCTCTTATTTGCATATCTATTGTTTCAAAAATATCCGTTTGTACACGTATGGTATCGATTAATCCACTAAGTGTTGATGTTTGTTGAGACTGAGGCTTGTGCTTCCCATTCTTGCTACCCATGAGCTTGCTCATAAACTTGGACTTTTTGACTTTTTGTCTTTTCCTTGTTTATCATTACTAGTCCAAAAGCATCCCCAATAGAATCTAGTAGGACTTCATATGTTGTTTCTCGAAGATCATTACTCGATAAACCTAATTTGAAAGGTGGCAGTTCCAATATAAGTTCATTGGCGTAATTTAAATGGCACCTTGGAACATATTCACTGATTGAATTATCATCTTCTTCATCACCCCCAAAATTGTCAATCTCCTCCTCCACAGATAATTGTTGTGAAGGTGTAGAGTGTAGAGGATATGATTTTGTATAGTTTTTTTTGGAATGGGTTGGTGTATTGATGAGAACTAGAGGTGGTGACTACCTATGTGGTGGTCTAGATGAATCAAGATTTGAAACCAAAAGATATGTTCTTCCTAGCTTTGAAGCAATCGTAGCGGGATAATTCAACTCATAATATTTTTTGACTGCTTCTGAAATGTTGAATGACCTACCTTTCTTTGCACACTCCAAAACAAAATCTACACTCACTTTGTCAAAGTGTACATTGTCTAGTGACACAATGCCAGGCTATGACACAATTTTCTCAATTATACTTACTGATAAAATGAATCTAATTTCTCATTGATCACGACAATATCACTGTAACAACTCAACTTCTGATTGCCTTTTAATGATTTGTTATGATTGCTTTTTGAAGGATATTAATGAGACCCAAAATTCCCTCCAACAAAAGGCTATTGATCTGTGTATTTACATAGATTTTATATCTTTTAAAACCTAAACACGACGGAGTTATTTGAAGCCAAATTCAAAATTGATCTCATTAATAACAGATCCTTAAACAAAGAAAGATTTGCAAAGACAATTACAAAGCCCTTGAAAAGGACTTTTCTTGTATATGGGTCTTAAGAGATGTGTTTTGCATTTTATGGGATCCGTAGGAGTGTTTGCAGGTGAGTTTACAAAAAATGCACCACTTAAGTGATGTGAAAGTGCATTGGTGCAATTGCACTGCATGCAAAAGTAAAGTTAAAAAATTGCACCACTTGAATGGTGAAAAAGTGCTTTGGTGCTTTTACACCACTTGAAATGTGAAAAAATCAAAATTGTACAATTTGAGACATTAACTAGAGGAACACAATGCATGGGATCTACTAACAAGTTTTTATGCTCTTGTGATTGCAAAAAATGGTAAAGCCATCTAAGCAAGACTCAGAAACTCGAGTGATATTTAGCATGGTTCAAGGTTCTATTGACAAATATTATGTTGCCTCGTATAATATTTGTTTGTAGAATTGCCAATTGTTCAATACCAGTACTACTTAATGTCATTGGAGTTTCATCCACAATCCGTCCCATTTGCCAAAGCACGAGCTCTACTAGTGCATACAACACTAGATTCATCACGAGTTGTGAATTGTTCAATCACCATTTGAATACAATAATATCTTGAAATATGAAATCGATAATCGCAACCTTGAACCATGGTAGTAGTAGCTATGGGGGGAGAGTAAATCCATTGGTTCTTCCCCTCCTTATTTCCATAATTTCCTCAACGACATGCTCTCCTTTTTTTCCTTCTCACTTTGGCTATGTCCATTTCAAAATTATCGTGTCATATGGACTCATTTTTATCGCAATGCAAACATTCCTATTTTTGTGCATGCAACCTTAATTTCAACATCAGAGGCACCATTCATTTTTTAGCAATTTTATTTAGATCAATACCACATATCAAGTTCATGTTTCTTGAATGGATTTTCAAATTTTCTCTTTGAGACTCTTCATTGGGATTTGGAAACTCCAATTTTCTTATCAATACAACCAGGTCGAAGAAGAGCTTGATCAAGAAAATCTATCCCGTTGGTAGTCATCAGAAATTAATCTTATTAGATGCCTCAAACCCAACTAGATGATTATGTAGGTCAAACATAGTTCTTTGAACTTCACTCTCACCATTTCCATACCCATAATCCATATGAGTAGACCTTATACTGACAATTTCATCCATAAAAATGATAGATGGGGCATGTTCTCTTGTCATGACAAAAAGCTCAAGAACCATCCTTGATCCTTTTCCTATGCACTTTCGAACTAATTAAGAACCAAAAATTCTGATAAAAGTACAATCTATATGATGAGCAACTGCCCTTGCCAACAATGTCTTTCCTATATCAAGGGGTTCATACAACAACACACCTTTTGGTTGTATGATTATAAGACTTTCAAATAGTTCTGAATGCTTAATAGGAGTTCGATAACCTCTTTGTTTTCCTCAATTTGTTGATCAAGACCTCCAATCATATCATAAGTGTGATTTGGTGATTTCTCCACATTCATCAGATTCACAAAGGGATCTATTTTGCTAGGCAAAATCAAATGAAGAACATAACTATCATTTTGAAGAGCGACTTGTATGGAAGGTGTGATTCTCGTTATGTCAATATTCTTATTTATATTGACAACATATTTTCCTTTTGGATGCATCTTCACCAATACTTTGGAGTTCCTCATAATTTTAACAGCTTCACTTACGTATGACTCCAAATCTTGAAGCAACTGCAACTCTTCCCTCAACACCCTTACTGAAGCTGATTGTGATGATAAAGCATAATATGAAACAATTGCAATGACTTGATTCAAATCTTATAAGAGTAGGTTCAGTGACCAATTTATCATCTTGAGGGCAAAGACTTCAATTCCTTGTAGTGTAGGTGGTAGAATTCCCAATATAATAGTTTCAAATTCGATAGATTATACCTTATATGATTTATTTGATATGAAATTCATTCTGTGTGAAAGAGGCACTTGTATTCTATCAATTGTATCATCTTTCAAAAACTCTCCATCATATACTCAAGAGTGATGAACCTTCTTTTGTCAAAAGAGGTATAGTCGAGAGATCATCAATACACTTCAACTTTGTGACTCAAAACCCCTGAATTAAGGTTGACCAATATATTCTCTTTGAACGTATTTCCATCCAAAATGCTACTTTGAAAACCACTCAATGGTTCACCATTTGGAAACTTGAAGGATAGTGCAGATCTCAGCAAGTGATTTAAGCCTTGTCCATTGGGCTATGGAGTCAATGGCTCATTCTACAAAAAATTTACCATCCCTATCATTATAACATCTCTAATTGCTCGTGAGAGTGCAATTGGAGGTGTTGTCACGAAATGTAAAATTTCACAACAACTGGATCCGAATGTGGGACTGTATTTTCTAATGAAATGTAGGGTAACTCCAACATCTCAATGGACTGGGGCCTCATAAGCACACATTATTGTAACCTTTTGTTTAACTTACATTTTTACATCTTGATCTGACTAACTGATAACCAGTTCGCCTATCTCAATTGTATGAGAAATGAACATGCGATGTTGGGCCAGATCTGTTATAAAAATTTGCACGCCCTGATTTGGCCAACTGACAACAAGTTTATCTATCTCAATCGTATGAGAAATAAACATGCTCTACCGGCCCAGATCTCCTACTCATGAGAATTCTACATGTTTACCACCTGTTCACTTGAAGAGATCCATGAAAAACTTGTCCATTCTGTCTTTATCTTCTTTTTCATAGAAAATTGGTTTCATGTTATCTTCACTTTCAGAAAGTAAAACATCACATTCTGCATTATTATTCCTTTATATTTGTGGTTCTATCAGTTGTTTTTCAGATAACTCATTTTATCCTAGGACCATAGGGTTTAAGCAATCTTGTGAAATAGGAAAATCATTCTCTTCTTTGTCAAAGGGGAAGCCAAATTCTTTGTATGCTCTCTGATCAATTATTAGTTCTTCCAAATCTTCACTTTCTTCCACAATTGTGAAACTAAAACAGTCATATGTGATAGGAAGTACTTTCTCTTTTTCTTTGTTGAAGTTCTGACATGCTTGATTAAAAAATTGCCTTAGAATCTCTTTTCTAAATGTTGAGGACTTTTGATTATATCAACTTCCATCGCTTCATCATCACTAATGGTAGTTGTACCATATTTTGAAGTCTCTTTCTTCAACATTCTAAATAAAATCATATCATCTTCAATCTTGATAGCTTCGTATTGTGCAACTTCCAAGTCATTTACTTTGTTCCTCGTCAATAGTAATTTGATGTCTGAGTGTAGAGAGTCAATGAAGACACAAAACTAATTGTTTTGACTTGGTTGATCCACCTGAGGAATCAATCTCAACATTTTTTTGAAGCATGCTATGAACTCACTCATCTTTTCATTGTCTTGCTTTTGAATTTGAAAGGAATCTGAAAACAATGCACACACATCCATAGCTGATTTGAATCTGTTCAAGAACGTGTTCTTCAAGGGGTCCCAATTCACAATACATCCATCTTCTAGGTGCCAAAACCATTCAGCAACAGGTCTAGTGAAATTTTCAACAAAAATTCTCACAATGACATCCTCATGCATAATTCTCAAGATGCTACATGACACTGTGAAGACAAGGATATGGTTATCTGCATCTTTGCCATTTTCACCCATTTTTTTTGAAAACTTCTTCCTTGATCCTGATGGTAACTCATTGTATTGGGCTAAAGCCAATGGCCCAAAATATTTTCCACATGGAACACAGGGAAAATTGGTGTTAGGGTGAACCAATACCATTTCTTTAATCAGAAAGATGCAGGCACTAGGTACTTTTTCTCAACGAAGCCACTAACCTTCATTCCAAGAGAGGTTTCTTGAAATATATGAAAACCACATGCGTAAAGAGCTATGCCCCTAACCTATCAGGATAGGAATAGCCAATTTGTGGCTTACTTATCTCTCTTTGATGTTATATCACATTTCTCTATGCTTTCATTGGGTTAGTAGGTTAGCCTATAGAGTATTCATAGGAGGTTGTGGGTAGTTGTTTATCATCATATTTGAGTATTCATTTCTTATGGCAAGCATTTGGGAGGTTGGCCCCTCGAAGTGGCTTATCTATTATTCATATTTTCTACTATATTTCCATATCATTGTGATATATTTATGTTATTCTTCTTACTTGGTGAAGTAATATCATTACAAGTGGTATCATAACATCGATTTGGGCCATAATCAGGTAAAAAACCCTTCATCTTGTAATTTGTCTATATCTTGCAAACAATTGCAAATTTCTTTGCAATTTTTTTTACTAAAGATGAAAAATCATTCAAGGAAGCATCCATTCAAATTTTAGCACAATTGGATTTTTTTTGTAAAAGTTATTGCCATTTTAGGTTTTTTCATAAATTCGCTCTATAGTGCGCAATTCAAGGAATTTATTAGAGTTGTTTATATTTTTGAAAATATTAGAAAAATATCGCTAGGGTATGTTCTTTGTAGTTTTTTATTTGAGGCTGACATAAGTACAAAATTTCTTGGTCAAAGTTAGGTCAAAATTGTCAATCAGGGTCGACATTGTCAAGCCCTTTTATGGCAGGACCACAAACTAGGGGTTGAGGAAAGGGTGCAAAACCCTCGGGGAAAACTCCTCATAAGGAAGATATAGAGTCAGAAGGGAGAGTTACTAGATCCTTTATACCAGGGTTCTTTGAGATAGATCACAAAGTGAGCCAACTTGACTACAATGTGCAAGGCATCTAAAGTGAGATACAAGGCATACAATCTGATATGAAATCCGTACAATCTAGTTTGGCAAATATCATGATGGCTTTACAAAATAATCAGTAAAATTAGCCAACTATCACTATTACACAACCCCACCAAGGTGGATCTCCCAACCATCATAATCCAAATCTAAGTGCTTTGCCACAAAGAAACCTATTACCAAAGGTAGATATGCGTAAATTTGATGGAAAGGATCCACTCAATTGGATAAACTAAATGGAGATTTTTTTGATTTGCATCAGATCCCATGTAGATAAAAGGTCACCATGGCATACTTGTATCTAGAACCTAAACAATTCATTTGGTATTGATGGTTGTGTGCTCAAAAGAAAAAGATGACTCTCAGTGTCACCTGGTTAGTTTTACAGAGGAGCTGCAATTACACTATAACAATAGTGTGACAAAGAATTACTTCAGCCAACTGGCAAAATTGCAACAAATTGTTTCAATCAAGGATTATATTCATAATTTTTAAAACCTATCTTTATGTGTGGAGACAATTTCTGATGAGAACCTGAGTGATTTATTTTCGAGAGGCCTCAAAGACCACATTCAACATGAGATACACATGCTTAATCCACATAAGGTTTTTGATTTTATTATCATGGCACACAGGACTGAGAAAAAATTCATGACCAACAAGAAACAACCATTCACTCACTTTAGAGATTGTAACATATCGACACCATCATTTCTTCCACTTACCAGACTGACCCCTCAATAAATTGAAGAGAAATGTGCAAAAGGATTATCTTTCGACTGTGAAAACAAGTGGAACAAAGGACATAGATTTGCTGAGAAGTTATTCTACATTGAGGGATCCAACAAAGATGATGAAGAGGATGATGCTCTAATGTTGATGAAGAAGAGATAGAAGAGGTACCTGAAGATTCCAAACCTACAATCTCTTGTCATGCATTTTCGGGTATTAACACTCCTCAAACACTTAAGGTGGTGGGATTCCTCAAGAAATAGAAGGTGACAGTGTTAATTGACTCAGTGCACATAATTTCATCAACCATAAGTTGGTCACTCGATTGAATTGCTTCATTTACCCAACACCAAAATTTCAGGTCATGATTGTAGATGGTGGCATAGTCAATTATTCAGGGAAATGCCATAGTATTAAGCTTGCTATGAGTGAGTACAATCTAGATTCTCTTATGTTTGTTATTCCCATGGGTGGTGTAGACATTGCTTTGGGAGTCTAATGTCTCACAACCTTGGGTACAATTGAGATGAACCTCCAAGAATTATTCATGCACTTTCAATTTGAAGGTAGAAAAATTGAACTGTGGGGATTATAGAGAAAATCTCCACATTGGTTAGTTCACATCAAATGACAAAAATGCTAAAAAATGGGGCAAAAGGATTTATATCATGATTATGTTCCATAGAAGTTCAACCCATAATGTCATCTCCACATCCTGATATACAAATGATTCTTGATAACCACCCATCTATTTTTGAATCCATGGCAAAAGGACTACCACCAAAAAGAGAACATGGTCATGCCATTCAACTACTTTTAAGGAGTCAACCACCAAATATCAGACCATATAGATATCCATATGTGCAAAAGTGTGAAATCAAAACGCTGGTCCATGAGATGTTGGAGGTAGGAATCATCAGGCAAAACCAGAGTGTATATTCATTCTCAATGGTCATGGTGCATAAGAAGGATTGACACATGGCAGATGTGCCTAAATTATAGGGAACTCAACAAGTCCACCATCAAAGATAAGTTTTTTATTTTAGTAATCGATGATTTATTTGATGAGTTGCATGGTGCTGTTTATTTCACAAAATTGGATCTTCGTTTGATGTACCATCAAATTAGAATCATGGATGAAGATGTTCATAAAACTATTTTTAGAACTCATGATGGCCATTATGAGTTTTTGGTAATGCCCTTTGGTCTTATAAATGCACCATCTACTTTCCAGAGCTTGATGAACACTATTTTTAGGCCTTATTTAAGGAAGTTTGGGTTGGTTTTCTTTGACGACATATTGATTTACAGTATGACATGGGAAAAACACTTGCAACATGTGAAACAGGGGTTGATAGTTTTAGAACAATATCAACTTTATGTGAAGCCATCCAAATGTACTTTTGGAGTACAGGAGGTAGAGTACTTGGGTCAGATTGTATCCCATGAAGGTATCAAAGTTGATTCTCATAAGATCAAAGCTATGATGGATTGGCCAATGCCCAAAACTCTCAAAAACCTTTGATGGTTCCTAAGATTAATAGGTTACTACCAAAGATTGGTGAAAGATTATGGCAACATAGAAATTCCACTCATTGCATTGCTAAAAAAGGATGCCTTCCACTGGAATGATGCATCCACTAAAGCATTTGAGCAACTGAAAGTAGCTATGTGCACCACCCCAATTTCGGCTACTCCAAACTTCTCAAAGACATTCATTGTTGAATGTGATGCTTCTAGATTAGGGTTGGGAGCAATACTAATGCAAGAAGGAAGACCCCTTGCATTTGAGAGTCATCAATTCAAAGGTAAGAATCTCCAAAAACTTGTCTATGAGAAACAAATGATGGCTATTCTTCATGCAGTAAAACAATGGAGACCTTATCTGATGGGTAGACATTTTAAGGTAAAAAAAGATCATGATAGTCTCAAATACTTTTTATAGCAAAGATTCTCATTTGAGGAACAACAAAAGTGGGTAACAAAAATGTTGGGTTATGATTTTAAAATCATATACAAGAATGGTAAAGATAATTTAGTAGTATATGCACTATCCAAGCGGGATGAATCCACAGAAGCATTACTTTATACAATGTCGATGTTGCAGGCAGATTTGGTAGATGCAACTAGGTTAGAGTGGGAATAGGACAAGGATACACATGTTCTAATTCAGAATATCTAGAAAGGTTCTATAGCCTCTGACCAAATTTGAATGGAATGCTAATGCCCTATGGTATAAGGATAGGTTATACTTGTGCAAAGATTCATAGTTGAAGCATAATATTCTTGCAGAGTTGCATGCATCTCCAATTGGGGGACACTCTGGGTTCTTGAAAACTTATCACAGAATCAAGCGAGAAGTATTTTGGTAAGGACTCAAGGGAGATGTACAAAATTCTGTGGCAGAATTCTTGATATGCCAACAAAACAAAGGTGAAACAGTTAAGACCCCAGTTATGTTACAACCTTTAACAATTCTTAGTCAAAGGTGGGAGGAGGTTTCCATGGATTTCATCATGGGGTTGCCTTGTTCTAAAGGTAAGAATGCTAGTTTGGTAATTGTGGATAGGCTTCAAAATATGCCCATTTGTGTGTCTTCTCACACCCATTTACAACAAGTACAATAACGACTATTTTTTTAGAGGCAATTCTAAAATAACATGGAACCCCAAAAATAATTATAAGTGATCTTGATCCTATTTTCACTAGTAATTTTTGAATTGAACTATTTTCTAGTTTGGGTACTCAGCTAGCTTATAGCTCATCTTACCACCCCCAATCTAATGGACAAACATAAGTGGTCAACAAATGTTTAGAGGAGTATCTCCGTTGTTTTCTATAAGATAAGCAAGAACATTGGGTTAAATGGATACCACTTACAGAATGGTGGTATAACACATCTTTCCATACCTCTTCTAAAATGTCCCCATTTATAGCACTATATGGTTACCATCCACCTTCCATCACTTCTTCCTTAAGGTGCAAACCAAGGTTCAAGATGTGGAGGAACACATTCAACATCAACAAGAGGTTTTGGTTGGTTTGAGAGAGAATTTGGCATTGACACAATATAGAATGAAGTAGCAAGCATATCAACACCGTAGTGAGTGACATTTTGATGTGGGTGACTAGGTCTTTGTACGTTTGTAGCCTTACAAGCAGAGGTGCTTGAAACAACAAATAAAGGATAACAAACTTGCTCCTAAGTATTATGGTCCTTACAAGGTTCTGCAAAAAATTGGAAGTGTGGCTTATAAGCTGGAGTTGCCTCATTCATCTTGCATACACCCAATATTTCATGTTTCCTACTTCAAGAAGGTCATTGGACAGAAAGTTTTAGTCTAGACAGAGCTCCCAGAACTAGATGAAGAAGAACAAGTCATTTTAGAACCAGAGAAGATCTTACAAACACATACTAAGTGGTTGAGAACCAAAGAGACTAAGGAATATCTGATCAAGTGGAAGAACTTGAATAATGAGGATACAACTTAGGAGGGTGAATATTTTCTACAACATCCAGAGTTATTCAACGCTGAGGACAATGTTGGTTCAAAGGGAAAGGGCATGATATGCCCCTAACCTATCAGGATAGGAATAGCCGAATTATGGCCTACTTATCCCTCTTTGATGTTATATCACATTTATCTATGCTTTCATTGGGTTAATAGGTCAACCTATGGAGTAACCATGATCTAAGTAGACTATATATAGGAGGTTGTGGGTAGTTGTTTATTATCACATTTGAGTATTTATTTCTTATTGCAAGCATTTGTGAGGTTTTCCCCTCAAAGTGGCTTATCTATTATTCATATTTTCTGCTATATTTCCATATCATTGTGATATATTTATCTTATTTTTCTTATTTGGTGAAGTAATATCATTACAAGTGGTATCCAAACATTGATTTGGGCCATAATCAAGTTAAAAAACCCTTGATCTTTTAATTTGGCTATATCTTGCAAACAATTGCAAATTTATCTGCAATTCTTTTACTAGAGGTGAAAATTCATTCAAGGAAGCTTCCATTCAAATTTTAGCTCAATTAGATTATCACCATTTTAGGTTTTTTCATAAATTCGGTCTGTAATGCACAATTCAAGGAATTTTTTAGGGTTGTTTACATTTTTGGAAATCTTTGAAAAATATAGCTAGGGTATGTTGTTTGTTATTTCTTATTTTAGGCTGACATAAGTACAAAATCTCTTGGTTAAAGTTAAGTCAAAAGTGTCAATCAGGGTTGACATTGTCAAGCCCTTTTATGGCAGGATCACAAATTAAGGGTCGAGGAAACGGTGCCAAAACCCTAGGTAAAACTCCTCACAAGGAAGATATGGACTCAAAAGGGGGAGTTACTAGATCCTTTATACCAGGGTTATCTAAGATAGATCACAAACTGAGCCAACTTGATTACAATGTGCAAGGCATTCAAAGTGAGATACAAGACATACAATTTGATATGGAATTCGTACAATCTAGTTTGACAAATATCATGATGGCTGTACAAAATAATAATTAAAATTAGCCAACTATCACTATTACACAACCCCACTAAGGTGGATCTCCCAACTAACCTAATCCAAATCCAAGTACCTTACCACAACAAAACTTGTTATCAAAGGTAGATATGTGTAAATTTGATGGAAAGGATCCACTCAATTGGATCGACTAAATGGATATTTTTTTGATCTGCATCAGATCCCATGTGGACAAAAGGTTTCCATGGCATACTTGTATCTAGAACTTGAACAATTCATTTGGTATTGATGGTTATGTGTTCAAAAAAAAAGATGACTCTCAGTGTCACCTGGTCAGATTTACAGAGGAGTTGCAATTACACTATAGCAATAGTGTGATAGAGAATTACTTCAACCAACTGGCAAAATTGTAACAAACTGGTTTAGTCAAGGATTATATTCATAATTTACAGAACCTATCTTTACATGTGGAAACAATGTTTTATGAGAACTTGAATGATATGTTTTTGAGAGGCCTTAAGGACCATATCCAACATGAGTTATGCATGTTTAATCCACTTAAGGTTTTTGATTTCATTATCATGGCATGCAGCGCTGAGAAAAAATTTATAGCCAACAAGAAGCAACCATTCACTCACTTTAGAGATCATAACATATCGGCACTATCATTTCCTCCACTTACTAGATTGGCCCCTTCAACAAATTGAAGAGAAACATGCAAAAAAATTATGTTTTGGCTATGACAACAAGTGGAGCAAAGGACATAGTGTGCTGAGAAGAAGTTATTCTACATTGAGGGATCCAACAAAAATGATGAAGAGGATGATGCCTCCAATGTTGATGAGGAAGAGATAGAAGACGTACCTAAAGATTCCAAACCTACAATCTCTTGTCATGCACTTTTGGGTATTAACACTCCTCAAACACTTAAGGTGGCATTTTTCTGCAAGAAATAGAAGGTGATAGTGTTGATTGACTCAGGGAGCACACAATTTCATGAACCATAAGTTGGCCACTCGATTGCATTGCTTCATTTACCCAACACTAGAATTTTAGGTCATGATTGCAGATGGTGGCACAATTAATTATTCAAAGAAATGCCATAGTATTACACTTGCTATGGGTGAGTACAATCTAGATTGTCCTACGTTTGCTATTCCCATGGGTGGTGCAGACATTGCTTTTGGAGTCTAATGGCTCACAACCTTGGGTACAATTTAAATGAACCTCTAAGAATTATTCATGCTCTTTCATTCTAAAGGTAGAAAAATTGAACTACGGGGATTATGGACAAAATCTCCACAATTGGTTAGTTCACATCAAATGACAAAAATGCTAAAAAATGGGGCAGAAGGATTTATATCACGATTATGTTCCATAGAAGTTCAACCCATAACGTCATCTCCACATCTTGATAACCACCCATCTATTTTTGAGGCCATGCCGAAAGGACTACCACCAAAAAGAGAACATGATCATTCCATTCAACTATTTTTAGGGAGTCAACCACCAAATATCATATCATATAGATATCCATAGGTGCAAAAGAGTGAAATCGAAAATCTAGTCCATTAGATGTTGGAGGCAGAGATCATCAGGCATAGCCAGAGTGCATATTCATTACCAGTGGTCATGGTGCAGAAGAATGATGACACATGGCAGATGTGCCCAGATTATAGGGAACTCAACAAGTACACCATCAAAGATAAGTTTTCTATTCCAGTAATTGAGGATTTACTTGATGAGTTGGGTGGTGTTGTATATTTCACAAAATTAGATCTTCATTCGATATACCATCAAATTAGAATCAAGGATGAAGATGTTTATAAAATTGCTTTTAGAACTCATGATGGCTATTATAAGTTTTTGGTAATGCCCTTTGGTCTTACAAATGCACCATCTAATTTTCAGAGCTTGATGAACACTATTTTTAGGCTTTTTTTAAGGAAGTTTGTGCTGGTTTTCTTTGATGACATATTGATTTACAGTAAGACATGGGAAGAACACTTGCAACATATGAAACATGTGTTGATAGGTTTGGAACAATATTAACTTTATGTGAATCCATCCAAATGTGCTTTTGAAGTACAAGAGGTAGAGTACTTGGATCACATTGTATCCCATGAAAGTGTCAAAGTTGATCCTCATAAGATCAAAGCTATGGTGGATTGGCCAATGTCCAAAACTCTCAATAACCTCCAAGGGTTCCTAGGACTAACAGGTTGCTACCAAAGATTGGTAAAAGGTTATGGCAGCATAGCAACTCCACTCACTGGATTTTTAAAAAAGGATGCCTTCCACTGGAATGATGCATCCACTAAAGCATTTGAGCAACTGAAAGTAGCTATGTACACCACCCCAATTTTGGCTAATCTTGACTTCTCAAAGATGTTCATTGTTAAATGTGGTGCTTTCAGATCAGGGTTGGGAGTAGTACTAATACAAGAAGGAAGACCCCTTGCATTTGAGAGTCATTAATTCAAAGGTAAGAATCTCCAAAAACTTATCTATGAGAAAGAAATGATGGTTATTCTTCATGCTATAAAACAATGGAGGCCCTATCTGATGGGTAGACATTTTAAGGTGAAAACATATCATGATAGTCTCAAATACTTTTTGGAGCAAATAATATCATTTGCGGAACAACAAAAGTGGGTAACAAAAATGTTGGGTTATGATTTTGAAATCATATGCAAGAAGGGTAAATATAATGTAGTAACAGATGCACTATCTAGGTGGGATACATCCACATAAGCATTACTTTGTGCAATGTCCATGTTGTAGGCAGATTGAGTAGAGGCATCTAGGCTAGAGTGGGGGCAGGACAAGGATACATAGGTTCTAATTCAGAATATCTAGAAAGGTTTTATAAAATCTGAAAATTTTGAATGGAAAGGTAATGCCCTATGGTATAAGGATAGATTATACTTGTCCAAAGATTTAGAGTTGAAACATAAGATTCTTACAGAGTTGCATGCATCTCCAATTGGGGAACACTTTGGGTTCTTAAAAACTTATCACATAATCAAGAGAGAAGTATTTTGGGAAGGACTCAAGGGAGATGTACAAAATTTTGTGGCAGAATGCTTGATATGCCAACAAAACAAATGTGAGATAGTTAAGACCCCAGGTATGTTACAACCTTAAGCAATTCCTAGTCAAAGGTGGGAGTAGGTTTCCATGGATTTCATCACAGGGTTGCCTTGTTCTGAAGGTAAGAATGTTATCTTGGTAATTATGGATAGGCTTACAAAATATACGCATTTGTGTGCCCTCTCACACCCATTTACAACAAGTACAGTAGCAACTATTTTTCTGGAGGCAGTTCTAAAATTACATGGAACCCCAAAAATAATTGTAAGTGATTGTGATTCTATTTTCACTACTAATTTTTGAACTGAACAATTTTCTGGTTTGGGTACTCAGCTAGCTTATAGCTCATTTTACCACCCCCAATCTGATGTATAAACATAAGTGGTCAACAAATGTTTAGAGGGGTATCTCCATTGTTTTGTATCAGATAAGCAAGAACGTTGGGTTAAATGGTTACCACTTTTAAAATGGTGGTATAACACATCTTTCCATACCTCTTCTAAATTGTCCCCATTTCTATCACTAAATGGTTACCTTCCACCTTCCATCACTTCTTCCTTAAGGGTGCAAACCAAGGTTCGAGATGTGGAGGAGCACAGTTAGCATCAACAAGAGATTTTGGTTGGTTTGAGAGAGAATTTGGCATTGACACAAAATAAGATGAAGCAACAAGCAAATCAACACTGTAGTGAATGACATTTTGATGTGGGTTATTGGGTCTTTATACGTTTACATCCTTACAAGTATATGTTCTTGAAGCAATAAAAAAAGGACAATAAACTTGCTCCTAAGTATTATGGCCCTTACAAAGTTCTAAAAAAAATTGAAAGTGTGGATTACAAGCTGGGGTTGCCTCATTCATCTCGCATACACCCCGTATTTCATGTTTCCTACTTGAAGACGGTCATTGGACAGAAAATTTCAGCTCAAACAGAGCTTCTAGAACTAGATGAAGAATGACGAGTCGTTTTGGACCTAGAAAAGATCTTACAAACACGTACTAAGAGTTTGAGAACCAAAGAGATTAAAGAATATTTGATCAAGTGGAAGAACCTAAGTAGGGGGGATGCAACTTGGGAGGGTGAATTTTTTTTGCAACATCTAGAGTTGTTCAACGTTGAGGACAACGTTGGTTCGAAGGGGAAGGGTATGTTATGCCCCTAACCTATCGGGATAGGAATAGATGACTTGTGGCTTACTTATCTCTCTTTGATGTTATATCACATGTCTTTATACTTTCATTGTGTTAGTAGGTCGACCTATGGAGTAACCATGGCCTAGGTAGACTATATATAGGAGGTTGTGGGTAGTTGTTTATCATCATATTTGAGTATTCATTTCTTATTGGAAGCATTTGGGAGGTTTCCCCCTCGAAGTGACTTATCTATTATTCATATTTTTTGCTATATTTCATATAGCAAAAACAGGAGCTCATCACGAGTATTATTGGAGGTTCATACATACTCAATTCCACTTGACACATGGTATTATTGTTATTGATCACATACTCAGTTTCACTTGACAAAACATGAGCTTTATTGGTGCATATAGCACTAGATTCATCACGAGTTGTGATTTATTCGATCACCATTTGAATACAGTAGTACCTTGAGATATGAAATCGATAGTCGCAACCTTGAACCATGGAAACATTAGCTATGGGGGAGAGTAAATCCAGTGGTTCCTCCCCTCCTTATTTCCACAATTTCCTCAATGACATGCTCTTTTATGCTTCCTTCTTCATAACTTTGGCTTTGGCCATTTAAAATCCTCCTGTCACATGGACTCATTTTTATTGCAATGCAAACATTCCTATTTTTATGCATACAACCTTAAGTTCGGCATTAGAGGCATCATTTATTTTTTAACAATTTTATTTTGATCAATACCACGCATCAGGTTATTGTTTCTTGAATGGATTTTCAAATTTTCTCAGTGAGACTCTTCATTGGGATTTGGAAACTAAATTTTCCTATCAATAAAATCATGTCAAAGAAGAGCTTGATCAAGAAAATATATCCCGTTGGTAGTCATCAGATCCTTAATCTTATTAGATGCCTCAAACCTAACCAGATGATTATGTATCTCAAGCATAGTTCTCTAAACTTCACTCTCACCGTTTCCACATCTAGACTCCATACGAGTAGACCTTACAATCTCATCCATAAAAATGATGGATGGGGCATGTTCTCTTTTCATGTCAAAAATCTCACAAACCATCCTTGATCCTTTTCCTATGCAATTCTAAACCAATTAAAAACTATAAATTTGAATAAAAGTACAATATGTATGATGAGTAACTGCCCTTGCCAATAATGTCTTGCCCTTTTAGTTTTATGATTATAAGATTTTCAAATAGTTCTAGATGCTTAATAGGAGTTTGATAACCTCTTTGATTTACTCGATTTATAGATCAAGACTTCCAATCATATATAAGTGTGATTTGGTGCTTTCTCCACCTTCATTAGATTCACCAAAGGATCTATTTTGCTAGGCAAAATCAAAAGAAGAACATAACTATCATTTTGAAGAGATACTCATAAAGAAGGTGTTAGTCTCGTTATGTCAATATTATTATTTATATTGACAACGTATTTTCCTTTTGGATGCATCTTCACCAGTACTTTGGAATTCTCCATAATTTTAACAACTTCGCTTATGTATGACTCTAGATCTTGAAGCAACTATAACTCTTTCCTCAACACCCTTATTGAATTTGATTGTGATTATGAAGCATAGTATGAAACAATTACAATGACTTGATTCAAATCTTATAAAAGTAGGTTCAGTGATCAATTTGTCATCTCGAGTGGCAAAGACTTTAATTCCTTGCAATGTAGGTGGCTGAATTCCCAATATAAAAGTTTCAAATTCAACATATTATACCTTATATGATTTATTTGATATGAAATTCATTCTATGTGCAAGAGACACTTGTATTCTATCAATTGTATTATTTTTCAAAATCTATCCTTCATATACTCAAGAGTGATGAACCTTCTTTTTCCAAAAGAGGTATAGTTGAGATATCATTGATATGCTCAACTTTGTGACTCAAAACTCTTGAATTAGGGCTGACAACTATATTCTCTTTGAATGTATTTCCATCCAAAATGCTACTCAGAAAACCACTCAATGGTTCACCATTTGGAAGCTTGAAGGATAGTGCAGACCTTAGCAAGTGATTTAAGCCTTTTCCATTGGGCTATGGAGTCTACATTCCATTCTATAAAATTTTTACCATTGTTTTCATTAAAACACCTCGAATTGCCTGTGAGAGTGAAATTGGAGGTGTTGTCATGAAATGTAAAATTTTATGGCAACATGAGGGAAGCTGATTTTGATCCTATAGTCTATTATAGAGGTATTGGAAAGGAAGCTAACGAGCATGATCATCATGGAGTATTTGGTAAGTGGAAGCTATTTGGATAGTCTATTATAGAGGTATGGGAAAGGACTTGCCTATTGAGGATGCTACTTGGGAAGTGGAAGCTATTTTACAACACCCTAGCTTGCAATTGCTTGAGGAAAAACCAATTCATGATGGGAGGACCATCATGTCCCCTTCTCATTTAGAGAGGAATGAATACCCTTAGCCTATTCTTTTGGTTTCCCATAGTCTAAGGGAAGTAAGGAAAAAGGGGAACATGGTGTTTTGTTCAAGTTACCAAAAAAGTGACTTTATGTCGACAACTTATTTCTAATTTGACTTAAAAAAGGGAACGTTCTAATTTGAGCAAGTCAATCCTTTATTACAAATCATAATGAGAATCACTTTTTGAATATTTGAATCCCCCTAAACCAATCCACCCCAACTTGTATCACCCCACTTGGGAGTTGGTTTGTAGGGAAAGAGGTATAAAAGAAGGTAGAGAGGTCCATTTTCAAGATCCATGATCATCTATCAATCAATTCTTTTGAGTTAAGCATGATTGCTTTTACATGCAACCATTAAGGACAAAAACCCTCATTAGCTTTCAGATTTGGGGATGAAAAGCTTCAAATTCTTCTTGGTGACTTTATTCAGGGGTCATAATTGGGTAGAATATCATCATTGTTGGCATCTACAACACATATGGAGGGTGGCATAACAATTTGGGAGCCTTTGGAGGTTGGCACAATAGTTAGGGCTTCCATTTGAAGTGAAACATAGCTCAAGGCGGCATTTTAGGGTGTAGCGACCTCCGTATAGGGTTTAAAGTTCCGTTGGAGAACTATTTGGTTGGTGAATTATTATGTTTCATCATTCATACAGTCAACTATAATTTATTCTAATTTTCTGGCCTTCAAATTATTAAAAAAAATCAGATTTGATGTGTTAAACAAATTGATTGAATTTCCATATTTTTTGGGGGGGTTCTATGAGGTCTAAATTTTTTCATGCCTAAATCGATCTTTCTAAAATTTTGAAATTTTGTTTAGGGTTTCTACAAATTCTAAAATTGTTTAATTTGGCCATAAAATGGATATTTCACATTTTAATAAATAACACGACAATTTATTTTAGGGCTTGGTACCATTTGAAGCCATTAGATTAAGGGTCCAAATTCCCTATTTTTATACAAAAAACTTCTAGTTAGAAATTTGTGAGATAACCAACTAAACTAGGGAACTAAACAATATATGCCAGAGCCTTAATATTCAAGTCTTGAAGCTTTTAATCCCTCTAGTAAGACCTATCAACATGCCACCCTTAGATGTGAATAACAAGGTACATAAAAACCCAACATGTGTGTTTAGCTACTCAACCTAGGTTACTAGGTACTAGTTAGATCAGTTTTGAATGCTACAAATCACATAGATCCAAATACAAAACTTATGGTTGGTGTAGATCCTTAAACCATCTGAAGTAAAAAAATTCTTAGTTTATGTGTTTTAGACCCATTTAAAGTAGAAAGTGAGAAGGTTGCATCCTACTTAAGGTTTACATAAATATGCGTTCATGAGAAAGTGTCTATTAATGATCTAGCAAGTAATCACAACTTGTTTTTGGTTTGTAATATCAAAGTTTTTATCCACCATGTATTGGTCGGTGTTCTCAGACATGTGATCAAACATGATTTTCGTGTTCCTTTTTGGGTATAGTTGGAACAATGATCATGCAACTTAGCATCATTAATCATAAATCTAAAACTAATGAAACAATGTGTTGGGTGAATATTTTGTTGGCCAGCTAATTGGTGACCAAAATAGTTCCTATCACCACAACATAGGGAGATTGGTCGTCCAATGTTGCAGGTTTACCACATACAAAGGGGACAAATCTCTCCTCTCATCAAGGGGAGGTTCCCTATTAAATATATATAAGCAGAAAGTAAGACACAAGGGTGGAATGAGCCATCCATCTTTTTTTTTTCAGAGATGATGCTAACAAACAGAGGAGAAATCCTAGGTGATTGGTGAAGGTACTTCTTTTCTTTCCCTTTCTGGATAGTAGAAATCTTGGTGAAGCGATAGAAGGCACTTTTATTCTTTCAGAAGTGCTTGTTCTTGCAAACAACATGAATCTTTCTAGTAGGATAAGTAACAAAAGTGCAGAGTAACCAACAATCTAAGATGTAGCACAAAGTCTCCACCTTGACTACCCAAGAGTGAGATACGAATAACAATGGGGGCACAAAGTCGTCCCAAGGTCCTTTACACAGAAACAGAAAAGAAAAACACACACTGAAAACAATTATGTCAGCACAAAGTCTAAAAGTAACTAGTTTCGAGACACCTTCTTTATCACTTCCACTAGCTCTGATTGTTAAATTAAATAAACAAGAACACATTCAGAAGACAGACATAAGAACAATCTCCTAAAATGGTATAAGCTATACAGCACAAAGTCTGTGAATCACTTGCTTTCTCATTTAGATAAAATAATATGAAATACAATCTGAGCTCAAAGTCTCAGTATTCACCTTTCAATTTGGGTAGAGTTTTGCTTCTGTATTCGAGAAGATCTCCTTAAAACAATAAAAGAGATTACAATATATAGCAGCGAAGAAAGACTTGGTGCTTTGTTTCATGGAATGGCCCATGTTGTGCATTCAATGCCTTGAATGCATTTTTAGTTTTGTTAGGGGGCTGCATTGAAAACAGGGCAGTTGTCTTAACTATGGCGTGTCATTTCATCCCATATGTCTTCTCCTGAGTCTATATCATCTAGTCTGTCCCCTCTGACGTTTGTGCAACTGTCCATTTTGTCTTTACTCCAAGGGAGACCAACAAGCTGTGCCTTCAATGTTTTCAAGTTGAAATATCTGCTTAGTGGAGCGTTCCACCTATTGAAATTACTTCTGCGCAGATATTTCGGGCTTTTCCCTCTTTCTGCTTTTGTCTTTTCCAGCTGTCTCTTCCTAGAATTTAAGCTCTCGAGCTATCTTTTCCCCTTTTCGGTTTTGTCTTTTCCTAGAATTTGAGCCCTCGGGGCTATATTCTTAGCTTTGTCGGCTCTTTTGGCTCCTTCTTCAGATGATCGCTGAGTTTGTTTTTAGGTTCTGCGCCACATTTGAAACTTAGCAGATATTCATTATTTTAAATTTGATGTCCATGGGGACATCATTGGTTGATTGTTTCAATGGTTCGAGCGGCCTTCTCGGCTTCTTGGTTTAATCGCTTTCTTGCTTCAATCGCTTTATTGGTTCAATCGCTTTCCTGCTCCTTGGTTGGACCATCACTTTCATTTGAGCTTACCTTTGGAATCATCCATGTTGCTTCTCTCTTTGCTTGAGGCCGCCTTTGAACTGTTTGAACCTGTGAACCATTGAAATTTGAACTCTTTCGGTTTAAGGTTCAATCGGTTCATTGGTTCTTCCTCTGCCCGTCACTTGTTCTTTCTAAGCTCTTTGATCTTCATTGCATTGGTTGAACCTTTGAACCTGTGAACTCGTTGACCTTTTTGGTTCAAGGTTCAAAGGTTCAACGGTTCAATCGGTTCATTTTTTTTATTTGGCTAAGTCCTTTTGATCATTTTGAACTAAACACGTTGAACCATTTGGTCGTTGAACCTGTTGAACCATTGAACCCATTGAACCTTTGAACCAAAGTCAAGAGTTAGCGCTTCGGCAAAGTTTCAACAAGTTCAACCGCTTCTAGGTTCAACGGCTTCAAAACACTTATCAAAGATAAGGCTTGAACTATTGAACCGTTGAACCATTGAACCTTTTGGTTCAAAGGTTCAATGGTTCAACGCTTCAATAGTTCAAGCCTTATCTTTGATAAGTGTTTTGAAGCCGTTGAACCTAGAAGCGGTTGAACTTGTTGAAACTTTGCCAAAGTGCTAACTCTTGCTGACGGCGTTGAACCTTAAACCCATTGAACCCTTGAACCAAAAGGTTCAAGGTTCAACGGTTGAATGGTTCAATGGTTCAATATTTGCTTAGAAGCTTGCCGATGGACATTTTGGTTTAACCTTTTTGTTGAACCAACCTTGAAATCGCCTAGGTGTTGAGGGCTTGCTTCTTTCCTGCAGAGTCCGTAGAAATCAACCTACGAAGCCCGTAGAACTTGGCCTGCAGAGTCTGTAGATTTTCTTCCTGTAGAGTCCGTAGATTCAAGCTTGCAGAGTCTGTAGATTCAAGCCTGCAGAATCCGTGTAGTCAAGCCTGCAGAGTCCGTAGATTTCTGGAAAAGCTTTGAAAAATGAAGAACTTGAATGCTCAAAACAATTCCTGAAAAGGGGAGAGAGGATTTTGGTCTATTGAACCAAAATAGTTCATATGTTGTCCCAAAATGAGTGATATTTAAGGGGGACAACAGCTGGCTCCAGTTGGGAAACTTCCTTCAGTTGAAAACTTGGAACAACTAAGGGGAGTAGAAACCAGAATCTCCAGTGCCTTGAAGTATGCCATTGGGCTATGGAGTCATGCTACCCAAAAAAAAAAGGCTCCAAAAAATGAAAACAAAAAGCACAAAATAGAACTAAAGACTATACAAAGGTACATATGTACAGGTGAACTTATCTGATACTTCAAGAATTGAAGTGATTCAGATGCTACCCATTGTGAGACAATGAAGATGGCGTTCCGTCTTGATAAATCAGGAGGAAACCATTTTGTCCCCAAAATCGGTGATGGGCGAATGAAACTCTCCACCAGGAAACCAATTTTCTGCGTCTTCCTCTTGGCTCTTTCTAAATCTTGCCCCATGGCAGGACGTGGTCTTCAAACTGAAAACCAAAACTCCTTGCTCTCTTGGTGAAGAGTTCCTTTTGCTGACTTTGGAGTACAACAGTATGGTCCACAACCATAGCTTGTTGTTCTGTTGGTTCAGTCCAGCACATGCTTTGATTGTCAGCCTCAAACTCCTGACAAACCATCAGCTCAGCATCCCCTTTGGTGTGAAGGAGTTTGATCTCTTCATCCTGAGCAGTCTTCAATCCGAGCAACAGAAATTCGCATCCAACATGAGTGGAAGAATTGCTGCCATCGAATTTCAGGATTCAAGCAACATCAGAAATTGATCTTCTATCAGGTTTCTCTTCATTCGAGATGGAAGATCCTTCTTGATTTGTATTGTGCCCTATCAATTCTTCTGATATCTTGTTTGGATCAAATCCTGGATTTCCAGCTACAGGGCTTTCATCAGCTGAGACATGAGCATCCTCTGTGGTCAAGAAGTAATTACCCCTGCCTGATGGCTCAAACAAAATTTGAGCTGCAGGGGCCGACATTTGGGTGACCACAAATTTTGCCTCAGACAGGTCCATACTTAGTTCTCCACCAATGTCCAACTGCTCAGGATTGGCTTGTAGAAATTCAAATTCAGTCATTTGAATTTTAGATTTTTTGACATGATCAATTATGTCAGATGACTGAAATGGACTAGGAAGAGAGGATGGGAGTTCATCCTTTTGGTTTTCAAGAGGGTTAGGACTGGCCTGCGAATTTGAAGTTGAAGGTGCATAAATGTTTAGGGTACTTACTTTTTTGGCAATCACCGGGTCCTTTCGCTGGAAAGGAAGAGGGGTTCTCTGCTTAGCAATTGAATTTGTTGGTTGGGGTCGCTCCTCTATCTTTTCTTTGTCGGCTTGCTGGGCTGACTAATTCTCAGACCGGGTGAATATTGCATATGATCATTCGACTGCTTCACCTTCACTTCTGGGTTTATCCTGGTAATTCAGGAAACCAATGTGGGAGTCGCCAGCTGATTCTTCTTGATCCTTCGTGAAGAAATCAACATCATTTTCTTACTCAAACTCAGGTTGAAAAGAGAAATCATGTTTTGTTTCCAGATATCTAACTGCTGAATTGGTTGGAGGCGCTTCAAGGGCAAAGTTCTTTTGTGGGGGAGGAAGACAATTTGGCTGCCCTTGATTCCTGGCGGCATTGCCTTGATATGGCTGATTTTGAAATGCCCTCCTTGGCATATCCCGATTAGGAGGAGCAGACATACTTAGGGGCATTTGCCTTTTCAAGGCTAGCAGTTCATTTGCCAGCTTTTGCACTATCTGATCCGTGGTGCCTGTAGATGGATACTCAGAAGATGAAGAGGATTTACCTCTGTTAGGATCTCTCCTTATCTTTCCTGCCAAGATAAAGTCATCTTCTAGCTTAGTAGCCAAGTCCTAAGTAGCAACAAGGTCTATGTGTCTAGCCCATCTCAGCAAGAAACTCACTTCAGGCAGCTGTGAGTTGATGAAGAAACACTTGAGATTCTTAGGTGTTGGCTGGGCGATCATGGGAATCTTGTGCCTCAGCTTGTCGAATCTGGCAATGAAGTCCCTCATAGGTTCATGGGGCTCCTTCTTCATTTGTGTGAGTTGGGCTACCAAGGCATGTGCATCATCTGTAGGCTTGAACCTTGCTTCGAACTTGGATTTTAGGGTGTTCTAGTTTGTCATTGATCAAGCCTACAGATGGTAGAACCATTCTGCAACAGCGACTTGTAGGGTCTCTACAAAAACCCTGATTGCCACGTCTTCAAATTCCACCCCTATCACACCACAAGCTATACTAAAGGCTGTAATGTGTTCATCAAGGTGAACTCTTCCATCCCCAAAGAATTTGGGAAAGTTCTTTCTTGAGCTGTGTGGAAGTTCATGCAGAGGCGGAGTCAAGTTGAGTGGGCCAAATGAGTTACCCTAGGGGCCTTGAACTGCCATGATTTAATTATCAAAAACAGGGATAACAAATCTGGGTGGAGTGGCCAGTTTGCAAAAAAAATGGAAAAGGACTGGCCCTGCTTCAGCTTGAGGCTTGAGGCTTCAAACTGCGCACTCTTTTTTAGCAGCTCTGGTTTTGCAGACCAGATAAAATAATGGAAGTGGAGGAAGATGGTAAGGCTATAATGATAATGGGTAAGACATGGAACAGAGTCGCCAGAGTATATAATGGATAAGGGTTATAATGATTATGGGTAAGACACATGTAATGTTTCAATCTGAAACTTGAGGTTCCAAATTGCACAAAATTACTTTGTCCCCAGCAGAGTCGCCAAAAACTGTTGGGTGAATATTTTGTCGACTAGCTAACTGGTGACCAAAATAGTTCCTATCACACAGCATAGGGAGATTGGTCGTCCAATGTTGCAGGTTTATCACATCCAAAGGGGACAAATCTCTCATCTCATCAAGGGGAGGTTTCCTATTAAATATGCGAAGGCTATATACTATATATATAAGCAAAAAATAAGACACAGGTGGAATAAACCATCCATCTCTCTTTTTTCAGAGATGATGCTAACAAACAGAGGAGAAATCCTAGGTGATTGGTGAAGGTACTTCTCTTCTTTCAGAAGTAACATTCAGCCAAGAGCTAGATCCCTCCCTGGATAGTAAAAATCTTGGTGAAGCGACAGAAGGCACTTCTCTTCTTTCAGAAGTGCTTGTTCTTGCAAACAATAGGAATCTTTCTGGTATGATAAGTAACAAAAGTGCAGAGTAACCATCAATCTAAGATGTAGCACAAAGTCTCCACCTTGATTGCCCAAGAGTGAGATACAAAGAACAATGAGGGCACAAAGTCCTTTACACAGAAACAAAAAATTAAAACACACACTGAAAACAATTATGTTAGCACAAAGTCTGAAAGTAACTGGTTTCAGGACACCTTCCTTATCACTTCCACTAGCTCTGCTTGTTAAATTAAATAAACAAGAACACATTCAGAAGACATACATAAGAACAATCTCCTAAAATGGTACAAGCTATACAACACAAAGTCTGCGAATCACTTGCTTTCTCATTCAGATAAAATAATATGAAATACAATCTGAACTCAAAGTCTCAGTATTCGCCTTTCAATTTGGGCAGAGTTTTGCTTCTGTATTCAGGAAGATCTCTTTAAAACAATAAAAGAGATTACAATATATAACAGCCAAGAAAGACTTGGCACTTTGTTTCATGGAATGGCCCATGTTGTGCATTCAATGCCTTGAATGCATTTTCAGTTCTGTCAGGGGGCTGCGTTGAAAATAGGGTGGCTATCTTAACTATGGCGTGTCATTTCATCCCATATGTCTTCTCCTAAGTCTGGATCATCTGGTCTGTCTCCTTTGACATCTACGCAGTTGTCCATTTTGTCTTTACTCCAAGGGAGACCAACAGGCCGTGCCTTCAATGTTTGCAAGCTGAAATATCTGCTTAGTGGACTGTTCCACCTACTGAAATTACTTCTGCGCAGATATTTTGGGCTTTTCCCTCTTTCTGCTTTTGTCTTTTCCAGCTTTCTCTTCTTGGAATTTAAGCTCTCGGGCTATCTTTTCCCCTTTCTGGTTTTGTCTTTTCCTAGAATCTGAGCCCTCGGGGCTATATTCTTAGCTTTGCCGGCGCTTTCGGCTCCTTCAGCTGGTTGCTAAGTTTGTTTTTAGGTTCCGCGCCACATTTGAAACTTAACAGATATTTCATTACCTTAAATTTGAAGTCCACGGGGACGTCATTGGTTGACTGTTTCAATGGTTCGGGTGGCCTTCTCGGCTCCTTGGTTTAATCGTTTTCTTGCTTCAATCGCTTTATTGGTTCAATCGCTTTCTTGCTCCTTGGTTGAACCATCGCTTTCATTTGAACTTGCCTTTGGAATCATCCATGTTGCTTCTCTCTTTGCTTGAGGTTGCCTTTGAACTGCTTGAACCTATGAACCATTGAACTTTGAACTCTTTCGATTCAAGGTTCAATCGGTTCATTGGTTCTTCCTTTGCCTGTCACTTGTTCTTTCTAAGCTCTTTGATCTTCATTGCACTTGTTGAACCTTTGAACCTGTGAACTCGTTGAACCTTTTGGTTCAAGGTTCAACGGTTCAATCGGTTCATTCTTTTTATTTGGCTAAGTCCTTTGGATCCTTTTGAACTAAACGCATTGAACCATTTGGTCGTTGAACCTGTTGAACCATTGAACGCATTGAACCTTTGAACCAAAGTGGTTCAATGGTTCAACGGTTCAATGGTTCAAGCCTTCTCTTTAATAAGTGTTTTGAAGCCGTTGAACCTAGAAGCGGTTGAACTTGTTGAACCTTGGCCGAAGCGCTAACTCTTGCTGACGGCGTTGAACCTTGAACCCATTGAACCCTTGAACCAAAAGGTTCAAGGTTCAACGGTTCAATGGTTCAATGGTTCAATCTTTGCTTAGAAGCTTGCCGATGGACATTTTGGTTGAACCTTGTTGTTGAACCAACCTTGAAATCGCCTAGGTGTTAAGAACTTGCTTCTTTCCTGCAGAGTCCGTAGAAATCAACCTGCGAAGCCCGTAGAACTTGGTCTACAGAGTCCATAGATTTTCTTCCTACAGAGTCTGTAGATTCAAGCCTGCAGAGTCCGTAGATTCAAGCCTGTAGAGTCTGTAGATTTTTGGAAAAGCTTTGAAAAATGAAGAACTTGAATGCTCAGAACAATTCCTGAAAAGGGGAGAGAGGATTTTGGTCTGTTGAACCAAAATAGTTCATATGTTGTCCCAAAAATGAGTATATTTTTGGGGGACAACACAATGAAAACAACAACTAGGTGGGAGACAAGTACTCTTATGGAATTCATTTAAAATCCACTTCTTGGGTTTTTACTAGCCCTTCGAGTATTGTTCTAATACGTACCAATGGCATTCATTGGTGATTCAAGTGTAGGGTTTCCAAGTGGGTACCAAATCCAATATAAATCATATATTTGTCTAATGTTACGATTTCAATGTGTAATGACAAACTCAAAACTCAAGATCACATGTTTTATCATCTTTTTTTTGGTAAGCAAAACAAAAAGATAACTATTCACAATTGAAGGGTAATTTTTTAAAACTAACTCTTATCTAGTGAGAAACATAAACTTTGAAGGGGTTACAAATTTGGACCCTATTTGGCACTTGAATCATTTTACTGTAAATGTAAATCCAACCAAAAATGCCAAAACAAGGTATTGGAGAATCAAATTCGTCTTATTGAAGTATTTACATCCCTCATCCATTGTAGCTACATGGATGCTTGAAAATAGAACACAAAAATATATATTGTAATCATTGCATTCCTTGAAATTGCATCTCATCCATACATTTTGTCAAACAATTCATGTGTGTGTGGTATGCTTCCACATTTTGCATATAGTTCAATTTATTAGAATGTGAATTTCTTTGGCTTAATACTTACAAAATGTTACCCATGAAATATATTGAGTTTTATTTGTTCTAGATTTAATTTCTAATAAGTTTGTGAATTGAATTGAAGGTGGTTCAAGGGTGTGGATGAAGGTGAGATCCAAGTGGTATTCCCTCGAAAAAGGATGTTTGTTTGAATTGGAGAATTTTGATGATCCCACGCAAAAGCAAGTAAAAAATTAGAAAGCCGAAATAAAGGATTTGTTGTCTCTACCTATTGATCAGTCATGCTTCAAAATTGATTCCAACAAGAAGTTGAGAGGTGAATGATCTGAATCCAGAGATATATTTTATTGAGTTGCTTGAAAATAAAGAGTATTGATTATTTATTTAGGTGGATTGGGTTGGATTGGATAGGGAAAATATGGAATTAATGATGGAAAGGTTTGTTAAACTACTGTTTGGGGAAGATATGTTTGGGGGCAAAAAGATTGTTTCCTCTGTTCTCGCATTGTATAATTCTATAACAAATATTTCAAGTGAGTTATGGTAATTTTAGTGAGATTGGAACAATATTATATTATAATATATTAAGAAAACTATGCACTATACACCCTCTATCTTTGGTGAGATGTGTAAATTGGAATCGTTGCTTCTAGAGTACAAAGCAAGATGGTGAAGGGAAATGGGGTGGTTCCTCTCTGTTGTTGATGACATTGTAGAGTTTGTTTCATCTTTCCAAACCTCCATTGATGGCTCCATTATAGAGGTAGACAATCACAAATTTTATAGTTGTTTTATTTGGATCAAAACATTAATTTGTTCATGTTGCAGTTTATGGTGACCAAACCTCAAGTGCATCTTTAGATGAATACTCTGACCCTCAGTAAATTGGAAGCCATGTTGCTCGTAAGACTCACTCTCATTCATTTAGTGAGGTGACAAGCTAGATTGCAAAATATTCAAAAGTTTGGGTGATTTTGTGGATGCAAGAATGCAAGGAGAGATGTGATTATGAATATAACACTAGTGATAAAGATGAATAAGATATGATCATGGAGAAGTGGTATACAAGAGGACATACTAGTGGATGTCATGCGTTGGATAAATGGTTGGGTCGTGAGATTGTGGAAATAAGGAGAAAATAATTAAGAGGATAAAATTTTGGGCATTCAATGCTCAAGATTGTAAAATTATAAAGATTTATAAATTTTGATGTTACTTGATTCAAAGTTGAGTATTTATTAGTTATAAAATAGATCTACTTCGATGATTTAGCAAAGCGATTTAATGAACTAACCAAGCTATATAGTCATTGAAATCAATAGATTAAATTGTACTTTTTATCTTTAATTATCGAGTATTAGAAATGGTTTTTTTCTACATTGACTAAATGACCAATGTAAGTTGGTTTAAATGAATAAATCTTGCTTGATTCATAGGGAAAAGTGTTCTTTTAGTTTGGGGAAAGTAATCAGTGGTTAATAAATATGATCCTTTGGCATATAGGACTTTTGAAAAATAATGCATATTGATAGTCCTTGGACCTCAAAGAGTCAATACAGGGTAAATGATCTTTTGGATTAAGAGTGGAGCCAATGTTTATATTATTAAATTGGAAACGTGCCGACTATAATTGTGAATGTTTTTGGTAAACATTCAACTAAGAACTTGAAAATTTATTGGATTATTATGAGATGTTTTTAAACCTTGCTAAAAAGTATAATGTGGTTATGTGCATATATTTTATTGTATTAATGTTTTATTATAACCCACATCTAAGGAATAGTTGTAACTTCCTTGTTTTGATAGATTTTTTCCTTCATGATAATTACATAGACAATTATGCATTTTAGAATTCTATAAAATGATTATTTCCTTATTAAGGATTCACATTGAGGATTCTATCCCTCAAGTATTTAAATGACTATTCATAATTTCGTGGATGAGTTTATTAGAATGTGGAAGCATACAATAGGGACGTGAATTGTTTGAAAAAATGTTTGAATGAGATATAGTCTCATGGAATGCAATGATTGTAGGATATCTTTATGTGTTCTATTTTCAAGTAGACATGCAACTGTACTGGATGAGGGATGTAAATACATCAATAGGATGATTGACACTTATTTTCACCATGGATAACATATGTTGATTAAATTATTTGTTGGTAGCTCTAAACTTCATATTTAAAATGACTTAAACCTCATGTAGTTTTTATAGTGGTTGGCTGCCCACTCTAAAGTAAATGCATGCAAAATATGAAATATACAACATGCACATGAATTGTTTAAAAAAATGTAAAAATGAGATGCGATCTCATGGAATGCGATGAGATGTGATCCTATGCAATGCATTGATTGTAAAATATATTTTTGTGTTCTATTTGCAAGTAGTCATGCAACTGTAGTTGATGAGCGATGTAAATACTTCAATAGGACAATTGCCACTTATTTTCACTATGGATACAATGCATCACATGTATGGTTGAACTTATTTGTTGGTATCTCTAAACTTCATATTCAAAATGAATTAAACCTACAATAGTTTTTATAGGTTGGTTGCCCACGCTAAAGTAAATATCTACAAAATGTGGGAGCATACAAGCATGGTAATTGTTTGAAAAAAATAGTTTCATGGAATGCATCTTTTGTAGGATATTTTTTTTTTGTCAAATTTTAAGCAACCATAGAGTTTTAGTGGATGAGGTATGTAAATAATTCAATAAGATGATTGACACTTATTTTCACTATGCCTACAATAGATCACAAGTAATGTTGAATTTATTTGTTGGTAGCCCTAAACTTCATATTTAAACCTACTTAAACTTATTGTATTTTTTAGAGTGGGCAACTTCCCACTCTAAATTAAATGTTTCAAAATGTGAAAGCATATAACATGCACATGAAATGTTTGATAAAATGTATGAACGAGATGTGGTATCATGGAATGTAATGAGATGTAGTCTCATGGAATGCATTGATTGTTGGATGTCTTTTTGTGTTCATTTGCAAGCAATCATGCAACTGTAGTGAATGAGGGATGCAAATACTTGAATATGATTATTAACATTTATTTCCACTAAGCATACAATGGATTACATATATGTTTGAACTTATCTTTTGGTAGCTCTAAACTTAATATTCAAAATGAATTAAATTTGTGTTAGTTTTAGAGTGGGTGCCCACCCACTCAAAATGTTTAGAGTGGGCAATATCTCATTTAAAGGTAAATGTATGTAAAATGTGGATGTAAATAACTATTTGATAAAAAATAGTAATTTAAACAAATGTTAATTTAGTTATGACAAACTCGTGAGTAAAATTAGAACATATAAAATGTGTAATTAATCATACAAGACTAATTTAGAACTTACTATTTATAGAAAAATATTAAAAGGGATAGTACTAAAAAAAAATAACTTAGTTGGCACTTGGATCAAATGAATTGCCATAGACACTATGTGATCAACTATGGGATCATGTGATGGTGTTGTGAATTAGGAATAGGGGTTCATTTGAATATGGGACAAGGTCGCTCTATTCAGACAAGGCCAACCTATGTTTTTATTTGTAGGGTGTGTCGATCTACGATAGGATTTTTCCCCTCTGTGTAAATTTAGACTAGTATGTCTTTGTTTGTATATATGATGTGTGTGATTGGATGCGATTGATTTTCTATGGAATTCACTGTATACATTCTTCTTCACATGGAACCCTAGTTCAATAAACAAGGAGAAATGAATATAATAAATGGAAAAAAAGGGTTAGGGATGAAGTTGTGTTAGACCTCAACACACCCTATGTTGAGTGTTGCCTACATACCAATAATATGAATAGAGATCAAATTCTATTTAGTTCTCCTATTTTATGGTGGTGTGTGTGAAATATTTGTTTAATGTTATATGCTGGTGCAATCCTGGTGTAATTATATGATTCAAAAATGACTTATGATCGTAGAGGTGTATTCAGACTTAGTTCAAGGATACGTAGGTTGTGTGGACTAAGAATTGGAAATAATAGGTGTTTTCTTTTCAATGTGCAGTTAGAATAAATTTGGTGTTTGCAATATATAAGCCTCTTGCTAACCAGTGAACAAATGAATAGAAAATATACTTATATAGTGGTATTTTTAGAAATTTCTTGAATGAGACTTGAGAAACGTGTGGGATGAACCATTAGGTGAATTTGAATTTGAAAAAATAATTATTATTTGGTGAGAGGACGAGATCTGTAGACTTAGACAATATCGACAAATGAGATTGTCCTAAAAAAGTGGCCTTATCTGAGGAGCAGAGACAACTAAATTATAAGTGTGAATCAATCTAATAATGAGTTTAGGTTGATTGAAATGAGGAATATGAATATTCAAAAGTAGAGTTTATTAAAGGTAAGGGTCATCTACAAAATAAGTAGAGGAATAGAGGTTTTAAATAGTGGAGTTGAACATAAGATGAGTGTGTAAAAGAGTGGTCACAAGTGCATTGTTTTAACATTAAATGTCAATTTTAATGACTACATCAGTCGACACATTAATTGTTTGAAAAAATGTAAAAATAATATGTGGTCTCTTGGAATGCAATGATTGCATGATATGTTTTTGTGCTATATTTTCAAGCAACCATGTAAATTTAGCGGATGATGGATGTAATTGCTTGAATAAGATGATTGACACTTATTTTCGCTATCTACAATGTATCACATATATTGTTGAACATATTTGTTGGTAACTCTAAACTTCATATTCAAAATGACTTAGATTTGTTTTAGTTTTTAGAGAGGATGGCCGACCACTCAAAATATTTAAAGTGAGCAATTGCCCACTATAAAGTAAATTGTCAAAACATATAACATACATGTGAATTGTTTGACAAAATGTATGAATGGGATGTAATCTCATGTAATATAATGATTGAAATATATCTTTTTGTGTTATATTAGCAATAAACCGTGTAATTATATTGGATGAGGGATGTGTTGGTGGTCCGTTTGGCACAACACACCAACTTTAGGAGGAAAATATGAGAGGAAGGGTTCAACTGGTGAGAATTTATCCTTTTATCTTCTGCTTCTCCTGAAAGGAAGTAGGTTTGGCAACAACTTTCCCAAGGTCTTTGTCTAGTAGGTCATGGCGAGCTAGATACCTCAGTTGGTTGATGCAAGTTGTTCCATACAAGAGGCCTATATAAGATACAGTCTAATATTCACAAAAGAAACTTAGACTAGGAAATATTCAACTCATTTATATTTCTCAATTAATTCATTGTTGAACATCTCTTGTCTTTGACATACTTGATTCAAAAATGATTTAAAAGAGGCAAAAAATGAACATACAATCCAGATGAAACTTGTACGTAGAAATTGTACATTAGGCTACTCTAAAATGAATCTAATTGATGTTAAAAAGGATCAAAAGATAAGGGTTAAAGAGAAAGAGAAATGAGACCATAATGAAATGCAGATAAGTTTGGTTCATTTAGTTTGATAAATCCCATGAAACCACTCTTTTGTTTACCAATATTCACACAATCATAAACAAAGATGGTACTGAATTCTAGGGAAAAATTGACCATGAAGAATGAGGAACACAATTACCATATGAATGCACAAATTATGAACATTAGCCTCACAAAATTTCAATTCAAATATATTGCATAAAGGGAATAGCGTGTGGGCTTCACCCATTTCTAGCTGAAACTATAGAAACACTTTAGAACAATATAGCTCATCAGAAAATAAACTAACGAGGAAAGTAAAAAAAAAGTAACAAGAAAATAAAAAAGTTTGGTTCTTCTATTCTAGTCTCTAAATCTAAATGAACCAACCCTTCTCACCATGAAAAACTGGTTTTATATAGATGTTCGGTTCAATGAGTCCCAAGCTCAGCTCAAAAATGGGTGGTGATGATATCTCAATAAGTTGGGTCCGCTTGAGACTAACTTGGGTTCCATTTTGACCACATTCCAAGTTCCAGGGACTAAATTGATTGATCTTGGGTGGAATTCCAAGAAATGTAATGCCATTGGGATCCTTCTTGGGATCCCCAATTGGCCATGTTCTACGTAGTAAGAGATGACGCGTTGTTAAGGATAATTTTGTCTTTTGTAGCTCACCCTTGATCCTAATGTGCATGCCATTATTCAGTCCAAACCACCACTTGAGTGCCTTGGGGTTTTACATCCCACGATCCCTTTATGGCTAGCAAATAAATTATAGATTAATCACTCCAATTATATTGGACCCATAGGCCAATTTTCAAGCTTTGACAACGTTGATAGGCATAGACAACCGACAAATTCAAGCCCAAATTATTTTCATGGATGTTCATGTATCCACCTCAAAAAATCCATGTTAGGTCGATATTTCTCATTACTCCATGATACCATTGTGTCCTCATGGGTCAGAGCCATGCTATGCGGTGACTTTGTGTTATTTTGATGTTTGGCCTGAAGACCCCATATCTTCTAATTTTTCTTTGGTTTAATGTGACACAATCTCACCATGTGGCGTGATCTTGTTCACTCGAAGCTTGTTGGTCTTGCCTTGAGGCTCCACATTTTGATTGCTCTGGAGCCCTAAGATGTTGACACATGGTTCATCTCAGGGAACCAGGGCTTTATTATTTATTCAATTTCTATGTATTGTCTTGAGGCTATGATGAAGCAAGCTCTCACCACGTGGCAACATCCTGTTCATCTAGAGAGTCTTTTATCTACATAACATGCATTGATTATCTTGGGGCCTAGAGAAATGAGATTATGCCATGTGACATGATCTCGTTTATCCAAAATGTCAGAGACATTGTATCGCAGGTCTGAAAGCCAAGATGAAGTGGGAATCTTGGATCATGACACCTATCAACATCCTATGCATCTGAGATGTCAGGGTACTAACACCAAAGATGAAAGGGCTTGGGGAATTAAGCAAGTGAGATCATGCCACTTGGAAGCATCTCACTTACTATGTAGCTCGTAAATCCTCAAGAATTTGACCAAGTCCCAAAGAGGCTAAGGGAAACAAGAATGTGACAAGTGGAAACATCTTGATCATTCTGAGCCTGCAAAAGGAGACAACCATTAAACTTTTAAATTTTCAAATAAAAATTACTAATTTAGAAAGTCGAAATGAAGGCAAGTTAGTCCCTTTAAGAAAATGACTAAGTTAAAAAGGTCAAGCAATGAAAATGATGAGCCATTTTAATCCAAATTAAAGTAGAAAGGGACCATAAAGAGACTGAATTAGAGAAGAAAACAACCATACTTGCCCAAATCTTATCCAAGTTAGTCCAGAATTCACTTAAAATGACCACATCTACCAGATGCAAAAATCATAAGTCCTTAATAAATTAATTAGAAGAGGATTCATAATTGACCAAAAGTCTAAGAAGCAAGTAAAATTTATCTAGAAAAAATGTTAAAAGCAACTAGGTAATTTGCAGAAGTCCCCATTATTTTTTTCCCAAAAATATCATTTGAAATCATTTAGAGTGAACTTAGATGTTTAATATTCAATATATTTGAGAAAATTTGAACACTGTAGCTCAAAGGGAATGCATTCTAATTTTGATGGTCTAGACGACCATCAAATTTAAACTTAGTGAATGTTGATGTGGATGCCAGTGCATCCTCCAGTTGGTAGTTTATGCCACGTGTTCACTATTTTCTCATTCAGAGCATAATTGAGTGTCCACTATATTTTTGCCTCTATAGTCTTGGTGTGGTGAGATTTTGACACTTTTCAAGATTCTGCTTATCTAGGGCCTTATTGAAGGCTCAAAGATATAAGGACATCCTAGGGAGCGAGGAAATAGGATCATGCCATGTGGCATGATCCTGAGCTTCCAAGAGCTCGGCTATGCGTTGGAAGTATACTAACTATTTTAGAGGCCCAAGAAAACATGATTACACCACATGGTGGGATCTAGTGCATCTAAAATGTCTTTGGCCTACTTTGGAAGCTAAAAGGGCCTAAGGAAGTGAGGAAGTAGGATGGTACCACATGTCTTCATCTCAAGCATCTGAAAGATTAAATCAAGATCACTAAGTCCCAAAGAGGCTTGGGGAAGCGAGCGAGCAATAAGTGGCAATTGCTCGCTTGCCCAAGGGGAAGTGATCGTTAGTCTACAAAAGGATAATAACCATTATATTTTAAATTTAATCTTTACCCGAAAATGAAAAAAATAAGACCAAAGAGAAAGGCAAAATGCACTAAGGTTTAATGAATAAAAATATAAATCTTTCCATAATTCAAAGCCAAAGTTGACCCACCATTAGGAAAATGACATAGTTTCATAATAAAACCTTGAAAACACTTGGTCAAAATAAATTGAAAGGAACAAATGAGACCAAATAAAGATGAATTCAATTAGATGACATGGTCCCATTTGCCCAAAACTTGAAGCCAATTTAGTCTAACATTACACAAAGTGATTGAGTCACAAAGTAAAGCCATTAAAGCACTCAGTCAATTAACTTGGAAAGAAGTGGCATTATACCAAACTGCTTAATGAAAAGATGCACAAACCTTGAGACAGAGTTAAATGACTTGCATAGATCCAAGGAAAAAATGTATAAAAGAGGAACCCTAGTGCACCCACAAAATACTTTAGAATAGACCAAGACTTAGTATATTTAGGCAAATTGGATAATTAGATTGATGCGGTATCAAATGCAAACTCTTTCTTAGACCAAATACTACATGAACCCTTCAATTTTAAACTTGGCTAGAAAAGCTAGGCAAAATTAAAGCCCATATCACAACACCTCATGTACCCTTTTTCAAATTAGGACAATAGGTCTATCATGCCCAAGGCATAAACTAAATCGAATAAAAAGACCAAATTCTTTAACAAATAGAGGTCCCATGGTTTATATGAATAAATAGGGCATGTTGTGCAAACAACAATAAATGGTGATTTTGATGTAAAATATTGTTGAGTATTTTGGAACATAGAAACACTACCTACAACCCAAAAGCTTTGGCTTAGCCCAATCCTTGGAACATGAAAAATGTTGTGAAAAAATAAGGAAAAACTATAGAACCCATGTCAAACAACCTCGTTGACCAGTGTATGCTAATGTATTCATTTCCTTTATAAAATTTACAAGGACTAGGTGCTGCAATTAGGATCATCAAGCTAGTGAATTCTACTTTAGAAAAAATACCTTGACTTTGCTTCGCTATCATCCAAACATATATAACCTCAAAAAAGTTGCCTCTAGTACCACACAAAGCCTTGCTTTACTGCCAACTAGATGTCCATAGCCCTAGTAGAAGTTGCTTGAATCACCCAAACATTGAGTTTTTTAAAAAATGGATTTTTTTTTTTTTTTCCTTTTACTTTTGCCTTTTCTTGATCATCTCAATCCTAGGTTGGGGACCACCATGGTAAACTAAAAGAAAAATTATAGATTTTTCACTCTCCTACCTTGGTTGCAATAATTTCATCCAAGTAAATTCAGAGATCATTAAATTACATTTTATAAAAGGATTCAAGAGAATGTATTTAAGAGTTAAACAACCCATCCAAACTTACCAAAACACAAACTAATTCAAAACACACACAAACACTTAAATCCCCTATAACTAAATTAAAGACTAAACCTAATGATACAAACTTATTATAGTACTTATACACCAGAATGTCATTTGTGCCACTTACCTTCAGGCCCTTCATTTCTCATTACTCCATTGATCAACATGGAACCACAGGTAAAAATAGAAGGTCTGGACCCAAAATAAACAACAATAAAACTAGATTGATAATGAAAAAAATTAAAAGCAAACAAACAACAAACACCAAAACTAAAGAAAAAGGAAATAAGTAAGGAAGGGAAAAAAAGAAATCAAAAGGGAATTATTTAAAGGACCACCCCAAGATAGCTCAAGCTTGTAAGTAGTGCTTAACAAAATTTTAATTGACAGACAATGAAACATCCTCACTAGTTAGACACATTAGACAAAAAGTATTCTCACCCAGGATTTCAAAGATTTGGAAGGGTCATAGAAAAGGGCATCAAATTTTATATGTTGACCCTTCTTTTCATGAGCCTTACCCTAAAAAAGGAGCAAATTGGAGATTTGAAAGGATTTTGTTTTAGCTTGTTTATCAAACCAACATTTGACAACTCTTTGATGCCTACTAAAATACAACAGGGCTGCATAATGCTTTTCTTCTAGTTGTATTAGGTTTAGGATTCGAGCTTCTATCTTGTTATCAGTTTTTAGGTAATATTTAATGGACAACAAGGTTGGGATTTTGAGGTTTATGGGGAAGATGACATCTTGGCCATACAATAAATGATATGGGAAAGTAAAAAGAGAAGACTTAATTATGGTCCTATCAAACCATTATGCAAACTTTAGAACATTATGTCAATCTCTAGGATTCCTGCCCAATAATTTCTTGATCACATCCAATAGATTCTTATTCGTTGAATTAGTTATCCCATTAATTTTTGGATAGTAATTGGACTAAAACTTAAGGATTACCTCGCTGCCATAAGTCCACTTAGTAAAATGTAGTGAGAAAGAAGGGTCATTGTCACATACCATAATAAATGACATACCAAACCTAGTGACAATGTGGTCCTCAAGGAAGCTGATCACCCCTTCAATTGTAAAATTCTTGAATGATTTGGCTTTAGTTGAATGTGTGCAATAATTATTTGTAGTGAGAATAGGCTTTTGTCCAATGGAGGAATTGGAATTGATGCCCCCATGAAGTCGAGTCCCCATTTTGCAAATAAACAGGCCTCAATAATTGGATGTGGTGGTATGGCTAGAGTGCATTCTCTATGTGTAACTATTTAATAGGCATGGTAGCTTCTTATGTCAGCATGTGCATCCTTGAAGACATGTCACCAATAATAGCTTGCTCTGAGTATTTGGTGAGATATGACACTCCCTAAATCATGTTTAGCCTCATATTTCCCATGAAAGTCATTGAGAATTCCAGCCACTTCTTCCCTATCTAGGCATCTCAGATATATGTCTTCATGGTTCCTTTTGTATAATACACCTAATTTGATCACAAATCTATTGATTTTCATGTATAATGCTCTTATCTGAGTGGAGTTTAGGTGACTTGGGACTTCATTATTGAGTAAATAATATATTACATTCTTGTACTAATCATCATTTATGATGCTTTATACCATATACTATTAGCAGATAATTTGTGGATCCACTTATGCTATAGTTTTGTTGAGGTCTTGACCTCTAACAACCCTCATCGGCTATATATCTATATCAAATTTTTTAGGATGGTCATCCACTTCCCATGTTCTCATATCCTATTCTACATTACCATTTACTTAATAGTTGGATTAGGCACATTGACAAATACTTTAATGTATAAGATGTAATGTCTAAAGTTTTTGACCGATTTGATCAAGGTAAAAGTCTTTGTCAATGATTGAGTATCCAAACTCAAAATTTTGAAGTGGAGATCTCATAAATAAGACATGTCTCTGATCCCCAACTTATTTTCTCTATGTTAGGATTGTTGTACTATAATTCTTTTAAGTGAAAAAGTAGATATAGAATGGTTGTATGTAATCTAAACTAATGAGCATCAGTGTGCTCACAATAAAACTATTTATATCAACAAAATATTCTTATGCCTTAGGGTTCGATTTGATATTTTAATCCTTATTGAGCATGTTGTTTAGTGGTCTAACTATCTCCGTGAAACTTGAAATGAACTTCCTCATGAAGTTGATTTTACAGAAGAATGACTCCAACTCTTTCTTACTGATAGGGAATAGGATTTTTAGAATTGCTTCAACTTTTTTTAGATCTATACAAATACCCTTCTCTAAGATAATATGTCCTAGTGAATTTATTTTAGTTACTCCAAACATGCACTTATTCATGTTCAAAGAAATACCATGCTCTCTGCACCTTTGTAAAATAATCCTCAAGTCCCTAACATGGCCAACTTGGTCCTTGGAAAATACAATAAACTTGTCCATGTAGATGATGATGAATTTTCCAATGAGGTCCTTGAATGCAATGTCTATGGCTCACTGGAAGGTGGCACCCACATTGATTAAGGTGAATGGCATCCTCTTTTCTATGAATTTACCCCATTTGATTGTGAATGTTGTCTTGATTCTATCCTCATAAACGACCATCACTTGATTATATCCTAGATATCCATCTAATAATGACATTATTTGAGATCCATTTACTATCTTCAAGACTTCATCCAGTAAAGGCAATGGATAATTATCCTTCTCCAATGCTTTGCTCAAAAATTGTAAGTATATGCAAAGTCAAATTTATCCATTTTTTTTGAACTGGTAGCAAATTGGCCACCAAGGTGGAGTGCCTGATAGGATAGATGATCTTTGCAAAAATTAGTTTCTACACTTCTTTGAAAATGAAAGGTTCCTCTAATGGATTAACTGGCATTTATCTCTAGTAGAATAGTTTGACACCAAGTTTCAGAGGAATAGTATGCGTAAGGATGGTGGTGTCAAACACCTTCATATATTCATAGTTCCATGCAATAGTGTCACCAAATTATTTAAAGGCATGTATAATCCTTTTATTTTCAATCTAGGTGTAATTTGTACCTAAAAACTCATGTTTTGATTACCCTACATTGCCTAGATTGTAATGTTGATGGGGAATGCCTTTGGCAAGGGCTATTTTGTCTTTCTCACTATAATAGTTCATGTCAAATAGCCTATCCAATGACACCATACCTTTCAATATGTTATTAGTCTTCAAGTTGATGACCCATTCTTCATCCAGTTCTAAATCCTCCTTGTCATCCTCATCAATAATTTGGGACTCAAATATGTTAGCGTTGGTGATGAAGTTGAGATATGTTGGTTATAATTGAAGACTTGGAAATTTATAATGTTTTCTGGAAAAAAATAAGTAGGTACTAACTCTACTGATAATCTCCTCAATCTGGAGTTGACAATGGGTTCTAGAGTACTTATAGTTGTTGACAACACATCTACTATATAATTATTTCTTTAGGTGAATGTCTAAATGTTGAATGCATTGAATTCCTTAATCAGGATCCACATGCTATTGTGGTATATACAAAGACACTTTTCATTACAAGCATAGTGGCTTCTGATTTTATTGACAACAATTTTTGAATCTCCAAGGACTTTCAAGTTCTTCACCTTTTTCCTTAGTGAAAATTAGAGGCCATGCATTAATGCTTTATACTCAACAACATTGTTGGTGTAGTTGAACTATAATCATAAGGATACTAGATATGAACTCTCTCTTGGGTTGATGAGCTCTATCCCAACACCACACCTGCTCTTTGATTTTGAGACATTAAACTTTAGGGTTCATATATGATCTTCAACTGTGCATAATGGATTTTGAAAGGTGGGTGGTGCCACTATGTTCATTTATTTTCTCTTTTCTCTAGCTCCTAGCATGGACATACTTTTATCTTCATCTATTAATGACCTTCTAGTCTGATCCTCAGTAACAGACATTGGTGTATAATTATTTAGAATGACAGTGTATGCAACCTCTAAGCCTTTGCATCCCTTGCTATCACATGGATTTCCATGCTTGGGATTATCATGTGTTAGGGTAACAATGTGAATTGAAAGTACTGCTAGTGTATAGAGGACATATTACTCATCCATCTATTCCAAATCTTCAAATTTAGGTTCTTCTTGAAAAATCAACATGTTAATGGATAATCTGTCATAAGCCTCAACTTCTTTGTCAAGTGCACAGATCCCTAATTAAGAATCCTTATACAAGATCTCATTCATCTTATTATATTTTTTAAATTAGGTGAGCCATATTTAGCTCTCTCAATCATTATTTAATTAGGCATGCCTCACCATGGGAGATAAATGTGTGAGAAATCGGTGACCATATACCCATTGAGTGTCTTAGGCCAATATCGACTGAGAAGCATACCGTATGCTTCAGGCATATCAAATACTTGAATAAAAATAAAATTTTACACTCTAGGATTGGAGGCTAATTGCATGTGGATGTGATTCAACTCACCAACAACCTTAACCTTTGGTTTTTCCAATTGAACAACTTTTTTATTTGACTTTGTAAGAATCAAACCCAATTGTTGGCAAGCTGTGTAAGGAATTACATTGTTGGAAGCATTTGAATCCACCAGATAATTGTGTAAGTTTTTTCCAAAAATACTAATTGTTAGTAGAAAAGGGGGAGTTTCAGTTTTTCCCTTGTAGACAACATGATCATTAACTATGTTATTATTTTCTTCCCTCTTGGGGCAGATAATTCCTTTAACAACATATCTTTTTGGTTAGACATTTGAAGTAAATCAATAATTGTCATGTTGGCCTTAGTTTTCTTGAGGTCCTTAATATTGTTATATCTAGGTTTATTTTATTTTAGTTGTTTATCAGCGGGGGGAGGTGAAACACTATTCCTAGGATAATATGAGGTGGTGGGTAATCTGGGGGGACATGGTTATTACTTGAGTGTTCATCAGGGGGAACCTAGATGTTGTTTAGAGGAGTAGAGGTAGTAAAATGACTGCAACTTACTTCCCAACTGATAGTTGTTCCCCCTTTAGAACTATTTAAAAGCATGGACCTTATTTAGGTTGTCTTCAAGCTTATTGCCACTTCAAATGGAAACTCATAGGTATCTAATACCATGACAATGCTCGGGTGGTCTCTACTTGGGCCTAATTTACCATTGTCTAGTATAAGTGCTATTTCAAGGTTATACATCTCTTTTTGGAAGATGTTTGAGGCCAATTTGAATAGAGCACAATTTGTCTCAACATGGTCTATTGTATTTTGAAGTCTACACCAAGTGGGTAAGGCTATGTTTTCCATGTTTACTTAATTGGAGGCACTATTATTTCTCTGATTGGTTTTGTCAATGAGAATAGGCACATTTCCATTATTAGTCATAGTGTTCCACTTCCTATTAGTCCTTTGAAAGTTGTAATTTCTAGTCTAAGGTGGATTATTCATAACTTGGTTGGTGTTTTAAGGAACTTATATGTGCAAGTTAATGGATATTTTGTCAATCTCTAGATCATCTTGTAAAAATTAGCTACCTTGGGGTTCATGGGGGCACGGTGGTTACTTCTTACTTAAGTTAGTGGACTACCACTGGTGCAGTAGCATTCAAAAACATAATGACAACATATTGCATTATAATATGGGTATTGATAATAGGTATCTAATTGTTGAAAAATGAATGAAACATCTATTGGTTTTTTCTAAGAGCAACACAACTGCTTAAACTAGGCATGGTAGCAATGTTATTATAGGAAAATAAAATGATTTTTTGACTCATAGGCTATGATAACACACGATTTGGAGGAGCATAGGGTTGATTTTTAGGCATATGGTTCAAGGGCATTATATTATAGAGTAGATTTAGACTTGAATACATAGCTCCTAAGATCGGGTTTAATAAAGGGGTGTTTTGCATCAAAACCTAGTTAACCATAAGAATTTGGTTGTCAGCACTAGGTTGTCCTAATGTGGTCAATGAACTAGCATCATATCCTTGAGGTACCATTTGTTGTTCAATACCGATTACTTCATTTTGGGCCAAGGACAAATATGTAAGAGGTGTTGGAGTCCTCCTAAGGAACATATAAGTCATGGGGTTTGGGGCCTTAAGTATGTTTGTATAGCAATATGCTCAGTTTGCATGTAGGGTTTCTTCAACCTTTTCTATAGCTTGTGAAAAATAATAATGAAAATACTCATGGGCTCATTAGGATCTCTACAGGTATCTACAAACTGGTGATAGAGTATGATAGGCTCTATTGGTACCCTAAAGTGGTTAATAAATATAGTCTCAATGTTAGCCATGAGGTGATGGATCCATCTAGGAGACCTAAATAATAACCATACACTGACTCATCTAAATTTTAAGGGAATATCCTCTAAAAAACATCTTCATGTTGAACTTGAGTTCTAATCAAGACATGTTTAAAGGTCTATATGTGTTCTTTTGTTGTTCTTACCCCACCATGAACATATCTTAGACAAAACTTCTCAGGGTTTTTGGACAAGTCCTAGAATGTTCATAGGAAAAATACCTCCTCCTAACTAGGTAAGATTAGCTATTTTTGGGTTCTGAAGGAGAGTGAAAGGGGTGGTGAAAGGGACACTAGCAGTAAGAGAGCTACTAGATGAACAAATTTGACTAGTCTTAGACTTCCCTTTGTCAATCCTTATTCTCTTATGTCCTAAGAGTTACAATAGCTCAAATTCACCCTTAATAGACTTAAATATTGTGAAAACTCTTCTATTTTATAATTTTACAAACATGGAACATTCATGTCTAAGTAAAACCTAAAAAATGTTAGACATAGTCAAGCATAAATATCAAATAATACTTCATTAGGGCCCTCCTAGCATAAATTTGTTGATGGTATGTTTGGCACAACACACCAACTCTAGGCGGAAAAGAGTAGAGGAAAGGAAAGGCTCAACTAGTGAGGATTTCTCCTTTTTCCTTTTGCCTCTCTTGAAAAGAAGCAGTGTCAGTAGAAATTTCTCAAAGGTCTTTGTCTACTATGCATTGGTGAGCTAGATACCTCGGTTAATTGATACAAGATGTTCCATACAAGGGGAATATATAAGATATGATATGATATTCACAAAAGAAACTTAGATTAGGAAATATTAAGCTCATCTAAATTTCTTAATGACTTCCTTGTTGAACATCACTTGTCTTTGACATACTTGATTCAACAATGCTTTAGAAGAGACAAACGATGAACATGTAATCCATATAAAACTTGTAGGTACTAATTGTAGTTTAGGCTAATCTAAAACTAATCTAACATATGTTAAAAATTTCAAAATGTAAGGGGAAAAGAGAAAGATAAATGAGACCATAATGCAATGTAGATAAGTTTGGCTCATTTAGTTAGACAAATCCTATGAACCACTCTTTTATCTAACCAGTATTCACACAGTTATAAACAAAGATGGCACTAAAGTCTAAGGAAAACTTGACTATGAAGAAAGAAGAACACAATTACCATATGCATGTACAAATTATGAACATTAACTTCACAACCTTTCAATTCAAAGATATTGCATAAAGGGAACAATGTGTGGGATTCACCCCTTTCCAACTAAAACTACAAAAATGCCTTAGAATAGTACATCTCACCAAAAAAGAAACTAAGAAAGAAAAAAAGGCAACAAGAAAATAAAAAGGTTTGATTTTTATATTCTATCCTTTAAATCTAAGTTAACCAGCCATTCTCATAGTGAAGAACTAGTCTTATATAGACATTCATCTCAATGAGTCTCAAACTCAACTCACAGATGGGTGGTGATAACAAATCAACAAGTTAGGTCCACCTGAGGCTAAATCAGGTTCCATTATGACCACAGTTCAAGTTCCAAGGACCACACTAATTGATTTTTTAAAAAATTCCAAATAATGGAATGTCATTGGGATCCTTCTTGAGATTTCCACTTGGCTATGTTCTATGTAGTCAAAGACCATGCCTTGCTAAGCCAAAATTTGTCTTTTATAGCTCACCCTTGATCCTAATGTGCATGCCATTGTTCATTCCAATCCACTGATTGACTACCCTAGGGTTTTGCATCCCATGATCTCTCTATTTAAAAAAAATAAATCATAGCTTAATCACCCTAATTTGATTGGACACATGGTCCAATTTCTAGGCTTTGATGACCTCGATGAACCTAAACAACCAACAAGTTCAAGCCCAAATTATTTTCATGGACACTCATGTATCCACCTTAGGAAATACATATTAGGTGGATATTTACCATTGCTTTATGATACCATTGTATCCTCATGGGTCAAAGCCACACTAAATGGTGACTTTCTATTCTTTTGCTATTTGGCCTGAGGACCAAACATCTTTTGACTTTTCTTTAGCTCTAGAATGACAAGATATCACCATGTGGTGTGAGCTCTTTCACTTGGATCTCATTGGTCCTAGCCCAAGGATCCACACTTTTATTTCTACAAATCCCCAATATTTTACATGTGGCTTCATCTCAATCACTTAGGGTTATGTTATTTCTTTAATATGTACAAACTTTCTTCGGGCTACAGTGAAGTGAGATCTCCCCATGTCATAACATCCCATTCATCTGGATAGTCTTTTGTCTGCATACCATGTACTAAATAGTATGGGGCTTGGAAAATTAGGATTATTCCATGTGGCATGATCCCCTACATTTGGAAGGTTAGAGGCTTGAACTCATAGATCTGCAAGCCAAGATGAAGTAGGGAGCCTAGATCATGACACCTGACATCATCTTCGAGGAGGTTGGGGACTTGGCATGAAAGTTGAAAGGTCTTAGGGAAGTGAGTAAGTGGGTTCGTTCCACTTGGAAGCATATCACTTACTCAAGAGCTCGTAAATCCTAAAAAAATTGACCAAGTCTCGAAGAGGCCAAGGGAAATGAGCAAGTAACAATTGGTAGCATTTCAATTATTCTAGCCTTGCAAAAATAATGAGACAACCATTAGAATTTTAAAATTTAAAATTAAAATGGATTTTAAAAAGTCGAGACAAAGGTAAATTGGTCCTTTTAAAGAAAATGACTAACTTAAAGAGGTCAAGCAATGAAAATGATGAGCCATTTAAATCCAAATTAAAGCAGAAAGGGACCAAAACTAGACTAAGTTAGAGAAGAAAACAACCCTACTTGCCCAAATCTTATCCAAGTTAGCCCAAAATTTTATTAAAATTAATACATCTACCATATTAAACAATCACAAACCCTTAGTCAATTAACTAGAAGAAGATTCATAATTGATGAAAAAACAAAGAAGTAGGTCAAATTTATGTAGAAGAAATGTCAAAAAAACTAGGTAATTTGTACAAGACCCCATTAAATTTTTCCCAAAAAGATCATTTCAAATAATTTACAATGGACTTAGATGATCAATATCCAATAGATTTGAACAAGTTTGAACACTTTAGCTTAAAGGGAATGCATTCTAATTTTGACAGTCTTGATGATCTAGATGTATTAGGGTGATTAATTCACCATTTTAAATAAATGAGTGATATTTAGTTACTCATTATATATAGTAAAAAATAATGTATGAGATTAATTATCATTACTCACCATAGGTAACCGTAGATAGGTAGTTAATTTATTTTAAACATTGTATCTAATTTTAGTTTAATCTGGGCATGTTGTTTTACTAGGATGTTTATTTAAGAGTTAAAATGATTTTATATGATAATGCTCTAACAAATTTACTAGGACTATTAAGATCATATACTTGTGTATAAATACATCTTTGCAAACGTATTTCATTTGATCAGAATAAATATATTGTTGTTATTCCACCATAAGATGGTCATTAAATTTAAGATCAATGAATGCTGACATGGATGCCAGTGTGTCCTCCAGTTGGTAATTTATGCCATGTGTCCACTATTCATGCATACATGGCTTAATTAAGTGTCCAACTATACCATTTGTCTCTTCAGTCTTGGTGTGATGAGATTTTTACACTTTTCAAGATCCTACTTACCTATGGCCTTATTGAAGGCTCGAAGACATAGGGACCATCCATGGGAGTGGGGAAATATGATCATGCAACGTGGTACGATCCTAGGCCTTTAGGTACTTAGATATTTTTTGAAATTATAATAACTATCCCAAGGGCTTGGGGAAACTTGATTGTGTCACCTAGCATGATTCCTTGCATCTGAAAGGTCCTTGGGTTGCCTTGGAAACTAAGAGGGTGTAATGAAATGAGGAAGTGGGATGGTACCATGCATCCTCATCCCATGCATCTAGAATATTGAAGTAAAGAGACTAAGTCCTAAAAAGGTTTGGGGAATCAAGCAAGTGACAATTGGTATCTCCTCACTTGCCCAAGGGGAAGTGACTACTAGTCTACAAAATGACAGTAGTCATAGAATTTAAATTTAAACTTTGCCTAAAAATGACTAAGGTAAGACCAAAGATAAAGGCAAGACATAGTATGTTTTAACAAATAAAAATAGACATCTTGCCAGAATTCAAAGCCAAAGTTGATCCACCATTAGGAAAATGACCAAGTTTCATTATAAAACCCTTAAAACACTTGGTCAAAACAACTCGAAAGGAACAAAAGAGACCAAATAGAGATGAATTCAGTTAGATGACATGGTCCCATTTGGCCAAAATTTGAAGCCAATTCAGTCTAATATTCCTCAAAACGACTGAGTCCTAAATGAAATCCATGCAAGCATTTAGTCAATTACCTTAGAAATAAGTGGCATTACAACAAACTTCTTAATGAAAACATGCCTTAACCCTGAGACATAAATGACTTGCATGAATCAAAATAAAAATAGTCTAAAAGAGGAACCCTAATGCACCCATAACATGCTTTAGAATTCACCAAGACTTAGTAGATTTAAGCAAATTGGATAATCAAATAAATGGACTCTTAAATGCAAAACCTTTCTTAGACCAAATACATAATGAACCTTTCAATTTGAAACTTGGTTAGAACATCAAGGCAAAATTGAAGCCTAGATCAAAGCACCTCAAGGGCGCTTTTTCAATTTAGGACAACAGGTCCAAGAAGCATAACACACAAACTAAATTGAAGGAAAATACTAGAGTCCTAAGTAAATATAGGTCCCTTTATTTCTATGAATAAATTAGGACATGTTGTGAAAGTAACGACATGTTACAAATAATTCAATAGGATGATTGACACTTATTTTATCTATGCATGTAATGGATCATATATATGGTTTGAATTATTTTTTATTAGCTCAAAAATTTATATTCAAATGTATTAAACATGCAGTAGTGTGCGCATGCATGCACGTACCCACCCACCAACCCACACACACACACACACACACACACACACACTTACACACTTGATTATATGAACTTTACATGTCACAATTGATGGGTAATTTATTTTAAATAACTCTTATGTAATGTAATCAAATTTTAGAGTGGGAGACCACCCATTCTAATTTAAATGTATGAAAATGGTTGGATGCACATGTTTTATCAATTAAATTATCATATTTATAACTACCCATAATAATTTTGGTTTTTTGGCTTGGATTTACATTTACAATGGAATGGGTAACTACCCATTATAAAAAATTTAAGTGGCCGACTGCCCACTCTAAAAATTAAGCCACCATTCTCTCATAATTATTATAAATGTAGGAATTAAAAAAATTATAGTCTAATTATAAATTTAGATGTCAATTTATAATATTTTGATAGACAAATAAGAAGTCAAGTATACCCCATGTAAAAGAATCAAGACAACTAGGTAATGTTTTGGAATGGTTGGCCACCCAATCTTAACCTGTATAAGAATGTCGATAGTTTTTTAGTATCATTTATTATTATTAGGGTTTAATTAACAAAACATTGTAAAATACTTCTTTTAAAATAAAAATATAATATAATGGCGAGGAGCAGAAAATGAAATTTTAAATCTGTGCATGGGCAGGAGTCCCCTAAATAGAACAAGGGGAGGATGAAGATGATGACCCCAATCTAAAACTAAAAAAGGAATTGTGGGGAGATTTTTATAGAGGTCACAACATCAATAGAGATGTTAGGTGTAAAGGAAAGGATGTAGGCTTCATTTTTATCTCCCTCCAGATGATGGATCCCCCACATTCATGGCATTATAAATGGATGGTCTACCTCAGATGGTAGTTAGGTGAGCCTAATAGTAATGTTGCCATGAATATATGATCACCAAGTTTAGATTGGAGGGTTTATAGGTTATGTGGATCAAATCATGTAGAGTGGAGAACAAATGATGTTGTCAAAGAATTGCACAACCCACATTTTAATGGTCATGGTATGGATCTTCCCTTCTATGTAGATCTGGTTTTCTACTGTTGGAGTGGCATGGGAGACAAGACCCACTATTGGAATATGATTGGTGCCTTGAGTGGGCATGGGAGCATACAAAGTAGTGTTGATCATAGTCATTGATGTTAGGTTGTCATTGATGTCAAAGATATCATAATTCATAGTGCATTAATGACAAAGTGATCAGATTGATAGCTTGGAGAATATATGACATATGTGCAGATTAGTAAAGACAAAGAAGAGGTTGTGAGGCATCCATAGATGTCTTGATGAATTTTTGGTGTGTCATTTAGTCTTTTGAAATGAGAAACATGCATATTCTAGCTTAAGAGAAGCCATCATGTCACTACACATCATGAAGATATGAGTGATCAACCAAGTTTGTGCCTTTAATATAGGTTCTCAAAAATTCAACAATGGTCAAAGGTTTTCAAGGATATGTTGTCTATAGTACCAAAAAGGTACCTTAAAGTTTTTGAGTCTTGAAGTGTTTTCTACTTCAAGATATAAACCTTTAAAGTTTATCTAGCATACTATGATGGACCAAAGACCATCAAGTTTAACTACGTTGAAGTCCAAGGTCAAATAGTCTAGACAAGTCTAACAATGACCATTTAATTGGATCAAGATCTAATGATGAGTGTTTAATTTAACCGGATAAGGATCCAATAGAGCATGTGATCTTGTTAGTATAAATCTAATGGTGTGTATTTATTCAATATGTCAAATGATGCTTAGAAGGCATGTGGAGCTACCAAGTGGTGCAAACACATTGATTGAATGGTACAAGGTGCACAAAATGCACGTAGAGTTGCCAAGTGGCATGATCGTAGAAGCATAGATATAAGATCAATGGTGAGCGTTGAAAGATAAAGACCAGAATAATTTGAGGAGATTAATGGAGTGTGTTTGTTCAAAGTTAATGGGGAGCACAAGATGAGGTTAAATTGTCTGATGTTTAACATTTGCTCAGTGACCATTGGAATTTGAATATTCAAATTAAAGAGGAAAAACTAGTTTGCAATTTTTGAGCTATATCTTTTGATCCAGGATGAATTTCATGGTGGTGTAAAAATTAATGTTGTAGAGGACTTCAAGGTGCATCCATATAATCTAGTTATAAGGTTTTAATGTTTGTATAGTCAAATTTATTGAGCTTTAAATTTAAGTGTTTGTTCATTCATGGTGTTTCTGTGTACATAATATTGTTTGAGCAAATTATGTTTTAGCATAAGAGTGTTTTGGTGAGAGTAATCACTTGAAGATGTCTTAGAGATCATATGGAGTGGACCCAAATATTATAAAGTGATCTTATGTTCTTAATTTAATCAATGAAGTGATAAAAGGGGTAATAGGTCTCCATGAAACCTATAAAGACAACTAAGGATTAATTGAAAGGCATAACTGCTTAAGTGTGACCTATAGATGCTATGGCCAACCTGTGACAATGAATTTAAGCTATGTATATTGGTTGACCTAGAATTTGATATGCATGAAGACTCTATAAATATTAGAGACTAAGGCAATGGTTTTTAGACTTGAATGTGAATGTGTTGAGAGAGCAGAAGATAGAAATGAAAGAAAGATATCTGAGGTAGTGTGCTTAGTGGATGGATTAAAGTGCAGAGTAGATAGAAGATGAGAGAAACAACTTAGAGAGATCTAAAAGGGGTGTTTGGATGCATTGATTATATGATCAAGTTTGAGTGTGTGTGATGAGTTGAAATATAAGTGTTATATATTATTTCTCCAATCAAATTGAATGTGATCAGAGTTTTAGAGTTACTAATTTCATAAGGTGTTGTGTGCAACATCTAGAACAAGTGGGTTTTTTTTCATACTTAGGGGTGGGTGCTCCTTTTGAAGTGGGTGTTTTAATAAAAAGTCTCATGTTTGTGATCGTATTATAAGACAAGTAGTCCATGTGTTTACAAGCTTGAGAGTAGGTTTTATTTTCCAAGAGGGATTCCCACATAGATCTTGTGTTATGTGTGTGATCTTGCATCATCTTTCATATTTATTGTTTTGAACATCTTGTATGCTTTATGAATGCTTATGTTCATTGATTAAGAATTTGAAAGGATTATAATTGAAGTCTGAAATATCTTGCATCACTGATTCACCCCCGCCCCCCCTCCCCCCCCACCTCTCAGTGATTGTACCTCCAATAATTGGTATCAGAGCAATACTTTCATTACAAGTTTAACCACTTAAAGGTGATCCAAGGTACATTATGTCAAGTCAACAGATGAATGGTTTATCTACAAAAAAATCACCATTATTTAATGGGTCAAATTATGCTTTTTGAAGTACAAGGATGAGGACATACATTATGTCTCTAGGGTTTGATATTTGACAATCTATCATGGATGGTTACACTACAACTAATTCTCCAACTAGTGTTACTGACAAGAAGTTGAGTGAGAATAATTCTAAAGCTATGAATGCTATCATTTGTGGTCTATCTGAGGCTGAGTTCACCAAAGTGATCTATTGCAAGTCTATCAAATAAATTTGGATCAAATTATAGATTATCTATGAAGGAGACTCTAAGTTAAAACTAGCTAAGTTGCAGACCTACCAAAGTCAATTTTAAGGTCTCAAAATGAAGGAAGAAGATACTATGACATCCTATCTTCTAAGGTTTGATGAGGTAGTAAACATGATCAAAGGTCTTAAAGAGGTGATTGATGAAGCTACTATAGTACATAAGGAATTGATGACTCTTACACTCAAGTTTGATTCAAAAAAAATTATTGTAGAAGAAAGTCATGATCTCACTTAGTTGAAGATGGATGAATTGCATCTCATCCTTACTGCCTATGAGATGAGAGTTGATGAGGACAAACCTCCTAAGAAGGAAGAAACCTTCAAAGTGATCAAAGAGACAAGAACCAAAAAGAAAAGTTAAGCCTTGAAGTTTTTGATCTTAATGAAGATCAAATTGAAGCCATGACTACAAGAAAATTGAATGTAAAATTAGGTAAGTATGAAGGAAAACTTCGTTTTAAATGTTTTTCATGTGGTAAAGTTGGTCATTTTGCAACTAGATGTCTAAATAGAGACAAGTTTGAACACAAAGAAGCTTATAAAGAATACCATGAGGATGAACACAAGAAATCTGAGGGTCCTAAAACGTATAAATTTTTTTTCAATAAGAATAATAGAAATAAGGAATTATACAAAGACAATAAGAGTCTTTACCATGAAGAAGATAGTAATTCATTTGCAGAAGAAGAAGCAAATAATATAATAGTGATGATTCTTTTCATAATAATGACATGGAGACATTGTTCATGGATTTTAGTGATGATGAAGGTGAATGTTACTTAAGTAGATATTTCTTTGGCAAAGATAGCTCAAAGGAAGAAGCCAAGAAAATAAATCTTGAAGATAAATATCTAGATACAGTGGAAGAAATGAAGTTACTACAAAGAAAGAACAGAAAACAATATTTCTTGATCAAATGATATGAGGAGCAAATTGAATTTTTTAAAGGTTAAGTAATGATTTCAAAGATTATGATGAGATGACACAACAACTTGAAACTCAAGTTTGTACTCTTAATGAAGAAGTAAAGAGTAAGGATGAAGAGTGTATCATGTATCAATCAGAGATAGAGTCTTTGCAGATGAAACTAAATCAAGCTATGAGAAAAGATACAACTGATGACTTAGATAATAAGGATGAATTGATGAATGATCTTGAAGATCTGCAGATTGAGAAGAAAAATAATAAAGAGATGATGTCACAAATCAAGGACTATGAAGAGAAATTTAATGTGTTTGAAGTAAGAATGAATGATGACACCAGGGAACATGAAGATACTATCAAGCATCTCAATGATCAATTAGAAGCTATGTCTACAAGCCTAAAAGTCAAATAAGATGAGTGTTTAAGGTATGTGATTAAAATTAAGTCATTAAAAGTTGAGTTAGACAAGACATATTTTAAGGTGAAGTCAGTTATGAAGTTTGAAAAGAGCTCAAATGATCTTGACAATATTCTGAGTAGTCAAAAGCATGCAAGTGATATAATTGGTCTTGGATACAAAGAAGAACAAAAGCATGTAAATCAAGACAAAATAAAGGGTGATGTGAATAAGGACAATCAAAATTTGAAGAGAAATCATTAGTCAAAGAATGAAGGTATTGGTAGAATGAAGACAAATCAGATTATACAACCAAATGCTATGAGGTATGCAAATTTCAAAAGTCATTATTATTCCTACAATCAGTTTGGTCATAGATCAAAAGATTTGAAAAGATCCTTAAGGAATGAATTTTCATGGAATTATGAGCAAAATAATGGCAAGCATGAATAACTTCATCACTCAGAACAATCAATATGTTTATAAGGAAATAATGTCATCTTTTGATACAAGTGTCAAGGGTTTGGTCATATTGCAAAGTATTGTAATATCTTCATCAGGGGACCAAATGATTAGGTACATAATTATGAATCTTGAATATCATAAGGTATGTATAATCTGATAAACCTAATTTATTTCAGATGTCATGAGAGAGGCCACATAGCAAGGTTTTGCAAGAATAATCAGTATTCTACTTGAAGAATTGACAATCCTGTCATGAAGAGAAGGAGCCATAGTGAATGAAGGCCTAAGAGGGTAAATAATAAATAGGCTCAAAATGGATTATTTTCCATGACAGAATAGGGAACAATTTCAAGTGTCAAGGAACAATCCTTATCTGCCTAAATGGACAAGGAAATCAAGCAGGATCCTGAAATAAAATAAAAGAATAAGGTTGAGAACTCATTAAAAGAGAAACTGAAGATGAGAAAGGGATACAAGTCAAGTAAGAGCATGGAGATATGGGAGTCTCCTGAGTTTTGGTATCTTTATTCCCTATATGATAAGTGAGTGTCTCTACCTATGCTTCTTAGGAGACATCTTTCATGTGTGGAAGCAAGTGTGTGTACTCTAGGTAATGATCAAAATGCCAATCAATACAAAAGTATATTCTTTTCAATTTGATAATATGGAAGATGTGTTTGACTAAGGGGGATCTAACTCAGTTAGATTGAATGGATTGAATAAGATGTGCATGATGTAAGGGGGAACATATGTGAAGATGATTCAGTCATGATAGAAGTGTGAAGATGTCTGCTATAGTTGTGAATTCAAGAAGATTGGCATGATGACTTGATCAAACCAAGTCATGTATTTTGACAAGGTATTGAATCTTCATACATGAGCTAAGAGAGCTTGTGAGTTATGTAGGAATACATGTCCAAGGATAATAAAATTCTTAAGTTCAAATTGATGTATGTCAAAGAACATATGGCATTAGATGAAACATAATGTTAGGGGGAGCTTTCTAAACTCTATGAGTAGCTTGTCAGGTCAAAGGATCATATAAGTCCAAGTACATATTGGTGCATATCAAAGGGGGAGAAATTGATTCATATTATTGAAATTATGTAAGTATCATGAGCATATTAAATAGTATTTATATGCATACATGATATTAAGGAATAATTGTTGGCATGATCAAAATGAAGTCATTTTGAGAGTGTTTTTCCATCAATGACAAAGAGATATATTATTGAGCATGGTCATTGATGTTAGGTTGTCATTGATGTCAAAGAGATTATTATTCATAGTGCATTAATGACAAAGTGATCAAATTGATAGCTTGGAGAATATATGGTATATGTATAGATCAATAAGGATAAAGAAGAGAATGTGAGGCATCCATAGATGTCTTAATGAAGTTATGGTGTGTCATTTGATCTCTTAAAATGAGAAACATGCATATTATATATTAAGAGAAGCCAAACTATCATTGCATGTCATGAAGATATGAGTGATCCAAAAAATTTGTACATTTAATACAGATACTCAAAAAGTCAACAATGGTCAAAGGTTTTTATGGAGATGTTGTCTATAGTGCCAAAAAGGTACCCAAAAGGTTTTGAGTCTTGAAGTGTTTTTTAGTTCAAGATATAAACCTTCAAAGGTTATTTAGCAGACTATGATGGACCAGAGACCATCAAGTTTAACTACGTTGAAGTTCAGGGTTAAATAGTCTAGACAAATCTAATGGTGAACATTTAATTAGATCAAGATCTAATAGTGAGTGTTTAATCTAACTGGATGAGGATCTAATAGAGTGCCTGATATTGTTAATAGTGATCCAATGGTGGGTATTTATTTAATGTGTCAAAGGATGCTCAGAAGGCATGCAGAGTTACCAAGTGGTGCAAGCACATTGACTGAATGGTACAGGGTGCACAGAAGGCATGTAGAGCTACCAAGTGGCACGATTATGGAAGCACAGATTTAAGATCAATGGTGAGCATTTTAAGATAAAGAAAAATCTAATTCAAAGAGATTGATGGAGCATGTTTGTTAAAATTTTACATGGAGCACGAGATGAGGTCAAAGTGTCTGATGTTTAATATTTGTTCAGTCACTTGGAATTTAAATATTCAAATTAAAGAGGGAAAATCGATCCAAAATTTTTGAGCTATATATTTTGATCTAGGATGAATTTTATGGTGGTGTAAAAATCAAAGTTATAGAGGACTTCAAGGCACATCCATGGATTCTAGTTATAAGTTCTGAATCTTTGCACGATCAAAGTTATTGAGCTTCAAAGTTTACTATTTGTTCATTCATGGTGTTTCTATGTACAGAATATTGTTTGAATAAATTGTGCTTTAGTAGAAGAGTGTTTTGGCAGTACTAATCACTTGAAGATGTCTTAGAGATCATAGGGAGTGGACCGAAATATCTTAAAGTGATCTTAAGTTCTTAATTTTCTTGATGAAGTGCTAAAAGGGGTAATGTGTCTCCATAAGACCTATAAGGGATACTAAGGCCTAATTGAAAGGTGTATCTACTTAAGTGTGACCCATAGATGTTATGGCCAACTTGTGATAATGAATTTGAGCTATGTATTAACATGATAGATGTCTTAAGGGTTAAGTCAAGTATATTGGCCAACCTAGAAGTTGATATGCATGAAGACTCTATAAATAGTAGAGACCAAGGCAATGGTTTTTAGACTTGAATGTGAATGTGTTGAGAGAGAAAAAGATAGAGATGAAGGAAAGAGATCTGAGATAGTGTGCTCAGTGGATGGACTAAAGTGTAGAGTAGATAGAAGATGAGTGAAGAAGCTTAGAGAGATCCAAAAGGGGTGTTTGGATGCATTTCTTGTATGAAACAAGTTTGAGTGTGTGTGATGAGTTGAAATAGAAGTGTTATACATTATTTCTCCAATCAAATTGAATGCAATCAGAGTTACAAATTCATTGATTTCATAAGGTGTTGTGTGGGTGCTCAATATATAGAACAAGTGGGTGCTTGTTCATACTGAGGGCTGGGTGCTCCTTGTGAAGTGGGTGCTTCACTAAAAAATCTCATGTTTGTGATCGTATTATAAGACAATTAGTCCATGTGTTTGTAGGCTTGAGAATGAGTTTTATTCCTCAAGAGGGTTTCCCATGTAGATCTTGTGTTATGTATGTGATCTTGCATCATCTTTCATATTTATTATTATGAACATATTATATGCTTTATGAATGCTTATGGTCATTGATTAAGAATTTGAAAAGATTACAATTGAAATTTGAAATATCTTGCATCACTGATTCACCCCCTCTCAGTGATTATACCTCCAATAAGTAGGGGATGTTGTTGTCCCTCCTCTTGTATCTATGCCATCTATTGCATGGTCACCCTTATGTAGACCATTTATTAGGTGAATGGAGTATCCCACCCTAGGCATTCTTGTTGGGATATGATGGGTATTAGAGAAACCCACTCCCTTGGATATTTGATTAGCATAGATATTAGAGGAGTCCTTGCCCTAGACACTAATATTTACATGGATAATGGATAAATCCATATATTCCACTTGAGCACTGTAAGTACTTTGTTCTATCTTGAGGTGCTATGTTTTGAGGGAAGTTGGCTTCTGAGCTCAGGAGGGTTCTATTATGATGAAGTCATTTTTTCTTGTTCTAGAGTGGATGATAGAGGAGTCCACCCTTGTCTACTACAAGTACCGAGATTTATAGTCTTCCTCATTAAATTATATGGAACCAGATCTGACATGGATGAGGCCTCCTTGGGAGTTGTGGTTCCATTTAGACATGTTTTCACTCCTGATGTACACATGGAATGTAGAGAATGGGAGAAAACTATGTTAAAGATCAAATCTGTGGAGGCCCCTACTTAGTTTAATTTTTTTTGGTTCTAGGGGGATATAGGAATCTCAACCAAAAATTATTTTATTAGAGTGGATAATAGAGGAATCCACCTTACTAGTTTCAATGGGAGGAAAAACCCACTTGTTATGTCTCATTTGTGTGGGAGATCCAGGTAGCAAAAGACCTTTTACTCTTGATGTATTCTTGTTTTATAGTGTAAGTCTTAGGGAAGTCCTACTGAAGGGTTCTAGCTCTTCGAGTCTCATTATTTTGTAACATCCTATTTTGTGCTGAGGTTGTGGGATCCTTTAAAACCTTCATGATATGATTACAGGAGCTTTAAAATCCTCATGTTATCTGATTCACAAAGGTTATGGGAGCCTCCAAACCCTCTTGCTGGTCTTGTTATGGTTATGGGAGCCTTAAAACCCTCTATATATGTTTTTTTAGGTTACAGGATCCTTAAAACCCTCTTATTTCATCAAGGTTGTGGGAAACTCCAAACCCTCTTGTTGAACTAATTATGGTTGTGGGAGCCTTAAAACCCTCTAGTTATGCTTTTTAAATGTTGGGGGTGCCTCCAAATTGTCTTTGATGTTCTTGGTATGGCTAGGGGATCCTTAAAACCCTCTTGTTGCCTTGTTTGGTTTGGTTGTGGGACCATTGTGTAAAACCCTCCCTAGTTATGGGGCTAGTTATCAAAACCCTCACTTGTCTAGTTTATAGCATTGATTTCAAAAGTGTTTATCTCATCAAATAAAAAATTATCTTAAAATAATTTATGATTTAATTTAATATTTTAAAATACAATAATGTTTAATAGAATAAAAATTTTAAAATATATTTTTTATTTAAATATTTAAAAATACATTGTGGTTCAAAATAAATCATTTGAAATAAAATACGATTTAATTTAAATATTTTAAAATAAAATGTCATTTAAAATAAATCTTTTAGAATAAAAATTTTAAAATATGTTTTAATTATATATCTTAAAATACAACATGATTAAAAATAAATATTTTAAAATATAACTTTTACATTTTGTAAAAAGTTTAAATAAAAAAAATTAAAATTTAAACTCTTTCCCTATATCATTTAAAATATTGCATAAGAAATAAGTTTTCCAATTCACTAAATAGAAAAAAAAAAGTAAGACAATTTTCCATATTTGCATTTATCTATGTTAAATATAGTTCTTAAATTATATATCATAGTCAACAAAATAAAATAAAGTTAATTATTTTCAAAATACATTACATAAAGAAAGTGAAAAGTAAAAAAAATAGTTTTTTTTACTGTTTGTTCTTTGTGAATATTATTTTAAATAAAAGTTTTTAAATTTTATATATAAGATTCATGAGGTGAGAAAATTTTAATAGCGTTTTAAACAAAATAATTTAAATTTTGTATATTAGGTTCACTAAGAAGGAAAAAACATGGATATAAAATAAAATCAGATATTAACTATTTTTTCATAGAGCTTGAATTGTAAGAAAAAAACATTCAGATATTTATAACAAAACTAGTATTGAGAAAAAAGAGCAAAAAGGAAAAAATAAAATGTTCAACAAATTATATTTTTAAAGAGTACATACACTTATCTATACAATAATTTTTTAAAGTAAATTTACAATAAATAGTTCTACATACAAAAAACACTAGAGATGAGACATAAAAGATTACAAACTTGTTTATGTGAATCTTCTGCCACTTGAACCTTCAAACACTATTTTTTTAGAATAATAGTCATGTGCTTGGAAATAGTTGAAGATATTATTTTTGGAACCCTTTTAGATTTCTTACATGTTGTAACTATTGTTAATGTTATGCCCTTGCTCCTAATATTTTTTCATTCCCGTAAATGAACGTCATGTTATTATTTCATGCAATTGGTTGTGATATTGTCCTCATTTGTGTGTGACTTTCAACATTATTGTTTCTTGGAAATAGTGATATTGATTCCATTCTTAAAAAAAAAAACTTGTGTTCTTCTTTCATTTAACTCAAAAATTTAAAGACCATTGAATGCCATATTTTTCTTCTTTCATTCATTATTATATTTTGTACAAAAAATAAAAACCAAACCATGATGGATTTGATTAAAAAAATATAATGTATTGTCCCATAAATATTTTCCACTTAATTCAAATTGTGACATTTTTAAAATTTGACTATGCTACATTGAAATTTACCATTTATTTCAAAATGTGACATTTTAAAAATATGAATATGTTGTGTTGAGATTTATGACTGAAAAATCTTAATGCGACATATTCAAAATCACCCTTTCATTAATATAAAAAGATATAATAAGTTGCTAAACCAAGATAAAGAAGCCTCAGGAAGAGCGAAGTTTAGAAAAGGCCACCACACGACCAAACAAACCACAATTAGATTAGCTTAAGTGCACATCAATAAAAAATAAAAAGATAAAGGCACAAACAACAAGGAGTAAATTAAACAATAACAATGAACATGGTGGTAGGTGGAGGCAAAGGATCCCGATGGTTCCCCCCACCCCCTAGGCCAGGGATATTCATCAACCAAGATGGGGTTCCAACCATCAGTCAATTGGTTAATTTTAGTATCATTATGTTGCTTAGAATCCTATCTAGAATGAGAAAGAGACAATGCCAACCATAAGAACTTATCCTATGGAGGGGGCCTCTAAATCCCCCCTACCCCCAACACCATTGATTTTGTTTCCCCTACCAAATCCGTGGGGAGGAGATGGCCAACGAGAGTGAGGAGAGGTGCTGCTTGAACTTCAAGACCATCGGTTGTGATATCAGTGACACTGTCTCCCACATCCACAACCCCAAGGGGAATGGTGGGGAGAGAGATCAGGAGGATCATGGTTGACTGCATAAGGAACATCCCCCCAATGGTCTAGGAGGATTTATCGATGGTGGAACTCAAGCTGAACCTTATCTGTTTGACTCTAAATTTAAAGGGTAACATTTGCAATAAATTTTTTTTTATTAGTTATAGAAAATCATTTTTACATATCTTCATTATTAAAACATGCTTTATTTCTAGTTTTTTAAATCTCAAAAAGAATATCAGTATGTAAAATCTACCATAATTTATTATATCTTGTATAAATTAGGGTGGATTTCCCTAGGAGATCCATCTTCCAAGTGAACATTTCATGCTTGAAGGGTTTGAAAAGGGTATAAATCCATCTCTAGGCAGATTGGGCATGAGGGTAAAACCAAAAGAGGTACTTAATGGTTTTTAGGTTATGACAGTTTAGGAAAGTGGGATCCTAAACCCCCATGTGTTTGAGTCGGTCCTCCATAGGTATACCTTCATAGATAATACACCAAAGGAAATGATCTTTTTAGTCTCAATACAAGCTTCCCAAACATTATCAAACATCCAAGCCTAAACACAATGGAGAGATTTAAGGGACTACTAATGATTGAAGGCTTAAATATAAATATTCTAAGGGGCCAAAATATTATAATCCAAACTAGGGGAGTAGTGATATAATGATGTAGTTGTTGGCCAAGACCAATCCTTCCACCATGTCATAAGAGAGGAAACTCCATTTTTGTGTAAGTACTCTTTAGGTATGGAACTCTATAATTTAGAAATGAATTTTGCATCTTCCTTATTTATATTGAACTTATAATTTACCATATCTAAGGAATCTAGTCTTGAGTGACCTTACAAAAAAGGTCTTTAATCATGTGAATACATTTTTAAATAATCTCCAGATTTTGACCCAAGGGACCATGGCAAAAGGGACATTGTGGAAATTCAACATGGTAAACCACCATAGGGATTGAGAATTGAGATAAATGCCATTTATAAACCCTTCCCCCACCCAAATGAGGTGAGGTTTGAGTTTTTACTAGGCCTTCTAGATGATTTTCATGACAAAAGTGCTCCTATCTTAATCGACATAGGAGTGATGAGAACAATGTGTTAACCAATCCCTTTCTAGGCCTTCTACCAAATGGGTAACCTTGAGAGATGTAGTGCCTCAATAAAAAATTATAGGATTCATCCCATTACAAACTTATTATGATCCATTTAACATTAAGAGCAAACCCTTGAAGCTTAATATGAATGAGCCCAAGCCTACTAGCTTCTTTAGGAAAAAAATAAATGGCCCTAGAGACTCAGTGAAATTTGTGGTGCCCTTTAAAATTGGCCTAGAGAAAATAGTTTAGGATATTTTTTAGATTCATTTAAGATTAATTAGAAAGATCCCAAAAATATGAGTAGTAAACATGAGTATAACTGAGCACCTTAGAATGGATTTGGAACTTCCTAGCCAAAGTCAATGGTTTGGCGATCCATAAGGAGATTTATTTCTCAACTCTTTGAACCGCATAGGACCAAAAATTTGTAGGAAAGGATATAAAATAAAATAGAATGCCTAATAATTTAAACTAAACCCCAAGAAGGATCCATTTCCACTTATATCCCTCCAACCAAGGAGGTTTGGGTGAAATGGATTGGTGATGGCATTGAGTATTCTGCCATTGAATGGAAGACCCAAAAAGGTAAACAATGTCAAGATATTACATAGCATATGTAATAGAGTCTTGAAGAGTGAGGAAGGAGTCATAAGTAAAGTTCACATTAATCAACTAGTGGTATAAGTTAGGGAGATAAATATCCTTCACCAAACCCCTAGAAGTATGGTTTTCTAAAAGATAGTTGAAGCCGTCAATAAGTAAAACATAAAGAAAAGGCGTAAGGGGGCACCCATATTTGATAGGTCTATGAAAATCAAAGTGTTGGGATTAAGAGACATTTATATTAATATAATCCACAACATCCTAAAACAACATATTGACAGTGTGAACAAACCTAGGACCAAACTCGATAGCCTAAAACATAACTATGATAAAAGGCCATTCAACCTGATCATAAACTTTCACAAAATAAATCTTGATGAAAAGGACCTTGTGGTTAGATACCCTGGCCCATTCCATAACTTCCTAGACAACAATAACATTATCCAAAATATATCTATGTTGAATAAAACTTTTTTTTTTCACTTCTCACAATTAAGGGGAGCATATGCTTGATTATGAGGGCTAAAGCTTTTGCTATGATTTTGTAAGATACATTAATCAAGGTGATGGGCCTCCAATTGGTAATTACCTCAGGGTCATCAACCTTAGGAATGAATTTGGTATTACCTTTATTAATTAGAAGGCCCAAAGAGTTTTAAAAAATAGTTTTAAAGTAGACTTTATGAAGATCAGGTCTAATCGTATCCCATGGGGTTTGATAGAATTCACATGGAAACCCATCAACTCATGGGGCCTTGTCAAAGGCCATTTACATGATGGCTTTATTAAGGTTACTAAGGCTGAGTGACCTATCATAGGTAACTCTTTGTGATTCCAAGAGCTTATATGGGATAGCTTCAAGGTAATGATAGATATTAGCTTCATGAATAGGGGAGGAGGGATACACAATAAACACTCCATGATAGTGATGCAAAAAAACTTGTAAGATGTAAGGTAATTTGGTAAACCTATTTGAAGCAAATCTAATGGATTTAATGTTGTCTGTAGCTTGTCTTGAACAAAGGATAGAGAAAAATTCTTTGGTCAATTATCTCCAACTTTTAACCAATGCATATGCACTCTAAATTGTGCTCCTTTAGCCTAGTAAGCCTCAGTTGACTAGAGCTTATGTCTCCACATGGAAACTTGAGTCTACAAATGAGGGATTAAAGGCACATATTCCAACTCCTATATTCAAAACATGATATTTTATAAATTTTAATAAACCATGTGAAGTAAATATAAATTTAAAAACCCATGTTTTCAACATAATAGACCTTTCAAATATTAGTTATATAGTGAAAAAGTATTCTAAATTTAATTTTAGTATATTCTAAACTATTATTACATGATATTAATATAATATTTTATTACAATGTTCAATGTTAATTATTATTACAAGTTTATATTATAATATTTAATTTCAAATTTAAATGTAAACTATTATAGTTAAAATGAATACAACTTATTTTTATGAAAATATATAAAAATAAATTGACCATTATTAACTATTATTACAAGTTTATATCAAAACTTATTAAAAGATTCTAGTACAAACTTTTATTACAATATTAAATGTAAACTAATATTAAATATTTTTATATATATTATTTTTACAATATTAAAGATAAACTACTACTATAAACTTATATTATAAGTGTTATTATAATATTCAATATAAACCACTATTATATTATATTTTTTTATTACATTATTAAATGTAAATTATTATAATTTAAAATAATTAATCTTATTACAAAATTTTAATATAATTTTTTATTAAACTATTAAAAATGAACTACTATTAAAATCTTACATTATAAACTTTTATAATAAATATAATAATTACATGTAAAATATTACTACATTTATATTTCAAGTTTTTATTAAAATATATTAAATCTAATAATACATAAAACATAATTAACCTTCCAAATATTAGTTTCATAATGAACAATTCATTTAAATTCATTTAGACATAATTAAACTTTATCACAATATATTTAATGTACTAATAAGTTAGACATAATTACTTTTCAAATATTAGTTTTATAGGGAAAAATATTTTAAATTTATTTTGGTACATAGATATAATTACCCTTCAATTGTGAAGTGAAAAGGTTTGGCTATTCTTTTCAAATAAAGATAAACTCTAATTTTTTCCCATGAAAACTGTGTGTGTGTGTGTGTGTGTAGACAAACACATGCACACAACTACCAAATATTTAATTCATTTTGAATATCAATTTTATAGATGTCAACAAGAAAATTCAACCATATATGTGATCCATTTTAGGCATAGTACAAATAAGTGCCAATCAATTTATTGAAGTATTTGCATTCCTCATCAACTACAGTTGCATGGCTACTTAAAAATAGAACACAAAAAATACTCTAAAATCATTGCATTCCATGAGACCACATCTCATTTATACATTTTGTCAAATAATTCATGTATATGTTGTATGCTTCCATAATTTTCATAAATTTATAATAGAATGGGTGTCCACCCAATCTCACAATTTTGAGTGGGCATCCACCCAATCTCACAATTTTGAGTGGGCAACTACCCAATTTGTAAACTACCAAGTAAGTTCAACCATTTATCTGATTCATTGTATGTATAGTGAAAATAAGTGTCTATCATATTATTGAAGATACCCTACAATATTTGAATTTAATGAGACTACATTTCATTCATTTTTGCTTGTCAAACAATTCACATGGTTATTGTGTGATTCCACATCTTGCATACATTTATAATGGAATGGGTAGTGGCCCATTGTAAACATTTGAGTGGGTGATTGCCTAGTCTAAAAAATACCACATTTTTAATTCTTTTTTCAATATGGAGTTTAGAGATACTAACAAATAACTTAAACCATAAATGTGATCCATTGTGTGCATAATGAAAATAAGTGTCTATTGTCTTGAAAAAGTATTTACATCCCTCATCCAATACAAGTACATGGCTACTTACAAATAAAAAAATTATCCTATAATCATTGCATTCCTTGAGATCACATCCAATTCATACATTTTGTAAAAAAGTCATGTGTTGTGTGTTTCCACATTTTGGATACATTTACAATAGAATGGGTTCTCTGTCCACTCCAAACATTTTGAGTGGGCAACTGCCTAGTCTATAAATTATCGAATAAGTTCAACTATACACTCAATCTATTGTAGGCATAATGCAAATAAGTGGCTATCATCCTATTGAAAATATCCGACAATATTTGCATTCCATTAGATCACATCTCATTTATGGTTGATTTTCAAATAATTCACATGCCTACTATATGATTCCACATTTTTCAAACATTTACAATAGATATGGTGGTTACCCACTTTAAACATTTTGAGTGGGTGACAAACTGTCTAAAAACTACCATAAGTTAAATTATTTTTGAATATGAAGATTAGATCTACCAAAAAATGAGTTTAGTCATACATGTGATCCATTTTAGGCAAATGTAAAACAAGTTTTAATCATCATATTGAAGTATTAACACCCCTCATCCACTATATCTGCATTAATTCTTGTAAATAGAACACATAAAGATATCCTGCAATCATGCATTCCATTAGACTACTATTATTTCATAGATTTTGTCAAAGAATTATTAGTTTTTTATATAATTTTGATTATGCCCTAAGATGATGTACCAAATAGTTTGTCTATTACTTTTAAAATGGAATGGGTGGTTGCCCACTCTAAAATTTGAGCGGCTAGCTATCCACTCTAAAAATTATGCCACCCTTCTCTCATAATTCTTACCAATGTGGATTTGAACCAATTACAGTCCAATTATGAATCTAAATGTCACTTTAGAATATTTGGATAGACAAATGAAGAATTCAAGTATATCCCATGTAAAATTAATTATCTATGAATAATTAATGATTTTCTATAGCAACATTTCCAACATATATTTAATAACAATTTCAAGAATAAATGTCATTAGATTATAATTCTTCATTTATCACATACATAATTCATTGTTGTAACATATCTCTATGATGATACTTTAAATATATAATTATCAAAAGATATTATTTTTCAACTCTATATTCCAATTTTTTTGTTATCACTATTTCAATTAGTTATTACTGTTAATTTCTACAACTAGTTAAAAATCATGTTCTAGAAGTTTTAAAAATCACATCAAACTATCATTCTGGACTAAACAAATATCAATTTTACCCATTATCCATGAAGTGAACAGTTATGCACCAATACTCAAGACATTATATAAAATTGTATATGTAATTGAAATTCCATGTACCTTTGACAATATTAGAAGACCCCATAGTTATTTGTAAGTCTTAGCCATAGGAAGCCTTTAGTCATCTATCACTTGTGGTGTACCAGTAAGTGGTTAGCCACATAAAGTTACTCATAATAAACTCAAAGAGGGGATAATGAACTAAGGTATGGTTTATGCTTTATAGTTAATAATATGAAACATTGGGCTAGATCTAACTATGAACGAGATAAGTTTGAATGTGATCCCACCTTTGAGACACACCCTCTAGAAATTCAACCCATTTTCAAAAGAATTTTTCTTCAATGTTTTTGACATATTATTTTAATGAGTTTTTCCTCAATGTTTTTGACATATTAATTTTATGGGTTTTATTGAACTCAAATAGTTAATTGATTAATTGTATGAAAATATGGATCTAATTAGCCACACCTCCTACATATATATTCCATTCATAGATAGTTCAATTGAATAGGAGAGAAGAGGTGAGCGGCTTGTGGAGATCTATTGCCTACATACCTACCATAATGACATATGGTTGTTTCACTTAATATTATGGGTACATCAAGTAGTTGGAATTATATTAAGCATGAAATGTATTATTTATGATCTAATTATTGTTCAAGTGGAATATATAAATAACCCCAAACATTCATGCCATATTATTCAAATGGAGCTAGAGGTGGAATTCTATAGTAAAAGTGGCATGGTTCATTCTCCAAAATAGCAAAGGGATTGTTTTTATTCATGTGGTTGATAAATAGAACCATATATAGATGCTACCAATAGTTGTGTAGAAAATAACCAAAATATTTGAAATGTAATTGTAATTGTATTCAAAAAACTTTACTAATATGCATTTACTTCATCTATCACCCACACTTGAATATAGATAAATAATTTGGAAAAATATTATTTCATGAAAAAATGTTTACTTTTATGAGGAAAAAATGACCAGCGTAGAAAATTATACTTCAATATCATAGTTCTTTGAGTTAAAACACATAGCATAGGAAATGACATCCTTAAAATACATCGAAAAGAGTTTAAATGAAATGAGTCTTCAACAATTCAAGAGATTCAATTTTTTTTGTTCAATGAAAAATAATTTAAAATTGGAGTTATGCATTATCACCAATCACCTTCCAAATACCAATACCAATCTCTTGATAGAGCCAACATTAATGTATTGGTTAGCTTAATGTTATGTAGCCCAATGCCTATTCAAAGGGATGAAATATTTATTTCCTTCAAGAAAACAACTGGTGAAATCATAGTTACAAAGTTTGAGCATGACTTGCAAGATATTGAGACCCATTTCTACATTATTGATGGAATACATACCATCAAAGCTCAAAAAGCTATCCTGCAAAACCATAGTTTTGTCTATGTTCATGATAAAATCAAAGTTAGTTTTGTTTGTAATCAATAACCAAGGCCAAAACATAATAGATAATCAGTATCTATGAACAAAAAACATGGCAAACAAGATATGGGTTTGCACACAATTTATTAACTAGTTGTACTCATGAAGGTTAACCTAGATCATAGAGAGAAGACCACAATGTCTTAATATTGGCTATGAAAATAAATAAAATTGGAAGGTAGTTAATATTTATTATTCAATTAAAATAACATTAATAAATTTATTTTAATTTATGTCTAATAAACAAATATAAACCTATATTTCCATCATGTGATTCAATCCTTTAAACAAATAATATTAAATATGTTTGAAAAAGAAAAAATGGATAGTATAAATGATAATTTGTCAATTATCATCCTTAAGGACAATAAATGGGGAAAATGGGTAATCTATTTTGATCTATACACAAATGGTAGGATTGCATGTTCTCTAAAGATAGATTATGATCCAAAATTCAAGCCAAAATAACTTGACAATCTAACAACCAATATATTCAGAGGAACAAGGGGTATGCGTATAGATGAATTATCCATACTTGTAGATAAAGTAATAAATGATGAATTTGGCATAAGAACTATTACTAAACTTTTTATAAGGATTATTCATTAAAGTATTGTGCATAAAAATAAATCATGGAAACTTATGATCATACTGCAAAATTAAACACTTATAGTAGTCATTTGTGATATTGATTATACTTCACATCATCTCATAGAGAAGACCAAAAATGTATATCAAATATAAAAAGATGTGCTTATTGATATTTTATATTTCATTTAGTCGTAACAATGAATTGTAAGGAGAATATCTTGATATATTGAACTGAGATTGATATAGATATATGTATTTATGCTTCATGTATTAATAATAATTTATTCATGTGACATTATCTATATTATGCATTATTTTTTATATTCTTATTTATTTTTAATTAAGGAAATATATGTTAAATTAACCTAAAGTATATTATCCTTGTATATATCAACACTATCTAAAAAATTAAATTATGAACTCATAGTTTGACACAAAGTTTGTGTATACATTTGGTGTCTGATCCCAGGTTTTAGATAACTGATGTCCATGGAAAGTACCTGTTAGAATTTTAGAACACAACTATAACTAAGATAAAACATTGGTGGAAAAAAAATCAATATATGTAACATAAGGCAAAAATAACAAAAACCATGGTTGATCAAGTTGAGTGTGAATTCAATCATACGATAGAATTTTGGGTGGATTTCATAGATTTGTTGTGACCTTTGAACTTAATACTAGTTAAAATAATAGAAAGTTTGATATTACAAATTTAGAACCCCATTTAGTGGATGAAGGGAAAATTACAAAAACTCAAAAAAGTAGACAAACCTTGGACATGAGTGGTGGACTATTAGTCTGAAATCACTTTAGAATCATTTATAATACAATGGGAAATATTAGGGTGGATGAGTTTTGATACAAATAAGATAAAGTTATTAGAATATTCAAGAAAGAGATTTATTTAAAAACATTAAAAAAAAAGCTGTATGATACTGATCAAAGATGAGTTGATAAGAAGTGATAAACAATTTTTGTAGGGGATAGGCAGTTATGGGATGACATAAGGTAAGAGTGGGATTCGAGGAGAGATGAATATTGAAAGACAAAGACACAATGACTAGGGGATAAATGGAAGAAATAAGTATGAAAGAAATTAACAAAATATTATAGTAATGATTAGTGATGAGAAAGAACTTATATGAGATCGTAGAAAGTAGAAAGAAAAGAGAAAGAAAGGGGAGGAAAAGAAGAAAATAATAGTAAAGAAAAAAGAGTAGAGAAAATAACTATACTAGGTAGAAGTAAAGAAGAGAATTAAGACATACAAAAAAGTAGTAATGAGACAAGTATGTGAGCTATTTTAACTATTCAGAACTTAGTAAATATAAATTCTAGGTTGATAAAGGTTTGAGTATAGTAAATCAGGGTAGAAATATGCAATAAATATAACCACTGATTTGTAATATAATTGACTTAATTTGATCTTTCTAAAAATAACAATAGATAATGTAAGTACTTATCTAAAAAATGATTGAAACAAAAGATTTGGAGGCTACAAATTGAAACAGAGGATGATCTAAGTGTTACAAACAGAATCCAAGTGTCAAAACCATTCCTAGACAATAAAACCTAATTGGATAGTAGTGCTATGTGGTACTATTGTCCCTATTTTGATGCTAGTGTCCTCTATGTAAAACTATTCTGAGCTTCTAGGTACACTTGTATCTGGGTCTACCAAGCCTGTTCCTGTGTATGAGTTTTGGATCTCTATAGATGATCTATTTTGATTGATTCTATGTTTAAACCCTAAACCTCTATGTTACTAGGGAATTTGATTGGCGCAAGTAGTAAAGTGTGTTGTTAATGGGTTAGGCTAGACATCCTCAATACCTTGTTGTGATGATATTTGCTTACATACCAATAATCCAAAGAGGGATCAAGTTCAATATAGTTTTCCCCATCTAAGTGTTGGTGCAAGTGAAAATAAGTCTAGTATGAATGTTGGCTTGAGTGCTTTAAATGTACTTGAGGTTGGAAACTTGAGTAATCTGAGCTGAAGAATGTTGCAGAAGGTTGTATGTAGAAGTAGGGAGAATAGGGACTGATAACCTTGATAGTGCACAACTTGTTCTGAGTTTATTTATGTAATTTGTAATTGATTTCTATCTAGTGGTTAAAGGACTAAAAGTCATATATATATATATATATATATATATATATATATATATATATATATATATATATATATATATATATATATATATATATATATTGTTTTAGTGCTTTTGCAGGTCTTAAAAGAGGTCTAGTTGACCCTACGGGGTTGATCATTTGAAAAGATATCCATTGGTAGCAAAAGAAGGAAAAAAGGATAATAACGCCAAAATTGGGACACTAATGCCATGGGGTACTACTATCCCTATTATAAAACTAGTGTCCAAGTGGTAGACCTTAAGACAATAAGGGATAAGATGTCAAAGTGAGGGGTTGGGATTGTTTTATCAATGTTTAAGGACATGTGTGGCTTACACAAAGGCTATATAAGTGTCTAAATAGGCCTTAAGATAGGTCTAGGGATAATCTATGGATGGGTGGTCTCAAGTAACACTCTTATCAATCAAGTGTTATTTTTAGGTGTTTAGATTTGCCCTCTACCCCCACCTCTCACACCCCCCATCACTTCCCTACCCCCTCCCCATTATTTTAGAAATGCAACAAAGCAAAATGACTAGGATAGAAGAAAAAAAAGTGTACCTGGAATTACCTAAGAGGTGAAGCCATTGAATCTATATCTGAGTATGTGAAGCATGATCCATTATGTATCCTATAAATTAAACATATATAGATAACTCCATAATAGATATTAAAAGCAAAAAAAAAAATTAAGTAAAGAGATAAGAGAGGAAAGGAACAAAAACACCTCACTAGGTATGTAAACTAATGCAGGAAACTAGTGAAAACCTATGTGTGTGTGTAAACAGTGATCAATTAGTGAATAAATTAGACCGAGTTGATGGTTTTTTCAATCCTCATGTGTGGGTGGTTCAATAACTCAATCTAATTTTAACTCTGTAATTTCCCACCCTTACTTAGTGGATCATGACCAATGAATAACTTGGATTGGACTAATGATGTGTCCAACTCTCTCATGTAGGTGGATAAATAACTCAAGTAGACTATGAATCCATCATTTCCTACCCATGTGTAGTAATTCATCTAAAATTGAAACTACATGATGTAATTGGAAATGCGTAATTGTGTATGTCGGGTCTCAACTACTCAAAATGCCAACCACTATAGATGGAGTAAGGCATGAATCTAGTGAATAACCTAGAACATGGTATTTAATGTGTAAAATGTATAAAATTACATGGCGTTTGTCATTCCATTTGATCAAATAGTGTACAAGTGAGCATATAAAAACAATGTGCCATGCACATGACCCCAAATCTGATATCTGAGTATATGGATTCTAGATTGAGTTGTAATAATTTTTATTTGAACATATGAAATAAAATAGGAATGATCATGCCATGCATGATGACCTTGATATGATAAAAATGGTATGAATCTAAGTTAAATTAAGCCAAAAATGGTAATCTTTAATTAAACATGTGCAAATCTAGACTATACTTATTGTACTTTTTTGGCCAATCTAGAATTTTTTGAAGATGAATCTACTAGACAATAGTAACATATTTTAAATGGTAGAGCCATGTGGTTCTAGTGTCCCAATGTAGGAATTAATGTCCAACTATTCTAATTTATGTAAAACTAAAAATGATCTATATGTCACTGTTTCTCACTGTATTTTTCTAAATTTGATTTCTATGTCACTAAGCTTGTGTGCTAAAATTGTACTTTGAGTGTATTTGGATAGCTTGATCTCTATGACAAACCCCTATGAATGCCCCCTCTTTTGAGAGGAGTTGTTGAACTTGTGTAGGAACTATCCTTAAAATAAAAATCTCTACAAAATGTGTGTTAGCTAGAGAATATATGATATTTGTATAATAAACCAATATGATGTGCATACATAACATCAAAATGTAAGCTAATCTAAGCATAAGTTTGTAATGTGTGATGTATGTTATATCTAACATTCAAAATACTATCATGATAGATATAGCAATGTATATGAATAGTAAATATGAGTAATAATTGAGTAACTACCTAGGGGGATGGGGCATGATGTCCATCACAACACACAAGTAGGAAGGGGAAATATATGAAGTTCCTCATGGCATCTAAAACTAGAGTGTGTAACAAGAAGAAAATAAGTGTCATGGCCATGATTCATATAATAAAGCATAATACAACACACATGAGGTAATCAAAGTAGGTCAACAGATCATAATATAAGAGACATGGGCACATCACTAAATATGATAAATTAAGACATACAAGGACATGTTCAAATATACACATACACAAATAAAAAATAATTTGAATTAGAGCCATATGGAAGGACATGTTTAAATGTTCACATACACAATCATGAAGGTACACACAAGGACATGGTCACATGTCTAAAACATACATATAATTAAAAGAAGTGGCATAGTGCCATAGATCAATGTCATATTCAAATGTCTTTGAATAGAAAAAACTGAGAGATAATAAAATATAAATTAAGAAATATATAAATGAAAGTATGCATGAACATGTCGTAAAAACCTATACAAGAGATAAGATGTACATAAGTTAAGTCTAAAGTAGTAGTAATCGGCAAAAAAGCTGAGTAGGTGTATGATAATCAATATCAAGATATAACAATGTTAAATCTATGATGTAGAGTTTATGAAGATATAACCTGGCAATCAAAACTATGTATAACATGCCCCTAAATGGGAGAATGTATCAAATGAAGAATCTATGTATCTGTGTATATTTTCTTCAGTGGATAGATAGTAAAAAATCTAGATCTGTGTAATAGACCTAGGCCCTATAAGGATTTGTGAACACTTGAAAATAACAAGTGAATCATGTATGTATGATAAAAATAATTATACTAAGATAACTAGGATATGTAGTGTCAAAAATATAAGAGATGTAAACATGGCAATACCTATAATCTAAAATTTGTACTGTCCCTATTATAGTGCTAGTGTCCAAGTGGTCAAACCTAAGGCACTAAAGGCTAGGATGTCAAAGTGAGGGTCTAAGATTGATTTAGATATGTGTGTGGCCTGCACAAAGGCTAGATAAGTGTCTAAGTAGGCCTTAAGATAGGTCTAGGTCTAAGTTAGAGATGGGTGGTGGTGTCCTAAAAATTTTACACCTCAAATTTTGGGATACCCCTTTAAATTTTTTGCATCTTCATCTTATGTGAGTTAGTTATATTCTTTGAGTCAATCCCTTAAATAAGGAACTTGGTTTATATTAGTTTTTTTACCTGATTGCTTGTTTTCCTCAATTGTTCCTAATTATTTCAGAAGGTTGAAAACATTTTTCCTAAAGTCATTACTAAAATCCATCTACTCATCTCCCTTAGTAGATTAAAGATATAGAAGTGTTTTGGCTTACTCATAAAGTAAATCAGGGTCTAAATACTAATTTACTTATTTGAAAAGAAGTAAATTTGTTTTGAAAACTCAAGTTACTCATCACAATCCAAATTGAGGTTATCAAATTACTTTACTACACTATCTAAAATTGAGTAACCCTGCAAACCTAGTAAATACTTCCCAATGTAAATCATGTTATTGACATTAATTTACTTTCACACAATCTCAAGTAAAATTAATGTGAGTTCCTAAACCCAAACTACTCTTCTTAGACCAAACTGGGATTATCTAGTTGCTTTACTACATTACCAAAATTAAGTTAAGTAGTTCCACAAACTTGATAAATATTGCCTAGACACATCCATACTTTCACCATTACTTTACTCGTATAAATTATAAGTAAAAGCAATTTGGGTTCACAAACTCGAGTTACTCATCAACCTAGACCTAATCAGGTTTATGGGAGTGCTTAACTTCAAAGGTTAAAATGAGTAAAACAATTTAAGAAACCCGACAAAAATAATAAGGGTTGACATGTTTTGCCATGTTTATAATTAATGCATTGGCATTTATATATATATTAGTGAATTCCATCTCATTCTTACATGTCATCCAAGTCATTCAACCAAGTAATCGTACCTGTAAACCCTGAGCTATGTTGTTTGAGCTTCTAGAACACTTTTGAGCAATTTCATCTTTGACCCATTTATGCTTAAGGTAAGTAAATCATCTTCTTGTAGTTTTTGTGTCTTTTATTTGCATTTTTCTTGGTGTTTTTCTCTATATAATTTTTTTTGCATTGCCATGATCATTTATCGACTATGTTTGCTCTGCTGTGGATTTTATTTTATTTTTTTAACATAATTAGTTGTCTTAAATCACACATTCATACTTTTTATTGTTTATCATGTTAAAAAACCCCTGAGAAAACAAGCCCTTCATGAAAAACATAGCAGTTGAAGATCCCTTGCCCAGTCGAGTTTCATAACCTTCTTTACTTCATCGGGTTCTTGAAATGAAGTAACAAACCATGAGAAACCCAACTCCTAAAATCCCTAGTCATCCAGATTTTGAAACCCTGATTACTTTGGATTTTTAATCCCAAGTAACTACCCGAAGAAAACTCAAAGTCTTAAGCCCAAAAAAACCCATAGAACACTACCTAAGACCTACTCAAGCTTTCCTTTCCTCATTACTTACTTCAAATTTCTCGTATATAGTTACTACCTCCCAAGAGCTCCAAGTATCAAGCCCAAAGAAACCCACATTAGACTACCCAAGACCAACTCTAACTTCTTCCTCAAGCTTGATTGCTTTAGGTTTTTAAATCCAAGTAACTAGTCAAGGAAAACTTGAAGTTATCAGTCAAGGAAAACATGAAGTTGCCTGTGTAATTATATTGACCTACTTGGGTTTCTAAAGTCTTATTACTTAAAAAAAATGATACTTAGTTTTTCAAGACTACCATTTAATCAAAACTTGAAACTTGTTTAGAGGTATTTAAAGAGCAATGAGTTAATTCTTTTCTTAAAATTTTAAATCCAGTAGAAGTAGTTAATCAACATCAAAGAATACATATCCAGTTATTTAGAGTAATTCAAAGCCAATGTATAGATTAGAAAGTCCAGGAAGATCAGGAGAAGAGGTAGCTAAAGTAAAAGAGCAAACAACATTGATTAGAGAGGTCCCAGATTTAATCTTAGAGGAGATTGTAGAACCAACCAAGAATTGAAAAAGTAAAAGCTCATTACAAAAATTTGGAAAGAGAAATGCTGAGATTTGAGATGAAAAGACAAGCACTTTCCAAACCAAATGATGCAGTCATACAATAAATAATGTCTCAACACATCAAGTATAGAGAAAAGTGTAGGAGTCAAGTTCATGAAGTAGATTAATTTTGCTCCAAGTCTTGAATAAATTCTTTCTTCTTCTTCTTCTTCTTCTTCTTCTTCTTCTTCTTCTATTTTCTCTTTTCTCTTCATAAACACACTATAAGTAATATTATTTTCATTGATTACTTCATAAAAGTAATGTAATTAAATGATTTACTTGTAGAAGTGAAATTACTTTATAAAATTCAAAGACTTAAGTAACTTGGCTAAAATGCCATTACTTAAAGTTATTTTGTAAAAGCAGATTACTTGGACTATTTTTACACTACATGCAAAGAGTTGATATTCGATCCAAATAGGAGGACTAAGTTTCACCACTTGTCATCAACCATTGCAAGCTATGGAAGAGAAATTCAATGAAGACATTACTCAATGTTTCCCAGTTTTAGTGAAACACATGGAGATTTGAGAGATTGACTCCTATTCAAACTGTATATCTAAAATTGTATAAATATAAGTGAAGGCTTGCGTGCTAGGAGGAGGATAATTTTTTAGAGGATGAGAATTTTTGGAAAACAAGAAATTACATAAGAAGTTTAAGAAATCTAAAAATTTGTGTTTGGATAACTAGATTATTTTATATGAATTGTGTTGAAAGTGAATAAGAAGGGGATTTATTCTCTTGAAGAAATTTGTGTCTGAGAAAATCATTTCATGCGTTCTATGAAGATAAAATGATAAAATTTGCATTATCTTTGATCTAAATTTAGTTCATAGCTTTCTTAATCATTTTTTGAAAAGTTATCACAATTACATTCATTTATCTACTTGCAAGGATACAATAGACTCTGCTTAGCTATCTATTGTGAAATGCAATTTTATATTTTTCAAGTATTGTAATCTTTCTCTTATTCCCTAATTTCTATCAAATTATTTTCACATTTCTAAAAAATTATTGCTTACTTGTTTAAAAACATCTTTATTATGGTTCATGAACAAAGTGATTAAAGTAATACCCTAATTAAAACCAACTTGCACATAAATTGTTAACCCTATGAACAACCATAAGTGTAAGTAATTAGAAATAGATAAGAATAAATATACGAGAGCTTCACCATTAAATAAAGGGGATTTAATCCCATGCCTACCTAGATACATTTAAAGTAATTTACAAAATATCTAGCTAATAGTTTCTGATGACTCCACTAGAGAACTGTATGTCTAAACTCCCATAATAGATTTTTGCTTTTGCAGACCAGTTAAGATAAGTCCAGTATTGCATTAAATTTTCCTCAAATCCCAAAATTCTAAATGCTAGTCAAATTTTTTGCATGTTTAGGATGACAAATCTACTTATTTGAGTTTAATTTCTCTTATTTTTAAGGAAACATGTTTTTTAGTTAGTTAGCTGATATTTTTGAGAACTCTTAGTTTTAGACCCAGATAACTTCTAGTTTCATTTTTCAAGATCATTGCATGCTAAGTAAACCTTGATCTAAGTTTTTTCCTATTAAATATAAGTACTGAGTGAGAACTCTTGCATTTTAAAACTGGCAAATCACCCATTTACTAGAGCAAGGAGAGTAAAAGGTCAAGCGGATGAATTCTTTGAATAACAAGAGCATTTTAATTTTAATTTTCTTATTCAAGCTATATCCAAAAGAGATATTCTTTCACTTGTTAGATAAATAACCTCTCCAATACATCAGCTTCAGCATAATTCTTCCAGAATAATCCAACCAGTCATTCAAAAATTTCTTGTTCCCAGAAGAATGGAATTACCACTTCTTATCCCATGGAGACCAACTATTGGCACTTTGAATTTAACTCCCTCTTTTCATGACTTGCCTAAAAGATCAAGAAATAATTTTCTCAAATTTACTGAGAATGGCAAGCAAAACCTAGATGAGCACTTAGATACCTTCTCCATAGCATGTAGAGTAATCAGAGTTGAACATGAAGATGTTTCTATCAAAATTTTTATGAAGACCTTACATGATCTAGCTATAAAATAGTTTTATCATCTGTATCTAGGTACTATAACCAATTGGGATACTATTCATGAACAATTTAAAAAAATGTTCAAAGCTATTGAAGATGCTCACATACTACTCACATAATTAACTCAGCTTAAAAAGGAACCACATGAACACATGGTTGATTTTATTGCCAAATTTGACAGATTACTTTATAAGATTCCTCAAGCTACATTGCCTATAGTAAATAATCAAAATTGTTTCTTCATTGATGCACAAATCTCAAAACTCAGTTACCTGAAGAGCATGACTAGATGATTTATCAACAGCCCAAAATATTGCTATAGAGGTTAAAGATGATTTGATAATGGATGGTAAGATCAAAAAAATCATATCTAAAGGAGAATCTTCTACTCCAACCATATCCCAAACTACAGATCCCTTATTGCAAAATCTGGCTAATGACTTGCTCCAAGTCAAAAGATAAATTGCTCAAGGTACTCATGTTGTTATTGCTAGGAACATTTCCACATGAAATTTCAATAATCAAAATAGGAACCGTATTACTGGTCCTTAGTAAAGATTAACAATTGAACATGCTCCCAAAAACCATGTTCAGATGAGTGAAGAGGATTCAATGGCTAATAGTACTAAACAAAACATTAATGAAGAAGATGATTTTATAGATCCTACTGGTGACTCCAACTATTACCTAGAATATGAATTAGAGAGTGACTATGAATAAATGCTTCATAAATATCATAGTCAATCTTATGAAGTATTTACAAGATCTCAGACTAAACAAGCCAGTGATAAATCATCAAGAGAACCAAAAAAAGGAAAGAAGAAATCAAGTTTTGATGTGAGTATTCTTAAAAGAGGTAGTCCTCTACCTTATTACCTTGCTCTTAAGGAGAAATATGCTCCCTCTACTTCTCAAACTTATAAGCCAATTTCCCATACAATTGAAGGTAATTCCATCTTGCCTAGTCCTATTCCTTCCTTTAACATAATTTATCATATAATGAAAACTAAAATTTAGATCTCAGAAGCTGAATATTTAAGGTCTTACTCGGATCAATTGAATATGATAGTAAAGTATGTGCAAAGCAAAGGATCTGTTGGAAATATTGTCATTGATGTCAAAGGTCTAGCATTATTGGTGATAAAGGCCCCATTGCATTTAATGATATTTTTATTTGTAATATCTTGGCTAATGTGTGTTAATATTTATTTATTATTAACAAATATATTTTTGGTTGCATAAAGTCAAAATAAGGGACCATGGATAAGTTAAAGAGTCATGGGGTAAAGACAAAATAAGAATGGGATGCATTTTCCCATGAAGAGTCATCTTGATGAATTCCAAGAGTCACCAAGTGAAGACAAAAGAGGAAGCAAACAATTTCTTATGAAGAAACACTTTGAGAAATACAAAAAGTCATGAAGATAAAGACAAAAAAGGAAAAAATGCTTCTACTTATGAAGGGTCACCATATGACTTTTCAAATACAAGGATATGAAGGGTGATGCAAGTTGGCACCATTTTCCATGAGGATTGAAGGTTCACAAAGGGTGAAGGCCAAAGGTCATTTGGAAAGTTATAAATAAAGGCTTGAGAATCCATTTGTAACATGGGAGATAGAGTATGATTTATAATTTTTATAGCTAGCTTAGAAGAGTAGAAGAGAAAGAGGAAAGAGATATTGTAATGAACTATTATTTGTTGAGATAGCAACATTGAGAGATAGTTATGTTGTATGCACAAAAGGGGTTGGTGCTCCTATGGGTTGGTGCTCCTGTGGGTTTTTGCTCACAAATAATTTCTATATTGGTGCTCAACAAAGGGGTTGATGCTCTTATGAGTTGGTGCTCATGAATAGTTGTTGTGTTGGTGCTCAGTAAAAGGGTTGGTGCTCCTATGGGTTAGTGCTCATGAATAGTTGCTATGTTGGTGCTCAGCAAAAGGGTTGGTGATTCTACAAGTTGGTGCTTGAAAATATTGTAGTTTGAGTTGGTGCTCATTCATATACTTGAGATTGTTCTCCATAGTTTTTATCACATTGAGTTTCCACGTTAAATCTGGTGTGTCTCTCTATCTTGTGTGGTGTTTATTATTTCAATTTTATTACATATCTTGAATGTATGGTTAAGTTGAATTTGATTAAGGGAAAGTTTATAAGATTTATGATATACTGATTCACCCCCCTCAGTATATCCCATGCTTAACAATTGATATCAAAGTAGGTTTCTTTTGAAAAAGTTTTACAACTTGAAAGAAGATAAAAAAAAGCACGATGGCTAGATCACATGAAGGATTTTTTACAAATAAGGCACCTTTGTTTGATGAGATGAATTATATTTTTTGGAGCATAAAAATGAAGACTTATTTGATGGCCCTTGGATTTGACATATGGCAAGCAGTGGTGGAGGAATATGAAGAGCCACAGACACTTGTAATTACTCTAGCAGAAAAGAAAAAAAGTGAAAATAATGCTAAAACATTAAATGCTATTTTATGTGGTTTATGTGAATCTAAATTTCTTAAAGTTATGCAATGTGAATCTACTCATGAAACTTGGGTAAAACTTGAGAATATTTATAAAGGTGATGGAAAGGTTTAGCAAGCTAAGCTTCAGACTTTTAGAAGATAGTTTGAGAGTTTGAAGATGAAAGAAGAAAAAGATATAGCAAGTTATCTTTTAAGAGTTGATTAAATAGTAAATCAGATTCAAGGTCTTGGATAAAAGTTAGAAGAGTCAACGGTGGTACAAAAGGTTTTGAGATCTCTACCAATGAGATATGATGCAAAGGTTTTGGTAATTGAGGAGATGAAGAATTTAGCCAAGCTAAAGATGGATGAGCTTCATGGTATTATCACGACATATGAGATGCAGACTGAACAAGATAAACCCTCAAAGAAAGAAGTGGATTTCAAGACATCAAACAAGGAGAAAGCTAAGATTCATGAATCAAATGATAGTTCTAGTGATGATGAAGATGACAACAGAACTCTTTTCATTTACAAGCCAAAAAGAGGAACAGGTAAATATCAATAAAAATTACCTTTTAAATGTTTTAATTATGAAAAGATTGGACATTTTTTAGCTAAATGTCCAAATAAAGGTAATGATGATAATGAAGAAGGAAAGTCTACATACAAGAAGAATTTCAAAGATAAATTCAAGAAGGGATTCGAGAAGAAGAGCCTGTATTCTAAAGATCCTAGCTCAGTTAAAGATAGTGAAGTCAGTGATTCAGATTAAGAAGAGATTCTATTCATGGCCATACATGAAGATGCCTCTAAAATCAAAATTACATATGATCAAGAAGAAGAAGAGGATGAAGCCAAAGTGAATCTGGAAGGAGAATTCATTTGTGCCTTAAAAGAGTTAGAAGCTGTCGAGAAGAAGAATCAAAGATTGAAGTGCCAGATTGAGAAAAATGAAAAGGAGTCAAAGGAAATAATTGATGATCTAACAACACACTTTGAAAAAGCCAAGAAGAATGAAGGTCTAATAGCACAGTTGCAAAAAGTAAGAAAAAAATGTGAAAAGTATGTTATTAAAATTGCCTCTTTAAAATAAGATATTGAGAAAGTAGTCAATAATAAAGTAGTTAGTGATTCAAAATTTGAGGATAGCACTAACATGTTGAATAAGATATTAGAAAGCTAAAAGGCAATATCAGATAAAATAGGTATTAGATTTGAAAATAAAAATAGTTATGTTGAAGCTCTTACAAAATAGGAAACAAAAAGGGAAGAAGTGAAGAATACAGAGGACATCTCAAACAAAGAAGGCTGGAGGGAGCAAAGCTACAAAAGGCAATTAGGTCAAAGATACACAAACATGTCTTATTATTATGGTTACTATTTTTATTGTAATTGATATGGTCATAATAAATTAGAATGTCAAAAAAGAGCTGACAATTTCAAAAATAAGGCAAAGAAAAGCCATGTAGAGTCAAGCATAAGTTACAACTCTTTTGCTCCTCTATCAAGTTTTGATGAAGAGGCCATAATATGTTACAAGTGTAACAACTTTAGACACATAACTTGGTACTATAGAAGTGTGTTCGAGTTAGTCAAGAAGGACTAGAGTTTCAAGGCTCCATTCATTAAGAAAAAAGTTCAGACATGTTCATGGTAGAAGAAACAACCTGAAAATTCTATATTGGTTCAGACAGCTTTGCATACAAAAAATGAAGATTAGCGATAGTTCATTAATAGCGTATGTTTGAGGCATATGATAGGAGACAAAATTAAGTTCATAACTCTAAACAAGATCAATGGTGGCATAGTGAAATTCAGAGATAAAACCACTACCAAGATAGCTGGAAAAGGTACTTTGAGTTTGGATAATGGTCAAACCAAGACTAAAAATGTTTTGTATGTAAAAGGTCTTAAACATAATCTATTGAGTGTGAGTCAAATATGTGATCAGGGATACACATTAAAGTTTTGTGCAAAAGGTTGTGAGATTAGAAGAAAAGATTCATATGAGTTGATTGCAAATGCTCAAAGGATAGATAATGATTTATATGTATTATCAGATATCTTCTCAAAGGCATGATCAAAGAATGCATTCAAAGATCTGTAAGAGAAGTTGGGAGTAATTTTTTTTAATTCCTTCCATTGAAGTTCAGCATCAGTTGATGGGGAGCTAAGTGTTAGCTCTAGGTAGGCCCTTTACCATTGATGTCAAAGGGGGAGAATAACAGGTAGAAATACAAGTGTAGAAATAGGTACAAGGAATAGATACAGGTTGCTACAGTAAGGGGGACTTACTGTATATTTTTTAGATGACAATATGTGTAGGTTTTAAGATGTGACAGTTTCAAGATTCAGACTTCCATCAATGACAAAGGGGGAGATTGTTGGAAATATTGTCATTGATGTCAAAGGTCTAGCATTATTGGTAATAAAGGCCCCATTGGATTTAATGATGTTTTTAATAGTAATATCTTGGCTAATTTGTTTTAATATTTATTTAATATTAGAGAATATATTTTTGGTTATATAAAGTCAAAAGAAGGGCCCATAGAGAAGTCAAAGAGTCATGGCATAAAGACAAAAGAAAAATGGGATGAATTTTTCCATGAAGAGTAATCTTGAGAAATTCTAAGAGTCACCAAGTGAAGACAAAAGAGGAAGGACGCAATTTCTCATGAAGGGACACTTTGAGGAATACACAAAGTCACCAAGATAAAGACAAAAGAGGAAAGGATGCTTTTGCTTATGAAGGGTCACCATCTGACTTTTCAAATGCAAGGATATGAAGGGTCATGCAATTTTGGTGCCATTTTCCATGAGGATGGAAGGGTCACAAAGGGTGAAGGCCAAAGGTCATTTGAAAAGCTATAAATAAAGGCTTGAGAAGCCATTTTTAACATGGGAGATAGAGTATGATTTTTAATTATTATATCTAGCTTAGAAGAGTATGATTTTTAATTGTTATATCTAGCTCAGAAGAGTAGAAGAGAGAGAGGAAAGAGATATTGTAATGAACTATCATTTTTTGAGGTAGCACCATTGAGAGATAATTGTGTTGTATATACAAAATGGGTTGGTGCTCTTGTGGGTTGGTGCTTATGTATAGTTGTTGTGTTGCTGCTCAGCAAAGAGGTTAGTGCTCTTGTGAGTTGGTGCTCATGAATAGTTGCTATGTTGGTGCTCAGCAAAGAGGTTGGTGCTCATGTCGGTTGGTGCTCATGAATAGTTGTTATGTTGGTGCTTAGTAAAGGGGTTGGTGCTCTTGCAAATTGGTGCTTGTGAATATTGTAGTTTGAGTTGGTGCTCATTCATATACTTGAGATTGTTCTCCATGATTTTTCCTACATTGGGTTTCCATGTTAAATTTGGTGTCTCTCTCTATCTTGTGTGGTGTTTATTATTTTAGTTTTATTTCATATCTTGAATGTATGGTTATGTGGAATTTTATTAAGGAAAATTTTATAAGATTTATGATATATTGATTCACCCTCCCTCTCAGTATATCCTGTGCTTAATAGGATCAATTAATTCTCCAAATGCTTCAAAATGTATTATAACTATTCTTAAACAAACTTATTTTTAGAATAACTCTATATCTACTTCATCTGCCTCCATTCTCACATCGAAAAGGATAGATCCTTTTTAAGTGTCCCTCCTAATCAATGGGTATAAGTTGAGTAATTGTATTATAGATTCGAGAGCCTTTAATAATGTTATGCCAAATAAAATATCTGATGATCTTGGGATTATCCTAACTAATTCCATAGGAAAATTCTATTCAATGGAGAGACAAGTCCCTCTGATCAGATAGATTAAAGATGCTTAAGCTGTCCTAGCAGCTTTCCTAGATAAATGACTCAAAATGACAATTCTAGTAGTGGACATTCCTGTTTCTTATGGAATGTTATGAAATAGAAAATTTTGCAAGGATTTAGGTGGAGAGCTCAAGATGGACTGGTCATGTGCACACATCCCAATCAAAGGGGTGAATCATAAGCTAGAACCTGATAAAAATCCAAATACATTGTCTCTAAATCTGAAGATCGAAGGTCATAGATTCTTTTTGAAGAATCAGATCATGGAGTTTACTTTCTTAAAGTAGGTGAAAAAAATTAGAAATAAAAGGAAGAAGATGAAGAAGAAGATTAGTTATGGACTTTAGAGTTTGATGGTAGCTTTTGCTCACTTGGGTCTGGTGCGGGAATAGTGTTTATTTCATCTAAAGGTAAGGTTTTTCCCTATTCTTATAAACTGATGTTTGAAAACACTAAAAATACAACAGAGTATGAATCACTAATATTGGGACTTGAACAAGCAAAAAAAAAAAGGAATAAGGATCCTTAGAGTGCAAGGAGATGCTGAATTAATAGTGAAATAAATCAAAGGACAATATCATGTGAAGAAAGATAAGTTGAAGCATTTTTGTGATAGAGTTATAAGTGCCATGCTTGATTTCTCTGCTTTGTCAATCAACTCAGTTCCTAGAGATAAAAATTCAAGAGTTGATTCACTTGTTGTTACTACATCCTTGCTTAGGCCAAAAAAATAACCTTCAATCTTTAGAGAAGGTGATTACAAAGTAGAAATGGTCTACCATTCAAAGGTTCTAGACAATCTTGAACAATGGTAAGTTTTTAACGATGATAAGCAAATAGTTTCATTTATGGAGAAACAAAATAGTTTTGAAGGCCTATACTTCAAAATAAGTAGCTCACATCCACATGAAACAATAATAGGTATTGCTGAATTTGAACTTACTCATAGTCCAAGCATAATTCGGCTAAAAGGAAATAAAATTCCTAAAGGGTTAGTCTCCTTATAATAAATATTTGATAAACATGATCAATTTTTGAATAAAAAAAGAGTATGGTGATATTTCCTCTCTAAAAATAGAGTAGGTTAATCTTGGTAGTAAATAAGAGCCCAAGATGGTCAATATTGATAAGTGCTGCTCACAAGAAGAAAAGGAAGATTTCACTAAACTTCTCACAAAGTATATTGATATGTTTGCTTGGTCCTACAAAGATCTCAAATCTTTTTAGCCAGATGAAGTGTATCACTATATTCCACTCTAGTCATAGGTAAAGCCTTTTAAACAGAAGTTACACCACCATAATCCAACTATTTCAAGTACAATTCATGCTAAGATTTAGAAACTTCTTGATGCAAAGATCATATATCTAATTCATCATTAAAAATGGTTGGCAAATATTATTCCAGTGAGAGAAAAATGGAAAAATATGCTTATGTGTTGATTTTCATAATTTAAATCAAGATTCTCTGAAAGATAATCATCCACTACCCATCATGGATCATATCCTTCAAGTGGTTATAGGCTTAGAGATGTTATCCATGCTACATGGATTTTATGGATACAATCAAATAAGAGTAGCTTAGGAAGATCAATATAAAACTATTTTTACAACACCATGGGAGATGTTTGCTTATTAAAAGATACCTTTTGGGCTAATTAATGCTAGAGAAACCTTTCAATAGGCAATGGATTTGGCATTTTATCACTTGAAGAACAAGAGTATTGTAGTATACTTAGATGACTTAACAAATTTTTCAAAGCAAAGAGGTGACCATCTAGTCGATCTTGAATAAGTCTTAATCCAATGCAGAAGACATGGGATTTCCTTAAATCCAAAGAAGTCCATATTTAATGTAACTAAAGGTAATCTCCTCAATCATATAGTCTCAAATGAAGGAATCAAAATTGACCCAAAGTGGGTTAAAGCCATTCATAGTTTACCTATGCCTACATCAAAGAAAGGTGTGCATTCATTTTTCAATAAGGTAAATTTCCTTAGAATATTTATTCTAGATTTCATTGTGTTAACTCACCACATATTGGATATGATGATAAAGAAGAAAGAATTTAAACGAAATGTTGAAGAAAAAATGGCATTTGAAAGAATAAAGGCAACAATAGCTAAAGCCCTAGTGCCAGTTTGCCTAAATTTTGATAAAGAATTTACTCTTTACTATTAATCTTCAGAGCATACCATGTTAGCTAAACTCATGTATAAAAATGATGGAGTTGAATCCCCTATAGCTTTCATGAGTCAGATGTTGAAAAGCTCATAATTGAAATACTCACAGATGGAGAAACATGCCTTTGTAGTGGTCAAACCATGTAAGACTTTCAGGTATTACATCTTGTCATCACATACTATAGTATATATTCTAGATACTTTAGTTAATCTAATTCTAATTCAGCAAGAGATAGGACTACTCAGAGGCACTTGGGTAGCTAAGGTGCAAGAGTTTGATCTTGATATCAAACCAACAAAACTAGTAAGAGACATATGTCTATGATAGTTGATGATAGAAAGAAAGTCTAATGTTGTATATATAACATCTTCAAATCAAGATGAAATAAAGGAAGAGTTGTCCATGATACTCTTTATTGACTTGGTTGATGAATAGTATAGCAATATTTCTTACTTCTTGACTTACAAAAATTGCCCAGCTGATTTGACATGAAAAGAAAAATGTACCATTAGGCTAAAGTTAAAGGATTATGTTCTTTGGGATCATGGGTTGTATAAATGAGGAATTGATGGCATTTTTATTCACTACATGGACAAAAAATATCAAATAATATTGCTGAAGAAATTTCATGATAAGACATGTGGAGGTCACTTCTTTGCAAGAGTCACAACACATAAGATTTACGAGCAAGATACTTCTAGCCTACTCTTTTTCAAGATGCTTTAGACTAGGTTGCTAAGTTTCAAGCCTATCAACTCTTTGTAGGAAGAATCAAGTTGCCAACTTTGATTTTAAAACCAGTAATTATTGATGAACCATTTTATCAATGGGGTATAGATTTCATTGGTGTGTTGAATCCTTCCTCAAGTGCTGGACATTATTATATCTTGACTGCTACTAACTATTTTAGAAAATGGGTAAAATTTATTCTTGTCAAACATGCCACATCAAAATTAGTATGTGAGTTCATTAAAGAGAATATTATTGTCAGGTTTGGGGTACCACATAAAATTGTGATAGATAATACAACCAATTTTTCTTTTGTTGAGCTAATTGAGTTCTGCTATTCATATAGAATATATTTGGTTCATGTTTCAAATCATTACCCTCAGGGAAATGGCTAAGTTGAATAAAGTAATAAGAATTTGATGACCATCATTCATAAGCTGGTGGATGATAAGCAATGAACCTAGCACAAGAAGTTATTTGATGCACTCTAGGCTGACAAAATCACCCCAAAGAAAGCAATAGGTATGTCTCCTTTTCAGTTGCTATATGGAGTAAATGCTGAGATGCCAATAACCATTAAGATGATTGATTTACAATTGTCAAAAGCCATTGAAGATGTTACTTATCAAGATTCACTAGATAAAAGAATCATGTTTCTCACTGAGTTATAAGAGGTTCATGTTCAAGTTGTTGATCAGATAGCTAATCATCAAATGAAAGTAAAGATTTTTTTTGATCAAAATGCATGAAATAGATAGTTTAAGGTCAATGTTTAGTCCTCTTGTGAGATAAATAGATTGATAAAAAAGGGAAACATGGAAAATTTGATTCTCTATGGAAAGGGTCATTTACTATACAAAGAGTTGCTGGAAAAGATAACTTCATCCTAGCCTATTAGGATGGAATGGTATTGTTGTTGCCTTTCAATGGGAAACATTTGAATCTCTATAAGAATTGAGCAATAAGGTGATACATGCATGTATATAAATAAAATTTTCAAACCTTCTTTTAGTTTTGTTACTGCTTTTGTGATGTTTTTTTGTTTAGTTGTTATGACTAAGTTTTTGCAAAGACCCTGAACCCAATGGATAAGATGTGAAACCAAATATATTGGGATCTCACCCTTGTTCCTCCCTTTAAAATAGCAACAAAGATGTCCCTAGTCAAAGCTAGCTAGTGTCCCCAAAATTTTACACCTCAAATTTTAGTACACCCCTTTAAATTTTTTGCATCTTCATCTTATGTGAATTAGTTGTATTTGTTGAGTCAGTCCCCTGAAAAAGGAACTTAGGTTCTATTAGTTATTTTACTTGATTTCTTGTTTTCCTCAATTTCTCCTAATTATTATAGAAGGTTGAAAACATTTTTCCAAAAGTCATTACTAAAATCCATCTACTCATCTCCCTCAACAGATTAAAAGAAGTAGAAGTGTTTTGGCTTAATCATAAAGTAAATTGGGTTCTGCATACTACTTTACTTATTTGAAAAGAAGTAAATTTGTTTTGAAAACCTGAGTTACTCATCATAGTCCAATTCGGGGTTATCAAATTACTTTATTGTACTATCTAAAATTAAGTAAAGTAACCTTGTAAACCCACTAAATACTTCCCAATGCAAATCAGGTTCTTGACATTGATTTACTTGGACACAATCTCAAGTAAAAGTAATGTGGGTCCCCAAACCCGAACTACTCTTCTTAGACCAAATAAGGATTGTCTAGTTGCTTTACTATATTACCAAAATTAAGTTAAGCAGTTCCACAAACCTAATAAACATTGCCTAGACACATTTGGGTTTTCACCATTACTTTACTCATATAAATCATAAGTAAAAGCAAATTGGGTTCACGAACCCAAATTACTCATTGACTTAGACCTAATTAGGTTTATGGGAGCACTTAACTTTAAAGGTTAAAATGAGTAAATCAATTCAAGAAACTTGATAAAAAAACAAGGGCTAACATGATTTGTCATGCTTGTAATTAATGCATTGACATATATATATATATATATATATATATATATTCCACCTCATTCTTTCCTGTTAGCCAAGTCATTCAAATAAGTAATCATGCCTGCAAACCCCAAGCCATACTGTTTGAGCTTCTAAAACACTTTTGAGTGATTTACTCTTCAACCCATTTATGCTTAAGGTAAGTAAATCATCTTATTGTAGTTTTTGTGTCTTTTGTTTGCATTTTTCTTGGTGTTTTTCTCTACATAAGTTTTTTTTGCACCACCATGATCATTTCTCTACTATGTTTGCTCTACTGTGGATTTTATTTTGTTTTATTAACATAATTAGCTATCTTAAATCATGCATTGATGATTTGTATTGTCTATCATGTTCAAAAACCCCTAAGAAAATAAGTTCTTCATGAGAAACCTAGCAATTGAAGATCCCTTGCCTAGTTGGGTTTCATAACCTTCTTTACTTCATTGGGTTCCTGAAGTGAAGTAATAAACCATGAGAAAATTGACTCCTAAAATCCTTAGTCATCCAGAATTTTAAACTATGATTACTTCATGTTTTCAATCCCAAGTAACTACCCTAAGAAAACCCAAAGTCTTAAGCCCAAATAAACCCACAAAACACTACATAAGACCTACTAAGGGCTTTCCTTTCCTCATTACTTACTTCAGGTTTCTCATATATAGCTACTGCCTCCTAAGAGCCAAAATTCTTGATCCCAAATAAACCTACATTATACTACCTAAGACCAACTCAGACTTCTTCCTCATACTTGCTTGCTTTGAGTTTTTGAATCCAAGTAGCTAGTCAAAGAAAACCTGAAGTTATTGATAAAAGAAAAATTGAAGTTGCCTATGTAATCCTAGTGACCTACTCAAGTTTATGAAGTCCTATTACTTAAAAAAAATGATACTTAGTTTTTCATGACTACCCATTACTCAAAACTTGAAAATTATATAGAGGTACTTCAAGAGCAATGAGTTAATTCTTTTCTCAAAATTTCAAATCTAGTGGAAGTAGTTAATCAACATCAAAGAATACATATCTAGTTCTTTAGAGTAATTCAAAGCCAATGTCGAGATCAAATTTTTTTAGGAAGATTAGGAGAAGAGGTAGTTGAAGTACAAGAGTAAACAACATTGATTGGAGAGGTCCCAAAGTTAGTCTTAGAGGAGATTGCAGAACCAACTAAGAATTGAAAAAGTAAAAGCTCATTGTAGAAAGTTGGAAAAAAAAATGTTGATATTTGAGATGGAAAGACAAGCACTTGCCAAACCAGATGATGTAGTCATACAATAAACAATATCTCAACACATCAAGTATAAAGAGAAGTGCAAGAATCAAGTTCATGAAGTAGATTAATTTTGCTCCAAGTCTGGAATAAATTCTTTCTTTTTCTTCTATTTTCTCATTTCTCTTCATAAACACACTATAAGTAATCTTGGTTTTAGTGATTACTTCATAAAAGTAATGCCATTATATGATTTACTTGTAGAAGTGAAATTACTTTGTAAAATTCAAAGACTTAAGTAACTTGGCCAAAATGCTATTACTTAAAGTTATTTTATAAAAGCAAATTACTTGGGCTATTTCAATGCTACATGTAGAGAGTTAGTATTTGATCCAAAAAAGAGGACCGAGTTTCACCACTTGTCATCAAGCATTACAAGTCATAGGAGATAAATTCAAAGAAGTCATTACTCAATGTTTCCTAGTTTTAGTGCAACACATGGAGATTTAGGAGATTGACTCCTATTCAAACTATATATCTAAAATTGTATAAATATAAGTGAAGGCTTGTATTCTGAGAGGAGGATAATTTTTTAGAGGATGAGAATTTTTGGAAAATAAGAAATGATAGTAATTTTACAAAAATTTTAAGAAATCTAAAACTTTGTGTTTAAATAACTAAATTATTTTGTATGAATTAGACTGAAAGTGAATGAGAAGGAGATTTGTTTTCTTGAAGAACTTTGTGTCTGAGAAAATCATTTCATGCATTCTATGAAGATAAAATGGTAAAATTTGTGTTATATTCGATCTAAATTGAATTCATATCTTTCTTAATCATTTGTTGAAAATTTATCACAATTTCATTTATTTATCTACTTGCAAGGATACAATAGAATTTGCTATCTATCTATTGTGAAATGTAATTTGCTATTTCTCGAGTGTTGTAATATTTTTCTTATTCCCCAATTTCCATCAAATTATTTTCACATTTCTAAAAAATATCTACTTACTTTCTACAAAATCCCTTTGTTATGATTCATGAACAAAGTGATTAAATTAATACCCCAATTAAAACCAACTTACACATATATTTTGTTAACCTTGTGAACAACCATAAGTGTAAGTAATTAGAAATAGATTAGTGCAAACATATGGGAGCTTCACCATTAAATGAAAGAGATTTAATCCCATGACTGCTTAGATACGTTTAAATTAATTTACAAAATATCTAGCCAATAGGTGGTCTCAAGTAACACTCTTATCACTCAAGTATCATTTTTAGGTGATTACAAGAACATATAAGGTTAACATAAAAAAATAAATAATTAAAAGAGAACATGGAAAAATATAGGATAGAAAGAGTTGAGAGAATGAGACAACTAAGTTTAAAGAAAGATAATTCAAGGGAGGCACCATGTGGAGTTTTTACAAAAAGGAGGGAAGAAAAATCTATATGGAATAATAAGAGATATCACATAATCTAGAATTAGCTTTGATAGCACTTAAATCAATAATATGAATGGAAGTAATATTGTAAATAGATAGAAAAGGGATGGAAGAAGTACATACTACACACACAAACTTATTTGAACATATGAATGCATCAATAAAAATATTAGAAACTATGATAAACATGTTGGATAGAAATTGAAAGGAAGAATCCTTGGAAGTAAAAGGCCAAAAAGGACCCTTATTGAGTATAAGAAGATTTATTTGGAAAAAATGAGAGAAAGTAAAAAGTATAGAAATTAGTGAAGAAGATATTAATGAGATGAAAGATAAAGAATAAAAATAAGGATAGGGAAACATTAAATAATAAAGAGAATTAGATTTGGAGAAGTCAGTTAAAAAGATAGTAGAAGAATCTATTAGGGATTAAAAAATGGAAAAAAAAGATTAAAAAATAAGAGAGTGGAATAGAAGGAATAAAAAATAAAGATGAATATGATGAAGAAAGATTAGTTAAATTTAATAGAGATAAAAAATATAAAGAGGAAAATAAAAATGAGATATGAGGAGATGCCTCCCTTGGAAGAGATTGTTTAAGGATATGAACCCCTTGAACCAACCGTCAACCCCCATGACACTTCAAAAATTGAAAGATATACTACCTAAATAATGTATATATACAATAGAATAATTAAGAGAAAGATATAAAAAACATAAAACTGAGTATTTGAGAAGAGAAGGAATATTGAGAGATTTTAAAGAAGTATTAGGTATAAATTAATTTAAGATATAATTATCATGAGATAAAGGCATAAAGAAAGTTGTATGGAAAAAATAATACTGTCGAGAAAAAAAAAAAAAAAAAAAAAAAAACAAACTCCAAAACAAAATCATATTAATACCAAATCAGTAAGCAGAAAGACAATTTTCAATCAAGTGAAAATGACTAAGAAAACTAAATTACCCATCTTTGGTAAATGTAGAAAAGATGCAAACACACATATTTTTGCATTAGAAGCATACTAAAGAATTCATAAAATTATAGATAACTAGGTGGAACTTTTTGATTTTTTGGGTAAATTAAAATGGTATATGAAAATTAGTCATAATCATTGTAAGACATGGTTGAGATTAAAGATGCATTTGAAAGTAATTTCTACTATCCAGAAACCCACATAGAAAGTGTAAGTAAGACGAGATAATTAATTCAAGGAGACAAAAAATAGTGAAATAAATTGGTAAAATCTTTAAATAAGTAGTAAGGAAGTTGATAGAACCTTTAATATAAAAAATTAAAAATTGAATGGCTTATATATAGATTTTTATTTCACCTAAGAGCAACTAATGATGGAAAAAAATTCAAATGTTTACTTAAGCATTAGAAATGGAAGATTGGTTGGAAGCACAAACATGTAGGAGAGATAAGGATACATTGATGCAAATAAAGTTTGAGAAAATGGAGAAAGAGTTGACACAACTAAGATTAAAATAGGAAACATAAATGAAGTCATAAATAAAAAATAACTTATCCACAAATTCAACAACATGACCCAAGATTTGGTGTATAAAATATTGTGAGAAAAGTGATAGTAAAGATAGAGTGAGCTATGTTGAAAAGCTTATATGGGTGGCATTATCTCAAGCCAACCCTATTAGGATGACACCTCCAATCCAACACCCCATTGTAAAGGATAGACTATGGTGCATAATTATTAGGTTATATGACCAACATAGTTGAGATATGTGCTCATTAATGTAATTAGTTCCCCCTAAAATTTAACAAAGATATTGCATGATGTGTCTAAAATTTGGAAACTACCATCAAGTTTACCTTAGAGTTGAGGCATTATAGGATCTTAAATAAGTAATAAGGGTGACCATGACAACAAAAAAATAAAATAACCCACTTCCCCAATAGTAACAACAATCTCAAATCATATGCAACACTTATAAAACCTCTACCCGCTACCTATAACACCATAAAATATAACCAACCCTCCCAAAAAAAATTCAAGAATTATCAAGGAGTATATCAAAGCTGATATTAGGTAGGATAATGCAGAGGTTACCAAGATAATAACTATACACCAAGATACTATAAGGGCTATCAAGGTGGATATCAAGGAAAAAATTATTAGAGAGGAGACCACATATACTAAAGATATTAGAAAATAATTATCAAGGGTGTCAAAGTTACTAGGGAAAAAATTATCGAGGATACCAAGGGGGAAATTACTAAGAAGGATAAATAGGACCATAAAGAGGTCCCCCTGAAAGAATGAGCAGGAGATACACAGGATCCACATGATCAATCCAGGAGAAAGAACCCACAACAAATAACCTACAAATAAATCAGAGAATAAAATAAATTTGTCACGCCTAAAAAATAGGTGATAATCCACAAAATTATCTGTATCCTCTCATTAATCTCTCATTCATTTCTCATATATTGTAAAGTATATATAATACAAATAGTTTGTTTCATGAAAACAAACTATTTGTAGTGATTAGAAAATAGAGAAAACAAACTATTTGTTTTCTCATACTATGAACAAATATATTGTTGAGAGATTCTCAACAATAAAATAAATTAACCAAGGTAAATAAAATTAACCCTCGATAATAAATAACTTACCCTATTAACCCTAGGTAAGCTTAAATATGCATTATTACAACACCCTCCCTTAAGCAAAATATAGGGAGAATGACAAACAAAGATGGGTCCCGACTACTAGCCCTGATAAGGTACCCATGTACAAACCAATCAAAATATATGAAAAATAAAAAAGGAAGGACTTCATGGGAAATCCCCCCCAAGGACAACTTCTTTCACCCCAAGCATCGCTCGCAACTGAAGATAACGAGGAGAAGCCAAAGGTTTAGTGAATATGTCGGCAATCTACTCAGCTATAGGCACAAACTCCAAAGAAAGAACTCCATCCTGAATAAGATGTCAAATGAAGTGCATGTGAATCTCAATGTGTTTTGTCCATTGATGCTCAATAGGATTGCATGAAATAGCAATCGCACTTTGGTTGTCACACCAAAGAGTAGTAAGACCCTACTGTGTGAAGCCAAACTCTCCAAACAACTGTCAAAGCCAAAGTGTCTCCTGACTAGCTTTGACAACACCTCAATACTCAGCCTCAGTAGAAGACAATGCAATAACAGTCTACTTTTTGCATGCCCAAGCAATTGGACCTGAACTAAGTGTGAAAGCAAATCCACAAGTGGACTTGCGAGTGTCAACATCACCAACCCAATCAGAGTCAGTGTATCCAACAAGCTGTGTAGAACTCTGTGGTGTGTAATGTATACCAAAGTGAGTGGTGCCCTGAATGTAGTGCAAAATATGCTTGGCTGCTTGCCAATGACTCTCATGAGGCTCATGTGAGAATCGAGAGACAAGGTTCATAACAAATGTGATGTTGAGACGGGTAAGAGTTAGGTATAAAAGACTACCTACAAGTTGCCTATACAAAGTGGAATCAACAAGAGGAGTCATACAAGTGGTAGACAACACAATACCTGACTGATATGGAGTGGGTGCAGGCTTACAATCAGCCATGCCAAATCGATGAAGAAGATCTGTCGCATACTTCTGCTGTCCAATAGAGATGCCCTCAGAAGACTGAAAAACTTGAAGACCAAGAAAATAATGTAGAAGTCCCAGATCTGTCATATCAAACCTATCTGCCAACTTGTCCTTGATGTCATGTATCAAGGAATCTGAACTGCCAGTGAGGATGAGATCATCAACATACAAAAACAAAATGACAAGCTCCTCACCTTGCTTCAAGATGTATACATTGTGATCTGATTCACAACGAATAAAACTAGAACTCAAAAGAAAACTATCCATCTTCTCGTACCAAGCTCTAGGAGCTTGTTTGAGGCCATAAAGAGAATGACAGAGTCTACAAACCAATGATGAGTCCTGCACAAATCCTGGAGGCTGCTCCATATAGATCTCCTCATGGAGATCACCATGCAAGAAAGCACTCTTTACATCCATCTGAAAAATTGACCAAGAATGTGAAGTAGCAAGAGAGAGTACAAGCTGAATAGAATCCATCTTAGCTATAGGGGCAAAGGTCTCAGAGTAATCAACCCCTTCAACCTGTGAAAAACCCTTAGCTACTAATCTAGCTTTGTACTTATCTACTGATCCATCTATAGCATATTTGGTCCTATAGACCCATTTACATTTTACAAGTTTTCTTTCCTTAGGAAGAGGGAAAAGATCCCAAGTATCATTCTTCATCAATGAAGAATACTCATCATACATAGCAACATCTCACTCGAGTATACCAATAGCCTTAGAAAACAACACTGTATCATCTTTACAAGCTTGTCCCAAAAGAGCAACACCAGATGTCTGTGAGCGAGTGCAACAAGAATCAGATGGATCACCAACAAAAGAACCAGCTGCTTGTAGAGTGCTCTTTGCCCACTTGGGCAAAGGTGGTGAAGAAGATGGCTGTGGTGGCTGAACAAGTGCATCATCATCATCATCAACAATAGAAAGCAAATCCTCACTATCCTCGGTAGAAGGAGGGGGAGAAGAAGAACTAGATGTACACTCCTATGGAGTGGGTTGCTCATCAACATGAACATCCCATCGAAACAACACATCATGTGTGACAGTATCAAAAAGATGGTAGGCTTTTACATCTTCACAATAACCAACAAAAATGAGTGGTTGGATTTTCTTCTCCAATGCTTTACATTTGTCATCAGGAACGAATGCCCATGCTTGACTCCCAAAGATGTGAAAATCTAAAATATTAGGCTTGATCCCAGACCAAGCTTCTTATGGTGTCATATTTTGCATAGCTTTGTGAGGCATATGGTTTTGAATGTAGTTTGCACAATTTACAGCTTCAGCCCAATATTGTGGACCCAAATTTTTAGAGTGAATCATACAATTAGCCATCTCTTTCAATGTTTGATTCTTCCTCTCTGCTACACCATTTTGTTGAGGAGTGTGTGGTACAGTGAATTGGTGCTGTATCCCATGCTCAATACAAAAATCATAGAAAGCATTACTGTCATATTTCCCCCCATTGTCAGTGCATATATTCTTAAGAGAAAGAGATGATTATTTTTCAACAAAGGCTTTGAAAGCCTTAAAAGTCTCAAAAACTTCACTTTTCAACTTGAGAAAATATACCCAAGTTTTACGAGTGAAATCATCAATGAATGTGAGTGCATATTTAGCCCCTAAAAAAGAACGAGTTGGAAAAGTCATCAAATCACTATGAACCAACCCTAAGGGTGCATTTGCACGTGTGGCCTTACCAACTGGAAATGGATCATGGTGCTGTTTACCAACTAGACAACTAGAACACATCCCATCAATACATGAGACCTTAAGAAGGCCTTTTACAAGATGTTTTGTACTCATTTGTTGCATATATCCATAACTCAAATGTCCTAATCTCTCATGCCACAATTTGATGAGATTATTACCATGTGCTATAAGTGAAGAACCAGAAGACATAAAAGACTCATACTTATCAAAAGTATAGAGTCTTACAGTATGGTCTACTATACCTGTAGCAACTATCTCACTAGGATCATTACATTCTCTTATTACAACATCATTTGAAGTAAACTCCATAGTTTTACCAGTACCAAAATTACATATTTGATATACAGAGAGAAGATTAGAAGAGATTTGGAGTACAAGTAATACATTGTTAAAACATCCATCTTGTTTATCAACAGTACCAGATCCCAAAACTTCAATCTGTGAGGAGTTACCAATAACAATATGTGATGTACAACAATCTGTAAGAGAAGACAATATATCCTTAGAATGTGTGAGATGGTGAGAAGCACCTGAGTCAAAAATCCACTGATCATGACATGAAGATATAGCCCTGGCTGAAAGTGCTTTCCCTTTTCCTGCAGGAGAAGTAGAAGGAGATGGAGACGAAATGAAAATTGTGTTGTCTTACCGCTACCTCTAATGCTTCCATCTTCTAAACATCTACTTTCATCATGATTAGGACCACCACAAAAATTACATGGACCAAATGTTTTCTTCTTTTGCTTAAAGGACTTTTTGGTCTTAGTAGATTTAGAATGATGAGGTGTTTGGGTGGTGGACTCTGGAGAGTTATTTGAAGGTGCTTGCTTTTGTTTAGACTTAGGTCAAGGTTTTCCTTTAGAAGAATTAGCAACTAGAGCATGACTGGGACCAGGTAGAGCATCTAAGGCCATTAATTTTGTTTGCTCCCTAGTCAATCTTTCACAAAAAACTTCAAAAGAAGGCCATTTGAATTCATCACCTAATGTATCCATCATAGTATAAAAAGTAGAGAAAAAAACACTATATGGTCCTTTCAACTTTGACAAAATCATGAAAATGCACTCCTGATCACTTTTATCCTTGTCACCAACTTTCAACTGTGACCTTATAAATTTGAATTTTGCCAAGAATTCATCTATTAAAGGAAAATCTGATGGAGAGAGAGTACTCAATTCTGCATCTAATTGCAAAATTTTAAACTCATTAACTTTGCCAAATAGGTTTTTAAATTTTTCCCATACCTCTTTTGGTGTAGTAGCATCTACAATGTGAAATTGAAGATTATCTGAGATGTTGAGGCAAATCAATCCAAGAGCCTCATCCTGCTTACAACCATATGCATATTTATCTTTTTCAGTGGTGAATGTTGCAGGTGTTGTTTCAAAAAAAATTCTCCATAAGCCCTTTGGTTGAAGGAGTTGTTGCCTTTTTGACTTCCAAACATGGTAATTTGTAGAATATAGAGGTTCAAACAATCGATATTTCATTCTTGAGGAGGATGATGATGTTGACAAGAACAACCTAGACATTCGTTTTTCCTCAAAAAACACTCCTCCCGTTACAATTTAACATCTCTTGACGAAAAAATTTTTAGCCTTGGCTTATACAAAATTAAAAAATGGCTTTATACAAAAAAAACAAAATTGTGGGGGGATTTGACCCCAAGACTTCCTCTCTACAAATTTTTAACAAAATATCTCTAGCTGCTTTAGCAAAGTCAAATTTGTACTTTCAAAGCTAGAGACTTGCATTTAAACCAAAAAAATAAAAAAAAAAATATAAAAAAGCTAAAAATGACTTACACGTGTGAGATAACAGCTGAATAATCTTTGGCTTTAATCATAATAATTTTTTTTTCCAGCAAGGCGTGGTGGCCAGGGAAATATCTGAGAAATTTTCTAAACACAGCCAAGGAAAAACACCTCTCAGCAAATGTAGAATGGCTCCACAGAATCTGCCCAAAGGACTATATGGCTTGGTCCAAATCCATCATTCTCAGCATGAAATGAAAGCCTTGGAAGTCTGCTATCACATGAAATTTTCATATTTTAATTTTATCCAGCATAAGGCGTTCAAAAAAGATAAAACCATACGACTATGCAGTAGACAAAAAAATAGATTTTAAATCCCTATTGTAACCTCCCAAAACGTTGTACGGCTTGATCCAAATTCATCCAAATTTATATGGAAAGAAAGATATAACAGTTAGCTTTCATTAACAGATATCAAATTTCAAAGAAGTCAACCGTACAATCTGCCATATCAGAAAAATGGACAGGTACTGCAGTGTGCCAACAGGAACCAGTCAGCAAGTTTTTGAAGGAAAGAGCTGTACAGCTAGAATTAAATGCAAAAATTCAAATTGGAATGGATTTCTGACTTGATTTTCTACACCCCTATGAAAAAAATCTAATTTTAGAAATCTGTATGGTCATTTAATGAGCATAAAGTACAAAATTTTCTAAAAAAACTTGTAAATAAGAACCAGAATTTGAGAGAATAAAAAATATCTATAACACATCAATAAAATAATGTTTTTGAATGTGTTAATAGATGAAAAAATTTTAGGGAAGAGGATTTTCAACTTGAACTCCAAGCTCTGATACCATGAAAGAATGAGCAGGAGATACACAGGATCCACATGATCAATCCAGGAGAAAGAACCCACAACAAATAATCTGTAAATAAACCAGAGAATAAAATAAATTTGTCACACCTAAAAAATAGGTGATAATCCATAAAATTCTCTGTATCCTCTCATTAATCTCTCATTCATTTCTCATATATTGTAAAGTATATATAATACAAATAGTTTGTTTCATGACAACAAACTATTTGTAGGGATTAGAAAATAGAGAAAACAAACTATTTGTTTTCTCATACTACGAACAAATATATTGTTGAGAGATTCTCAACAATAAAATAAATTAATCGAGGTAATAAATAACTTACCCTATTAACCCTAGGTAAGCTTAAATATGCATTATTCCAACACCCCCTACTTGTCAAAAATGTGAACATGACATATTGCACAAATTCACATTATACTAATAGTATATTATTGTAACTTTAGGCTATTTACTAAGATATATTCCATATTTTTGTGGTTATAGTGGTTTTAACCATTTAGGTAGGTATGTTTCATGGGCCTAGCTAATTTAATCTACCCAATGCTTTTAGTTTGACCCACCTCCTTATTTTTTGGGTGTTTATTTTGTGCCTATATAAGAAGCTATCTATATACTATTTTTTAAGCTAGTTAATTCATTTATTAATCTCTTTTATGATTCTAATATGGTACCAGATCTTATGATTTAAGAATCTTGAGAGGGAATCTATGGAGCAAGAGAGGATGGTCTTGTCAGGGAGGAACATGAAGTGCTCAATGGAGAGCTGTGAGAGGAAGAATTTTTTTCTTGTGACTAGACATTCAACTTGGAAGGAAAATCAAAAAAATTATTTGAGCACTATTTTTGATGATTATTGTTTCTATAAAAATTTCTAGCCTAAGATTCATTTGCTAAATCAGATGAAATTGAGTTTCATTGAGTATTTTACCCAAAAATTATATTTGAAGTTTTTTGGTTGGCCATTTTTGTACGGTTTGGAGAGGAGACTAGATTTTTATTCAGGCACTATTTTTGGTATGTGAAGGATCTAAAAATCTATATTTTCTAAGATAAGGTCACTGGATCTGATAATATCTGATTTAGCTAAGAAATAGTTCTATAATCAACATTTGAAAGTTTCACAAGTCGGCCATTTTTCTGCAACTGCATAGGTCTCTTCTAATTGGTTGATTTTTATAATATAAAATTTTAAAAATTATATTCATGTGAATATATTTTAATTTTTTAAAATATTAAAAATTAGAAACTTTGGAATATAAGTCATATTAGAGCCCCATCGGTGATTAATTATCATAGAAGTGTTTAAGAGGATGAAAATTTAATCATTTTCTAGGTTTTTTATCTAGAATCCAATGAAAAATAGTTTTTAAAATAATATTTGTATATCTCTTGATTTAATTATTTTTGTTTATTTTTTTGTGTTTTAAATATGAAAAGTTTAAAATCTCTTAAACTGTGTTGTGTTTTTTGCTAAAAATTAGAGGTATTGACCAGTTTATGATTTGAATCAGTGGATAGGAGAAATTTTATGTAAAAAAATTATAATTATTATAGTATTTATATTTTTTTAAAACTAGACTAAAATGGCTAGTTTACAACACCCTTTATTTCCAGATTTATAAAAATTGACTGACAAAAATTTTAATTTGTGGAGTCACAGTTTTGACAATATGTGAATATTAGAATATTGATAAAATAATGCTCATTAAAGATCAAAGACCTATCACTAATATCGATGACTATGATAAACATCATCATAAGGCTTTTATGTTATTGAAACTATTAGTAGCAGATAATTTAATATTAGAGGTTAGAAATGTGACTAGTGCATCAGCTTTGTAGACTAATTCTACTTCTAAATATTAAAATCTTGAAGCTAGTAAGGTATTGTATTTGAATAATTTGTTATTTTTCACTAAGATTCATTAAGATGGCTCTATTTTTGAGTTTTTATTGTAGATCAAGGACATCAGTGATTAGTTGAAGGTTGTGCAAAAACCTGTTGATGAGCAATATTTGATTGCTCTAGTTATATATAATCTTCTACCTTCATTTGAGTCATTTGTGGAGTTCTTGTACATGATTTTTGAGACACAGACTTTAGAATTTGAAAAGTTTTCCACATTGTTATTATAGAAGGAAATATAGTAGGAGAAGACAATGTTGTCTACATCTACTTCTACAGAGAGTGCATTCTTCATCAAGGAAAATGGTAAATAGTTTGGTAAAACTACTAGTTTTATGACAAAAATTTCAAAAATGATTCTAATAATATATCTAAGTGGAAATATTTTTATTTTAAGAAAGCTAGTCATCTTAATAAAGATTATAGGAAAAGACAACATGATATGGCTAACCTTAGAAAGAAAGCTCATCATGTGAATGTAGCTGAAGGTGAATGACAGGGAACATATCATGATTTTACTTTCATGGCTTCTAGTGGTAATTTTGTGGTGGATCGAGTTTGGTACTTTGATTCAGGGGCATCTCACCATTATACATGTGATAAAGACCAGTATGTGGATTTTGTTGAAAATGGTAGTGGTAATGAAACTATAGCTTTGGGAGATGGTTGAACTCATTTTGTGAAGGGATATGGTAATGTTTAGATTAATTTTAATGGTGTAGTTTGGTATACATTTAAGAATGTTAGGTATGTGCTTGATATGAATAAAAATATGATTTCAATTAGTGAGATCACTTTAAAATCTGATTTTGTTGTAAAATTACAAAGATACCAATGTTTAGTCAAGATAACAATATTATTGTTGTTGGGATTAGTGAGAAAAGATTGCAGTTACTTATAGATCCACAAAGGGAAAATGAAAGTGCACTTGTAGTGGTTGATAACATAAGTTCACAATGGCATGAAAGGTATGGGCATTTGAATTTTTAGTATTTGAATACATTGAGCAAGACTAAGATGGTTAAGGGGATTCTTTTTATTTGGGATAGTCATCATGTATGTACTAGATGTCAATTAGGGGAGCAAGTTAGATATTCAATTGATGTTGGTCAAGCTTTGAGAGCTAATGGAGTATTAGATCTAGTACATATAGACTTGTATGGTCCAATGCAGACACCTACCTCTTCTAGAGCCCATTATTTTCTATTGTTGGTCGATGATTTCTCTAAGAAAAAGTGGGTATAATTTCTAGTGAAGAAATTTGATTGTTTTTATAACTTCCTTAGAAAGCTATGGTTGAAAAATATGTGGGATGGTTAGTGAAATATTTTAGAATGGATAATGGGGTGAGTTCATCTCAAAATAATTCAAAGATTTTTGTGCCATTGAAGGCATACACAGACAATACACTACCCCTTACACTCTACAATAAAACAAAGTTGTGAAAAGGTGAAATATGACAGTGATAGACATGGCTCACTATATGGTCCAAAGCAAAAAATGTCTCATATAGATATTGCGTAGAACCAGTGAATATAATGATGTACATCCTCAATAGAAGTCCTACAAAAGCATTGGATAATATGACTCCAGAGGAGGCTTGGTTAGGTCAAACTCCAGATGTAAGAACTATTATAATATTTGATTGTGTAGCTTTTACAGTTATTCCTAGTCAAAAGAAAATTAAATTAGATGTAAAAAATAAAGCATACATGATTGTTGGGTATAGTGAGCAGTCAAAGGCCTATAGATTACTTGATGTTTCTACTAACAAAGTTATGGTAAATAAATATGTCATAGTAAATGAATAGATGCCATACTTCACAGTAACTATTACAATTTTAGATATTGAGTCATTGTTGTCTTTTAATGATTATATTATAAGTTGTGATGTGAAAGTTGAGCATGATTGTAGTTCATTAGTGGAATCACATTCCAGGGAGGAAATTTTTGTAGGTCATTATGGGTTTTCAATATAACAACCAAAGAAGCCAAAGTGCTATTCTACCATAATGGAAGTACTAAAGGAGGGATACTTACCACAAGGTGTGTGGGGAAGAAGATTGAGATTAGGAAAGTGGTTTGATAATATAGGTGAGCATGACAATTTTTCTCTAACAACTACTATTTCATAAGCTTTTAAGCCTAATTATTTTTCAGAGGCCAAAGGGAAGCATGAGTGGTAATCAAGCATGCACTTTAAATATGATTCCTTGATGAAAAACAAGACTTGGGGGCTCATGGATCTACCATTAGGAAATAAACCCATTAGTTGTAAATGGATTTACAAGGTAAAATACAAAATAGATGGTTCTTTGGACAAATATAAATCTAGACTTGTTGAAAAAGGTTACACATAAGAAGGGGTTGATTATGAAGAGGATTTTGCTCCTACTACAAAGATGGTAAATTTTTGTTTGATTGTTGTTATTACTTCTTAATTTGGATGGTAAGTACACCAAATAGATGTCAAGAGTGATTTCTTGAATGGAAAATTAGAGGAGGAAGTCTACATGGTTTAGCCATATAGTTTTCAGGTTTTTGGTAAGGAACGTCTTGTTTATAGGTTGATCAAATCCTTATATGGGATTAAGAAGGCTCCTCAAGCCTGATATATAAAAATAGATTCATATCTTAGGAGTCTAGTTTCAAAAGGTGTAATTCTGAACCAACTCTCTATGTAAAGGTGTTTGGTGATGATATTTTGATTCTCATTGTATATGTTGATGATATAACCATCACTGGGAGTAGTGCTAGTCTCATTTAGCAAATGGAGGTTGATATTTGTTATACTTTTGACATGACAGACTTAGTACTATTAAAATATTATTTAGGTGTTGAGTTTTGGCAAGGTGATTGTGTTGTATTCATATGATATAATAAGTATGCCAAATCATTGCTAGAAAGATTTAGAATGATGGATTTTAATAAAAATCACACATCTATGGAATTGGATCTAAAATTTCAACTGACATTGCTTAACCTTCGATCAATGAAATAGTGTATTGGCAGCTAGTGGGTATTCTCATTTACCTTACTACCACTTGATCGGATATTTATTTTGTAGCAAATTTTCTATCTCACTTTATGTCTAAACCACATGAAGTACATTGGTAGTTTTAAAATAGGTATTAAGTTATATCAAAATTACTCTTGACTTTGACATACTATATAAGATTCTATAGATTTTGAGATTTTAGGATATACTGACTCAGATTGCATAGGATTAGTAGATTCAAGAAAATCTATAACAGGATATGTATTCTGTAGAGTAAAAAATACTCTACGTTTCATTCTGATTTTCAGTTGTGTGCTACAATATTTTATTCCCGCATACTTTGGTTCATGATAACAAAGTTTTAAAATAGAGTGCGGGCTTAATTTCCTTTTGATTCATTTTTGTCTAAGTGTTGAAGTCAAGCAGAACCTGTCAAGTGTCATCAGCCGAGGCACCTTTCATAATTTTTATAAGTTGGTCAGAACATGCCACATATCTCATAGCAACTCAGCAAAATGTGACAAGTGTTGGCATCCATGTTTTAAATCTCTTTTTAGCAGAAGGTTTCAACAAGCTAAGTATCAGGATCAGGCGGAAAGCACCAAGTGGCAATCACAGAAGGTTTCAATTTGCTTTTCTAAAAGAAATGAAAGATGCCACATATCCCAGCTAAAGAGAGCATAAACCACCAAATGTTGAAATTTGAATTATTTTCATTTTTGCTTCTCTGATATAGCAAAGACTGTGGTGGGTCTCAATTTTTTGTTTCTAAAGCAAGCGAAAGCCACCAAGTGTCACTGTCTGCATAAATATAAAATGAGGCCTAATTGTTTCTATAATATAAATAGAGTAAAGTGGAGACCAGCACGTGTCACCTTCCATAGGTTTCTCAAAAGGTAGCTAAAAGCAACGGAGATCACTACATATCCCCAGTTAAGTTATGCAAAAAGTGCCACGTGTCCTTTGTTGAGGCAAGTAGAAATCGCCACCTATCCCTATGCCTTTTAAAAGGTGCTAGGGTGAGAAATGCTATGGATCTTATTTTCTGTTTAAGTTGTTAAAGTTTTGAAGAAGCGGATTGTGACAGGTGTCAAAGGCAGAACACTCCTGAGCAAAGAGACAAAAGAGTATAAGCTACATGGAAAGTGCCGTGTATCTTCCATAAGTGTTGCGGAACACACCAAGTGTCTTTCTCTGGTAATAAGAAGGTTTTTAAGGAATTGGCCAAGTGTCCTCTTCCACTTAAAATAAGAGAGCGTCTTATGATTTATTTCAGCCAATGAACTACCAGAAGACAGAGTGTTTTAGAATCTAAGAAATATCTTCTGTTAGACACTTCTAGTTCAGTTAGATTTCAGTTGGGCCATTAGATTGGGAACACGTAGACAATCCAGAGTGAATCCAAGGCTATAAATAAGGGTGCAGATATCACCAAAGGGGGAGATACTAGAGATAATTTTCTAAGAGAATTATTGTCAAGAGTTTAGACTTTCTAGAGCTGTGATTAGGAATATCATTTGCCTTTGTTCCAGTTTCTTGAGTTGAAAAATTTATGTAACTGTGCATGTTTATGTGCCTCTTATGTGACTAGAGAATTCAAATAAGAAGATTGAACCCTGTGCTTTTATTAATATTTTTATATCACTGCAAAAGTAGTTTATGTTGTGAGCCTCTATTTCTATTGTTTTTATTTTTTACATTGATCATGCCTTGTTTGCTCTTAAATGTAATTGAATCTTATATATAGTCTCACTATGCTTAGGATTAAGGTCGAATTACATTTAGGCACATCACCATAGTTAGATTTTCTTTCTTACATTTGTGTTTTTGTTAAAATTCCTATCCCTTTCCCTAGTATACACTTGATATAAAGAAGAGACTAGCTTCTTAAAAATTTAGAGGTTGTTTCAAGTTGCAAGTCCCACATCTTGAAACTTCCCATTGTTGGTGTTAGAATCAAAGCACAATTTTAACCATCAACAGTTTTTGGCATGCCCAGAGGGACCAATCTTGAATTTTCTTTCAAGATTGTATGAACCAGAGAGCTATGAGGAGTCAGAGCTATGGACCAGTAATCAGATCACAATCTGCTACAAATCTAGGTATTCTTTTGCCACCTTTGGTAACTAGTCATAGAAGAAGAGTCAACCAGTTTATACCAATACAAGAGCAAATATGGGAGCCCCTATAGCCCCAAGAAATTATGCAAGTTGGAACACTGGTAGTCTATTAATTCTCCCAATACCACCAGCCACTTGGGACCCTATCCCAATGAATGCCTTGAAAGCTCTGCCCAAATTCAGTGGGCAAGATTTTAAAACACCTGAAAAACATCTACAGGATGTATCAGATGTCTGTGCTATACATGTTGTCACACAGTAAAATGTGGCCATAAGATTATTAGCAGCTTCTTTTAAAGGGAAAGCTCTAGAATGGTATCAGTCTTTGACCCCAAATACCATATCTACATGGGATCATCTCAGAGATATTTTCTTTGAAAGATTTGAAGAGAAAGGTGATAAGTCTTATTTATTACAACAATTTATTACCATCCAAAGGACACCACAAGAAGCAATGACTGACTTCAATTCTAGATTTCAAAAGATTTGAGAAAGAATCTCTGATACAACTAGACCATTACCAGGGATGGCTATAGTTTTCTATCTTAAGGCTTTAAATTCAGACATATCTGTTATAATTCAGTCACTTGGAGGTCAAAATCTGCCAGAGGCTTATGAATATGCAGTTAGAGCTGAAAATAATTTGATAGATGTTGGAAAGTTGTCTCCAAGGCCTCACATGCCCATGTTTCTAGAGATTTCCTTGTCATTACCTCAAGAAGCCCCTAAATCTATAGCCCCACCTATGTCTATATACACATATCCTCAACCACCTGCTAAAGAAATTGTCCCCACTTAGTCATCTAAGCTGGATGCTATCAAGAATATCTTGAGGACATTTTCTAATGAGATTATTAATATAAAAAGATAATAAAATACTTATACTAAACCTAAATACCAGGGCTATCAAGGAAATAGATTTTCATCTCAGCCAAACCAATACTAGGGAAAAATAATTATGTAGATGGTACTAATGCTTGGTGTTTCCCTTGCAATAATGCTCATACACCTAGAGAATGTCCCATGGGTAATCTACAACAAAAGGTGGCAGAGCAAAGAAGAATGGATGAACAGTTTGCAAGTTCTAGTGACAATCAAGCCTACCAGTCTTTTGGTATGCAAAATTCAGTCTTAATGGCTCAAATGCAAGGGATGTCTTTGCAACAAGAGGAAGAAATAGCCCTAAAACATGCCTTGTTCTCATGGGTTGAAGATGAAGAATCAGTTTTCTTGAATGAAGCTTCCACTTCTAAGAAACCAGTGGTGCAATCTGATTATTATACTAGATCAAAGAAAAGGATGGTGGAATAGCCTGAAGATATAAATATTCAAGTCATGGAGAATCTTCCATTTTAAGGACAAAGAAACATAGCTATCAGACAAGAAGTGCCTCAGCCGGTGCAGAATCAAGTGATTCCTGTACAAAATCAAGAAAAAACAAGATATCCTTATTTTCAAAGAACTCAGACTCTGGGACCAATAAATGTGGTAGATCAATTGAAGAAGACTCTAGCACAAGTATCAATATGGGATATATTGGCTATTCCTAAATAGAAGAAACTACTACAAGAATATCTGCAAGGCCAAGCAGTGCCCAAATGTATTGTTATCAAAGAAGGACCTGCTGAAAAAGAAAAACTCAAATACACTGTTCATCTAGAGACAACAGCCCTAGTGAATAATGCACTAGAGGTAAGCAAATCCAAATCGGATCCCTTCTATTTAACTTTGATAGTTGGCAAGAAATTACTGCATAATGCAATGATAGATTCAGGGGCTTGTACTATAGTTATGCCTAAGCAGATAGCTGATGCCTTAGAAATAAAGTATGAATCACTCACTAAAGGAGTCATGCAGCTAGATGGTAAAGCAATACAAACAATAAGGAAAATTAAACAACTCCCATTACAATTATATACTTGTCCCAATATAATTGTAAATCAAGATGTAGTAGTGATAGATATACCTCTTATTTTTGGCTTATGTTTATCAAGAGACTTTACAGCCAAGATAGGAGGATATATGTCCCTTGATTGGTCTCACCTCATCTTAAGAACTAAATATGGTTCAAAGATGAAGATATTATCTGAGCCATTATATAAGGATCATATCACCAATGAACCAATTGCAAAGTTAGAGGCAACCCATGCTACGATGAATAAAGAAGAAAAGGTTTTTGTTGAGGAGATAGTTGAATGGACTGAACATGATCAAGAAGAGGAAAATGATCATTTATTAGCTATGATGCAAAGTGACCCATATGGAAATTATGACTCCATAAGTTTGGGCACTTATGTCATATTTGAGGAAGATCATAAAATCCCAAATGTTTTAAGGGAAGAAAAGTCAAAAGATACCTCTTCTATTAATCCTCAGGTCTCTCAACATGAATTCAATATTCTGAGTGAAAATTCACAAGCGTATGCCTTAATCTTTGATGAAGAAGAGATAATTTCTGACTTTCTTCTTACTTTGCAAGATGATGTGGAGGAGCATGGACATTTCCTTGATCATGATTTGAATGACTTGTTTGAAATCATTGGGTTAGGTTATACTATTTTTCAAGGAGGTTGTGAGCTAGTTACAGATGAATAAGACAAAATTGAGACTCAATTACATATGCAAAATTATTGCAAACTTTCAGAATTATCCTTTTGAGAGATTGATAATTTTGAAGTCATTAAAAAGGATGATCATGCAATAGAATCTGAGTTTGAGGTAGAAGGAGATAAGTCAATAAATGATATATATCAAAGGGCTTCTGTTAATGAGCAAATAGTTGTTAATTTCTTGATAAGACATACCAGTAGCAAGAACCAACATTCAACAAGCTTTCAAGGACAAGAAGAGTTTATATATGTTGGAAGCATGTTTGACTCAGATTCACTCGAATGCAGGCAAATCAATGTGGCATACAAAGAAAGCAAGTCACTAGAGCTACATCTAATGCAACCACTTGTTCAACAACATAAGTCATCTTGTTGTAAAAGAGACTTTAGAAATTCTTCTTTTGATTCAGAAGGGAGATAAAGATACTTAATGTATATAGTTAGATAGTTTCCCCTTTTTGTATTGTTTTTTTTCCCATTTTTTTCCCACTTTTATTTTAAACAAGTGTTCTTTGAACACGTAGTCGACAACTCAGAGAGTTTTTCAAAATATTCAAAATTTTGCAATGCATTGAATGTCTCCCAAATATTTAGAAATCCCCAAGGTACCTTGCGCTGCCACTTGCATAACATGTTTGCCTCACTGTCCCATAAATATTGAGTAAGATTTGCTAACAGTTATCCAAGTTTAATGCCATTTTGAGACTTGATAGGTCAATAAATACCTCTTAGCAAGAGTTAAAGCATACAAGTTCTCAAACATTCATGCATCTGTGAGAAAATATCCTGCTACTTGCATTTTTTAGTGCCTAGTAAACTTGCTTCAGCGAAAGTGTTTCTATTTTGAGAAAGTTCATACCAGTTATCATAGAAAAGATATAGAGATGGAGGGAGCACAATCTTCACAACAAGGAGCTGGGATGTATGAATCCCTTGATAAGTTTCTTGTAAGTAAGTCATATGCTTCAGCTCCAGCGCAACCATTGAAGACCTACCCACGGACCAGAATCCTTGAAGTTGGTCAAGCAAGTGACCCAACAAAGATAAAAGATTATGCAGATGGAGTCATGGACCCAATCCTTCAAAGATCAAGTAGCAAAACTCTTAGAGAAGGGGCACATCAAAGGTGTCTATAGAGGGCAAGAGTAGGGCAATATGAGACATTTGCCATGAGGATATAGACTTCATAACTGGCACAATTCATTGTCCCAGCTGTACATCCATGCCCTGACTTGGTCAAATTATGCACAGACTTGTTCCATGCACCCTCAAACACCATTCAATAGGGTCCATTTATGGTGAAAATCACACTACAGGCTATCAAGGACATGTTAGCCCTATATCACGATAAGACAGCTACGTTTCCCATTATTGCTAAAATGCAAAGAACATGGGCAAACATCAATACCCAATTGAGGTTCTTAAGATTCGAATTACAAATGGGTGATGATGACACTACTGTGCCTACACTCCTTGCAGCAAGAGCCCAATTCATACAAGCTAGCCAAGACGCACTGTCTATGATGGCTTTCATCTTTGGCATGAAAGATGATATGGTAGTTTATGGAGAACAAATGTCTATCCTCTTTAGGCTGAAGACCGTTGACAAAACTCAAGAGTATAGGCTTGACTTTTTTGAATAAATTACTTTCTCAATGGTGAAACAACTGGCCCAGTTCAAATCAAAAGGGGTTTTCAAGTACTCTTCTTATTTGTTTCACCTCATGCTATATCAAAACTCTAACCTCTTTGCCCAATATATGCATCTTGATATGTATGACCCAAGTTTTGATCTCTAAAGGACCACCCCTATGTCTGCATGGATGCATATTTTGTCAAAAACTAATGACCCATATGAATTTTAGGAATTATTTGTTACCCCTGCTTTTTGTCACCTCAGCCTCAAACTAGTTATGAATAGACTATTTCCAAGTGTTTCAAATCTTCTGGCCAGTTGCCCAATTCTGTGTGACTTCTATTTTGAATCCCACCATACAATTATAAGAGTCCATGGTTTTTGTGGGGAACCAATGTTGCTACCTAATATTTTGACTCTTAGGTTAGCATTCTTAGAGGTCACCAGGCAGGTATCTACAGTCGGCAATGAATATGGCTCTGAGAAGAGGAAAAGGAAAATGTATGACCTCCCATGGATGACAAACAACATGGTACTAGAAACCAGAGATGCTGAAGTTGTGTTGCTCAGAAAGTTGGCCATCCTGGGTTTCCTACTAGTTAAAGATAAATGGGCATATGACCCAAATAGTTTCATAGCTTCTTGGATAAAGACTAACAGGGTTGTAAGCAAAATTTCACATGAAGTCACCCTTTTTGGGAAAATAGGAAAAATCTTAGAGAAGATACTCTTGGATTTTATGTTGAATTAACAGACTTGCCCCTTCCACAAAATAGACCCTAGGAAACATTTTATGTTAAACAGAGAGATTATGATCCTAAAGTCAAAATGACTTCTGGCTTAAGAAGGACACGAAAGAATAAAGATTGAGATGCTGAGAAAATAGAAGCCTATTGGAAATATAGGCAAGAAATTTGTCAAACAACCCATTCTTTCAAGAATGTGGACTCAGATGAGATATGAGAAAAACTCTAGGATGAGTGCCATCTCTCCCCTATATCTAGTCCAGAGACAAGTAATTTGCCGACACCAGGTGTAGAGCCAGAAGCCAGAGCAGGGTCAAGCCAAGAGTCATAGGCCTCAGGGTAAACTACAGCTGCAGTAACTGTATCAGTTTGGCCCCAATCTCTTATCATTATGGAAAAACAAAAGAGTGTGGTGTCTTCACCACCAAAAGCTTCTCCATTAACAACAGTTATTGAAGTTCCCAGTTCTCCACAAGCATCACTGATGGTAGCAGTAGATGTAGAAGGAAAAAGAACACATCTAGAAGAAGAGACACCCAAGAAGTGAAAGAGGGTGCAGTTTCAATTTGATTCAGAGGAGGAAGCAGAACCTTCATAATGCCAATTACCAAGTACTATAATTGCTCCTTAGGTAAGTATTATTCCTCCTTCTCCTTCTCAAACTCTTTCTTCTCTTGTTGGCATGATGATTCCATCTAGCTAGATGACATCCCCTGCCACCTTTGCCGTTCCCATTTCTCACTTCACCCCATCCATACCACCTCAAGATTTAACATTACCTCACTTTTTCCCTTCTATTCCCAAGAAACTTTCTCCTTAGATTGCCCATAGCCAACAATTGGCTATTCAATATGGTTTGCCACAGGGACATCTTTTTGTGGGTGGGCACATTGCCTCTCCTTCTACCTTCCAGACCCAAGCAGATGCTGCTAGGAAGGCAAGGGAAGCCCAAAGAGAGAAATAGAAGATCAAGAAAAATAAGGCATTGGCTACACCCCATCTACAGTCACAATTTGACCCCATTCAACAGCAATTGACGGTGACTCATTTGTCACCAAATGTAATCAAGCCAATTGAGAAAATGTAGTTGAAGGACTACATGATGAATGCAGTGGCCATTGACATGTCCCTCTTTAGGCCACAAGACAAAATTGAGCTACTAACCGAATCCACTTCTGCAGTTGCTAAAGACTACTTGAAGACATCAAGGAGGCTACAGAAGATGGAGGTTGATTTAGCCAAGGAAAAGGAAAATTGTAACAGTTTGACCACAGAGATCAATACAAAAGACAATGAAATAGAGAATCTGAATAAATAGTTGCAAGATACTATTTATCTTCAGACTCACAGGGTAGTCCAGGCCCAAAATGATTCCTTAAAAGTAGGGCTAACACAGGTAAAAGATGCGGTGATGACCCTAAGGTGGAAAAAATTAGCATTGCATAAAAAATGTGAGGAACACCTATTACAGGTTACCCAATTACAAAAAAAGATGTTAAGCGAACATAATAATACCATGGCTATACAAGCCCAATTTCAAGCTGAGCAACAGAGAGCAGTATAATTGACACTAGAGCTGGCCAATAGGCCAAGGAATGTCAGAGTGTTAAGTCTGGTGAAGGAACTATATGAATCCACATGGAAAAGAATCTCCTCAAAGATTATTCAGCTCAGGCCTTCTCTCACCTTCCTACTAAATGCACAAAAATTGTGTGAAAAGGTGGAGAATTTAGTTGTAAACACTTTGGCTACAATTTTTGGCAGAGTAATGGACTCTGAAATATTGTTGCAAAAGCTTTATGATGCAACGGATGTAACATTGTCAGTAGCAGGAACTGAGAACATAATGGTCATTGCTAAGTGAGTGAATGAGGTTCTCAGTTGTAATTCCATAGCCATCAGTTGTAGAGAGCTCCTAGATGTCATGAAAGAAGGAATCAGTGAAATGAAACATCATATTGAAGATCTAGTGTAATTAGGTCTTCTTTCTCTATTTCTTGATGACAACACGGTGCTAATGGTTGATGAAATTAAACCCCTTGTTGTTGGCCAAACAAAATGATCAAACAGTTTTTCATGATTTAAGGGATGATTCATCAGTCCCTGAAGTAGAAGCTGTCTTGGTTCCTATTTCCCAGCTCAAATTCAAATTGAAGGCTACGGTTCAGATTTTTAAAAAAATTACACACAAGGATATTATTAACCTTGATTTAGCCTTCAATGAATTATAGAATAAATAGGGGTTATCTGACGATGAATGGTATGCCTACCAAATAACATTGTTGAATCTATAATTTTGAAATTTTGATCTAGCAGGAGTTGTGGTTTCTTTTTGAGCAGGTTCAAAAGTCCTTGGGGTCGCCAATAATTGTAGAGCAAAAAATAATCTACATTTCATTTTGATTTTCAGTTATGCACTAAATTTTTTTGTTCCCACATTCTTTGGTTCATGATAGTGAAGTTTTGAAATAGAGCACGGGCTTAATTTCCTTTTGATTCATTTTTGTCCAAGTGTTGAAGTCAAGCGGAAGCTGCCAATTGTCATTGGCCGATGCACCTTTCATAATTTTTATAAGTTGGTCAAGACATGCCACGTATCTCATAGAAACTCAACAGAATGTGACAAGTGTTGGCATCTGCATTTCAAATCTCTTTTCAGCAGAAGGTTTCAATAAGCTAAGTATCAGGATTAGGTGGAAAGTGTCAAGTGGCAATCGTGGAAGGTTTCAATTTGATTTTCTAAAAGCAATGGAAGATGCCACGTATCCCAGCTGAAGAGAGTGGAAACCACCACATGTTGAGATCTGAATTATCTTAATTTTTGCTTCTCTGATATAGCAAAGACTGTGGTGCGTCTCAAGTTTTTATTTCTGAAGCAAGTAGAATCCACCAAGTATCATTGTCTGTGTAAATATAAAATGAGGCTTGATTGTTTCTATAATATAAATAGAGTAAATTAGAGACCATCACGTGTCACCTTCTGTAGGTTTCTCAAAAGCTAGCTAAAATTAGTGGAGATCGCCACATATCCCCAGTTAAGTTACGTGGAAAGTGCCATGTGTCTTTTATTGAGGCAAGCAGAAATCACCACCTATCCCTATGCCTTTTAAAAGTTGCTAGGGTGAGAAATTCTATGGGTCTTATTTTATATTTAAGTTGTTAAAGTTTTGAAGAAGTGGATTGCGATAGGTGTCAAAGGCAGAACACTCCTGAGCAAAGACACAAAAGAGTATAAGTTACGTGAAAAGTTTTGCGTGTCTTCAGTAAGTGTTTCAAAACATGCCAAGTGTCGTTCTCTAGTAATAAGAAGGTTTTCAAGGAATTGGCCAAGTGTCCTCTTTTGTTTAAAAGAAGAGAGCATCCTGTGATCTGTTTCAACCAATGAACTGTCAGAAGATAGAGTGTTTCAAAATCTAAGAAATATCTTCTGTTAGACACTTCTAGTTTGGTTAGATTTCAGTTGGACCGTTAGATTGGGAACATGTAGACAATTTAGAGTGAATCCAAGGCTATAAATAAGGGTGCAGAGATCACCAAAGGTGAGACACCAGAGAATTTTTTGAGAGAATTATTGTCAAGAGTTTAGACTTTCTAGAGCTGTGATTAGGAATATTATTTGCCTTTGTTCCATTTTCTTAAGTTGGAAAGTTTATGTAACTGTGCATGTTTCTGTGCCTCTTATGTGACTAAAAAATTAATGAGAAGATTGAATCCTGTGCCTTTGTTGATATTTTATCTGTTATTGTAAAAGTAGTCTAGACTGTGTTGTCAAGAGTTTTAGACTTTCTAGAGCTGTGATTAAGAATATCATTTGCCTTTGTTCTAGTTTCTTGAGTTGGAAATTTTATGTAACTGTGCATGTTTTTGTGCCTCTTATGTGACCAGAGAATTCATATAAGAAGATTGAACCCTGTGCCTTTGTTGATATTTTTTGTATCGCTGCAAAAGCAATCTATGCTGTGAGCCTCTGTCTCTATTGTTTTCATCTTTTACATTGATCATGCCTTGTTTGTTCTTAAATGTAATTGAATCTTACATATAGTCTCACTATGCTTAGGATTAAGGTCAAATTATATTTAGGCGCATCGCCATATTTAAATTTTCTTTCTTGCATTTGTGTTTCTATTAAAATTCCTATCCCTTTTCCCAGTATACACTTGATATAAAGAAGAGACCAGCTTCTTAAAAATCTAGAGGTTGTTTCAAGTTGCAAGTCCCACATTGAAATTTTCCATTGTTGGTGTTAGAATCAAAGCACAATTTTAACCATCAACATATTCACTCTTGGTTCAAGAGTTTTCTCATGGAAGAAAAAACTACAAACTATAGTGGTATTATCTTCAACAAAAGCAAAGTATAAAGCTGTGGTCAGTGTAGGTTGTGAAATTGTGTATAAAAAAGATCTTGGAGGATCTTGAATTTGAGTCATCAAAGCCTACTCTGATTTTCTATGACAATCAAAGTGCTCTAAAGAAGGTAAAGAGTCTAATATTTCATGCTAAGACCAAACACATTGAGATTCACCATCATTACATCTGACAATTGGTTATGAAAGAATATATCAGTCTCTTCTACTACCCCACTATACAACATCTAACTGATATAATGACCAAACCACTTGGTTCAAAAAATTTCATAAAATTCAGGGACAAACTTGGTCTTATTTCTAGTTTAGTCATTAATGGAAGGTATTAGCATATTATTGTGACCTTAAGCTATTTTAAAAGATATATTCCCTATGCTTGTGGTTATAGTGGTTTTAACCACTTAGGTAGGTAGGTTTCATGGGCCTAAGTATTTTATGCTACCTGATGCTTTTAGTTCCACCCACCCCCTTGTTTTCAGGTGTTTTTTTGTGCATATATAATAGGATTTCTATGTATTGGTTTGTAAGATGGTTAATTCATTTCTTCATCTCTTTACTAAATCTAATATATACAAGACCAAAATAAATGTGATTTTTTCCAAGAGAAGAGTACACATGATATACACTTTTCCCAAAGCTAATCAATTTTTAAAAACATGTGGCATAAATATAGATGATCTAAATGGTGCATCTAAAAGAGATCAACAACTAAAGGAGTCATAGGAAAACAAAGAAGAAACACAAAAAGAATGTCTAGAAACTTCTAGATAAGGTGGAATTATCTTAGATAAATTAAAAGTAAAAGAAGAGCTAAGAGACAAATAGAATAAGAAAACCATAAATAAAATGAACATAGACAAAACTACAGACAACGATAGAGAAACTATATTAACATGGAGTGGTTTTGGGAAGAGCCAAAATGGGACACTTTGGGGAGATGTATCAATTGATAAATGTGATAGAGAAACCTTATGCAGTACTAAGACCCAAAATAAAATAGTATAACATATCAAAAATATTGATAGAAGGAAGAGGAGAAACAAACATATTTTAAGGAAGAAGAAATGATGGGGTTATTGAAAATTGTGAAAAATGATAAATGAGTAACCATTGTTGGAAAAAATTAAACTATTTTATAAGTATTAAAATAAAAAATAAAACATGTACCACATGTAAATTAAAAAAAAAATGAAAGATAAAAATAAAAATATTTTTTGAATAAAAAGAGAATGGAAAAAATCAATGTTATATTTAGATTTTAAGATAGAATGTCATGAATTTACAAAAGCATTGATATATTTGGTAGTCAATGTCAATGTTATGTATGAAAGAACATGGAAATCATAAGGCAAATCTAGATTAGATATAATAGATTATGATATTACTATGTCAGATGGTAGCTTAAAATCACCAATAGGAGTATTGAAAGGGGTAGACTTGAATTTAATGGGAATAAACAAAAACAAAATATTTTGAGGTAATAGAATGCTTTTTAAAAAATCCACAATATTTCATAATTTTAGCAATAGGGTGGTTTACAAATTGTAATAATATTTTAAATTGTGAGGATGGAGAGATAACCCTTGAAGGGAATGGGATCATGGTCCATGTCCCATTAGAAATGGGTGTGAGTGCCACTTAGATTGAAGAAGTATGGGAAAACAAGGATGGGGAAGAAGATTTGAATGATCTCCAAGGGATTTATGCCATCAATAAAGTACCCCATTTTGATAGGCACTTTGAGCCTAATGAAGAAGGATACATTGATTTAGAAAATAAATAAATTGAGTCTAACACCAAAGAGGATATAAAATCATGGTTATACAAGACACCAAAAATAAGTGTTTGTAAACTATTGTACTTAAGAAAAGTTGACTTAAAACAAACAAAGAGTAAATCCCACAAGGAAACAACAAATGAGGAAGACTATTATATAGCCGTGGAAGATGAAATTGAGTACCATTCAATCATAGATGAGGAAGATGACATATTTTACGATACTATGGAGACATGTGACTATAACGTAGATGTAATACACAATACCATGAAATGAATAATGATTCAAAATTTTGTAGAACATATAATATACATCATGACACATATAGTATATACTGTAGACCACATAAGCCATACTATTGAACTAATTAATTATACCATAATCTATCTACTACATACCATGAGAAATGACAAAAATGAACATACCATGAAACATTGCAATATTGCTAAAATAAGGGTCATTATCGAGAAAGATAGAAATATGCAGTATACCTTATACCAAACAAATATCCCACATATAACAAAGAAATAAATGCTAATAAGAAACAACACAAATACATTGTAATAATTGGAAAAGAAAGATGACAATACATAATGACATTACCTAAAAATATAAAAGATACCAAAAAAAAGAAGGAAATACTATATAAAAAATAATAAAGAATAAGAACACAATAAAGATCCCATATAAGCAAATCAAAAGGGATTTTTAATTTGGAAATGGAGTATCACACAATAACTTACCTAATTTATCAAGAACTAGTGATGTTAGAGCATATTTAACATATATGGAGAGAGTATTCCCCAATGAAAGAGCACAGATGGAAGAATTAGATGAAGCATTAATCATAGCTGTCATGAGATGGTGGGTAATGCATAAGGTAAATATTAAAAATTAGAAAACCCTAGTCATACTCATTGAGACGTTGTACATTCAAGAAGAAGGGAAGTTTAAGGCTCTTACCGAATATATAGGCAAAGGAAGTCCATGCCAACATATTAATCAACATGAAGCATATTGGAAAAACTACTTCAAAACTTTGGGTACAATATTTATATTCAACATTAGGACACATACCACAGGAATGGTATATGAACCAAGAAATACAAGGAGAGACCAAGAGATTGAATTAAATCCTTAATAATTTTTTGTGCACATTCAACTTTGGGGATATAGATAGAAGAATATGTTGCACTATGAGAATAATATGTTAGCTATGGTTTAATAGCAAGAATTAAATATTTTAAAACAATAATGAACAATGATGGGAACTAATAAATGAAGAGAAGAAGAAGTGTAATTCCATATGAGACCATGAAAGATAATATTTCATTAAACAAATGACCTATAAAGGCTTTTCCTCTTCTTTCATGACTCTTCTTCTCATTTAATGGGCTATAAAGGATTTTCCTCTTCTTGCCAGACTCTTATTCTCCTTATGACTATTTCAATGCATTTGGAAATCTATATTTCCCTGTTATTACAAGTAATGATAAATCATATTAAATCTCATTGCCTTTTACCCATATTAGCAGTCACCTGGACTTAAACAAGTGTCTTATCTTGAGACACACAAAGGCCTTATGAATTTAATATTTTTACAAATTTGTGCCATTACAAATTCATTTCAAATAATTATCTATCTACTAAGGGTAGCCTTTCCTTGATCTCCCTTCTCTTTTCCATATCCTCTAATCCTAACTAATCTCAATCATCTTTACTTCCTTGCCTTTTCATTCCCTTTTCCATAATCCCTCAACAAGGATATCCTCGTAACTCCTTCAGCTTCCCTCCCATTTCCATATCCTCTACACTAGCTATCTAAACAACCTTAAATAAATTTAATTTTACAAATTTGCAGACAAATTCTAGTTTTCTCTAGTTTTTTAAAAATTTAACTTTGCCAAAATAAAATAAAAGAATGGTTTTGAGATCATCTAGGAAAGCTTCCACTCTTTATCAAAAGGAAATTGAATCACCAATAGACATAAGAGACTCCAATGAGCTTTACACTAATATTAGTGAAGATTATGTTATATTATTTAGCCACACCATTGTCTTTCTAACCTCATATTTACCACATCTTATCTTATAAATTCTTGGCCATTGTAATCTCTTCTCGACCCCACCTATTGGTCAGATGTGGAAGAAAATATTCTATGTGATTATGACATCTTTCATTCCTTGAATATTCAAAATGATGACCCCACCAATTGTTAGGATCAGTGTCTTCTCTATTGTGAATATTTCTACCTATCTTAATAATGCGCTCTCCACACATTCTCCTCTTGGTAAGGTGTTACAAGGCGTTACCTACATATTTTTTCATACATACCACATTAATTCATTACCACATATTAGGGTGATACATGAAGAATAAAATACAACCCAAAAAAAATATACAGTAGTCTCCATAATTTAGTTGAGATTATCTCTATCTCCTCCTTGTTTAGCTTCTCATGTTCATAACAATGTGGTATATTAATATATTAACTGTTCATTCCAAGTGAAATGAACTAATAACTATCTTTGATGGTCAACTTCTTATAATATTATAAAGACAATATCATAAAAATATTAGGATCTACAATGTGGATGAATTAATATTTTGAGGCTCCCATAATGGATAAGTTCACACCACCATTTTACCTTAAAAGCATTGAAATATTATAGCCCCCAATATCTCCATTATTACATATAGTGTTCCTATGCATAAAAACACCAAAAATATATGCCTCTCCTCTCCTCAAACCCATGCTCTTTTGATAACATCCACACACTTGTTCACCTAATATACAAAGTTAATGAACTATATAAATTTTGATTTTGCTTTGTGGCATACCTAAAGCAAATTTATTGGAAAAATGCTACAGCGCTAATGGTTGTGTAGGCAGAAAAATTACAAAATGTATGCAAGAAATCATACCAAATTTGAAGGCCTAGGTGGGTAGTAATGAACAACCAAAGAAATGAAATAGAGGATGGTAGAGTATGACTGTAAACACACATACACACACACACACACACACACACACACATATATATTACTGTAAAAACATATATATATATATATATATATATATATATATATATATATATATATATATATATATATATATATATATATATATATATATATATATATATATATTAATTTTGAATTTTTTTACAATTACAGCTACCACTGTTTATAAAAACTTATGATCTTTCCTTATTTTGGATGATTGTCTGATTGATGTCAGCATATAACTCTCCTTTGATTCTTTACTACTGACTGCTACTTAAAACTCCCTTATTCTTTTCTCTTCTCTACACTCTTGCAGGCTACTGCTCTATTCTCTCTATTGCTACTACATGGAATTCTTTTTTTCTATTGTACATTATCTTTATTGAGGACTGCTATTGTGTCCTTTTCTCTTGCTCTACTACGTGCTCCTCCCTTGCTCTCTTCTTTTACCAATAGCTACACATTCTGTTCTACTATGTTGAAATTCTCTTACACCCTATTTTGTCTTTCATTTGATAGTTATTTTCACCTACCACAAAACTTTACTCCAAAAAACAAAAATGGCTTCAGATTTCAAATTTCAAATGGATGCATTTAATTTTTATATCTATCAAGTTTCAGAGCTGACTGGGCAAGTAGGTAGGGAGTCAAAAATAAATAATATTTTAACACTCCCCTTTATTTTTGACTTTTTTACCATGGTCAACTAGATTTTTATTAATTTTTAAATCTCCTTATAACTTTTTTTAGCTTCTCAAATGTTTTTACATCTTTTTTATACATGTTCAAAGCTTCATTATTGATGTCTATAACTCTACTAATGGATTTTGTAGCTAGACTATTGAAATCCATAGCTACCCTATCAAAATCCATAGCTAGACTAATGAAATCCATAGCTGGATTGACAAAATCTATAGCTAGACTAATGAAATCTATAGCTGAACTGATGAAATCTATAGCTAGATTGACAAAATCTATAACTAGACTATCAAGATCTTTAACTGCCCTGATTTAATCCATAACTCTACTATAGGAATCTAAAACTATGTTGTTTGAGTCTATATCTCTGCTATAAGACTCTAGAGCTACCATAACACTATGTAGGCCTAATGTTGTTGCATTTATGACCTCTAACCTTCCTCTTATGTACATGAAAGTGTCTTTAGACAAATGTTTAATGAAAATATCAACTAGCTGCTGATCAAACTTAAAAAATCTAAGCTCTATGACATGATTTTTAACTATTTTTTTGAATAAATTGATATTTGATTGCAATGCATTTTTTCCTACCATGAAACATAGGGTTATTTGACAATGCTATGGATGATACATTATCATAATAGACTGTAGAATCTTTTTTTTGCTCTTCATGCAAGTCAAAAAGTATCCTTCTCAATCATATAGCCTGACATGCTACTACATTGATTGCTATGTACTCTACTTCAGCTCTAAAAAGTGACACTATGGATTATTTTTTTGAAGCCCAAAATATGGCTCCTGATCCAAAATGAAACACATACCTTGAAATGCTCTTTAGATCATCAAGGCTACTTATCCAATCACTGTCTGTGTAAATAAAAAGCTAAAAATCATCTACTACCACATACAAAACTCCATAATCTTTTATTCTATTCATGTACCTCAATATCTGATAGATTAAGAAATATAATTACATACGGACACCAGATATAGATGTGAGACCAATAACAAAGACATTCACCATGAAACAATGAGAGCAAAGTTGAACACACCATAACACAGATCTATGTGAGAAAACCTTCAAAGAGTTAAAAACCACAAATATTATTCATATTATGAGAAACTAAAAAGTACCCAATACAATCTTTCTTCCTCTCACTTTTTTTTTTATTACATCTTACAATATAAAATCTTTATTATATAGGCAAGGTAATCTATTCATTATAAATGATTTTTTCTAACCACCACATTAATGGGTCCAACCTCTCTAAAGGTCATTTAATATATTTTATTATTTATTTATACGAGGATAAACTCATGATAAATAATAAAATATATTATTATTTAACTAATATAATTTAATGTATTAAGGGTACATAAATAATACCACTTAATAATTAATTGTTCCAATACTCCCCCTTAATATTAAGTGGAGATACATGGTGATTTTTAAGAGGTAACAACATAAAAAACTTACACTCTATAAACCATACATGATGAGTTTTAAGAGGTAATAATTGAAGAAAACATTTTTCATCATGCCATAATCACTTTTAAAAGAATTATACTATGTAAATATAGTCACCTAAAGGTATTACACTATTTAACTATAGACACCCAAAGGTATTACACTATGTAACCACAATCACATAATCACCTTTAAATGAATTACACTATACAACTATAGATACTCAAAGATATTACATTATGTAACCATAATTACATAGTCACCTTTAAAAGAATTACACTATACATCCATAGACACCTAAAAATTTTGCACTATGTCTTCATAGACATCTTTAAAAGAATTACACTATGTTATTATAAACCACTTAAAGTGAGTTTAGGCTAGCATGATTGTGAGAGTACATCTCATAGTGAGAATACATCTCACAATTTCTCATGAATAATCAATCAAACATATTAGAGTCTTTTATAATATATAGACTTCTATGTTATTACATGTTGGGTATAATATAGACTTCCATATGAAGTTTACTAAAATCACATAAAGTGATATATTACAATACTTTACAATAAGAATTATAGAGAAATAGAAGGAAACACACGACCCACATAACTATTAAGAAATGATATTATTATGCACTATTGAAAATAGGCCACACTTAGACTAATGATGAACTGGCCATAGAGAGACTAGTAGCTCAGTTGTTAGAGGACTCCAGTAGCAATGAAATATCCTAGGTTTGAGTCTTAGCTGGTCCATATAATCTTTAGATCACAACTGGTATCAAATCTAGGCTAGGAGCCCCAAGCACCTACAGTGTGGCTTAAGAGGGGGTGTTGGAAATAAGCCACACCTAAACTAATGATGGGTTGGCCATAGAAGAGCTAGTAGCTCAGTTGGTAGAGAACTCTAGTAGCAATGAAAGGTCCTAGGTTTAAGTCCTAACTATTCCATATGAGTTGTAGCTTAAAGCTATAGGAGAATAAATCAGACAAAATAAATATCAAAATTATTTGAAAATGACCAAACTAAGCAAATGGAAAAAAAATTGAGATTTACTTCTCAAAATTTGATCTTTCACTAATTTTTATCTCATATATGCTAAAAATGACATTTTAAAAGAGAAAAAAATTTGAAATGAGCTACAAGAGTCCAAATCAAGTGAAATAAAGGTAAAAAATACTTGAAAATGGTCAAACTAAGCCAATAGAGTGACTAAAATAGATATTTATTATACACTTTTTTTTCAAAGAAGGTACTACAAAGGCTATAAAAGAATTTCCAATCACCAATTCACTCGTTTGTTGGTTTTCTTAATATTTTTAACTCTCTATAAGTGTTAGATATGTAACTAAAAATCTTCAACCACCTTCATATAGATTATTAATCCAAAAAACAAAAAAATCTTAAAAAATTTAGTGCTTAAAAAAGAATTTAGCCTATTTTAAAATTTTTAGTTAGATCTATGACATGAAAATAGGCTTAAAATATGAAAAATTGTATAGATTTAAGATTTCTAAGCTTTTAAGAGAGGAAAAAGTAGAATAACTTACTTCTTACAGAAATAGAAGCTTGAAAATTTTTATGATCATACCATGGATCAAAAAATAAATGAATCTAAGCTTGAACTAAGTTAAAAAACTTTGATCTATGATCTTTTCACTTGATCATGTACAACTATCTCTGATACCATAACAAAATAAGCAATACAATTGCATATGAACACCAGATTTAGATGTGAGACCAATAACAAAAATATTCACCATAAAATAATAAGAGCAAAGTTGAACACACCATAACATAGATATACATTGAAAAACCTTCAAAGAGGTAAAAAATTCACAAATATTATTCATATTATGAAAAACTAAAAAGTATCCAATATAGTCTTTCTTCCTCTCACTTCTTTTTTCATTGCATCTTAAAATATAAACTCTTTAATATATAGGCAAGGTAATCTGCTCATTATAAATAATTTTTTTCAACCACCATATTAATGGGTCCAACCTCTCTAAAGACAATTTAATATATTTTATTATTTATTTACATGAGAATAAACTCATGATTAATAATAAAATATATTATTATTTAATCAATATAATTTAATGTATTAAGGTTACACAAATAATACCACTTAACCATTAATTAGTTTAATAATATCCTCTTGCCTATTTGTCAATGTGTCTTTTTTAGCATATTCATAAATTTTGATATGAGGTTGACTGAATAAATGATGTCTGACCTTGTTTTAGTTAAATACATTAGGCTTCCCATTAGGCTCTTATAGCGTGTGGAGCTTATATTGCTGCTATAATCAACTTTGCATAACTTAAGGCTTGTCTCGATTAGAGTGAATACAAACTTGTTATCCAACATCTTGAACCTTTCCAAAATCTCATTTGCATACTTAGTTTGTCATATTAATATGTCTTCATCCATTTTCTTGACTTCTATCCCAAGAAAATACTTCAAGAATTCCAAATCAGTCATCTCATATTCATTTTTCATTGTTGTTTTGAATTCTTTAATGGAATGATTTGCATTTTTGGTGAATATTAGATAATCCACATATAACACAATAATCAACATACCTTATTTGTATGTTTTGATAAATAGTGTGGGCTCACTTTCACTTTTTATAAAACTATTGCTCAACAAGTATGAGTCTATACAGCTGTACCATGTTATTGGGGCTTGCTTGAGCCCATACATTGATTTTTTTAGCCTATACACTTTGTTCTCATGATTAAAGATATCATATTTAGGTGGTTGTCCCACATAAACCTCTTCTTCTATCACTACATTCAAGAATGTTGATTTCACATCCATTTGATGCACCTTCCACTTGTGTTGGGTAATAATGGCTATGATTGTTCTTATAATTTTTAGCCTTGCTACCAGTGAAAATGTTTCATTATAATCACATCCAGGCCTTTTTTTGTATCCTTTCACCACTAACCTTACCTTATGCCTCTCTATCTTACCTTTGTGATTAGTTTTTATCTTATACACCCACTTAACTCCCATGACTTTTTTCCTTTCGATAGGTCAACTAACTCTCATGTATCATTTCTCTCTATGGTGTGCATTTCTTTATCCATTTCCTCACACCACTTGATATCCTTGATTGATTATTTAAAGTAGATAGGATCAGTTGATAAAAAAGAGTGCATAATTCATAGTTTCATCCTCATTTTTTCATATTTTGACTGCTCATAGACTTCTTGCAAGCTTCTTATCCTTACTTGACATTGGCTTGAGTTTGAGGAGGATGATGTTAACTCTTGAACAACTCCTTAACCTCCTTACTAACTACTACCACTAGATTATTCAACCCTTTGTGAAATAGGGGTCCAAGTTGGTGCATTAGTGGCTATACTGCCTACTATTTTAGATTCAACAAAGGCTTTAACAACTCTTGTTTCCATATGCTCTTCATCTTGTCTCCCTTCCCAAGCTTCATGATCAATGATTTGAATATCTCAACTAATTATGAGCTCTTTAGTGATGGGATTATATAATTTATATGCCTTTGATTGGTCACCATACCCTATGAATATGCACTTCTCACATTTATCATCCTATTTTGTCCTTTTGTGCTTGGGCATGTGTGCATATGCCACACAACCAAACACTCTAAGGTGTTATACACTTGGATTCTACTTGTTCCATGATTATTGAGGGATTACATCCCTTACACTTTTCATTGGAAAAATGTTCAACAAGTACATGATTTTTACTACAAATTCAGCCCAAAAATCATTAGGCAAACCTTTTTAATTTAACATGTTCCTTGACATCTCTTGGATGGTCTTATTCTTCCTCTCAGCCACACCATTTTTTAATGGTGTATACCTGGATATAAAATGTTTATTTATGCCATGATCATTGTAAAAATTCATGAACTCCTTGGAGATATACTCTCCCCCTATATCTATCCTCAAAATGTTGATGTAGTGGCCACTTTGCTTCTCCACCATGGCCTTGAATTGCTTGAAGGTCTCAAATTCCTCTAATTTGTTATTCAAAAAGTACACTCATATATTTTTGTTATAGTCATCTATGAATGTCATGAAATAGACATTATTAAATAGGGAGGGGGTCTTCATTGGAACACACAAGTTTGAATGGATCAAATCTAAAGGATATCTAGCTCTCCATGACTTACGCACAAGAAATGCACTCCTACATTGCTTTCTCAATATGCAACCTTCACATACCTTGTTTGGATGTTCTATAAGGGGAAGTCCCTTCACCATGTATTTTTTTTGAAGAATGTTCAACCCTCCAAATCTAAAATTATTGTACCTAAACTGCCAAAGAGTAGGCTCATCTACTATCACTATTTTGAATGCTATTATGAGCTCACTTTGCATTCTTAATGGAAACATTCAATTACTAGTCATCTTGACTACTTATATATTTATATTGCAACCACTCTTATCACATATGATGCACTCACCATTCTCAAATATGATCTTTTACCTATTTTTCACAAGCTACCTAATGTTGATAAGGTTATGTTTTAACCTAGGTACATAGTAAACTTCATGAATTTGCCTTTGGTCACCTTTCTTGATGCGGATTGAAATGTTTCCCTTCCCCATCATAGGAACCTTATCATTATTTTTCATATTTACCATTGATTTTATTGACTTATCAATATGGTTGAACATCTCTTTGTTCCCACTCATGTGGTTACAAAAACTATCCAGGCACCATGTCTTTTTGCCACTTTGCCTCATCAATGTTACATGTTATAAATAAGCTTCCTCCTTTTTCATTCCTATTAGGCTCAACCTCTTGTGTATGTGAAAAATTTGAATTTTTATTATTCATGTCATAATCTTTCTTTATATCTCACTAGCATAATGCCCATACCTTTTGCAATAATAGCATTGGATGCTAAATTTATCATACCTTTGTGTAGATCCTCCTCTAAAAGTGTTGTTGCTCATTTATTTTCATTTTCCATATGTCTCTTGATGGTTATGTCTTCCACCTTATTGACACTGCAAGTTCTTCCTCTACCTATATTTTTGATCCTCTCCCCCTTCCTTTCACATTCACATTGGTCTTGAATGCTTTCTCATGGGAGGAGGTGGCTAACCTATTCAACCTTTGTTCGTAGGTTTGCAAGGAACCCATTAACTCATCAACCATCATTTTACTTAAATCATTTGACTCTTCTATGTCAACCAATATATGATCAAATCTAATTAGTAGGCTCCTCAGCACCTTCTCAATAATTCTATGGTCTTCAAAAGTATCACCACATGTCTTCATTTGATTGACAATGTTCACTGTCCTTACGAAAATTTCATTGATAGACTCATTCTCCTTCATTTTTAAGGTCTCAAAATCCCTCCTTAAGAGTTGTAACTTGACAAGATTCACCTTATCACTCTTTTGATATGTATTTTTTAAAATGTCCCATGTTTTCTTAGAATGGAGAGATGCTACTATCTTAGGAAAAATTGCATCAACCAATGTCATTTATATATAGTTGAGTGCTTTGACATTCTTTCTTCTATTCTCCTTCAACACATTATTTTATGCTTGAGCTAAGAAATTGAAGGCTTCCATGTCTGTAACCTCATTATACCTAGGTTCAACCAACTCCCATAGCTCTTGAGAGCTGAATATTGTTTTCATTTTGATGCTCCACACATCATAGTTTTTTCCATCAAACATTGGGGGCTAATACCATGAACCCAAAACACCTACTGCCATGCCTAATTGAACTCATAACTTGGATTCCCTTCACCTATAGCTTTGATACCAATTATTAGAAAATGTTATAGCTCTAATGGCTGTGTAGGAAAAAAATTGTAAAATGTATGCAAGAAATAATACCAAATTTGAAGGCCCATGTGGGCAGCAATGAATAAATAAAGAAATGAAATAGGAGATGGATAGAGTATGGCTATAAAAAATTTAAACACACACACACACACACACACACACACACACACACACATAATATATTTGAAAAACTCTTTAAAATTATAGCTATAATTATTTATATAAACCTTTGATCTTTCCTTGTTTTAGATGATTTTTTGACTGTTGTTAGCATATAACTCTCCTCTGCTTCTTTTCTACTAGTTACTACTAAAAACTCCCCTATTCTTTTCTCTTCTCTACACTCTTGTAGGCTGTTACTCGGTTCTCTCTCCTATTGCTGGGTGGAATTACTTTTTGTTGTTGCACATTCTCTTTTTTGAGGATTATTGCTACATCCTTTTCTCTTACTCTGCTATGTGCTCCTCCTTTTCTCTCTTATTTTACCAATAGTTTTACATTCTATTCTACTACATTGAAATTTTTATACACCCTATTTTGTCTTTCATATGAGAGTTGTTTTCACCTACCACAAAACTTCCTCCCAAAAAATAAAAATGGCTCCAGATTTCAAATTTCAAATGGCTGCATTTAATTCCTATAGCTATCAAGTTCTAAAGTTTACCTAAATAATATTTTAACAAAATCAACCTAGGTCCATCCAAGCATAGTCCCAAATGTGCCAAAATACTACAATTACTATTAAAATGCCTTGTAGACATAATGAAAGATTGAATTTTGAAGATTTTTTAATTTATTAGGAATGAAGAATGGAGAATGATAGATAATGGAATGATCAATGAAATTTTGAGCTCAAAAATCCTTGTCACCATTAATTTCTCTACTATCATTATCATCATCAATAAGCTATTCATGGGAAGTGAGAAACAATCAATAGACCAAAATACATAAAATTAAAGATTAGAAGTTCTTAAAATTCACCATTTCATGAAAAAATATATAAAAATATTAGAATCTTACCTATCCCATAGAGAAAAGACAAGTTCCAATGTTGGAAAGAGAATTCAAAACCTCAACATTTGTCTAGTGCATATCTTCAAGACCTACATACTCTTTGAAAATAGCCACATTGTTAGCTATAGTTTAGCATCAAGAATTAAATAGCTTAAAAAAACAATGAACAATGAGGGAAAATAAAAAATAAAGAGAATAATAATAATAACTTCATATGAGAACATGAAAGATAATATTTCATTAAATAAATGGTATGCTTGCTCTTTCTCATATAATGGTCTATAAATGTTTTTCCTCTTTTTACATGATTCTTCTTCTCCTTATAACTATTTGACTTCTTTTTAACACCTATATTTCCTCTTTATTATAATAATGACAAATCATGTTAAATATCATTGTCCTTTACCTATGCTAGCACAATCCAATATTTTTTAATATCCTCTGATGAAGATACCATAGCCTAATTTTGAAAACATTAAACAAAAAATAACAAAGAAAATAAAAAATTCATTGAGACTCTAGATAGATTATATATGGGGAAGTATCTAAAATTAGAATAAATTGAAAATAAAAAATCCATGCAAGTCTAGATAAATTATATCAATACATTTTAGAAAGATGCTATAAAATGGAAAAACATGAACCTAAAAAGGAAAAAGAGAGCAATTAAAGTAAAAAAACTATACTGTCAATAAGGGGAAAGAGAAATTATTGAAATTGATGAGGATAAGACACAATATTTTTATCAACCCTTAAAAGTCTGCCAAGAAAATATATTTCATGAAGGAGATTCCAAATTAGCTTAAATTTGGGATTACTAGAAATAATTTACAGTCTTAAAATGGTGTAAATATTAAAAGATTACGAAGATATTTTTCCAAATAATTATAATTAAATCCATGGAATTAAGTTTGATCTAGGAACCATGAAAATTTAGTTAAAATCATTTGTCAAACCTATTAGGAAGTGTATTTATCGACTAAACCCTAACATGAATATCAAAGTCAAGACCAAAATTCATAAAATGTTAGTTGTGGACATCATATAGCCAATAGATGATGTAGAATGGATTAAACCAATAATGGTGAAAAATAAAAAAGACTAGTGAAATAAGAATATGTGTTAATTTCAGAGAGTTAAATAAATCTTGTATCCATGATCCCTTTCCCACACCATTCATTGGAGAGTTTTCAAAAATATCATGGGGAGAGAGGCACTTTCCCTCACAAATGGATTTTTTATGATATCATTAGGGTCAATTTGATAAACAAGACCAACCAAAATAAAAAATCTCTATAGAATGTGGTTAATTCATGTACACAATAATGCCATTTGGCCTTAAGAATGCCCTAACTATTTTTAGCCAAATCATGCATAATACTTTTATATATTTTATACATAATTTACTTGACATATATTTAGATGATTGGATTGTTTATGGATTCTTAAAATATCATATTTAAGCACTAGGATTGATGTTTAAAGTATGTTGCATCCTAAAAATTACATTAAACCTAAAGAAATGCATATTATTGACATTGTTTGGGACATTATTGGGTCACATTATGTGTAAGGAAGTACTGATGATTGATCCCTTAAATATAAATATAATTATAAACTTATGACTATCCAAAAAAAAAAGGTTCTCACGTTCTTATTGTACACATAATACCATAGAAATTTTATCAAAGGTTATATATAATTAGTGCACCTATTAAATAAATAGAATAAAAAAATAATTTATTGGAATAAAGAGTGTTAGGATGCATTCCAAACATTGAAAAAAAATATCTTAAATGCAACCATATTAATATTCCCAGACCCTTACCCCCTTTATATATAGATAGGTAGTTGTATATAGTAATGCATGACTAGTGACTCATCATCCATCCATTAGTGATATCAATCACTCATTAGTATCCACCCCATATATAGATTGATATATGGTCACAGTGTTTATCAAAACTAAAAACATTATCCCTCAACCCTCACCATATGGCAAGGATTTGAGTGGAGGAGTGAGATCCACCTGCATTCCTTTTTTACCCTAGACCATGTTGAGTTCTTAACCTGATTATTTAATCTATGCTGGCCCCATATCCCCATATATAGATAGTCCAAGTGTTTGATTTACAGATAGATAAGATATATATAGGGAGGGGGGAGTGCCATATAGAGTTTAATTATCTCAATGTAGAATAGATATTGTGTCAATGCCAATGCCAATGAAACTCTATCTCTATCTCTATCTCTATCTCTATCTTTATCTCTATCTATAGACCGTGCCAATTAAAATCTATATTTTGGGGGGTGAATTCATATATAGGGGCCATTAATATAATTGGGTGGGGGGTGGATAGATAGATAGGGAAATTAATCTATGTGGGTGAACCTATATATTGAAAGGTTCCATTACACATACATGTTGATCCCTTAAGGATAGTGATAGGCATGATATTAGAATAACTAAGAGATAATATGGATCATTTGATATCTTTTTCAAGACACAAATTATCTAAAGTATAATAAAAATACTCCACTATAGAGAGAGAAGTGTCATAAATGTTGTTTTCACTTCAAAAGTTTAGATACTATCTACTTGTAACTCCATTCTTATTTTACACTGATCATGATCCTCTAAGATATATTTTGAACATACTAATACTTGAAGGCCAAATATGTAGATGGTTGATACTATTTTAAGAGTTTAACTTCACTATCAATGTTAAGCTAGGGAAAATTAATAATGGCTCATATTATTTATCTTGAATAGAGAATGGGGAAGATCAAGGACCGGTTGATGATGAATTCCCAGGTGCCCATCTATCTAGAGTTGAAACAATTCCCATAAACATGGATATTGTTTTCTAATTTTTTAGCAATAGGAACATTCTCAGAAGAATATAAAAAAATGGATAAGAAAAGTTTGATCATTCAATTTTTTCTATTCATATTAATTGATGGTATATTATACAAAAATGGGTGTGATGAAATACTAAGATGAGTGGTATTGAAACATAATGAAACATCATATTCAAGGAATCCTTTGAAGTAATTACTCAGGGGCACAATGGAAAATAAGAAACCATTAGATAAGTATTAATGGGAAAATTGTGGTGGCTCACCATATTTAAATATGCCCACCTTTATGCATGGCAATGTGACATTTGTCAAAGAGTGAGAAATCCAAATTTTAGAGATGAAATGTTGTTGAGACTAGTACTTACTTTAGCACCTTTCTAAAAATGAGCCATTGATTTCATTAGATTGATTAAAATTGTAAGCTTGAGATCTTAAGTCAGGTTTGTATTCATAGGAATAAAATATTTGATGAGATGTCTTGAATCCATGCCTACAAAAGATGCCACAATGAATACCACAACAAAATTCATATATGAAAATATCATAATGTGGTCTGAATGTCCATTGGGTATCACTAGTGATCAAGGGAAATATATCATGAACTCAACCATTTCCAAATTAATAAATGTTACAACCCCTCAAGTTGTACTTAGGAAAAAGTAGCAAGTTTTTTTTTAACAACTTACTTTACATACATTCCACAAAATAAAATAACACAATATATATCATACTAAAACTAAGAATAAATGCACAAATACTACATATAACCTTAATCTTATACAACTCCAAGAATATAAATACAATAGGATAAAACTAAATATGGTCTCATGAAACAACAATTTTTGTTCAAGTCATAAATACATAATACTATTACATTTTCTTCATGCATACAAATTAATACAATATGCATACATCAAGCTCTCCAGAGATCGAGTCGTACCAACTCATGTATCACTGATAATCATAAGTGTGGTCTCCAAGTAAGTATTATAGTGGAGAGGGAGAGCATCATTGAAGTGTATTTCCACACCAACCACAGACCAACAATCCTCCACATAATCCCCTATCAAGGAATGGCCCTCCTTTCATGGATAGATAGATAGAATGGTGTAAGAATCTAGTGAGATGTGCTAATACCTTGTGCACTTGTAAGATATATAAAAACATGTAGTGTACCATAAATAAATCTATTCTAACATGATATCGTATAACATGAAAATCAATCATATCAAATGACAATGAATAGCTAACATTAGTTTGACCAAATTTTTCAATTAATATATGATCATCTTGATTGGTCAATTTTATTACACATCATTTGATCGGATTATTTGACATTGGTGGTGCTATCTAGGCTAGTGGAATCTATCTCACTACCTATTACCATCATCAATGTGAAACCTAATATATATAACATAGTATATAACTCAAAGACTCATATTGATTTCATCCTTTTAGTAATAATATCACATCACATGTTATACACAAGAATAATCAAAGTATACTTTTATTTCATTAACACATAAATGAATATTACTTTAAAATCAATCCCAAACTAGAAATAATGACCATTATTTTTACCACCCGAGTAAAACACATATTAAACTATAGATTCCAACTATTACAATAAATTACAAAAGACTACACCTAATGATATCCGATTTTGACATAGTTTAGAGTTCTAAGGTACAACTATTAGTTTTCTCACAATTAGTCATACTTAGAAGTCATATAAACATATAAGCCTACATTTTTAATCAAGTAAGAATATATAACAAACAGTCATACACACACCTAAAATACAAAACTAATATTTGTTTATATTTTCAAGGTTGTATGTACACATACATGATTTACTACTAACTGATACAAACATAAAGATCAAGTAATAACTAACACATATATATAATCATTCAATGTAGGTGAGAGTCTAACATACAACTTACAGTATGTACTATCTGGGCATATAATTTTAAGCTAAAGTATCTTATGATATCTTATACTATCATAGCTCATTGTGCATAAAACATCCTATTCAACATGAATAAATAATCTTATACTTTAATTATTAAACATGCAACTATGGGACTATACCACTTGCGTATATCCTAGATTATTTAGTACAATAATAATCAGATAAAAACATAACTTTTAGGCACACATCTTGATACACCATTTTATTCTAGAAATGTCAAATCATTGCATAAAAATACTCTCATTAAATTATAATGCACACAAGTTTTCATCTTTACAAATATCATAATCTCAAAATAACTCTTAATCAAGTTAAGCCTTGTATAAACATAACTCAATGTTCAATTTTTAATATTCACATTTAATATTTAATATTTTAATGCTTTACTAAAATCTTTTCAAACTGGGTATATAGATCATTCCAATATTGATTACCAATCAAGGGTGATACTAAGAGAATATCTCAATTCTAAATAGGTTCTCATGGTAATTACACTCATTCATTTGAGCTACAACTCAAACTAACTATAATATGAAAATTTGAGGCAAAATAAAGATCCATCAAACATTCAATATAACTCAATAATCTCCATGACTTGGTTTTTTAATTTATACACAACATATTATTGTATAAACATATCTGCATTCTATAAATAACTAGCTCGGCTAATTGACTCAACAATTAAAAATGGATGCAGACCAATATTGTAAAGATTAATTTATAATCAAAATAAATCCAATGAATTAAGACTCTACTCATATAATAATAGAAGGGACATATAAAATTAGACATTGTCCAAATTGGTTTATACACTCACGTCAAAACATAAACAACAACTTCCATTTATAAGCTCATCGATTTCTTTTAAAGACTGTCTTCAATATTAAATGGGGCTTTTAGCATTTTTAACTATTGCTTAGTTTATAAATAAATGACTTGGTGATTTGACTATAAAGTGGCATTTCAACTTTATGGTTTTCCATAAATAATTAGCATTTTAAAAATTTATACCCAACATTTGAAATCCGTGGCACAACATTTCACACTAGATATTTTAATCACAAATTTCAATGATTTTTTAATGACTTTAACAATTAAGGCTTAATGACTACACTATTGAAAAGTGATTCAACCCATTAAAAGTGTTACCGATATCCATTTATTATGATGCTAGCATTCACTTTTTATCTTTGCATGCTACCTATATATATTCTGTCATTTTTAATCTCAGCATTTAAATATTGTAAAATCAGCTTTTAATTTATGACTCTAATAATTTAACTATACAAAACAACATTTAATTTATAATTCCGACGTTTCAAAAATACACAAAGTCATTTCAATATTGAACCTAACGGCTTTACATAGCCATATTACCCATGCAAACAAATATATATATATATATATATATATATATATATATATTTCAAAATAATGGAGCTTTAATTTACTTAGGCATTATGCTAGGAATTTATATAAATATTTATTCATCCCTTTTATTAAACACTCAGCTTTTACTTATTTTCTAATTGATAACTCAGCCAAATATGGGGCATTTCAAATAACAACAAGGCATTTTGTTTTTGGCCATTGGGCATTTCATATATTCTGATCATTCTTTATATATATACAATGCTTTATTTATAAATAGAACATTATGAACAACTGGCTTCCAAATATATAACTTGGGGTTTCAATATATACTTGGTATTTAATTTGTACTCAATTATTCATAATATATGGCTCAACATTTGATAAAGAAGATAGGGCATTTTAATATTTGACTTAACACACCAAAAATTAGATCAGCTCTTCAATTCAATTGTCTTGGTATTTGTTTTAAAGATTTAGAGTTTTATTTTTTAATATGTAGCACTTCAATTCAGTGCTATGTTTTATGGCTCTAGCCACCCAATACTATAACACCATCTATTTGTGTAGATGCTATGGTTGTATTTTTATCAGTTCAATGCTTACATTTAAGATGCCTTGTAAGATATTCATAATATGAGTTGTTTGCTTTAGTTATTAATAATTAAACTTAGAGTGGTGTTTTGATTTAAAGAGACTTAGAATTCCAATTTAAACTCAATCCTATATGTGTCCTCTAAATAAAAGAAGCACTGACTTAACAAAGTGAAACACAATTTAAATTTTGGATAATAATATATAAGATGGTACATAGTCCAAATAAGTGAAATGTAAATTCATAATGACATTATACACAGGCTCTATAAATGTTTCACAGGATTTTATAAAGTATCTCAAGTTTAAAAAATAAGATAAAAACTCAAAAATGGTACGTTGTTCCTTCTAGGTGTAACGCTAGATAAAAAATAAAACTAAACGTTACCAGATGTGATAAGACACAACTTATAATAGAATACTTAGGTATTTCAATTTAAAGGCATACCATGATATAAGACACATAATTATAATTACAAATCCTACCTTTGATTGCTTCCAAGCTAAGTAGGTACAAATTGGTATCCTTTCTCCTTTGATTTTCCTCTAATTTCCTTCTTTCCATTCTCCTGCTTCCTAACTCTTTCTGTCTATTTAATTCATAAAAATTCTCTTTTATTTATAAACTTATTTTTCCTCCAAATCGATCCACTCCTCTTTTGCATGTAGAATCTATTTTTTGTTTTCCCCTTGCATGCCAATTAGATAATCTACATTTATCTTCATGTAAATTTTTAAATTTCTACACTATAATTCCTTTGTTTTACTTAAGTTGACTTATTAATCCATTTTCCCAAATTTTAATTAAATTCATGCATAATTTAAATTTCAACTTAAAATTGCATTAACACCACTTTTATGCAATTTTCAAAACAATAATAAATAACTATTTAGCTAAAAGATAAAATGAGTCATTAATTGCCTTTTTATTTGCAAGATAATTATTTCCATAATAATTATATTTATTAGCACTAATATTTATTTTTTGGATTTAATTATAAAAATCTAGTTAATTAAAATAAAAAAGTTTAATGCATACTAAAACTAATTCCACACACATAAATATGATCACAATCAATACACACTAACATTTTTATGCAATCATCATTTAAAATCTATTGTGTGTGTAAGGTCACCAGCACTTTCCATTGATATTTCCTCCAATCGTTCCATCTAGCCAATCCTCTTAGATGATGCTCTCCCTCACAACAAGTAGGTAGTTAGTTTGAGTCATCATCAATAATGAAAAAACTAACAAATACATATCATAATATATAAAATATAACATACAGTTTCACAACATGTACTTTAATCATTAATATCATTGTCCCATTATAATGTATGCCATAAATATCAAATCAAAGAAATAATAATTATATATTAATCATACTAATCCATGGATTAAAGGTTTATTAATTATAAGATGAAATCAAGATGTGACAATAAAATAATTCTTAATTAACAATAATAAAAGTACACCTTATCATCCCTAGATAAATGACATAGTAGAAAATTTTAACAAAGTTATTGAGAAAGTATTAGTGAAGACATGTAATTTGAATACCTTGGATTAAGACCTAAAAATACCCATAGTACTCTGGGCATACTACACAACATATGAAGGACTAAAAAAGTACTACCCATTCTAATTAATTTATGGGTTAGAAGTTGAGGTACTAATCAAATTAATTATACAAAGTTAAAGATAAGTTGTGGCATTCAAATTTAATGAAATTTAGTCCCTTCATGAATGATTTATTTAATTAAAACAATTGGATGAGAAATAATTTATAATTGCATATAATCAGATAAGAGAATAAATGCAAAAAATACTGACATTATAAAAATTACAAATATAAATAATTACATTATGGAGATTATTCAAGCCTATATAGAGATAGGGGATTAGACTTGGCCCTATCTATATATGAAGATGGGGATAGATAATATCTATAGGGGGCAACTAGATCTCTATATATTAGAGAACAAAGGCACTACCCAATAATTATATATAGAGAGTGGGAGGCTATATATCCTATTTATCTTTCTGGGGTAGGCCTAACCCATATACTTTATGGATAGTAAATGGATATGGAGGGAATACCACTATGACAATAAATATAAGAAACCAAGAAAGCTAAAAATTAGATGGTTAGGATTGAACATAGTGACAAAAATTCTACCGACTAGCATGGTAAAAATTAAAACATTAGCATGAGTTGAGCGACATGGGTTCATTAATGAATCAATCCTAAAACTATATCATAGTGCATATCACTACATAATATTGTGAACAACATATTAATCCATGGAGCTACTATATATATCTCAAGTTGAAAATTGATAAATGATAACTTGCAGAGAAAGTGGGGTAGAGTAGCATTGGTCAGTAAATCCCACCAGATGAGTCAAGTGAGGATGTCATGGTGTCTTATGTTATACATCTAAGTTTTTGGTTAGTTATCCTTATTAAAAATTATTAAATATACTTAGGAATAATAATTACAAACCAAAGATATGATATAAATGAAGAAGGCACTGATAATTATAAAAATTGAGGTAATAAAATAATCAAGACCAAAATCAAGGACATTAAATAAGAAGAGAAAGGAGATATGTTAAAAAGTACATGATATCTTTTCAAACTGTTAAAAGTATAATTCATAAAATATTTAGAGAGATTACACATCACCTTCATATTTAAGATAAGGAATGGAGGAAGAATGAAAGTTATATAAATAAAGATCATCACTCCATCCAAATCATAAATAGTTTTCAAGCATACCCATGCTTTATCAAAGTCATCCCAAAACTTAGAAATTTCACAAGCCAATAATTAATAGAGGAAAAAATGGAAACTCCATAGATTCTCAATGACATAATGCTATTGATTCCCAAAGGTAAGCATGTCCTACTTAAAGCTTTGACACCAAAACCCCAAGGAGTCTTTTTATCCATTCCATATAAATTAGTGAATTTGGAGGATACATTTAGATACATCCATATGAACATTTCAAAGATAGATCACACAAACATGGAAGCAGATCAAAGTGAAATTATTCATTAGTTCATAGAAATTGACCACCACGATAAAATCTATTAAATAGATGAAATTGGACACATGGGATAAGTTTGAATATTTCTACCTTACCAATCACACCATCAAAATATTACCAATTCACCTTCACAATGACATTTTATTCTTATAAAAAACACATCACATTATTGTGGAAGACATTGAATGAGTAATGTGACTGATTAACGAGGGACACAACATCCAATTCTCTTTATTCCCAAAGGAAAACACATACCAATCAAAGATTTAACACCAAAAGCCCAAGGATCCTTTTCATTCATTCCAAACAAAGTAGGGCACTTGGAGGATACATTCAGATACATCCATGTGAACATTACAGAGGTATATCACATAAAAATGGAGGTAGATCAAATTTAACTTATTCATTAGGTCACATAGATCAACACATGGAAAGTGACCACAAAGGCAAGCTCTATTACATAGATAAAATTAAATTAATGGGCTAAGTTTCCATATTTATACCTTTATGACCGCATCATAAAAATATTACTAAGCTTCCTTCATAATCGAATTATATTATTGGAACAACCTTGAGGGACACAACATCCAAAAGTATGATAAGAAAGGATATGTCAAAAAGAAGGATAATGCCCAATGCCTAGGGTCCATACAAAATAAAAGAGTTATCACAATATATTACATTAAAAAACCTATTACTTTATTACATGGTCAAGTATGTTACATGGAAGGTCTATTTCACCAACATATATGTTTTTGTGATCCCAAAAATTATGATGGTTATGTTTGATATGATTTACTTGAAGACTAGGTACAATCTCTGCCGTGGTCTGTTGGATCAATTTAATACCAATGTCAACAATATCAAAATGGGTAAGCAGGAATTTTGTTATAGTTCCCTACTCATATATCCTTGTTAATATGGGTGTATAGTTTAAAGGAAAAATTCATTTCTAGATCCCATATTTATAGGGAGATTGTTTAAAAACATTTCAATGATTTATTCTTCACCATAAACATTGATTCATTTACATCTATCTTTTTGAGCTATGTTCCAATATCATTCCTCCAATCCCATATGAAATTTAAACAAACACATTGAGAAAATCATCTTTATCATCCAATCATTTCCTAAAGTTTTCAGAAAGCCCACAACACCCAATATTATTGAAACCATAGAATAAATTATAATAGAGACACATGGGCAACCATAAGGTGGTATCTATGTATAAAAATAATAATAAGATCCATAACAACCTTAGGGGCGTGACCCAAATATTTTAAGTATGGGGATCCATGTCACACCATTACAATTTGAGGTCTAGTCCTAAAAAATAGGAAAAATATTTGTCATAGAACAAATGCAGAGTATCCAAGTATCTCAACCAGATAAGGGAAAATAACCACTAGGTTAAGACACAGGAGAAATGATGATAATTTTTCGTAGATAAGAGACACCAAAAGTTCATGTACAAACCCAAAATAAAAACCATTGGTAATTCACCCACCTAAAATAAATAAACTAAAAGAAGAGTAAAATTTGATGTTTATAAACTAGATAAAATTATAAAAAAATGTCAATCAATAGGTTAGATACCAATTCATGGAAGGAAAAATAATTATGGAGGCTATGAAAACAACATATGACACAATAGACAAAGAGTGAGAATGAAAATGAAAAATAATTAAATTAAAATAACAAAAACACTAGAGATATCCATAGCCATAACATTGGCCTAAGAACAATAAGAAGCAACCATGATACTCACAGAAGTGCAAAGACTACATGAAAAATAAACGCGGTAAGAAAAAGTGAAACAAAGAAAATAAAAAAATGAATAAAAATAAAATCAATAGACAATAAATGAAAGGAAGAAGCAAAAAAAATGGAACATGAGAAAAAGGAAAAATATGAGGCTGTGACAAAACATAAAGCTAAGGTGGCACTAGAGGCCAAAAATAAAAAGGAACATGAGGAAAAATTGGAAAAATGAAAATTAAAAAAACAAAAATGGAAAATAAGGGATTGAAAATGAAATAAGAGAAAAATAAAAAGTAGAGGATGAACTAGAGAAATAAAAAAAGAAAGCAACAATAGAAGCCATAGAAAAAGCAAAATAATAACAATCTGCCAAATAAGTTGCAAGGAGGGAAACATCCCGAACTCCACCATCCACCCCCACACAACAAATCACTTTACCACCCATGCCCCCACATAAAATTACCACACCATACACATACCAATCCACTATAGATACATAATTTCTCACTCCAAAAGACTCACTCACACAAATAAGGTCATATTAACAAAACATCAAAATATTAACATTATTTAGTTGGACCAAGGAATGCTAGATCCTACACCATAAGGCGCAAACATCCACCTTTAAATATTATCTCCAGTGCATAAACAACATTTGGGTACCATTCTTCAGGATAGTGCAAATCATGATTCAATAGAGAGATGTGTTTTCCTAAAAAAGACCATTCAAAAGGTTATCTAGAATATCTCCAAGGCCATACCACAATATGACACCAATACAAAATGGTCATTGGAACAATGCCTTCATGAGATATTTCAAAATTTTATCAAACATTAAACACTCTTGAAAACAAATAAATAAACAATAAGGGAGGCCATGATAAAAGAATTTAAGTTTGAACAAAACATAAAGCCATTGGTAGTGAATTTCAAAAACAAACAAAAATTCAAGACAAACATCTCTTTCTGTCAAAAATCCATTTTAGATGCTACAACATATTTTTAAATTTAATCTCAAGTGGATATCATAAATATAGGTAAACAGATAGTTTTTGATGCTTTGGAAGAGAAAGTTAATCAATAAGATGAAACATATAACATCTCAAAGGATCCCATCGACACAAAAGGAACTAGATTTTAGACTTGGGAAACAATTCTAGGATAAACAATGATCTCACATTATCATAGACATTGAGGAATTTGATAGCCTAGTCAAAAAAATTATGTAGAAGTTATAAAAAGTTACCAACGAGATAGAGACATTCTACATTCCAACTGCTATTCATCCCCCTTCAGATGATATTGTAGAATTAGTCCTAGATAATATTTGGTTAGAGCAGAAAACACAATGGGAAACTAGATACCTCATAAAATGAAAATATTTTAAGGCCAAATTGTTTGCCAAGTATCAATAATTTTTGTAAATAGATAAGTCCTCATAACTTTGTGGGATTATTCAATTTTGGTTGTCTCGAAGATGATACAAAGTTTAAGTTTGTGGATGATGTTTGCATGATTCTTCATTGGAGTATTAAATTAAATTGTAAAATCTTAAAATCATACCACAACATCAAACAACTACATATGTCATTCATAGTGTTGATTGTACTTCACAACATCTCATAGAGAAGATCAAAATCGTAAGTCCATGAGTAAAATATGTGTCTATTGATCTTTTATATTGTATTTAGTCTTAACATTGAATTTTAGGGAGAATACCCTAATATATTGAACTGAGTTTGAAATAGATATATGTATTTGTGCTTCATATATTAATGATAATTGAATTTGCATCATTATCTATATTATGTGTTATTGGTTTTATGCTTAGTTAAAGAATATATTCTAAATTAACCTAAATGATACTCTCCATGTACACATCAACAATATTTGAAACATTGAACTATGAACTAATGGTTTAACATATATTTTTTGTCAAAAAAACTTGGTGTCAAAGAAGAAAAATTAAATGTATATTTCAAAAGAATAAAATAAGATAAAATTGTAAGGGAAAAAATTATGGACTATTTCAAATCGTGAATACTAGAAGACCTAATTGTGATAAGATGCACTGCATTCAATGTTATGTAAAAGTTTGATATATATGAAAATCATTTTGGTTCATTTTTTCAAGGGTTTAGAAAATGTAAAATAAAAACTATATTATTTTGTATTTGTTACAATAACCTATATAAATAAGTGAATTTGGTTAAAACTTATATTTAAATGAAACTAGTTTTTCATATTCAAATGATTAATTTAATGAGATTGTTCTTGTGTCTTTAGATTAAATTTAATTACTTAGATGGTGTTGATCTCAATGAATCAATTTAAAATAATTTATTATTTGTAGATAAAAAAGCACATGGATTATGTGAAAAGATACCAAAGCTTACAAAGATAAGTGCAGGAAGCAAGAATTAATGCATACCTTATTAGACCAACACCACTTTCCAAACCAAGAAAAAGGGATATTCAAGAGCAATACTACCTAGGCATTAGGCGAAAGTCTACCTATAGGTCATGAAGTATTTAACCCTAAAGGATAAGTTCACCCACATCTTCTCCCACTATTTTTTGATCTTGAACCATTTCAAGGGTTATAAAATTAACATTCCATATTTTATTCTTATGTCTATTGAAAATACGGTATTGAAATTTCAATTTAATCCCAACATTGATCTCATTCACCAATTACTCATGTTTTTCCTTGCCAAGAGGGGGAAATCCCATGGAGGAATTGAGGTCCAAACTACTAAATGTAGCAGGGAGAAAAAATTGGGGGGATATTTTGAAAATCTAATAGAAGAGTGTGTAGGGGATCCTATCTCTTTAGCACCCCCTCATGAGATCCCTCATTAGGAGCCAAAATAGGTAGAATATAGACAAGGATATAAGAAGGTCCAAACTTCCACTTCTTAGGAGGAGAAGAGAACTAAACCAAAGTTTGAAATCTGATCCCTAAGGGTTAATGAAATCAAAAAGAGGAAGGATAGTAGAGGATTGGGAGATCCCTCCATGGGCCACAAGTTGAAGTTACATGAGTTTTGGGATAAACTATAGAACATGGGATGTTAGATGTTTTCCCTTATAGAGGATTGGAACATCATGAAAGCATAATCTAAGAAGTTGAAGTAAGTCTAGAGAAACCCTAAAATGAAAGAAGATGACACTCAAATTTTGGGGCTAGATGTCACTCCTATTAGGAAAGTCAAGGAGGCTATAAAGGCTAGCCCTATCAAAGTTACTTCCCCTTTAATAATCAAGAGTAAGGAAAAATACAAAGGTATTGAGAAAACCAAGAGTGTCAAAATGATACCCAAGGTAAAGGTTTTAAGTGTGTAGAAGGAATAGATGGAAGAAAGCCCAAGCATTTGCATAAGGGGTAGAATCAAGAATACTAAGCTAAAAGAGAGAAGAAATATGAGTTAACTCATAATGGTATAAAATCAGATAGGTTCTAAGGAGCCTTTGGGGTAATTTATGTTCTTGTCTTTCCTTTTGTCATGTTATGTTGTAAGTTGGTTTCGAGGTTTTAGCAGAGTTTTGGCAGAAGTCTCTTGTTGTCGATTGGCCCGTGTGGCCTATTTAATTTCTATTTCCTTGTTGGTATCTCTTGTTTACCTATTGAATTTTATGGTTTCAATATCTATATAAAACCTAAGTTTCACATAATTAAATAAAAAATAAAGTGCATTGAACAACATCTATTGTGTTTGATTTGAATGGTGTTTTAATTCATACAGTTCATAAAAATGAATTCACTATAAATATGTTCGACATAGCAAGGGAAATTGAGATAAAAAATAAGTATTACTTATTCTGACCAAACTTTGGGTATTTCTTCCACATGTGTTTATGTATATTCAAAATTGGGATATAGAAATTAATTAATTCTAAAATCATAAATGACTTAATGAATTCATTTTGACTTCAAGAATAAACATTGAAAAAAAATAAATTTGAGTTTATATATATCCAATAAGAATAAAAATTAGCTCAATGAGCAGATTATAAATATTTTAATAATCCTATAATATTTTAAAAAACACTAGAGTTAGTTTGGAAACATAATAGGGGTCTATATAATCAATTCAATACAATGCTAATTGATGAATCTTATGATACAAAAATTCATAGTGATAAGGGTAATTATGTCATCACAAATAATTGTAATAACTATTTCTCTGAAGATAATTACTTTGTACATGATTTGTGGCTAATTTTTCTACACGTGGAAGATGTAGATGTAAGACAAGTTGTAAATTTATTAAACTGAGTATTCAATAAATGAATTATTTTTTATAATTTTTTCAACTTAATATATTTACGTATTTTTTTCTTGTGATTCATGATAATAATTCAACACTTAATATATTTGTGGTAATTTACATAAACTTATATTTATGGCATGAAAATAATAATATCTCCACAATTATATAAGCTATTTTCAATCAATAAGACATTGTATTAATTATATGCATGATAATTTTGATGTTTAAACTATTACATGGCTTTATTTGACATAAATTCTATGCACTAAACATTACAAAGATATGTGTGATAATTTCACCACACTAAATGTTACATGCATATTTGTGATATTTTAACTACACTTATATTTTTCATAATTTGTCCACACTAAACATTATATAAATATTTGTGACAATTTCACCATGCTAAATGTTACTTTGATATTTTTGATATTTTGCTTGCACTTATAGTTAAGATAATAAAAATAAAAAATTGTAGTAAATGTTGCATAGATATTTGTGATATTTAATTTTCACTTATAGAGAAGGCAATAAAAATAAAATATTGTGGTAAACATGTCACAATTTATCATGGATAATTTTTAATTGATTACATAAAATGGAATATTAATTATTTTCATGTTTTGCAACAAAACATTGAATAAATTCAAAAACTTAAATTTGAAAATATAATTATTTTTCAATGAAATCTAAAAAACTTCACATTGGAATCCATAAATATGATATCTAATTTAAAAAAAATTCCAAATTGGATTCCGATAAAAATAATATTGAATTCTAATATTTGATAATATAAAATCTAGTAAAGATAGTTTTAGGTTTTAATCTAGATCATAATATGTCAAAATTTAATGAAATAATGGTTATGTGTTTTAATATGTACAATACAACTTCTACTAGGGCCTCAAACCTTGATAAAATATAATTTAAATACTCTCAAAATTGATACCATGCCTTGCCTTAGATCGAGAATCTCTGAAGAGCAGCGCTGGATAGAAAGACATCAAATGCTTCAGAGACAATCAAAAGATAGGAAACTACTTGACAAGCATGCAATTATGTAGATTACACCTATGTTTCCCATAAGATTTTTATAATAATTATGGATAAATAAAAATTTACATAGACTATAAATATTAAATATAAACCAAATGAAGTAGATAATATTTAAAGTCACCATTTCATTATAGTGTGGTCTTGGAAGAGGTTCCAAAATAAAATTTATAAATAGGTGCTAATATGAAATCAAAATACATAAAACATGGATAAAAAATAAGGGTCAACATTTTCCAACAAAGTTCCAAAACTTAACATAAAAGTTGTAATAGTCTTGACTAAAAATTTGAGGCTAGGAAATTAAACAACATAAGCTTATTGAGCTATATCTAGGTCCAATTTTTATAGAAGTTAATGTAGAGGACTATCATTCCTTATTTGAAGAGGTTTGAATATCTCAACCTCATTATCCTACCCAAATATATCCTAGGATACGTCCATAGATTCTTTAGTTTAATTAAAATATTATCGAGTGTAATCAACAAATACACGTTAAACTTGTCATGCTATTTAATTAGGTAAGATAAATTGTTTGAAAAATAAAGTGCATAGAAATTTTTTGTGTTACAATTTGGATATGTAATTTTGTGCTTGTATGGCCAACATCAAGCTTTGTCTTCTAAATGTTGAGTTATTTCTTCTCTCAATAAATTCCTTCATTAGTTGAGTCCTTGAGCCTATTATAATGCTTCTAATTTCACCCCCTCCAACAATTTTTCATATAATTATCTTTCCATATAAGAGGTATTTTTCCTATACTCTAAAAAATTTATTCCCCTTGTCCTTCATATACATGTTAATAATGAAAACTTGCTTCCATTCATATAATACATTTATTTATGCAATCAAGTATACTAATTATTACCCCTAAAATCAAGGATCAATATTACCCAAAAAAAATTTCAATTCTAAACACTTATGGGAATTTAAACAAACTCCACTATTAACCTAATCTATTTTATGTATGCTACAATATTTATTTAGTTTAACATCCTAACATACCTACATGAATGTTGTTATTAATTTAACATCACTAATTTTTTTTAATAATGAATGAATTAATAAATAACCAACAATCTAATTATGTATTCTTACATTCCCCCCTTAATTCATCATATTCTTAAGATTACAAGAGAGAGAATTTATAAATGCCTCAAACTTATCACGTGCAAGTGACTTGGTGAAAACTTTTACACACTGATCTTGAGTAGGGAAATATTAGAGTAAAATGTTGTGTTGTTGAACATGTTACATATGAAATGGACTTGAACTTCAATGTGTTTCTTGTGTACATTAAAAACAATATTACAAACATGTTTAAGAACACTTTTATTATCATAATACATAACTATAGGCTAATTTTATATTTTTCCCAACCCTAAAGTATGCAACATATCCATATAATTTCTTAGACATCTCTTTCTACTACACGATATTATGTCTTAATGGAATATCGAGAAATGATTTTTTAAATTTTTCTCCCCCATGAGATAGGACCAAAACCCATAAATAAATCAAATCCAAATGCACATTTTCTATTGTTAATAGAACCTACATGATTTGCATCTATATAACCTAGCAAGGAGAATTGGTCATTATTCTTGCATTTTGGGCCAAATGGCATTATACCATAAATGCATCTTATTTGATATTTTATAGTGACTCATCTTTGGTTCCTACATGAACCATGAAAAATAAATAATAACATAGCTAATATCTAGATTTTTGTATATCAAGTAAATGAGACTCCTAATCAATTATCGATAGAGTAGAATTTATTGGTCGTGATGGATCTGAATGAGATAATTGAAGTCTTATTTCTATATGTGTTTTGATAGTCTTACAATCCATCATCTATAATCTCTCAACCATGGTATTTACATGATTCATTTGAGAGAGGAAGACATAATGTCCCTTTTGACATACCTCCAAATTAGGACAATAATTTAGTATCCCAAGATTTGTCTCATTAAATGATCACTTAAGATAATTATTTGTTGCATCAATCATCTTTAATGAGATTCCAATGATGACTATATCATCAACATACACAAATATAATCATAATATACCCCTTGATCCTTGAGGTATAGGGTTAGATCACATGGAATCCTCTATAATCTATGTTAAACGAGATGCTCCTCAATATTTATAAACTAGGCTTTGGGAACCTACTTGATACCATACAATAACTTGATTAGTCTACACACCTTTTATTATTAACCAAGGGTGACTAAACCCTTTGATTAGTTCATGTAGACTTCCTCTTATAGATATTAATTTAAGAAGACACTTTACACATCCATCTGATCGAATTTTCATCCAAATTATTCAACCATAGAAAATACCATTATGATAGTATTTATCTTTGTTGTGAGAAAAAAGTCTCCTAATAGTAAGTGCCTTATTTTGGTGTGTATCCCTTTTCTACAAGTTTTATCTTTTACTTGTTAATGTTGTCATTTTACTTGTAATTAGTCTTAAAGGTCCACTTATAATCAATCGGATTATTCATTGGTTGAGGATCAACAAGCTACCATGTAATGTTAATCATCAATGACTGATATTATACATCTATGGATTTTATCCAAGGCTTTGGATCTTAGGTTTCTCATATCATTGAGGTTATAATGATTATGAAACTATTATCATCAAATTTAGATTGACCTTTGCACAAGTCATGCTACAAGTCCTAGGTCATGTAGAAGAAGTATCTAGGACTCTATCCAATTTTTCATCTCATATAGTACATGTCTATCACTTTGGCATATGTTTAACAACATTAGTGGGTGATGGAGGACCTAAATGACCACCATAATTTTACTTATTCTCACTACCAATATCAACATTTACAATTTTTCTAGGTCTAATTTATGTATTAGGTGACAATGTAGAGGGTGGTTTAGACTCACCATTATCATAAAATACAACATACCTAATGATGCATATATACCTTGTTTTTGGATCCATGAGTTGAAAGGACTTCCACTCTTCACTGTAGCCAAGAAAAAATCATGTTAATGATTTATTATCTAGTTTTTTCCCCTCTTTTTAGGGACATGCATATGTTATTTACAACCAAAAACATGAAGATGTGATATATAAGGCTTATTCCCAATTCATGTTTCTTATGGTGTAATACCATTGAGATATTTTGTGGGTGCTCAATTAAATAGGTAGACCATTGTGAAAATTGATTTTTCTTAGTATGTAAGAGAAAAACTAGAGTATTTGATCATGAAACACACAATTTACATAATAGTGTGATTACATAGCTCTGTAACACCACTCTTTTATGGAGAATAAGGTGTATTCATGTTTAATGTCATATTATTTTAAGAATTTATAGAGATTTGTATTAGTGTACTCCCTAAATCTAAGTTGAGGACATGGATTTTATGACCGTATTTATGTTCCACAAAAGCTTTGAATTTTTTTGAAGAATTAAAAATATTTATCCTTAACTTTAAATAAATATACACACATTTTCCATGAGTAGTCATTAATAAAGAGCTAAAAATATTGGAAGCCACTAACACTCGATCTTATGGGCGGATCAATGTACTCCAAGTCTAATGAACCAAGTGCATGATATGTACTTATTTCAAATGGAACTATATGTTATTTTCCATCTAAAAAATTGTAGCATATATAAGTATTGTTCTTGAGTGAGGGAAGGCTTCTCACCATGTTGTGTATACTAAGTGTAGTTAGGTACCCAAAACTTAAGTGTCCATACCTTCTATACCATAGATTAACTGAGTCAGTATATTTTGGAAATAAATATTGATTGGATTGGTGGATAACATCAAGATAGAATATTTTATCTACACTAGAATATTTTTCAAAAAAAAAAACAAGCTTCAAGAATTATCTTGAGCGAGACAACATTTTTCCATTTTGTTGATCAAATTCAACTATAACATTGTGATCAAGTAATTGATTTATAGACAATATATTTTTGGTGAGTCCTAGAACTTATATGACATCTATGATTGTACATCCATGATGATAAATAGGTAATGAAATGTCTCATGTACCATGGACACTATATGATGCATCATTTCCAAGAGATACATTACCTTGACAAGATTAAGAGTTCAAAGTGGTGAAACAATCCTTGTGTCCTATAATGTGCCTTTTGGCACTATAATCCACATACCAAAATAATTTTGGATGAGGGAGTTCCTTAGTTTTTAAAGTAGAATAGGCATAATACTCATCTAAAGATCCATTATCTTCAACAATGTTCCCATACTATTGTTGTGAAAAAGATTTTTGTTTTCAAGTACATGTGGGTTGTGGCTTATTATTATTCTTATATTATTGGGGATAAGATTCATGTTATTTGATTATCCTTGATTTAATGTATTGTAACAACAGTCCTTCAGTTCATGGCCTATTTTTCCCTAGCTTTGATAAACCTTTTGAGAATGGGGTTGTTTTTGCACTAATTCTACTGAGCGTTCTACTTTGGGGAGTGTTTTTTAGGATTCATGGGACTCTTCCCATAATAATTTAATATTAGTGTCTGTTATTATTCATATTATTTAGTTTTGTGTAAAGATTATTCCTATTGAAACATATTAACCAACTTTTTAAAAGTTTTTTGGTCTCTGATATGTTGATAGATGACACAAATATGTTATAGGTTGGTGGTAATGCTCTCAAGAGGATGGGCACTAGGGAGTAATTTGACACTTTCTCACCCAATACTAGGATCAAATACTATATTACTATGACATAACAAAGAAATCCTTCAAACTTCTCACCTATTTTCAACTTGAGATAATGATGTTGACTTTGTAGATAAAGAATGGTATTCTAGTTCTTAGCCTTGTAGATAGTATTGAGTTTGTCCTAGGGATTTTTGGATGTGTTGGAATATTGGATATAAGGTTGGACCTTATTAAATACCCTAAACATATTATAAAATTTAACTTCTCATTTTCTTTATTGAACTTCTATTATTGTTAGCCTCTGAGGTGTGTTAAGTTAACGTGTCATCAACAACCGGCCAAAGATATTCAAATTACAGGTGAGTTTACACCTTGGTTTTACATACAACATAATTATCACCATGAATTAGTTATGTATCAAGTAGAACAAATATTTAATCATTTTATGTAAAACTATCAAATGGGAGTATATTGGTTCCTTATTGGTCTAATAGGTTTCCCTTATTATATACTATTAGACCAACATACCAAACCTCCCAATATTCTTAACCTTCTTATATACCCAATAGTATGTGGAATAATATTTCCCTTCATATATGGTACATGAATGAGATGTTAAAGCATGTGAGAGCAAAGTGATACATTGTAGTTAGGCAATATGTCAAAAAAACATTCTATCAATGACACCTTGTTTAGAAATAAATCCTTGTATGTGGACATAAATTCTCTACATACTAAGAATTTAAATATTTTAGGATTTATGTCAAATGATAATAATGAATAGAAAATGGAGGGAAATGTAAAAATAAAAAATTATTCCTTTTTTTTCTTTGGCGATTTAGAGAGTCTAAGCCACAAATGTCATTTTTTTAGTTATAGAAGGCATTAGATGTAGTAGTTAAACACAATGATTTTATTCATAAACATGAACCATAACACCACATATATCAAAAAAAAATGATTGTGTTAGATGCATAATTTTGTAAATTTTAAAGTTTCTTGATGTGCTTGTTTTATGCTTTAAAAAAACATTAAAAATATTTTTTTAATTTTATGAAAACCAGAATAAAATGGTTTCAAAGAGTTTTTTTAATGAAATTTAACACCATATAGAAATTTTTTATGATCTAACTCTTCTTGGTATTCTATATCTCTAAATAACTTGAATTTCAAGGCTCTTTAAAGATTAAAAGTAAAAATTTCCTAAGGTTTAATTTTTTGAACACTATAAGAGTTGTAAAAAAAATCATTAAAAGGGTTTTTTTGACTAACATTTTATAAAATATTTTAAAATTTTAACAAAAATTTCTCCTAGAGCTCTAGATATCACTTTATTATGATTCTAGAAATGTAAGTTGAGTAACAATTAAATTTGACAAACTTCAAGTGTTGTATGAAAATATTTTAGAAGGTTGTTTTATAATATTTTTATAGACATTCATGTAAAATTTCAGCCTCTATGTCTTTACAGTTTAGGATCTACACGATTAGTTTATTTTTATGCTCTCTTTAAGGCACAAATTTAAAAATTCATAAAGTTTGAATTATAGAAACTTTAATATAATTTTTTAAATTAAATATTAGCACTAATCTCTAATGAAAACTAAAAACTTAGGATTAAAAAATGTAATTTGTTTGCTACCCAATTAGAATAGACAAGCGTAAATAATTTTAATGACACTCCTTACAATGAGATGACATATCAATTATGGTTGTGGCTACTCTCCAAAATTTTGGGTCTACCTCACTACCTTAAAATAATAACTTACATTTTGATTTTGCTAAGAGTGCTCCACCATACCTAAATTTCTTCTTTAGATTTATTTCTTCTTGGGATGCCTTTGTTATATGTCTTTTTTGGAAGTAACATAAATATTTTCTCTTTTAATGGGAATCAAAACAATAATATATAATGCCACACTCTAGCATAAAATATATCTCATGGAAAAAAACTATAATTCCACATTTTCAGTCTTTAATTGAAGGAAAATAATTAAAAATGTAACTATAGATCTTGCACAAGAATGAAACAATATTTCATAGAGGAGGCACTCTGAGGTTTATTTTTCACTTCTCTCCAATTTTTTTAGACTTCTTTCTTTACTTCCATGTAGATCCAAAGATCCCTTGCATAGGGCATATGTGTTATTTGGAGCTTGCATATTAGATAGAGAAAGTGGAATGCTTAAGGCTCCTCTCTTTTCTTTTTTTCCTTTTCTCTTCTTCTCTCCTCATAAAGTTAACTAATATGATACTAAATATTAATGATAATACAAAAATATTACTTTAATTCATATAATATGTTTATTTATACAATATAACATACCAAATATAACCCCTAAAATCAAGGATCAATATTATACAACAAACTAATCCATTCTAAATACCTACTAGAATCTAAACAAACTCTAATATTAACTTATTTTATTTTAGGGATGCTACAATATTAACTAACCTACGTGATTGTTGTTATTAATTTAAAAACATCACTTAAAATTATTAACTATGAATGAATCAATAAATAAATAATAATCAATTTTTTTATTCTAATAAAATCCCATTGAGAAAAAATAATCTCAACCACCTTGACCAAGAAAAAAAATCAATTCACTTACAAGTAGTTAAAACCACAATATCTATGAAACCAATTATTGTGGCTTTTGAATCCTTCTCTCTTCTAACTTGGTTCCCTTTATAGGCTAATAATTTTTTAAAACAGGATGGTTTTAAGATACACACTTTCCCTTTACATGTTTGTTGCAATGTTGATGTAGACTATGAGGAGGGTGTCCTGTGCAAGGCACTACAACTTTTTTTTTTCTAATGCATTGCTGGCTCCATGAAAGATTTTACATTTAGAATATTCACCCCAAAAATTGATTCAACAAATTTTTTGAGGAAAGTTTGTGAAGTTGTTGTATTAGGATAAATGAATATTAATAGTCCCTGCCCATGCAGGTATTATCATTAAATTTTAATTCTCAATTAATTGATTTTTCTATGACCAATAAAAATTATTATTACTTTTTGTTAGAAGTTATGCACATAATGTTTTCTTATTTGAATTTCAAAATTTCAACCTAAAATACAATTTCTAATGTCAACTACCTATGGGCATTACTACTAATAAAGAGATTTGATCTATAAAATGCACTGACAATGTTTGTTTTAAAAAATCTTTAAGAAAAGTTTCAACTTAAAATAAACAATAAGACCAATTTATTTTTATTATTACCATTACCAATCGATTGTTTTAGGAAATTTCACGTACCTAAAATAAATGCTAGTTAGGATATTGCATGCCCTCCAAAGTTTTTTCCATAAAAAACCATTCACACCATTATAAAAAAAACATAATGTTGTTTCTTAAACAACAAATACCAACAAGTAAGACTTTTTTGTCTTGGTGCATTATAAAAATTCTCAAATATTTGAAATTAAACTACACTCTTTGTTGGAATTGGTTTAGATTATGAAACACTAAGAACTTTGTTAAAAAAATAAATTTCAATAAGGAGAATGATGCATAAACAATGTGTACACAGCTCACAAGATTGTCACAAATCTAAAAAACATTCTAGACTAAATTTGATGATTAAAAATCTACAATTGAGATTATTTTTTATCTATAGACTATTGTTGTATTTATTCTCATGTCTATTTTTATTTCTTCTAAAACTTCTCTTGTTATATGTGCTTTGTCATACTAGAGTTGTTGCCATGTTCTTACTTTTTATTCTTCTTGCTAGCTACTACTGTGTTTCTATAAGAATTAATGTTTTGAATTATTCATTGCATCTTATTATTTTGACTAGACTTTGCACTACTATTGTTGATTATTTCCATTTCTTTCTTAAAATACGATCCAACTAGATCTATATTTATAACTTTCCTAGAGGATTTCCTAATACATAAGTTATTAATAGGCCAACAAATTTATTTAATTTATGTGTAAAAACTTATTTAATACATTCCCAAAAACTTATTTAATGCTTAACAACTCAAGCTAATATTTCCAACACTCCCCCTTGAGCTTAACTTTCATATTTTGTAAATATTTGTAAATAGTTTGGAGCTTGCTATTTCAACATCTAAGATGCCCAAATTATATTTCAAGTGTTCAAAACTTTATTTTGATAATGGTTTGATAATATTATTTGTGATCTACTACTCGAATCTACAAAATAAAATTTAAATATCTGTATATTCTACCAATTTCATAATAAAATGATAATGGATCTCTATATAATTGATCTATCCATGAAAAATTAGATTCTTTGTGAGAGCTATTGAGTATATAGTGTCACAGTTTATGATTATACTATATTCTTGTTACTCATTCAATTTTTATAGGATTATCCTAACCCAAATAGTCTTACATGAAACCACATTTTCTACTATAAACTCAACATCTATTATAGAGAGAAGCTATGGGTTGATTCTTGGAGGCCCATGAAATAGCTCCTGACCCAATGTAGAACACATATATGGATGTGCTCTACCTATCATATACACTACCTACCCAATCATTATCAATATAATCAATCACCTCAAACTCACTTGATGCAACATAAAAAATGACATAACCCTTAGTGCCATTGATATATCTGAGGATTCTCTTTCCTTCTTTCTAGTGTGTCTTCTTAGGTGTTTCCATAAATCTATAAATTAGATGTATTGTGTAAATTAAGTTAGTCCTAGTTTATATCAAATACATTAAACTTCCAACCATGTTTTTGTATAAGGTTGGATTTAACTCATTGTTGCAATCTTCCTTGTTTAATTTCAAACGTGTAGCTATTGATGTTGGCATAGGATTGACTTTTAAAATTTTAAACATATTAAAAACTTTAATGGCATAATTTATTTAATAAATAAATATTCTATGACCCATTTATCATATCTTAATACCAATAAAATATCTTAACAAACATAAGTCTATCATCTCAAACTCACTTTTCATTACTTCTTTTAATTCAACAATCAACATGTCATCGTTACATGTGAAGATCAAATCATCTACATACAAAACACAAATAAAAATCTTACCATAAATTTACTTAATGTAGAGTGTTGGCTCACTATTTCTTTTATTGAATTCATTACTTAGCAAATACAAATCAATCCTATTTTACAATGTTCTAGGTGCTTGTTTAAACCCCATAGAGTGGTTTCTTGAGCCTATTCACTTTGTATTCTTGTACTTAGACTTCATAGCTAGGTGGTTGTTACACATATACTTCTTCATTAATCACTCCATTGAGGAAAGTAAACTTCATGTCCATTTGGAATATCTTCCACTTATTTTAAGTTACTATTGGAAAAACGTGTACGATTTCCATTCTTGTAAAATGAATATACAAATCATCATAATCACTTATAGGTAATTGTTTATAACCTTTAAAAATTATCCTTGATTTGTATCTATCACTTTTGCCGTATATTATACTCTTGGTTTTATAAACTCATTTAAATCCAATCATCTCTTTACCCGTAGGCAAACCAATTAACTCCCATGTCTTGTTTATTTTTATTGCATGTATCTCCTCATCCATGGCCTTATCCTATTTGTCATCTTTTACCATTTTTTAAAAATATGTTGGATCACTATGATAAAATAAATCAAAATTCAAACTTTCATAAACATACCTTGGATTCTCATAAATTTCCCTCAAGATCCTTGTATTTCTTGGCATTAGAGAATCCAATGTTAGATCTGAAATCTGACTGGAGGGTAATTGGAGTTAAAATACTATAGAGCTTGTTCAGATGTTGATGCAAAAGGAAGTGTTACCAAAGCTTCACTTTGCTGGGATGTGACTATTTCAAATTCATTTATAGAAACTAATTCATTTGTAATTTTTAAATCATATATAAGCATTATTGCTAAGATAACCAAGGAAGTTTCAAATATGTCATCCCATGATTCATTCTCAATGAATTCAACATCCTTGATAATCAAAATATTCTTAATAATAGGGTTATACTACACACACACACACACACACACACACACACACACACACACACACACACACACACACACACACACACACACACACACACACGTATGTATGTATGGATGTATATGTATGTGTGTGTGTGTGTATACATACAATATATAAATATATAAGTTAGATTATAGAGGATAAAATTGGATCTTCATCAGCTATATATATATATATAGCTACATATATATATACATATATATATATATGTATGTATGTATGTGTATATATATATATATATATATGTATATATATATATATATGTATATATATATATATATGTATATATATATGTACATATATATATATATATATATATATATATATATATATATATGTACATATATATATATATATATATATATATATATATATATGTACATATATATATATATATGTATATATATATGTACATATATATATATATATATATATGTACATATATATATATATATATATATATATATATATATATATATATGTACATACACACACACACACACACACACATATATGTATACACACACACACAAATATATATATACATATATATGTATATATATATATATATATATATATATATATATATATATATATATATATATATATATATATATATATATATATATATGTATGTATGTATGTGTATATATATGTGTGTGTATATATATATGTATATATATATATGTATGTATGTACATACATACATACATACATACATACATACATACATACATACATACATACATACATACATACATACATACATACATACATACATACATACATACATATATATATATATATATATATATATATATATATATATATATATATATATATATATATAGCTGATGAAGATGCAATTTTATCCTCTATAATCTAATTTATATGTTTTTTACTTTGGCATAAATGCATATGTCACACACCCAAAAATTATTAGGTGTTTCACACTATATGTTATGTTTGTTTACGCTTCTTATGGAATCTTGTCACACAACATTTGTGGGACATTTTTTAAGAATATACACTATTGTGACTACAAATTCACCCCAATATTCATTTGAAACCCCCTTGTCCTTTAACATGGTTCTCATCATATCCTTAATGGTCATATTTTTTATCTTTGCAATTGCATTTTTTTGTGGAATGTGCTTGGTGGTAAATTTTTCTCAATGCCTTCATTCTTGCATAAATTCAAAAATTATTTGGAGATGTACTCTCCCCCTCTATCTAATCTAAGGAACTTGATGAAGTGTCCACTTTACTTCTTGACCAAGGCCTTAAACTATTTGAACTTCTCAAAGGATTTTGATTTGTGCTTCAATAAGTAGACCCAAGTCTTTCTGTTATAGTCATATATGAAGGCCATGAAGTATTAATTATTAGCTCTATTGAGATTATGCAATGGGACACACACATATATATACACCAAATCTAATGGTACTTTTACCATCCTAGACTACCTTGATTTAATGGGTTTCCTATGTTATTTTACTAAAATGCAAGCCTCACATTTTATATCGGGCTCTACAATTATTGGTAGCCCCATAACCATATATTTTTGAATCAAAAATTTTAAACTTGAAAAATAAAATGTCCATACACAAAATTCTAATGCTTGGATGGATCCTTGATGCAATATTGAAATTTTCCTATTAGGGTATGTGCATAGAATGTGTAATTGTTGGTTATGCAATAATAGACTATGTAGAAAAATCAGATCACATCTTGAGAGGGAATATTTTGTTTTTTTCCATTTGTACTCCCACAATCTAATTTTTTCCATCTTTATCAAAACTTTTACACATCCATTATGCATCAAAACTTTGTACCCATTTTGGATAAGTTATCTAATACTCAACAAATTATGTTTGATGCCAGGGAATAAATAAACATCCTAGATTGTTCTTCTATCTCCTTAGTGAGAATGGAGACTAATTATATGCCCATTATTTATATTTCTTCATTATTTCCCATGTTTACTTAAATATTGATATTTTTATCAATGAAATCAAACAAATTTGCATGAGCACACATGTGGTTGCTACATCCACGATCCAGATACCAAATATCACTAGAACTCTTCTCTAAATACTACACATAATAAAAATAGTTGGGTTTTGATATGATTCTGATTCACTTACATTTTCCTTAGCTATGCTAACATTATTATTAGAATTATCATGTTTCCTCTTTCTACATTCACTTGAAAAATTACCATACTTATGATAATAATAACACTAGACATTGGATTTATCATACCTCTCATTAGGATTGATCTTATGGGAGTCTGACTGTAAAGTAATTTATTCCTCTTGGATATTAGATCTTCCTCTTCTAAATCCACATCTTCCACAACCTCTCTCAATGTGATTTATAACTCTTGAATTTCTATCTCTTCCCTTGCATCTCACATTGGCTTCATCTTTGAATGATTGATCTAGATAGGAGAGGTTGATCTATTCAATCATTGCTCATGGGTATATAGAGAACCCATCAACTCATTCACTATAATATATGATGGATTTGTAGACTCTTCAATGGCAATCACCACTAGATCAAAATTCATTGGAAAACTCCTCAAAATATTTTACACAATACACTCATTTATACCTTTGTATGATTGTTGGAAAATATACCGAGCCTCACTTGAATGAGTTATTCTTACAATCCTTAGGAAAATGGGATCAAACATTGATACCTCTATCAATATCATAGCTTTATTGTCCTTCCTTTTGGTGTCTCTCAATTGAATCTTTTGTGCATTTGGATTTTCAACATCAATAAAATTGATTCCAATAATTCCCACAAGTCATTAGCTATGAGGATGGTCTTCATATTTTTATACTATACATCATAATTATTCCCATCAAAATTGAGAGGTTTTTGTCATGCCTTAGCTTTAGATCTAACCATACCATATATTTATGAAAATAAATAACATCAAAAAATATGGCTCTGATACCAAACTATTAGAAAACAAACTGAAATAAGGAGAATGATTCATAAATAGATTGTACAAAAGACACTAGATTATCACAAATCTTGAAAAATATTATAGATTGAATTTGATGATTAAAAATATACAACTCAAATTCATTTTTATTTACATATTGTTGCCATATTTATTCTCATGTCTATTTTTATTTCTTCTAAAATTTATCTTGTTTTGTGTAATTTATCATACTGGAGATATGATTCTATTCTTCATTTTTATTCTTCTTACATGCTACTATTGCATTCCTATCAGATTTATTATTTTTAATTATTTATTGTATCTTATTGATTTTTACTAGACTTTTCACTACTGTTAAACATACATAGAGTATCATTTTTACTTTTTTACTCTTCCTACTTACGATATGATCCAATTAAATCTATATTATAGATTTTCTAGAGGATTTTCTAATAAATAAATTATTATGGGCTAAAAAGTTTATTTAATGTATGCCAAAACACTTATTTAATACATGTCCAAAAACTTATTTAATGCTTAATATTTCAATTTTATATTTCCAACACTTCTGCTTAAATTTGATTTCTATATTTTATGAATTTTAGGATTTGTTAAAATAATCTTTGTGAATAGTTTATGAATCTATTTATGAATAATTGTCATTGCAACATATAAGATGCCTAAATTGTATATTAGGGATTCAAAAATTTAATTTTATAATGGTTTGGTAAAAATATTTGTGAGATACTACTCACATCTAGAAATTAAAATTTCATTCTCTCCATATTCTACCAATTCCCTAAAAAAATGATAATATATCTCAATATTCTTGCTCCATCCATGAAAAACTAGATATTATGTTAGAGTTATTGAGTATACATTATCACAATATATGATTGTACCATCTTAATGTTACTCATTCAAGTCTTCCTGGATTATCTTAATCTAAATGCCCTAACATGCAATTGTGTTTTTTGTTATATACTCAACTTCTATTGTAGAGATAAACTATGGGTTGATTCTTTAAGGCCCATGAAATTGATCTTGACCCAATGTGGAACGCATATCTAGATGTGCTATCCTGATCATCTAAAATAATTGCCCAATCATTATTAGTATAACCAATCAACTCAAACTCAACTGATGCAACATAAAAAATGATGTAGCTCTTAGTGCCATTGACATATATGAGGATTCTCTCTCCTACTTGCCAATGCGTCTCCTTACATGTTTTTATAAATATGTAAATCATACTTATTACATAAATTAAACTAGGCATAGTTGATGTCAAATAAATTAAACTTCCAAGCATTCTTTTGTATAAGGTTGGGTTTACCTCATTGCTATAATCTTCCTTTCTTAATTTTAGACCTATAACTATTAGTGTTAATGTAGGCTTGCTTTTTAACATTTCAAACCCTCTTCAAAAAATTTGTGGCATAATTTGTTTGAGAAATGAATATTCCATGATCTATTTTTATTACCTTAATACCAATAAAATATCTTAACATAATTAAGTCTATCATCTCAAACTCACTTTTCATTGCTTCTTTAAATTCAACAATCAATAGGTCATCTTTACTTATGAAGATCAAATCATCTATATAAAAAATAATAATTAAAATTTTACCATGATTTGCCTTGACATAGAGTGTTGTCTCATTTTTTTATTTTAATGAAGTCATTACTTATAAAATATGAATAAATTCTATTGTACCATGCTCTAGTTTCTTTCTTAAGCCCATAGAGTGCTTTCTTCAACCTACTCACTCTGTCTTGTCTTAAGACTTCATATCGAGGTGATTGTTCTGCATATACTCCTTCCTTAATAACTCCATTAATGAATATAGACTTCACATCCATTTGGAATAAATTCCACTTATGTTGATCTACTATTTCCAAAATAACTTGTATGGTTTCCATTCTTGTAACATGATCATACATCTCATCATAATATCTTCTAGGCTTTTGTTTGTAGCTTTTAAAAACCAACCATGATTTGTATCTATCAATGTTTTATTTTTATTTTACCCTTGGTATTATATACCCATTTAATTTAACTCACCTATTTACACATAGGTAAATCAACTAGATCCCATTACTTTTTTATTTGTATTGCATCTATCTCCTCATCCATGGCCTTACACCATTTCTCATCTTTTATTGATTCTTAAAAATATGTTGGATCATTATGAGAAAATAAATCAAAATTCACACTTTCATCAACATACATTGGATTATCATAAGTTTTCCTTAATCTAATTATCTTTCTTGGCATTAGAGAAACCAATGTTGGATTTGAACTATGAAAAGTGATACCTAGAGCTGCTAGACTGCTAAGTTTGTTCAAATGTTGATGTAAAAGGAAGAATTGTCAAAGCTTCACTTTGTTAGGATGTGATAGGTTAAAATTTATATATGGAAACTAATTTTTCATTTACACTTTCTAAAACATCTATAGGTATCATTTCTGAGATACCTAAGGAAGTGTTAGTTGTGTCATCCCATGACTCATTCTTAATGAATTAAACATCCCTGCTAATCACAATCTTCTTAGTAATATGGTTATACAATATATATTCCTTGGAATATTTTCTATAGATGATGAAGTTGAAATTTTATCCTTTAACATCTAATTTTTATCTTTTTTCCTTTGGCATAAATGCATATGCCACACAACTAAAAAATATTAGGTGTTTCACACTCTATTTTCTATTTGTCCATGCTCCATGTGGAATATTATAATACACAACCTTTATGGGAAATAAGTTAAGTAAATACACTAATATGGATACCAATTCACCCCAATATTTATTTGAAATCCCTTGGCCTTCAAGATGGTTCTCACCATATCCTTGATGGTTATGTTCTTTCTCTTTCAACTCCATTTTGATGTAGAGTGTGCCTAGTGGTAAACTAATTATCAATGCATTCATTCTTTCAAAAATTATTTAGATATATACTCTCCCCCTTTGTATAATCTAAGGACCTTGATAAAGTGTCCACTTTGCTTCTTGACCAAGGCTTTAAATTATTTGAACTTCTCAAAGGCTTTTAATATGTGCTTCAAGAAGTAGACCCAAGTATTTATGTTGTAATCATCTATGGAGGTTGTAAAGTATTAATTATTGGATACACTGAGAGTCTAAATTGGGATGCATAGATCTAAATTTACTAGATCCAATGGTGATTTTACCCTCCTAGGCTTCCCTGATTGAAAGGGTTACCTATGTTGTTTTCCTAAAACACAAGCCTCATATTTTCTGTTGAGCTCTACAATTATTGGTAGCCCCCTAACCATATATTTTTGAATCAAATAAATTTAAAACTAAAAAAATAAAATGTCCATATCTTAAATGCAAAATCTTGGATATATCCTTGATGGTAGTATTTAAAATTGACAACTGAGGTATGTGCATAGAACATGTAACTATTGACTGTGAAATGACATAATATGTACAAAACATAAATCACATCTTGAAAGGGAACATTTTGTTTTTTGTCATTTGTAATACCATGATCTGATTTTTACATCTCTATCAATGATCTTACATTGTCCATTATCTATTTTAATTCTATACCCCTTTTGAACAAGGTGTCTAATACTTAACAAATTATGTTTAATGTCAAGGACAAAATACAAATCTTGGATTATTTTTATATAACCTTATGGGTAAGAATGGAGACTACTCCTATGGCCATAAATGAGATTGATTTATTATTTCCCATTTTAACATCATACTTGAAATTTTTATAAACGAAATAAAAAAAATTATATGACCACATATGTGGTTTCTACATCCACTATCTAGATATAAAATATCACTAGATCTCTTCTATGTAATATTACACATAATAAAAAGATTCGAGGTTTTATATAGTTTTGATTCACTTAACTTTTCCTTAGCCATGCTAAAATTATTATTAGAATGATCATGTTGCCTCTTTCTACACTCACTTGCAAAATGACCATACTTATAATAGTAATAATAGTGGAAGTTGGACTTATCATACCTCTCATTAGGATTTCTATTATGAGAGTCTGAGTGTGAAGTGACAAATCCCTCTTGGATACTATATAATCCTCTTAAAAATACACTTCTTCCACAACATCTTCCATTGGTTTTATAATTATATTTATGCCTCTTCCCTTGCCTCTCACATTGGCTTGAACTTTGAAGGCTTGATCTAGGGAGAGGGTGTTGATATATTCAACTATTGCTCATGGGTTTGTAGAGAACCAATCAACTCATCCACTATCTTATATGATATATTATATAATACTCAATGGAAGTCACCATTAGATCAAAATTCATTATAAAACTCCTCAGAATATTTTTTTACAATATGCTTATTTGTACCTTTGTATGATTGTTTCAAAATATCTCAAGCCTCCTTTGAATGAATAACTACTACAATCCTGGGAAAAATGGGATAAAAAATTTCTCCATATATCAATATCATGGATTTATCATCCTTAATTTGGTGTCCCCAAACTTATTCTTTTATGCATTTGTCAATTTGGCTATATCATTTGGATTTGAAACATCAACAAAAATGATTCCATTAATTACCATAAGTCATTAACAATGAGGATGGTCTTCATATTTGTAAACCATACATCATATTATTATCATAAAATTTGAGAGGTTTTTTTCATTCCTAGATTTAAATCTATCCATACCAATAACACCCACCTCTTGAACATCAACCACAACTCACTTGGCAACTTCATGCATCTTCTTTGCATCCCTATACACTATTATACGTAAAGAACCTATTGACTATTTTGACCACAACTTAAAATAGGTCAACCCCATATAGTAAAAAAATTGATATAAGGTTATATTAGGATGTATTAGGGAGTTTCATGGTCTTATTTGATGTTATTTAACCCTGGTCATAGTCAAATTTTAGTCCTTATACTATTTTATGTCATAAAAGGTCATATTTGAGCCATTAATGAAAGTTGTACAATTTTACATGGTATAAAAGTGTTATAAATTATTAGTAAACATAAAATGTGTCATATTATTTCCAATCATGTCATTTATAACTAAAAAACTTGTAGGTATTAATTCAGATCAAGAAAATAGTTAGAAAAGAGGAGGTTTTGGTAGTTGTACTACCTCTAAAGGAGTGTGTCACATCTAAAAAGATTATATAGTGGATATTAAAATTCCTTTAACTCATATTGACACTTGGTTATATTTAAAATACTAAAACATGGCTTAAAACCCTTTCACTTCTCCATCACTCCACTAGGCATGCAAAAATGGTCAATAAGTTTTCTCATGCTACGACCAACAAGAGTTATTTCAGGATAAATGCCTCTGAGGGATGTTAGCACACTTAGTAAAATTACATTTAATGGAATGATTTAAAATATTGGTTTTCCATGCTTTATGAATCAATGCTAAGAAGTTGACTTCTCCTTTCTGCATGTTAATCCCCACACCCTACAAGTTTTCTCCTTGATTGAGATGGTCCTTAAAAACCAATGGATGAAATTGATTTTAATAGATGTGTAAATATTTATTTCATGTTTTACATCTTTTTTTCATATGTGGAGGTGATTTGATGAGCTAAACATCTCATTTTGCTAGTGAGAGCTCCACTACTAAGTTATAGACATGTTTCATCAACTCCAGGGGTTTTATTTCCCTATAGTGGTTTCAATAAAGTGGATATGTTGTTTGAACCTCTCATATGTAATGTCTATCACATTATTTCCAAGATTATTTTCTCAAGGTCATGCAATGATCAAGAATATAGTCATGTTTCACGTAGTCAAGTTTCCTACAAGTACCTATATATAGCCATATCAATGAGAGTTTTTGAAGCTTGAATAATAATCATGGATGTGTAATGAAGAGTTTAAATAGGTGTTGAACACATTATTGAATAATGAGAAATCAAGATGAGCTCTCAAATGACACATGATAGACTGTGATAACCCGTTTAGACTCTATACATAGTCCTGCACCATTGATGGACACCTATAAGTGCCCCATAGTTTGGCCAAACATGTTGGAATGAAAATTTTGACTTGTTTTAAGTAATTAAAGGTGGAGAGAATCAATTTTAAGACTTTGAGATGGTCTAAAACTAGTTGGAGAACTATACACTATGCACATTGTCCATATCTCTATTACTACCCTATACCTTGCATATACACCTATAGGTAGCTCTCATAAAGGCCTAAAGGTGTTACATGAAAGAGTCTAAGCATGTTGGATAACTTCATAGTGTTATAGGAGTTGAAAAATGTCATAAGAATCATGTTTAAGACATAGAGTGGTGGGTAGAATTGAGGGGTCATGTTCATATGTGGAGAATGAGTTTTAGGGATCCATTACCTTAAAAAATTTGAAACAAAGATGTTACCTTGTTTTGATCCTTTCATAGTTTCATGGAATGAGGTATAGACAAGAATAAATGACTCCATAATGTATCCCTAATATAGGAGTGATACCTTACAAAATAAAGTAAGGGTTTGACCAATGGAGTATGATGTTAGGAGGCCTCCATTCTAGACATTATTACACTATAAAAAGTTAGTGTTATTTGCAGTATCTTGAACTTCAAAGTGACCTTAAATTCCAAGGTAGAATGTTAAAGACACATATCTATGATGAGTGTCCTATTGAGGTGATGACACTAGTGTTTTAAATAACATCAAGGAAAATTGAAGTATAAGGCATTCACCTATACCATCATCTATAGTCATATCTTTACCCTAAAAGAGGTCACCTATAGTTTAATTGTAGGTACTTGCAAGCTTATGGTAGGGACCTAGATATGGAACCATGAAGACATGAAAATTTGAAAGTAAGATATGACTCCAAATACCCTAAAGAGATTATAGGGTATGCAGTATAGGGTTTAAGAGCTAAGAATCATCTACAAGACCTCTTTTGCTCCAAGAATGGCCATCTATAGTTGACTATAGTATGATAGTGCACTAAAAGTATAACCCATCTAGAGGTTAGCCTAACATATACATGATGTGGCAAGTCATATTAAATGTGAAGTTACCTTGAGGATTTTAATAATGTCTTATAACAATAACACAAAGTCTAATATGCAAGTGTCACCTACAGGCATTCAATTTTTAAGGCAAAACACAGTCATAATTGACTACAAACCAAGACTAGGTAGTGCAAAGAGTGCAAGTTAAGAGTTGGAAATATATTTTAGAGTGTTGACATGATTAATAAATTATTCAAAATGACAATGACCATGTTACATAATTTTCATGACATGGAAACAAGGAAAGAGTTAGTTTTCAAGTACACCTATAGTTAAAAAACTAACCATGCACACAGTCAATGAGTTTAGAAGTCTACCTTAGGGTTTGTGAAGTTTGGAGGTGCTAGAAGTATGGTTAAAACATGAAATTATGTATAGATTATCTTTATCACCTACCCAAGCCTCTCATATCCCTATTTTTTTGAGACAATAGGGTAATTTCCCTCCGTTCTATCTTAGATAGAGGACACTCCTAGGAAATGCAAATCTAAAGGTTGAGTGACTAATGGGGAATGAGATAAGTTGAGAAGTGTTGAAACATTACAAGGAGATATATAAATTTTATTTGGACATTAAAAAACATAAGGAATCCCTCACAGTTATGACAAACCATGCAGAGGTGATGGTGAGGAGCCAAACATAGTCAAGTCCTACTAGACCTATACAAGGTCTACTACTTCAAAGGGGTCTAATACCACTTATAGGGTTAGGTTAAATTTATAAAGTATTTTATAACCTATAATTGGAGTTATAATTTGATTTTGATCCTTTATCATGTAGATAAAATCATCAAAAAGTTATTTTATTGGCTCAAGAACATGATAGGGTGTGTAAAATTCAAAGAGGAACTCGAGATGTCACCTTAAGAAGCTCATATCTATAATGATTATTAGAATGGGAGTATTAGGAGTTATTATATGTTGGATAGGGTCCTTAAATTTCCTTTGGTGTAATTCATTCATAAGTTCAATGTCAAACTTTTATGAACAATCCTTAAGGGGTAAAAATGCTTAAAAACCTCCAAAACCCTTGCTAATGACCCAATGAGAAAGAAAAAGAAGGAAATACATATTTATGAGTTATTTTTTTAATGTAAATTATTTTAATTTACTTAATAATCTACAAGGCTCCTTCCCATCAAGTTGGCTTGTACCCTATTTGTACAAACAAGGTATATAATGGATTTTCTTGATAGTTTATAATACATTGTAGGTATAGAGGAGTTTAAAAGGATTAGGATCAATTTGGGAGATATAATTTGACCTAATATAACCCATAATTTCCATTTATTACTTTATAAAATCTCACAATTATATCTGCTAACTCCACTTTAGGCAGTCACAATTGGCATAGTGAATAGAGAGTGATCACTAAGTGAGAAGGTGATAAATTAAATTGGGAGGAATTTTAATGTATACCTAATGGATATAAGGAAATGAAGACTCTTTAAATGTGTCATAACATCCCATATATGGATTTTATTGAATAAATGATGAGCATATTAGTGCCAAATGTAAAGACAGGTCTAAAGAAGGATGATGGTGACTGTAGGTAGTTAGAACCTTCTTTAATTTATGGTGAATGATGGTGACAGGTCTTAAGATAAATGATTAGGGAAACATCCAATGAATTTTGGATATTTTAATTATCCCCCTAATCATATTTAATTGGTGTAATTTTTTCCTAGTCTATTGTGGAACATTCAATGAAGGCCAAATGATGAAGGCAGTTTCCAAACAAACAATTCAAGAGTCCTATGCTAAATTTGAGGAGTTTCATGCTTCGAGAGACATTTTTCCATAGAGAACTTGAATTTTATATTTCATATTCCATTATACTAAAAACACAACTCCTTTTATTATATTTTCATTTGTTCTTGTGACTCTTGAGCTTCGTTCTTATCTCTATATTCTCACATTCTATAAGTACTAGCCATTTTGGCTCTTGTAGACTAATTCCACACCATGTATGGTGAATAAATACTAGTTTGATGTTGAAATTTACCTTTTAATAATAAATTAAATATGTTTTTTATTTCATAGACATATTTTATAAGTGTTCAAAGTGATGAATGGTGAGGTCTAATGATAAGCTTTTATCCTTACTTCTCCTTGTCCTTTCATGTCTAGTGTAAGAAGTTCTCATTCTAACAGGTCATATGAAGTGTATCTAGTGTGTTTATATTCCTTCAAGTGTGAAAGTGTCCCTAGAGTCTTCAATTTGACATCTGGTCCACTTATCTTGAGTTGTCTCATGCATATCACCTCTATATTAAAATACTAATGTTAGAACATCTTAGGACTTTGAAGTTAGTTTATAGGTCTTATTTATTAGTGAAATAAGTATGATAGAATTGTGTAAATACTTATGGTATATCAACCCATTATATTAGTTTAAATTCATGTATATTACTACCCCCTTTGCCATAATAAATCATTTATTTTAGGTGATAATCACTTAAAGGTCAATTCAGGGAACTAGCCCTTAAACCTAGAGGTTTACCTCTACTATAGGCAACCCACAAACCTAGAGGTATTCCAATGTTGCCCAAATATTAGAGTAGGATTTAAAAACTTACTGTAGGGTGAAATATTTGGTGACAATAGAACTAAAATAAAAATCACTTGACCAATTATGAATACAAAATTAAGGAAACATACTACATCTATAGAAATCTAGAAATCTCTAGAAATAGTTTTTAATACCAAATTATATATTTTTCTATGGTTTTCTAAAATTTAGAAATATATTCCCATTTTAAAAATATTTTGTTGGAAATATTGTCATTGATGTCAAAGGTTTAGTATTATTGGTGATAAAGGCCCCATTGCATTTAATGTTATTTATCTTGGATAATATGAGTTAATATTTATTTAATATTAACGAATATATTTTTGGTTGCATATGAGACAAAATAAGGGCCCATGGAGAAGTCGAAGATTCACGGGATAAAGACAAAAGAAGGATGGGACGCATTTTCCCATGAAGAGTCATCTTGGGGAATACCAAGAGTCACCAAGTGAAGACAAAAGAGTAAAGGGCGAATTTCTCATGAAGGGACACTTTGAGGAATATGAAAAGTCACCAAAGATAAGGACAAAAGTGAGAAAGATGTTTTTAGTCATGAAGGGTCACCACATGACTTTTCAAATGCTTGGATATGAAGGGTAATCCAAGATTGGTGCCATTTTCCATGAGGATTGAAAGGTCACAAAGGGGGAAGGCCAAAGGTCATTTGGAAAGCTATAAATAAAGGCTTGAGTAGCCATTTGTAAATGTAGAAGTGAGAGGTTGATTTGATATTTTAATATCTAGCTTAGAAGAGCAATTGTGAGAGATGAATATGATTTGTATTTGTTATATCTAGCTTAGAAGAGCAAAGGTGAGAGAGAGGAAGGAGATGTTGTATTGATCTATCATTTGTTGAGATAGCAACATTGAGAGATAGGTGTGTGGTATACACAATGGGGTTGGTGCTCATGAATTGTTGCTGAGTTGGTGCTTGGCAAAGGGGTTGGTGCTCCTGTGGGTTGGTGCTCACGAATTATTGCTGGGTTGGTGCCCGGCAAAGGGGTTGGTCCTCCTATGGGTTGGTGCTCATGAATAGGTGTTGGGTTGGTTCTCGACAAAGGGGTTTGAAGCTCCTGTGGGTTGGTGCTCATGAATTGTAGCTGAGGTTTGTATTTGGCAAAGGGGTATGGTGCTCCCATGGGGTTGTTCTCATGAATATATTTGAGATTGATTCTTCGTGGTTTTTCCCACATTGGGTTTCCATGTTATATCTGGTGTCTCTCTTTGTCTTATGTGATTTTTATTGTTTAAGTTTTATTGCATATCTTGAATGATTGATTAAGTGGAATTTGGTTAAAGAAAAGATTTATAAGATATATAATATATTGATTCACCCCCCCTCTCAATATATTCTGTGCTTAACATATTTTACTTGGTTAAATTTTACTTTGGGATTTTCAAAATTATTTGTGATGTAATGGAAATAGAGGCCACTCTTATTAGAGAGACCCAATGGTTTATATTTTCTTCAAATAAATAATTTTAAGTACAAACTTTTCTCTAATAAAGCTAAAACTCCACAAAATGTTTTTTTGCACTTTTTTATCAATTAAATTATTTGTCCTAAAAAAGAATACATTATTTAAGATTAAAATCTCTAACATTATAAATTATTTATGATACTTATTTTTCAAAGGTTATTTTCAATATATTTTCCTTAAATGTTTTGCACATTTACAATAATTATATGTCAAATATTTTTTATATAATTTTTCTTTACTTCTGATACATATTTAGAATGCTTAACTTTCAAAGATATATCTTACATTGATAATGTTTATTCTTAATAATTGTTCATGCACTCAACATTCAAAGGTATATATTAACAAATATTTTCCATATAATTGCTACAAATTTGTAGCACTTGTAGTAGAATCAAAATCAGTTTCAGCCTCAACCCAACACCATTTCTTCTTCTAAGAATTAAGAAGGTTTGCATCTTGAGGTTCTTCTAAAATTCCTAGTGTACAATGACATTACCTTGTTTATGAAATTATATCAATTTTGTGCAAGTCACAAAATCCAATGTTGCAATTATTGCAGTAATACTAGACACATTGTAAATTGAAGTACCTGTAACCAATTAATTTTGTCAACTTATTTTTCATGAGACCATCTTCATCCAAATGGCACCCAATTATATCTACTAATTTTATCATGGGATCAATTTATCTTTCTTTATATCACGTATATATTTGTTTTTTTATCTATTGTAGTTATGTTTAACATGTTCTATAAGTGTTAGGATTTCCTTATCTTTATTACTCAATTGATCTTTTATAGTCTTTGGGTTTATGGACTTCATGAAATCAGATCATCTATATAAACATTTTCAGTGTAATTTATCAATCTAAAAATGATTATAAGTGTGAACCATATGATTCACATAACCATGCTAAGTTGTATAAAAAAATTCTCTCTCTCTCTCTCTCTCTCTCTCTCTCACACACACACACACACACACGCACACGTATATATGTATGTATGCATATATATACATACATACACGTAGACACACACATACATATATGTATATACATACATACATGTGTGTGTGTGTGCATATATATACATATATGTATACACACATATGTTATATATATGTATGTGTGTGTATATGTATGTATGTATATGTGTGTATACATACATACATACATGCATGCATGCATACATATATACATACATACACACACACACATATGTGTGTGTGTGTGCGTGCATATATATACATATATGTATACACACATATATTATATATATGTATGTGTGTGTGTATATGTATGTATGTATATGTTTGTGTGTATACATACATACATATATACATACATGCATACATATATACACACACACACACATGCACATACACACACATACATATATATTCATATACATATATATACATATACACATCTACATCTACATCTACATCTACATCTACATCTACATCTACATCTACATCTACACACACACACACACACACACACATTCACATATATTCATATACATATACATATATAAATATACATATATACATATACATATACTTCTACATCTATATCTATATAAGCTATCAAGATCAAGTTTTCCTTTATTTTTTTTCTAGTGACAATGTCAATACATTAGCCTACTACTACTAACAAAATCAAACTCACAAAATTATAGAAAGGTATAAAAAGTATATGTGAAATACATTAATTAAAAAATAATTAAAATATGGATGATAGTATGAAGACTTATTAAACATTGAAGAGGTAAATTTGAAATGTGGTGTTGTTCTTATATTGGCTTATTTAGGTAGAATGAGTATGCCCTGAAGGTGCTTAATAGGGACTAGTACTTAATATTGCATGAATTGTTGGATTTGTATGCAACTATATTAAAAATAATAGATGATACAAGTATAGGTACACCATTCAAAATATCCATTTATATAATAATAAAAAGTCATAAATAGAGAGGGATGGAGAACTTTATCACATGAGTTTACTAAAGATGTAGCTCCTCTTGATGTATTGGGTGACTTCAAATATCCACAAAAGGTAAGGACAAAAAACATGAGAATATATAAATATAGATATGTAACTGAAATGAAATAATCTCACCAACAAATCATGTTTGTAAACAAAGGTTTAGTACATTGGATTTTTCCCATTAAAGTGGTCAGTGAATACTCCCTCCTAGGTGAGGTGGCTAAATGTGAAATCTTGTATATATAGATATCAGTTTTAAGACATATTTTAATCTAGATTTATACCACATTTAAAAAATATTTTGATAATTTTAGTTTTATGACAAATTACAATGCTAAAAAAAATCTATAGATCTACATTTAAGCATGATAAATGTTTCCTCCTTTTATCATTATTAAGTTTTAATATTATCATTTAAATGTTAATATGTTGTCCATTCATCACAAAGGTATTGTAAATACACCATTATGATTTTTACTCCATTGTGTTACATGTGTTATGAAAACATTGAAATATTTTGATACCTTTCATATTTTTTTACTTATTAATGTTGATGCAGATTATAGTATACATACATACATACATACACACACACACACACACACACACACACACACACACACACACACACACACACACACACACACATATAATAATAATAATAATAATAATAATAATAATAATAATAATAATCTGCATCAACATTAATAAGTAAAAAAATATTATATAATTTATCATTTATTATATCTAATTCATTCTTAGTAAGTAAAAATTAAGTAGATAATATTATATGGGCTTCTTTCTCTTCAAGGGCAATGAAAAGAGGAAGCTTTGGAAAAAAATCATTGAAAAGATGAAAAATAATCTAAGTGGTTAGAAAGGTAAACATTTGAAATATAAAAGATGTATCATTCTCATAAATATAGTCTTGAAAACTAAAACCATATACTGGTTCTCTCTCTTGAATCCCCCATGAGGAATTTTGAATGAGATGAATACAATTCTCAAAAAATTTATTTAGAAAGGATTAGGGGACAAGGTAAAATTACATCTCCTTGCCCAGGAGAAAATCTATAAACTAACCACACATGAGGGTGCCCGAATAAGGAACCTAAAAAAGGTAAAATTGACCCTCATAGCCAAACTATTTTGGAGAAAGATATTCAATCCCTTATAAATATGGAGAGGGTTACTATGAGATAAATACCTCGATGAAAAGAACCCAAAAATAATATTCATGGTGAAGTAAATCCTTCTTGAATTATCTATTTGGAATATCATAAGGGAAACAAGAGGGATTATTCTGAAAGGTGTATTTTGACAAGTGTGAAATGGGGAAACAATAGACTTCTAGGAAGCTAGGTGGATCAACCAAAAGCCATTGGGATAGGAACTAAGTTTTGATGACATTAGAGAAGAAAGTATAAGTCAATGGGGACATAAAGTGAAAGATTATTGGATTGAAAACATAGAGTAAGACCATAAAACCTTTACTTGGAAAACTTTCTAAAATTGTGAAAGAACATGGAATGAACCCTAAAAGACTTTAAGTGGATTCCTTTAAGGCTTTTGGGTTCCTTAGAGCTCAGAAAAAGATTTTTTGAATTCAAATATAAAGGGCATAGTGGTCTACTTAGTGAAAAAAGGATATGAAGCTCAGATGTAAACTCATCCTAGTTCTTTCAAAATATCTTTATGGAATATAATTTGAATCTCAAAATCATGACCAAAGGAAAAATATTTTATGTGTCTGGCCATGCAAGGGAAGGTTTTAACATGAATTTTTTTCAAAAATAAAGGATTATAGGGACCATCACAATGTGTTCCATATTACAATAGTGAAGAGAGTGTTGAGCACCTTCTTCTTCATTGTAACCATACCTCAGGGCTATGGAATAATTTTCTAAATAAGTATAACCTAATTTGGAATTTGAATAACAATCTCCCAAATCACCTTAGAGTGTGGAATTTTAATAAGAATATAAACATTTTAAAGGACATAAGAGAAATGACACCAAGTCTTCTAACTTGAAAGTATGGATTAGATGAAACACCAAAATCTTCAAGAACAATGGTAGGCACACACCCCTATAAAAAGTCTAGATGAAAGTATAAGTTTGTATTAGTTGGATTTACCTCTCTTAAAAGTAGTTGAAAAATAAGGAGGTTAGTTTGGAAGAAGTTATGATCCTCCAAAACTAAGGAATGATCAAAAAGTTATATGAAACTATGAAAGTAGACAACAAGTAGAAAAAATAAATGATAGGGAAAAATATTAAATAGTCACTTTAAAAATATAGGTGGTTTAAAGTGAATTTTTATGGGACATCAAAACACAACCCATGGGAGTCAAGAATTGGGTCTATTATAAGATATCACAAGGATTAATTGATATCATATAAAGTTATTTATACTAGAATTAAAACAAACAACATAATGGAATCTAAGGGTCTTATTCTAAGGATGAAGTTGGATTTAGAAGAAAAAATCAAGTATATCACTATAGAAGGAGATTCACTCATGGTCATCATAACCATGGATAAAAATGAAAACCTAAATTGGATAATTAAATAGATAGTTGAAGCAACAAAAAAACTTTCAAACTATTTTGAGGGAATAAAATTGAATCATACCCTAAGAGAAGGAAACTAAGTGGTGGATTGGCTAGTGAACTTTGAACTTCAGTTCCATTTAAAATATAATAAAGGAAACATGGAAAATGTCTCTATGAACAAGGACATGAAATATTTAGAAGATATTATATAAAAATAACGTATGGTTTTCTAAATGAGTCATCTAGGATTGCACTAAAAAAGGAGGGTGAGGCATGGGTGGAAGGGAAAATTTCCATGAAATAAAGATTATTAAGTTCCCTTTTTTGGATTTTTAAGTTCCTTTATTAAAAATTATGGTCAATTTCCTAATCAAACATCCTAGGACTTAGTCTTTTTTAGTAATTTTCATCAAATAACAAGTGCATGCATCATGATGTAAGTTCATTTTAGAAAGAATGGTTAGTAGGTAGAACTACATGCAAAATTCTTAGACATGATAAAAATAAAACATAAAAAGTTATTTTTATTTTTAGGAAACATGCATGGGTTACCTTTTCAAGGTGTAAGATTAGAAATTTAGCTTGTTATGAAAGCTATATTTTTGTTGTATTAGAATGTTGTTAGTATTTATTGACATCAATAATTTTTTTAAATTATAAAAAAAAAGATAATATTAAATTATAATATACTATAATTAAATATTTAACTATTATTCAACACAATTATTAATAATTAAATTAATAAAAAAATTTATTAATAATAAGTTAACTATTGATCTCATGAAAGGAGTTCTTGTCTTCCCTCCCAAGGATAGGTTCTAATCATAATCTATTGGAGTTGATCATTGATGCCAAATCCAAGAAAGATATAATTCCTTTTTAGATGGAAAATGTCGTTCAAGCACCTAGAGATTAAGGATATAATCCTAGATTGGTGGGAAATTAATGTGCATAGATCAATCATGTTCCACTTAATAACTAAAATAAAAAATGTTATGTTCAAAATTAGAATTTGAAACAAGGAAGTTTTTGGTATTTTAAGAGAGGAGTTATCTAATTTGGAGAGGAGGATTGTTGGAAATGGATATGACCACCAAACACTATAAAAAGAAAAATGGCTATTATGTTAGTGTCACATAGTGGCAATAAGAGAAGAAAATTTGTAGAGGCAAAAATATAGTGTTGTATGACTTAAAGGAGAAAAGAATACTCAAATTTTCCATTTGATAACTCTTAAACATAGAGTTCATAATCATGTCAGGGAAATCAGAGATCCTGATGGGTAAACTATCATGAACAACGATTTAATCAAGGAGTAAAGTGTTGAATTCTTTAAGAATCTATTTTAAGAGAATTACAGACCTATTGTTAGGATGGAACAAGAATTATTTCTTGAGATCTCAAAACTTGTTGATAAAGAGGAAAGCTTTCATCTATTAGCTCCAAATTTGAAAATTGAAGTTAAATCTGCTATTTTTTCATTGAATAAGGATAAGGTGTCAAGGCCTAATGGTTTCCCCATAGCATTCTTTTACTATTTTTGTGTTGTCTTCTAGTTTTTTTATAAATATGTTGTAATATTTTTGTTTTGTAGTAAACTTTTATGATTATCTAAGCTTTTAGTGCCTTGTCTATTGTTTCTTGTATAGGGTCAGGGCACTAGTTCAAAAAACTTTTTTTTACCTTCAATAAAAATAAATAAATAAAATTAATTATTAGTAATTTAATTAATAATAATTTTAAAAAACAATAAATATTAATAATAAAATTAATAAAATAGTTTAATTTTTTAAATTTATTTAATAATTTATGAATTAATAATAAGTTAAATAAAAAATCAATTATTAGTAATTAAATTAATAATAAGTTAACAAAAAAATAATTAATAAAAATTAAATTAATAAAATAGTTTATTTTTTCTAATTTAATTAATAATTTATGAAATATAATGATTGATTCTATAAATAAATTAATATTTATTCAAGTAATCACACATTTAATAACAAAAAAATTATACATGTCCTTGTATACAACTAAAAAATAAAAAACAAGTCAATATAGTAGGAAAAGTGTTTACAACAAATAATATTATAAAATGTGTTAATACAATGAAGTTTATCAATATACATGCCTCAAATTTAGATGTGTCACAAGTGTTCTAATGAGTATCTAAATAAAATGGTTGTATAAGGAGTATAACACACCACTTCCATTGATATTTTCTCATCCATTTCAATGTCTTGGTGTTTCTTCACCCAAATGATCCTCATGGCCTTCCTCATATTCCTCTAAGAAATTAGAGGAGGACACAAATGAGGTTTACCATATGAATACTACCAAAAAAAAGATGCATCTAGCCAACACACATAAGTACATGCACACAAACACACATGAAAGTGCACGTATGCATGCACACACTCACACACGCACACGCACGCACGCGCGCGCGCGCGCACACACACAAACACACACACACACACACACACACACACACACACACACACACACACACACACACACACACACACACACACACACACACACACACACACACACACACACACACACAACTCATTGTCATCATTGTGAAGGCATGAACTATAATATTAACTATTAATGTTTACTTTATGATTTAAATTACAATTTGTTATAAAATATTAAAGTATTAAAATACATGATAATATAATTTATATAGACCAATACTTTGTCATCATATCGAGGGTATGCCATGTAATTAGAAATTGTTAATATTTAATTTATGATGTCAATTACAATTCGTTAAAAAATATTAAATAAATGAAATAAATGATTATACAACTTAAATTGATTAATTAACAATAATTCACCTCTGTCAATTTTTTATATCCACACAAACCCCATTATTTGATTACATATTTCATAAGTACTTCTATATGGTGACACACACTTATATTATATGTGATAAAATGGGCATCATATCATGCTTGAATTTTGTGTGGGAAGATGTAGTTGAATTCATCAAAGGATCATCATTGACAAATTACATTTATAGTTAAAATAAAAAAATAATTAAAAATATTGAAATAATTTGTTAATAGAATAAAAAGAGAAAAACTAAAATGAATTAATTACAACATGCCTACCACAAGAAACTCTAGCATTGATGTCTCTTTCTAGATAAATTAATAGTTTGCATTTACCAAAAAATGTATTTATTTGTAAAGTAAATGAAAATAATAACAAAACCAAAAACATGTTTCCTCAATAATTATAAATGGATTTACACTTGCATCTAAATCCTCTATATGAAAGGATGTGGACCTAATTTTAGGTTCATTTTTCATTCCTACCTCATACAACCTACGATGACTCAAAAAGGATGTAACATAGATAATTGTTGACATTGTTTTGCTTAAAAAACCTAGTTTACTTCTATGTTATTTTGTGGTCAACAATGATTCACTATATGTTTAAACCTAGTTTCCTTCTACATTATTTTGTGATCAAAAATGATTCACTATACATATTTTTGTAAACATAAATATTTTGTGATTAATTAAAATAAAATATTATAAAAATTTAATAGATGTTAAAAATTTATCAAAATAAAATTCTTATAAAAAAATTGAAATATAAAAATCTGAATTTGCACTAAAAAAGAAATTAATTTTAAACCCAAAACATCACTTTAAACAACATTTTAATCCCAAATTTAAATTTATAATTATTAAATATAAATTTTCATTTTAAATTTGATAAGCCCCATAATAAATTTTTAAACTCCAATTTTGAAATTCAAATCCTAAATTTTAAAACCTCATTGTTATCCCTTTTTAAAATTGAGATTTCCCTTCAACCCTTAAGGAGCCTAGGATTATTCCAAGTGGCATAATCCCACTTTCATGAGCCCCTAGGGTGGTCAATGCATGGTTAGTAGGTAGTAAACCATCTAGGTGAATGATATGTTACCACATGATGACATCTCACTTCTCTATGCCCCCAAGTCGATAAAATCATGCAGATGGAAAAGATATCAAATGAGTTCTGAGATGTGGCCACATGTCAATATCTTGGGGTTTTAGAGTAGTTAACACACATTGAACATTGAGCTAAGACATGAAATTTTTTAAATGTTTGAGATGAGGCCACATGTTGACATGTTGGATATCTAGAGGAATGTGAGTGTGAAACCTTAGGATACAACTAGTGAGCTATATTTTAATGAGATCACACCATGTACCAAGATCTCATTACACCAGGATTAGATAAAAGGTAAAAGATGTGGAGTCCTCAAACCAAGTGATAAAGCAATGCAAAATTACCATGTAGTATGGCCTTGAACATAGGTGACATGATGACATATTTGGGCTATGAGAAGTGCCCAAATGGAATGAGTTTCCTGATAAGGATACATGAGAACTCCATGAAGAGAATTTGGGATTGAATTTGATGACCATTTCATCCTATCAAGGTTGTCAAAGCCTAGAAATTAGATTGTTGGTCAAATCTGATCGAGATGATCATTATGATCATTTTATTGCCAATAAAAGGATCATGGGATGCATAACACAAGTTAGTCAAGTGATGGTCGGGACCAAAGATAAATTCAACCTTAGCAAGATGTGGTCCCTAACTACACATAATGTAAATAGTTTGTGATGTTAATGAGGATCCAAATGAGATTACATTACCTATAATTTAACCCAAGAATAATCAAATTAGTCCCTAACTCTTGGACCATAGTCAGGATAAAACCTAAGTTGGTCTCAGGGGAACCCAAGTTGTTGAGTTGTCATAACTGCACATTTATTGGCTAAACTTGGGGAACCATTTGAAAAAATGCCTATATAAGACTAGTTAGTCATTGTTTAAAGGGTTGATTCATTAGTATTAGAGATAGAATATAATAATCATACCCTTTTTATAATTTTTTACTTTCATAGTTAGTTTATGTTCTTGTGAGCTATATTATTTTGAAGACATTTCTATAGTTTCAACTACAAAGTGGTGGATCCTAAAAGTTGTTCCTTGTATGAAAATATATTTAAATTGATAGACTATGAGGTTAATGTTCATAATTTACACATTCATATGGTAATTGTGTTCCTCTTTTTTTATATTCAAGTTATTTCCTTAGAATTTAGAACACTCTTTATTTATGACTATGTGAATGTTGGTTACATAGAAGAGTGTTTTCATGGGATTTCCCTAATAAAGTCAACTAGATTTATCTACAATTAAATATTAGCTCATTATAATTTTCCCTCTCCTTTATATTTTGATCTTTATTTATAATCTTTTAGTTCAATTGTAGAGTAGCCTAATCTACAATCAATGCTTACAACTTTCATCTATATTGCATGTTTATCACTTGTCTCTTCTAAAGCATTATTAAATCTAGTATGTTGAAGACAAGTGATACTCAATAATAATTCATTGAGAAATTTGAATGAGTTGAGTATTTCCTAGTCTAAGTTCCTTTTGTGGATATTAGATCATATATTATATAGGCCCCTTGTATGGAACAACTTGCATCATCCAACCAAGGTATTTAGCTTACCATGACCTGGTAGACAAAGACCTTGGGGAAGTTGTTATTGAACCTACTTCATTTTAAGAGAGGTAGAAGGGAAAAGGGAAAATTATCACTAGTTGAGCCTTTCCTCTTTTATTTTCCTCCTAGATTTGGTGTGTTATGTAAAATGTACCACCAATAATGAACATCATAAATGATGTTCTCAATGCCAAAAGCATATAAATATTAATCATGAACCTTTAGAGGCATTACAACATATTATTTATGCATGTAGTTTTCCCTTTAGGGTTTTGATTTGATCAATATGTTAAATATTAAATCCTCCAAAGGGCATAAATTTATCATTATTTACACTAAATATTTTTAAAAATGGATGGAAGATATATCTTTATAGTTCATTAAAGGTGAATATATTTGAAATTTTCTCAAAAAAATATTTTTTCACTTTGGGTTGACTTTATAAATTATCACAAATAATGGTTACTCTTTTAAGAATAAATGGTAAAATTATTCAATGCTAACTTTAAAATATGGCATATTGTTTCTACTCCTCACTACCCAAAAAAAAGTGAGAGGCCAAGGAAAGTAATAGAATAAAATTATAAATATTAAATAATACTATTGTAAACCATGGTTCTGATTAGCATAATCACATGTTTACACTCGATGGGCATAACACACAAGTGTTCACACACCTATAAAAGCCACACTCTACTCTTTTGTTTATGGAACAGTGGTAGTGCCTCCTTTCAAAATATAAATACCTTATTTATGTGTGTCATTGAATGAAATTATAAAATATGATTAATATCAATAAAATTACTTACATGAACTATAAATTCTTGATTACAAACATATAAAAGCTATCAAACATAAAATTTTATCAATCATAAATTACAAGAGCATATGGAAAGAAAGTTTATTATAGATAATTTCAAATTAGTGAGATTTTACTAAAATAAAATTAAAATAATACTAGTGTTGATAATAATAACAATGGAAAATTTAAACTAAAATGGTTGGAACCATATGTAGTTAATGACAATATTGGCCTTGGAGTTTATCACCTAGCTACGCTTGAGGGAAAACCTGCTAAGAATACTATGAATATCATGCACTTATGTTTATATTTTTATAGATAGATTAGTAAAATTTTAATTATTCATTATTCTCTTTTAAAATATTAAAAAATACCAAAACATTCATATATGCTAAAAAATACCAAAAAAATTGAAATATTTTAAAAAAATAAAAAATCAAGATCTATGGGCATCTGTTCATGTTACTGGATATGTTTTTAATTATGTCATATATATTTAATTTTTAGTAGATAGAATATTTACAATATATATTTATTCTCATAGGGTATTTGAGTTTGTAATAGCATAAATTTCATATTGAAAAATAGTCTTCATACATAACAAAAGATTTCCTTATAAAAAATGTTTATATATAATCAATATGGACAAAGTTACAATGGGAAGATAATGACACATTGTGCACATGTACCTTACTATAAACTTATCCATGTTAATTTTTTAATCTTTATTTTTAACTTAAATATAGACACAAGGACTTTTTACACAATTTTTGCACACGCAATATAATTCACATTTAGAGATCAGTCAAGTTTCAAGCTAAGACATACTTGTATAGGGTTTCGATGCTAGTCAATCTTCTAACCCAATAACTTTGCCTATTTTAGGGAACCATGATGTTTTATATGAACATATTATAGGTTATATTTACCCATATCCTCTTTTTCCTATTGAACTATAAATAAAAATACATGCTTTAATCCTTCATTCTATCTTCGCATATGTCTTATGAATATGATACTAAACTGGAGCATATATACATGATTAACTTAATCTATCTTAATTTGGTGTTTGTTGATATCATATTATTATTTTAATTTCATAACATGATTCACATTTTTTTACTTATTTTATGTGGCCCTTGGTCTTGTGTATGTTCAACTTACACCTTACTTGTATGGAAAACTCATTACTTGTATGTGTGGCCTTTAGGATTATTTTCTTTTGATACATTTATTTGTCCCTTGTATTCAAAATTTAATCTTATTTGTGACATATAAGAATTTTTTATATAACTTGTGACATCTTACATGTCCTTTGTATACAGCCTCTAGGCCTTATTGCATGACAATTATGTGACTATGCTTGCATGCTTCTTATTTGGATACTATGGTGCCATGATTATTATCATGAACTACTATGTATCTAACTATCAATCTATGGTGCCATGATACATATCATTCACACTATATTTTTGCTTCAAATTTTCAACAAACAATGTTTAAAATATATATACAACAATCATAAGTTCATTTATGCTTCATTCATAATTAAAATTCTATATTGAAACTTACATGATGCAAAGACAATATATAATTTTTTCAAGTACTTCAATGTTAAATTTGTAATATTTTAATAAATATTCAATTTATGAAAATTATTTTACATGTTTATTTATATTTCAAAAATGTTCACTTTTTCTTTTGAGATAAGTGATTTACAAGAAATTTCTCTCATCTCAAAAGGGGGACATCACAAATTGGATTTTAAAAGAGATATATTTTTAGATATGATAGTTTACAATGTGAAAAAACATAAAAATTTCAAATTATGTGAGTAGTTGTGTCACTTATGCACTCCACTCATCCAACTACTTGAGCACAAACACACTTATGTGAAGACAATTTCAAGGCTTCAAAAAAAAAAATTAAAATATCATCTTTAGAATTTTATATAGTATAGGGGAATTATATACATTCATGACCAAGATACTACTTTGTAAAAAATCATATTTTTTCTTTTTGAAAAATCAAGTATCAAGTAGTTATAGTTTGAATTTAGATCCATCTACAATGGTGTGATTCATAATTTTCATTTGAACCACATTTGAGATTAATGATGCTCTATGTATTGATTACACTATAGTAAGTAATGTATCGTATCCCACTTCTCTTTTAGTTTATCAAGTATTCCATGTGAGAGAATAGTGATTCGCAATGTTTTGGTTGCACTTTAGCAAACCAATTTGTCACTTCCCTAATAGAGTACTCTATGAGGATTGGAGCACACATCTTTTCAACTCAAGCATCTACACTATTTTTTCAAATTGAGAATTGATCACTCTCAATTCAACACTTTTACACATGCCTAAATAAGGGGGCATACATATATCCATGACAAATATAAAGTGTGTATACACACTTAGTTATCACATTTCCCTTACTCTAATAATTTATTCATCACTCAAATAAAAGGAGGAAAAATTAGACATTGATATTTAATCAATAAATGCTTGATAATGCTTTTCCTTTACATATTTACTTTACTTGGATAACTCACCATGTTGATAACCATTTATCTATATGAAAGCCTTCAAATTATTGTAATTATTAAGAATACATTCTAGACTTCCCTAATTTATTCCTACTCATCTTTAATCATTGGATACTTAACTGTCATTCTAGTTTCAGAAGCCTCTATCCATTATCAACAAGTTCACATTAAGATTATAGGGATGAACTACACACATGTCCACCTTTACAGACTTGTCTAAAGTGATTTAATAGCTAGTTTTTCAAAATGACATGCTTCCTAATGGCTTTCTCATACATGAAAATAGGTAATTTATCAAAAAAATTAAAATATTATCATATAATAGAACATCAAGTGTCTCACTTGGAACCCCTGGTTATTCTATCTATCACTCTTTCAAAAAAAAATTCAAAAGCATTTAGCTATTTATTAAAGAGTTACTATAATTCTATTGAAATAATATGGTCATTGACCAAGTTAACATTATTTTCTTATAGTTTGAGGCCATCCTTTTTTCAAGCATTCTAATAAAAATTTATAGTTATGTCTATATTATCTTCCATAAAGGGAGAGATACATTATCCCAAGGTCCACTTGGACTATGTAGGAAACACTTAATTAAAAATGGGTTTTCAAAGATAGCTCCATGATTCTCATGTTCCCCACTTTTCTCCCTAGACATTTGATCTTGTTTGTGTCCTTGTGTAGGCTAGGGTTATGATTTTACAAGTGATACAACCATCCAAACATGATTTGTATATAATTAAATAATATTTAGATATAGGTGAATTGATATAGAATATTAGATTCAAAGCAAAATTAATACATATAAAGTCATACTAGTAGACAATGACACACTACGACCCTATCTGACTAATACACACTTGTCCTCAAATACAATGAGACACTATTTTGAATTAGCACTATGTTTTCAAATTATAATTAGTTTTAGAAAATCATAATCAATGAATAAATAAATTTGTAAGGACATCTCTCTAATCCTAACACTAGTTTTTATTTTAAAAAAATTACAACTTCTATATATTTTTATAATAATTATTTTATTTATATTCTAAGATCATATTTAAAGTTTACACTAATTTAGATTTAATTTATTTTGTAATTAATAATAAGGATAAACACCCTCTAAATATTGGTTTGTTCAAATGATTTTGAATCTAAGGGGTTTTATGGCAAGGGCCGTTAATATCTTAGCCTTTGTTATGTTTTGGGGATGCATTTTGGTTTGTTGTCTCACACACTTTCATCTTTGGATTTTGGCATAATTTAATTATATGGGAGTGATATTTCATTTCTCTTCGATTCAATTTATGTTGGTATATTTTCTCTCACCCTAATTTAGGGAATGGCTAGGTGGTGAGGCCTTATTTAGAAATGGGTGATTTGTGTGTGTCTTGAATCTAGTGTGGTAAATCCATTTTACATATATATTTTGAGGAGATAAAACATTAAAACATGCAGAGGGACTATGATATGGAGATTGAGTAGTCAATAATGGTATCTTTGTTTTGTATGAAGATGGAAAATTAGGAATTGACTTTTTGGGGAGAAGTTTCAGAACATAGACTAAAGGTAATTTTTCAAATCCCCTTTGGAGTTAATCTCAAAGTTATCTAGGAGATTATGGGAGTAGTTATATTAAGGTCAACTCAAATATTATTTCAATTTTCACTAGTAATACTAAAATGCCAAGGATTATGGGTGAGAAGGAGACTACTCATTTGGTAGTGGAAAAATATGTGCAATCAAAATTATAACTTGGTTTAGTGAAGGATTGAAAATAATTTTAGTTGGGTTTGAACAAAGGATTATCATTCATCACATTTTATCTCACATTCTAAGATTTAAAATTAAAATTCATGAAACTAGTTAATTATATTACTTTTATCAAAATAGTAGGTCGAGTTAGGGGAAGGGGAAACTTTTAGATCAGTTATTATCTCCACTACTCTCAAGGGTTTTTGAACCTTTTTTCTTCCATCATGGTCAAGGTGGTATATATGGCTAAATAATTGTCTAAAATGTGTGGGGAATGATAAATTATTAATATTCATATAACCTCAATTAGGGTTGGGTCTGGTATGAGACTCCCTTTTAGTGTTTGTTTCTTAGGATATTTGGATGTGTCAAAGCACATGAGGGATTTTTATATGGTAGTGGTGCTTATTTTAATTTTTCAAATGGTGGTAGCCACGTTCTTAATTGAATTTTCATAAGTGGGAATCTAAGTGAGAATTTGGTGGGGTGGTAGTATCTTAAGATATTTTGGGATCTTGAAATGGCTACTAGTGTTGAAATGGATCCGTTTGAGTGCCCTTCACCCCCTTCCTCTTCCTCTTCCTCTTCCTCTTCCTCTTCCTCTTCATCTTCCTCTTCCTCTTCCTCTTTAGTATTTGACCTTGAAGATATGGATGATGAGGGGTATAGATCATGTGATATGATTTGGAATCACCCTTTGCATTCATCTTTTTATTTTATTTCTTGATTTAATATTATGCACATAAGCTATGTTGTATCAAGTGTTCTCCATTTTTTAGATGATTATTGAAATGCCTTTTTTTGGTGTTATGTCATATTTATTGTATTATTTTCATGCGGTTTCTCCTTTGGTTTTGAGTCTCTATTTATTTGATCTTCATTATGGCTCATGATAGTTCCTATGATATGTTTATTTAGTATTATCATTTTTTATAATGGATAGAGAAAGGACCTTCCAACCTTTGTTATAAAAAAAATAGTGAAATAAAAATGCATCGTCTATGATCATCTAATACCATTAGTAGAACATTTTAATTTGGATGGATTTATCTATTTATTATAATGCCTAAAATAATTCATTCAAATAACTAGGTAAAATAAGGGTAATTTTTATCTATTTAAGTTACTAAGGTTATGAATCAACAAAACATAATTAAGGGTGCTAGATGAACAAGTGCATATGTAAAATCCTAAAGTAATTATGATTTAAGTATAGTTAATTTAACAAGGTCCTACTCAACTCACATAACAAATGTGGTCTAATGAAAATATAGTCAAGTAGTTTACATGGACACACATGTTCAAGGAATTACGTTACTAAAAGTGCAAGGAGTGATTTGATAAAATAAAATATTAAAAATAAAAAATAGATGAATGATAATGTGTCATATGAAAAAATATAATGTTTTTTTATCATATTCCTTGATTTGGATTCAATTAAAATCTCATGTCCTCACTAATTCCAAGGTTCACAAGGCTTATACACATAAGTATGATATGATTTGGCATTTAATATACACACATGCTCAATATAAATAAGTCCAAAATAAATATGAATGGTGGATTTATCTTAATCCAAAAGAGGATATATATAAGAGTGATTTAACTTTCAAGGGGTTATCGAATGTAAAACCTAGGTTGTTAAAGGGTTTGAGTACATTAAATTAGGGAATAAATATGAAATAAATATAACCATTAATTTATACAAGAATTTACCTAATATGATATTTTTAAAAATAGAAATGAATGATACAAATAAGTAATTAACTATAAACTGACTAAGATAGATGATATGGGGGTTTAAAATGGGTGTAGAAGTTGATCTAAGTGTCATAAATAGGATCTAGGTGTTGGAAACCCTTCTAGATAGTAGCGCAATACATTGGATAGTAGTGCACTATGATAGTGTCCTCCCTATAGTGCTACTGTCCCTTGTGTATAAATTGTGTTATCTTCTATGTGTACCTCTATCTAAGTATGATCTACCTGTACCTATGTGGAGAAGCCCTAATTCATTGTTTTTGCACTATTTTTGACTAATTTGTGAGAAAACATTATACTTCCATGTTGTTAGTGTATTTGAAAAGAAAAAGTATCAAAAGTGTGATGTTATCTGGGTAGGATGGATGTACTCAACACCCTATTGTGTCGATAGTTGCCTACATATCATTACCTCGAGAGGGTATCAAGCCCAATGTATTTATCACATTCTAAGTGCTGGTAAAAGTGCAAGTGAATACTAGTACGAGTGTTGACTTGAATTATTTTAATGAAGATTGATATTGGAAATCTATGTATTCTAAACTTACAATGGTTATAGTTTACTTTATGCATAAGCAGGTCATAATAGGATCAATAACCTTGATTTTACACAACTTATTTTGAGTTTGATTATGTATTTTGCATCTGATTTCCATCTAGTGGATAAATTCCTAAAAGTCATGTATTTATATTAATTTGGTGTTTGTACAGAATGTGAAATAGGTCTAGGCTAACCCTAGGTGTATTATGAATTGAAGATATATCTGTTGGGGTTAAATTAGGCAAAGGACACTAGCATGGTCTATTCATAATTAACATGGTGCACTAGTGTCTAGGTGGTAGAACTTATGGCACTAGGGCTTATATCCCTAGGGGAAGGTATGGGACTGATTTTGGGATGTATGGGGATGTGTAATACTTTCACAAAATCTAGATAAGGGTCAAAAGAGACCCTAAGATAGGTATATGACTAAGCTAGGGGTAAGGTGGTCTCAAGTAACACTCATTTCACTCAAGTGACATTTTATATGATTACATTTGGCCCTTATTTAATCTATATTTTTCTAATTTTGGGGTTGTTGGATAGTATTTTAGTTCCTTGGACAATAGCGTACCACACTATTGTCCTCTATGATTCACTAGTGTCCTTTACACTATTGTTTTTCAAAACTAGCTCTGATATCTATTTAACTATTTTCCACTATGTTTTTTTTTTTTTAATTTAAATTTTGAGCTTTGTAATTATGTGTCTACATGTTGAAAACTATACTCTGAGTGCACTCAAATGACCTTCTCTCTATGAAAAACCCCTACGAATGCCCCCTTTTTTGACAAGAGTTGTTTTACCTATTCAAAAACTATCCTCAAAATAAAAACTCTACATGATGTGTGTTAGGATAAAAACATATGATATTTACATAATAGACCAATATAATGTGTATATATGACATTTAAATGTAAGATAATCTAAGCATCATTTGGTAATGTATGATGCATTTTAGATATAGCATTCAAAATGTTGTCAACATAGATATACAAATGTAAACATGTGTATAAACAATAAATTTGAGTAATAATTTATGTAAACTACCTAGGGGGATAGGGAATGATGTCCATCAAGGCACCCAAAGAGGAAGAGGAGATGTATGAGCTCACTCATGGCATTAAAAAATGAGTGTGAAAGAAACAAGAAAGAGACAAATGTCATGGTCATGATTCTTATATGAAAGCATACATATAACACACATGAGGCACACAAATTAGGCCAAGGGGCCACAATACAAGGGACATGGGCACATGTCACTAAATATAAGAGATCAAAACATACAAAGACATGTTCAAATGTCCATATATGCAAAGAGAAATCAAAGTTGGATTAGAGACCCATGAAAAGACATGCTCAAATGTTCATATACACAATCAATAAGGCACATTCAATTACATGGGCACATATCCAAAGCATACACAAAATGAAAATAGTTAGCATAGATCCATATAATAATGGCATATTTAAATTCTCTCAAATATATGTAGAATCAAAGAGGTACAATCAAATCTAAAACTAGAAAAGCTATAAATGAAAGTATGCATGAACATGTGGTATAGATCTATATAAGAGCAAAGATGTAAATAAACCGAGTCTATGGTAGTAGCATTCGGGAAAAAAATAGTGTAGTATAGAATGATATAACCTAATAAAGTGGAAGTTGTGTATAAGACATCCCCAATGGGTGAATGTATCAATGTTGGACCTATGTATTTGTGTATGTCTTCAGTGGGTAGATAGTAGTAACTCTAGATCTACGTGATGGACCTAGGTCCTATAAGAATCTATGAACACTCAAAATGAATAAGTAAAGCATGTATATATATGACAAAACTAATTATGCTAAGATATATAACATATGCAGTACCTAGAAAGTATAAAGAATGTAAACATGGATATACAAACAATCTAAATTTTGTATTTTTGAGAAATATCTGAATGTTTTTTTGTTTTGAACATATTATATTATTTTTTGTTTTCTTAGTAAAATATATGTACATGAAACATGAAAATGAAACTAGGTATAAGGATAAAGATAAAGGAAACTATGTAAAATAAGAGAAGAACATACTACCTAATGAGTCTCTTAAGAGACTCACAATCAATGCAACCTGTATCAAATAGAAGACAAATGGTCATGTGTGATATACAATGGGGTATTTGGGATCTAATAAATAGATGTATTGAGTGATATGTAGCTAAAACTACCTATGGAGTAGGGATATGAATCTATGAAGCTGACTAAACTAGCCTATGAATTATGGTCCATTTGGGAACCCATTTATTAGAGGAAGTTATAACTAGTGTGGATGTGCTCTATTATAACACTGATCTATGTGGTGGTGGATAGAGAGGCCCTATAGAATCCAAAACATGTCTCTAATGTAGGGGTCTATCTAATAAAGGTCTCTATAGGAGAGTTTGTATATGTGGTACTGATGTAGGAGTAGACATCACCTCCATTGATGGTTGAATTGATGTTTGAGGTGTGCTAATAGAATCTATTCTTAGAATTGTAACTAGTGACTATTGTATAATTAGTTATGGAATAGGTAAATGACAGTCATATGGAAGGATGCTAACTATAAACATCATGATTAGTATGTATATACTTGAGACATCTGTGTACATTGAATGGAATGACTTGAATCTACTATATCCAAGGCTTACCCAATAATATATCGAAAGCTCTTTCACTATGTACTACTATGAATCTAGTGGCCACATGTGTGGTCCCAAACTATAATGGAAGTATAATCTCCCTAATGAAACTCTATACATAGTCACTAAATCCATGAATAATTATATCTATCTAAGAAATATCCTAATCTAAATAACATGAGTGATGTATAAGTGTGATAGTACAATTGTTGACACTTGACCCATTGTCAAACATGATACTCTAAATAGGATGGTGATCAATGTAGGATTGTATAAAAAGTGCATAGAAATTTATGTCATAATCAACTATCTCCTACTTGAAAAAAGTGATAATTTTAGTTGTAACTATAGTATGATACACCCCAATGATATTATGTAGAGTATGTGGATCCACTATATGAATTTGATAAGATGTTGGTGGTGGATGTGCCTATTAAATATAGTGAACACCTAAAGTACTTTTTATCTAATTAGCCATGTGATATAGAAATAGATTTGAAAATATTTTCAATGTTTTTGCTTCCATTAGTTGTGGTCTAAGAGCCTATGTAGGAGTGTTAATATCAATGATATTAGATTCTATCAAATCTTGTATCTTATGTTACAAGCTAGTACATATGTTTATAGTATGCCTAGTTCCCTATGATAGTTGTATAATGCATTGGTATCATAATTCCTTGGAAGATGCCTAGTCATATCAACCTCTTTGATCTAAAGGAGAGATATGACATTGTAGTCCAAGAGTTGTAAAACCTATGCTGGCAACTAAAAAAGAGTTATGAAATGTCTCCTTGGAGGAAATGATAAAACCATGTGAGGAGGTGGTCTAAAGATGCATTAACTATTATTTTTTAATCATTATTGTTATCCCTAGCTTTCACATTGTATAAAGGCTTATTATAACTCTTAGCAGTTGAATTTGATCTAGTTGTGTACTTTATTTTACCCATAGAGAGAAGTTTGACTTCTCATTCTTTCACTATATGGAAAGTACTTGAATAGGATATATTCATACAATTCTAGTGATAATATTTGCTTGAATATGTCTTGGAGTTTTCTATCTGCAATGGGGATAGTCATCTTAACTAATATAGTTTTATATCACAAGACATATTTAGCTATTGGCTCATTGAATTTTTGTTTAAGTTTTGCAACTTGAGTGTATAAAACCTTATCACTGATTTTAATTGTAAAGTGTGATAAAAACATACTTGTGATTGGATTAAATGTTGTGATGGACTAATTAGGAAGATCATAGAACCATTGTAATGCATAGTCCTTTAAACTATGAGGGAACAACTTAGTGAGGAGTGAATCATGGGAAATGTAGTCCAAACATGTGTGTAAAGATTTTAGATGGTGCTCTAGGTCACCCTTACCATTATACAAGGTAAGCTTGGGTGGCATGAATCTGAATGGCAAAGGATTTTTCACTATATTCTATGCCAAAGGTGTATGTAAAAGAACCTGAGAATATAAGGCATGGGATGGTCTAGTGGCACCTTACTAAAGATGTAACACCTTGGCCTATAGATCATAGATCTCATGCATAAGGGATTGTACATCTAGAGAAAGGAATGAGTACTAACCATAGGAGGTGTTTCCATTATTTAAGGTTGTCGAGTTAGAACATGTTATAAAATTTGAGTTTCCCCCATAGTAAGTGTAATAATAATGACATTTGGGGAGTAGAAGATTGACCATGATTGGATTTGTTATTTATTTTCACTATGGCTTGTATAATTTGTGCAAGATCATGGGGATGTTATCAAAGTCTATCTCTATTTTTAAAAAAAATCTTATCCTTATTGACTATAATATTTTCATTATCAAGTTGGGGGAGTAAGTCTCAATTTCCATCTTGTGTATCATCTTGTTCTTGATTGTATTGATCATGTTTGTATGTATTATAGTTGAATTCCACATAATTACAGTGTGAAGGATCAATGAGGGGGGTTATAATTGGTCCTTTTTCCATGGTATAATCTCAAATAGAAGGAATCTGAGTATGCTCAATAGGATTGCCACAAAGCCTAACACTTATTCTTAAAGGAAGAGATATAAATTTTTGAGATGGAATATATAATATAAAATTAAATAGTGATGCTAAAATAGAATATATAAAATATAAAAATCCTAACACAACCAAGGGAAATATGAAAAAGATGGGTATAAACCCTAATAGCATATAGGGCTAGGGTTTGGGTAGTATTCTAAGTAAGTTAGGTTTACCAAATGATTTAAATTTTAAGGGGTTATGGAATGTAAACCCTAGGTTGTTATTAAGTTTGATTACAATAAATCAATGAATAAATCTATAATAAATACATCCATTGATTTGTATAAGAATCTACCTAATATGATATTTCTAAAAATATCAATGAATGAAAAAAATAAATACTTAGTTAAAAACTAACTGAGATGGATGATCTAATGGCTTAAAACTACTGTAGAAGTTGATCTAAGTGTCATAAACAAGATCTAAGTGTTAGAAACCCTCCTAAATAGTAGTGTGATACCTTGGATACTAGTGCACCATGTTAGTGTCCTCCTTATAATGCTAGTGTCCCTTGTACAAAAACTATGTGATATTCTAGGTGTACCTCTAGATGAGAGTTATCTACCTATACCTTTGTGGATGAGCCTTGATTCATTTTTTATGTACTATTTTTGACTAATTTGTGAGTACACCCTAGACTTCCATGTTTTTATTATATTTGAGAAGCACAAGTATCAAAAGTGTGATGTTATATGGGCAAGCTAGACACCTTCAACACCCCGTTGTGTTGATAGTTGCCTACATACCATTACCTCAAGAGGGGATCAAGCTTGATGTAGTTATCCTAATCTAATTTTTGGTGAAAGAGTAAGTGAATTATAGTATGAGTGTTGACTTGAGTGTTTTGAATGAGGATAAAGACTAGAAATCTATGTATTCTAGGCTTAGGGTGGTTGTATATGACTATATTCAAAAGTAAGGTAAAATAGGGATCAATAACCTTAATTTTTCACAACTTGTTTGAACTTGTTTGTGTATTTTTCATCTGATTTATATTTAGTGGATAAAGTTCTAAAAGTCTGTATTATACTGATTTGGTGCTTGTGTAGAGTGTGAAATAGGTGTAAGTTGACCCTAGGTGTATTATGAATTAAAAACATATACTTTGGGGTTTAAATTAGTCAAGGGATAATATCATAGTCCCTTGGTCACTAACACAATGCACTAGTGTCCAAATAACCATGCTATTGTCTTGGTGGTATAACCTAGGGCACTAAGGGCCTAGATCCTTAAAGGCAGGTTTTAGACTGATACTGGGATGTTTAGGGATGGGTAAGACCTACACAAAAGTTGGATAAGGGTCAAAATAGGCCCTAATATAGGTCTAGGGATAAGCTATGGGTATGGTGGTCTCAATTAACACTCATTACACTCAAGTGACATTTTATATGACTACAAAGAACACAAAAATGACATGAATACACAAAACAAGGATAACCCTTTAGAAAGACAACTCTTATTACATATATATGTGTTGAAGTGAAGTTTAATTATGATATTAAATCTAAGAAACTATATTTATCATTAAAAATCCAAGATGAAAAAGTGATATGGTCTAAATACTTCTCTAGTCGACCTGAGGGACATGAGATAACTACTATGATGAATTTTACACCAAAAACATAAAGAGAACCTTTTTTAAAAAGAGGTTCTAAGTTATTTTTTTTTATAATGTTAACTAAAAGTGTAAATTGTTCATGATTTTTGATATAAAAAACATTCTAGAATAAATTTCAAAATCAAATGACATGGAAAGTATTAAACAATATTTCATTCTCTCATTATGAGTATTACAACACATTTTATTGTTGAGAATTACTAGTGTAGAGTACTGTGAACTAATAATATGATTACAATATAAAAAAATTTAATACTCTTAATATTGAAAATAAATGAAACTCATTTGAACATTGAATTCTATCATTTTTAAAAATATTTCTCTATTCCATTCTTCTTCTTTTTTAAACCATTACTTCACCCAATACAAAAGAGATATGAGGTATTTTGTTTGAAGCTTTGTTATATATTCTTTTCCAAAGATAAAATTTCCATTAATTAAACCATGATTTTTTTTTAAAGCACATTAGAGGATCAAACATATAAGGAACCCTTAGATAGAGGCAAAATAGATAAAAACAAAGAAACTTATAAAAGACATGATTCCTAAAGGTCAAAAAAAGAGTCTAGGGCCCAAGACAAAATATTTTAGGAAATGTGTTTACTTGAAGATATGCATATCATTAATTATTATAAAACATAGAAAAATAAACACACACAATCTATCAAAATTCATAAAAAGTGGTGCTCTGAGCTCAAACAATAGAAAAACTACCCAAAATTATTTGAAAATGAGTGTATTAGAGAATATAACCTATAGTGATTTATGAGGAATGCAAGAATGAAGTAATCATAATAATGTATTTGAAATTTATAAATTACTAGAATTAAGTATTAAAGTTGGAAACAAAATTGACAACCATTTAAAAAAATTCCTTTAAAATTAACTACATTCCTTTTGAAATTAAAAATAACATACATCCACATATGCATATATAGTTTTGTTGATAGATGAATTTAGTGACATTTATTAAATTATGCTATCACTTCATTTGAAAGATAAAAACCAATTTACATGAAATATATTAGGTATACAAAACATCCACAATCTATAAAAATAATTTTCCCTCGTCAATAATAATCTGACCACACACTAAAATCATTACTTATTTCATAGGAATCAAATATGGTATGAAATATCATAACTTTAATTAATGCTATTAAAATAAATAAACATTTAGACCTTGGATATCACACCATTAATCAAAAGATAAAATATAAATTAAACACACTTCAAACCCCAAATTTTTCCAAAATTAGAGATTCTCCAAAGAACATGTATCTACTTAAAAACATGTACCTAACCAATATAAAAAGTGGAGCTCACCTCCCAATAATATGACATCATAAGGTAGTTAATACTGGTCAAACCTCAATCACAAAGGGATCAATAAATCATGTCATCCACCTTACAAGTTTAGGCATGGTAAGATAAATATAGAGTCTAATTTAAAGTTTTGATAAACATAGTCAACCAAATCTAGCACTACAAGTCCAAGAGGAGAGTCTCATATGCTAAAAAACATTAGAATAAATAATGCTAATAATCTAAAATGATCTATATGGTATCCCCTAAATTTACCCAAATGGGAAGGGGTGAGGTTAGGTATATATTGACACAAACCAAATAATTACCATAATGTCTAAAACTCTTCCAAATATTCATATCCACTACTTTTAGGGAGGATTCAACACACAGATTGTCACACAAGTGCCAAAATCCTAACCTAAATAACCAATAGTAGTTAGCATTTAGATTCTCATAAGTCCTAAAATCTCTACTAATGCATACCCTACACCCCCAAACTCCATTTTCATAATTCAAGGCTTCATAGGATAAATAAAAACCCATTAATCAAGGTTTCACAAGACATAAAACTTGTAAATAATGGATTCAAAAGAATACAAACACATAAATTAAGGCTTCATAAGGGATACTCATTAAAAAATTATAAATATGGAAATATAAAAATAAAACCCATCAAAATAAACTACATAAAATAAGCATCAATCAATTTAAAACCAATAATGGAATGAAGGAGAAAAGCCATCACAAATCCATAATAAAATATAAAGTGGGATACCAAAGTCTCATGGCTCAAAGGCATACCTTATGTCTTAAAATTGCTTTATATTTCATCTATAGCTCCTAATTTCTCTAAAAAAAATGAAAAATTCGATTCAAAAAGAAAATTTTACTTTTTAAATAGAAACTTATAAACTTTTCCCAATGAAAAGGTGACACATGTCCCATGATTTGGCTTTCCTTTGATATTACTAAACCTCAATCATCTTTTATGAAATATGTATATAGTTTTAAGGATAAAAAAGACTTATTTTAACCTAAAAATATCATAGGAATACCCTATAAGGACCCAACCTAAATCACATGATGGAAGGAAAAACTTGGCTAACACACTTCCTTAAAATGGGATCACATGTAAAATATGAAATTATTGAAAAAATAAAGAAAGTCATGGGGCCTGCCAATTATGTCACTTAGAACAAGTGTTCACTTGAAAATTTAAGACAAGGTCTCTCAAGTGTTTACAAGGTTATAATAACCTAACTGATCTATAGGGAATATAAAAGGGTACACAATACAATTAAGTATTTTACAAGGTCCACAGGATAAATCTAGGTTTCAACAAAAGCAATGAAGTGTGTAGGGGGTGGTAGCACAATTTATTTTAACCTCTCATATCCTTTTCATTCTCATGGTTTTCACATATCCCTATACACTCATTACACCCATCAATAGGTCCAATCCACATATGCATATAAATAAAATGTGCATGATAATATTAGACTCATGTCTACCGTATAATCAACAGAAGGTCCATCCATGTATGTCAGTAATAGTCTCATATGTGGATAAATCATTGGTACCCCATCACTGGGTAAATATATAACTATTATAAGTATGAGCAATAAACTAATAATAGAACATAATACATATATATCTAATCACAATACCCCATCAGATAATGTCATGAGTAGTCATTGTAACCTAATGTGTTTATCACATGAACCGTTACTTATCTTAGATCAACCTAACATCATGATATAAATTGCACATGATAATCAAAGAGGTTATATAATGTGACAAATCCATAATTATAAACTAATGCGATCATCACATAAACCATGGCATATTTCTGTTCAACCTAATGATAAACTCTTGCATCAAGCTCCATTTATTTACCAATTTCATTTTCCTTGTGTAAATTGGTTCAATCTAGGATTCAAACAATTTTATAGTGATAAAATATCCTTATATATATATATATATATATATATATATATATATATATATATATATATATATATATATATATATATATATATATATATGAGTCACACCCCACTATTTAAATAAAAGGCTTATGAATTTTAATGTTGAATCTAGGCCATAAATCTTTTGTATAAATAGGAAGAGGCTACAAAAAAGGTAAAGGGAGCCCACCATATTTTTAATATTAAAAAATAAATATCCAAAAAATAAAGCATGGGCATCATATAAAAACTTCAAAAGATTTATTGAGCCACTGAAAAACCAATGGACCTGGACAATAAGGGATAAGCTATAGAATTTCATTCAATTAGCTCCTACCTTGGCAATTGGTAGCTGGATTTTGAATGTTCTTCCATCTCTCTTCTCTTCCTTGTCTTCTATACATGTAATTTTATCATTTGATCAAGTTTCAATTTCTTAAACTTTCTAAGTCTTCTACATTTATAGAATTCATATATGAGCCTCTATTATTTTACTATGTAATAAAACCCATAACCATAATTTAAATAAAATGTGAATGTGCATACTTTATTCAAGTGATAAATATATCATGGATCTTATTTTTCCTCCCCTTAGATCTTTTCTTTTTGTTGTAACTCCATGATTATATCTTTCCCCATACATTATGATTTTCTATGATTGTGTTCATTTCTTTTCTTGCATATTAGTAGTTCCATGTTTGTATAGATATGGAATTATCCCATTTCCATTCTAATGCATAAAAATTTAATTTTTATTTATTTCTCCAATTTTTCCTCAAAATTTACATTTACGCACATTAGCTTAGGTTGAATAACACTAGTTTAAGAAAGAGTAGTACTACATCTTTTATTGTTCCAACTAGATAAAAGTGAAGAGTACTAGATCTTGTATACAAAGAGTAGTATTACACTGATTATAGTTCCTATGTTGTGACTATTATGTGGGTGTAAAAAATTAGACACAATATACCATTAACACAACCCATCATTGAGATATAAATCACACAGGATACAAATATGATATAAAACACAAGTTTCTTCTTGTAAAAATAACCACCATCCTATTTGAACATATGTATAAAGTAAATTAGTCTTGAAAACACATGCTAAATTAGAGATAAATCAAGGTCTATCCTATACATAAGAGAATAATATGGGGGTAAATATAATATTAAAAATTGAGCCTCACATTCTACTCCTATTATTTATGGTTTCTCCTCAAAATCATTGAAAATGGTGGGGGTCTTATATCTAAAATGGTGTTAAATCCTCTCAATTACCCATTGTTACATCATATATATATCAAAATAAACTCTAACCTAGTACAAGTATTGAACCAAAAATATCGACATCCAAAGAGACAAATATCGAAGTGCCAAAATGCATATGACTACATATCTAGTTATTTTTTTGCCTCCACTTGCAATGTAATCAAATCGATCACATGAAATTTTCAACTATATAATGTCTCAAAATATAAACATGAAACCATAATAAAACCATGTATACAAATTTACCTCATATAATATTAATTATAATTGGGTAAGTAAATTTGTGCTTGATAGATGAAATCAAGTAATTTTGTAAGTACAATATGGGGGATTAAAATTTATTTTGGGGAGAAGTACCAAAAATGAAACTTTATTAAATGATCCTAGTAGACAAGATGGATAATTTTATGGAGGATTAAATTACATGAAAATAAAAATTACCCCTTGAGTCAAGTTGAGAGACCCACGTAAGCCAAATAACCCATGTTCAAAACACCCCATAAGTGGGATAAATGTCTTGAAAATTTGTTTCTAATTAGAGAGTAAAACATGAAAATTATAAACATGAGTTAGGTAGAAAGGATGGCATTGGTATAAAAGTTATAACATGTTCAAAAAATGTAATGACCTTATAATGTAGTTGTATTAAGATGAGAGAGCAAGCTAGTAAGACGACCAATAAAGTGTAAGTGCAGCTAGACTCAATTTTTAGGAAAAGTGATTTATATGAAACTTTACCATTTGGGATTATTCGTCATGATGGAGGAGGTTTTGGAGCCCAAAATTTCATGAAAAATAAGATGACCCCATATATCTGGCTAAGAGAGCTAGGAAAACTATGCTTTAAATGCAAATTGACAAGTCAAGGCTCTAATTTAATGTTAAGTGTTATATATGAAGTTTTATCTCATAGACATGGTATTTCCAATTGTTATGGTTTGGAGACCTAGTTTAGTATTCAAACTAATATTAAATACCAAAAAAATTAAAAGTGATGAGACCAATGAAATGAGTGCAAGTGGGAGCGGCTACAAAAGCAAAAAGAGGTTCCTTGATTTGTGGAAGAATTAGGATTTGTTGTGAAAGAAACAAAATAAAAAATTAAATAGATATAAATTATATCCCATTTAAATATATAATCTCATAAGGGGGTTAAATAATTCCATTTGGATGTTGGTTCTCTACCTTGACTCTCTAACACTCAAGGCATCAAGCTAAAAAGTTTCAATGTCTCATCACATATTCGCTTAAGCATAACATTTTATAAATTTTATATACATATTATTAATACTTATATGCAATAAAAAAGGGTTTGGTGACTCTCTAACCATTAAGATTCATATAATTACCCATATAGTTTCCAAAAAATCCCCTATATGAATCAATAAGTTATCACACATCATTTTAAATCATTTCCTTAGGAACTCACTCAAATAACTTATCCCTTCAAATTAGTGTTGATGTTCATCGATGCCAAATGAAGACACCAATTACTTAATGCATCCAAAACCACATCTTATTTATTCTTGATATATAGGATATAAAAGTGGAACTCATAAAAGAACACCATCCAAAATTCCTATTGCATGCTAATATTTGGATGCATGAATATGTACTATGATATTAGATCATTTTAATTTCTCAATAACTATCACCCAAAAAGATAATTACTCCACCTTAGTAGTTCATAAACCACTACCACCAACTCCAAGTCATGGGTAGGGTAAATAAGTTCATTTCCATTGATATTTCATAACTCTAAAGCCACCATTTGATTTTCTTAAATTAGTAAAACCCCCAAGCCTTACATAGAGACATTTATGAAAACCACAAAATCATTATCAGGACTAGGAACAACAAGGATCAAAGAAATAGTGTGATGATCTTATAACATCTGAAAGATTATCTTCCCCTTTTATGTCCACTCAAATTATTTGACTTCCTTTAAACTTAAGTAATGGGGTATGTGATGAATATAAAATTGTAAACAAACCTTTGATAATACCACACCAAACCAATGATATTTTTTAGCTCGATAAAACTTATGCATGTGGACCACTCCACCATGGTACATATATTCTAGGGATCTAATAAGATGCCCTCATTAGAGATTATGTGTGCAAGATAGTAAACTTATGACTAGAAAAACACACACATGTAAATATTTAAAAAAAAATGGTCATCTCTCAAGCACTAAAGAACCATTCTCAAGTGCTCTTTATGATCCTTCATGTTTCTTGAATAGACTAGTATATCACCCAAAAATATCAACATGAACTGATCCATAAAGTTTTGAAACATGTTGTTCATCAAGATCATGAATACATATGGGGAATTGGTTATCCAAAATGTTACTACAATAAACTCATAGTGGCTAAAGTGCATCTGAAATGTAGTATTATGAATGTTTGCATCAACAGTCTTAAACTAATGATACCCTATACGTTAATTTGATCAAACAAGTCATCAATGTGAAACCAAGGATAATGGTTCTTCATAATAACCTTGTTCCTCTCATGGTGAAAATAAATAAATAAATGGAATTTTGATTCTTCTCCACAAATATGATTGGTGCTTCCCATGAGGACACACTAGGATGGATGTGGCCCTTCTCGAATAACACTTGTAATTTCACGTTGAATCATACAAGTCAAAAGTCATGGATCTAACTTTAGAAATAATTCAATCATGTAATAAATATATCTATATGGGGGAAGCCCATCTAACTCACTTTGAAAGCTATAAAAAACCTCATGAAAAATGGGGTGAACATTGAGGGTTGTCTCTACTAAATCATCCTTAGATATATCACTCACCAAAAAGTCATAAATTTGAAATACATTCTATATGCCCCGATTTAATTGCATAATAGACATCATGTGAATACAAATAACTCTTTTAACCCATAAAATAACCAACTCAATCCAAAGTCTGTCTCTACACTCAATGACCTTGTCATAAAATTCCATCCTATCTATATTCAAAACCACATCATTTGCACCAATGGGTAGGGCATGAAATTCCAAGTTGGTGGTAAAAAAACCTAAATTTAGAGTATAAAATCTCACTTTGGAACATAATGTTTACATGAAAAAAAGATCACACATACCACATAGATTGCTTTCATCACCAAAGTTTATTGTGATTTACTATTATATAAGGTTATTTTTTGAAAATATCTCAAATTTATATATGCAATACATTGATACATCATTTACTTACTATAACACAAATTTATACTTATAGTATACTAATTTTTTTAATGAAACTTCAATTTTACCACATTTCCTCAATTCGTTATCATACACAAGGAACATTTGAACTCTTAACTTATCTTAAATTTATCATGTGATATAATTTATATTAATTTTATTTTACAATTCCATTTTAAATCTTATCAAGGAAACACCTCCTTAAACTAATCCTATCTTAATGTGGCTAACAAAATTCAATTTTCAAAATATTCCTTACTATAATCACCCTTGCACATAGGCTTACTATTATTTTTATTACTATATTAATTTTACCTTTGTTTATCTCCCTTACAATAGTTGTGTTATAATGGCACTATAATCTTAGGATACTTTACTTCATACAAGTTCACACGTTTCATAGCCATACTCTACACAGACATTATTTACATGCTCATGATATCTCACTTGATCAACTCAAAAATAATGTACCTAACTCTATATTGTACTTTTATATAAATCATTAATAATCAATACAAAATATATGACAACCTCATTTAATACTTAATAACACACCAATCTATTAAAGGAGAGAGTAAAACTCATTAGTCTCCACAGTAATTCTTATACTCATGTACTATTATGTAATATTAATTTTTTTTACAATCATCCTTTCCACCACACAATAAATGACATAAGATTAACTTGTTATTCATACTTCTCTTCAATTATTTTGTTTCCACTTAAAAATAATAAACTTATTAGTTGATACATGTTTTATTATGTTTAATGAACACCTTTTTAAATATTACACCTCAAATTCAACCATAATATTTTTAAATTTAACTATTTTTATTTGAGTACCATGTTGACCCATTTATTTCTTACATCTTATACTCTCATTTTTAACATCCAATCACATCCTTATACTTTATTTGTCATTCACATCTATATAAAGATATATATTTTATAATTATCCTAATTAAAATATGTCATTTCCCTCCTTCCTCTTGTGGCTATATTCATATTTATTTAACCTCATCATTCCATGTACATATTCAAGATAAAAAGGTAAGACCAATTTATTGATTTCCCTAGAGTTTTATATGCTACAACGGTGCTTTGATACTAAGTGTAATGCCAAAAATAATTCATTAAGAAAACCACATAAGAACATGGTTTCAATTTAAGCTACCAAGATCAGGTATTCACAACACATTATTCAAGGGTGCTAAAAGAACATAAATTGTGTAGGTGACATATTTAAAAATAAACTAGTCTCCAATATTAGGATCCTGTAAAAACATGAAAAGGTATAGGATCATTTGATCTACATAGTGGTGCTTAGGATTGGTTGTGTGGTGGACATAACCATACTTAAATTTGTATTTTAGAATGCACATGAAGGATAAAATTAGAATAATCTTTGCAAACACATTTAATATAAGTGAAAGACTAAGATGACAAAAATTAAACTTTTATTCAATATTTAGAATAAGGGAAAATAAATGTGTATAATGAGTTAGTAAAGATAAGAGTTCAAGATTTTGTACCAGAAGGGGTATACTTCTTTGAAGATTTCCTAAATTATTTTGGAAGAATATAGGATGACAAATGTGTTTTAATGTGAATACATATAAATTTGGTATTAGACACTTGACAATATAAATTTTTACATATCCTTGCCATATGTGACTTGTGTGTACATAAATGAATCTTACACACCATTTTACCTATCCATTTCCCTATATATAAACTTGGTCTTCCCTAATTTTCGTCATTTATATACAAGATCTCCCTAATCTAAGCCTAAATAATATATTATCCTAATCAAACTGTCACCATGCTCCATATAACAATTTTTTCCTTCTTGAACAATACTAAAAATATTTAGACATTGCTTATTATCAATAGTGTTAGCATTTGCTAGTAGCATCCCAAGTTCCTCAAATAGATATTTTTAAAATTAAAATCCATCCCTTGGGTTATAACTAATTTTTTCATGTTAGTTAAGGGGGAGAATTATCCAAAGAATAATTTATTTATACACATCAATACTAAGGCTATTCTTGTATAGCTATCATTGGGACACCATTTGAAAAACTACTTGCACATTGAGATCCATATTTTCACATTATTGAATCACTATCCTAAGGCATATAAATATAAAAACCCCTTAAAGTAATAGTTATTAAGCCAAACATAAAAACTTAAAGCAAGATCAAAATTATATATTTTCAAGTGTTGAAAGCCAATAGTTTCATTGCACTCTAACATAACACTATTGAACACACATACATATAGATAGGATAACTACACGTAGTTTGATCCCTCTTTAGAGTATTAGAATGTAATAAATGATTATCCACTCAATGATATGTGATTGTGATATCTAACTTATCTTTATAACCCCCATTTTTAGTCAAATAATTTTCAAAAGTGGAGCTAGGATTTCAAAGAAAAGAAGAAAAAATATGAATATATACAAAAAATTGAGGGTAGGTTATTACTTATGAAACACCATGATAATCAAACAAAGTTACTTGTGGTAAAAAATATCAAAAAAAATTCACAAAGACAATTCTACTAGATAGTAGACATGTGTGGTCATTATAGGTGTATAGCCTTACTATTAGCATCCTATAAGATTTTTATTATCTTTTTCCTAATACAAGTGATCAAAAATACATTTATACTATTTCATAGAAATAGAGCATAATAGAATAGAAATAAGCTAATTACCTTATCCTTTTATCATTTCTATAAATAGTGCAATAAATCATCTGATTTTACATTTAGATATTTGTAATCTATGTTATATATTATATAATATGAATATTAATAATTTTTATTATTTATATTGCCTAAATTTAAAATAAATTAAAACATTTTTGTGAACCCGACATTTTTTCTAGCATAGGAAACCCTAGGTTTCCATCAGGATTTTAAATTTTTACATTAGGGCATGAATTTGATTTTTTAGTTATTTTTGAGTTCACATAATAATAATGAAAAATATAGTTTATGTTGAAACTAATAAGGAAAAATATTATACTTATTTTAATGATATATTTGATGATATATATCAAATTTAATTAGCTAAATATCTAAAAATGAATCCCTTACATGTAACTAGAGATGAAATGAAAATATTTCTAAATAACCTACATATAAGAGAAAACATGAGATTTTCAAGAATTAAAATTTACATTTCAAATATATTGAGTTTATAAAAAGTGTTAAGACCACCACTACTCCTAATACTACCATTATGTCTATATCTATGGTTAAACATGTTATGCCCACTTAATGTGTGGGGGAAATATAATGTATTAATCATATTTATATGGATATCCATACATTATTTTGTCCCTCCTAGGATGGATTCTCATGTGACATTGTACATTGCTACACAATATGTTATCCTTCTACTCAAGCCCTTAATGAAAACTATCCATGTTTTTCAAGCTAAGATTTTACAATTAGAACAAGGTTCTTCTAGAATAGACCATTAAACTAATTCTCAAAAATTATTACATAACCAATTTTACATATATATTTGATCTTATCCCTCACATGTAGGATTTTTATAACCTAATATTACATTATATGGCAATAAAAGTGATCTAGAACACCTTAGATATTTTCATGCAACATGTTTGGACTATGCATCCAATGATAAGTTGACCAATTTTTTTTCAAAGAGTCTTAATAATATGAATTAAAATTATTCAATTACCTCCCATTCCAATAAATGTATGCCTTCAATCCTTTTGTTGATATATTATCAATATTTTTCTATCAATATTAGTGAGAAGTTTGATTATTCTCAAATTGAATAAATTAAGCAAGGACCCAATGAACTGATAAATTATTATGTGATTCATTAGACATGATCTCTAAGATGACAAATCCTATGGTTGATAATGAATTGTAATATATATTTAATAAAATATTGTTTTCTCCATTATATGCATCTATTATGATCAAATACTTCCATCTTTTGATGACTTATGTCATACGGTTAAGGACCATGATGTTAAACTAATTTCTATGAATAAACTAAAGCATGTATCTAATCCTCCAAAATCATTTGGTGTAAATTTTATAAATTAGATGATACTAAGAATGGGTAAAAAGTAATAGTTAATGTAGTATCACAACCTACTAATAATCTTATCATATGAAATCCTTAAATGAGGGAATTCACAAAATTATTTGAACCTCCTCATAATATATGACAAATTTTACATCAGTGAAATATCATATCTCTCCCTCCATAAAAGTATTTTGATATGAGTATGGGACTATGTAAGGGATTATACATCAATGCATATTGTGATTATCACAAATATGTGAGATAATATATGAACAAATGTTTTATGTTAAGGCATAAGATATAGTGTTTAATTGATGACAACATTATTATGCTCAATGATATTATCATACCTACAAATAATCCTATTTCAAAATCTAATGTGAATGCAAAAGTTAATATGTTTTCTTATACCTTTCCAAGGCATGCAACAAAAATATTCAAGACTAATCCTTAGGTGAATATAAATTCTTTTGATTCTAAGATTGAAGAAAAGGAACATCCTGTTTAAGGTATTATTGCTATGTTTTTAAGTATACAAAATTATGTATACCTATTATAACATTCAATTAGAATGAGATTTTTGACAATGATTATATTAATGTGTCATTATTTATTAGCTTACATTGAGTCACAACCTATACACATTGTCATTGTGGATAATGATTCAAGTGAAAATATTTACACTATGAAATTTATTATTAGTCTTGGATAAAATATGAGGATTTTATTGATATAGTAAAGACAATGAAAGGATTTAATGGAAATAGATAAAAACCTCTTGGGAGTATTGTATTACCACTCATGGCTTGGTCTACAACACTAGATTATTTATTATTGATTAAGCCTAATGCAAGGGAATTCAACATGATACTAAGACATCCATGTATACATAATATAAATTTAATATCATATTCATTACATTGATGTGTGAAGTATATATTTTGAAACTAAATGGTGAAATTTCTTGGTATTTCAGATGAGTATCCCATTCTAATGGAGACATTAATCCAAAACTTCTCCCATAGATTATTTTTAAACTTGTATAGGTTCATTCTATATATCAAGTTCAATGATAGGTAATTTATCTTCATCAAAGACTAGTACTTTAATGTCCATTACATCTGATGTATTTTCAGGTTCCCCTAGTAGATGTTACCTAATTTTTCACATCCTAAGTTGATTATACAAGTTATTATGCATGTTTCAAAATGAGCACCATATTATACATCTCATGTACAACATATTTCATAGGTTACTATGGTTTCTAGATCTATAAAGAGTATGAAGGATCATATGGGATATGATGATAATGATGGATGTGTTACAATGCATGATAACTTCTCAGATTTTAATACAGATACATTTATTAATACTCCCCCGTTATAGGTTACATATACCTTGATCAATATAGTAAATAAAAGTGAACATCCCATTTATAGGAACATTGTCTAGCATGACCACACTTCGAATTAAAAAATCTAAAAAAATAAAAATATCCAAAAATCTAAAAAAATCAAGACCCATTCATGACACACTTCACTATTTATATGATTGATTTATGCATATATAATATGTACATGGTAGATTACATATTAATTTATATGCACATAATTTTCATGATATACATGAGTAGGATCTAGGATATACATGTTATATATGATACACAAATATTTAGATCTAAGACATTGCTTATGCCTAGGCACTAATTATTTACATTGGGGGTATGCTTAAACTAGGGGAATATTGGCATTCTTTGTTGATTATATTTTTATAATACCATTCCATTAATTATATTTACCTATTGATACTAATCATATATGTATTTCTCTTGCATAAACTATTTGGAGTGATATATTCTATGGACATTTTACTTTGATATGTTTGTTGATTAAAATGAATTGATTATGTATAATAACATTAAATGTTTGATGCTCATGATTTTTACATGGTGTGGTCCTTGATTTTTTATTACATTATATGAAAAATTTTAAGTGTGACATTGTGTGATCATTTTATGCTACACTGTGTGCTCCATGAGTGACTATTGATGATTGTTACATTAAGTGATTAGTGATGCATGTTACATTGAGTGTCATATTACATGTTTATATGAGTGCATTTATTGTGTTGTCACACCATACAAAATTTTTGTTGATGATACTCTAATTCATGGTATGGTCATATTGTTTCTGTATAAGATTAAATTTGAGTAATTTCTTGAGTGCTTATGTGTATCATGATCATTACATTGTATGCATATGGGTGTGCTTCTATAATGGTTGTTGATCTTATGGTGTTGTGATTCATATCATGAATTCTTATTTTGTGTGATTACATAATTTTTATCATGCATCTTTTATTTTGATTATTATTAAATGTATATTCTTTCATGCCTAATTTCTATATATACTTGACATGACACTTATATACCTTAGGTTACATGTTTCATATGTGCATGCAATCAAATATTTATATGATGACATATCTAATCATATTATCACACATGATTTATATTATTACATATTTTCTATATAATATGAAGTGTATAATTATTTTCTTTTGAGATGATTGATTCATAGGCTTCATTCCTTATCTCAAAAGGGGGCATAGTATGGGATTGTAATATAGATTCAATACTTGAATGCTATAAAATTTAGATTATGGAGAAAATTATGATTCATATTGGGAAAAAATATGATTCATATTAGGTGAAATTAAGATTTAGATTAGGATAAATTAACAAATTCACACATATGTAAGGCATGTGGGCATTTTACAGGAATATAAGGAACATTTAACAAATTTAAGACATGAAAAGACAAATTACATGAATTAAATTGAGTGGACTTATTAGGATATAAGGATAAAATTGAGTAGCCTATCATATTTATTATATTGAATAGAGTGACATACATATTATGGCATTCTATATTACATTGAGGTACATATGGATCATAATTTTGGCCATAAATGTTATTTATGTATGTAATTTTATATTTTTATGATGAAAAAAATGGTACTACATAAGCACTTTGAATCTATAATCTATCTGCAACTCTTGTTTCATAGTTTTTATATCTACATATGAACATATTATGGGGTTCCACCAACAAAATATGATGATATTTTGAGTATTGAAATTAAGGTTTGATGACACTCAACTAATATCACGTCTTAATATCCAATTAGTGTTAAGGCATATAATTATCAACCCATGGTTTTAATAGGGGGATGTCCTTGGAGGATAATCCTACCATTATCTAATGAATTTAGAGTGAAACTTGATTTTCATACTCACAAGTTTATTCATTATTTTCTTTTTTGATAATAAATATTTTAATGATCTAGAATATTTTAGATTCTCCATCTGAGTGAACATTGAATTTTTTATGTTTCATTATAGGTTTTATATGGAAAAATTTAGATATTCAAGGCATACCTGAAGACACCAAATGTGGTTATAATTGGGTACCAAATATATCAAGTTACCCATTTAATCTATATATAGTCATATAAAATATCAAAATTGGTATCTTGAGTGTGGCTTGTGACACCCAATCCATAGGTCCTTCTTGCATGCTCTCATGACCCTTTTAGACACCTTTTTTCTCATTACCAGTCATCCATAGCCTTCCATATGGTCATTTTAGCTTAGATAGACTTTATTTCCTAAGCCAATTATATCCCCCTAGGTCCTAATACTTTGGGATAGGATTGCCATACTTAGACTATAGCGTCAGACCCTAGGGTGTCCTATTTTTAGTGCTCTTGTCTAATCACAATTTGAGCCCAAATGGTCAATTTTATTTGATTCCTATCCTTCATCATGTCATCCTAGCATGAATACATCTAATTCATGACTATTTATTCCATATAAAATCCTATCCAAAGCTCATTTATAAAAGGAGGTGATAAATGTTACAAAGCAAGCAAGAATAAAAACAACCCACTAAGGCAAACTTTCCTATTCTCTGTATACAATCACCCAACACATCTGTAAACATATTTAAAATCTCACACCAATCCCTAACACCTAAATCACTCTAAATTTAATATTTTTGCATCTAAATTACACTATTTAATAAATCACATCAAGTGAGAGAACTACATATGGCTTGATCCCTCTTTGAAATATTGATATGTAGGTAACATGCCCACATAAGGGGTGTGGATCACATGATTAGTGCATCTTACACATACTAACCCCCTCTTTTTTTCAAGTGATCCAAAACCCATTTATCAAGCATGATGGAGGGTTATGGATTTAGAGATTAAAAAAACTCTATAATAAATTATGTCGACATTCAATGCTCAAAATTTAATGGGTAGGCTCACATAAAAACAACACAAAGAAACTAGAAAAATCAAGTCTCTATGAGAAATTTGGACAAAAATAGTAGGAGTGGATAATAACACTAGACCCTAGGGTGTCCTATTTTCTACAGTCTTATCTTTTTATTAAATTAAATCTAGATTCTAATTTGCAATACTATCCTAGTCTTAAACAACTAGTTTTAGATCCCACAATAACTATTTTAGCCTATTTAAGCTAAGTTATATTTCTCCTAATTTATTATTATTTTAAAAAGATAAAAAAGATAGATAAATTATACAAATTAAGATGGTAATTATTGAAATATTATTTATTGATTTATTAATCTATACCCTTAATTAAAATAAGAATAAAATTGTAATATTCCAAAAAAAGTTAAATCATTTGGTGAACTCGACTTACTTCATTTGCACATAAGAACCCTAGGAAAAATTCCTTACTGATTTTTCCAATATTTTTTTGGTTTTTTATCCTACATATTTAAATTATAATTTCACATTTAATTTTTAAAATTTACCATAGTAAATTTTAAAAAAATATTTCTTTAAAACCCTAGTCGCATACACTAGGCCCCTTTACTCTCGAGGTATCACCTTACATCCAAATCAGATTTCACATAAAAATAAAAAATGGATGTCACTAATTTAAAAAAAAATTATTGCAAAAAATAAGGAGTCCATACTCAACCCTATCATGTATATGAATGATAAATTTTACTATATGTTAATGCAAAACCTCATTCTTTCCCTTTCATGCTTACTTTTGATATTAAGAAATTTATTTCTCAAAATATTAAGATGCATTTCCTTCAAATTAATGTTTAATTTTATTTAATATAATATTTAATTACTTATTTAACATGTTGTCTTTCTATTATATGTAATTCAATGAAGAATAAAATCCTTACATACTTAGAGGATCCATTGCATAAGCTAACAACCTCATGTCAAGTTTCAATGTCATATCTTATGAACATGAAAGAATTTCCTTCTCCTCTTTTCTCCCAAGAGGGTGATAGCTACTTTAAATCTAACCAAGTCCATGCTATCACCCCTCCAAAAGGTAAGGTAGCCTATACTATTATTCCTAGTGCATAAAATCAACCTATATCTTCTTCAAACCCTTTTCAACATATGTGCTTACATGTTCAATCAGAAGCAACTAGGGTTCACACTTATGTGACTCTAAGGGATCAAATCACTAATATGAGTAAGTTAATTTAAAATTTAAAAACATAGAATCAAATATTACATGAAAAAATCTTAACATTGAAAAATTAGATTATAATACAAATGCCTCAAAGGTACCCTAGTTGCAATCATGTATATGCACCTTCACCTAGTCAATTGGTTGCAAGCAATGTTACATATCAAAACAAGAAATCACAACAAAGTAACTCTATAAATAGTGATTCAAAAATCATTCAACTATCAAATAAGAGTTCAATTAAGGTACTAAAGGAGATTATTAAATCTAAGTTGATCAAACTACCTCCTCTACATCTAATAAGAATGTCTATATATTATTGTGCATATCATAAAATGCATGGGCATCACATAGATTCATGTTTGGCATTGAAAAAAATATGCAACAAATAATTGCTAATAAAGAACCTATACAAGGTGAGGACACCAATAAATCCATAGTGACATAGGAACACATTCATAAAAGGTAAAATTTAGAAACAGTACAATAGAGGTTACCAAATCATAACTCAAAATAACCAAAGGATCCAATATCAAAATCAAAGTAGAAAATAAAACCAAAAACATAGGTAAAACATGAAAAATATGTAAATCTACATCTCTGAAATGAGGCTCAACTTTCAAAGTAGTATGGGTTTGGTCAAAAATATCTATTATAGTTTGATTATCAAGGTCAAGGGTTGGACAAGCATGTTAAAGGCATAAATAATCCTATTTTAGAAGTTGATAATGTTTGTCACCAAAGTTTGGTATTTATTGAACATCCTAAGGTAAATCATTCATAAACACAATTTATCAAAGAAAAAGATCTAGATACAACAAAAATTAACACTATAATTCCATGGGTTCAAAATAAAAATGATAATGAGGAGCGAAACAATATAGGTTATTATGATTTATAAGATACCAATAATGAACCCAAATATTCATAGTCATATTCACAGCCATTCCCTCATGCTTCACAATCACACACGATTCCTTTGTTTATTACAAGATACCATGACAAGGAGTCTCTTATGAGATTCATTGATTAGTATCATTTCCTTTCAACTTACTTATACATAATTTTTCAAAAATACTTGTATATAGCTTATTTTAAATTACTTGTACATTTTCTCCTTATGATTGATTATACATAACTTATTTCAAAAATATCAAAAACAACATAACAAGTCAAAATACAAAAAACATTCAAATATGTCAAAATACAAAAACATTCAAATAAATCAAAAACACCAAAAACATTTAAATTTTATGCATTATCCATACTTTACATTTTTACTACCATGATAGACTTACATTTTTTTGTTATATGTTATTGTATGTCAATTTATCTACATTACCATGCTTTACTTGATCTTCTTTGAGTGTGTGCAGTGACACCCAGATCCTTGATTACTTCACTCTACCAATTGAGGGGGCATATTACTTTTACATTTGAGACATACATTGATATATTTATCCACTAAGGGCATCTTCTACATGACTACACCATCCAAGTTATATCATTACTAAACCACACACTCTAGTTATCATGTTGATGTACATTACTTACTAGCTTACATAGATTATTATATCGACACTCACTAGTATATAACACTTGTGTATTTCTTAGCATCTACCTAGTCTTGTAATACATGTTTTACATACTTTCACTTCTTACTTTTATTTTTTAAATGCGATTGTATTTCCATCATTTATATGATTTTATTTCTTGCTTTGAGGAGCTAGATGTGATTGCATTTATCAGTTCTTATTTTATCTCTTGTATTTGCCTTAAGATATTTATCAATGTCCTTTGCTTGTATTAATATATGTGCTTATGGCCATCGTGCTAACCTTGCTTGTTTTCAATTATATATATATATATACATATATATATATATATATATATATATATATATATATATATATATATATATATGGATATTTGAACATGTCTTATATGATTGCTTTCTTGTTTGAGTGATATATTCCTGTCCCTTATTTTCTTATCCCCTTGTCCACTTTTGTATCCTTCTTGCTTCTTACCTTGTGTGCTTGGTGCTTATTTGCTTCTCACTATTTGCAATGCCATGATCCACATCATGTATTATCTTGATTTATAGGATGTCATGATGGACATCATGCTCCATCTCTCCTTGATAACCAATAATTAATAACTAAGAACTAACATTTCTAACTTTAATTCAGTATATTTCACATGTTATTACATTGTTACATCTATTTAGGCATACCCCTATTGATCTAAAAACCTTAAAAATAAACTATGTTATATTTTGAGACATATTTTTGATTATCATTAATATATCATATATTTTATATTATAACATACTTTCAAGGCTCTTTCTTCTGAGGGTAGTCATTACAAGGTCTTCATTTATACCCTCAGAAGAGGGGGCAATAAATAAGGTTTTGTCATAGAAATCAAAGCCTTCTATCGATCAATAAATTAGTTTTATAACACTCAAAACAATAACTAGAACCCAAAACAAGTAGAATACACTAGAAACATAGTGATGAATATAAAATAATGATAACAAATAACAAAGGACAAGAGTGACATACTTGGACTATACCACTAGATAACAAGTGTCATGTTTTTGGTGCTCCTATCCAAATAATAAAAAACCTAGATTTTTCAAAAATAGATAGAAGGGTAAATTTAGTTACAGTTTTGTCATCTATAGTTTAGTTTAGAATCAATAGTTTCAATACAATTTTCTTAGAGAATCTAGACATAGGGGGCATCATGCTTGACATGATGGCTCTTACTTCCAATTTTAGATTAGATAGTTGTTACAACTTTTAGATCAAAATCCATGTTACAGACACTAGTAATTAGGGGCAATGTACATGACACATTGATTTTTTTTTGCATTTAGTACACTACCTAGGTATTATCAGTAGTTGCATACCTTATTCCATTTGTAGGTGGTTGGAATCATTCTCAAATGGCTTCCATATAAGTCTAGTTCCAAGTTTTAGAGTGGATTTCATACAATCTTAATCTCCACCTCTCAAAGTGGTCAAGATTGGCCTAGTTTCTAGTACACATTCAACTACCCATACCACATGGTCAGATTTAAAAGCATTCATAGGTTTAGGAGCCATCTCATATGACACACATTCATATGAGTAATGAAACCAAAGGACTAACTAGCCTTTGTATTCTTGAACCACATACTTAAAGAGATTAGACACAGTCAAAAAATTGATTAACACATGCATGATTACATAAATTTACTTAGTGGGTGATGATAGAGCCAAAGGGATAGCCTTTACATTCTTGAGCCACTCTAAGAGAATTGAGCATTCAGATCCATTCATGATATTACTCTTGGTTCAACACATACCCAACATCACTCAACACAATAGGTTTTATATTGGTTTGTGTATATAGTGAGGTGTATTCATTCTTTTCTCTTCCTCTCTCTCTTACTTAAATTTTGTACATTCTTATTTTAGAAATAACATGTCTAATAAGAATTGATATACTCTTTTTTTTCTCTTACAAATTTATGTTTCATGATGTGCTCTCTCTATGAACACTCAACATCACACAACTTCATGGAATTCACCCTTACAGGTAAGTTCAGGTATGCTTTCTACTTTTCCTTTATCCTAGTATTTTTCTTTGATACATCACTAGAATAAAGGGGGGAGAATTTAGTCATATAAAATATCAAAAATTTTAGCTTGAGTGTGTCTTCTGACACCTAATCCATAAGTCCTTACATGCTCTCATGACCCTTCTAGACACCTTTTTGTTCATTACTAGTCATTCATAGCCTTCTAAATGGTAATTTCAGCTCAGTCAAGATCTATTTATCAAGGCAATTCTATCCCCCAGGTCTTAATCCTATAATATAGGAGTGCCATGCCTAGACTATAGTGCTAGACCCTAGGATGTCCTATTTTTGGCACTCCTATCCAATCATTATTTGAACTTAAATGGTCAATTTCATCTGATTCATATCCTTCATCATGTTGGCATATCATGAATACATGTAACCTATGACCATTTGTTCCCTATAAATTCCTATCCAAATCTCATTTATAAATGGAGGTAACAAATTTTACAAAGTAAGAAAGAATATAAATAAACCACTAAGGCAAACTTTCCTATTCTCTACATAGAGTCACCTAATACAAATGAAAACATATTCAAACTCTCACACTAGTCTCAAGCCACCTCAAGAAATATCAATTTAAAATTTTTGTATTTGAATTACACTATTAGATAAAGCACATCAAGTGAGAGAACTACATATGGCTTGATCCATCTTCAAAGTATTGGTATGTAGGTAGCATGCCCACACAAGCGGTGTGGATCACACGTTTAGTACATCTTACACACACTAACCCCATATTTTTTTAAGTGATTCAAATCTCATTTATCAAGCATGATGGAGGGTTGGGGTTTGGAGATTAAAACAACTCTACAGTGAGTTCTATCGACATTCAACACTCAAAATTTCATAGGCAAGCTCACACAAGAATAGTGTAAAAAACTAAAAAAAATTAGGTCTTTATGATCAGTTTAGACAATAGTGGTAGGAGTGGAAAAAAACAATATACCTTAGGATGTCATATTTTTGGTGTTCCTATCCTTTCACCAAATGAAAGATAGATTTCGATTTGTGATACTGTCATAGTCTTATATAGCTAGTTTCAGATCCAACAATAACTATTTCAGCCTATTTTAAGCTAAGTTATAGTTCTCGTAATTTATTTATATTTTTAGAAAGGTAAAAAAGATAGATAAATTATATAAATTAGGATGATAATTATTGAAATATTATTCACTAATTTATTAATGTAGACCCTTAACTAAATTATGAATAAAAGTCCATTATTTACAAAAAAGTTAAATCACTAGATTTTTCAATACTAGAATAAAAGAGAAATTTTTAGACACATAAATTTGGTGTTAGACACTTGAAAATATTAATTTTTACCTATCCTTGACATACATGACTTGTGTGTACACATATAAATAATTCACATCCTTTTTCCTATCTATAGACTCAACCTTCCCAATTTTCCATCATTCATATATAGGGTCTCTATATTTTGTTCCTAAATAATATATTATCCTATGTAGATAATCACCATTATCTAAATCACTATTTCTTCCTACATGGATAACATAACCAATAATCATACTATTTTAGTTACCATTGGTTTCCACCTTCAATAACAATGTCTTAGGTTCCTCAAATGTATATTTTTTAAATTCAAATCTCTCCATGGGGTCAACCCACACATTTATAAAAAAATAAATAAAGCAATGGAAATATACATACACAAGATAAATATAGAGTGAATAATTATAATCAAAGGATATAAATGAACACAGATAAATTGACACAATACATAAGGATTTAAAGTAGGAAAACCTCCATGAGGTAAAAAACCTATGAGTGATATTCAATAATTGAGAAACCAATTATAACCCCAATACATGAATTATTATTGATCTCACTCCTCATAATTTATTAAAAAAATCTTGTGTGAATAATAATCACCGTGTGTTCAAGATACAAATTTATAATAGGGGTAAATCCTATTTATAATATTCATGAAGGGAGATGATTGTTGTAACCAATGGTCCCATCTTTTCCTGATAAATATTCAATTACATTGATATCTATTTGTTCATATTATTAGTGTAGGTTTTTATTTTTTCCTATTTATTAATTAGGGAAATTATATTTCTTGTGCATACATAGAGTTTTCCTACATTTGTGGGATAGGCTAGCTTATGTGGAGGTGTGTGTCATAGATGTGTCATAGGTGTCATAAGAATGTCATAAGTAACTCCCTTGATGGGAGTTACTTCTCTATTCTTAGCACTTTGTCATCACCTTTCATGGAGGAGTTATAATCTATTCTTGGGGTACCTTGTCCACCTTTTGTGGAGGAGTTACTTACGTACTCTCCTATATGTATTCCTCACCTTGGCCATCTCATGTTAATTAGATTTTAGTTTTTTCTATTTTATCTTGTGCAATTTATCTTCTTGTGTTATTTTCAAATTGCTTTAGCATCTATGTGGTGTGCACTTGCTTCAACTTGTGTGATCATGTCTCCATTGCACTCATATTATCTAGATTCTAGCAATAACCCTGATATGGTATTAGAGCAAGAACAGTAATCGTGTGTCTGGTTATGCTTTTAGTTTATTTTGAAATCAAGAGGAGTGGAGTTCTCTTTATTTTTTTTATTTTCTAGATTTGATCTAAAATAAAAAAAATATATATCATTTTTGGTATCATTTTCTTAGGAATCCTTGGCCTTTGGGTGTCTTGGTTGTCTTCACTTCAGGGGCTGGTTCATCTATTTCTCTTCTTGGACGCCATTGTTGTGTGGAGCAGCAGAGGGAGGAGCAGAAACTCCAAACAACAGTCCTTCCAGCCAAGCTTTTGCACCTACCTTCACTCTACACACCAAGCAGCAGCAAGGCACCTTCAGCAGGCCATATGACATCCTTTTTTTGACTGGTTTTTTGTTTGCAAGGGCCTTCAACAGTGCCTAGCCTTTGGTCTTCACTTCTACCACATGTCATACAACGCACACTTCTAGTCAGTAGTCTGCAAGTTTGCTAACTTTTTTAACACCTCTTTCTGGTCCACACCACATTCCTTTCTACTAATAAGGTGTCATCAGGCCGTAAGACACATCCAACAAGTCTGAACATTCATTTTTTGTCTTTTTTACTGTTAAATTCTGAACTATTCTTTTTTGGGCACCCCTTCCTTACTTGGCATCCCATGTGGACCCTTAGATGCTTGGACAGCTATTAATTTCTATCTATGCTTCTTTTTTTAGTTAAAATTGACTTGATAACACAAAAATTAGTTAATTTGATTGAATATTCAGTTTTATAGACAGTTTTGTAATTGGGGGTTTTCATTTTAAACTTGTATCTTTGCTTGTCGAGGATGAAGAGTGAGGCCCAGGTTGGCAGGAGGCCAATTCCCCCTCACACAAACCTCTTTTAGATTCCTCATTTCTTACTGAATCTAACAGGTGGTTGGAAGGCCACTTTCTCTCTCATAATAGACATTTTTTAATGTTTTAGTGCTTTTTTTGCAAAAACACTAGTTTACGAGAAAATTGAACATTTAATATCTTGCAAATAGTAGCTCATATTTGGGTGCCATTTTTTGCAAAAGTGTTTGTAATTCAATTCTCCACATTGTAGGCTTGTTATTTGTTAAAAATACACTATTTTATAAAGTGCCTAAAATTTGGGTCTCTCGAGACGCATTTTTGGCTGAGTCCGACGTCCTGTTTGCTTTAGTCTTGCACTCATTGCTCTAAGATGCATTCTCAGCTAAGTCTAACATCTTTTGAACATGCAATTGAATATTTGGGGGGGGTTCAATATTTTTGAGGGGGTGTGATTGGTTTTTACAGTCTGCATATCTTTGCTTTCATTCTCCTTTCTGCATAATTTCACAACTTGTAATCAACACAACTTCACCTAAATTCAGATAAAAATGGATTCTTTTCAACTTAAACCCCTAACACCCTTTAACTATCATGAATGGAAGGTTAAAATGTCAATCATTCTTAGAAGCAAAGGGTTGTATAGGATCACCATGGGTACTAAAGTAGAATCCAACACTAATGCTGAAAATGTCAAGTGTACAACCATAGTGATGAAGCTTATAGATTACTGATCTTGTCTGTGTCTCTAGAACTTCTCTTCCATTTAGAATATTCTCAGACTCCCAATGACATATGGGACACCTTATAAAAGTTATTTGGGAAGCTTGATGAGATGAGAGGTCATGAGCTCAAAAATGAACTCATAAGTCTAAGTCCTAGCAACTTTGACACCCTACAAGACTTCTTCACTAAGTTTAAGGCCCTTAGATTGCAATTGAAAGAATGTGAGATAGAGAAGAAATATGATCAACTTATCTTTTCTATTCTCACAAAGTTAGGTCCAAGCTATTCAGTCTTTGTCTCCACTTTCCATGCCACCAAAAGTGTTATTGGCACTACATGGAAAATGTCTTCTTTGGATTCATTCATTTCCAACTTGACTAGGGAGCAAGATAAGATAATTCAAATGGGAAAAATGAAGTCTAATCAACCCCAATCTTTGATATCTAGAAATGGTAAGGATAAGACTTCAATAAAGGATAAGAAGAAAAAGAACAAGGACCAAGAGAAGAAGAAAGAAAACAACAATCCTGCCAAAAACAACACTTAGACTTCCTCTTCCAATGCTAAACCTAAGAAGGAGAAGGTTAAGTGTGCCTATTTTAAAAATATAGGGCATGATGAACACAAATTCATGAAGAAACAAATAGATCACCTAACTCATCTTCTAGAGAATAACAACATAAGTGTTCTTGAGTCCATCAAGCAGAATACATCTACCCAAGATGCTACTAAGGCAAAAGGTAAGGGTAAGGAGAAAGAAAAGGGCAAGGCTCTTGTAGCTACAACAGCTTCTACATCTTCATGGGTCATCGACTCGGGTGCTTCTCACCACATGGGCTCTTCACTAGTTGATTTTTCATCTTTAGAGCCTTGTATCATGACTTCAATTAGTTTGGGTGATGACACTTCAGTTTCTATTGTAGGGAAAGGGTTAGTTGAAATGGAAGGAAGAAAATTCAATAATGTTCTAAGTGTTCCTTCTCTTTTAACCAATCTCTTATCAGTGTACCAAATCACTCACATTGGTTGGGGTATGAGAGTTGAGTTTTCACCAGATTCAGTGGCTATCAGGGAGTTGCATAGTGATACTATAGTGGCAGTGGGTAGGGCAGATCACCAATCAAGGTTATACACCTTCTCACATTTTGCATCAAATTCTTCTCCAACAACATTGCTAACTCATTCATATGGAGTTAGAAAATTATGGCATGAGTGGTTTGGCCACCTTAACTACTGCTACTTTGAACATCTTTGCAAACATGACATAGTCATTGGCTTGCCTCGTGTCCAATTCTCAAAAGGACTTTGCGAGGGGTGCTCCCTTTGGAAGCATCCCAAAGAAAAATTTGACAAAGGCAAAGCTTGGAGGGCTTCACAACCTTTGGAGTTAGTCCACAGTGATGTATCAGGACCCTTTCCCAAACCATCTTTCACAAGGGCCAAGTACATCCTCACTTTCATTGATGATTTCTCTAGGTACACTTGGATATATTTTCTCAAACAAAAGTCTGAAGTGTTTGAAAATTTTCTAGACTTTAAGGCTCTTGTTGAGAAACAAAGTGAGAAATCCATCAAGGTTCTTTGAATTGATAATGGAGGGGAGTATGTCAGCATCAGGTTTGAGCAGTTTTATACTATAGAGGGGATTGATTTGTAGTGCATAGTCACTTACAGTCCTTCATAAAATAGGGTTGTAGAATGCAAGAATAGGTTTTTGAAAGAGATGGGTACCTATATGATTCACTCCAAATCTTTAGCACCATAGTATTGGGTTGAAGCCATCAATTGTGCTTGCTACATTCAAAATAGGATTCCTCACAAAGCTTTGAAAGGGATAACACCCTTTAAAGCTTGGCATAAAAAGAAACTTGATGTTGAGCACCTTAGAGTTTCCAGATCCCAGCCATGGCCCACATTCTGAAGAAGAAACGCAAAGCTATGGAACTTTAGTCCAAGCCTTACATTTTTATAGGATATCTAGATGGTATTAAGGGATATTGCCTTCTAGATCCAGTCACTCATGAGTTGTTCATCAAGAGAAGTGTCCATTTTTAAGAGAGTCCTAGAGACTCAACACTTGACATTTCTTCTCCCTCATCGGATCTACTTCTTCATGATGATTCCTCATCAGATTCAGATCAAGCCACAATAGGTTCTTGAGCTAGAGACATCTTCTTCTTTGAGTTCAGACAGTGAGGACAATGATGCAGAGTCATCCCTCTCTAGTCAGTCAGAGGATGAGGAGTTAGCACCTAACTCACCCACTTTTAGGCCACTTCAGGCCAGACAGACACTTGAGAGTGCTGACACTTGGGCAGGAGATCTCGTAGATGATAGACATACTAAGGGGGATTTTTAGAAAGATCCAAATGCCTTCTTTACTTCAGTTTCAGATCCACAGACTTTTTGAGAGGCATCTGGGGTACCTAAGTGGGATAATGCTATGGAGGAAGAATATTCTTCCTTAATTAGAAATCACACTTGGGATTTGACTTCACTTCTTAAGGGAAGAAAGATGGTTTGATGTAGGTGGATATATCAGCCCAAGTTTGCAGCAGATGGGTCAGTTGATAAGTACAGGACATGATTGGTTGCCAAGGGTTTCTCACAAGTGGCAGGCATTAACTACTCAGAGACCTTTGCACCCATTAAAAAGATGACTTCTATCTAACTCACCTTGGATATTACCACAACACATGGTTGGGATGTGCATTAGATGGATATGAAGAGTGCCTTTCTTCATGAAGACCTAGAGGAGGAGATCTACATGGAGCAGCTACCATGATTTGTTCAGGATTATTCCTTAGTATGTAGACTTAGGAAATCTATCTATGGCCTCAAATAGGCCCCTTAGACTTGGTATGCCAAGATGGATTCCTTCCTTCTCATAATGAGTTTCACTAGGTGCCATTCTGATCCTAATATCTACTTCTTGCAGTAGGATGATTCACTCTTGATTTTGGTTCTATATGTTGATGACCTTTTGATCATCAGGAGTTATTCATCAGCTATTGTAGTGGTGAAGGCATCTCTCTAGGATAGATTTGACATGATAGACTTGGGTTTGTTGCATTTCTTCCTTAGAATTGAGATCTCATAGTTAGATTAAAGGATTTCTCTTGCACAGCCTAAGTATGCTCTTGACTTATTGGCTCAGTTTCACATGGCTGATTGCACGCCATCTCCGACTCCCTTTCTATCAGGAGTCAAGCTTGAGGCTGATTGTTTTTCACCATTGGTTGATGCCACTCGATATCGACAACTTTTTGGTAGTCTCATCTACTTGACTCACACTAGGCTTGACATATCATATACAATGGGACTTGTCTCCAGATTCATGCAGGAACCTCATGAGCTACATTGGAAAGTAGCTAAGAGGATCTTGAATTACATACAGGGTTCACATAGATACAAGATTTATTATAGATTTGGAATAGAGGTTAAATTGGTTGGATATATAGATTCAGACTGGGCTGGTGATTCATAAACTCACAAGTCCACTTCTGGTTACAGTTTCTCTCTAAGTTTTGACCTTATCAGTTGGTCTAGCAAGAAGCAGAATGCTATTGATATATCATCCACAGAGGTAGGGTACAAGGGAGATATTAATGTAGCTACTGAGGCTATTTGGCTTTAGGGGATTCTTTTTGAGTTTGGCATTCCTATCAGGCAGCCCACCATCATTTATTGTGACAACTAGAGTACCATCAAATTTGCAAGAATCTAGTTCAGCACCAGCAGACCAAGCACATAGAGATTCACATGCACTTCATTTGGGAGCTTATTCATAGTTAGGTCATTGACTTGATATTTTTCCAGTCTTTAGAGTAGGTTATAGACATCTTCACCAAACCTTTCACTGAGAGCAATTTCATTTATCTATGAGCTCTTCTTGGGGTGTAGTCTACATTTTCAACATCATCATCTTCAGGGGGGCCTTCTAGCCTCTTCATTTCTTTTATGTCTCTCTTTTGGGGGGGGGGGAGTTTTTTTCTATGAGTTTTATCCTTTTCTCTATCTTATGGGAGATTGCATTTATATATGGGTACCTCATCAGGCCTAGTTGTCGGGACCCATTTTATATTTCCACTGCCCACCTAAGCTGTGCTTATAGGAGGTATTAGTGTAGGTTTTTATTTTTCTCAATTTATTAATTAGGGAAATTGTATTTTTTGTGCATACATGGAGTTTTCCTACATTTGTGGGATAGGCTAGCTTATGTGGAGATGTGTGTCATAGATGTGTCATAGGTGTCATAAGAATGTCATAAATAACTCCCTTGATGGGAGTTACTTCTCTATTCTTAGCACCTTGTCACCACCTTTCATGGAGGAGTTATAGTCTATTCTTGGGATGCCTTGTCCACCTTTTGTGGAGGAGTTACTTACATACTCTCCTATATGTATTCCTCACTTTGGCCATCTCATGTTAATCAGATTTTAGTTTACTCTATTTTGTCTTGTGCAATTTATCTTTTTGTGTTATTTTTAAATTGCTTTAGCATCTATGTGGTGTGCACTTGCTTCAACTTGTGTGATCACGTCTCCATTGCACTCGTATTATCTGGATTATGGCAACAACTCTAATAAATATAATTTAAATACTTATTTTCATGAGGTTTTCACCTTATGTTAATATATAATAAATTATAATTATTTATTTAACTATCAAGGTAAACTACGGTTGAATAAAACACCACTTAATCATTAATGCTCTAACTCTCCCCCTTTATGCTAAGTGGGTATAAATGTCATAGTATCCTTAAAAAGAAAATATAATATGTACACAATTGAATGGTTTAAAAATATTCATCATAAAAAACACCACCTTTTGAAATAAAAATAATTATAATCCATAAACTAATCCAAATTAAGTTTAGGCTAGGAGGATTGTGAGACTACATCTTATAGTTTCTCATGAATAATCACTAAGAATTTTTGGAACCTTTTATAACATAAGGACCTCTATTAAAAAGTATGGTTTTCATGTATTAGAGTAAAAAATTAAAACTTCTATACAAAGTTTACTTAGATTACAAAACTTTCACATGAAGTTTACAATGTTTTACAATTGAGAAGAAGTATAAAGAAAAATAAGAAACACATGTCTATTAAGAAGTGGTATTTTCATGCACAGTCTCCCTCAATGTAAACTCTAAGAGACAAAACATTATATGAAATTTAAAAAATTGGTATAACCAAGTGGTTTTGTGAATATATCTACTTCTTGTTTATCTGTAGGATAAAATTGCATATCTATATCACTATTACGGACTTTCTATCAGATAAAATGCACATGAACTTTCATATGCTTAAATTATTGGTCATGTGCACCTACATAAAACTTAAACAAAATTATAAAATTATATTAATAATATAATATTATGGTTAGCATCATAATAACCAAATACATAAAAAGATGACATATGTTTTTCTATGGTAAAACACATTTAAAACAATCAAGTCATATTTTAGGCAAAAAATTTCACTACTTTAATTACAAAATTAGTGAAAAAATATAAACTATTATATGCAATTCATTATTGGACATCTCCAATATTAATAATATGAGTATCCCCAACTATCATATGATGTGAATAATATAATTTACTAATAATATGATACTAAGTTAATCCAAACATTAGATATATATTTTTTTCTCTAGATATCAGCTTTTGACCAGAGCTTTAACTAGTTCTAGGGCACAATAGGGGGCCTAGTCCCCAAAAGGCTAATATTACCAAAATATTAAAGAACAAGCTACCAAAATATATTTGTATAAAATAATTAAAAATAAAAAATAACTTAAACACTAAAAAACTAACAAATAAAATTAAAGTAACCACTATCCAAGATTGTAGTGAAAATCCAATTGATTAATCGACTCATGGTCCTTTAACCTACAAAGCTCAGGATCATCCTTTTTCTATGATATTTCACCTAACTCTACTATAAAGTATCACCTCTATAGACCATTTTTTACCCCCATTGGTATAATTTATAGCATCGAACTACAACCTTTTTGCTTCCATTTTCTTGTTTCTTTTACCTTTTTTCCAAAGTCGGGTTTGGATCGAAGGTAAGGACTCTGAGTTATCATTAAAATTTATCTAGAAGTAATATCTTATTCATCTTATTCCTAAAAAATAATACCTTATTATTTAAAATCTTTTGACTATAAACAAACCTCAACTTCTGTAGAAATTTAAACTTGAACTTGCGGAATCCCTTCTTCAAGGTTTTGGCTAGTTCTGCCACCCATCTTCCTGATAGTGATTGGTTGTTCAAAAAATAAAATTGGGTTAGCCTGATCCATTTTAAAATTCTCAACCTGTATAAAAAATTCATTTTCTTCTTAAAAAATTGATACAGTAGGAACCATACTTGATAAAGAAGGACCCAAAGGAGGGCACAAACTATTCACCAAATCCTAGTTTGGACAACCAATCTTGTGGACCCATTTATTTAAGAGGGATGAACCTTCCCATTTATAAATTTTTTGGGAATAAACTACTATTTTATGTCCAACTTGATTACATTTAAGGAACTTGAATGATAACCCTTCAAAATTAACAAACTATGTCTAGATTCCATGCGAGAATGAGTTCTTAGTGGAATGTTGAAGTAGTTGTGAAAGATCAACTAAAACAAAACCCTCACAAACTATTAAAAATATTTTAATCTTTGATATAATTTTATAAACAAACCTATTTTATTAATCAATCACTGTAGCATACCATAATCATGTAGATCCAAAGGGAGATTTTAAAGTCTAACCCAAATCAAACCATTCAAAATAACCATAGTAGTAGAATTAAAAAAAGGAGACCATGGGCACAAAAATAAACCCTTGTTCCAAAACAACCAAGGGTCATTATTCCAAACAAAGTCTCTTTCTTCTACAAAGTGAAAGATAAATATATAAAAACCATTGGGAAGCATGGTAATGGAAATTTCTACCAATAAAATCTAGGCATATCTAACCTAGGTTGAAAGATCCTCCCCAAAAGTTATTCTTCCAATACATCTACCAAAGAGGGATTTGATCCAAGTTTCCATTATAATGGTATTTAAATCTTCATCTGATAATTTAAAAACAAGAGGGTTAATTGATAAAACCAAAGAAACATCCCCAATGAAAGTCAGTTCCCCTACAAAATTCTTCTGAGATCCTTCCTCCACACTCCCTTTATCACCTTTTAAAGCCTCTTTCTCTACTACTGGGGGTTCAAAATCAGGGAACTAATCTCTCAATATTAGTTGGGGATTTAGAATAGAAAAATCCCATAATATGGAGGTTTTATGAAATTACCAACAAGAGTGAAAGGGGTTTGAAATATTTTTGCATTCTATAAAGACTTTATTTTGGGATGAAAACTTTCTAGATGTCCCTACTTCTTTTTTTGGCCTCATCCTTGATGCATCCTGCACACTTTGATCTTCATTGACCCCTACTAAATGACCACCCTTCAAAGAGGAATCTTTAATAACTCTTTTGGATTTGTGTAGGGTAGAAGCTTGCCCACCTATGATTCTCTAACCTCCACTTAACCTACTACCACTGCATCTTCTACTACTTCCTCTATCATCATCATCAAAGTCCCTACCCCTTCCACTATTGCATATACCATCTCTACCCTAACCTGTGCTAATATTATCTCCATGACTACCGAACCCTAACTCATCTTCATTGTTGTCACCAAAAAACTCTTCTCTATCATTTGCCATCTCTCCACTCTATAAGAAAGATGATAAATTAATATCCAACCAAACATTATATATATTATTAACAATAACTTATTTTATAATTTGAGTCTTATCAAAACTTTTCAAGTTTAATATGCTTGAAGAAAATATTGAGGTATAACCTCTCATACATCAAATATGGATAATTTTAGCATTATACACAATCATCTAATCAATTAAACATGAGTTTAAAACAAATAATATTAGAGACATATGGATAGAATGCTTAGTAAATTAAATTATGAAGAGATAATAATACAAACTTCATTTACACTTTGCATTTAATAGCATATATTATTACCAATTGAAGCATATAAGAATGTTAGTATAAATAATCAAATGATAAAATAAATAAAATGAGATTATCTAAGCATATTAACATGGAATTTTATGACTTATAAAATGAAAACATATTAATAATTGAAAAACAAAAGACCTAAACTTATTGATCATGATCTTATCACCAAATGCAATAACTAAACATGATCATCTTATCTAATTAAGCATGATGTTATGCATATAATGTATTTCAATGCTAACTAATATGAATTGAAAATAATAATAATATCTATATATATTATTTGATTTCTCATATTGGTTATGGGTTGAATTAATAAAAGATTCATCTATTTATATGCGTCAATCCTAAGGTTATTCTTATCTAGCTCTCACTAGGTCACCACTTAGAAATCTACTTTCACATTGAGAGATCTATTTGAAAATCCTTGAGGCACAATCCTAAAGCATAAACATATGAAAACCCTTCAAAGGAACAATCCCTAATACAAAATTTAACACCTAAATAAATGTTAAAGTTGTATATTGTCAAATTTTTAAAGTCAAATAGCTACATTGAATTCTATCGGTACACTATTAACCACACAGACATATAACTAGGATAACTACCTATGATTTAAGAAATATTTAGACTATGAAATTTAGGAAATACTCAACCACTTAGTGGGGTGTGGTTTTGGATATCCAAACCATTTTTAAAATCCATGAAAGTGTCTAAAATGGAGCTAGGTTTTCATGGAAAAGGTGAACAAATTTTAAACCACACACATGATCAAGGGAAAAAAATTACTAAAAAATAGTGACATAAAGGTGTAGTGATCTCTATTATAATAAAATGAGGAAAACCAATAAGAAAATTATTATATAAATTGGACACATTCAATTTTAGTAGGTGTCTAATCCTTACTTGTAGTCTCTTAGCATAGTTTAATACTTTGTTTCTTGAGAAAAGAAATCAAACACCCATTTTAGACTATTTACAATGATTGTGCACATAAAAATATCATAACATAGCATAATTAGGCTAAGTACCGTATCATTTTTTCATTTACATAAATAGTAAGTGAAATAAATCATCTACTTTTACATTTAGATATCCATAATACATATATATATATATATATATATATATATATATATATATATATATATATATATATATATATATATATATATAATATTCATAGTTTGGCTTATTTAGATCACCTAAATCCAAATTAATTTAAAAAAAATTCTTGGTAAATTATAAAAACTCATTTATCATCTATGTGTGGTCTCTTGGATCTATTGTAAATGTGTGAATCACATGCTAGGTTGATGATCTAATGTGTGTATTTGTAATACATATAGACATTTATGAATTAAAAAAAAAAATTAAAATTCACAATGATTATTGGAAGAGTATTTACAAAGTTATTTTATATTACCTAACTAAGTGGTTGTTGTGATCCAACACATGGCATGTTATGAAGATGATATAACATGGCATGGGTTTATATTATTCCACTCAACATGTTACATGGTAGTGAAGTGAAAAATAATGTGTCATGATAATTCAAATGGTTTTGGTAACATGTGGCATGTAAAGAAGTATTGTGCAAGTATTTTAATGAGCCAAAAGGCTACAAGGTGATGCAAGATATTTAAAAAAAATTAGAGGATGTGTGGCAATGTAAGACATTGATGAAGTTGTAAATACCATGTTTAGGAATTGGTATGAGATTTTAGGATATCAAATAAATTTTAAAGTGAAGGAGATGCATAATTAAAAATTAAGAAGATCCAATATTTGAAAATTATGTTTAATATGTAGTGCACATGACTACAGAAGTTGTGAGTGTTGTAAATTTCCTGTGTTAAATTATATAAGCTTCCAAGGATTTAAAATAAGAGAGGAATAAATGGGACTACATGTGGGAATACATAAAAATAACATGAAACTTCATAGATACCATGAAGTGTTGGGTGAGATGCGAATAAAATGAGTGTTATGCAGATATCTATAAGGATCCATGTTAATTTTTCACATGATTTTGAGTTTTTATACTTTCCAAAAAATACCACAAAGGTGGAGAGATAAATTTATGAAATATATTTAAGTATTATTATGAAAAAATAAGGTAGGATGAAAGGCTAAACATGGATCATTTTATCTTTCTTAAGAAGTGATGGTATCCATTGCATTATTAGTTGGTATGGAAATAAAAATTAAGGTTACTAAAGGATGTAACAATTATATTTATGAACATATCTCTTAGCCTTAACCACTCAAAATAATAAATGTGTGCCATAGTGTGCTTACATTCCCATCACTTTGATGATACGATCCCTATATATGGGACACACATGCTCATGATCCAAATTATAATGATATTATGTCAATGATGGATCAATATCTGGAAGGAAGTAGGGCTTAAATAAATCAACATCAATTACTAGCTACATGTACACGTATGGTAGAAGATCAATAAACAAACATTCTCACTAGTTCCATAGAGAATGGTTTAAATACCATAATGTAGAGGCTTGATCTATTAGTTTTGACCCTTTATGCATTATTTTTGAAGGTGCTCTAAGAATTTATCACCAAATCAAAATGCATGAGGTGTGTGATGCATATCATGTAACTACTTACACTTATATTATGAAATTGAAAAAATATGATTAAATTACTGATAAATAAATTTTATGTGTTGTATAAATGTCTACACTTTGTTTTATTCTGTTTCATGTGTGTGAATCTTAGTTTTATCTAGTGTGTGATAGGAGATGTTAAGAGGTGCCATGAGTTTAAACTAAAGATATGTTTGGAATGGAATATGTCCTATATAATGGTGAGTGTATCAATTATAATCATGTTGTATGTATATTATATTATAGTCCTATGTGAGATCGTGTGCACAATTATACATTCATAGAGGATAAAAAGTTTCCAATTGTAAATTTTATTTTTCAATATATACATGGATAAAATAATTTTAATTGATCCAACTACATACCCATCAATTATTATAATGTTTTCAAAAAATAACTAAATAATTATAGGTATTTAGAGATAAAATAGATGAATGGAGTCGAAGTGAACCCATACATGGATAAAGAAATATCATGCTATGTCAACTATGTTAATTCACTTCTTTTAGGTAGCCATGGTATCCATTTTCTAAAATCTATCCACCATAATTAACACTACATCATGTTGTTTTGTCATCATAGGAAATCCAATCATGATATCCAAGTTAATGGATTTCAATGATTTGGATGGAATTATTAGAGGTGTGTAAAGTTATAACTTCATGTTCCTAGGATTTGTGATGTACCAAGGATTGCAAGACTTCATGTGGTGTTCCTTGTCTATGTACATGTGTGACTAATATAAGTGGTACTATAATGCGACTAGTGTATTTTTAATTTCAAATTGACCCAATGTCTTGGTGTAATGTGCCACCCAAATGATTCTCTAGTGAGATGCGCTATTAAAAACACATATATGTCCAAACTTGTAAAGAAGATTTAGACAAGTATAACTACTGAACTTGCTTACCAATAAAAATGTTAGTGTAGGAATATTTAAATTCCTTATCATGTGATTAGAGTGTTACCCAATCTATGAAGTTATGTTATGAGCTATCCAACACTGTGATGAGTGCATGAATTGATGGTCTAATAACGTAATATAATAAATTATTATCCTTTCCCTTCTTATTATTTATCATGAGATGGGACTATTTTAGTTAATTGATCCATTTTATGTTGTATAAATTATTTATATTTTAATTGAATCTAATGACCATATCATTACCCAGAATGTAGTGTAAATATTTTCTAACTTCTTGCACAATAGTGTATTATTCTCTATCATAGGTGGAGTAACATTGAACCATGTCACTAAATGTATATCAATGGTATATGGTAATATTTTCATGATGTATGAGTACTATTTTGAGTTAATATTTATATTCATTGGTGTGAAGTTAGAAGGAATGCATAATGTTAGGCATTATAAGAACATGTCATGCATAGAGGAATTTCTTGAGATCCTCAAGATTGCACTAATATATAGGTGTCCAAATAAAGGTTTATTTTTTTAGTAGTAACGATACATACACATAAACACATACATACATATATACATACATACATACATACACAAATACACACACACACACACACACACACACACACACACACACACACACACACACACACACACACACACACACACACACACACACACACACACACACACACACACACACTCATATATATATATATATGAGTGTGTGTGTGTGTGTGTGTGTGTGTGTGTGTGTGTGTGTGTGTGTGTGTGTGTGTGTGTGTGAGATTACAATAATATATTTATGACTAATAATGATTGTTGGAAGAGTAGTCAATTCATCTCCCTTGATCAAGTGAGGGTTACAATCCAACAATGGCATGTTACAAATATGAACTAACATGGTGCATGTGTAGAGTGTTTCACCTAGAATTATGCATGGAAGTGAAGTGTTTGAAATCAAATTTTGAGGTGTAGTAGTCCTACAGAGGGTTAGATTAATATGAGTCATAAAAAAAGGTATTATTAAATTATGTTGATGTGATACACAACTAAAAGGTGATACATAGTTTTATAGAAGCTACATAGGATGTGTGGTAATTCCTAACATTATAGAATATGGGAATACTATTAATGTAATTTTTAATGAGGATTAAAGAGCTATGATAACTTAGACATGAGGCAAACAATACTATAGAACCTATGAGTGTTGTGAAGTGCTCAAAAATAAATATAGAAGTTGTGAAGAATTTGAAGACATAGTGAGAAATGCATTGGACTACATGAGGAAATGCACGAAGGTATTGTGGCACTTCAAGAATACCATGAAGTTTTGGTCAAGTTGCAAGCTAAATGAGAGTTTTATATAAATATATAAGGATCCATTCTAATTCTAAAAATGACTATGATTCTTAATGATTAAAACAAGATGCCATAAGGGTGGAGAGCTCAAGTTATAAGAGACAAGTGAGGAGGCTCATGTGAATGTGAGAGTTAGAGAGGAAGGTTTCAATGCTAAAAATGAATCACCATTTTTTTTATCAACACACAAATAATAATCCATTCCAAAAATTGGTTGAGGGATATAAATAATTATCATGTGCAAATATGGTTGTAAGGGGTTTAAAAGGGTAATATACACACTCAAAAAATAAATTGGTCCACAAAGTGACATGAAGATAAAGAAAAGGGTCATGTACAAAGGTGGTTATAAGAGATATAAAAGGGGAATCTACACACATAATTTCTAAAGAGATATAATGTGAAGGGAATAATTAGATAAAATGTGTCATTAGACATTTAAGAAAGAGATATATATTTTTAAAAATGGGGTTTATTAGGTATAAGCAATAACTCTAAAATAATGAAGGTGACATTGGATGATGAAGTAAGATTTATAAGTAATTTAAAAGTTTCTAAGTGAAATTGAATTTAGACATAATAAATAGCTATGAATAATAAGCGCATAAAAGATAGTAATTAACTAACAAGCATGTGTTAATTTATACTTGGAAGACATGAAATATTAAATCCAATAATACCAAAAAACTAAAAAATAAAGATTATAAATTTAGGAAGATTTACCTTGGGTTCATTTATTAGCACATTAATATCCCCATTGGCTTGTATCATTTTATGAGATATTTTTAGAGGTGAATTCAAGGAGTATATAATAATACCTAAGTAGAAAAAAATTTGGGACTAAAAATACTTGATATACCTCATTAGTTTAACTCCTATCCTTGATATTTTTTTAGACATTTTACTAAATTTCCTTATTTTGGTGTAAGTTACTTAGCCCTAATTCTTGCTCTTATAAGGGGGTAGATTAGATTGCATGTTAATTATTGTAAAAATGATAATTAGGAAACCTATACATATAGATCTAACCCCTAAAAGTCAAAACTAAATTTTAGATGATGTCTTCATCCTAGGTAATATAATATCAATAATTCACTAAAAACTTTACGTTGTCAGCCCAAAGGCATATAAAGGTAGCATGAGAGGTAGAATGGGAATGAGAATATAATGAGGAGAGGTTAAGATGATGTCATGATGATCTAAAGTTGGTACTAAGAGTGGTAATACATGATAAAATATCTCAAAAAGTGCCATAAGCTGGCCATATGAATCTCAGTACACTCCGTATGATGTACACTCAACAATATTGATGTGGTGATGATTCATGAAAAATAAAGTGTTAGTAAAAAGAAATGTGTCTACACATGTCCTACCCATATGACCATTCACTCCCTCCCCATAAGGTCATTACTCATTTCAATAGTGTATAAAATGTTGTTACATCATGAGAAACATAGTACCAAAATCAAAACTATAATGAAATAATTGAAAAGCCAAAACATTACTTATACATACCCAAAATTATTTTTTTGATGAAATGGATGCTTGAAAATACCATAACATTGATCTTGGTGGCCACAAAGATGCTATTTTCAATCCTAATGATGAAAAAATACATTGAATTATATAATTAAAGCATGCATTTATGATTATAAATCCAATTGTAATATGACAACAATAAAAGAGGATGGTACTAATATGGGTTTAGATAGACACAAAGGGAAGGATAAGATAGATTATGAAGAATACATTAAAAATACCTAAAAGTATAATAAGATACTAGGATGGGTCCAAATAGATTTAAGGTATAGGAAATATTAGGCTTGGATGACCCATTGTAGTAAGGTGTTAGGATAGGTCTAGATAACCTTAAGTTAAATGATAGATTAGGTTCAAAATATCCAAAGATTAATAAATAGGAATGAGATTAAGATATAAAACCTAATTAAGATAAATTCAAAAATATTAAGGAAACACTTGAGAGATCATCTTAAAAACCCAAAGATGCAGTTTGTATTCAAGTAGGGAGGATTTAAAGGGAATATTTGGTTAATTTTTAGGGTCTTACAGTCTTAAACCCTTGGGTGATCATGTTATAAAGATGGTCACATGTCTAAAAGAGATAAAAATATGATGAAAAGAAATGGGGGAGACTTAGAAAAATATTTTTCCATCAAAGGGAGATAATGAAGGAAGGGAAAATAGGGTGCCAACATAGTGAAAACATGTTATTTAGTATATTTAAGACACTTTAGTCAATTTGGAAAGACTAGAAGTTTTTGATATTGAAAGTTTTAAGAACCCAATTTTTTAAAGTTGTGGTTTTGGCCAACTAGTGAAGTAAAAGCTATATACAATGAAAGATGTACATGAAAATATAAGGTTTACTACTATTTTATAAAAAATGTAATTAAGAGGTGTTAATATAATTAAGAGAATATGTTGAGTAAATTAGAATGCATAAGATATAAAATAAATATTCATGGTTGATTTACAACTTACTATTTTAAGAAAATGTGTTAAAAGGGGAAGTAATAATAAATAAATAACTTAGCTAGAACTCAAGTTTGTAGGACTATAATAGTGACTGTGAAACTACTTTGAGGTTGTGTCAGGTTGTTTTGAATTAGGAATATGGATCTATGTTATCTTGGGATAAGGCCACACTATTTGTACTTGGTTTACATATGTTACTATGTCTAGGATGTGGCTTTGTCCTATAGGGGTTTTTTCCATCAGTTTAAATTTTGATAGTTGAAACTTCACATGTAGGTCATGTATGTATATTTATATGTCTTCACTTCACCATGGGAGCCATTGTGTGCCTTCTTATTTAGTCAAAACCCTAGTTCAATGACAAGAGGATAAAAATGATATAAAAGGGGATAATGGGTAATGAGATGGGGTTGTGTTTGACCTTAACACCCTATGTATTAAGCACTACCTATAGACCAATAGTTTAAAGAGGGATTAAACTCCTTGTATTTATCCCATGATATGGTGGTGTGTGTATAATACTATTGAAATGATATATGTTGGTGTGATCATGGTGTGATTATGTGCTTGAAAAAATGACTTGTGACCTTTCAGTTGTAATCAAACCTAACTCAAGGATTCTTAGGTTGTTTAGAATCATAATTGGGAAGAATATATAATTTATTCTCAATTTAAAATTAGATAATATTTTTTATTTACAATCATATAAGCATCTTACCATCTAGTGAATAAATGGATAGAAAATGTCTTTATATAGTGGATTTTTTAGAATTTCCTCAAATTATGATTGAAAAACATGTGAAATAACCTATTAAGATGAATTTGAGTTCAATAAATTAAATTTTAATTGATGGGAGGATGAAATTGATGGATTTAGACATGAATATCCTAGGATATTATCCTAAAGGAGTGGTGTAATAACCCCACTAGGTTTTATTAGAATAAGGTAAATTTTTTTAAAAATAATTACACAAATTCATCTAACAGATTCCATCATGATGAAACTTAAAAGAGTGATCTTTAAATAAATTCATTATTTTTAACTAACCAAACAAATGTATATAGCTAATCTATTTAGCTAATGATCATAATCTTATTATCAATATCAAGAATAGGGATAATGTTGATTATAGAAATATTGATTGCATTTAATTCATAAAAGTATTAATACAAATTTAGCCATAATTGATACAATATCTTAGGTAACTTATATCATTGTACATATAAATAGAAAGTATATTTTCAACATAATAAATATATTAATAATAATATTCAATAATTTAAATCTCCATGAAGTATGTGAGTCTCAATGAACTTGTAATATCTATAAGTAATTTTAAGTGTAGTCTCTAGTGTAGTACTACTGAAGGGAGTGTTGATGCCTGAATATGTATCACAAGTGCTTAGAGTGTTTAAAAAACACTTATTATTTTTTAATTCCTAAGAATTTAATGAATGAATTACAAGTTGTGATAATCATGTTATCTGTTGATAGAATAGAGGCAAAACAAGTGATCTATTTCACAAATTTATATTAATTTGGTGGTTGGGAGCCACCATGGCCAAATAGTTGATATATGAAATTCAAGAGGATATATGATAATAAAAGTGAACTATGCTCAAACTAAATCTAAAGCTAAGCTAAGATATATATATAAATTGAAGCTAAATTAGAGTGGATTGGTCAAAAAGAAGCAAATGAAAGGGTAGGGTAGAGAAGAAACATGTTACTGGTCCCCATTATAGATATTATGACAAAGTTCAAATATCATATGAACATACATTTAATCAATGTATAACATGAAGTAGCATAATCTTAAATCCTATCACACATTAGGCAAACATATAAGGAAAGCATAAAAATATGTAAACAAAAACTAGATTTACTTTAAAGATTTCACCCCTGTAAGTAAATAACATTAGCCCAGAAGCAAAAAGAGCAAAGAAAGAAAAGTAAACCTAAGAAATTTCAATTAATATAGCATTAACATAAATTATCAAGTCTACATTTAAATATGCATGCCTATAATTCATAAGAACCATTCAAATCTAAAAAGTAGACCAAGAAAATGAGAGAAAGACCATAATAATAAATGACAAACAAATACGGACAATATTTTCAAAATTTATTGCTTGTACTAGTTGTTCAAAAGTTTACACAAGTTTTTTGGCTCAAAAACTCCCTCCTCTTTTACAATTGGTAATACTCATTCTATACAATGTAAGGAAGTATGTTAGTCAGTCATATCCAATTACAAAAGTACAAGTGTTAGGATAGTTGTCCTTTCTACAAAGGTTATAAAATACACTAGACTCTTCCTAATGAACTTAACTATAGGCAATGTGATTTAAAATTTTCACATGCATTTAAAAAAAGAATATTATATTTTCAAAAATATACAATGTTATCTATAAAATAATATTCCTAACTAGCTTGGCTCTCAGATCCCTAGTATGATGAAGTCTCCTAGAATAACCATCCTTATTTCATTTTCTTTCTGTAAAGCCAAAATCCATGGCTTGATTTTCTCATGCATAGTGATTTTTATAGAATTTATTATTTCCAAAGGATGGTTTACACTTGGCACTTTATTCAATTTCCCATAGATGAACCATTATGGGATGACTAGTCCATAAATTAGGTTTTCTTCACTAAAAATATTAACCTCACCCAAGGGAGGGGTGAAAGTCACCTTTGGCTTCTTGGTATTCATTGGAACAATGGCCAATTTGGATTTTATCTTGGGTGGATCTACAATAACTAGATCTAATGCTATTTCTTTCCCCTTTTCTTTTTTTGATTCCTCAACTTTGCTAGTTATTCCTCAATATTCCAAAAAAACTTGGACCAATAGATGCTCACTATGTTTAGGGCCATGGATTTGAACTATGTGTCCTTGAAAATCCTTCTTTCTACATCTGAAGTCAAATATAGCTCCACATATTCCATAACAACACCATTTTAAGCTTACATGGTGGTGAACTTTATTAAATTACTCACTAGTGGACTGCTCTTTGGCTCTAGATTGAATTTCTCTTGCTCAAATGATGACTCACTCTTTTTGGATTTATTATAATCAATAAAGGGTTATATTAGGGTCTTTTTACTCACTAGAGATTTTTTTAAGGTTCTCCTAGGGATTTAATGGTGGAAACTTGTCAAACTTATATGAATTTCATGCCTTAGACTTGGTTTGGATCCTTGTATTTATACCTTTAGTTTTTTGTGCAAATAATATCTTTAAATTGTTCATTTTATATTTTCATGACATTATCGTGGTGTCTTCATAGCATCTCTATGGCATTATCATAGCATTTTTCACATTAATATACACAAAGTGATCATTACCTTTTGAAAATCCTACTTTTATCTTGCACCATCTAATTATCCCTACATGATTACCATGGACCATTGATTTTGATCAAAAAGATCAAATTCCATTAGTCTTTTTATGTTATTTCATATAATTTTGACACTTGTCACCATCGTGCTCATCTTAGATTTGTTGAAAAGTCCACATTGACCTCACACCATTAGATTAATTTTATCTAGATGAATGCACATCATTGATCTTGATCACTGGATTGTGTCCTTATTTTATAACCATCTATCAAAATGTGTATGCCTTAACACATACCTTCAATCTTAAAAAGATGCTCAAGATTTAATTTTATGGTACACAGATGCACCACTTATCATTTCTATGTTCACCTTGAGCTTTATTAAAATGTCCACATCGATCTCATTCTATTATATCATCTTTGGCCAGATCAATGTGCTCCATTGGATATAAATCCAAGGTGTGGACCACCATTGGATGTTTAATATTCTTTGATAGAAATTGTAAAACTTATCACCTTCTCACTTTCTCAAGGTTCCATTGAATCTTTGACTTATTATACACCATTGATTAAAATTTGTATGAATGAATGCATACCATCAATCTTTGATAAGGTGATCAATATTTAACTTGGGGCCTATGGTTTGACTTTTCAACTTTAAACGGGCATAATTTGATCATCCTCACTCAAATAAATGTGCACTTTTCATCAATATTCTTGACTAGTTGACTTTACATGTATCATTGGATCTTGATCACTTGAGAAAATGTGTATCATTGATCTTATGGAGATGTAAAATGTTTAAGTCAAGCTTGAGATAATAAAGAACTTCATATAAAGTCTTAGGACTAAGGTTTTTATTCATGTTAATAAACATGAATTAAAACCTTAGGATTAATATTTTAAGCTAAGTTTAGAGCATGATAAATTGGGCCCTGTGAATAATAAAAGACATAACATAAAGTCTTAGCCTAAGTTAGAATATGGTAAAAGTGACCACATGTTAGCTAGACCATGCTAAGATAAAAGGAACAAAGGGGGCTCGGGACATAAAGGGACCAAGTATATAAATTTTTAGACTAAATTTTGGTTGTGTTAATAAACATGACTAAACTTTTGTTTAAAAAAATAAACTAAGTCTTGAGCAAATAAAGAGTGTTCTCACAAAATTTGATCCCACACAAATTGAATTCAAATGGAGGAACTTGTGCTATGGTAATTTTCATGAGGGTTTCAAGCCTCTCAAACATGAATTCAACTTGATTTTTAATAGACCAAAGGCTAGTAAAAGACCAAATTAACATAAAATCATGAAACCCAAACATTGTCTATTCCAAATGGACTCCATTAGACCTGCAACTTGAAATAAGAAGATACACTATAAGCAAACTTAGACAAGGTCAAACCAAAGCCATGGATAAATAAGCCAAACAAACCATGGTATAGATGATATTCAAATATAGATAATGTGAAAACATGCTAGTGACATTCTGATCAAGAGAATTTTCAATTTTAAGGTAGAAATTTGCATAATTATAACTAAGGGTCTTCATTTTTAAAAAATGGGAGTATGTTGACCTCAAAAAATGGTGACTTCTAGGGGAAACATAGTAATATGTTAGTATTCAAAGACTCTAGTTTAGGATAATAATTAGGCTACCTTTTCCACTTGATCAACCACTATTATTTAGATCAATTCATGGTTAAAACAAGTCTTGCACTTATAGAATTGGGATCAAATATCAAAACATATCCATGTTTTGTGTGTGTTTTGATTTAACTTACTATTTGCCATGAGATTTAGGGAAAAAATTCAAGATTTCATGACTTCAACCATTCACATTAACTTATAACATATTTAGATGTTCATTAAGAGCCATGCTTTAGCTTAGGGAAGGCTTGGGCATTTCTCTACAACTAACTAGGCATCCATAGACCCCAAAGAGATGCCTTTGACTCCAATTTAGGCATTTTTTCATTACCAACCAGGCATCCATAGCCCTGATGGAGGTTACCAAAATCACCTCTACTTAGAAAACTCTTTGAATTTTGCAATAATTTTTTATTTTTGTATTTTTAGGTCATTTTTTAGATTTTTAGAAAAGGTTGAGAACCAAGTTATCTAGGTTTAGAGATATGTTCAAATGTTTGATCTTCAGACAATCACCTATGGTTGTAACCTTTATCTTAGGCAAGGATATTTATTAAGGGCAAACATGACTATGTCCTAATAATTCAAGCTTTCATCCCACATTTGCAATCCTTCTTAAAACCAAGTTTAGATCAAAACAATGTTTAAGATCTTATGGAACAACCAACCTATCCACTAGTCCTTACTAGTTTTTTTAAACTATAAAATTAAGCTCATATTTTAATAAACCATGATAAACTAATGTTTAAGAAGTCATACATACATTTCTAAATTATGAAGATCTTGAGCAATTTTAAAATTTGAACTAAGGGCTATCCAAAAAGACTTATTAAAATTAAGGAACAAAGTAGAGAAAGAAAGCACCCCAAATAGAAAGTAAATAAGTAGAAAACAAAGGAAATATATACAGACATATTTATAATAAAGGGATGAGAAACAAAGTATAAGAAAAGAAACTACACTACAACTTACCTACAGTAACTCTAACTAGCCTTACAGTTCAATCCATGAAGACTCTAGGTGGGATAATAAATAATTAATTCTTGAGGTATTTACCAATGGTAGGCAATGTAAACTCTACTCCTTGTAAGTCTTTTATCTTAAAAGTGTTGTCTCCTAGTGTTTCTACAATCTGATATGGAGCAATCCATAAAAGATTGAATTTTCCATGTTTGCCCCTAGGTTAAGATGCTTTGTTCCAAAGAAAAATGAGGTCTCCCTATATGAACACCTTTATCTTCGAACATTTATCAAATAAAATTTTGATTGTGGTTTGGTGTTTTCTAAATTTGGAAAAGGCCTCCTCTCTTGCATCTTCCATATAAATGATGTCAAGTAGCCATAAACTTGTAAACTCTTGGTCCTCCTCCATGTACTCTTGCATGAAATTATATGTTGGTAGCTTGATTATGATGGGAAATATATGATTTTAACCATATACCAGTAGGAAGGGGGATGCCTTGAGATATTTCTTGAATCTTGTTCTATCTGGCCAAAGGGCATTCTTAATTAGCTTGTGCCATGTTATAGCTGTATCAAATATAGACTTATTTATGGCTTTCATCAAGTTCTTATTTCTTGATTCAAACACTCCATTACCTTGAGGATAATGGTTTGATGAGAACTTGAGAAAAATGTTCTTGTCATATGCCCATTCTATCATATCAATGGATATAAAATTAGATCCATTATCACATACTAGATATACTAGTGTCCCAAACTTGGTGCATAGTTTTCTTCTATAAACTTGATCACTTTTTCAATCCTACATTGTTTGGTTTCCATTACTTCAATCCATCTAGTGTAGTAGTCAATAACAGTCAAAATGTACTTGTGACCATCTAAGGAATTAGGGTTGATGACCCCCATAAATTCTAATCTTCATTGAGTAAAAGGCTTGTCAATCATCACTTGGTTTAATGGCATGGTTGCCTTGGGATCTTTAGTGTTGAATACTTGGCATGCAAGACATTCTCTCACATGCTTGTGAGAGTCCTTGAAGATTGTGGGATAATAGTAACCATCCCTAAGGATTTTATGAGTTATGGTATTTATAGATGGATGTTCACTTCCCAATTTTTCATGGAAAGTACTCATGATCTTAGCTACCTCTTCTTTGGAAACACATCTCATGTAAATGCCTTCAAATTTATTCCTATATAGTACTCGATATTTGATCAAGTAATGGGATGCCTTGAGCCTTAGGGCTCTCTTTTTCTCTCTAATTAACCATGTAAGATAATAACCATCGATTAGCAAATGGATAATAAGATCATACTAATCATTGGGTTGAAAACTTTGTTGATCAACTTGCATAACACTTAGTTTGGGATTAGTATTGGCAATCAACTGAATTAAACCTTGGAACCTTACTAGTTTAATGGTCTTCATCTCACTGTCATATTATTTAAGAATAGACATCCACTTACCTCTTCTTTCCCCAAACTTACATTAACTCAACATTAGCTTAGTGGTAGGGTATGGTAGAATTGCATGCACTTTATTCCTTAAAATATAATTCCTAAATTTATTTACTACCATAACTTAAGAAAATTCTTACTTGTCAATCAAAGAATAGTTCAACTAAACATTTTAAAAATTAGTGCTCATAAAAGCTATTAGATGGTCGTATCCATCTTTTTAATGAGTTAAAACAATAATAATAGTATGATCTAAAGTAAAAGAGTAAATATAAAAATCTTTAATGAAGTTTGGACTTATCAGTACTAGGGCTTGTCCAATTACATCTTTGATGTCTTTGAAATCCTTGTTGGTTTCTTCATTTCATGTGATTTTGACATCTTTCCTTAACATGTCATTCAATGGTTTGATAATTTATGCAAAGCCAAAAATAAACTTCCTTAAAAATTTGATTTTGCTAAAGAAAGACTTCAATTAATTTCTACTATTAGGAGGCCATATATTTGATATTGCATCTACTCTATTAGGGTCTATAGATAATCTCTACTTAGTTATGACACATCCTAACAACTTTCCCTCAGTCACACAAAAAATACTTTTCTTGGGTTTGAGAGAGATCCCATACCTTCTACACCTTTCAAATCACTGTTGTAAGTGTATGATGTGATCCTCCCTATTTTAAAAAAAGATAAATCATAAATGTATATGATAATACACTTACCTATCAAACCTTGGAAAGCATGATCCATGGATCTTTGGAATGTGGTTCCTGTGTTGATCAGCCCAAATGGCATTCTTTTGTAGGCAAAAGTGTTCTATTTGGTTGTAAATGTAGTCTTCATTTTATCTTATTTATTCAAAAGTACTTGGTTATAACCTTAAAATCCATCAAGAAAAGACATCATAATAGAATCATAAAAAAATGAATTACTTAGAAGGCAAAGGATAGTTGTCCTTTTTAGATGCTCTATTTAGGTTTCTAAAGTCAATGCACAATTTGATTTCACCATTTTTATTCCTAATTAGTACTAAGTTAGTTACCCAAGTGGAGTACCTAATGAAAAGCATAATTTTGGCATCTAAGAGTTTCTTGGCCTTTTTGTATATTAGTGGTTTTAAGATAGGGTTGATTGGCCTCTATTTTGGTCTAAATGGTTTGTAGGCCTTTTTAAGGAGTATGCTATGGGTTATTAACTTTGGATCAAAAATTTGTAATTCATCATAGGAACATACTATTACATCTTTGTATTTGGTCAATAAGTATTTGGTTCTCTTGGTTTTAATGCTTATGCAGGCTGCACCAATATTCATCAACTGAGGTTGACCTTGGGAACATAGGTCAATTGCATTATAGTCCTTCCCATTCACTTTGGGGGTTTTGATAATGTTAGCTAGTTTATCTAAATCAAATAGCCTTTCTAAAAAAATCATTCCTTTGGGGATCTTATTGTCATTCAATTTAATGACCTTGCCATCAAGATTATCTTCAACCTTATCATCTTTAAGAGCATTTTCATCAATCTCATCAAGAATATTTTCATTGGCCTCATTAATGACATGATCCTCAAACACCCTTGAGATGGTCAAAAAGTATATGATCTATTGATCATTAGTGAATACTTTCAAGTGTTTAATGTTATTTAGATCTGAAGGACATATAACTAATTTGATACTAAGGTTATGAGAATCCTGATTGGGCATAAGGTTGGATGCAACTGAGGCTAGCTCATCAACATCTTTGTTCTCTTCCATAAAGATAGACATAATATTAAAAACATCAAAAGACTCAAGTAAATCCCAAAACTTTAACATTTATTTCTTAAAATATGAAAACTTACATTGATAATTACTCTTGACTTGATTAACTACCAGTTCTGAATCACCATGAACTAGTAGATTCTTGACCTTATACTTGATTACAAATTGTAACCCTAAGATTAAAGATTCATATTCTGTAAGATTTTTAGTATAAGGAAATTTAATTATGTAAGTAACATGATATTATTTACCAATAGGATTGGTTAGAACAATTCCTACTCTAGATCAAAATTTACACCTAGCACCATCAAAATGTAATTTCCATAATCTAGACATAATATGAGAAGTTTTGTAGTTACATACCTTTGGGGTGTCAAGGGTATAGACACCTAAATATAAATTTAATATGTTGACTCTTTCATTGTTTGTATTGTATTCAAGGATCATGCACTTCATCTTGGGTTCCCTCTCTATCCTAATTTGATTGGGAACTCCCAAGGCGACCACATGTGGGAACAATTAGTAGACATGTAATCATTCAAGGCCATTGTCTAATATCTACTTAAAAACATATCATAAACATTAGGAATGTCCACCACTTAGATGACAATAAACTATTAAATCCTTGGTTTATAAGCAATCTTAATGCGAATATTTAACAATTCACCAATCACTTTGACTCTTGATTTATCTAATTGAGTAACAACTCTATTATATTTAATGGGAGTCAAACTAAGTTGTTCACATATACCTACAGTCATGACATTTTTATATGCACTAGAATTTAATAAGCAATTGTGCAAATTCTTACCAAAGATCCTAACTTTAAGGAAGAAAGGTGGGGCATCTTCTTTATTCTTGTACATTACAACATTGGCATTGGCAATCTTTTATGGCTTACCAAGATTATTAGATAAAGATTCTAATAATAAATATCTTTCTTTAGTAATCTATTTCAACTCATGCAACATAATATTATCCTTGATCTTTTTCATGTCCTCCACTATATTATATCTAGTCTTATTAGAAGAACTAGACACATCAATACTAATCTTATAAGTAGTTCCATTTGGAGGATCTAGATTGTTGTCTGATGTAGTATCAGGGGGGTGTCAAAGTTATTTGGTGGATTAGAAGTTATCAAAGATTACTTATGCTACTTGTTCCTTAGAGGGTAATTCTTCTTTATAAATTTTGGAAAAGCACATATCTCTTCAAGAATATCCTTAGGATCCTTCTCTTTCTGAAATGGGAACTCAAATGTCTCCACCATGAGAGTGAAATCAAATGATCTTGAAGACCTAGATGTATCTACAACACTATTAGGGACCACTTTATAAGTATCTAGTTCTTATTTAAAGGCTTCAAAATCATTTTAAAATTCAATACAGTCTACTTCACGATTTTTTAAAGTGCAATGAGTCCTCCAATAATCAAGAAAAGTAACATCAGTAAGGTTTATGTTAGGCACATTATTACTAGTAGATGGATCCTTTTTATTTTTGTTTTTGTAACTATCATTTTTATACTTGTTAGTGGGCCTATTGAACCTTTGAAAAGATAAATTCTTACCAAAACTTTCCCTAGTATTTCTTACTTGTTTTTATAGCTAAAGGAAATTAGTACTCAGCTTTTGGACCATCTTTAAGATAGAGTCATTCTCATTATTTAGAGTGTAAAAGTTATGAAATTGAGTGTTATTAGTATCTATGGTTGGAAATAAATCTCTTTGGTCATGTGGATTAGATCCATTTGTATCATTGTTCAAGAATCTTAGGTTTTATCCAAGAGGAACATGACTTAAAGGCAATTGGTTTAGAACTAGAAGATGGTTTAGAGTAGGCATATTTTGATTGGCATTGGGAATGACATTCAATGCAGGTAAATATGGATTAACATTAGGAATGTTGTATGATAACTTCCCTTGGGATTGTATTTTGTCATTGATAATTACATCTTCAGCATAAGCTAGGGCCATTGTGTTTATAACTTGAACAGATCCTTTTAGGAACACATAGGTCTTGGGGTCCACAACATATTTATAAACCTAAAGCTTCATCAAGTTTATAAGGAACTATGGTCCTACTAAACATCTTTTGGAACTAGAATTAAAGTCCCTTCTGGTCTCATTTGAGTCCCTCTTGATTGTAGTGAATTGCTAGTATAGAATGCATGGACTAATGATTTTCCCAAATTGACCAATGAAAATATTATTAAAATCATTATAACTAGTAATGTTATTCTTAGGTAGGTTAAGAAACTAGTCATATGTAACATCTTTGAATGTAAATGGGAACAATCTACATGTTACATCTTCATTAATTACATTCAACAGTCTTAAAGTAGCTTTGAATGATTTAACATGTTCTTCAGCATTTATAATGCCATTGGGACTAAATGTAGGCAAATATTTTTTAAGATTATGAGGAAGGTCATGTATCAAACTTGAAACATTTATTGAGGAAGCACCAAGCCAAGCCATACCTTGATAGGGATTGAATAAGGGAACACTTTGAATTGGTGAAACTGGTTGAGAATTTGGAAGTTTACACCTACCTTTGTCAGATCTTGTTCTTCTATGAACTTCTAATGGAAGGAGAAGAAACCTTGTCTCTAAACGTGACCTTGTGCTTATCCTTGATAATTATAGCTTAAAAACTTTGAATCCTATTTGAAATACTATGTATAAATCTTACCTTTGCAAAGAACATTGATCAAACTTACACATTAAGCAAATTTTGCACAAGTATGTATAAAAAAATGGCAAATTACATCAATATTTAATTGAATTATCTCAAAGACATGTCCAAATATGTAAGTATGAAGGATATTTACACATCTAAGCTTAAATAAACTCAAATTTACAAAGGATCTATCAATCTTTGAATAAACCAACTATTACTAACCTTGAACCTATTGAATTCATAGATCTTAAGCTATCTTTACCATAATCTAACATGTATCTTCAAGGAATATCTATCTTTGTCTAAATAACAACAAAGACTAGTCTAAAACCATTAACATCGCTGACCTTTACATAAATGAGTTGAAATAAATGTAAATATGCAAATAATACAATTATATTTGAGAAAAATTAACAAAAATGAGCAAAGATGATCCAAAATTTCAAAGATCCTAACAAAGGCCCTCCTTTTAGTGCTAGCTAAAATCCTCCTGTTGAAGCCTGAATATGTATCACAGGTATCTAGAGTGTTTAAAAAACACTTCTCTTTTCTAATTTTTTTAGAATTCAATGCATGAGGTACACGTTGTGATAACCATGTTATCTATTAATGAAATAGAGGTAGGATAAGTGATCTATTTCAAAAATTTATATTAATTTAATGGTTGGGATATACTATAGCTAAATAGTTGATTTATGAAATTTAAGAGGATCTATGCTAATAAAAGTGAATTATGTTCAAACCTAAATCTAAATCTAAAGCTAAGCTAAGATGAATATATATAATGAAGCTAAACTAGAGTGGATTAGTTAAAAAATAAGTGAAAGGAAGGGTAGGGTAGATAATAAATGTGTTGCTAGTCCCCAATACAAATATTATGAAAAAGTTCAAATATCATCTCAACATACATTTAAGCAATGTATAACATAAATTAGCATAAGCTCAAATCCTATCACACATCAGGCAAACTTCTAAGGAAAGTTTAAAAGGATGCAAATAAGAACTAGATTTAATTTAAAGATTTCATCCCTATAGGCAAATAACATTATCCCATATGCAAAAAAAGCAAAGAAAGTGAATTAAACATAAGAACTTTCAACTAATCTAACATTAGCACAAATTAGTAGCTCTTCGTGTAAAGATGCATGTTCATAATTCATAAGAACCATTCAAATTTGAAAATTAGACCAAGAAAATGAGAAAGAGACCATAATAATAAATGACACAAACAAATATGGACAATCTTTCCAAAATTCCTTACTTATATTAGTTGCTTAAAACTTTACTCAAGTTTTTTGGCTCAAAAACTCCCTCCTCTTTTGCAATTGGTAATACTCCTTTTATAGAATGTAAGGAAGTAAGTTGGTCAATCATATTCAATTACAAAATTACAAGTGTTAGGATAGTTTTCCTTTCTAAGAAGGTTATAGAATACACTAGATTCTTCTTAATGAACTGACCTATAGGAAATGTGCTTTACAAGCTACACATGCCTTTATAAAAAGAATATTCCATTTTCAAAAATATACAATGTTAGCTAAAAAATAATATTCCTAACTAGCTTGGCTCTAGGATCCCTATGATGATGAAGTCTCTTGGAGTAGCCATCCTTACTTCATCTTCCTTATATAAAGTCACAATCCATGGCTTGAGCTCCTCATGCATGATGATGTTGATAGAATTTTTTATTACCTAAGGATGGTGTACAGTTGGTACTTTCTGCAATTTCCCGTTGATGAACCATTCTAGAATGATTGGTCCATAAATTTGGTTCTCTTCACTAAAAATATTAAAATCACCCAAAGGAGGGGTGAATGTCACCTTTGGCTTCTTGGTCTTCATTAGAATAATGGATAATTTAGCTTTTTCTTTGGTGGATCAACAAGAACTAGATCTAATGCTATTTCTTTCTGCTTTTCTTTTTCTAATTGATCAACTTGGTTGGTTGTTCTTCAATAGTCTATAAAAGCTTGGACCAATAAATGTACCCTATGTTTAGGGTCATGTCATTGAACTATATGTCCTTGAAAATCCTTCCTTCTACATATAAATTCAAATAGAGCTCCATATCTTCCCTAAAATACCCTTTTAAGCTATCATGGTGGTGAACTTTGTTAAATTTCTCACTAGTGGACTGGTCTTCAGCTCTAGATTGATTTTCTCACTCTCCTTGGCTTGATTATAATTAATTGAGGGTTGGATTAGGGTTTTTGTACTCTCTAGGGTTTTTTTAAAGGTTCTCACTGAGCTTTAATGGTGGTATCTTGTCGAGATTATATGAATTTTGTGCCTTAGACTTGGTTTGGATTCTTGTATTTATACCATTACTTTTTTGAGCCCACAAGATCTATAAATTTGTTAGTTTCTACTTGTGTGGCATCATTATGGCATATTTATGGCATCTCTATGGCATTTTCTTAGTACTTTACACAATAATATTTAAAAAGTGATTGTTTCCTTTTGAAAAGCCTACCTTTATCTCTCACCATCCAATTATCCCTACATAGATTACCATGGAGCATTGATATTCATCTAAAAGATTGAATGTCATTGGTCCCTCTATGATATTTTTATTAGTTATGACATTTGTCACTGCCACACTCATCCCATCTTTGTTAAAATTCCACATCAACCTTGCACTATCAAATTAATTTTGTCTAGATGAATGCACACCATTGATCTTGAACACTAGATTATGTCCTTATTATATGGACCATCGATTGGAATGTGTATACCTTAACACGTACCATAGATCTTAAAAATATGCTCAAGCTTTAATTTTATGATATGCAGATGTGCCACTTATCATTTTTACATTTACCTTGAGCTTTGTTGAAAATTACACATTGATCTCATGCTATTATATCATCCTTGGCTGGATCAATGCGCTTCATTAAATCTCAATCAAAAGGGTGCACCAACATTGGCTGCTCAATATTATTTAGCCAAAATTGTGACACTTTCCACCTTCTCACTTTTTTAGGGCTTTGTTGAAGATTTGACGTATTACACACTATTGATTAGAATTTATACACTTGAATGCATACCATTGATCTTTGGTAAGGTGGTTAATATTTAACCTAAGGCCTATGGATTGAATTTTCAACTTTAAATATACATCATCTGATCATCCTCACCCAAATCAATTCACACTATTGATCAATATTATTGACTTATTGACTTTACAAGCATCATTAGGTCTCAATCACCCAAGCAAATGCATGTCATTGATCTTATGGAGATGCAAAATCTTTAAGTCAGGCTTGGGAGAATAAAGAACTTAGTATAAATTCTTAGGACTAAGGTTTTTATTTGTGTTAATAAACATGAATTAAAACCTTAGGATTAATATTTTAAGTTAAGTTTAAGGAATAATAAATGGGACCCCACGAATAATAAAAGACATAGCATAAAATCCTAGCCTAAGTTAGAACATGGTAAAAGGGACCACACATTAGTTAGACCATGCCAAGATAAAAGGAACAAAGGGGGATTGGGACATAAAGGGACCAAGAATAAAAAATTTTAGACTAAGGTTTTATTGTGTTAATAAAAATGACAAAACCTTAGTATAAAAAAATAAATGAAGTCTTGAGAAAATAAAAAGCATTCACATGTAATTTGTTCTCATGCAATTTGAATTCAAATGGAGGGACCCATGCTAGGGCAACTTTCATGAGGGTTTTAATCTAATCAAACATAAATTCAACTTGATTTTCAATAGACCAAAGTCTAATAAATGACTATCTTAACATAAAATCATGAAACCCAAACATTGTCTATTCTAAATAGACTCCATTAGACCTATAACCTAAAATAAGAACATCCACTGTTAGCAAACTTATACAAGGTCAAACCAAAGCCATGAACAAATAATCCAACCAAACCATGGTGTGGATGATCTTCAAATACAAGTAATGTGCAAACATGCTATTGACATTCTAATCAAGTGAATTTTTAATTTTAAGGTATAAATTGGCATAATTTGAAACAAAGGTCCTCATTTTTTACAAATGGGGGTATGTTGACCTCAACAGGGAGGTAGAGAATCATTTGAGTGATTTTCCACACCAACCATGGACCATCGATCCCCCACATAATATTCCAACTAGGGAATAACCCTTCCTTTATGTATGGGTAAATAATCATGGTACAAGAATCTAAAGTGACAAACTAGAACTTGTGTGCTATAAGATAACTATAAATAAACCCATTCTAACATTATATCATACAAACATACAAACAAAATAAAAAAATTAAATGACAATGTTTAACTATAAACATTACTTTAGCCAGTTTTTTTTATATAGTTATTGATCTCATGAGTTAGTCAATTTCATACACACCACTCAGTCAGATTACACCTTATATACATATTAGTGATACTAATTAAGTGAGTGGAATCCATCACACTACTTATTTAGGGTCATTATTGTGAGATTTGACATATATATATATATATATGTATGTATATATATATGTATATATATATATATATATATACATATATATATATATATATATATATATATATATATATATATAAACCAATAGATTCATACAAAATATTCTTTATAAGTAGATAATTATTTAATAAACAAGGAAATATCAAATACATTCATTTAGTTCATAAAATGCAATGTAGTGAATCTCAAAACATCTAATTTATTACTACATAATAAATTAGATATATACACAAATCTTTAAAACAATCATTAATGACATAACCACTCAATTAATATTATAATTCATGACATCAACTTACTATGATATTAACTTGTAAATCAAAATTGTCTTTCATCCATATAACATAAATTTATAACTTATTTACATTATTTCCATATATCAAAAGTACAATAATAAGTTATCTCAACTACTAATACCATTATATGGTTTATATTACATTTTAATACCACATAAATAGATGTTCCTTTTAACCATTCAAACACATATTTCAATTTGGCTCAGATAACAAAAGCACCCATATTTATTTGTTATATCATGTAATTTTTTTAAGCATTATCCTGAATATGTAAATCTATATAGGGTATACTTGACTTAGATTTGCATTCATCAACAAATCATCAATATACCATATATTTATATACACATTCCATACTCAACTAAATCTTATACATATTATATCAACAACTAGTATATTCATGATTGGATACGTTATACCTCAAATAGATAAGAGTTTTGTCCATAATCTAAAAGTATCATGTATGAATATATAGTCAAACTTATCATTATAAAAAATTCCTTCTAAATTAAATAAAACACTATCTATAAAATTGATTGTGTTCTGTATCATTAAACTCAGTGGTCCATGAATTTTAATTAAAATGCATACAATTTTATATACAAAAATAGCCAACTAAATCATACAAATTTATTTATATAGAAATATATAATTCAAGGCACAAAGTTCTATATGATCTCAGCCATATCTATGTATTTAAAAACTGATTTTGTTCAAATGCAAGATGTATTTTTTTAACACATGCAGTCTTATAAAGTTTTGGTCATATATCTTAGTAAATAGGTCTCATAATATAAATATATATATATATATATATATGTATGTATGTATGGTTATGTTCATAGGTTAACTAAAAAGTTTCATCTTTGATCTCTTTTAGTGAACTCAACAGATCCCCTCATAGTATCCATTTACATACAATTATGTATAAGATTCAATCATGTTTATAAATATAGATTTCAATATAGGATGGTCTATTGAAAATACTAACACCTTGAATAAACATCCAATTATTATCTAAAATAGTTGAATATAAGTGAATGTAAATTTTTTTTAAACACCCATGAGTTTCACTAATGAATATATACTTAATCTAAATACCTAGCTTTAGTATTTACTAAGAACTTTGATCCTTCCTCTATAATAAAACAATAAAACTCAACTTTAAATATTCTCAATTATAAAAATTAAATCTATAGTTCCCATTTTGGTTTTACACAATATAATCAAAATTTATATATGTAAATAGAAAACTATAACTTGAACAAAGTTTTTGGTATATATAAACATCAAAATATGCATATCTACGGGTTCTTAAACATTTTCCCCATTACCCAAAGAATATATATATATATATATATATATATATATATAGTTAATAGTTAAGTCTTAACCTTAGATTTAACCTAGGGTTATTTCACTCAACAAAAACCCAAAATTTTATACACAACTCAAAATTCTTTAGGTAGCATGGTCATTGATAACTTAGGGTTATATACTTGGTTATATGGATGGCTAATCCATCCATAGGGCCAAGAATTTATCCCTCATTCTTTTTATAAATTTAATAATAATGAAAAAAATAAAAACCCTTTTAAAATAATCTATACCATTTATGTGAATTTGAACAACATAACCAACCTTTTAAAGAAGCTCAATGGATGGAAAATGGTAAAACCTTCTTCCAATTTCCAGCTCAAATTTACTTTCATCCTTCCTATTATTTCCTCTTTCCTTGTCTCCTTATGTCATCCCCCTACATGTATCTCCTTTATACCTTTATCCATCTGTGTTATTTTCATGCTAACAGAACTCTCCACTTTATTTGCCATGATTTTTCGTGCTCATTATGAGCTCAAAAAGGAAAGCTTCACATGAAAAAACTTGACTCATAATGAAATATTTATTTTAGCATAATTACCTATTAACCCAAGTCAATGCCTACTAAACTAACCCTAATCTTGAATGTTTCATTGATTAATAATATTATAATAATTCCATTAAAATTTATGCTAATATCGACTTCACTAATTAACAATGCATTTGACTTTCACAAAAGTAATTAAAACATTATTATTTCCATAATAATAATAGTCAATTACTAAGCATAAATACGTCACCTATAATCATTAGTCAATACAACTATTATTTAGAAATAAGAATGATTTTGCCTAGTTATAATAACATTGACTAAACATAATGATCACACCTGATGACATTATATATATGCCTTGTTACCTATTAAATCTAATAGTCATTTAACACATAATGAAGATAAATTCCCTATAAATGTACAAGTCATTGATAATTCTAGAGACAATAACACATATATCTATCCATATACAGTTGTAAGACATACTACAAACATTCATGGATTCCAACTACTTGTTATAGTAAAATCATACATGAGATAAGCTAAGTATGACAACATAAATGCAACACATAACCATATTCAATCACAACAAGCATGATTATAACTAAAATAAAATATTATCTGTCAAATCAATTAATTAACATAAAAGCACGTTAAACTATCATGGTGTGTGCAAATTCCTACTCTTCAATCTATCATCCCCTAATGCCTCAATCTATGGCACCCTCTCTGATTATTCCCTCTCTCCATCACACTATGAAGAATGGATATATCTTGAATTCACCTCACAATAAAGAAGGTATTTAGTTTGAAATACTATAAAATATATAATATACTACTTTAATAAACTAATCAACATGATCATCATGTATATAATATACAAGTGCAACTAACGCCATAGTTAACAATCATGTAAATTAAACAACATCCAACTATCCATACATCAACATATGAAATCCAAATTAACTAAAATATTCATTAATCAATAATAACCATAAAATTCACTAAACAATAGGTTGTTAAGTCTAGAGAGACAATCGAGATGTGACATCCTTTCCCCTAAAGCTGGTCATCATCTTGATGACACTTATTCAAACATAAATTCTAAAATTAAACATTATTCATCAAAAATAAATAATATATAGAAACATATTAAGTAAACAAATGTGCAAATATCCTATAAAATTCATCTTAATTATTCCAAGTAGAATATTGGTCCCACTATATCTTGCACTATGACACTTCTCTATTATGAAAATGGAGTTTGAGAGTATCAATTATTTTGATTGATTCTACTATGACCACCTTGGGATCCAGAGCCTATAAAGCATTCCCATCTAATACATGTGAAGGATTAAAAACATAATTTTCAAGATAGGACACATGGAAAATATTATGTAAAATAGATAGAGATGGTGGTAATATAATCTTATACACTACATGATTGATCACCTATAGAACCTCGAAGGGTCTCACATATATAAGTGAAAGTTTAGCTGATTTTCCAAACTTAATTGAGTTTTTATGAGGCTTAATCCATAGAAATATTTTATCACCAATATAAAACTTCCTTGCTATTCTCTTCAGATCAACATTTATTTTTTGTCTATCATTGGCCTCAACCAAGCTCTATCTAATTATTCTAACATAGTCTTATATTTCCACAAGTATCTTAGGTCCAAAGACTACCCTATCTTCTAACCTCTTCCAATTGGTTGGTGTTCTACACCTCCTTCCATATAATGCCTCAAAAAGATCCATCTTCAATCTTGATTGATATGACTTGTTGTAAACAAACTCAACTAATGGAAGGTACTCCTACCACTTGAATTTATGATCCATGTAATACATCTGAAGGAGAACTTCTAAAACTTGGTTAACTCTCTGTATATGTCCATCAATTTTTAGGTGATATGCAATGCTACATTTCAATTACGTACTGATAGTTAAATTTGAATTTTACCATAATCTAGAATCCATTCTCTAATCTTGATTAGAAATAATATTTTTCATAAATACATACAATTAGTACACCTCTTTCATGCATATCTTTGCAAGAATATGAACCTCATCTGTCAAGTTGCTTGATATGAAGTGAGCTACCTTGGTTAGTTTGTCAACTGCAACCAAGATCATATCATGATGGTTTTGTGATAATGGTAACCCTTGGAAAAATTCCATGCTAATCACCTGCCACTTATATTCTAGTATATCATGAGGATATATCAATCCTATCAGATGTACATGTTCAACTTTCATACAATAATATTCCAAATAATGAGACAAAAAATTAATTACATCCTTCTTGATTCCTTTCCAAAAATAAAGAGGTATTAGCTCAGCCATGAGATTGGTTATACTAGGATGTCCTGAGTATGGAGCATTATGAAATTGTTTTAGCACTGTGCTCCTTAAGTTCACTCTATTATTCACATAAATCCTACTATTGTACCTCCAAAAACCATCACTCTCCAACTTGAATCCTTTATACTTAGGATTATGAGCATTCTCTGATAATGCTTCCTTGACTTGATAATAAAATTCATCCCATAGCAAGAATTTTATTACCTAATCATAAAAGGTACTTTTAATAGTATCTAAGGTTATTATGTAACTTATATGACTTAGGTCATCTACAACTCTATTTTCCTTTTCTTTTATATAGTTAATATCAAAATTTTAATCATATAAGAATTTAAACCAACATCTCTAATGAACATTTAGGTTTGGTTAGGTGAATATTTAATTGAGTACCAAGTTGTTAGTCTTGCATTCAAATGGTTTCTCCAATAGATAATACATCCAAACTTGAAAGGCATGTACTATTGCAACAAGTTCCAAATCATGAGGGGCATAATTCACCTCATAAAGCTTCAATTTTTTGGGCTCATATGCTACAACTAAACCATCTTACATAATAACTCCTCCAAGTCCATCCCCAGATGCATCTAAGATCACTAAGAATTGACCATTAAGATCAAGAAATATTATCATAGGTGTAAAAGTAAGCCTCCTTTTCAACTCCTAAAAAGATCTTTTGTACTTATCTAAATAAAAAAAATTCTAATTATTCCATTAAAGAGAGGTAATTAGATTAACTATATTTGATAAATTTAGAACAAATTTCTTATAATAGCCTATTAATCTCATAAAACTCCTCACCCCATGCACATTATTAGGCTTTGACCATTCCATTATGGCTATTATCTTTACTATATCCATTGCAATTCAATCCATAGAGAATGTGTCCCAAATATTATACTTTATTTTGGAAAAATGCACACTTGGATAACTTGCCATATAATTATGTTTTTACAAACATTTCAAAACCAATTTTAGATGTTGAATATGTTCTTATTCATATTTATAATATATGAGGATGTCATCCAAAAAAACCAACACAAAGAGGTCTAGATAATCCCTGAACACACTATTCATGATTTTTATAAATGCTACCAAAGCATTTGTTAACCTGAAAGGTAACACTATGAACTCATAGTGTCCATACCGAGTTTTGAATATTGTTTTTGGAATATCCTCATCTTGGATTCTTAGCTGATGATACCCTTCTCCAAGATCAATATTATAAAAGATTGTTTCCCCTTGTATCTGATCAAAGAGATCATCAATGTAAGGTAGAAGATATCTATTCTTGATTGTCACCTTATTTAACATCTTATAATCAATACAAAAGGCAAAGAGTACCATCATTAATTTTGAAGAACACTACTGGTGCACCCCATAGTGACACATTTGATGAAATCAACTCTTTTAATAACTCCTTTAGTTGATCTTGTAACCCAACCAATTTGGTAGTTTTCATCTTATATGGTGCCTTGGATTGAGGAACAAATACATGTATGATGTCAATCAAGAATCAAACTAATGTTTGGGTGGTAATCCAAGTAATTCCTCTGGAAACACATCTTTAAAGTTCCTTAGAAAAGGATAATATTCAATGGATAGTTCCTTAGATTCTTCCAACTCATTTATTTTAACAATAAATGCTTGGCATTGTTAGGAATAGATATTTACATGAGTGATTGTACTATGCTAAATAGTACTATAGATATATTACATTAGAATATAATTTATTATTGTATTCTAAGTATTTTGTTTGTTGTATATATTATTGGTAACACCAATATAATACCTATGAGCTATTATAGAAGATTGTGAGATATTATTGGGATATATTATGGGTAGCAGGTTTCCTAGATTATAGGATATATTCTCTTATATATTTGTATAGTTTTGTTTGACAATAAAGAAAAATAAATAATATATCAGAGATATTATTGTGTTAAAAATTTTATTGTGTTTGGCTCTTTTTCTTATGCATATCTGAACCAACTCTATCATCTGGTATCAGAGCAACCCTGATCCTTTACCAGTAATAGGATTTTGAGAGTATCCAAGGGCGATCATGTTGTCTATCATTGCCCCAAGTAATGGGATTATTTGAATATTTTGATTGAAACATTGGTAATATGCATTTTATAATAGCTTATTGTGTAAAAATTAGATTGAATCCTTGGTGTTATGTTTTATACCTTATATATCAAATTACCTAATGTGTCATTCCTGTGCACTTTTCTGACATAGCGTGCTAAATCACCTTTGATGCCATTCAAGGTTGGGCATGTTTCATGTGGTTTGTCAAGGATTTAATGGCCTACCATGCTTTTCTTTTGGTTTACAATATTTAAGATTCACATCTATGTCTTTTGAACTTTGAGCTTCTAATCAGATCTTCTAGTCCTCAACATTATACAAATCTATGTTTTATTCTATTTTAGTGAATACAATTGACCAAGAAACAATATTAGAACTAATCTTGAAATTAAAATTGGCTTTTATTAAGTGCAAAATTATCAAAAAATTTACAAGTCATGGTTAGTATGAATTTTGGATTACAATGATTTCAAATAGTGCATTTGACTGATCAACTTTTCTTAAAAATATGATCAAAACGTAATTTAAAACTCATTTCTAGCTATTGTCGTGTGTTAGATCCTCTAAGTTTATGCTTCTCACATCTTTCAGGATGACATCCATCAAGATCTCTTTATCATTATTACATGTAGCTTTGCGTTTCAAAATTATATTGTTTTTCATCCACCATAGAGATTTTAGAGCAATAGAGCATCAAACCAAGTCAAATATCAATCCAAGGTAAATGATCATTTTATATTTTCATATTTATATGAGTCTTTATTAGGTGTCGTTAAAGTTTTAAATTGGTCAAACATTATTTGTATAATGTTTATTTATTTATTTTAGTATTAGTTTTTAAAATATTTTGTTAAAATTTGATGTTTATCATTTAGGGTTATTAATGTCAAAATTAGTCTATATCTATATAATTTAAAGTTTTAGTTTTATTCTAGATTCATTTTATATGTTAAGTCATTTTGTCAAAAGTCCTATATCAATATTAGAGTCAAATTTAAAAATCAAAAGTGTCAATTTAGTCTTGTCATTTTTTTAATATTGTCAAAATGTCAAAAATTGTTCAAAAGCATAAGGACACATTATCACTTGAATGCAAAATCTAATTTATGTAATTCCAAGATAATAAAATCCAAATAAATCTTGAAGATGGATATGAGGCTAATATCAAACCCAATAATTCTTGACTAACAAAACATCAACACTTGATAACAAGATAATACATACAGCACTTAAAGAATAGATCTTCATCATCTAAGTAAGTAGATTCAACAGTTGGAGGAAGGAGGCAAAGGAGGTTTTAGGACATGCAACATCCTCTCATTAGTCACAAGTGATAGGTTGCATAAAATATTATTGTGATATTTTGTTTTCAATTATGTAGATTTTAGTTTTTTTTAGTGTGGTGTGGTAGTTATATTTATTTTTCAACATGTGTGAAAAATAATAATAGTTGTACATGTTCAATTGTGATTGATATTCCCATGTAAACCCTTTTGTATATTTACATTGGAGAATTTTGATCTAAAAATCATTGTAGCAATCATGATGAAAGGTTAATGGTAAACCTGTGAAGTCATGTTAAGGTTAAGGTTAAGGTTAATGGTGTTATGTTTTATACCTTATATATCAAATTACCTCATGTGTCATTGTTGTGCACTTTTCTGACATAGCATGCTAAATCACCTTTGATGCCATTCAAGGTTGGGCATGTTTCATGTGGTTTGTCAAAGATTTAATGGCCTACCATGCTTTTCTTTTGGTTTACAATATTTAAGATTCACATCTATGTCTTTTGAACTTTGAGCTTCTATTCAGATCTTCTAGTCCTCAACATTATACAAATCTATGTTTTGTTCTATTTTAGTGAATACAATTGACCAAGAAACAATATTAGAACTAATCTTGAAATTAAAATTGGCTTTTATTAAGTGAAACATTATCAAAAAATTTACAAGTCATGGTTAGTATGAATTTTGGATTACAATGATTTCAAATAGTGCATTTGACTGATCAACTTTTCTTAAAAATATGATCAAAACGTAATTTAAAACTCATTTCTAGCTATTGTCATGTGTTAGATCCTCTAAGTTTATGCTTCTCACATCTTTCAGGATGACATCCATCAAGATCTCTTTATCATTATTACATGTAGCTTTGTGTTTCAAAATTATATTGTTTTTCATCCACCATAGAGATTTAGAGCAATAGAGCATCAAACCAAGTCAAATATCAATCCAAGGTTAATGATCATTTTATATTGTCATATTTATATGAGTCTTTATTAGGTGTCGTTAAAGTTTTAAATTGGTCAAACATTATTTGTATAATGTTTATTTATTTATTTTAGTATTAGTTTTTAAAATCTTTTGTTAAAATTTGATGTTTATCATTTAGGGTTATTAATGTCAAAATTAGTCTATATCTATATAATTTAAAGTTTTAGTTTTATTCTAGATTCATTTTATATGTTAATTCATTTTGTCAAAAGTCCTATATCAATATTAGAGTCAAATTTAAAAATCAAAAGTGTCAATTTAGTCTTGTCATTTTTTTAATATTGTCAAAATGTCAAAAAATGTTCAAAAGCATAAGGACACATTATCACTTGAATGCAAAATCTAATTTATGTAATTCCAAGATAATAAAATCCAAATAAATCTTGAAGATGGATATGAGGCTAATATCAAACCCAATAATTTTTGACTTACAAAACATCAACACTTGATAACAAGATAATACATACAGCACTTAAAGAATAGATCTTCATCATCTAAGTAAGTAGATTCAACAATTGGAGGAAGGAGGCAAAGGAGGTTTTAGGACATGCATCATCCTCTCATTAGTCACAAGTGATAGGTTGCATAAAATATTATTGTGATATTTTGTTTTCAATTATGTAGATTTTAGTTTTTTTTAGTGTGGTGTGGTAGTTATATTTATTTTTCAACATGTGTGAAAAATAATAATAGTTGTACATGTTCACTTGTGAATGATATTCCCATGTAAACCATTTTGCATATTTACATTAGAGAATGTTGATCTAAAAATCATTGTAGCAATCATGATGAAAGGTTAATGGTAAACCTGTGAAAACCATTTTGTAAGGTTAGTGGTGAATCTAAGAAAACCATTTTGTAAGGTTGTTTGTGAACTTATGAAAACTATTTTGTAAGGTTATTGGTGAAATTATGAAAACCATTTTTTAAGGTTATTGGTGAACCTAAAAAACCAACTGCAGATGAATGTGTAGGAAGAGATGTGTGATGGCACATGTATACAGAGAAGATCATGAGTAGATGGAGGTGGCACACTACAATCAAAGAATGAAATATATTTTACCATGTAAAAAATATGAGAGGAATGTTAGGAATAGATATTTATATGATTGGTTATACTATGATAAATATTAATATGAATATATTGCATTAGAATATAATTTGTATTATGTTTTAAGTATGTTGTTTATTGTATATATTGTTGGTAACAACAATATAATACATATGAGTTATTATAAGAGATTATGAGATATTCTTGAGATATATTATGGGTAGTAGGTTTCCTAGATTATAGGGTATATTGTCCTATATATTTGTATAGTGTTGTTTGACAATAAAGCAAAAGAAATAATATATCAGAGATATTATTATGTTAAAATTTTCATTGTGTTCAACTCTTTTTCTTATGCAGATCTAAACTAGCTCTATCAGGCATCCTTTCCTTTGAGTTGATGAGAATTATACATAGCTCATTATATCAAATATAAACTATCCATAAGTATTGCCTTTTGGTTATATAATGCATTGCATTTAATAGTTAAGGTCTTATCTAAGTAAGAAATGAATGCAATTATCTTTTGTTTGTATGTGATACATTATTGATTCTTTATCTTATTACTATGTTTAACTTGAATGAAATAGCATAGTTTTGTATATAGAAACACATCCCTATGGTAGGATAATTTTGAGAAGACATCAAATAGTTTTTGTCAACCTTTTAGGCTATGGTTTTGAGGATTCTGTGAATGAGCTCTAAATATATGATGCTCTGAAGATGCTCTAAAGAAGCTCTGGTGGTGCTTCAAAGACCTATATAAGATGCCCAAACATGATCCAAAGATGTCCAAATGGATTCTACTAATCAAAATAGTGATTCTAAAGATATCTATTGTATATAAATAGAATTTCCATTTATAGATATCTTATTTTAAACATTACTATTAAAAGTAATGGTCTAATATGATCTAGATATATTTGTACTTATATTTTTTAAACCCATATAAATATATTTAGATCTATGCCATTTATTTTATATCTATTATTTATTGAGTTAGTTTTAATGCCATCTTATAAGCATGGGATCTGATTTCTAGATCATCTATATTTTAAATAAGCAGATTTGGTCGTTTAGATTGCCAGATTTTGTATTCTATGAATAGATGTTGAGATGTGCTTTAAATGCATATCTCTTTCTCATTCTAGATAGTTATAAATTTTTTGAAGGTTAGTTAATCAATAAAAAAATAGAAAAAACATTGTAGTGTAGTTTTGCATATCTATCTTCCTTTGATAATAAAATAAAGTTCAACATTCATTTTCATTATTGAGTAAATTTGTCCCTATTCTGAGGAAAGACCAATGGCCCATTTCTCTCCAAATATCAGGACAAATTGATACTTTTTATTTTATAGTTTATAATTATTTCTTTAATTTGGGTATATTTAGTTTACTAAAAAGTGTAATTTTATTTTAAACATAAGAGTGATTTATTTTTAAATGCAAGAATGATTTACTTTTCAGTGCAAGTGTAATTTATTTTTCAAAGCAAAGTGTGATTTAATTTCAAAAGCAAAGTGTGAATTTAATTTAATGAAAGTGTGTTTTCATTACATGCAAATGTTGTTTCAATTCAATTTAAGTGATTTTTATTTATGTAAGAGTGTGTTTTTCAATTTCATATAAAGTAAAGTTTTTTAGCCTATTTCCATATTCAAAATTTGTCATAAGTTGTTTAAGTGACAGTAGTCAACATTCTCATATTTTGTAATATCACACTGTCCTACCCAACTAAGTAAGTCAAGTGAAGACATCATAATGTCTTATGCTAGATGTTTAAGTTTTGGATGTTGATGGTGTGAATCCACTAGAAGATCTTCAATTATCAAACCTCTTAGATTTACTTTTCTACAAAATAGAGTTAGATTCTTATTTACTATTTTTAGGATTTACACATCACAATAGAAATAAACCCCCTAAATAATGACCTATAAAAATCCAATAGCTAACAGTCTCATTGTATATAGCCTTTAGACATTGGCCCTAGTAGAAAATGACACCAATCCATTTATTGGTTAAATGAGAGGTATAATGATAGCCTAAAATTTTTAGTGTCATTTCTAGGGACACTAATCAATAAGTGTTAGTGAGATCCTACATTAGAGTTACACATGGAAATTCAAAAACATTCATAAAACTCAAAAACACAAAAATAATCCATGACTCTTTAGATTTATGAACCACCCAAGGGTTTCTCAAAGATATTTTATCTCTAAGGGATCCCAAATAAATCAATAAGAAGAGAGGATCCAATCCTTGATAGAAAGATTAAGAAGTGAAATAAAGGAAATTAAAATCTATATACAAACCTTTTTTGATTCCTCTCCTAAACAAGGTTAATCCTCACAAATATATTGTACAAGAAGAATCCTATTCAGAACATCTTCCCCTATAGGGATAATTGATCCTAAAAATCGTCTTTATGAAATAGTCAAATTTGATCCATGAGCTCTACAAGAAGAAGATCTGATCACCAATGAAGATTTATCTCTTGAGGTATACCATAGGTTGAACACCAAAGAAGATAATTTAGATTGGATTGATAACCAAAGTTGGGAAGAAAATATAGGAGATGAATATGCACATGTAGAAAACCCTTATTGACATCCCCAATAAGACAAAACTTTTTCCTATCCAATCATCTTAGGTCTTGATGATAAAACTTCAATGAAAAACATTTTACCATCCATTTTACCTACTTTTATAGGTAGATACTTAGAGGATATAGATTAGTTCCTCTTTGAATTTTAGGTTATATGCCAACCATATGATTATGTCATAGATAATCAAAAGTTGAAGTTATTCCCATCTAAACTCAAGGATGTAGCCATGAGATGGTTCATGGGACTTGAGGGTAATTCCATCACCCCTTGGGATGAAATAGAAATTTCATTTATGAAAAAATATTAGGATTTTTATGGAGTCAGAGAATGGAAGGAAGACTTTTTCAAAATCAAACAAAATGTAGATGAAATCTTAGAAGATTACCTTGATAGGTTTATATTTACCCATAAATAGAGTCATTATCAATTCACTAAGGAGGCCATCAAGATAACATTTTTTAAAGGGTTATATGATGATGCACATGATGCTTTGAACCTAATGGGTAAAGGTGTCATTGACAAGTTAACCTTTCATCAAATATCAACATTATATACTAACTACTCCAGGACAAAACCTAGCTTAAAGAAATCAAGGTTAGTAAAATTACCTAATGTTGGCCAATTAATGGAATAATTTTATAATTTCAAGACATAAATTATAGTATAATTGACATCCACATTATGTGGCCTCAAATCAAAATCCAATACTACCAACATTGAAAAGTTATCAATATATTATCCTAGATGCAGACTCAAACATGTGGTAAAATATTTCCTCTGAGATAAAATAGAGGTATGTGATATTTGTGACCTACATAATGACACCAATAATTGTAAAAACCTTAATACTATAATAAACCAAGTAAAACAAGCATCACATACATATGAAGAAGTGAAATTTATTCAAAAATAAAGAAACCATTACTCCCAGCCTCAAAATCAATTTGGTCCAAGATTTCCTCCCAATCCATGGATGGCACCATGGGCTAGAAAAGTCACACCACCAATGTGGGGATCATCACAACTATAACCATGGGGCACTCAATAATGGATGCCATATATTTGCGTAATACCTCAAAATTAACTTTGGGCATAACAACAAAACTAAAAACCATATTAGGTACAATAGTCACCACCTCAATGGTTCAATCAATAATATCAGCCACAAAGAAGGCTTCCTCCATAATAACCCTTAATGCATTTACAACCTTAGCAACCACTAATTGAGAAACAATTTAACTAACCATATTTACCTTCACAACTAGTGATAAGTCCTAAGAATATGAAAAATACACATGTTTATGGAACTAATCAAGAAAGTAATATTGAAAGTAGTTTAGTTGAGTATAATAATGTTCAACTCAGATTAGGGAAGGTAGTAAGAAATTCACCTATCACCATAACTAAAATTTTCAATGATAAAAACACTCTTGAGCCACATGTAGTTCAAGAACCAAATAAAGAAAAGGTATAATCCACAACCACACCAACCATAATTCAAGATCCTCCTACTATTCCATTTCTAGAGAGACTTAAAGAAGAGAAACCTAGGGAAGATTCTAAAATGATGCATGAATTAAAAGAAATGAAGATATAAATTACACTACTAAGATACATTAAAGAAAATCCTAAGTTGAGTAAAATCATTAAAATATTATGCTTCAAAGCACTAGGTAGAAAGAAACTGTATCCCAAAACAATTTAGGTAACTAGCAAAATTGTTGATTTACTAGCAAAAAACATTACCTGTTCCTAAATATGGAGATCCTAATAGTCTTTTGATGACTATGACAATTGAGAACAAGTTCATTAAAAATTTGCTTGTATATCTAGGTGTTATCATAAAGATAATGGCTATAAACATAGTAGGATCTTTATCTCATAGGGATTCAACCTACCACTACAATCTTGAAAATGGTAGATCAATCCACTGCTACTCCTAAAATAACAATAGAGAATGTACTAATCACCATATAATCCTAGGAATATCTTATGTATTTCATGATCCTTTAGCCTAAACCAAAGAGGATATAATATTAAATCATTCTTGGTAGGCCTTGGTTAGATATAGTTACAACACAAATTGAATGTAGATCTGGAAACATGACCTTATCTAATGGAATTCATGATAAATAGATATATCTCTATCTACCTACTAGACCTTCAATGTGTCTTTTTGAACAAATATGGGTGATCATCCTAAAAAAAACTAGACTAGTGTGTCTTCTTTATCCATGGTTACCATCAAAAAATATGTTCAAGAGTTTGAGGAACAAATAATAGAAAATTTAGACCAAGACAACCTATCTATGAATTCTGATAGTTTTGCTCTAGATTCCAATATTTTTTCTCTAAAGTCTGAAAGCCTAGCTCTAAAGACTAGTAGCTTAGCTCTAGAGACTAGTAGCTTAGATTCGAAGACTGATAACTATGCTCTAAAAATGAAAAAATATTAATGGGAAGAATCCACCTCTAATGTTGAGAATCAAAATAATGTCATAAGTTCACCAAACATGTTATCTGGTCCACAAGACATTTAACAAGTCATACTTAATTGGGCTTAGAATGAGCATAATTCATTTTTACATGATTTTCATTATCCATTAACCAATATGCTCTCCATAAGTGAAACCTTTTACAAGGATGTAGCCACACTCAATATGTTACTACCACATGCATGTCCATTGAATGTCTTGATGAGTGAATACAAATGATTAAATTTTATTGTTCTAGGCACTAAACAGATCATAATCCAACTTGGTAAACTATTGAATATCAATAGTTGGTTAACTAACTAGTAGGAAAGAAAAATGTTTGATATATTAGTAAAACACATAATTTTTTTTACTTGGTATTATAGTGACATGAAAGGAATACATCCCAGTGCCTGTACACATCACATTTACACTAATTTGTTAAACCATTTAGATAACCACAATGGAGAATTAACCTAGCCTTGAAAGAAATTGTTAAGGAGATAGAAAAACTATTGGAAGTTGGTTTTATCTATCTTATATCTGATAGTCAATGGGTCTCACCTCTAGTCATTGCACATAAAAAGAATGGAAAATGGAGAGTATGTGTAAACTATAAATAACTGAATAAAGCCACTATGAGAGACTAATTTCCCTTGCCTTTTATTGATCAAGTTTTATAAAATTTGGTAGGGAAACAATATTATTCTTTCCTAGATGGATTTAGTGGATATAATCAAATCATAATATCCATTAAAGATCAAGACAAAACTATATTTACATGTCCTTAGGAAACATATGCTTATACAGTCTTTCCTTTTGGATTATGCAATGCACTTGCTACCTTTTATAGAGCATTTTTAGCCATCTTTTTTGATCTTAAAAATGATTGTGTGGAAGTGTACATGGATGATTTCACTATCTATGGTATTAAATTTGATGAAGATTTAAAAAAATTGCACAAAGTACTTACCAAAGGTGAGGATCATAAAGTATCTTTAAGTCATGAGAAATGCATCACAATGGTTGATGAAGGGATAGTCTTAGGACATCATATCTCTTCTCAAGGTATAAAATTATATCTCAAAAATATTAAGGTAATTTATAACCTCCTCATTTCACAAACACAAACTGATGTTAAAAATTTTCTTGGTCATGGACATTACATAAGATTTATTAAGACTTCAATAAGATAGTTGACCCTATATTTTTTTGATAACGAAAGATAGTGAATTTTTATGGAATGATAAATGTCAAGAAACTTTTGAAACATTAAATAATAAACTCATGACTACTCTAGTCTTGGAAGGGCCTAATTGAGAAAATATTTTTCATATCTATACTGATATTTCCAATAATGCATTAGGAGTAGTTTTAGGATAAAGATATGAGGATGGAAATATTTATGCCATTTATTATATCAACAAAAATATTACTCCCATAGAGAAGAACTATACTACTATAGAAAAAAAAATTCTCAATGTTGTCTATGCTATAAATAAATTTAGACATTACACTACTGGTTATCATGTATTTATCTATATAAATCATTTAGATATTAAGTACTTACTAAATACATCATTAGTAGGTGAGAGAATAATTAGATGGATATTTATATTGTAATAATTTAACATTGCCATTATAGACAAATTAGGGAAGTATATTGATGTTGCTAATTTTTTGTCTAAATTGATCACTATAGGTGAATATGAACTTGTGGAGGATTCTTTTATAGATAAAAACCTATTTTACATATCCACACAATCCCCATGGTTTTTAGACATGAAAAACTACTTGGAAACATGGAAGTTTCCTCATTATTTTACTTATAAATAAATAAAACATTTGGTTAGATCTAGTTCTCATTTAAAATACATATTGTTTAAAATTGGACCTGATCATATACTTCACATGTGTGTCAAAGAAGATGAAGTGTATGATATCACAAGAGCATGCCATAGTGAAATATGAAAATTATTCAATAAAAAAGACCATTCATAATATCCTTAGTGTAGGTTATTACTGACCATCTCTTTACAAGTCTATAAAAAGGTTTGTATGGTAATGTGATCCTTACCAAAGGGTGGGTAAGCCTACTCTATCCTCTGAAATTCATCTTCATAATTTAATCAATTTGGAACTATTTAAAAAATGGGGTTTGAATTTTATTAGACCAATAAACCCACCATCTCGAGAAAAAAATATTTATTAGTATATATCGATTATATTAATAATTAGGTGGAAGTGTAGGCACTCACCTTTACTAGGGAAGAAATGGTTGCTGATTTCTTACACCATAAGATCATGCTAAGATTTAGAGATCCTAGATTAATTGTTTCAGATCAAATGCCCCAATTTATGTCTAATATGATCAAGGATTTCATAGAATTATACAAAATCAATCACATGAAATTATCACCATATCATCTCCAATCTAATGGGAAAGTGGAGGTCACCAACTGTGAATTGGAAAACATTCTGACCAAGATAGTGAAAATCAACAAAAAAATATCAGGCATAAAAATTACCTAAATTCATTTGGGCATGCCATATAACATGTAAGATAACTACATGATTATCTCCATATGAAATTGTATATGGGAAGAAAACTTTGTTACCAATATAATTTAAATTGTAAACATTGAATATAATAACTGATATGGGAATTGATTTTGATGAAGCATAAAAAGAAAGAATCATGTAACTAAATGGGTTGGATGAACCAAGAATGGATGTAATCACTAAATCAGCATGATCCAGAAGTAGAGAAAGTAGTGTCATGATACTCACACCAGAAAAATATAGTTTTAAGAGGGTGATTGGGAACTTCTATTTGATTTTAAATTCTATAATTTTAAGGGTAAGCTTAGGATAAGATGGTTGGAACCATACCTAATCAAAACAATTTTTAGCAATGGTTCTATCTAGCTTCAACCAATTGATGGTGATTAAAGGACACTTTTGGTCAATGGTCATAGGCTTAAGGTATACATAAGACCTCTAAACAAGAAAGCATTTATTGAATATAATCAAGACCAATTTGACCTTATAGAAGAACCTAGATCTTACACTAAAGCCAAATGCTCTTTAAAATAGACATCCAATAAAGGAAGAGTTTTGAAAAATAACAAATAGTGATTCTCCTTCCTTTAAAATGAAAAAAATAAAAAAAGTATAAAAAATAAAAAATATGAAAAAGTGAAAACCAACAAATGACATTAAAAAGAAAAATTCTACAATAAAATATGAATTATTGTCAACTAACCCATCTTCTCAGACTTGTTTATCCTTATGTGACACATGGCCACTCTAGAAGATAGGCATGGATGCATATGACAAATGTACAATTGTATTTATTTTCCTAAAAGGTTAGGCATTTTTTATTTCATGTCATGCATGTGTAATCATTAGGTAGCCAATAATGTTTCAAATGGACATGTTCTAGTGAAACCATGTGGATGTGATGAAGTCAGCATCATCATCACATTTAAAGAATTGATATAATTTTTTTTTAAAGGCCCTTTTCAAAAAGATATGATGTGATGTGAAAATTATTGAGATTATTACTTCAGGTGTTGCTAGTTATGACCTTTACACCACATCATTGATAATGACCAAAAAAGTGCCTTCCCATTAAATCTTACATGATTTGAAGTGCTCACCATAATTGTTGTCATAATTTTTATTGTAATTTCATAATATACCTTGATTTTCTATTCATTATTGTATTGCCATTGATATCTATTATTGCATCATATTTCCTATTTTTTGCCATCCTTTTATGCAATTCTAAGCTCAATTTATCATAATGTAATTATATTTTCAATAAAAAAATGACAAATTTGAAGATGGGAGGAATAAAGAAGAAAAGAAAACTAGAATCACTAGACACGTTGCTTTAGGATGAAAAAACTAGGGATATCTTTGAGTCAGTAGGATGGTTAAATTTCATTAAAATGTTTTAGGGTTTTCACGAAGATATTATGAAAAAATTATTAAAAAAAATTGATGAGGACCATTCTATTGTCAAAGGTAAACACATTTTGGTGGATTCCTCTATGATCAGTGCACTTTCTAGAATTCTTAAGGAGGGTGTAGTTGTTATAAATAACTTAAGTTTTGTTGACTTAATTAAAATGTTTATTAAAATAAATGAGTTTTATCCTAGATTGGCCAAATCCCCACAATGTGTGTCTATAGGAGTTATGAGAGACAACCTTCAAAAATCATGGTAGAACTTTGCATTTTGGGTTATGAAATATCTTATCTATGATGGTCAATTTATAGTGGTTGATGGAGATGCCATGCAACTTCTTATTCACCTAAGGAAATAAGCCACCAGGGTAGAATACTAGGTAAATATTCCATATTTTATTCAAAATTCCCTATTTAATGTTGCTTGAAAATTTAAAAAAGGATTTGGGTCCATTTAACACCATGGTTTGGTTGCCCTAATCTATCAACATCATTTTATACAAAAACCTAAGGGTGAAAGGCCTAGTCCTCCTTTCTTTGTAAATCCTCTTAGATTTCTATTAAGAAACAAACATGCCCTATTTCTCCTCCTATAATAACATAAATTTAAGAAGGCCCATATTTGGTGACCTCATATCTAAAGATGATGTGCCAAAGATCAAAAAGATGAATGAGGGTTTCCTTAAAAAAACCTATTTGAAATATTATCATTGATGTCAAAGGTTTAGTATTATTGGTGATAAAGGCCCCAGGATAAAGACGTTGTTTGTGATAGGATTTGGAAATTTCAAGATTGAGGTTGCCATCAATGACAAAGGGGAAGATTGTTGGAAATATTGTCATTGATGTCAAAGGTTTAGTATTATTGGTGATAAAGGCCCCATTGCATTTAATGTTGTTTGTAATAAATATATCTTGGCTAATATGAGTTAATATTTATTTAATATTAATGAATATATTTTTGGTTGCATATGAGACAAAAGAAGGGCCCATGGAGAAGTCGAAGAGCCATGGGGTAAAGACAAAAGAAGGATGGGATGTATTTTCTCATGAAGAGTCATCTTGGGGAATACCAAGAGTCACCAAGTGAAGACAAAAGAGTAAGGGCAAATTTCTCATGAAGGGACACTTTAAGGAATACAAAAAGTCACCAAAGATAAGGACAAAAATGGGAAAGACGTTTTTGGTCATGAAGGGTCACCACATGACTTTTCAAATGCTTGGATATGAAGGGTCATCCAAGATTGGCACCATTTTCCATGAGGATTGAAAGGTCACAAAGGGGGAAGGCCAAAGGTCATTTGGAAAGCTATAAATAAAGGCTTGAGAAGCCATTTGTAATGTGGAAGAGAGAGGTTGATTTGATATTGTAATATCTAACTTAGAAGAGCAATTGTGAGAGATGATTTGTATTTGTTATATCTAGCTTAGAAGAGAAAAAGTGAGAGAGAGGAAGAAGATGTTGTATTGATCTATCATTTGTTGAGATAGCAACATTGAGAGATAGGTGTGTGGTATACACAAAGGGGTTAGTGCTCCTATGGGTTGGTGCTCACGAATTGTTGCTGAGTTGGTGCTTGGTAAAGGGGTTGTTGCTCCTATGGGTTGGTGCTCGGCAAAGGGGTTGGTGCCCCTATGGGTTGGTGCTCATGAATAAGTGCTAGGTTGGTGCTCAGAAAAGGGGTTTGAAGCTCCTGTGGGTTGGTGCTCATGAATTGTAGTTGAGGTTTGTACTTGGCAAAGGGGTATGGTGCTCCTATGGGGTTGTTCTCATAAATATATTTGAGATTGATTCTCTATGGTTTTTCCCACATTGGGTTTCCACGTTACATCTAGTGTCTCTCTCTATCTTGTGTGATGTTTATTATTTGAGTTTTGTTGCATATCATGAATATTTGATTAAGTAGAATTTGATAAAGGGAAAGTTTTATAAGATATGTAATATACTGATTCACCCCCCCCCTCTCAGTATATTCCACGCTTAACAATTGGTATCAGAGCAGGTTCCTTCAAAAAGGGTTTAACAGCTTGAAGGTAGATCAAAGAAAAGCATAAGATGGCCTAGCATCTAAAGAAGGAGAATCAAGAATTTAAATCTATGGTTGAGACTCTTAAGGAAAAGGTGTGTATCTTGGATTATAAGTTGGATATAGAAGTAAAAAAAAATAAGATATTTATTCAGGATCTTAAGAATCAGTTAGAGGTTGCAACTTCAATTTTAACATCAAAAGAAGAAGAGTGTAATCAGTTGAAGGTTGAGTTAGATTATTTAAAAGATAATCATGAGAATTTTATAATCAAGGTCGAGAAATATCATGAAATATTAGTCCAAGGAAAGAAGGATGCAAGTTTTAAAGGAAAATCAAAGAAGTCGATCAGGCATCCCAATCCTTTCAAGTTTTCAAATTCTTTTCATGGCCATTGTTTTGTTTGTCATCATGTTGGTCATAGGGCAAGAGACTGTATGAGGAGAAGCAATCAGTCAAAGGGAGATCTCAATCACATTCAAGAAAAAGGTATGAGAAATATTATTTTCTTTTGTTGTCATAAGGTTGGACATATTGCTAAATTATGTCCAAAATAAGTAAAGAGATCTTCAAAGTATGTCAAAGGTTACAGAGCCCCTAAAAGATATGAGAAGAGTCAAATTAAGGTTTGGAGACCTAAAATAGTAAAGGTTGATCAAGTTGAGTTTAAGAATGAAAATGAATTACTTTCTATAGTAGATAAAGAATCAGATAAAGAGGATTGTGCAGAATCTCTTATTATATTTGAGCATGAGCTTTGTCAAGATAAGATAGTTGTAAAAGTTGAGAAAAAGAAGAACATCATAAATGATAAGGTTAGTAAGTCAAAAAGGTTAGACATGCTTAAACAGATTCTAAAAGGAAAACACAAGAAGATCAAGGAAGAAATAGAGGAGATGTGGGAATCTCCTGAGATTTATTTCTAGAACTCTTTTGTGTGGGGGTGTCTCTTCTAGGCTTCAAGGAGACACTTTTAAGAAAATTGAAGCATGGTGGATGCTATTGGGTCTTAGATATTTTGCATGAAAATAAGGTGAGTTGACAAATTAATTTGTATATCTTTTGAGAGAATATATTTTTGAAGAAAATTTTGCATCAATATTATGGTTTGAGGCTATTAGAATGATTCTTGCATATGTAGTATTTCAAATGATTATGGTCATAAGAAATTAGAATGTTGAAAAAGAGATAACAATTTTAGAGAGAAAGAAAATGATACTCATGCAGATTCAATCAAGAAGGATCAAAGTTTCAAAGCTCCATTCATCAGGAAGAAGGTTTAGTTGTGTTCATGGCAGAAGAAACAACTTGAAGATTCTATGTTGGTGCAAATAGCTTTGCATGTAAGAGATAAAGATCAGCCATGGTTTGTTGATAGTGGATGTTTGAGGCATATGATAGGAGATAAGATTAAAGAAGATCAATGGTGGTACAATGAGATTCAGAGATAAAACCACTGCTAGGATAGCCAAAAAAGGTACTTTATTTTTGGATAATGGTAGAACCAAGACTAAGAATGTTTTATAAGCATAATCTATTGAGTGTAAGGAAAATATGTGATCAAGGATACACCTTAAAGTTTCATGTAGAAGGTTGTGAGATTAGAAGAAACTATTTAAATGAGTTGATTACAGATTCTCAAAGGATAGGTAAAATCAAATATCTTCTCAAAGATCGGCGAGAGGAATTGGGAGTAATTTCTATTACTTCCTGCCATTGATGTTCAGCATCAAGTGAGGGGGAGCTAAGTGTTAGCTCTAGGTAGGCCCTTTGCCATTGATGTCAAAGGGGGAGAATAATAGGTACAAGTACAGGTGCAAAAAATAGGTACAAGGAATAGGTACAAGTTGCTACAGTAAGGGGGAGTTATTGTATGTTTTTAGATGATGATATGTGTAGGTGACATGATGTGGCAATTTCAAGATTGAGGTTGCCATCAATGACAAAGGGGGAGATTGTTGGAAATATTGTCATTGATGTCAAAGGTTTAGTATTATTGGTGATAAAGGCCCCATTGCATTTAATGTTGTTTGTAATAAATATATCTTGGCTAATATGAGTTAATATTAATGAATATATTTTTGGTTGCATATGAGACAAAAGAAGGGCCCATGGAGAAGTTGAAGAGCCACAAGGTAAAGACAAAAGAAGGATGGGATGTATTCTCCCATGAAGATTCATCTTGGGGAATACCAAGAGTCACCAAGTGAAGACAAAAGAGTAAGGGAAAATTTCTCATGAAGGGACACTTTAAGGAATACAAAAAGTCACCAAAGATAAGGAAAAAAGTGGGAAAGATGTTTTTGGTCATGAAGGGTCACCACATGACTTTTCAAATGCTTGGATAGGAAGGGTCATCCAAGATTGGCACCATTTTTCATGAGGATTGAAAGGTCACAAAGGGGGAAGGCCAAATGTCATTTGGAAAGCTATAAATAAAGGCTTGAGAAGCCATTTGTAATGTGGAAGAGAGAGGTTGATTTGATATTGTAATATCTAGCTTAGAAGAGCAATTGTGAGAGATGATTTGTATTTGTTATATCTAGCTTAGAAGAGCAAAAGTGAGAGAGAGGAAGAAGATGTTGTATTGATCTATCATTTGTTGAGATAGCAACATTGAGAGATAGGTGTGTGGTATACAAAAAGAGGTTGGTGCTCCTATGGGTTGGTGCTCACGAATTGTTGCGGGGTTGGTGCTCATGAATTGTTTTTGGGTTGGTGCTCAGCAAAGGGGTTAGTGCTCCTATGGGTTGGTGCTCATGAATAGGTGCTGGGTTAGTGCTCGGCAAAGGGGTTTGAAGCTCATGTGGGTTGGTGCTCATGAATTGTAGTTGAGGTTTGTACTTGGCAAAGGGGTATGGTGCTCCTTTGGGTTTGTTCTCATGAATATATTTGAGATTAATTCTCTGTGGTTTTTCCCACATTGGGTTTCCACATTATATCTGGTGTCTCTCTTTGTCTTGTGTGATGTTTATTTTTTGAGTTTTATTGCATATCTTGAATGTTTGATTAAGTGGAATTTGATAAAGGGAAAGTTTTATAAGATATATAATATACTGATTCACCACCCCTCTTAGTATATTTTGTGCTTAACAAACCCTAATACACCAGTCAAGATTTGATGAAGTCATTGGCTTATTAAACAAAAATAAGAATAATGAGATGTATAGGTGTTAATTTCAACATATCCCCATTTCTAAAAATGGGGAACCTTATGTCAAATTGTACAAATTTATACCTTAAACTAAAAATTCACTTGATCAGAGTGCCATTAACATGTTTTCACTTTATCTATATTTAAAGATCATCCACACCATGATTTGGTTGGTTTAGTTGTTCTTGGTACTGGTTTAATCTTGCCTAATTTTTTTAATAATGGATCTTCTTATTTTAATTTATAGGTGTAATAAAGTCCATTTGGGATAGACAACGCTTTGGTTTAATAATTTTATGTTAATTGGTCTTTTACTAGCCATTGGTCTATAGAAATCCAAGTTAAATCCATGTTTAAAACTTATTGAAACCCTCATTTAGGAAACCTTAGCATAAGTTCTTTTGGACCAAATTCACTATTGGTGAGAAAAATTTATGTGGGAACACTTTAAAAATGCCATAGTCTTAGTTAAATTTTTATATTAAGGCTTAATAATGTTTTTTAACATGACCAAACCATAGTCTAAAAATTATATGTTTGGTCCCCTTTATGTCTCAATCCCTTTGTTCCATTTTATCTTAACATGGTCTAACTTCATTGTACATAGGGTCCTTTTTATATGTTATTAACTTAGACTAATGTCTTAGTACTAAGGTCTAGTTTGTGTTTATTAACATAAATAAAACCTTAGTCGTAAGATTTTATCCTAAGTTTTGTATGTCTATGAGTCCTAACATAAACAATGTGCATCTATACAGGATGAACAACCTACATTTACTCGGGCTAAGTTAATTGGACAATGTGAGATGGGTATGATGAGCCAAATAATTTGATCTATGGAACCAACCTCACTCAACCACATGGATTGATATTGATGATCCGTGTTTACATAGATGTTGAAGATCCAATGGTGTGAGATTGAAATGGGTCCCCTTTTTATAACATATTCCTAGCCTAACTTTTAACCCTAAGATTTTAATTATATTTACTAATACAATAAAACCTTAGGCTAAAACATTAGGTTATGACTTTATTATTCAAAGGGTACTTTTTGTTATAAAAATTAGCTTAGAACTTTTACCCTAAAGTTTTATTTTATTTATTAATATGATAAAACCTTAGGTTAAGAAAACCTTATGTTGAGTCCCTTTATTATTCGTCAAGATCCCCCCTTTTTATCATGATCTAAAGTTAGCTTAATAATTTGAGATTAATGTCTAATTCATGTTTGTTTAATGCTAATAAAACCATATTTTAAAGTCTTTTAAACTAAGTTATTTATGTATCCTAACCCTTACTTAAACATTATGCATATTTGCAAGATCTATGACTCATGTTCACTTGGATGAGATTTATCTGATAGAGTGTAGCCAAGTCAAAGTTTCAACAACACCTCTAAGATAAAGAAAAAATGACAAGTGTCATGGTCTCAGCCAAAGATAATGAATAACCAGTGGCAGTTTATCCCCTTAAATCATGATTAAACAACTCATATTCACTCAGATAATGATGATAAGATGGTATGGGACAAGGGTAGACTTTTCAATGGAGATATGAGTAATAACTAGATTACCACATGGAAAAATCATTTTAACTAGAGGAACTGATAAGATATAAAGCTCATAAGGCCCATAGGACAACAAAGTGGCATAACCTCAGGGCCTAGTAAAAATTAAAGTCTGAGCACCTTTTTAAGATCAACAATCCACATTGATTCATACCCATAGGATCCAATGGTGCAAGATCAATGAATAATTTTCAATGAAGCTCAAGAGACCCACAATAATGACACATGTCATAATCATAGAAAACACAACAAAGGTAACCAATGGCATTCATCTCCTAGGATCAAGATCAATGAACAATGTTGATTTGTGCATAATGATCTGATGGTGTGAGATAAAAGGCATATTTTAAAAAATAATGGTAATATTTTTAAACATTAATGAGTAATTTTCCATGAAAAGTGCCACATAGATACCACAATGATGCCACATAAGTAGAAGTGATAAATCTAAAGATCTTGTGGGCTTAGAAAGGTGAAGGTATAAATGTGAAGTCCAAATGAAATATAAGGCACAAAACTCACTTAACTACAAAAAGACATCACCATTAAAGCTTGAAAAAGACTTATAGAAAATAATTAATGTCTTAAAAAGCCATAACTTGATCCTGAAGTGATCATAATAGAGTTTATGTAAGTGAATCATCATATAATCAGGTGCAAATTGATCTGAGATCGAATTATAGACCACTAGTGAGAAATTTATCAAATTCATAATCATGGTAGCCTGAAAACAATATAGATAAGATACAAAGCTATATCTAACCACATATATAAATGGAAGGATTTTTAAGGACATAGAGTTTGATGTTGTAACTTTGAACATGGAAGACAACAACTAGTCCAAGATTTTTTAGGCCATTGAAGAGCTACCATCCATCATAAGGAAAGATGAAAGGAATGCATTTGTCAAGAGGAGGTACTATGACTTAGTTTCCATTTAGATGAAAATCCTTCATTATGCTACATAAAAACCAAAGGCACTACATTGCATTGATGTTATTTTTCTTGTCTTCAAAGATTATAAAATTGATCAAGGTATGTTAGTTCATGAGTGTAGCTTTAGGAAGGTTGCCTATATTTCTCCTATGGCATTTGAAAATTACTATAAGTTGCCTAAAACCCAGGTGGATGTACACACAATATATAAATGGGCCAAGAAAAATGACTTAAAGACCATCCTTACCCCATGGGTGTATTTTAAGAACCATGTGTTTTTTGACCTTAATAGAAACATCCTAATTAGCTAATTTAGGGTTGAGATTAGGATGATAATGACATTAATGAGTAGATTATGTGGGAATAACTCCACCACCTATGTTGACAAAATTTGGGTCCCTTTTGTGTAATTCATGGTTGAGAAATAACTTACTCCCCCTTTAGGAAAAATGATTAGCACTTACTTGAAGAGGAAATTATTGGCAATCAAGAATAAATCCAACAAAAATTTATATATGATGTCATAAATTTTATATGCCCTAATAACCACCACTAAAATTACCAACATTAAATAATGGTCACTTGATGGAAAATAAACAGTCTCCCAATACTACTCAAAATTGCATATATTCAATTACAGGGACCATATTTAGTTCATATGTGATTGTGTATACCCATACTTAGTTGAGGTTATCATAGGGATCCCAATGATGAGGGTCAAACCTCTAATTATAAAATATGTTAAATTCATTGGTGGAATTTGGTTATATCCATGTTTCACTATAATTAAGATAGCAAAAACTTTGTGTCAACCCCTTAGGCTCCCAGTCTATGTACCCATCAAGTTGATATAGCAAGAAGCAACATATCAACTATTCCATGCCATATATGGTGTGTGTATAAGAAAGATGAAGGGACTAATCCATACCTTCCCCTTAACCATTGGTAGGACTATTTTTCAATAATGGGATAATATGGATACTATCTCTAGGTATAGGACCTCCTTCAATCTACAAATTGATGAATTGAGACAGTGGGACCCCTTGGAAAAGGTTGTGAAGCACTTGTAAGTAAAAGGGATCAACATCACCTATGAGCACCAAATTATACCATATGACATAATGTATACAAAGGCATATTCATTCATAAAAGTGTTGGCATGATTGAAAAAGTGCAACATTAAGCTAGAGGCTAGGTTGTTGAGGGAATTTAAGCCAAGTGATGATATATGGAAGATGGGAACTAGGAAATACCATTTTATATGAGATTCCTCTTCTAGACCTCATCTATAACAACCAAAAATAGAAACAAAAAGGCCTAAATTATAGATTTATTAGAGACTAGAAGAAAAGAGACCTAAGGAAGTAGCATCATCCTCAACCCAGAGTGAAGAACCAAGATCATAGGTTGAAGAAATTGACATAATAGCATTAGATCGTATGGAGATGATGAAATATGCCTTGAAGGCACTATATAGTGCCTATCAATATAATGAGGAAGAAGTATAGATGGAATAACCTTAGTCCCAAGATGAGGAGATAGAGAAGGAAAAGGGGAAAAAATTGACTTTGGGTTTAGTCCCAGTTAGTATCTCAAAGAGGAAGGCTAAGATGACTTTAGTCTCAACAAAGAAAAAGAGGCCCAAAGTAACCTTCACTCATCCCTTGAGTGAGGTACACATTTTTAGTGAGAATAACCCAATTCATGGACACACCATTCTTGAATAGTTCATATATAGGAAGTTGCAAAAAATTCCTAACCATGCACCATCCTTGGGCCATTACAAAATCTGTTAATATCCATGTGCATGATGAGCTTAAACCTTGGATTGTGGATCTAAAAAAGGAAGAGGAGAATAGGATGACTACCCCAGGGGAGCCAAGTGGCACACAAATGGAAACTCTAAATCCTTCAAAATTGACTCAATCATTAGTGGGAGTTTAGTTTAATTCAGATATTACTAGTCTAGAAAGAGTGATTGAAAATATGGCAATAGTCAGAGGTGAGGAATTCACCCTCTAAAATATAGAGACATTCATATTTCTGACCCCTATTGAAGGCCAAAATCTAGGAAACAAGAGGATATTCTAAGAAAAGATCCTTGATGTAGCCTAGACACAATATCAATAGTTGTAAACCATGATCAAGGGCCTCTTACAACAAAATAATAATCTGAAAGAAATCATTGTCTTATCAATCCATGAAGATAGATTTAAGAAGTTTGAGGACACCATGACTGACCTTTTCAATTCTTTGCAGTTAGTTATAACCAGACAAAGAGTAATGGATAATCAAATCACTAAGGCTATAGGCCAAGTTGGCTAATTATAGGCTTCAAGCTATCAAGTGAAAGACTTGATCAAGGCCTTGACCAAGAACCTAGTACCTAACTTTAAGACTATCATATTAACACATTTGAGTATGGATATGGCCATATTTATAGATAATATTGAATCCATAAAAAAGTGGTCCAAATGTATTGAGGACCTGGCTAAGGACTTCAAATAGTAGGAAGGTGAAATGTTTCATATCTTGGATAGTTTGATTAAGGAACCCATAGCCCTTAACTCATTGAGTATTATACATGACAAAGCATTCAATCACAAGAACTTTCAGTTTATGTAGGAGGTGAGAAGCCAAAATCAAGGCTAAACATTAGATGGCAAAAAGAGGATCATGGGCCTATTTATGTCATCTAAAGAGAAAATGGGAGATGATAGGGGCATCAAGAAAGCAATAGAGAAGCTTGAGAATAACCTCAAAGACTTGGAAGATCATGGAAAAGAGATCTTCTTGAAGCTTCTTGTTGACATCTAATTCATAAATGAGCAACACTGTAGGATGAATATTCTTTAGTAAAAATAGGGATCTACATCAACACAGGGATCTCAAGTTAGTCAATAATATTCTTTTTTTATAGCTTTGTAATATTTGAAAATAGAATATTCTTTTTTTTATAAAGGTATTTATAACTTGTGCACATTGCCTATAGGTCATCCCACTTGGAAAATTTTAGTGTATTCTATAACTTTTTTAGAGAAGACAATTGTCCTTACACTTGTAATTGGATATAACTGACCAACATACTTCCTTGCATTATATAAAAGGAATATTATCATTTGTAAATAGGAGAGAGTTTTTTAGCCAAAAATTGTGTAAAATTTTGAGCATCTAATGCAATATAAGAATTATGAAAATATTGTCTCATTTTGTTTGTGTCATTTTCTATATGGTTTCTCTCTCAATTATCTATTCTGAATTCTAGATTTGAATAGTTTTTGTGAATTCTTGTTGTACCTTTGAATGTAGAATTGTTAACTTGTGCCAGTTCTAGGTTAACTAAAGGTTTTTTTATTTTTCTTCATTTTATTTTCTCTATATTTATAGATGTTCATTGGCTATTTGATTATAGGAGTAAATATTTAAATAAACTTGGTTCTTATTTGCATTATCTCTCACATTCTTTAGATGTTCCCCTGATGTTTGGTAAGATTTGAGATTAAACTATTTCATATAATACATTGGTTTTTAGTGCATGCTTAGAGGACATTTGAATTTTGTCATGATGTTTGGGATAAAGATCAACAACATCTTTCTTTTTTGCCTTACCTTTCTTTTTACTTCTTTTTTAACCAGATCACTTTAGCTTAATTTCCATTGTTAATATTCATTTAGATTAGAATTTGATCACAATTCACTAATATTATCTTAGATTACTTCATTATTTGTAAATATAGTTAGTTGGCCAAGGTGGCTCCCAACCACCAAATTTTATAAATATTATGGAATAGTCTACTTATTTTTCCTCTATTTCATCATAGATAATAAGATTATCACAACCTACAACTCATGTGTTGAATTCTCTAAATTCTAAAATGAGAAGTTTTATTTAAATACTCAAAGCACCTATGATACACATTAAGGCATCAATAGGTGGAGATCCATTGGTGCTATAAGGAGGGACACTCAACAAATCTTTGTGAATTTATAGGATCTTTACTAGTTTTTAGTGTATTTTGATCAAAGATCACTATATTCTTTGCATAATCATGTTTCTTTTAGCATAATTGTGTAAAGGTTGGTGATCTTCATGGTCTTAGACCCATATTTTTACTTCCTTTAGACAAAGATCAATGTTCTTTGGAGGTTTATGCTTAATTGTGGTAAAGATAGATTTAGAATTGTGAATTCAAAGGATTTGAGGTTAATAATATATGTTTTGATCAAATATTGATAGATACTTTGAAAATTTTAGTTTATTTAGACTTGAACGTGTAAAGATAATTTTTAATTACATGCTAAGACACATATTTAAGATAATTTAGTTAAATATTACTATCCTTTATCATTATTTATATAAATATTTGCAAAATTTGCTTAATGTACAAGTCTGATCATTATTATTTTTAAATATTGATTTGACACATCGTACTTCAAACAAGATTCAAAGTTCTCAAGATAGAATTGCCAAGAATCAAAAGGTCACATTTAGAGACTAGGGAACCTCTACTTGAATTAGAAGTTCATAGGAGAGCTAGGTGAGAAAAAGGTAAGCATATGATTTCAAAGTCTTTTCCAATTTCACCAATCCAGGGTGATTCTATGTTTGATATTTATCAAGGTATGGCTTGGCTAGCTGGCTCTTCAATCAATGTGATAGGTATGGTACATGACCTTCCTCATAATCCTAAAAAATATTTGCTAATATTTATTTCTAGCGGTATTGTAATTGTCAAGGAACACATTAAATCATTTAAAGTTGCATTGAGATTGTTAAATGTCACTCATAGAGATGTATCATGTAGGTTGTTTCCTTTTTCTTTCAAAGATGCTACATATGAATGGTTTCTCAACTTACCTAAAAAATACATTACTAGTTGGCTTTATTTTAACAATGTTTTCATTGACCAATTTTTCAAAATCATTAGTCCTTGTGTCTTATACCAGTAATTCACCATGTTAAAAAGAGATGCCAATGATCCCATAAGAGTATTTAATGCTATGTTCTAAAAGATGTACAATAGGACCATAGCTCCCTATATAACAGATGAGGCTTTGGACTTAGAAGTTTATAAATATTCTTTGGATCCCATGACCTTTATTTTCATAAAGAGACCTGTTGGACCCAATAATACTTTAGCCTTATCATATTCTTAAGCAGTGATCATCAATGACCAAATGCAACCCCAAGGTTAGATGGCTTACTCTATCCCCAATGTAAATCCATATTTTCCTACCTTGAATATATTTCCTAATAATAATCACAATGTGTCAACTTTAAATCAAATCCCAAATTTGAACTAATTACCCTTAAGCCATGCTCATGCTACTTAGAACATAGTATTTTTGAACAATGTTTCCAAAGTATCTAATCTAAATGATAAAAAGGATTTGGTACCAACCATTGGTACTAATAATAATCAAGCTCATAATTCTAAGACATCAAATAATGAGTGACTCTATATTGAAGATGGTCCAAAAGCTAAGCACTAATTACCTTTAGTTTTAAAAGAAAGTTGGCAATACTAGAGAGAGTTCTGGTAGAAACTTTTCTTTTAAAAGTTTTAATAGGCTGACTAATAGATTTCATAATGGTAGTTATTACAACAACAAGAATAATGAATCATCTATTGATAATAAAACAATGGACATAAATCTTATTGATGTTGATTTAAATGATTAATGTAGAGTTCATTGAACTATTAAATATGGTGAAATAGATTTCATTAAATTCTATAAAGAATCTAAAGCCTTTCAAGAAGATTTAAACACTTTTGAGGTGGTTCCTAATAAATATAATGGTGCATGTACATAAGGATCTAAGTCTACTACCCAAGCTCTCATGGTGGAGACATTTAACTTTCCATTCCAAAAAGTAAATTATCCCAATGATATTCATGAAGAAGTACATAATTTAAAGCTATTCCTAAAGAAGAACTATCCTCTAAGAAATTGAGAGCGAAATCAGCCTTTGACTACTTTAGCTCCTCTAAATAACTTTGTCACTCCTCTGGTTACTACCTCAAATAATAATCTAGAGACTCCAAAGGGAAGCACTTCTAAGCATATTACTTATGTATATAATTCTTCTAATAGGATTGGGTATAATACTATGAAAGATATGAAAAATATTAAGGCTAACATCACATTACATGAGTTAATGTAGATTACTAAACAAAGGGACCTATTTTTGGAGTCTTTGTCCAAAAAGCCTAGTATGCCACCCAAAATAGACAATGCCAATGTTGTAATATACAAAGCTAAGATAGCATCCCCACCTTTAATACTTACAGTTAGATTTTTTGGTAAGAAGTTACATAATTGCTTACTAGATTTAAGTGCATCTATAAACATCATGCCTATAGGTATTTGTAAACAACTTGGTTTGATTCGCATTAAATACGATAGAGTTATTACTCAATTGGATAAATTTGGGGTCAAAGTAATTGGGGAACTATTAATGTTCATATGTAGCTAGCCTCTGAGCTAAAACTCCAATAATTCAATGACATCTAGGTGGTAGACATTCTTGATGTGTATGGGATACTATTGAGTAGATAATGGATGAAGGCCCTAAATAGATACATATCCACTAACTATTTGCATTTGTGGTGGCCATGGAAAGGAGTACCAAATTAGATTAGAGTAGAAAGAGATATGGGAATGAAGCATATGATCACTGAGTATAATGCTATGAATGAAAAGGTTAACATAGTTGACTTTGATTTAGGATATTTCACTCTTGAGATTGCTAAGGTATGTGATTATAAAGTTTCTCATATTGTGCCTAGACTATGGAAGTTACATTTTGATGGTGCTAGGTGTAAGTTTGGGTCTAGAGTAGGAATTTTCCTAACTAATCCTATTGGTAGGGAATATCATGCTTATTATAGACTTTAGTTTGCATGCATTAATAACCTTGTATAATATGAATCACTAATATTATGTTTGAAATTTTCCATCAAGTATAAATTCAAGGAATTGCTAGTACATGGTGACTCAGAGCTAGTGGTTAACCAGGTAAAGAGTAAGTACCTATGCAAATTATCATACCTTAAGAGATACAAATTTAGAGTCTAGGATTTACTTGAGTATTTTGATGATTTTAATATTTTATCCATCCCTAAAGAAGAAAACAAGGTTGTTGATGATCTTGCCTCAGCTAGAACCAATCTTATGATAAATCAAGACTAGAACCAATCTTATGATAAATCAAGACTCCCCAAACTTTAGTATTGAATTGATATCATGCCCTTTAGTCTTAGATAATGTAAACCATCTACATGTATTCAATGATGACCAATAGATTATATTATTTATGAATATATTAGGATCATTTGAGGCTCATGTCATTGATGAAGCTAATGAAGATGTGTTTGGAGATGATAAAGTTGAAAATAAGTTTAGTAACAAAGTCATTCAACTAAATGATAATAAGATTCCAAAGGGTATGATTACCATAGAAAGGTTATTTGATCAGGATAAACTAGCTAAGAAAACCAAGATTCCCATAGTAAATGGGAAAGAATACAGAGTAATTGATCTTAGACACTAGAATCAACCCCGGTTAGTGAACATTGGTACAACATGTACTAGCATTGAAAACAAAAGAGTTAAAGAGATGTTGACCAAATATAAGGACATAATAGCATGGTCCTATGATAACTTGAATATTTTTTATCCAAGAGTCATCACCCACACCATACCTTTAAAAGAAAACTAAAAACATTTTAGATAAAAATAGAGGCTTATCAACCCTATTCTAAAACCTATGATTTTCAAAGAGGTCAAGGAATTGTTAGATGCTAAGATTGTATTTCCTAGTAGGCACTCTACCTGGCCACCAATTTAGTACTAGTTAGGAAAAATAATGGTGAAATAAGGATGTGTATAGATTTTATAAATCTAAATAAGTCATCTAAAAAGGATAACTACCCTCTACCCTCTCTTGACCAAGTTATTCAGGTTACTTCTAGTTATGCTATGATGTCCTTTCTTAATGGTTTTTAGGATATAACCAAGTACTCATGAATAAGGAAGACATGATGAAATATACTTTTAAAACCAAGTGTGGCATGTTTTCCTAAAAAAGGATGCCATTTAGGATGATCAATGTAGGGGTCACATTCCAAAGAGCCATGGATCATGCCTTCCAAGGTTTAATTGGAAAATGCACCATCATATACATGGATGATTTGATTGTCTTTTCCAAGAATAGGGAGGACCAAATCATGCACCTATAATAGGTATTTGAAAGGTGAATAAGGTATGGTATTTATTCAACCCAAAGAAAAGTATTTTTTGTGTTACTAAGGGAAACTATTAGGATATATCATTACTAAGGAGGGAATATCTATAGACCCAGATAGAGTAGAAGCAATATCTAAGGTAGAGCCTCCTAATAGTAGAAAATAATTTAAGTCATTATTTGGTAAAATTAATTTTTTAAGAAAGTTTATTTTTGGATTTGTAGATATTATCAATCCATTAAATGATATGCTGAAGAAGGATGTCAAAATCACTTGGAACAAAGAGACCAAGAAGGTTCTTAAGGAAATCAAAGAGGTAATTAGACAAGCTCTAGTCTTGATAATCCTAGACTTCTCAAAATATTTTTACCTTTACTCCTTTACTTCTAATCATACTATTACTATAGTTTTAACTCATAAAATTTATAGATGTGACCATCCAATTGCTTTCATGAGTATGAACTTTAAGAATGTTGAGTTGAATTATTCTTTGATTGATAAGCAAACATGTGAATTAATTAAGGTAGTGAAAAAGTTTAGGCACTGCATTCTTAGGAATAAGGTGCATAAAAATACTAAAACCTACCACTAAGCTCATGTTGAGCCAAAATGAGCTAGGATAAAGGAGAGGTAAGTGGATGTTTGTGCTTCAAAAATATGATATTAAAATGAATACTATAAAATTGGTAAGGTGCCAAGGCTTAATTCAATTAATTTACAATACTAACCCTAAGTTAAGTGTCATCTAGGTTGAACAACAAAGTTTTTAGTCCAATGATTGATATGATCCTATTATCCATCTATTGATCAATGGTACTTGTCCTGTAGGTTTGACCAAGGAGCAAAGAAGATATCTGAGGCTCAAGGAATCACACTTCATGATTAATGATGGAGTGTTTTATAGGAAAATATTTGAAGGCATTTACTTGAGGTGTGTATCTAAAGAAGAAATAGCTAAAATCATGAGTACTTTTCATGAGAAGATGGGAAGTGGACATCTGTTTGAAATGACAACTCACAAAATCCTTATAGCTAGTTACTATCAGTCCATAATCTTTAAGAATGCCCACAAATATGTAGGGGATGCCACTCATGCTAAGTCTTCAACACTAAGGATCCTAAAGTATCCATGCCTTTAAAACTAGTTATGGTAGACAAGCCCTTTGCATAATAGGGGCTAGATTTTATGGGGGTGATCAACCCTAATTAATCTAAAGGTCACAAGTATGTTTTGACTACTACCAACTACTACATAAGATGGATTGAATTAGTAGAGACCAAGCAACGTAGAATTGAATAAGTGATCAATTTTTTAGAGGAAAACATATATGCTAGATTTGAAACACTAGTCTCTCTAGTCTATGATAATGGATCTAAATTTATATCCATTGAAATGATATAATGGGAATATTATAACAATATTATTATCAAGTTCTCATCTAACCATTACCCTCAATGTAATGTAGTATTTAAATCAATAAATAAGAACTCAATGAAGGCAACAAAAAAGTAAGTAGTAGATAAACCCAGAATATGGCACAAGCTTCTCAAATATGCCCTTTGGGTAGATAGAAAAATTATGAAGTAGTCTCTCAAAGCATCTCCCTTCTTATTGGTATATGGCCAAGAACCCATCTTCCCCATCAACCTCAAGTTACCAACATACAAGTTCATGTAAGAATATATGGAAGGAGAACATAAATTTACAAATTCAAGGCTACTAGACATTATTCAAAAGGAAGATGCAACAGAAGAGGATTTTCATAATTTTAGTAGACACCAAACCATGGTGAAAAGGTGGTTTGATAAGAAATAAAAGATAAATGTGTTCAAGTAAGGAGACTTGGCTCTTTTTTGGGACAAGGCATCTAAGCTTAATGTTAAAAATGAGAAGTTCACACCTTTGTGGATAGCTCCCTACTAGATTATAGAGATACTTGGAGATAACACCTTCAAAATAAAAGACCTACAAGGATCAAAGTTCACACTACTCACCAATGGGAAATAACTCAAGCACTACTTCTCTTCTACTCCACTTGGAGTCTTCATGGAGTGATTTGTAAGAATAGTTAGAGTTAGTGTAGGTAGGCTAGATTAGTTTATTTTTGTTCTTTATTTCCTATCCCTTGTTTATAAATATCTTTGTGCATATTTATTTGCTTATTTCTTTGCTTTCTACCTATTTTATTCCTATTTTTATGTTTACGTTCTTTTCTTTGTTCTTTGCTTTGAATAAGTCTTGTTAGATAGCCCTCAAGTCAAAGTTCACTTAAATATTTGATAACTCCTTAATTCAGAAATGTAGGTATGAATTTTAAGCATATGTTGACCATAGATCTGAAATATAAGCTTGATGTTATGATTTTAAGAAACTAGTAAGGACTAGTGGATAGGTTAAATGTTACTTAAAATCTTAAACATTATTTTGATCTAAGCTTAGTTTTAAGAAGGATTGCATATGTGGAATAAAAGCTCAAATTATTAAAACATAGTCATGTTTTCATTTAATAAACATCCTTGCCTAGGACAAAGGTTGTAACTATAGGTGATTATCTAAAGATCAAACATTTGACCAAATCCCTAAACTTGGTAACTTGGTTCGCAACCTTTGCTAGAAATCCAAAAATTATCTAAAAAATATGAAAATAAGATCTCATTGTAAAATCAAAAGATTTCCAATCAAAGGTGATTATGGTAATCTATACTTGTGATATGGATGCCTAGATGACAATGTAACAAGGCCTTGAGTGTATTCAAAGGCTTCTCTATCATGGATGTGGATGCCTGGCTGGTAGTAGAGCAATGCCCAAGCCTTCTCTGAGATAAATCATGGTTATTAATGAATATTCAAACATGTTTTAAGTTAATGTTGATGATTAAAATCATGAAACCTAGAAGTCCCCTGTATCCCATGGAAAATAGTAAATGGAATCAAAACACACACACAACAAGGATAGTTTTTGATGTTTGATCCTAATTCTATAAGTGCAAGACTTGTTTTAACCATGGATTGATCTTGATAATGACACTGATCAACTAGAATAAGTAATCTAGTTATTTGTTTAAACTAGGGTCTCTAAATTCTAACATATTTATATATTTCCCCCATAAGTCACTATTTTTTGATATCATATCCCCATTTCTAAAAATGGGGACCGTTATGTCAAATTATCTAAATTTTTACCTTAAAATAAAATTTCACTTGATCATAGTGTCATTAACATGTTTGCACTTTATCTATATTTGAAGATCATCCACACCATGATTTGGTTGGTTTAGTTATTCTTGTTTTTGGTTTAATATTGCTTAATGTTGCTAATAATGGATCTTCTTGTTTCAAGTTATAGGTCTAATGAAGTCCATTTGGGAAAAACAATGCCTGGGTTTAATAATTTTATGTTAATTTGGTTTTATAATAGCATTTGTTTTATAGAAATTTGAGTTAAATCCATGTTTAAAACTTATTGAAAACCTCATTTAGGAAACCTTAGCACGGGTTCTTTTGGACTAAATTCAAAATTGGTAGTTACAATTTACATGGGAACACTTTTAAAATGCCATAAACTTAGTTTAATTTTTATATTAAGGCTTAGTTGTGTTTTTAAACATGACCAAACCTTAGTCTAAAAATTCTATGTTTGGTCCCCTTTATATTCTAAGCCCCTTTTGTTCCCTTTTATCTTAACATGGTCTAACTTCATTGTACACAGGGTCCTTTTTATATGTTATTAACTTAGATTAATGTCTTAGTCCTAAGGTCTCATTCATGTTTATTAACATAAATAAGACCTTAGTCCTAAGACTTTATCCTAAGTTTCATATGTCTCTAAGTCCTAACTTAAACAATGTGTATCTATGCAGGATCAACAACCCACATTTACTTGAACTAAGTTAATTGGATATCAATAGATGGGCCTAATGAGCTAAATAATTTAATCTATAAAACCAACCTCATTTGACCCCATGGATTGATATCAATGATCCTAATTCATGTGGATATTAAAGATCTAAAAGTGTGATATCAAAATGGGTCCCCTTTTTATGACATAGTCCTAGCCTAAGTTTTTACCCTAAGGTTTTAATTTTATTTATTAATACAATAAAACCTTAGGCTAAAACATTAGGTTATGAATTTATTATTCAAAGGGTATTTTTTGTTATAAAACTTAGCTTAGATCTTTTACCCTAAATTTTTATCATATTTATTAATATGATAAAACCTTAGGTTAACAAAAACTTACCTTGAGTCCCTTTATTATTCATTGGGGTCCCCCCTTTTTATTATGATCTAAACTTAGCTTAATGATTTTAGCCTAAGATATAATTCATGTTTGTTGAATGATAATAAAACCATAGTCTAAAGTCTTTTAAACTAAGTTATTTATGTATCCCAAGCCTTACTTAAGTATTGTACATCTTTATAGGATCTATGGCTTGCATTCACTTGGATGAGATTAATTCAATGGAGTGTATCCAAGTAAAAGTTTCAAAAAATCCTCTGAGATAGTGAAGAAATGAAAATTTTCATGGTCTCAATCAAATATACTAAATAACCAATGGTGGTATATCCCTTAGATCATGATCAACTACCTCACATTCACTTGGATAATGATGATCAAATGGTATGGGACAAGGGTAGACTTTTCAATAGAGCTCTAAGGAAGCACATGATTTCCATGTGGAAAAATCATGCTAACTATAGGAAGTAATAAGACATAGAGCTCAAAATTCCCATAGGATAACCAAGTGGCACAACCTCAGGGCCTAGTACAAATTAAAGCTCAATCACCATTTTGAAATCAATAATTCACATTGATTCATACCTATTATATCCAATGGTGAAAGATCAATGAATAATTTTTAGTGAATATTAGGAGGCCCATAATAATGATAGAGTTCATAACCATAGAAAACATAAAAAGGCAACCAATGGCATTCATCTCCTCATATTAAGATCAATGAACAATGTTTATTTGTGTATAATGATTTGATGATGTGAGATAAAAGGCATATTTTAAAAGGTAATGGTCATGTTTTTAAACATTAATGAGTATTTTTTGTGAAAAGTGCCACATAGATGCCATGATGATGCCACATAAGTAGAAGTGACAAATCTAAAGATCTTGTGGGCTTAGAAAGGTGAAGGTATAAATGTGAAGTCTAAATGAAATATAAGGCACAAAACTCACTTAAATACAAAAATCCATCACCATTAAAGCTGAAAAAATAATAATAAAATGCCTTAATGTCTAAAAAATTCCTAACTTAATATTGAATTGAACATAATAGAGTCTATGTAAGTGAATCATCATTTGAGCAGGTGAAAATTGATCTAGGATCAAATTGTAGACCATTAGTGAACAATTTATCAAATTCATAGTCATGGTAGCCTAAAAAATATATAGATAAGATATAGAGCTTTATCTAACCACATATTTAAAGGGAATGATATTCAAGGACATATAATTTTACATTATAACTTTAAACACATGAGACAACAACTAGTCCAATCTTTTCTAGGCTGTTAAAGAGCTACCATCCATTATAAGGGAAGAAGAAAAGAATGCATCAATCAAGAGGAGGTAATATGATTTAGTTTCCATTCAGATGACAAGCCTTCATTATGATACAAAAAAACCAAAGGCACTACATTACATTGATGTTATTGCTCTTATCTTCAAAGATTATAAAATTGATCAGGGTATGTTAGTTCATGAGCATAGCTTTAGGAAGGTTGCCTATATTTCTCCTATGGCATTTAAAAATTAATATAAGTTGTTAAAACCCTAGGTGGATGTACACATAATCTAAAAATGGGCCAATAAAAATGACTTAAATACCATCCCTACCCCATGGTTGTATTCTGAGAACCATGTGTTTTTTGACCTCAATAAAAACATCCCAATTAGCTAATTTAGGGTTGAGATTATGTTGATAATGATATTAATGAATATATTTTGTGGGAATCCATCCATTGCTGACAAACTTTGGGTCCCTTTTGTGTACTTCGTGGTCGAGAAAGAACTTACTCCCCCTTTAGGAGAAATGATTAACACTTACTTGAAGAGGAAATTATTGGCAATGAAGAAGAAAACCAACAATAATTTATATATGATGTCATACCTTTTTGATTTCCTACTAACCACCACCAAAATTTTGAGCATTAAATAATAGTCACTTGATGGGAAATAAATAGTCTCCCAATACTACTCAAAATTGCTTATATTTAAATACAGGGGCCATATTCAGTTTATATGTGATTATGTATACCCATCCTTAGTTGAGGATATCACAAGGATGCCAATGATGAGGGTTAGCCCTCTACTAAAAAAATATTTTGAATTCATTGGTGACATTTAATATATTTGGATTACACTATAATTAGGATAGAAGGAACTTTGAGTCAACCCCTTAGGCTCCCAATCCATGTGCCCATCACGTTGGTAGAGTAAGAAGTTGCATATCAATTATTCCATGGCATAGATGGTGTGTGTATAATCAATTGGAAGGGATTGCTCTGTACCTTCCCCTTAACCATTGGTAGGATTGTTTTTCAACAATAGGACAATATAGATATTATCTCTAGGCATAATACCTCCTTTAATTTTCAAATTAATGAATTAAGACAATGAGACCCTTAGAAAGGGTTATGAATCACTTGAAATAAAAAGGGACCAACATGACCTATGAGCATCAGCCTGAACCATATGACATAATGTATACCAAGGATTATTCATTCACAAAAGTGTTGGAAAGATTGAAAAATCACAACATTAAGATAGAGTATAGGTTGCTAAGGGAGTAGAAGCCAAGTGATGATATATGGTAGATGGGACACATGCAATACCATTTTATAGGAGTTTCATCTTCTAGACTTCCTCTAGTATATCCACAAATAGAAACACAAAGGCTTGAGGCATAGATTGATTAGAGGATAAAATAAAAGAGACTTGGGGAGGTAGCATCATCCTCAACCCAGAGTGAAGAATTAGGATCACAGGTTGAAGGAATTGACATAATAACATTAGGTCCTAAGGAGATGGTGGAATATGTATTAAAGGCATTAAATAGTGCCTATAAATTTGATGAGGAAGAAGTATAGATGGAAGAACCTCATTCTCAAGATGAGGTAATATAGAAGGAAAACGGGAAGGAATTGGCTCTAGGTTTAGTCCTAAATAGTATCCCAAAGAGGAAGGTTGAGCTGACTTTAGTCTCAACAAAGAATAAGAGACCCAATGTGACCTTCACTCATCCCTTGAGTGAGGTCAACTTTTTCAATGAGGATAAGCCAATTCATGGACCCAACATTCTTGAATGGTTCATATATGGGAAGTTGCATAAAATACCAACCATACACCATCCTTGAGCCATTACAAAATATATTAATATCCATGTACATGATGAGATCAAACCTTAGATTATATCTCTATAAAAGGAAGAGTAGAACAAAATTATTACCCTAAGGGATCCAAGTGGTGCACAAATAGAAATTTTAGAGCTCTAAAAGTGACTCAATCATCAGTGGGAGTTTAGTTTATTCTAGAGACTACCAGTCTAGAAAGAGTGATTGAAAATAAGGCCATAGTCAAAGGTGAGGAATTCACCCTCTAAAAGATAGAGCCACTCATAGGTTTGACCCTTATCGAAGGCTAAAATCTAGGAGAATATACGATATTCAAAGAAAATATCTTTGATGTAGCCCATGCCCAATCTCAACAATTGCAAACCATAATCAAGGGCCTATTACAATAAAATAAGAATTTGAAGGAAGTTGTTGTCTTATTTATCCATGAAGATAGATTAGGAAGTTTGAGGACACCATGACTAACTTGTTCAATTCTTTGAAGTTAATTATAACTAGTTGGGGAGTAATGGAGAAGAAAATCACTAAGGCTACAAGCCAATTTGGCCAATGATAGGCTTCAAGATATCAAGTGAAAGACTTGATCATGGCCTTGACCAAGAACCTAGTCCCTGACTTTAGGACTATTAACTTATCACATTTTAATATGGCTATGGCCATATTGGTAGACAAGATTGAATCCCTAAGAAATTGGTCCAAACAAATGGAGGACCTAGCAAAGGACTTCAAATAATATGAAGGTGGAATGTTGTATATCTTGAAAAGTTTAACTAAGGAACCTAAAACCCTTAGCTCATTAAGTCTTATTTCAAGCATAAGACATTTTAGTTTATGGAAGAGGTGAGAATCTTAGGGAAAGGCTAAACAATAGGTGACAACAAGAGGATCATGGGCCTAATTCTATCATTTGAAGAGAAAATGGGAGATGCCATGGGCATAAAGCAAGTAATAGATAATATTGAGTAGAACCTCAAGTACCTATAAGATCATGGAAAGGAGCTCTTCTTTAAGCCTATTGTTGACCTCCAGTTCATCAATGAGAAACACTATAAGATGAAGGTTCTTCATAATAAATAGGGAGCTACATCGACACAGGGACCTCAAGTTAGGAAAATTCTTTTTGTATAGCTTTGTAATATTTGAATATATAATATTCTTTTTTTGTAAAGGCATGTGAAATATGTAAGCACATTTCATATAGGTTAGTCCACTTGGAAAAGTTTAGTGTATACTAGAAATTTCTTAGAAAGGATAGTTGTCCTTACACTTGTACACTTGTAAATGGATATGACTGACTGGCATACTTCCTTACATTCTATAAAAGGAGTCTTTTCATTTTTAAAGAGGATGGAGTTTTTGTGCCAAAACTTGTGTAAATTTTTGAGAAACTAATGAAAGTAGTGAATTCTAAAAATATTATCTCATTTTCTTTATCATTTTCTATATGGTTTCTCTCTCAATTTTTTATTTTGAATTCTAATTTTGAATAGTTTTGTGAATTCTTGGTGTGTAACTTTGAATGCATAATTGTTAAATTGTACCAATGCTAGGTTAAATAAAGGTTCTTTAGTTTTTTTAATTTTCTTTGTATTTATAGATGTGCATTAGCTATCTACTTATAGGAGTAAATATTTAAAGTAATCTTAGTTCTTATTTGCATTATCTCTCTTGTTCTTTAGATGTTTGCCTATGTTTGGTAAGATTTGAGCTTAAGATGTTGCATACCATACATTAGTTTTTAGTTCATGCTTGGAGGACATTTAAACTTTGTCATGATGTTTGGGATAAATATCAACAACATCTTTCTTTTTTGCATTACCCTTCCTAATTACTTCTTTTTTAACCAAATCACTTTAGCTTAATTTCTATTGTAAATATTCATTTCTATTAGTCTTTAGATTAGAATTTGATCATAATTCACTGATATTAGCTTAGAATATTTCAGTCTTTACAAAGATAGTTAGTTGGCCAAGGTATCTCCCAACCACCAAAATTTTTAAATACTATGGAACAATCTACTTGTTTTGCCTCTATTTCATCACAAATAATAGGATTATCATAACCTACAACTCATGCATTGAATTATCTCAATTATAAAATGAGAAGTGTTATTTAAACACTCAGAGCACATGCTATACACATTAAGGCATCAACAACAAGACACTAAGATTTTGGGAAGCTTAAGCTCTCCCATCAAAGTTATAGATGCTGAACAAGTAGATGAAAAATAACCCTATGCACAAAAAAATGTATTTGAAAAAGAAACCCTTGTAAATGAAATTGTGACTCAAGAAGTAGAGTAACCTTTACCCTCTATAATTGATAAAATTAAAGTTCCATTGATAGAATAAGGTCCATATTCCCCCTAACCTACTAATGAAGAAAAAGAGTTGTAACATGTCATGCATCTATCGTGAGATAAATAAATAATTTGATAGCAACAAATGGAATTAAATTTTATACATTCAACACTTCAAGGTAAGAACCTAACTAATTCTAATTTGGAACAAAGATGTGAAGAATATATCACTCAATCTAGGGCATAAGAGGTAATTATTATAGTAATGAATGTTGAGCAAACTATAGTATGTAATCTAATGTTTTTCTAAAATCAAGAATTGAGTACTTTAAAAAATTCTCTTATCATTAAGGATACCCAAATTATTGATTTGTAAAATTATATTGTTGCTAAAGATATTCAGATTAACAATCTAAAATAGACTATTTATGATATAAATGCATTGATTATTCAACATACTAATATAATATAAGAGCTAACTACTCAGACTGTTGAGTTATAATCCTCTTTACATGTAATGTAGAGAGAGACAAGGGAAATAATAGTCTAGATTGAGGTACCTACAAGAGATATTCCTTCATTTCCCCTTCCACTTCATGAAATATTTTAGTCTGGAATAAAATCTAGCATAAAATTTAGAATTTGGAGGAAGAAAATGCATAAAGTAGAGTCTCATCAACAATTGCAAAAAGCTTAGGCCTCCATCCAATATATTTGTGTAATTTTTGAAAAATTGTTATCATGTAGGAAACCTTCCTCTGTCCATGTTATTTTTCTTCATGATAAATTATACAAGTGATAGATTCAATTAATTTATCTTGGATTCCCTCATATTATTGAAGATGAGCACATATTTATGGATGTCTTTCTCAAAAGTAATGTAGAAAGACAAGATGAAATTTTTGAATTATATATTTTTAACATATTATTAGGTTATTAGTATAGTTTTATAATAAATATATTTGTAGGAGAAATATAATTATATGATTTCCTCTCTACTCTAAGAAATCAGACATGGCAACAAGCCCACAATAAATTTTTGGAATTGCATAACACCATAGTGCTGTGTATGAGACCCCAATTTTTAGAGGCCCATAAGCTTCTTGCTACTTTTCAACCCATGTACCATATGTACATGAAGAATAAATACCATGAATTACTAAGATCCAATATTGCATCTTTTAGATAATTTATGAGCCAACATTCCACCAATTCCATTAATGGTATCATATCTAAGTGGGAGAATTTACCTATCAATTTAAAATGTAGGGAAATCCTGAGTCCTACCACCATCAAGTGGAGTTTTAGGAGAGCTCAAGAAATTACATAGATTATCACTCAATTCTTAGATAAATAAGGCTTAGACATATGGGTTGGAATGAGATTTAGGCCTCCAATAATTCTTTATCCTTTATTTCCATGGTAGAGTTGGTAAAATTAGGTGAAAGTTAAATTTTAGGCTTGGCTACAAAGTAGTAAGGGATTATGGATTCTTTCCCAGAGGTCATCGTGATTGGGGTCACTATTTTAAGATTTATGATATCAGTCAATGGATAGAATCTAAAATTTTAGACAAAATACTGTTTATCCCACTAAGTTTACAAGAGGATTTGAAAAAGGTAAAGTGTGGGGGAGAAATGATAAACATTCCATATAGCTCATTATATCTAATACAAATTATCCATAAGTGTTACCTTTTGGTTATATAGTGCATTGAATTTAATAGTTAAGGTCTTCCCTAAATATTAAATGAATGTAATTATCCTTTGTTTGTATTTGATACATTCCTAATTATTTATCTTATTATAATGTCTAACTTAGATGTAATAACATAGTTTTGTGTATAAAAAGATGTCCCTATGGTAGGATAATTTTGAGAAGATATTATATAGTTTTGGCAACCTTTTTTACTATAGTGTTGAGGATTCAACGAATTTACTATGAATATTTGATGCTTCAAATATTCTCTAAAGGCACTACAAAGATGCTTTAGAGGTACTCCAAAGACCTACATAAAATTATCTAAAGATGCCCAAGCATGATCTAAAGATGTCTAGCTAGATCCTACTAGTAGAGATAGTAATTATATATATATATATATATATATATATATATATATATATATATATATATATATATATATACTTCTATTTTGTAAAATTGGATAAATCTTTTTGGATATGTGTCAGTTATTTTATGTCTATTGTTAGTTGATTCAGTTCCAATGCCTTCCTATAAGAATGAGATCTAATTCATAGATCATCTATATTTTGAATAAGTAGATTTTTCCATTTATATTACTATATTTTGTATTCTATGAATAGATGTTGATATATGCTTTAAATGCATATCTCCTTCTAATTCTAGATAGTTAGAAGAGTTAGAAAGTTGTTGAAGATTAATTAATCAATCAAAAATCATAAGAATCATTCTAGTGTAGTTTTACATATCTATATTTATTTGATAATGAAATAAAGTTTAGTATTAATTTTCATTATTGATTAAATCTATTCCTATTTTGAGGAAGGAGAAAGGGCCCACTTCTCTCTGAAGATCAGGGCAAAACAATACTTTTTAGTTTATATTTTAGAAGTATTTCTTTAATTCAGGTACAATTCATTTATTGCAAAGTTTAATTTTATTTTAAATTCAAAAGTGATTTCCTTTTAAATACAAGTGTGATTTTCTTTTCAATGTAAGTGTAATTTCCTTTACAAAGCAAAGTGTGATTTCTTTTCAAAAGCAAAGTGTGAATTTCCTTTAATGCAAGTGTGTTTTCATTACATGTAAAGGTTGTTTCAATTCGATTCAAGTGAGTTTTATTTATGCAATAGTGTGTCTTTTAAATCTCATAGAAAGTAAAGTTTGTTAGCCTATCTCCATATTCAAAAAAATTTAGAAGCTATTTAAGTGACAATAGACAACATTCTTAGATTTTAGAATATCACACTATCTTACTTAACTAGGAAAGTTGAGTGAGGAAATCATAATGTATTATGCTAGATGTTTAAGTTTTGGATGTTGATGGTGTGAATGCTAATAGGAGATCTTTAGTTAGTAAAACTCTTAGATTTAATTTTTACAAAATAGAGTTAGAGTCTTATTTACTATTTTTAGGATTTAGACATCACAATAGAAATAATTACCCTAAATAAAAAACTATAAAACTCCAATATCCAATAGTCTCATTGCATATAGACTTTGGACACTAGCCCTAGTAGAAAATGACACCAATCCATTGATTGGTTAAATGAGAGGTATAACGACAACCTATCATGAGCCTTATTGAGTTGAATTTCAAAAATTTGTCTAAGCTTCAACTCTCTTTTCTCACCTTGAAGTTATGTCTAATTTCCAAAATCATCTTGACACTCAACATTATTCAGATAGAAATATACCTTAGCTTTATGCTTCACAAGACAATTAACTACTAGGATTAAATCATATGACCCTAATTTTGTAGTATAAATATCCACTATTGTAGTGAATTTAGGTAACATAATCTTAGATTCCACTAAACAATTATCAACCTTGGACTTTGGCTCATTCTCATACTATATTGACCATGCATTTTCCATAAATATAGCTTTTATAAATAAGTTATTAAGAATTCTAGGAGGAATAAAACATTTTTTAATCCCTAATGTCAATCAAAATAGAAAATAAATGATAAAATAAAATACCTAATAGTTCATTAGGAAAGTCTTGGAATTCAGCATGATGATTGTCAATAGCTGCATGAATCAATTGCTAAAAAGTTCCCTATTGTGAAGAAGGATGCTTATTCATTCCATCTAATTTTTATTTAGTATAAACTTGAGCACAATGGTCACCTCCATAAATGAATCAACCTCTAGGTTGCCCTTTATTATCATATTTTTGGTTTCCCTTGAAACCTCCTTTGAAACCATTTTTAGGTTTATTATTTCCTGAGCTACTGTTGGACTTAGCATTTTGGCTCTTGAACTAGCCTTTGAAGTCTCCAATCCTCTTATAATTCTTATTTTTAAAAGTTTTTTTTATAAATTACAAACTTTTTCTTGAACTTATCTCTATCCTAATCAAAAGATTTCAACTTTTGTTCCTACTTGACTACCTTCTCAAAGACCTGATCTATGGTAGATGGCCCATGAACATCTATCTCACAACCAAATTGGAGTTTTACTCCCATAATTAATTTATTGATTATAAATCTCTCATTTAATTGATACTAAGGTACATAATTTAGGATCTTGGTAAATTGATCCTAGTATTCATTCACATAAAAGTCTCCTTGCTCAAGATTCTAAAAATTTGTCATCTTTTGACCAAAATACAATTGTGGAATCCACTGTGACCTAAACAATTTCATGAATTGTTCCTAAGTGGTGGTGGTAGAGTTGAGGCTCATCTCAACTTTCTTATTATCCCACCAAGTTGATGCTTCATCAACAAGATGATATGATCCCCATACTACTTTGGTGACTTTAGAATAATTCTATATCTCAAAATATTTTTCCATCTCTGTCAGCCATAATTTATCTCCATCTCCTAAAATAGTTCCATTGAACTTGGGTGGATTCACCTTTTTCATATCTCATGACAACTCTATAGCTGCTCGATCTATTACATCTTATGTCACTTCCTCATGCCTCTACTTTTGAGTATTTTCCTAATCAATAGGATGCTCATTAGGTTCTTACTAAACATTCTCCTTAACATTCCCATATACTCCTTACTCTAGGGCCATGATTTGATCACTAGTTTTATGCATGACTATGAGGATTTGATGAAACTTCATAGATTTTTCAATGGCATACTAATTTATATCCACTGTAGGATTGGTGTTTGAAGTACCCTCACCTCCAAGTCTAATGCACACCATTATTATTCCTTATTAATAAGAGAATATGTTTGCATTAACAAAATCATTAAGTCATAGAATCTGAGCCTCAGATCTGATATCATAATATAATAACCCCACTATGTTTTATTGGAATAGGGTATTTTTTAAATTAATTACACATATTAAACTAAAAGATTCTATCATGATGAAGCCTACAAGAGTGATCTTTAACTAAATCCATTAGCTTCAACTAACAAAACAAAGGTATATAACTAATCTATTTCACTAATTATCACAATCATATTATCAATATCAAGAATAGGTGCAATGTTTATTACATAAATATAGGCTATATTTAAGTCATAAAATTACTATTTCAAATTTAGCCATAGTTGATACAATATCATAGCCAACTATTGTAATGATACATATGAATATAAATTACAATTTTAACATAATAAATGTCTTAATAATAATATACAATGATACAAATATCCACGGAGCATGTGAGTCTCAATGAATTCATAATATCCATAATTAATCTTAAGTTTAGTACTTTTGAGGGGAGGGAGATCATCATCCTTGTAATTTTACACACCAACCATGGACCATCGATCCCCTACATAATCTCTCAACTAGGGAATGGTCATCCCTTTATGGATGGGTAGATAATGATAGTGTGGGAATCTATAGTGACAAACTAGAACCCATGTGATGTAAGATAACTAATATATGATGTATACCATAAAGAAACCCATTATAACATGATATCGTACAAACATGTAAACTAAATTAACTAAATTAAATGCTAATGTTTAATTATAAACATTACTCTAGATAAAGTTTTTCATATAGTTATTTATCTCATGGATAAATTAATTCCATACACACCATTCAATAATATTACACCTTATCTATGCATTAGTGACACTAATTAAATGAGCGGAATCCATCACACTACTTATTTAGGGTCATTAATGCAAGATTTAGCCTATATATAAAATATAAAAACCAATAGATTCATAAAGAATATTCCATATAAGAAGATAATTATTTTTTAAATAAGGAAATATTGAATACATTAATTTATTCCATCAAATGTAATATAATTAATCTCAAAACATCTAATTTATTACTGCATAATAAATCATATAATTATACAGATCTCAAAAATAGTCATTAATGACATCAACCACCTAGTTAATATTATAATTCATGACATCAACTTACTAAGATATTAACTTGTAATTCAACATTATGTATTTCATCCATATAACATAAATTTTTAGCCTATCTACTTTATTTACATATATGAAAAGTAAAATAATAAGCTATCTCAACTAGTAATAGCATTATATGGTTTGTATTCCATTTTTATACCACATAAATAGATGTTACTTTCAACCATTCAAACACATATTTAAATTTAGCTTAGATAACAAAAGAACTTATATTTATTTGTTATATCATGTAATATTTCTAAGCATTATCATAAATATGTAAATATATATATATATATATATAGGGTATACTTGACTTATATTTGCATTCATCAACAAATCATCAGTATCCCATATATTTATATACACATTCCATACTTAGCTAAATCTTATACATATTATATCAACAACTAGTATATTCATTATTGGATATGTTATACCTCAAATAGATAAGAGTTATGTCCATAATATGAAAGTATCACATATTAATTTGTATAGTCAAACTTATCATTATAACAAATTCCTTATAAATTAAATAAAACACCATCAATAAAATGGACTTTGTTCTGTATCATTAAACTTAGTGGTCCATGACTTGTAATTAAAAAATCATGCATCCTTATATACACAAATATCCCACTAAATCATACAAATTTATTTATATAGAAAGATATAATTTGAGGCACAAAGTTCTATATGATCTCAGCGATATCTATGCATTTAAAAACTGATTTCATCAAAAAGCAAGACATATTTTTATAATACATGCATTCCTATAAAGTTATGGTCATATGTCTTTGTAGATATTTCTAATATATATGGATGATTAGGTTCATAGGTTAACTAAAAAGTTTCATGTTTGATCTCTTTTAATAAACTCAATAGACACCCTTATAGTATCCATTTACATACAATTATATATTAGATTCAATCATGTTGATAAATACAGATTTAAATATAGGATGATATATTAAAAATACTAATATATAGAATAGACACACCCAATTATAATATAAAATAGTTGAATATAAGTGAATGTAAAATTTTGTTAAACACCCATGCATTTCATTTATGAATATATACTTAATCAAAATACATAGCCTTAGCATTTATTAGGAATCTTGATCCTTCCTCTATAATAACATACTAAAGCTAAAATTTAAATATACTCAGTTATAACCATTAAATCCATAGTTTTATTTTGGTTTTACATAGTATAATTGCAATTTCTATATGTAAATAGAAAACTATAACCTGAAAAAAGTTTTTGGTATATATAAACATGAACATGAAGATATGCATATGTATAGGTTCCCGAACATTTTCCCCATTACCCAAATATTTTATGTATATTACTAAGTTTATTTATACATTTAAAGTTATACTTTTATATGGGTTTTTATTAAGAATCAAAACAAACTTGTCTATATCTACCTAGAATTGTTCATTTTAACCCTATGTACATACTCATACTCTGTAAGGGATTAAAATATTGACCTAGTTAAAGTGTATGTTCATACCAATATGGTACATAGAGAAAATTATCTTTTTATATTGGTTCAATAGAATAAAATTAACCCAAAAGGCATAGCCATGCCCTAGATTTAGGTTTAATAACTTATACTATTTAAAATAAGCTACTATATTATATATGGAATGAAAAGTTTCAATATAATATTTAAATAATTGAGAATAACCCAAAATAAGGTCTATTTATATAACTTAGCTAAAATTTAATTCCTAACCTTATATTTAACCTAGGGTTTATTTTTCTCAATAAAAACCCAAAATTTTATACACTAAAAACTCAAAATTCTATAAGCAACATAGTCATTGATAATTTAGGGTTTCAGGATTATATGCTTGGTTCTATAGATAGTTGAGACATCCAGAGGGCTAAGCATTTAGACTTGGTTATTTTTCTAAATTTCATAATAATGAAACAAAAAAAAATCCATTTTAAAATAATCCATACCAATTATATGAATTTCAACAACATAACCAACATTAAAAGAAGCTCAAGAAATAGCAACTGGTAAAACCTTGTTCTAATTTCCATCTCAAATATCCTTTCATCCTTCATCTTCTTTCATCTTTCCTTGTCTCCTTCTGTCATCCCCCTCTTATCTCCTTTATACCTTTATCCATCTACATTCTATTTTCATGCTAACAGAACTCTTCAGTTTCCCCATCATGATTTCTTGTGCTCATTATGAGTTCAACAAAGAAAGCTTCACATGAAAAAAATAAACTCATAGTATGATGATTATAACTAAGTATTTTATCCAATCAAAACCAAAATGAAATATTTGTTTTAGCATAATGACCTATTGGCCCAAGTCAATGCCCACTAAAACTAATCCTAATCTTAAATGTTCTATTGATTAATAATATAATAATAATTCCATTAAGATTTATATTAATGTTGACTTCACTTATTAATAATGCATTAAAATTTCACAAAAGTCATTAAAACATTATTATTTCCATAATAATATTAATCAATGACTAAGCATAAAGACTTCACCTATAATCATTACTAAATAAAACTATTTTTAGGAAATAAGAATGATTTTTCCTAGTTATAATAACATTGATGATGTAGAGACCTATTTCATTCTCTACTCTAATTCCACTTTGATACCTGTAAACTGCAACTCTTACAACCAAACTCCATAATCTCTCTTGCCCATCAACTCCTCACCAGCTTCAACATCATTCTCTTATATGATCCATTCAAAAATCTTATTTTAATTCTCTCATTCTACCTTTATATATTTTTCTCACCTACACTCATCCATTATTTCATCCCATTCACTCTCAAGACTCTCTTTCATGCTATCTCACACTAGCTTCATTAGGCTTCAAGCTTCTTTAGGCCAAATCACCTCAATCTTAACAGGGTTTCATATATAAAATCTATCAACATGAAATACCTATCTATGGATTAACATATTTTTTTAAATTCAACTCAAACTTTATTATAATCTCAAGTACCTTCTATACTCCTCAAACCCTCAATTCCCCTTATCACATAATAGCCTTTTTTGGACAATTTTAACTAGTACGATTAGGTACTATCTAATTTTGTGAAAATAAATACATATTATGACAAAATTTATCATTTTTTGTCTCTAAAACAATTTTTATGCTTCAAATCCCTTGGATTCAACACTTTTTAGCTTCTTCCTCTCTCCTTTTAGCCCTTACTAGGCCTAATTACCCCTATCTATAACACAATCCTATTTTTATTTATGTACAGAGGCCATAATGTTCTAAAAAAATCATAATATTTTTATCTATTTCAATAAACTTCAAACTACCAAGTTTTATCCTTTTTCATTTGTTCAAACACTAGTTATTCCACTTTTAGGTCATAACCCTAAACTAGGGTTTCCTAAACTGTTACAAGCCCAAAAGGCTCCAATTTGATTTTAGTGGAGATAAAATTGGTTTCAATCCTTCCCAATAATTTAATAAGGTATAAATAACTTGTTTCCAACTTTACCAAGCTTAAAATTTCCTTGCACAACCTTTTACCATGTTCAAATCATGAATATCACAATACTTTGTTCACATAGTCTGTCTGCACACAAACTAAACATTTTTAAATGTATATTTAACTTACCAAATAATATTTTAAAACTTACCAAAGGTTATTTACATCATATTAACCTTTTTCACTAACTTCATACTATCACAATCTCTATATGATATGTTACTCAGTCTACAACTAGGTTTCTTATAAATAGAGCATATAAACAAACTAGTTACCTAAATCTTATCCTTAATGTTAAAAAAAACTACCTTATAAGTGTGAATAATAAATTACACTCTTACATCAATAAATATATACCTATTATCACCCTTTATTGCATTTTAACTTTCTTGATAGGGTTCTTTTCTTCATTTATCTGTATGATTGAATGATTATGCATAGTATTATTGTCTCAGTCTTGCATAATACTATTTATTACAACTTACATTCCAAAAAATTATTCCCAAAAGTATTAAATAATTAAATAAATCAAACTATATTCAAAAAATAATATCAAGAAGATGGCACAAAATTATCACTTCAAACATTGCAACTTTATTGATTTTATGTATGTACATTAAGAACTTTGTATTTCGAATAGAAATAGAGGTTTTAATTCTCTCATATTCCTCCTCTTAATATCTCTATCTTTATCAATTTTGTCTTACTCTCGTAAATTATAACTAACTCCTTTATATGAATCTATCACCTATTTACTAACCAAAACTTGTTACATTACATGGGAAACTACCTTCTTAGCAACTACTTCTCTTGGCAACTACCTTCATATAGACATGACATTCAACATTCTTGGTTTGTACCACCTCCCTTATTAAATGTATGTAAATAACATTTATAAACTTTCCTAGACCCATACATGACATTATTATAACATTGGTTAACATGACACTCTTTAACAACTACTCAAAAGACTCTTAAACATACTAGCATAATTCAAATATTCAAAATGGAGTTTTAACAAGAAAATTTTCCAATGCCAAGAACATCCAATAATTATCTAGATAATGAATCAATCACCCTTATTGGGTCTTTCTAGGACCTTTAACACCAAAATAATAAAAAACCACATTTGATTACCTTGAGTTACTTGATGCTCTTGCATCAATTGACTAAACATAATGATCACAAATGATTACATTATATCCATGCCTTGTTACTTAGTAAATATAATAGTCATTTAGCACACAATGTAAATAAATTCCATATAAATGTACAAGTCATTGATAATTATGGATATAATCACACATATATCTATCAATAGATAGCTACAAGACATATTGCAAACATTCATGGATTCTAATAACTTGTTATAGCAACATCATACATGAGATAAGCTAAATATGATAACATAATGTAACACAACCATATTCAATCACAACAAGAACAATTATAATTGAAAGAAAATATTAGATATCAAATCAAACAATGAACATAAAATAATGTTAAACTATCATGGTGTGTGCAAGTTCCTAGTATTCAATCTATCATCCCCTAATGTCTCTATCTATGCCACCCTCTCTGATGATGCCCTACCTTTGTCACACTTTGAGGGATGTATATATCCTACATCCACATCATAAAAATGAATTTAATTATCCTAAAAAAATTTAAAATTCATAATATATTTCTATAATAAATTAAACATGATCATCATGTACATAATATGAAAGTACAACTCCATAATTAATAATCATGTAAATTAAGCAACATATAACTATCCATACATCAACATATGAAATCCATCTTTACTAAAATATTAATTGGACAAAAATAACTATAAAATTGACCAATCAATAGGTTATTAGGTCTAGAGAGGAAATCAAGATGTCACAAGTGGTTCTATCTAAGGAAGAGTATGAATAAGTCAAGTAATAAATCTAGGCTACTTGGATTGAGAAACAAGATAATTTAGAATAACATTTGCCTTAAGATATAGGGTCATCCATGTATAATAGGAATAATAATTTAAAAATATGGAATTTAACATAGGTTAATTGTGCATAAGGAGTGGTTTCAAGTGCATTATTTTATCATATAATGGTAATATTAGTGTTTACATTTACCCATGATTTTATTCAGGTAATGCATCAAAGTGAAATTACTAGAGTAAAAGGAAGATTGTTTTACCTAAGCTTACTTATGAATAATGGTTTTGAATGTATAACACATTCTAAATTATGCTTCATGCAAACATGTATAAATTAATCCTTAGAATAAAAATTTGAAATCAAAGATGAAAAAATTATATATCAATTAATAAAGAATGAAAACAACTTTTCATGTACCAAGCTATTATGTTTTTGGTGCAAATTTGGTGACTAGAAAGGGCGGAACCCTTGTAGAATTATTTGTTGAAAAACATATATTGGAATATGCATGCCCAATTCTCATTGGTATGATAATGTGATTAATAACTCAATATGAACTTTACTTCATCATATCACAACTAAAGATAGTACAATATCTTTGAATACTTGTATGAATTCTAATAGATCATTCTTATGCAAAATGTTGAATCAACCACTATAGAAGAAATAAGATTCATTATTATGTTAAATTTATAAGATACCTAGTGAAAAATTGGTGTAAAAACTAGTGAAATATATATGAAATGATTCTAATGTATAAAACATAGATAATGAAATGAATTTCCATTCCTTATGTGGAAACTTGTGCAAACAAATGAGTAATATAGTGATTGTTGCCATGCACATGCCCCCAATATGATATATGAGTTTATTAAGTCTGATAGCTAACATATATTAATTAAATCTTTGGTTAAAAAATTGTATAAAAACCTAGAACATATGCCATGCATGATGCCCACATATTAAAAAAAAATGTAATAATCCTGTGTATAAATCTGAAATTATTTTTGGGTAACCATTGAAATTGTTCTATCGACTAAGTATGATTCTTATAATTCTAGAAAATAGTGTTTCTAATTTCTGGGATGAAAATTCATTGTGTTGGATAATCTCAACCTTCATCATTATTCTTAGGGTGTGACACTCTTTTAATATATTTTTTCAATTAAAATTGATTAAAAACTATGACCAACTAAGAAAATTATACTATTTTTTGTCTATGTAGTAAACTATTACAGTTTAGTCTATAATACAATCCACTATTTATGCCCCCTCTTTTGAGGTGAGTTGTGAATCATACACAATAACTTAGCTAGAAATAAAAATTTATGCAAATTATGTTATAATAAGATTGTAATTTTGAGTAATAATGATAAAATTAGAAATTATGGCATCATATTGATAATCTGAGAAATATAGTAATGTATGATACATGTAAATCCAAACATACATAGTGTCATGTATATATGGATGCTATAAATTAGGCACATAGTGAATAATAATCATATACTTAATACTTGAAGATAATATATAACTACTCATATAAGATGCATAATATTTATTGTGGCATCAAAAAACTAGATAGATGTATGATGTCCATCATTAAATTAAAAAATGAATAAAACATAGCAAACAAGAGTCCTGGCCTTGAAACACACATAAAGAGTATACAAAAGAACACACAAAAAATAAAATAAGGCCAAGGGGACATATACAAGGGAAATGCTCAAACACCACTCACATGTATAGAAATAAATAACAAGGCTTAGAGAAATAATGAAGGGCATGCTCAAATGTAAACAATTTAGAGAATTTGAATACACACAAAGCATTAAGCGAAGAAGAAAACATGGAAATCATACATGAAGAAGTGAAATTGATCTACATCAAAAATTTGTAATATCATCATATATAGCAACTTAGGTATCCAGTGAGATAACAATGTTAAAGTAAGTGAGAAAATAACAAAATATTTGTGAAATGTACTATACTATAGTAGGAATAAAAAGGATAGTCATAGAGTGATAAAACATGTGTATAAGATGCCCTGAGTGAACTCGTTACAATCCAATCAAGATGTAGAAGGCCTATGATTATTTTTAATATGAGAAACTAGAGCCTAAGTTCACTAGGATAAGTCCACTATAGTTGGACAAGAACATAGTGCATGACTATTTGGAAAAGTGTAGTTTTTTTGGGCAATTATTTTGGGCTAGACAATATCACCACTTGTAACTTAATTTGGAAGTGAACATTTATATGTTATGAAACTCACTCAAGTATACTTGTGAAGAATATTTTACATAAAATGGACATAGATAATTATTGCATATACTGAATCACAAATCAACTAATATAAATGAACTACACATATCATGCATAGTTCTTATTAGAATTTTTGAAATATTTTATTTATTTATTTTGTGTGTTTTTTGAATATCTATAACTATAAATGAACATACTAACTAATGAATCCTAAAGAGCCTCAAAATCAATAATTTCCATATATAACATAGGGAGTATGACCTCTTGCAAATGGAAAGTATCATGCCACTATGAAGTATTTGGTCTCAAATCAAATTTTAAAGCTGATTTAGATTTGTATAATAAGTATCATTGTCATGATGATAGTATATAGTATGTTGTGTATATTTTTTTAGTATTGTGAAATTTAGGACTCTAAGAAATCATCATGTAGTATAATAACTTTGTGTTTTTTTTCATTATGTAACACTCTTAATATCCTCTAATAACAATCTAGGATGTACTAGAGTAGAAAATGACTCTCTAGAATCTGTGAGAATTTGCTATTTAAGTGAAATTTCAAGGAGACATCTCCTTGTAAAATTGACCATATTCTTATGAATTATTTGAATATTTTTAAATTTTTTAGGTCACTCCATTGACATATACTATGTATGAATAATAGCCTTTATTTTGGGGAATTGGGGGTATTTATATGGAATACCATAAAATGTGATAACCTCATTAGTGAAAATGTATTTCAAACATCTATGTATTTTTGAAGAAACTACATGAAGTTTTTTAATCTAAGGACATCCCAATACATATCAAAGACTCATGTACTTGGTACTACTATAAATTTGGTGGCCACATATGATGGACAAAACTATAGTGTTAATGTGATCTCACAAATGGAACTCTTAACATGTCCATTTAATCCCTTTATTATTATTATTATTATTATTATTATTATTATTATTATTATTATTATTATTATTATTATTATTGAAATTATATCCTTATATTTGTAACCAAAATGGGAAATAAGTGTGATAGTGCACATACTCACATTTTAGCCATTATCAAACATAACACTTTGTATAGGTTGATGATCAATGTACTATTGAATAAAAAAATATTGTAAATGAACATAATCATCTACTATTTGATGATCTACTATATGATATGTACCAATAATTCCATTCAAAGGGTGTTGTACCTCTATCTAAGGATGATAAGAAGTAGGTGTAGGATGTGCACTATATGTTTAATTCACTTCTAATTTATCTACTATTTCTTGAATTTTATGCTTAGGGAAAATATAAATTAATACCTTCATTTATCTACTCTCACTTGGTTGTGAAAATGTAATTTCAATAGGTGTAACCTCAAATCTTGTATATTATGTCTCAAACTGATGTATCTATTAGTAGTATGTTCTATTTCTCTATTAAAGTTTTCTATTAAAATTAGAAAAAAACACATCGATCAAATAATTTTGGAATATATTTACTCAAATAAACAAAATTAATAGGAGGGAGTGATATGAGGTGACATTCTAATAAATTTTGTAACACATTATAGGGAGCTTATGACAAGTTGGTAAACTATCTCCTTCGATGAGATGATAACACAATACACAAAGTAGGTTCTAAAATGAAATTCACTATTATCTTTGGATCATTATTATATTCACTTGGAATCACCTTATATGGTGGCTTACTCAAAATATTTGTATTATAAGTAGAAACCTAGTTGGTTAGATATTTTATCTTATCCATTGCCAAAAACTTAACCTCTCTTTCCTTAAGTGTGTGACATAATATAGTAAATGATAGAATTTTTTTAACAAAATAGATTGAAGTAGAGGTGGAAGAAAATTGGTTTGAATATGTCTTACTATTCCTTATTTTCCATAGGATGTGTCATATTGGATAACATGGTCTTATACCATACAACATACTATTCTATGGGCACATTGGATTCTCTTTTGATCTTAGAAATCTAAGAATATGACAATTGAAAAATGCATGAGGATTTTTTTCCAAAAGATTAAATTCCTAAATTAATTGATATGGTAAATTTTAAAACCATCCTAGAGCATACTCTTTTAAAATTTTAGGAAAAAACTTGGTAAAAAATCTACCATTGAACACATATTCCAAATATGTTGTGTGAAATGCTATCATATGTTGCTTGGGGCCACATTTTACATCATGAAATGTAAGCTTAGGTGACAAAAATCTACGTGGTAAAGAATAGGCTGAAATATATAGAGCTAACGGATTATGCAGTAAAGTCTATGAGTCCAGTGTCTCATTAGGTTTCAAATCACCTTGTTCCAAATGCAAAACGTTAGTTTTTAGAGATGTAATATTCTACATAAGTGAATGTATATTAAGAATAAAATGTGTGTTAACTAAGTGGTGTAAAAAGTGACTAAGTAGAGATTGAAAAATTGATCTACTAAAACCTTTGGGTTGCCCACATAGTATATTTTGATATAAATATGTGTTTTATGATGTATTTATTTAATCTTTTAGGACTTATCTATTTTAAATCCTATGTTGTTAATGTGGTTGAGTATAGTAAATTAGGGTATAAATATGCAATAAATATAGCCACTAATCTGTAATAGAATTAACTTAATTTGACATTTATAAAAATAATAATAAATAATGTAAACAAATTCTTAGCTAGAAAATGACTGAAAGAGGAGATATAGAGGATATAAACTGAGATAGAGGTTGGTTTGATTGTTGAAAATAAGATTCAAGTGTCAAAATCCTTCATGGAAAATAACAACCTAATAGGATAGTAGTGGCATGTGGCACTAGTATCCCTATTTTAGTAGTAGGATCCTTTGTGTATAACTATTTCAAGCTTTTAGGTGCACCTAGTCCTAGGTGTTTCAAGCCTATTCCCATTCAAACAAATTCTAGATCTATGTAGGTTACCTGTTTTGAGTGTTTATATGTGAAATATTAATCCTCTATGTTGTTATGGCATCCATTTGATAAAAATAGTAAAGTGTGTTCTTAGTGGGGTAGGTTGGACATATTAAACACCCTACTATGATGAGAGTTGCCTATATACCAATAATTTAAAGAGGGATCAAGCTCAATGTAGTTGTCCCCATCTAGATGTTGTTTCAAGTGAAAATGAAGCTAGTATCAATGTTGAATTTTGTGATTTGAATGTGATTGAGACTAGAAACTTGAATAATTTGAGCTTAGAAATGTTGCAGATGGTTATATGCAGAAGTAGGGTAGAATAGAGATTAATAACATTGATTTTTCATAGCTTGTTCTAATTCTGTATGTGTAATCTGTATCTAATTTACATATAGTGGTTAGAAGGCTAAAAATCATGTATATATACTATTTTGGTGCTTGTGTAGGTCTTAAAAGAGGTCTAGACTAACCCTAGGTGGTCTTAAATTTGAAAATATATTCATTGGTAAAAAAATGAGGGAAAGGACAATAACACCAAATTTGGGACACTAGTGACATATGGTGCTAATATCCCTATTATGGAACTAGTGTTTAAGGGTTAGAACTAAGGCACTAAGGCCAAGATGTCAAGATGAGGGTCTGAGACTACTTTAGGGATGTCTAGGGATGATTATGGTCTGCATGAAGGTTAGATAAGTGTGAGAATAGGAATTAAGATAGTTTTAGGGATAATTTAGGGATATATGGTCTCAAGTAGCACTCTTAACATTCAAGTGTCTTTTTTAGGTGATTAAATTAACCCCCTTTATTATAGAAATGCAACAAAGTGAAATGACTAGGATAAAAGAAAAAGAAGTGTACCCTAGACTTACCTAAGAGGTAAAGCTCAAGAATCTAGATTTGAGTATGTGAAACTTGATCCATTTTGCACATTATAAATGAAACATGCATAGATTAGTCCTTAATTAAGAGATATCAAAATAAAAGACAAAACTAGGTAAATAAATAAAATTGAGTAAAGAGATAAAACTAATTAAAGAGATAAGAGACAGGAAATTAACAAATACACCTCATTAAGTATGTGAACCAATGCATATGCTTGGTGATAACTTATGTGTGCACATGTATGTAGTGATCAATTGATGATACCTAGGACTGAGATGATGGCTTAATCAATCCCCATGTGTGTGTGGATCAAAAACTCAAGTATACTATGATTCCATCATTGTCTACACATGTGTAGTAAATACATCTGAAACTAAAACTACATGATATAACTTGAAATGTGTAACTAGAGATTTCAACTTTGTCATCACTTAGGTATATTAGGAAAATCTAGGCCACTTGAGAATGCCAACCACTAAAAATGGATGAAGGCATGAATATGGTGTGTAACCTAGAACATGGTGTCTGATGTGTATAATGTAGATAATAACATGTATTTTTTCACTCCATTTTATCAATTGATGTATAAGTGAGAATACAAAAACAATGTTCCATGCACATGCTCTAAAATATGATATATAAGCATATGGATTCTAGATTGAGTTTTAATAATCTATATCTGAGTATCTGATTGAAATGGAAATGATCATGCCATGAATTATGCCCCTAATATGAACAAACTGATATGAATAAAATATAAATTGAGCCAAAACTAGTAATATGTAACTAAACCTATACAAACCTAAACTGTCCTTTTTTAGCCAATATGGAATTTTCTTAAACTAAGGATACTAGATAGTAGCTACATATTTTGAACAATATCACCATGTGGTGTTAGTGTCCCAATTTGGGTACTAATGTTGAACTATTCTGATATCTATGCAATTGTAACTAATTTTTATGCCATTGTTTTCCCTCAGTGTTTTCCTTAGTCTAATTTCTATGCTAAAAATTATACTTTGAATGCATTCAAATATCTTGATTTCTATGAAAAAATGCTATGAATACCCCCTCTTTTGAGGGTTTTTTTAAAACCTATGTAAGAACTATCCTGAAAAGAAAAATCTCTAAAAAATGTGTGTTAGCTAGAACACATTTGATATCTACATAATAAGAAAACATAATGTGCATACATAACATCAAAATGTAAGATGATTCGAGAATAAGTATGCCATGCATGATGTATGTTAGGTATAGCATTCAAAAATTTATCAAGATAGATGTAACAATGTATATGAACAATTTTTTTGAGTAATAACTAAGTATCTACCTAGGAGATGGGGCATGATATCCATCATGGCACCCAACTAGGAAGGGGAAATGCATGAGGTCCCTCATGGCATCTAAAATTATAATGTGTAACAACTAAAAAATAAGTGGCATGGTCATGACACATACTAAAAGAAATCATAAATAAAAAAAACATGAGGAACACAAAGTAGTCTAAGGGGACACAATATAAGGGACATTTCAAATGTCCACATATGCAAATAAAAAGAAAGTTGGCTTAGATCCACATAGAAGGACATTTTCAAATTTTTGCATACAGAAGGACATGGGCACATGTTCAAATCATACATATAATGAAAATTATATGGCATAGAGCCATAGAGCAATGACATATTCAAATACCCTCAAATAGAAGAAGCATAGAGACCTAATCAAGTGTAAATTAGGAAAGCTAGAAATGAAAGTATGCATGAACATGTTGTAAAAATCTATATAAGGGGTAATATGTACATAGGCTAAGTCTAAAATAGTAGTAGTCAATAATAAATTTTAGTAGGTGTAGGATGATAAATATCAAAATATAACAATTCTAAATCTATGATGTAGAGTTTATAAATATGTAACCTGAAAATCCAAACCATGTATAAGATTCCCCTAATTAGGTGAATGTATAAAAAAATGAACCCATGTATCTATATATATACCCTCAATGGGTAGATAGTATAAAATTTGGATCTATGTAGTGGAATTGAGTCATATAAGTATCTATGAACACTTGATAAAAATAAGTGAAACATGTATGTATGATAAAAACTAACTATACTAAGATAGCTAGCATATGTAGTATCTGAGAAATATAAGATATGTAAACATGGAAAAGCATAAAATATATAATTTTTATTTTTTTGAGTAAATATTTAAATGTTTTTGTTTTTTGGACTATTATATTGTTTTTGTATTTTTGGGATATAATCTATGTACAAGAAGGGAGGAACATACTAATTGATAAGTCTCATGAGAGACTCACTATAAATGTGAACCATGTTAAATAAAGGAAAGATAATCATGCATGATCTATGAAAAGGCAACTAAAGTCCCATAACCTACTCTACTAAGTGATCTATATCTAACACTACTTGTAGAGTGGTGCTAGGAATCTATGAAGTTGACTGAGGTGTCCTATGAACTATAGGGGTCTTAGGGAACCATATGGTAGAAGATGTTATAGTTGGCATGGGTACTTTGTATTGAGAACCCTAGAAACTTGATAACACTAATATCAAAAGGAAAGGAGTAGAGGGATGCCCTCTATAAAATGAAATATATATCTAATGCATGGGTCTGTCTAATAAGGGTCTCTATGGGAGAGTATGTGTACATGATACCACTATAGGAGTATACCTTACCTTCATTGGTGGCCCAATTAAAGCCTATGGTGTATTGATAGAAACAATGATCATAACTATAACTAGTATTTCTAGTCTAGCTAGTACTATAGTATGATACACACCAATGATATTGTGTAGGGGGTATGTATCCTCTATAATAGTGTGATAGGTTGTTGGTGGAGGATGTGTCTGATATGTATAGTGAACACCTAAAGTAATGCCTGTCTCATTAGTTGTATGTGCTAGAAATAGATCTAAAAATATTTTCAATGAATTAACTTTTTATTTATAAATTTAGGTTCCTCTCTGGGTGTCCCCACATCAACAATGTTGGCCTCTATTAAATCTCGTATCTTATGTTTCAAATTGATGCATCTATTTTTAGTATGGCTTGGTGTTTTATGATAATTATAGAATGTATTAGAATCCTAGTTATTTGGAAGAGGTCATGTCATATCGATATCTTTTATAAGAGGGAGATATATGACATTGCATTTTAATATATTTTATAAAACATGTGTCAGTGATTTTGTAAGGTTAGTAAAATCTCTCTATGGAGGAGTTGATAAAACCAAGTAAGGAGGTAGCTCTAAAGCTGTGTTAACTATGAAATTTGGATCACTCTTATTTTTTTTGGTCCTTACTTTATATAGAGTCTTATTATAACTCTTAATAGTTTATTCTAATCTACCTGTATAGGTTGATTTTTCCATAGAGAAAAGCTTGACTTCCCTTTCTTTCATTGTGTGGCATAAATCAGTGAATGTTGAAAATGTTTTGAAAAATATAACTTCATGCAAAGCTGGTAGTAAAATCTATTTGAATATGTATTAGAGCTCTCTATCTTCCATGGGTTTATTCATCTTTTCCAATATAGTTGTATATTTGAATACATATTCTACAATAGGCTCATTATATTTTTGCTTAAGTTGTGTTACTTGAGCATATGAGATATTGTCACTAATGTTAATTTAAAATATTTCTAAAAACATATCTTCTAATGGATAAAATGCAGTGATATACTAATTTGGAATATCATAGAACCAATGTAAGGCATAGTCCTTTAGATTGCATGGGAAAAATTTAGTAAGGAGCCAATCAAAGGACATAAAATCCAAACATGCAATGTGAAAATCTCATAGATGGTGCTCTGGGTCACCCTTACCATCATACAAAGTAAGCTTAGGTGCCATGAATCTAGATGGAAAAAGAGTTTTCACTATGTGATGTTCCAAAGGTGTATGTAAAAGAACATGAGAATCCAAGGCATGTGATGGATGAGTAGCACCCTTCTTAGGATGTAACACCTTATCATTCATAGAATTAATCTCATGAGTAAGAGATTGTATATTTGGAGATGAATAACTAGTCATAGGAGGTGTTTCCATTATTAAAAATTGTCAAGTTAAAATGGGTTATTGTATAAGCTGAGTTTCCCCCAAAGTAGGTGACACATTATTGTTATCTAAGGGAGTAGAAAATTGACCATTATTTGATTTTTTATTTATTTCCATTATAACTTGTAAATATATGCATGATCATGGGGTTGCTCCCAAAGTTTATCTCTAAAACTCTATAAAATTCCATCCTTATTAACAATAATATTGTCATTATTAAGTAGGTGGAGAGTGGCTAGTGTATTATTTTGATTTTGATCTTGATTGTATTACTTATCTTGTACTTTATGATTTGGATATGAAAGAGTGTTAGGCACAACTTTCCTAGGTGTGGATGCATATACATGATGAAAACTTTCATATTATTAAGAATTTGTACAAATAATTTTATTTGCTAATAATGTGGCCTTTTCACTTAATAACTAATTTTGATTATGTAATTATAATATTAACTTTCTCATACTGATAATTTGATCCATTAGAGTCTCATAAGTTCAAACCTTGGTTACTTTTGATTGAACATGTAGCCACACACCATGTAGGGGAGAGGTAGAGGCATGGGTAGGATGAGTATGGGTATTAGTAACAATAGTATATGCTTCATTATCTCATGGAGGAGTGATAACATAGACCTAGCTAGAAATAAAGTATCTATCACCTTCATGGAGATGAAGAAGAGAAGAATATTATTTCATATACATAGGATATGACATCAAAACTTGAAACATGGTTGTTAGGGTATTGAATATATTGATAACATATAATAAACTATATTTTAATTGATCCTCTATGTATTTAAAGATTCTTTTCTTAATTAAATTCTATATAAGATAATAATAAAATGCTAGAGGTAAAATGAAATATGACATACATTTTAGCTGATATAAAACATCATGTACATATGTGTTTATGTCATATTTGAATTCATTCCAAATTAAAGGAAATAAGAATGTAAAGGAAGCTAGAGAACTTTGTATAAAAAAGAGATAAACTTCATTTTTCATTATTATAATGATTAAATGAAATAAAAATTAGAAAACACATGGATCTAAAATCTGAGTGTGGGTATTATAAGGTTGAAAACATAGACCCTAGGGTTATTAAGGTTAGGGTTTGTGCAATATTCATAGTAAGTCAAGTTCACCAAATAGTTTAACCTTTTAGGACTTGTTGTAAATCCTATGTTGTTAAGGGGGTTGAGTATAGTAATCAGGGTAGAAATATATAATAAATACAACCACTAATCTATAATAAAATTGACTTAGTTTGACCTTTCTAAAAATAGCAATAAATAATTTAAATAAGTATTTAGCTAGAAAATGATTGAAATGGGAGATCTAGAGGCTACAAGCTAAGATAGAGGCTAGTCTAAGTGTTAAAAATAGGATACATGTGTCAAAACCCTTTCTAAATAGTAGCACCCTAATTAGATAGTAGTTCCATGTGGCACTAGTGTGCCTATTTTGGTGGTAGTATCTTCTATGCATAACTGTTCTAAGCTTTTAGGTGTACACGTGTTTAGGTATGTCATGCCTGATCCTATGCACATTAGTTTTGGATCTCTATAGGTGACCTATGTTAACTAATTTTATGTTCAAACCCTAATCTTCCATGTTTCTAGGGCATCTAGTTGATACAAGCAATAAAACATGTTCTTAGTGGGGTAGGTTAGACATCCTCAACACTCCATTATGATGAGAGTTGCCTACATACCAATACTTAAAAGAGGGATCAAACTTGATCTAGTTCTTCCCACCTAAGTGCCAGTATAAATGAAAATGAAGCTAGTATGAATGTTGACTTGAGTTCTTTGAATGTGTTTGAGACTAGAAACCTAAGTAATCTGAGCTTAGAAATGTTGTAGATGGTTGTATGCAAAATTAGGGTAGAATATAGATTTATAAACTTGATTGTGCATAATTTGTTCTAAGTTTGTATGTCTAATTTGCATATAATTTTTGTCTAGTGGTTAGAGGGCTAAAAGGCATGTATATATACTATTCTAGTGTTTGTGTTGGCCTTAAAAGAGATCTAGGCTGACCCTAGGTGGTCTTAGATTTAGAAATATATTAGTTGGTATAAAAAGGAGGGAAAGGACAATAGTGCCAAAATTTTGACACTAGCACTATGTGGCACTAATGTCCCTATTATGGTGATAGTGTCTAGGTGGAAAAACCTAAGGCAATAGGAGCCAAGATGTAAATATGAGGATTTGGCACTGATTTAGGGATGTCTAGGGATGCCTATGACCCACATGAAGGCTAGATAAGTGTGAAAATATGCCTTAAGATAGGTCTAGGGCTAAGCTAGGGATAGGTGGTCTGAAGTAGCACTCTTAGAACTAAAGTGTCATTTTTAGGTGATTACATATATATAAAAGTAAGGAACCTATATCAATAGATGTATTATAGGATTAAGATTCATATTCTTTCTTTATTTCCTATCTAATAATTTATAAAAATGTATCTTACATATCTAGATTATTGAAATGATATGCTTTTAAGTATGTTTCATTAGTATCAATTAAACCTATTAATTGGTTCTCCCATTCTATTGTTATCAATTGAAATTTGAGAATGTTCAACTTCAAGAGAAATTAGTCTAATAATTCTTATAAGAGAGGTATAATCAACTTTTTTAGATTGCATAAAATATGAAATATAAATTTGAAAGATTACTATTATCAAATAATGTACTAAATCTAAAAACCATAATACAGTAATTGGAAACAACAAAAAAGAGGAAATAAACCCTATCAACATGAATGGTTAGGATTTTGTAATATCCAACAATAAATATGTTCACCAATATGTTTTATAAAAATTGGGATTAAGAGATGTTAATATAATTATGATAATCTACTATGTAAATTAGAATGCAAAAGATAAATAATAAACATACATGGCTAATTTTCAGCTTACTATTTTTATAAATGTTATAAAGTAGTAAAGCACTAATAAATAAATGACTTATCTAGAACTAGATTCTGCAGGACTTCAACAATGATTGCAAAACTAATTGTGTGGTTGTGAGAGGTTGATTTGAATCAAGAATATAGATTTATGTTATCCTAGGACAAGGTCACATTATTTTTAGTTTGAAAACATGTGTTACTATCTATAGCATGTATCTTCATACACTAGGGTTTTTACCCTTCATGTAAAAATTAACAAGTGGGTATTTACTTGTAGGTCCTATATGTATGAATATGTCTTCACTTTATTTCAGGAGCCACTAAGTAACTTATTCTTCACTCAAAACACTAAATTAATGACAATAGAGAAAAATGTTGTAAATGGGGGCAATAAGAAATGGTATGGGGATGTGCTTAAACTCAACACCCCATATGTTGAGTGTTACATAAATATAAATACTCTGAAGAAGGATAAAATTCCATGTAGTTATCCCATGCTATAGTGATGTGTGTGAAATACTAGTGATTATATATGCCGGTATAATATTGGTGTGATTATGTGCTTGAACAAATGACTTATGACATTGTTATTGTATTCAAACCTAACTCGTATTTTCTTAGACTATGTGGAATCAAGATGGGGTAGAATAGGTTATTTACTCTCAATGTGTAATTAGATAATATCTAGTATTTACAATTTTACAAGATTATTCCCCTCTAGTAAACAAATGGGTAGAAAATGTGCTTATATAGTGGGCTTTTATTATTTCCTAAAATTACTCTTGTTAAACATCTGGAAACTCATTGAGATGAATTTAAATTTGGGAAATTAACTATTAATTGTTGGGAAGATGAAATCAAAGGATTTAGTCATGAATGGTCTATGGGATTGTCTTTAAGTAGTGGTTTTTTTAAGGAATAGAGGTAGATAAACAAGAAGTATGAATAAGTCAAGTAATGAGTCTAGGATACTTGGAATGAGAAACATGATAATTTATTACTAGATTACCTTAATAGATAGGATCATTTGTATAGAATTAGAGGAATAGCTTTTTGAAATTGTATAATTGAGAATAGGTTAAGTGTTTACACCTACCTTATCATGATATGGTCCCCATGCCTTAGGATCCCACTAGAGCCATCATCCAACTATGAGGATTGGGCATTTATATGAAAAGGAAAGAAATAAAAATAATAGATAATAGGCTTCCTATTTATTTTTATTGAACTATCATACTTAAATGGACCTCTTGATGTGTTTTAAGGCTAACTATGGAGTTTGAACATAAACTAGGATAGGGGTGTACCAACAATTTGATCATGTTTTTTATTTTTTTGTGATAAATTTTAGAGTTTTTTTCCTTTTGGAGTTTTCATTTTTAAATAAATTTTAATTCTTCTTATAGATTTATAAAGTTAATTAGTGGGTTTTTAATATAACATCACTAGAGAACTTACACCCAGTTTTTATAGAGGAGAACCAAGAAACTAATATTATTATATTCTCCTAGACATTTCACCTTAGAGAAAATCATGATCTTGAATATGACATTAGTTTTCCCAATAAGAACTGTGATATAGGGGTAAAATATGAGAATTATTAGGTTTTCCTAGTTAAAAATGTGTAAAAATGTGATCAAATGATAATAATACTTTATAATTTCATCACAATAGAGGGTAAATATGAGTTAGAGACATGTGGAGAGATTGTAGTAGTTTTAGCTATGAGAAGTTCATCTAAATCTAGCAAACAAAATGAAAATATCTAATATTTCCCTGTCTTTCTTAAAAACATCATCCATGGTTAGGAGTGTAAGCATAAGAGGGTAAAATTGGAGATGTGTGATTATGATGAATTCTTGGTTGATTCCAAAAGGTATTACAATGTAACTCACAAGCTAAGAGCCTAAAGGCATGTTAAGGTGGTAATGATCCTTGAGGCATAGAACATGGTAATAAGAGATATGAAACAAGAGGTGAAGTAAGGTATATCAGAGCCAAGAGACATACTACAGTGGTATGGAGCCAATAGGTGTAGAACATGATAATAATAGATAAAATCTAGGATATAAGTTAAGGTGGGTATGATCCAAGAGGAATGTAATATAGTAATAATAGATATGATCCAAGAGGTGATGCAAATTATAAACATGAGGTAAGATATAAGAGGAACATGATGTAGTAAAATATGAAATAAGTTAGATAGCTAATGATAATAGTTCTAACATTAAATTTAGATTAAGATACATGTACAACCAAGTGTAATAAATTAAATAAGTGACATAAATTACATACATTAAAAGAATGAAAAACATACCTCAAACTTAGAAATTTTAAAATGTCTCAGTAACTTTTCACTCTTTGAAAATGTTTTTTTCTTTAATTTATAACTAATGAATATAAATAGAGGTATCTAAAGTAGGGATTATAAATAAGAGATGTAAGAAAAGTAAAAATTCATTTAAATATAACATATAATAATCCAAGCATGCAAAATAAAAAAAATACTAGTATATCACACACACACACATTATCACCAAAGTAAATAAAGAAAAATTATAGGGATATCGATACTTACCTTGGGTGAAATTTTAGTGCATCAATCTCCCTATTGGCTCAAGTGAATTTTTTTGAGAGATGTCATAGGTGAAACTAAATAGGTAAATAAGAATAAAAACATATTCTTAGTCAAAGGATCCAAAGACTATATGTACTTTTTTGGTTCAACTTTTCTTCTTGAGACCTTCAAAGACATTGCATAAATTATCCTTCCAAAAGTATAAGCTCCTATGTCTTAAAACATCTTGTTTTACTAAGGTATATTTTCATGTGTGGATAGAGAAGATTGAATCTCTTACTAATGAAAAAGTAAAATTATTAAACATACACAAACACACACACACATACACACACACACACACACACACACACACACACACACACACACACACACACACATATATATATATACATGTGTGTGTACACACACATATATGTATGTGTATATGTATATACATATGTGTGTGTGTGTTTATGTATATATATACATACATATATACATATATGTATATATATAATACATATATGTGTGTGTTTATGTACATGTATATATACATACATATATACATATATGTATATATGTATGTATGTATATACATAAACACACACACATATGTATATACATATACACATACATATATGTGTGTGTGTACACACAAATGTATATATATAAATATGTGTGTGTGTGTGTGTGTGTGTGTGTGTGTGTGTGTGTGTGTGTGTGTGTGTGTGTGTGTGTGTGTGTTTAATAATTTTAATTTTTCATTAGTAAGAGATTCAATCTTCTCTATCCACACATGATAATATACCTTAGTAAAACAAGATGTTTTAAGATGTAGGAGCTTATACTTTTGGAAGAATAATTTATGCAATGTCTTTGAAGGTCTCAAGGAGAAAGGTTGAACCAAAAAATTACATATAGTATTTGGATCCTTTGACTAAGAATATGTTGTTATTCTTCTTTACCTATTTAGTTTCACCTACGACATCTCTCAAAAAAATTCACTTGAGCCAATAGGGAGATTGATGCACTAAAATTTCACCCAAGGTAAGTATCCATATACATACATATATGTATATATCTATATACATGTGTATATGTGTGTGTACACATACACACACACACACACACACACACACACACACACACACACACACACACACACACACACACACACACACACACACACACACACACACACACACACACACACACACACACATATATATATATATCTATGTATGTATGTATGTATGTATGTATGTATATGTGTGTGTGTGTGTGTGTGTGTGTGTGTGTGTGTGTGTGTGTGTGTGTGTGTGTGTGTGTGTGTGTGTGTGTGTGTGTGTGTGTGTGTGTGTGTGTGTGTGTGTATATATACACACACACACACACATGTATACACATACATACATACATACATACATACATATATATATATATATATGTATGTATGTATGTATGTATGTATATATATGTGTGTGTATATATGTATGTATATAGATACATATATACATCTACACACACACACACACACATACATACATACATACATACATACATACATACATATATACATACATATATACATACACACACACACACACACACACACACACACACATATATATATATATATATATATATATATATATATATATATATATATATATATATATATATATATATATATCCAAATCCTAAAAACACACTATTTTACCTTATTTTGTTTAATTTATTTAAATAATATATAAGTTTTGATTATTTAGATTGTATAAGATATGTATAAATTAAGCAAATCTAAATGTAAAAAGTATATATTTAATTAGACTATGTTATTTATGGAAATCATTAAGAAAACTTGGGTAATTAACTTGTTACTAATCTATTCTAGTCCTAGATTGTGTGCAAGTGACATAAAATATTAAAAATGGATATGGATTTTCTTAACTTTGTATAAAAATTACATGGACTTTCCTAGATGAATCTGGAAGTAATTAGATGGTTGTACTATACCAAGTCATTCTAAATTTGAAGGACTTGTCCCTATAGTATGTGCTTGATTTTTTGGCACAGATCATTGTGTGTACATGTAAACTATTTTCTTGTGTGATATTAGAAGCTATTATGCACACAAGTATTGAACACTTATCTTCTTCACTTTAAAAACCTATACCCACTTTATAACTAGAACATAATAAACCCAATATAAAACTTAATAATTATACAAACAACATTAGAGTAGTCCTACGGGGGTTGTACATGACTTCTCCACTCAAAATATGCATATGTAAAATCATATAACTAGTTATTGAATAGTCACTACCATTTATAATACCACATCAAGGATTATCATGTATTGGTATAGCCTTGGTCAATAAATAAAAACAACTAAACTAAATTTTAACTTCTAACTCTCATTAATTTTTACCAAACCTTCATCATAAGGGAGTAAATGTAGCATGCTAATTAATACCTAATTTTTAATTCTAATACAAGTTTAGGAATACACCAACATATCCAAAATATCATTAAACTACCTTAATATACATGTTCAATGTCATACACATATTGAAACAAGAGTATTAGCATAATAGTGTTGCACTCACATAAACTGAATAATGATACAAATCTCAAGAGCATCCAAATAAAATTTAACAATAATATGTAAGACTATGTTAACTATTTATGAACATTTGTAAGAAGTTGTGTTTTATCAGTATCATCCACCAGAGTGCCACAAATGCAAGTATACATGAGATATAAAGACACGTCAACCACAAAGTATCAAACCCACATGTGCAGTCTAATGAGACCATCCATATGGTGACCTTAACCACACCATCCATCAGCTAGATGGTGGATTTGGTAAAAGGGTAAGAAATGAGGTTAAGTGATCTAAAATATATTCCAATCCACCAAATTAACTCATAATAGAAGACAACCCAACAACAAGAAAATAAATAATAATAGTCACAACATCTAATAGCCACCAAATTAATGATAATCAAATTGGAAGAACCCTACACAACTCAAAATAGTCTATTGGAAATTATGTGAATCTTATAAAACTAATTTAATTTATATTTGAATCTATACAACCTAAAATGGCACACTTGGAACTAGTATAGGTCGTCTAGCTCAGGCAAGGGGATATTTTTAGCATGCAATAAATGATTTTCAATGGATCCAAAACATCAATTTGATTTGACTAACATCATAAGTTGGTTTCAACATAGAACTAAAGATAGTTAAACTCTGAATAACCATCAAGGAGTGCTCAAATGAACATAAACTAAGAAATAAAATCAATGATAAGTTTCCATAATGAATCCAATAATGACTGATTCTAATCAAAGCATGAAATTGAAACCAACATACAAGTAATAATAGTCTAAAACCGAATAAAAGATGGAAAATACATCATTATATTCAATAAAGGCACAACTAATTAGAAAGGACCATTTTCAGCCAAATTAGAACTCTAATAAAGGAATGCACAACCCTATATACTCAAAAATTAATTATACTTAGCCTAAGAACATTTCAAATTGAAGAAGGTTATAGTCAAGATCCAAATTAACTACACTAAATCCCAATAATGCAATACAATCAACATAACCTCCCATCTCAATATAACTCAACTTAAGGTCAAAATAGACACACTTGAATACCATATAAGAATAATATCTATGATTTCATCAAAAAATCCTCTCTAATAATATAATTTTCATTCCCCATTTTAGGTTAAATAAAATAAAAGAAGGCATTCCCCATATACCCTACTAAAACAAAAGGAGCTCAATAATAAAAATAAATGTAACCCATAATTATTTTCTATATAATTAATAGCATCATAATAAAATAAACACAACCAAAATTTTTGTAGGTTTCATTTGAACAAAAAATAGAATGGATAAGGTAAATCCAATTTTCCCTTATTATGGTTTGAAATTAAAATAATTTTGAATCAACATATAAGTAACAAAAATACACAAAAGCCGAGTTTCCCTTTACATGACCATTCAACCCAAAACCCTTATTCATAAAATCTAAAATCAAATATAGTGACCTATACAACATTCCAAGTAAAACCCACAAAACTATATAGATTACAAGTGAATAAACAACATTGTAATCCAATAAATCAAGATTAATATGAGACTAATTTGATTATAATCAATTTAATGGAAATATAGATTTGTTATGAAGTCTCATGACTTTATAAGGAAACTATAGTGTTTTTATAAACTCCCACAGCTTAACCAAGCCAAATATCAAATTGTCATGCATGAAAAAAAACTAAATCACTTACTCGGAAAGATTTTAGATCACTATGGTGGAATGTATATCTACCCAGGCTCAACCTCTTCTCCCCTTTCTTATCTCTGTTAAAAATGGGTACTCTTCCTCCATTACCCTATTTTTCTTAGTGATTTCCATAAATAACATAGTCTAATTGAACATCTAATTGTTACATTTAGATTTAATAAATTTATACATATCCCATGCAATTTAAACATTTAAAATTTATATATTATTTAAATATATTAATCAAAATAAGGTAAAATAGTGTGTTTTTTGGATGTACACACACACACACACACACACACACACACACACACACACACACACACACACACACACACAGATCTAAATCCAAAAAACACACTATTTTACCTTATTTTAATTAATGTATTTAAATAATATATAAATTTTGAATGTTTAGATTGCTTGGGATATGTATAAATTAATAAAATATAAATTTAACAAGTAGATGTTCAATTAGACTTGTTATTTATGGAAATCACTAAGAAAACTAGGGCAATAAACTTGTTACTAATCTATTTTGGTCCTAGACTATGTGTAGGTGATATAATATTAAAAATGGATATAGATTTTCTTAGCTTTGTAAAAAAATTGCATGGACTTGCCTAGATTAATTTAGAAATAATTATATGGTTGCACCATACCAAATCATTCTGACTTTGAATGATTTGTCCCTATAGCATGTGCTTGACTTTTTGGCATAGATCAATGTGTGTACATGTAAACCATTTTCTTATGTGATATCAGAAGTTTGTTGTGCACATAAGTATTGAAAACTTATCTTATTCAATTTAAAACCCTATATACACTTTTGAAACTAGGTTTGAGATTTAAAAAGTGGGAAAAATATGGGTTAAGTTGCCTAAACCACCCCTTATTGATTGATTAAGCACTACCTACATCTAAAATACTTTAAAGAGGGATAAAATTGCTTATAGTTCTCCCAATTAGGTGTATGTCAGAAATAATTATTCTTTAGTATAAAATTCAAATTTTAATTTAGATTTTGACACTTGCAAATGGAAAAATGAATTGGCTTAGGTGATTCAAAATTGGTTAGTGACTACTCCTTGTAATTGATTTATGTTGAGAGATTTAGGGTAGTCTTTCTTAATGTGTATATTTTTTAATACCTGATAGGTGAGTGACCTTTAGGGAATAAGATTAATCCTAATTTGTATAATTAGATGAATATTTAGGTAACTTACCATTCCTTTGAAATTTAGAACACACATGTCAACCCATAAGGATTATTTCACCAATAAAACATAAAATTTATTAGCAGGCTTGTAGTATTTTAAAATGACTGTTATAAGGTGTGTAAACATATTTGATAGAGATGGGTGAGTTTATAAATATGAAGCCATTTGAGTATGACTATAGGTGTTTGGAGAAAAATAACAATGATATGATGATCACAAGACATTTTGATTAGGATAATAATCAAATTAGGCAAAATAGGGAATTGTTATAGGTGATTAATAATTTTCTTGGAAGGTCAAGCTTATCTAAGTCAAGTGGATGGGAGATAAAGGTGTATAAGAGCCATATATGTACGTAAAAGTCATGTATGGTAAGGATATTTCATGGCTAGAATTTCAAAGTGTCTAATACCAAATTTTAGTGTCTGAAAATGACCTCATTTTATTCTAGTATTAAAAATTATAGAGTAAAAGGATAAATTTTATGTTCCTTAATGTGTAGCCACACTTGTATTTAGGAGAAGGCTCAAATCATCCATGTTTATCCATGACAACTTGAAATTAAATATACATCAATTAACATCCATACATGAAATAAAATATAAATATAAATAATCAATGAAACATTTAAAATTTAAAGAGAAAGGAAGGAATAAACCTGTAAGTGGGAGAACCATGTTGTATTTTAAATTATTGGATATTGGTATGATTATGCCCCAATGGATAATGTCATGGGTTGATCATGCCCCAAGGTGAGTTACATTATTAAAACCATGGGTTAGGAGAACAAATTCCCCAACCCTCATGAAGAATAAGTAGTGATAGGTTATTGAGAAACATAAATATTCAACTGTGTACTACTCATTTAATCGATATTGAACCTTAAGATGGAAGGTGGAGCCCCATACTAGTCTCTTATGTAAATCTAAATAAAATGAATCAACCATTGGATATGGATTTTATATTCAAATTTTTGCCTTCAGTACCTTTAGTGCCAACTTGAAAAATAAAAAAATTATAATAGTATATCCCATAATTATGTTCATGCCCTAATCTGATCCAACTAGCACTATAAATAGTCAATTTAACACAAAAAATGAAATGTTTGCACAAAAAATAGTCATATAATGACACAGTCAATTAAAAAAATTCACACAATAAGGTAAGAGCCACATAAGGCATAATTAATAATTAGCATATATGAAATGAAATAGTAATAATGAATCATAATACAAGTCAATATAGTATACACCATCAATCTATGCCAATGCCACAACATAACAATGTAACAAATCCATGAAACATAGCACTAAAGAGAATATAAACAAGATCAAGGCATATGTAAGTAATCAATGTAGGTGAACATGGTAAATGAAAAACTTAGAGATATAACCAAAAATAATGTGACCTATGAAATGAGATTCTCCCAACATTAGCATGGATCCAAAGTGTAGAAATGTCCTGCATATGCATACCTATGTATCATGTATGTCCTACATCTCACTCATATACAAAATAAAATACATGTGTGTATAAAAAAGTATATGCAATATACCAAACATATGATAAATACCATAAACTAATGTAGTAACTATAAAAACATGTTATGCTTAGTTCTTTAGTTTTGATTTTTTGGAATATTGAAGTTTATTTGTAACACACACACACACACACACACACACACACACACACACACACACACACACACACACAGAGAGAGAGAGAGAGAGAGAGAGAGAGAGAGAGAGAGAGAGAGAGAGAGAGAGAGAGAGAGAGAGAGAGAGAGAGAGAGAGAGAGAGAGAGAGAGAGAGAGAGAGAGAGAGAGAGAGAGAGAGAGAGAGAGAGAGAGAGAGAGAGAGAGAGAGATGAATGTTATTTCTAACTAATAATCCCATCAACATGATTATTATATGGAGGTATTGTATCAAACATGATAATAATATCCTACAATGAACAAGTAGTCCCATATATATCTATATTTGAATCTGATAAGTAATCTCATGATGTAGTATATTTCTAATTATCATCATGAATCATATGGTCATGTGTATGATGAGTAATTATAGTAACCATAATATCACGTGGAACTTTTTTAATAGTATAAACATGTGTTTATGTTCATATCGGAACATGTGGAATTATCTATTATACTATTTTAGGATGTGATGGTGCAGACAATGAATAATGTGAGCCTTGAATGACCCTTTGATGTATTGGGTATTAAAATACTGATAGTATAGGAAAACTTAATTTCCTTTTAATTTTATACATATAATGAAACCTAATAGGTTTTATAATTGACTATGGTGGTAGTGGGGGTGGGAGAGGAAATGCCTCCAACTGAATAGGATACACATATGGAATATCCAAACTATAAAAAACCTAATACCATGTATGTATCCACATATTTAAGAACTAAATATGGTATTGTGTGAAGCTTATATATCTAAGGACATCCTACCAACATGTCAAATTCAATTATACTATGTATAACTAAGAATAGAGTAATAACTACTATAGGTCCCACCTTAATTGGTAACACAATACACCAAAGAGGGTTTTGTCTCTTTCAATAAAATCATTTAACTATATTGATTTTATCCATTAAATCTTCTTGTTTATATCCAAGAATAATAAAGAGTGTCATAGTTGAAACATTTCAAATGAAACATTGTCTACCATGAAGTTATACATAGGATACGAATCAACACATGCACATAAAAATAATGATGTGTAAATAGAATCATCCACCTATTGACTATAATCAAATATGATCATAGGGTGTTGTACATATATGTTTTATAGTGTACCAATAATACCATCCAATGGATGCTCATATTTCAAATAAGGAGGGTTTGCATTATAAGTCATATTCACCTTAGGATTAACCTTCGTTTATTATGTTACATGATTTATAAAGGTATCAAAAATTATTTTAAATTTTTATTTCCCGTTCGGTTTTGTTTCCAAATTATTTGTTTAATAACATCATTAATTTTAATTATGTTATCATCAATGAGATATTGAATCTTATATCTGAGTGAAAAATACTAGTTTTTATAGTGTCTCGAACATGTATGACAATCAAAATACACATATTTATCATACCCATTAGGTAGAGACATACTAATGTCAACCTCTTATGGGGGAAAGTGAGAGATATGAGGTTTCACTCTAATAAATTATGTATTATCTTATGAGGAAGTTCAAAGAATCATGAAATTTATTTCCTTTTTGGAGTTGAAAGGATAAGTCTATTACTAGGATTTGATACTACATTCATTACTATCTTTGACTCATTATTAACATCATTTGTTTTGGCCTTGTAACTTGGTTTTTATTTGAAATTTTTTAATTAAATCAATTGTATATTTAACCACATACTTTATCTTATTCAATGTAATAATTATAACTTATTGACTCTTAATCATGTGGCATAAGTCATGAAATTATTGGAATATCTTGAATATAACGGAATCATGGATAAGAGAAAGTAAAATTTGCTTGAGTATATCTTATATCTCATTATCAGTAATAACATTTTTCATCTTATAAATAATGGTATTATACCAAAGTAAATAGTCACTGATTGGTTCATTGGATCATTACTTAAATTTTTAAATTTGAGCATTGTATAATTTATCACTAATGTTGATTGAAAAGTGTGCTAAAAATTGATCATCCAAAAGGATTAAATAAATTAATTGTTTGGAATGGGATATCATATAACCATTTTAAATCATATTCCTTAAGTCTTCATGGAAAAAACTTGGTCAATAACTTGTCATTGGAAGCATAATCTAAACATGTTGTGTGGAATGCTCTTAGATGTTATTTTGGGTCACCTTTACCATCATATAAAGTAATATTAAGATCCACAAATATTTTAGGTAAAGGGTAAGATGAAATTTTTGTACCCATCATACCCCCATTCCTTTTTATTAGAATATGAACCCACGATATTTTATAATTAGCCTATATCTAAAAGGAAAGGCCTCAATATCGTGATAACTTTCTTATTTGGTAGACATATGAATGTACCTTTTTGTCATTTTGGACTAACCTACTAATGATTTTCAAAAGTTGTGTATATTCAAGTTTAAAATCATCTTCTTTAGTGACATTCCTTGGAGGAACTATTGAGACCAAAAGGGTCTTTCACAATTTTGTTTAGAACTTACTCTTTGTCAATTTTATTTAGAACTTTCATTTGTCAAACCATTATAACACACTTTGGTTCTTTAATGATTCTATTAGGTGATTTTTTTTGGTGAATTCCTCTGACACATCAAAGAATTTGACACTTCCCATTTTTGTGTACCTATACAAGAATTTACTCTTCAACATTTTCCTTTAGGGGATTGGTTTAGAACATCTATTCAAGATTTTGATGTGTGAGACCCTAAAGTTGTATTCGCCATGTATTAGAACACTTTTCCATTTACTCTTTGGTCACTATTATTTGGGACTTAGGTCTTTAATGTTTTACATTTCAATTTATTTGGGTCTTTAGATGATTTCTTAGGAAATGATCCTTTGGCAAAATTACCTAACCTATTTAAGCCTTTGGAAAAAAATTTAAGTAATGTTGGGCCCCTATTTTGGCTAAGTATGGATCTGTACCAACTTGAAAAACATCTCAACATGAGGAAATCACTTTTTATTATTTCCATTTTGGTATATTTTGTGCTATTTAGAGGAATCATCATAGACCTAACACCAGCTAGCAGGCAGTTAACTAGCACCCAATTTTTTAGGCCATCTTCTGAGTGGTTGCATGTGGTGATTGTAACACAAGGGTGAAAGGTTATGGAGATGTAAAAATGATCAACCAAGACTCTAGCTCAGCACTTGATGTGTGATATATACCCTATTAGGAATATGCTCATATATGCTAAAATTTGAGCTTGATTCAGTGAATAAGGAGACATAACTAAAGGTAGTGAAGCTCTAGAGAAATTAATTCTACATGTTTAACCACCATTAGAAATTATCTATAGTTGTGATGCATTTTAGGATTTATTTGTATGTGCCCATGATCACCTATGAGTTATTGCGCTATTAAAAAATTTCAATTTATGCATGTACTCTATTTTATGAATTCTAGATTATGATTTATATTTGAATCTTGATTAATGAAGGACAGTGTTGCATCTAAATAAGTTTAATCTTGTTATGTGTCTGATTAAGGTCTTTTAAATGTGTAATGAACATAGTAGTTATAATGGTTTAATTCTAATATATGAATGCTATGTTTTAATTAAATTTATAGTTTAGGATGTTAATGGTGTCCCTATGTTAGGTGATGATTTCATCATCATATTAGGTTAAAATAGCCTAACTATAAATATAGTCAATGCCCAAGCTTTGATATCCTTGAATGAAGCATGAGAATAGTATGAACTTGATCTAAGGAATTTTATGCACCCCTCAAAGTGTTGAAAAATGCTAAGCATAGTGAAAAAAAGGCTTACATCCTCAAGACAATAGAACTAACCCAATATAGGCTTAGACCCTTATGACTAGAGCTAGTCACCCCAGAAAAGGTTTGTGCCAATGAACTTACCAAATTAATTATTGAGATGATCAAGTCCTACATGTGATTCATTACACCATGGAAAAAATATCCTAATGTGGGCCCTAGTTATTTTTATACTATGCTTCAAGTGAGTGCATAAGGATTTCACCTTATTTGAATTGATTTCAACACAATCAAGTGCAAAATATTGAGTGCTATAGGATTATACAATGTTTATGCCTAGTTTTAACAAGCCTAGAGTAGGTGTACCAAATGTTGGTTGCCTATGTAACCCATAAAAGATGAAGCTATGGATAATGCCTTGAGTGGATAAAAGAGTGATTAGAGAATATTGATAACCCAGATGCCACTTGGACTAGGGCTATAGACAAATGGTGGTAAGGAACATTGAACAGTTACATACTTAAGTTCATAATATCAACATACTCTTACCCTGAGGAAGTAAAGTACTAATTTTTTCACGAGACCAAAGGAATGTTTATGAAATAGTTCAGTTTATATCTTAAGAAACTAATGGTATATTATAGATTTAAAATCATGAGAATGGAAGGATAAAGTCCTTTTACATATGATTATAACAATGAGGAAGAAGGGGATGTGTAGGTGAATTAAAATAGAAGGGGATGGGTAGATTGACACCCAAGAACTCAAGAGATAGAATTATACCAAGGGAAGGCATAGGATGATATAAGATTTGGAACTTGGAAGTGTTGAGAGAACCTATAGTGAATAAGGAGGGCATTGGGAAGGATCTATTGAATTACAAAAATATCAAAAGGAGAGAAACAATGAATCCATAGATCAAGATCAATAGTTGATAGGTGTAGAATGCTCTGATTTCTTATAGAGATTGATTATTAAATATGTACTATAAGAATTTAGGCCCTTAAACTTGTAGTGCAAGCTCATGCATTGGATTTCCCTCAAGAAGAAAGAAGAGTGATAACTGACCTTGTTGTCAACATAGACTTTGACCATTTTGTAGACTTGGACTATAATTTTATGATTGAACAAGTTGTTTCTTACAAAGAGTTAAGTGAGGATACCTATAGACCTTTGGGAACTAGATCAAAAAAACTATACATGAGTGCAAACATTCTAGTTCAGTTAATGTTAATTGTATAAATTGGGCAATAGCCCATAGGAAGTGGCTCAATTTTATAAGTGAGTGGCACCGTGCCATTAAATTTAATGGCACCAATAGTAAAAATGGGTCCAATGCCTAACCCGGTGACCAAAGGCATTAGAGGACCATCACCAAGACAAGTACCAAGGGGGAAAGAACCTTAGATGCCAATAACCCTTGTAGAAAATATATTATCAGATGGATTTTCACTTGCTAGAATATTATGGTGTAGAAAATTCCATAGAGAATGTGCTAAAATGTGAGCTATAATGGTGAACTTGGGGTATAACCCATTTAGAGTACAAGGAAACACAATTCAAAACAACTCTTCTTGATCATGCTCATACCTAGTATAGGAAATTTGATCTTAACCAAACTATGATTGACTACGAGACTTTGAAGGAAGAATTCTTGAAGGAATTTGATATACCCAGATTTGAACAATAAATCATCATCAAACTCAATTAAATTAACCAAGGAATATCAAAGAACATGTGCCTATATGATTCCAAGTTCAAATATCTTCTTTCCAAACTTTCTTATGGCATTCACCCCTCCTAACATAAACAATGGTTTGTTGGAGGATTATTAGTATTGTTCAAAAGAGTGTTGTTCATGAAGACATTCATAGATCCTCATGAAGTGATTGAATTCATTCTCAAATCCAAGATATTTTAGAGGGATCAACCCATTCATGGAGGTGTAGATCATGTCAATGGCCTCCAAACTCTAGAAACTAACCATTAGTTTGTCATAAGATGCTCAAAGTGGATTATGGTAAATTGATTGTGAGATAGAATGACATAACAAGAATAAATGCTTTCAAAAGAATGTGTGTACATTGATTATAAGATATGAGGTTTTCTAAAAGTTCATGATTTTCACAACTACCCTTTATTTCAACACACTATTCAGGTTAACATAACCATTTACTACCAGCTGTGAAATGCCTACACTCATACCATAGCTAATTACTATGTGATCTATGAAATATGCAAAAACATGGAGAGAACACACATCATGTAATTGTAGTAGTTAGAGGGAAGGTGACCTAAATAAATGAGGATTATGGCTAGTATAATGTAGGCTATGGGATACAAAGAGGCACCATAAGGAGAAGTAGAGGATGTGGTGGAGGAAGATTCTCATTGTGATCATGTTACAAGTGAGTCTTGATTGAGTAATATCAACATGACTTCCCTAAACATATAATGTGTGGGTATTATCAAAGAAAACATAAGGTTGAGAAATTCCCTAAATTATACAAGAAATTGACTGAAGGTCAACCTAGCATAGACAAACACATAAGAATGATTAGGCATGAGTCAAAAATTAAGTAGACTATAAAGGCATAACCAACCTACATAGAGCTAATCAAAGTGCAGGAAACTACTTGTAGTGGATTCACCACTCAGTCGCTAGTTATGCTAATACCAAATTTACACCTAGATTATGGGGAATAGAGCTATACTGAGTTATAACATGGATTAAGCCAAAATTTTCACCTTACACTAACCTTGCATGTCAGGGGGATATCTTGCAATAGGCCATGAGTGTCATTTAAAATTTTCAAGGAGAACTCTAATTAGCATGAGACCTAGAATCACAAGCTACCACCTCTCATAATAATCAAGATAGCTAGGAGGATGAAATACAAGAGCTAAAAAAGATCATGTGCCTCTTACAAATGGAAGAAATATTGCCCCTATTGAAAAACATGCTCTTAAAGTATGCAGGGTAAAAGCTAGTTGAAGTTGTCATGCCCCACATGGAGAGGGCAAAAGAAGTAAGGCATACACAAAATGTAGAGTATGATCAAGAAATCCTCATGAATTCCATTATTAATGGATGGTTAGTATGTGAGATATTTATGGATACAATAATTCAGGTCAATGTTTTGACCAAAAATACATGGGAGAAGATGGGTAGGTTAGCCTTAAGACATTCCCCTCATGTGATTTTCATGTCTAATAAGACAAGAGAGTTACCCATCAGAATTATGAAGAGAATCATTAGAAATATCATGGGCACTAAGTTCTACATTTACTTTAATATGATCGAGTTGGTAGATCAAGATAATTACCTAGTGCTCTTGGTAAAGCCATGGTGCTATACAAATAACATAGATATGTGATTTAAGAAGCACTACATGACCTTTGAAAATGGAAAGTAGAGGGTAGGGATCCCACTCTCAAGTGACCAAGGGACCCCCTATGTACAAAGTGTTGATCTTAAGGATGAGATAAACCATATATATAACAACACAACATAAGGCATCAAGACTCTCAATCCCAATGACTAAGGATTACTTTCTTGGGAAGATGGACAATTAGCCTCAGACACCACCAACATTGATTATGATTTATGGGTCAAATAAAATTATGAAACCATTGGTTAGAGGTGTTGTTTAGTGCATGGGAAGGCACCAAAACCTATGAGGACTAGCTAGGTCTAGATTAATCACACTCCTAAGAGATGGGTCCCTTATGATAATAAGGGTAAGAAAGTGTTTCTCCTAAGCAAAGGTAAACTTACATCACTTCCAAGATATGAGGGAATCAAACCTATGGAATATCATGTCCATGACCTAGAATCATGTATCCCAAAAGAGATAGAATGGGTGCATTGCTACATATTTTAAAGAGCACTATTGATCATTAGTGGGCAATGAAAAGGCCTATCTTGCCAGCTTTACAAGATGTAAAAGAAAACATATGTACCATATTTGGGAAAATTAATGAATACCTGGACATCTCTACATACTTTGATGATTTTAACCCTATAGTGCATGTGTGCCTATGTAAATAAACTTGGACTATTTATGGTGAGAATGCCCCAATAAACCTATGGGTGTATGAATTCTACATAAACTTAAAGATGTGGGCACAAACATGGTACATTGTCAACAAGACACATCACAAGACAACACATTAGGATTTACTTAAAGAGAATTTTTTGCACACCTCCTTTTCTTCATATAACTTGGAATTGATCGAGCCACTGCAAGTAATTTTTAAGGTAGTGTTTGAAGACACTATCATCCTATAAGAGTGCATCAAAGATATGTTTGGGTAAAAGGGTTGGCACTCCTAATTTTTTTTTAAATAATAAGGGCTCAATAGTGACTCAAGTGAAGAGGATAATGAAACTTAGAAGACATGTAATTGGATTACCTTAAAGGTAAAAAGAAACTAGTGCAACAATTAGATGATAGCCACCCCAATGTATAGGATCTTACTCATCTTTACATTAAAATAACTGAGGTAACTTAGTAGATAAAGGACTTAAATTAAGTGAGGAATGATCCCTATCATTTACCACTCAAAACTATTGAGGTAGACATTAGCTTAGAACTAGAACCAAATATGGCTACTCTAGGTGTATATTGGTCTAACATGAAACAAGCACAAATTATGGATCTCCTAAAGAAGTTACAAGACTTGTTCCCTTGAAATTATCAAGAAATGAAGGGAACCCACCCATTCCTTGGTAAAATTATTATAAATCTTGTGGATTATGCAAGACATATCAGTGAGAACCCTTACATAATTAACCCTAATCTTCATACCAAGCTCAAGATAGATATTGATGATATGCTAGTCGTAGACATCATCTACCCTATGTAAGAATCCAAATGGGTGAGACCCATGGTTATTATCATCAATAAGGATGGGTGCATTCACATTTGTGTTCATTATATAATGTTGAATTTTTCTTGTTTCATTGACCCCTTCCTAACTTCATTCACTGATGAAGTCTCTGATAACATCGTAGGCTATGAGATTTACACCTTCATTGATGGGTTCTCTAGATCCCATAAATTACAGATTAAAGAGGAGGAAAATCCCAAAAAAAACTCAAATAAATGGGGTTTTTTTTCTTATAACATGATGCCCTTTGGACTCGAGAATGCATCAGTCGTGTTCTCTAGAGTGGTGATCATTGCATTTAAGGATTTCATCCACAAGTTATTCCAAGTGTACCTAGATGATTAGACTATGTATGGGATAATAAATAACCATTATGATAACCTACACCTGATGTTTGATAGGTGTACTCAACTATAAATATACTTAAACCTCAATAAGTGCATCTTTATGACACCCTTTTGACCTTGCTTGGTCATATCATCTGTAAAGATGGTCTTCTCATTGATCCTACAAAGATTGAAATAATCATTCAATTTTAGATCCCTTCAATGTACAAATACATTAATGCCTTTCTTAGCCATTGTGGCTATTATAAAAAATTCACAAGGAGATATGAAAATATTGTGGCATCACTAGAGGAGCTCTTGTACAAATATGGAATGTTCTATTGGGGCACAATACAAGAGGATGCCTTTGAAACTCTAAAGCTAAAATTGGCTAGAATGCCTATTTTATAATTTCATAACTAGATGACCCCATTCCAAATCCATGTTGATGCTTCTGGATCTATAATTGGCATTATTTTGGCATAGCTCAACAAAGGCAAAATGGATCATCCATCTCTTTTTTAAGCAAAAAATTGACCCAAGTAGAGCAAAACTACACAACAACTAAGTGTGATGCACTAACTATGGTTTATACCTTATAAAAATTTAGGAATTACTTATTGGTGACCCTATTCATCTTCTTCATGGACCATGAGGTATTTAATTACCTCATGAACAAACCTATTCTCCATGGACACATTTGTAGATGGATAGTTTTGTTTCAAGAATTATAATTCTCAATTGTCATTAAGTTTGGAAAATAGAACTTGGGCCTAGACTATTTGTCCTACATCAACTTTGGTGATGCAATAATTCCTATTGAGGATTAAATTCTAGATACACAACTTTATAAAGTCTAGCATTTCCCTGAGGACTTGGTGGAGATAGATACTTTTCTAACATTTAGATATGTGCCCCAGACTATGGCAACCAAAGAAAAGAAATAACTCATAATTTGTGATGCCCCTTTTTATCTCATCAGTAGGAAGCTATATAACTAGGCTGAGATGAAATCCTATGTTGATGTGTCTTAGAGCATGAAAGGGATTACATTTTATGTGAGGTGCATGAGGGGATAGCAGGAGGATATTATGATGGAGATGAAATGATGTGCAAGGTGTTACAATCAATCTTGTGGTGGCCAAGTCTTTTCTAAGATGTAAAAGATTATGCCAACACATGTGACATATGTTATTGCACAGGGAAAACCAACCATTGGGATGAGATGCCTCTCATCCCCATTCTTTCCCAAGCACCATTCAAAAATGGGTCATGTTGAAACCAACACCCCTTATATTTGTTTTTTGAAAAGGGGAGCCCTGTGATTATTTATAGAACTTCTATATCCTAGAATAAGTGTGAAAGATTATTTGATCATGTTTCTAATGTTACTAAAAAATTATCTTGAAGGTCATTAATTTCAAGTTACATGAAAGAAGTTAGGGTTCCCAAACAATAAACCCTAGCAATTTGAATTTAAACATTCATGAGAAAATCTAGCAAGAAATTTTATGCATGATCAGGTTTTAACTTAAAATTTCATGCACTTTTATAAATCTAATGCTTTATGCTTTCTCACTATATTTGATCCAATGGTGAACATCAACCCAAAAGCCTCAAGATCTCCCTAAGGATTTAATGGTGATCACTTGTTCACTGGATTTGATCCAATGTTGCATCAAGCTCAAAGTCTTTTGGAAAGACATACAGTTAATGATTCAGGCCCCAGTAAGGATTCAATGGTGATTACTTGATCAAAGGTTTTAAATGTAATGGTGTGAATTAAAGGTTTTGTTGTCTTAAATTTGATAGGTTTTACCCCATCATTTGATGTCTATAAGGACATATTTAAAGGGACCAAACCTATCAAATTTAACTTAGATAATACCTAAATTTTTGAGATCTCCCAAAGGTTTTTATGCATGGCATTCAGTTATTAGATCAATAATTTTCATTGTTTTAGATTTGATAGGTTCAATCCCATCATTTGGCATCTATGAGGACGTATTTGATGGGACCAAACCCATCAAATTTAAATTTAAATATAAGGATTTTATTATCTTAAATTTGATAGGTTCACCCCCATCATTTGATGTCTACGAGGATATATTTGATGGGATAAAACCCATTAAATTTAACTTAAGCAAATTTTTAAGCTTAATCAAAGGGGGAATTTCTAAAGCCTTTTAAGAAATTCTTAGTTTTCTTATGAAGGCAAGATTGAGACAAAAAAATCTTGGCCTAAGTCTTTTTTACTAATTAAAAAGGCAAGCATCTTGTAGGATCCAATGGTGATTGCTTGCTCATTGGATTTTATCCAACGGTGAGACAAAATTGAAGAATTTTCAAAGGACTCAAAAGATTGAAACATGGCATAATCAATAAGATCAAAGATCAAGAACTAATGAAATGTAATGACCTAGATTTGGATTTTCAAAGCAAAATAAAAGAGACTTTTGAAAAGAAATGGTCACTCTTGAAATGGAATTTATGAAAATTACCATGAAAGGCATGGAACCCTACCACATAAGCTCCATGTAAGTATGGAGGATCCTACTGAAATATATCTCATGATTGAAAACATAGGAGATATGATAGTAAGGTTCCATCATATCTAAGGCATGTATGAGATCAAAGTTGGATGTTTTGGTCATTAAATAAAAAAACCCTAAACCCTCTATAAAGAAGGCCATAGTTAGTTCAAATTGATTATGTGACACTTGAAATAATTATGAACTAAATTTAGAGTAGGTGCCTTAGTAATAAATTTGATAGCTTTGCAATTACAATATAGTAATATCAATGGTAACATGCAAGCAGTAGATGAAGATTGAACTAGATCTTTATCTAACTTTAGATGGTGAAGGAAGGGTATTTAGAGACATAGAGTTGGATTTAATAGAATTGAATGTATAGGGAATCAAGAATTGGTATAAATTATTCTTCTTTGTTAAAGAGTTGTAACCAATTTCCCAAGAAGAAGAAAAATGCTTTAGTGTACCAAAGATACAAGGATTTGGTATCAATTCAGATGGTAGGCCTTCATCATGCAACTAATAAAATAGAGGTAATGAATTGCATCAACCTTCTTATTCCTACTTTGTTTTAATGTAGATTAGATGGAGAATGTATTATTCATGAAGGAAATGTCAATAAAGTTGTATGCATAGCTCACATGGCCTTTGAGACTTATTATAAGCTCCTTTTACCTCATGTTAATCTTCCATATTTGAGAGAATGGACAAATTCCCAAAACTTGGATTCATTTCTTTCACCTTGGTTAATCCAAGGTTCCCATGTTTTCAATACCCCTAATGGTGACATTCCTATTACCCAATTCAAAGAGGGTGTTAGGGTAGCTATGACCTTATTAAAAAGAGCCTTTGGTACCTCTTCTACAACTTATGTGAGTAAGGTATAGGTGTCTTATGTTCATTACATGTTGGAGTGGAACCTAACCCCTCCCATTAGAGATTTAATAAGTTTCTTCTTGGCCAAACAATTTACATCCATTAAGAGAAAGACCTCCAGACATTTCTTTATGATGCCTTACCTCTTAGATTCACTCCTAGCATATATTAATTTCCCTGATATCCAAAATTAGTCCCTTAATGGTAGGACTACCAATTCCCATCATTACTCCAAACTACATATTTTCAAATATAGGAATCATATTCAATTCATATGTGATGGTGTCTTCTTAGTCATTTTTGAGACAATCACTGGTATTCATATGCCTAGACTTCATCCTCTAATAAAAAACAAGTGGAAACCATGGGGGATGTGTGGTTCTATCTAGATTACACTATAATAAGGATATAAGGAATCATGGTCTAACCATACAGACTGCCCATATATATTCCTAGTAATATTTCAAGGAAATAAATTGCTTATCAAATCATTTAAGGCATAGATTGGCACTACAAGAAAAATAAAAAGGCTCATGTTCATCCCTTCCAATTAGACATTGGTAGAATTATAATAAGGGATTAGAAATAGCTAGAGATCATGGTGGTAGATAGGAAATCTTTTGATTTTGAATTAGATTATCTTAATATGTGGGACCCCAATAATAGAGTGGCTAACCATATTAAGGATAGGAAGGTCCCAAAGACTAAGTACAAGCATCAACCAGGTATGGGATATGGTAATTTACAAAAAGGTAAATAATTTCAAAAAATTACTATCGAGAGTTAAAAGTTACAACATAACTTTAGAGCATAGGCTGGTTAGGGATAATAAGCCTTTAGGTGAAATATGGTAGTTACATCCTTTACAGTATCACTTGTTGCTAGGACCATCTAGGACTACACATCAAAAACCACCTATTGAGGGACAATCTTCTAAGCCTTAGTAGGGATAATTGATAGAGTCAAAGATTGATCAACTTGATGATGTAAAAGGAAAAGTTAAAGCTATACATAAAGAGTCCAAGATTGAGTAAAGACCTATTGAAAGCCTCCAGATCTAGGCATCCCCACCAAGGCCTTCTTCCCTAATAGAAGTTATTAGGATAATTTATTTAGAAACTATAGAAATAGTGAAGAGTTCCCTTGTTAACATCATGGCTACTTATGTTTTAGATAAGGAATAAGACCCATCTGAGGAAGTAGTCAAGGAATTGGTTCCATTAGGTAGTGGAAAAAGATAGGCAGAATTAGCCTTAGTTCCTCTAGCTCCAAGAAAGAGGCCTAGGTTAATTTTCACTCACCCTACTAGTGAAATAAACCTCTTCAGTGATGATAATCCTATTTATGGACCAACCATTATTAATTTGTTTCTTTATGGGAAGTTTTAGAAAATCCTATCTCTTTTTCCTTCACTAGCTCTGACTCGAGTGGACATAGGTGTTCAGGATAATGTCAAGCCATGGATTCAAGATATGTTAAATAAACAAGTAGATAGAAGCATCCAAATTATTAATAACAAGGAAAGATAATGGGTTAGTACCATAAGAGCCTTTAGGAGTTAAAATGTATAAATTCCTAAACAACCACAAGTGAAAGAATTTGATCCTCAAGTCCAATTTAATCTAGAGACATCAACTCTTAAAAGAGTAGTGACCAAGAAAATTACTTTTGGTACTAAGGAATTCACCTTTTAGAAGGTGGAGCCATTTACAGGATTAAATCCTATTCTAAGGTAGGCAATAGGGGAACATCCTATTTTTCAAGAGGATATAGCTAGTGTGGTACTAGCCCAATCAATAATGGCTTTGGTTGGAGTTCAAGGATTGAAACAGAGATCATCAACTTGGAAATAGAAAATCAAGATTTGGAAGCTTAGGTATTCTTGACAATTATTGAAAATATATTAAAAATGTTAAATAAATCCTTGATGGATACATTTAAGAATTTCAAAATCATTAATTATAGATTGAATGCTTTGGACCATCAAGTTGAGATGGCACAAGCCTTAAGCACCTAGTGGTAGAATTCTCAAGCTCAAATGGAGGAGCTCATCAAAGTGCATAAGACAAAGAAAGAATTAAGCTTAAATTTTATCAAACTCATACATATAGACATCCTCATGGTAGTTTTGGTAGGTAAACAAGAAGATTTGATCACCTGGAGTAGTTATGTTAAGGACTTTATCAAGAGAGACACAGACTTGGTAAACTAGATTGAGAAACTTCTAGGGAATATATTAATTAACCCTTTTAAAACCACTAATTTAGGCTTGATTGATGATTAATAATTCAATAGAAGGGTTGATACCCACATCCAAGTCATCAAAAACAGCCAAGGTCATTTAGCTAAGGATAACTAGAAGGCCCTTGATACCATTACTTTGGTAGGGAAGCAAATTGCAGAAGCACAATGTGTCAAGGAACTTGTATCTTGGGTAGATAGTGAATTTGAAAATTTAGTAGATAAAGAAGAGGATTATCTAATGAAGCTTGTAGTGTATTTTAGCTGATCAAGGATAAATACACCAAGGTGAAAGATTTCCTTAGATAGGGCTAATAGGAAGGACCCACCAATGAAATTCCTAAAAAAATATTCTTTTGTAAAACATATGCCAGTCTGTTAGAAAATACTCTTTCTTGTCAGGTTGGCATGTTTTTATTTTCACATTATGGCTTTGTATCAATGATAGTTATCCTTATCCACATCTAGATATTTTGAAAGTTAACCAGTTAACTACCTATGTTTCCTATAAATAGGCAGATGGTTACCATTTGTAAAGAGAAATTTTGTAAGCAATTGATACCAGGAACATTTAATACAACTAAGGAATTCTAAAAAGATTGTCTAGATAGTTTTCATTGAATGTCTATGTTATTTCTTAATTATAGGGAGTTATCTTGAATTTGAGTGATTCTTATTATTTGAGTTACATTATTTGTCATAGGGCTATTAATTTTTGCTAAATGCTAAATTGACTGTAAATATCTCAAATATACTTCATTTTATGCTCTATATTTGGATGTACTTAGGTTATTTAGATCATAATAGCAAACCTTTAAAGTAAATTTGGCTCTTACTTATGATGCACATGTTTCCTTTGAATTTTTCCTGATTTGTGATATAATTTGAGATTATGCTATTTTATAACATAAATTGGTTCAAATGTGCTCAAAGTAATTACAATTTTGTCATAATATTTGAGATGAAAACCTGTAATCACATTTCTTTCTTCCTTACCCTTCTTTTTTCTTATTTTTATCAAGATTCACTCTAGGTTAGAGGTCATTATTAATAATCATTTAGTTTAACTATAAAATCCTTAGAATTATTAAGTATTAAAATAGTTTAGACCCTGGTGGCTCCTAACCACTAAATCAAATAAATATTATGGATATTTTTCATACTTTTCTTCTATTCTACCATAGATAATCACTGAATAGTCACAAAATACAAATCATGCCATCGATTCTCAAAATCATAAAATGAGAAGTGTTATTCAACACTAAGAGCACTTATGGTATAATTAGAAGCATCAAATGGTCATTTATTTTATTAGGCCAATCACTCCCACAATAAGGTACATAGGTGAAAGATATTTTTTGGTGACCACTGATTATTTTACCAAGTGGGCCAAGGTAGCACCAACCAAAAATTGTGTAGCTACCACAGTCACAAGGTTCATATGGGATAACATCATAAGTCACTATGGGTGCCTACTTAGTTTGAATAGCGATAGAAGAACACATTTTATAAATGAAACTATGTAGATCCTATTGATCGAATACATGGTGGTGCACCATAAGATATTGCCTTATCATCCTCAAGTGAATGGCATAACCAAGGAATTTAACAATATTTTGGGAACTTATGATCCAAAACTTGAAAATATTTGGTTGAAATATAATTTATAAATAAGAAAAACACAATTCAAATAATGCTATCTCTGAAAAGAGATGTTTTATTTATCAAAATTATAGACCCAAACATGTGTTTATCTCTGAGAAGAGATGTCTGATTTCCATTTTAGGTTACATATTAATTTATACATGTTTTTAAGGTATGGGGAGGATATGGAAGGTCACCAATCTCGAGGGAGATGAATTGGTTAGACTTCCATGATTTACAACAATACAGAATTCGAGGAATTACTATTTTTAGAAACTTACTATTTTTAGACTGCATGACTAAAATTGAAATTTAGGACACTTCTGTTGGGTTTTATGGGGGTAAACTTCATTGATAAAAGTTAAATTCCATCTCATTATGTTCCCCTCATATTATTATTCCAACGGTTCAAACGACGAGTCAATTGGAGCTACGGTGCAAAAGTTATGGTTCCCAGAAGTTCCACCATCAAATGGGGTGGACCCATCACCCGAATTGTCATTTGAATTATTTTTTAGATCAATATTATATATATATATATATTAGTCATATGGAAATATTGGTCTTGCAGACTAGTCTCACAACCTCACACCTTCACTATCTTATTTGCACTAGACAGGTCAACTTATGAGCAACATTTTCATCATATCCATTTACATCCAAAACATATATCCAAAATTAAAATGTATTAAAATTATATAAAAAAAATATTCATGCACTTGAATTCATCCCTAATCCATGATAACATGTCCCTAATCATCTTCTCATTTCTATATGGTTTTCTCACTATTTGCACCACTAGGACTTTTAGCGATAGGTCAACTTGTTTGACCGGTTTATCTCTCTTGAGGGATATAATATGATAATAAAACACCATTTACATAAAATAAAAATTATAAAATTTATCCTCCATCCATTTATCAACTTTGATTACTACAATAAATCTTTGAGAAACAAGGCCTTTCCTATAGGTTCCACTCACTCACCTAAAAAACCAATCACACCTAAATATTCCTAGGAGAGTTGAATACAAATTAAAATCACTTAACTAGACATAATAAACCATTATAATCACTTTATAATAACTTCTTTCATATCATGTCACTATTAGGGTTCTTTGAGGCTTTAAACCAATTTTCAATATTAACAATCATTCATAAAGCTTAGCCCCTCATTCTAGAAATAAATGCCTATAAATTTGAACTAAGACCCTTAAAAATATATCATGAATATATTACATTCCAATTTATAGGTTACACATTCCAATTAATACTTGAAAGTCCTTCTCAAGTTGAGAACCCTTCATTTTATGCACTCAAGAGACCATAAAACACTTTTTCATGTCTTATCTTGTAAACCATGACTTCAAACTTTATGAAAATGATTGAAACAACATATCATACCTATAACCACACTCAATTTTCTTTAATGGTCTTGTAAATATAACCTCATACCCCATTAGGCCATGCTCTCTCTCTTTGCTCTCTAGGCCTTGACCTACAAGTCACATTAGGCCTTGAAATTGACCTTATAACCACTGTCCAATCTCTCAATACCTCATATACAAACTCAAGAAACATCTCTCATTATTAAAATCTACTTTACATCATTCATATGCCTTGATAATACCTCATGACACCTCATTTGGTCAGGCAGAGTCTAGAACTAGTCTAGTTGTATATTTGGACTTAAGGTTTTACCCTTGTAAGCTCACCTTGAAAATATCTTAAGTTCTCCAATGTTTCATAATCATGATAAAATTTCCTTGTGAAAAATATTATTAAAATATTCAATATAAAATCTTTGTATTTAGACATAACATCTTTGGATCTGGTTATGCAGATCTTCAAAGCTTGACTAAAGATCTTCGTAGCTCATTATGTTATATGCAGTCTTCTTTAGAGATTCAATCAAACATATTCATAGATATACAAATAATATTCATATATGATTACATATATATTATGAGATAAACTAAGGATATTCATATCTCACTATGTTTTATGTCAAGCCTTTAAAACTATTGCAAAAATTATTGATGACTTATCAAGCCTTCAAATTCTCTCTCAGTAGAGAGACATTAGGTTGCCTAGTTTCCTTGTCATTCAAGAATACAATCTCATACCTCACACACCATTCATATTTAAAATAATTACATCAACCTTGACATCAATGATAACACTTCTCAACAAACTCCCCCTTTGTCATTGATGGCAAAACATTATTCAAACTAACCACTCTCATTTCACCTAGTCTGGTTAAACTCCCTTCTTGAACTGTATCCCCCTTTGAAATTAATGACAAAGGGTAATACATATTTTAAATTATAGAATCATTCATTATCTTTTTGGTAACTACTCTTATAATTTTAAGAATAAATCATAGCTACCAAGCTCCCCCTTTTACTTCACAATTTAAGCTCACAATGAATCAATAGAATTCCCAAACATAAGTTATGCTCAACTACCAACTACTAAAAATCATAGAATAGCTTGAATAACTCCCCCTAAGATAATTATTATCTTCAATATATCATTATCCATTCACATATTGTGAAAATAATCTCTTATAATCTTATATGAGCTCCATAAGCCATATATAATCCATTTATATCATGATGACACTTCTTGTTTAGTTAACTGCTCATTAGGTTTGTAAAACACCTAGTTCACTATCTCCATATTTCTATATTGATTGATCACCTTAATCTCACACAAATAGGGCATACCAAGCATATATACCTATGATAGATGATCCAAATTTCATATTTAAATGCCTATAGAAATCAAACTTAATGCTTATGAGCATAAAACATATATAATCAACACTTGTCCATCATGTCTATTAGGTCTATCTACAATCAAATATATTGTTCCAAGGGAACAATCTAGTCCTCCATGCTGGAGAAAATATCACTCATGAATTTTCCATATGACATCTCAGATGTTCTTATTACATCAATTTATATCCTTCATGTTTCTCAATTCACCATGGCACAAATATCATCATGACATCTTCTATGTGTTATTCTATCAACTAGGTCTGCAATTACAAGCTTCACTATGACAAACCTCTATCATAACTTGTCTTCTTCATGATGTGTATGATGAGACTATACAACATTTTACTTGGTCCTCTATGACCTTAAAGTCATTTTATGCACATATAACACTCAATTTTTCATGGTAATACCCTAATGAACAAATTTTCAATCTTCTTTTATGCTTATTGGTTTTTCATGATTTTATTTTGTTTTTCATACTTAGTTATTATATGATAGTATCTTCATTATGTATTTCAAACTAAGACGTTCTCAATAAATTCATATTTACTTAATGACACTAAGGTCACTCTCCATTTATATTGAACATCCATATTTCATATTAAGGACCAAATGATAACATTGTCAGTCATCTTTAACAAAGAATGATCACATAGTATAATTGTGTTCCCCCTTGATCATGCTCAATATTCCAAAGAACATTAATTTTTTTATTGTCATGACTGAAACTAAAACTCTTAACACCAAATCTCAGCATGCCAAAAGACCATACTTCCAATTTAGACTTAACCATCTTTTATCATGTCTTCATATCTATACCACATCTATCAAGGCTCAAATAATAATCCACCATGCTTATATTTACTAATGAGTGTCTCCATGAATCCTAATGGAGTCACCCTTTCCATAGGGAATTAGAAAAACATAAATTTAGGAGATTCCTAGATCTCCATACTCTCGCACTACTAAATATTCTTCAACGTCCTTATAAGCTTGACTGTTAACTTAGGCTTGATCTTTGACTTGGCTTCTTCATCATCCTTATGAGCTAACAAAGAATAATATTTACATTCTTTCAAATCTAACTTATGATCTATATTATAAAACAACCCACCTTGGTTTATGAGTTAATCATGACTCACCTTGTCATCCTTCTTCTTAATCTGAGCTGATACCAAACACTCTAAGCATTTTACCCTGGTAATTAGCTCACCTTGATCTATAGGTTGATCATGACTATTTATCACCTTCTTTGGTCTCCATACCAACATTTTATTATGAATTGAGGATTTATTCAATCTGATCTTACAAAATCTTGCAATATGGCCAACACATTGACACTCATAGAAAATAACCTTACTCTTGTTACACATACCTCTTGATTGATATGGTCTATGATATCTTCTTTGTCAATTGCTTCCTTTGCCATAGTCCTATGAAAGCTAATTATTGGGTGTTATCCTTCTATATTCATTTTCTTTATCTTTATACCAATAACAAGAAAAACATTAACCATTGAAAGCATTGAAATACCTCATGGCATTAGGCTATCTACCATAATTTGTATTCATTTTGAGGTTGAACTTCTTATTCATATTAGCATTATCCTTGTTCACCTTTTGATCTACTTTTAAATCAAGACCTACCTTATCATTGGAAAAATTCTGACCACTTAACATGTCATCTATATCCTTAGTTTTTTTTTTAAACTTCTCATAGTTATTCATCTTACTCATTTTTTTTATGAGATACTCATGCTCAACCTTAAAAGAATTTATCTCTATATTCAACTGGTCATACTCAACCTTCGAAGAATTTAGCTCTATATTCAACTAGTCATACTCAACTTCCTTTGATCTAAACCTTGCTTTGACATCCTTTAGTTTATTCTTAAGATCCTTGATAGTCTTATTTTAATGATTAAAATCATCAAGGGCACTTATGAGCCTAGATTCAATGTCTACTTTAGCATCTCCTTCTTCACTATCATAATAGACTTATTCATCATACATGTTGTCTTATTCATTTTGATCACAAGACATCTATGCTTCTAAGAATCACCTTCAAGCCATTAAACTTATCACAAAGGACCAAGCTCTGATATAAATTATTAGAAGCACAATCACTAAGATGGGGGGAAAAATAGTGTCCTTAATACTCTTTTACTTTCACTACATCATTAATTCATTACCATTCATTAATAAATATCAACCCAATGTACATAATCATGAAGAAAGCATTACTTAGACAAAGTAATGCATAAACAACCATAACACATCATATAAATAACCTCATTGGGAATAAAACCCACTAAAATAAAGCCTAGATAAATAGTCATATAAATAAATGAACCAATAATTAGTTGTGCATAAACCTAATAAGGATCACCAATCCCTAATTCACCAAGTGCCCACTTGGCTTTAGCAAGCACCAACTTGCTAAGAGGTACCAACCCCCTTGTTGATCAAGTACCCACTCAATCAACACTTATGATGACTTAGAACCCACTCAACCACCAATGATTTTTCCACCTTTTCCTTTATTCTTATCTAAACTTGATGATGGTCTTATTTTTCTCTCTATGACATCAATTTCATTCTCAATCTTCTATCTACTCTCTCTACACATTAACTACCTCATTATGGCCTTATCAACATATTCAAGTATCTAATACACATATACTCATTTATGAAAACCTCGTAGACTTATAATATTCTCATATCCTTATGAATTTTCTCTTAATCACCATGTTCTATCATTATCTACTCTATGACACTCATGATCACATTTAAAACTACCTCTCACTCAATCAAATCTATCATTGCTCAATAGTCCCTCTATCACCTTGATTAGTTCACATAGGCATTGATATACATATTTATACCTCCTATTAGATATTTATGACACCCATATAATTTTCCAAATGACCTCCTCATGCTCCTCTTTGTGCTCTTGTATTCACTTTCACACTTACTTATATAACACTCTCAAATAGGCCTAATTAGCCTTGCTTTTATACAATTCACTTGCTCTCACACACATTGGTCATAAATGCACACTTGAATAATTTAATTAGACTTAAAATAGGTCATATAAAATTTTATAGTCATGAATTAACCAATACATTAGATCAGCCATAGCTTATTAGGCTACATTCCTTTTTTAAGTCTCATGGAGACCTATTACGCCTTCTTAGTCACACGTTAGACTTGGCCTTCCTTAGAACATTATAAAAATTATCACATGGTAGGAACATATAAAATAATACTCATATATACCTTATATAACTTCACTTTATGTTCACAACACGTTTTAGTTCCAACCACCATTTGAACCCCTTCTCAAAACACTGTTCACAAGCACTGTGCATACACAAAAAAATTATCTTTGAACAACTAAAGTAAAAACACACTTTTTATAAAAAATGGAAAAAAATCATATATAAATAAAAATTATTACCTTAATTTCATCATAAAATTTATTATATTCTTCAAATTAAGGTATATAAGCTCAAACTCTTTTCTGCAAGTAGTCTACTTAGAACTGCCAACTACCCTCAAAACACAGTCATGGAAACTTGATCTTCTAAAAATTAATTGAACATACTCAAGGTAATTAAATACATGAAAATTATATTATGAAATCCTTATAAAAACCTCAAATTAACATATCATAATCTCTAATGGAAACTATTGATCTTACAAGCTAATCTGTTGACTTTCTCTCTCACAAACTTCACTCAACCATACAAGCCATTTTGGCTTTAATATTCCAACCTATCACACTAAATTAAAATATTATTAAAATAATGGATAGATAGATAAATTCTCAAAAAACATAATTATATAAACTATATATATCAACTCATGGCATAGAGTCTCAAACCCAATGATGCAACTTGCTTACCCAAAACTACCAGTTTACCTTCAAACATAATCATGGTGATAATGACCTTCAACACCTATGTAGACACTTTTAGACACATAAAATGCATGTGTATGATATTATAATCTAATTATAAAAATCAAATATATATATATATATATATATATATATATAACATGGTCATATGGAAATACTAGTCTTGCAGATCAATATCACAACCTTACACCTTCATTGTCTTATCTACACTAGACAGGTCAAATTATGAGCAACATTTTCATCATATCCAGTGACCTCAAAAAATTATATATAAAATTAACATGTATTATAGGTATTTAAAAACATATTAATTCAATTTTATTCATCCCTAATCCATGATAACACATCCCTTATCATCTTCTCATTTATGCCTAGTTTTCTCACTATCTGTACCACTAGGTCTTTCAGTGATAGGTCAACTTGTATGACCAGATTATCACTCCTAAGGTATATAAACTACTTATAAACTAACATGGACATAAAATAAAAATATCAAACTTTATCCTCTATCCATTTATCAACTTTTACTTGGTCAGCTCTGACTGCTACAATAAATCTTTGAGAAACAAAGCCTTTTCTATAGGTTCCACTAACTCACCTAACTTGGAGAGATAAATATGAACATAATATTGAAATATGTGATATTATTATTGTGTTAGTGAATAAAACAAATCAATCAAAAACAAACTAAACTAACACCCTAAGCCTATCTCAAAGGAGGAGCTTAATTAACAAAAAAAAAATGGAAGGCAAAACTAAAACATGAAAGAAAGACCTTCTTTCACCTTCTTTGGATGATTCAAAATGATTGTTTTAGTGTCTTTATCATTTTTTTCTCTTGAAGTATACATGAATAAAGTATGGCTACCTCTATCTCTCCTTGGTACCTTGTTTGGATTTGACTTGGCTTGCCTTGCCTTGGCTCAACATTTGAGGATTATAACACTAAGATTCAATGATTTTGAATGCATTTCGGCATTATAAGTTTAGTATTAAATAGCTTAAAAATCAATAGGAAAGACCTCCTATTTATAGATTTTTGGAATGGTTTATAAACAATATAAACCATCCATCTCAAGATGAATATGTGTAGCTAAGGATTAATTCAATTATGTAATTAAAATTCATAAATAGGCTCATCAATATTTGGGATAGAGGGGAATTAACTAGGCATGAAGGGTCTTAATGAGGCATGGGAGGCATTAGTTTAGATATTTGTGACATTTATGGCTTGTGGATGCCACCCCATAAGATGATGTCATTTGATGATGCAGTTAATGACAATCAATTTCTAAAAATAAATATTTAAAAATTTCCATGGAAAATTAAATTAAACTCTTAATGTGTTTTAATTAGCCTTAAACATGATTAGTCAACTTTGATGCAAAACCTTGGCAATTTGTGCACAAATTAATCAACTTGGTCAAAATGTCATATTATTGGCTCAAAATTTGACTGGATTATAATTGGAAGTTGATGTTAGATTCATTGGAACTTTGATCACATTTAGGATTTTATCAATGAAAAATAACAAAGTCACATATCTCATATAATAAATTTGATATAAAGGAGCAATCTAGAGCACCCATGTGTAAAATTGGCATTTTGACTCAAAATAATTTGATCAAAGTTAGCTTCTTCATAAATTACATTGTCCCATTTAATGATACTCTAGCCAAAATTAGCACTTTAATATATCAATTTTAACTCATTTAATGTGTTTTAGTGTTTTTAGGCTAAATTGTGCATTTTGGTAGAAATTGGTCAAAAGCTTGATTGATGGTCATTGGTGGCCAGATTTAGGTGTCTACATTTCACCCCTATTTGGGAAGATGTTTCAAACCATAGGTAAATCAATGTCTTCTCAAATAATGAGAGATGGCATGTATGCCAAAAATAAGATGATGGTTGAAGAAAAAGCTCCAAGGAGTGTTTGGGAAGCATATGATGATGCCCCCTCAAGGGAGTGGCCATCACATTTGTTGATGGATGGTCCCTAAAAAAAGAAGCAAGAATAAAGGTGGAATTAACCCATGGTTGAGATTAATCCAAATGAGAAAATGCTTGCATGCATTAATTTAAAAAGGATATTTATTTTCCCAAATTTGGTTATAATTAGGAATAAAATTTAAAATAATGATTTGCCCATAGGCGACTAAAATCATTAAGGGGACCTAGATTATTTTATAAAGATGATTGTGCCTTAGTTAGGGATGATTAGCAAGCATAATTCAAGGATATAACCTAGAATATAGATTAAATATGAGCAGGTTCAAAGTGATGAAAGAGATTAATATAATAATAAGATTGATCAATAGAAATGATTCAATTGTACATGATAATGAGGAGGTGTTCATCTTTATTAGCAATAATACAACTATAATGGTCAATAAGTTGATTTGACCAAGGGTTGGAAGATTTACCAATGTATCAAGGAGAAACTTCTATGGCTCCATTTCTTATATACCTTCTTGAAGATGATTTTTATTGTGGCACATGATAGTATGCATCATGATAGAACACCATGAAGACTATCTCAAAATATTCATAAGGATTGACTCATGATCCAATAAACAATTGAAAATAATGCACCAATGATAAAAACCATGATGATAATGTTGACATATGAATATGGATGGACTCAAGAATAATGTGTGCAAGGAATCACCCAATGCATACATATATACTGAGTCAAGGCAACAATGTTGAAAGCAAACAAATAGGCAAGAAAATAAACAAACATATAAAAAGCACACAAATAGAAAAATAAATTTTAAATAAACAAAAAAACAAAAATCCCAAAAATAAAATCAAAAGAAAGAATCCTAATAATGATCATGCCCCAGTAGGTTGAATTGAGGATAACTAACTAAGCTTAGATATGACAAATGTTTTTGGTATGTTTAAATATTTGAATGTTTTTGGAATTTTGAGGTATCTTAACTTGATTGAGAATGACAAGATACCTACTTGAAAAATAATGAGAGTGTGGCTTAAGGGGGCTGAGGTGACCTCAACATAAATTAAGCATGACCTACATAGTCCCAAAATTATGTCAAGTCATAGTAATTCCATTCACACAAAAGGTGAGGAAAAAGCAACTAGGTCCCAACAAGTTCTCATATCTGATATGTTGTCTTCCAAAAATATCACTCATTTTTGGGACAACATTTGAACTATTTTTGGTCCTACAGACCAAAATTGTCTCTTCCCTTTCCAAAATTTTTCCTAGGCATTCAAATTCCTTATTTTTCAAGCTTTTCAAAAATCTACGGACTCTATAGGCTTAAATCTATGGACTCTGTAGACTTGAATCTATGGACTCTATAGGAAGAGAAGTTTATGGACTATGTAGGAAGAGAAATCTATGGACTCTGTAGAAAAACAAAATCTATGGACTTTGCAGACCAAGTTCAACGGGCTTCATAGATTGATTTCTATAGACTCTGTAGGAAAGGAGCAAGTTCTAAACACTTATGCGATTTCAAAGTTGGTTCAATGACTAGGTTCAACTAAAAGAGTTCAATGTCAAGGTTCAACATCAATAGTAAGAGTTTAACAAGTTCAATGGACTAATGGTTCAACAAGTTTAAAGGATTTTACAAGAAGGTTCAATCAAGGTTCAACAAGTTTCTGAGGCTTGATCCATTGAATCATTGAACCACTTTGGTTCAAAGTTTCAATGGGTTCAAGGTTCAATAGGTTCAACGTGTTTGGTTCAATGAGGATCAAAAGGACTTAGCCAAATCGAATAAAATGAATTGATGAACCATTGAACCAAAGTTGGTTCAAAGGAGCGGTTCAATACTTTGGTTCACTCAGTCGGTTCATCAAACGGTTCAATGGCTTTTGGTTCAAAGTTTGGTTCATCGGCTTGGTTCAAAGCTTGGTTCATCGGCTTGGTTCAAAGGAGCGGTTCAATGCAAAAGTTCAAAAGAGCCTCACAAAGGACAAGTGCCCTTGTGGAGGGCACTTGGTCAACAAAAGTAACCTTCGAAAGGGTCATTTTCAAGGAAGCCACAAAGGTAAGTTCTTTTGGAATTTTGTTCAAGGCAGTAGAAAGACAAAGGGATTTCCTTCGGGAAAAAGACTAAGGCAAGAAACAATTCTTTCAAACTTTTGTCTGAAGGAATTCATTTAGACAAAAAGTCTAAAGGAATTTGGAAAGGTTGTGAGAAGAAATCTTGAAGGAGTTGCTCAAGGCCAAAGAACAAAGCAATAATTCTTGCAGACTTTTTGTTTGCAGGAAAATGTCCACAGGAAATGTCTGTGGGAAATTATCTGTGGACTTTTTGTCTGCAAGAAATTATCTGAGGACTTTTTGTCTGCAAGAAATTATCTACAAACTTTTTATCTATGGGAAATGTCCTCAAGAAATGTCTGTGGGAAAAGTCTGCTGGAAAAGTTTGCAAGAAAGCTCTGAAAGACTCCAAAGATAAAAAGCTGTTGAAGGAGCCCGAAGGGCAGGTGCCCTTGTGGGGGACTCTCGACTGCCAAATTAAAAGACACTTCCCAAAGTCGAAGGGTCAATTTCCCTTTGGGAGGATGTAAAACAAGAAATCTAAAGAAATCCCAAGGGATGATGCACATAAAGATGTCAAAGTCAAGAACGACGAACTAGCCATTAGAAATTCAAACAAAGTGATGTGCATGTGGACATCAAAGTTACAACAATGAAATAGCTATTGATCCTTGTAGTTTTAAATCTATGGACCCAAATGCATTCAAAGTATTTAAGTCCAAGATCAGTAGAAAGTGACTAAGGAATAGAGCATCAAATTGAATCAAAGACCTAATTCAATTAACTAGAAAAGGAGGAATGATGAAGAAGGATCAGATCACCAGGTGGACATTCAAAAAAGCAAACTTTCAATAGCGTGACTTATTTCTCTGCATTGAGAAAAGTAAATGGGTAGATGCCCCTAAATTCTAGCCTGTCTTCTTAACAAAGTTCAATGCAATATGATGTGTTACTATTCCCAAGTCTGTCTTGAAGAGGCTATATAAGGGACTCTCTTGTTAGTGTAAAAAGGATCTCTCTCTGACAATCAGAAATGAAACTCTTCCCAAATTGGAAGGCATTACTGAGACTTTGAGCTCAGATTGTTGATCATATTTTGTTATTGGAATAAGAAAGCAAGTGAATTTTCAGACTTTGTACTATGATATCTTTGTTACTGGGGAAACTGTTCTTATGTCTTTTTCCTTAATATATTTTTTGTTCCTTTCACTCAACAAGTAGAATTAGTGAAAGTAGTCAAGAAGGTGTCCTGAAGTCAACTGTGGAGAGACTTTATGCCCCCATAATTTCCTTTCAGTGTGTTTTCTTTTCATTTCTATGTAAAGGACCTTGGGATGACTTTGTACCCTCATTGTCCTTCGTATCTCACTCTTGGGCAATTCAGGTGGAGACTTTGTGCTACATCTTAATTTGCTGGTTACTACGTCCTTGGTTACATTTGACAATTACTACCAAGAATATTCTTGTGGTTTTCTTAGTATTAATTTTGAAAGAAGAGAAGTGCTTTATGTCATTTCCCTTGAGATTTTTCCTTTGATTTGCATGCATCATCTTTGAAAAAAGAGAGATGGATGGTTTATCCTACCCTTGAGTATTATTTTCTATTTATATATACATATAGCATATCTATAGGGAACCTCCCCTTGATGAGAGGAGAGATTAGTCCCCTTTTGATGTGGTAAACCTACACATTTGGATGACCAATCTTCCTACTTTGGTTGATTAGACCTATTTTGTTTATCAATATGCTGATCGACAAAATAATCAACCAACAATTTTTGATGACTCTGTTGGGGATATACATAATGTTGTGCAATTTAGAACCTCAAGTTTTAGATTGAAACATCACTCATGTCTTACCCATTATCATTATAACCCTTATCCATTACAGACTCTGGCAACTCTGTTTCATGTCTTACCCATTATCCATTTATAGCCTTACCATTTTCTTCCACCTTTGTTATTTTATTTGGTCTGCAAAACCAGAGCTAACTGAGAAAGAATGCGTAGTTTAAAGACTGAAGCTTCAAACTAAAGCAAGGTCAATTCTTTTCCATTTTTGTTTCACAATCTAGCAAATTCAAGGTATACATGAAGCTAAAGGGTTAAAGGTATTATTGACCCTATATTCAAGTTGGTACATCAAAGTGATTTTGATCTATTTCCTTCACCATCTCATCTCCAACGAACCAAGAGCTTTTCTCCTACTAAAGTCAGATCTCCATTGCTAAATGAAGTATCCACTTCTACTATTGATAAAGCTTTTCCAATAATTACCCCTCTGAGATTTGTTATTCCTCCTTTTCATAATCTTATAATGGCAGTTCAATGCCCCAGGGGTAATGATTTTGGTCCTCTCAATCTTAATCCACCTCTACATGAGCTTCCATGTAGTTCTTAGAACAATTTCCCCAAATTTTATGGTGATGGAAAAGTTCATCCTGATGAACACATTGTAGCCTTTAGTATAGCTTGTGGAGTAATTGGAGTAGAATTTGAAGATGTAACAGTCAGACTATTTATAGAAACATTACAAGGTGTTGCTGTAGATTGGTTTTATCATCTATAGGCTTGGTCAATAACTGATTGGAATACCCTCAAAGATAAGTTTGAAGCTAGATTAAAACCTATTGAAGATACACATGCACTTCAAGCTCAACTTACATAGATGAAGAAAGAGCCTCATGAACCAATGAGACTTCATAGCCAAATTTGACAAACTAAGGAATGTAATTCTTGTAATTTCTTGACTTAAAGCTGAGAATCTCAAATGCTTCTTCATTAATTCTTAGTTACCTAAAGTGAGTTTTCTTTTGAGACATTTTATTCAAATAGATCTTACTGTAGCTCAAATTTTGGCCACTGAGGTAGAAGATGATCTCATCTTAGCAAGGAAGATAAGAAGAGATCCAAACATAAATAGATCATCATCATCATCTTTTGAATATTCATCTATAGGCACCACTGATCCAATGGTGAAAAAGTTGGCAAATGAACTGCTAGCCTTGAAAAGACAAATGGCACAAGGTATGTCCTCTACTCCATACAGAGATATGCCAAGAAGGACATTTCCAAATTAGTCATATCAAGGCAATGCTGCTAGGAATCAAGGGTAGCCAGATTGTCTTCCTCCCCCACAAGGGAAACTTGCCCTTAAAGCTCCTTTAACTAACTTAACAGTTCAATATTTGGAAATAGAACATGCTTTCTCTTTCCAACCTAAGTTTGAGTAAGAAAATGATGATGATCTCTTCATGGAAGATCAATAAGAATCAACTGGTGACTCTCACATTGGTTTCCTGAATTACTAGGATGAACCCAGAAGCAAAGGAGAAGCTATTAATGGATCATATGTAGTGTTTACTAGGTCCAAGAACCAATTAGTCCATCAAACTAATAAAAATAAGATAGAGGAGCAACCTCAACTATCAATTACAATTGTTAAGCGTGGAACCACTCTGCCTTTCCAGTCAAAAGATTCGGTGATCACCCAAAAAGTAAGTACATCAATTTCACCTTCACCTTGTACTTCAGTTTTGCAAACCAGCCCTCCTCCCATCCCTCCTAAAACTAAAAAGGTTGAAATGCTTTCCTCTGTTCCTAGTCCAATTCAACCATTTGAAATAATTGATCATGTCAAAAAGACAAAAATACAAATGTCTAAATTTGAATATTTGCAGTCTAATCCTGATCAATTGGATAAGTTGGTTCAATGTGTCAAGAACCAAACCATCCCTGTAAGATAAGAGGTTAAGAAATTAATTCCTAATTTCCCAAAGAACATGCCCATTCCAAATAATCTTGTCATTACCCCTCCAATTGCCCCTAGAAAAATATAACCTTTCTATGTTTCCTTATTGATAAATGGTTATTAGCTCAACAATTACATCATTGATTTTGGGGCATCTGACAATGTCATCCCTGCTAAAGTAGCTAAGTCTTTGGGCCTCACACTGACCAATACATTTAGGAGATGTTTCTCCATGGAGAACAAGCAAGTACCACTGTTGGGGCAAATCAAAGATGCCCAATTTGCATTTGTAGCTTTCCAAACAAGAGAATCAAGATGACTATCTTGGTGGTTGATGTCCCAACATCTTATGGCATTTTGCTTGGACAAAATTTTTGCAAGGACATGGGATGAGAATTAAGCATGAACCTGACCAAGGCAAGAATCCCTATCAAAATCATAATGAAGAGATTGTTCCTTGAAAAGGAGGCAAAATATGTGGTCACCCAAACATCGACCCCTATAGCACAAATTCTATTTAAGTATTCAAGGAGGGGTAATTATTCACTGACCATAGAGAATGTTCATGTTTCTATAGATGAAATTCTTATAGCTTACAATCAAAGAATTGATCCAAACAAGACTTCAAGAGATTGGTAGGGTGTAGTACAAATAAGAAAAGATCTTCCATCTCTAATGAAGAGAAATCTGATAGGAGATCAGCTTCTGATGATACTTGGATCTTGGAATCTAATGGCAGCAATTCTTCCACCAATGATGGAGTCAGGACTGTGTTGATATCTCCTCAAGGAGATATTCTTCCTTTATGTAATTTATAATTCAGCAACCCTAACAACATAGCTGGATGTGAATCTCTATTGCTCAGATTAAAGACTTCTCAAGATGAAGAGATCAAACTCCTTCACACCAAAGGAGATGTTGAGCTGATGGTTTGCAGGGGTCTGATGTTGACAATCAAAGCATGTGCTAGACTGAACCAACAAAACAACAAGCTATGGTGGTGGACCATACTACTGTATTCTAAAGTCAACAAAAGGAACTCTTCACAGGGAGATCAAGGAGTTATGGATTTCAAACTGAAGACCACATCCTACCATGGGACAAGAAGAAGAAAATGCCAAGCGGAAGACACAAAAAATTGGTTTCCTAGTGGAGAGCTCCATTCGCTCATCACCATTTCTGGGGGCAAAATGGTTTCCTACTAGTTTACCAAGATGGCACACTTTTTCACACCCTCTTAAGAAGTAACATCTGAAAAACTTCAACTCTTGAAGTATCAGATTATTGCATCTATACATATGTATATTTGTATAGTTTTTTATTCTATTTTGTTTTGTTTGTTTCCTTTTTTGATGCCTTCCATTTCTAGGTAGCATGACTCCATAGCCCAATGGCATACTTCAAGGCACTGGAGATTCTGGTTTCTACTCCCTTCAATTCTTTTTTACAATTGATAGAAGTTCCCCAACTGGAGCCAACTATTGTCTCCCAAAAATATCATTCATTTTTGGGACAACATTTGAACTATTTTTGGTCCTACAGACCAAAATTATCTCTTCTCTTTCCAAAATTTGTCCTAGGCATTCAAATTCCTCATTTTTCAAGCTTCTCAAAAATCTATGGACTCTATAGGCTTAAATCTATGGACTCTGTAGGCTTGAATCTATGGACTCTATAGGAAGAGAAGTCTACGGACTCTACAAGAAGAGAAATCTATGGACTCTGCAAGAAAAGAAAATCTACGGACTCTGGAGACCAAGTTTAACAGGATTCATAGATTTATTTCTATATACTCTGTAGGAAAGGAGCAAGTTCTAAACACTTATGTGATTTCAAAGTTGGTTCAATGACTAGGTTCAACTAAAAGAGTTCAACGTCAAGGTTTAACATCAGCAACAAGAGTTTAATAGGTTCAATGGACTAATGGTTCAATAGGTTCAAAGGATTCTACAAGTAGGTTAAATCAAGGTTCAACAAGTTTTTGAGGCTTGAACCATTGAACCATTGAACCACTTTAGTTCAAAGGTTCAATAGGTTCAAGGTTTAATAGGTTTAACGTGTTTGGTTTAATGAGGATCAAAAGGACTTAGTCAAATCAAATAGAATGAATCGATGAACCATTGAGCCAAAGTTGGTTCAAAGGAGTGGTCCAATGCTTTGGTTCACTTAGTTGGTTCAACAAATGGTTCAATGGCTTTTGGTTCAAAGCTTGGTTCATTGGCTTGGTTCAAAGCTTGGTTCATCGGCTTAGTTCAAATCTTGATTCATCGGCTTGGTTCAAAGCTTGGTTCATCGGCTTGGTTCAAAGGAGCGGTTCAATGCAAAAGTTCAAAAGAGCCTCCTAAAGGATAAGTTCCCTTGCAAAGGGCACTTAGTTGACAAAAGCACCCTTCAAAAGGGTCATTTTCAAGGAAGTCGCAAAGGTAAGTTCTTTTGGAATTTTGTTTAAGGCAATCAAAAGACAAAGGGATTTCCTTTGGGAAAAAGACTAAGGCAAGAAACAATTATTTTAGACTTTTGTCCAAAGGAATTCCTTTGAACAAAAAGTATGAAGGAATTCAGAAAGGCTACGGGAAGAAATCCTGAAGGATTTTCTCAAGGCTAAAGAACAAAGCAATAATTCTTGTGGACGTTTTATCTACGGGAAAATGTCTATGGGTAATGTCTGCGAGAAATTGTCTGCGGACTTTTTGTCTGCAGGAAATTGTCTACAGACTTTGTGTCCATAAGAAATTGTCTACAAGATTTTTATCTATAGGAAAGGCCCATGGGAAATGTCTGTGGGAAAAGTCCGCAAGAAATCTCTGAAAGACTCTAAAGATAAAAGGCCATTGAAGGACACTGAAGGGCAAGTGCCCTTGCGTGGGACTCTCGGCTGCCAAATTAAAAGACACTTCCCAAAGTTGAAGGGTCACTTTCCCTTCGAGAGGATGCAAAATAAGAAATATGAAGAAATCCCAACCATTGGAAATTCAAATAAAGTGACATGCCTATGGACATCAAAGTTATGACCATGAAATAACTGTTGATCCTTGTGGTTTTAAATCTATGAACCCAAATGCATTCAAAGGCTTTAAGGCCAAGATCAGTAAAAAGTGACTAAGGAACAGAGCATCAAATTGAATCAAGGACCCAATTCAATTAACTAGAAAAAGAGGAATGATGAAGAAGGATAAGATCATTAGGTAGACATTGAAAAAGGCAAACTTTCAATATCGTGACTTGTTTCTTTGCATTGAGAAAAGTAAATGGGTAGATGCCCCTAAATTCTAGCCTATTTTCTTAACAAAGTTCAATGCAATATGATATGTTACTATACCCAAGTCCATCTTAAAGAGGCTATATAAGGGACTCTCTTATTAGTGTAAAAAGGATCTCTCTCTGACAATCATAAATGAAACTCTACCCAAATTGGAAGGCATTACTGAGACTTTGAGCTTAGATTATTGATCATATTTTGTTATTGGAATAAGAAAACAAGTGACTTTTCAAACTTTGTGCTGTGATATCTTTGTTATTATAGAAACTATTCTTATGTCTTTTTCCTTAATATATTTTCTATTCCTTTAATTCAACAAGCAGAATTAGTGAAAGTAGTCAGGAAGGTGTCCTGAAGTCAACTATGGAGAGACTTTGTGCCCCCATAATTACCTTTCAGTTTGTTTTCTTTTCATTTCTATGTAATGGACCTTGGGATGACTTTGTGACCTCATTGTCCTTCGTATCTCACTCTTGGGCAATTCAAGTGGAGACTTTGTGCTACATCTCAATTTGCTGGTTACTACATCCTTGGTTACATTTTGAAATTACTACCAAGAATATTCTTGTGGTTTGATAAATAGTACTTATGAAAGAAGAGGAGTGCTTTCTGCCATTTTCCTTGAGATTTTTCCTTTGATTTGCATGCATCATCTCTGAAAAAATAGAGATGGATGGTTTATTCTACCCTTGAGTATTATTTTCTATTTATATATAAATATAACATATCTATAGGGAACCTCCCCTTGATGAGAGGAGAGATTAGTCCCCTTTTGATGTGGTAAACCTACAAATTTGGATGACCAATCTTCCTACTTTAGCTGATCAGACCTATTTTGTTTATCAGTATGTTGATTGACAAAATAATCAACCAACAATTTTTGACGACTCTACTGGGGATATACATAATTTTGTGCAATTTGAAACCTCAAGTTTTAGATTGAAACATCACTCATGTATTACCCATTATCATTATAACCCTTATCCATTATAGACTCTGGTGACTCCATTTCATGTCTTACCCATTATCCATTTATAGCCTTACCATTTTCTTCCACCTCCATTATTTTATCTGGTCTACAAAACTAGAGCTAATCGAGAAACAATGCACAATTTAAAGCCTTAAGCTTCAAACTAAAGCAAGGTCAATAATTTTCCATTTCTATTTCAAAATCTGGTAGATTCAAGGTATACACAAAGCCAAAGGGCTAAAGGTATTATTGACCTTGTATTCGAGTTGGTACAACAAAGTGATTTTGATCTGTTTCCTTCACCATCTCATCTCCAACAAATTAAGAGCTTTCCTCTTACTAAAGTCAGATCTCCATTGACAAACGAAGTATCCACTTCTATTATTAAAAAATCTTTACCAATAATTACCCCTCTAAGATTTGTTATTCCTCCTTTTCATAATCCTATAATGGCAATTCAAGGCCCCTGGGGTAATGCTTTTGGTCCTTTCAATCTTACTCCACCTCTACATGAGCTTCCATGCAATTCAAGGTAGAATTTCACCAAATTCTATGGTGATGGGAAAGTTCATCCTGATGAAAACATTACAACCTTCAGCATAGCTTGTAGAGTAATTGGAGTAGAATTTAAAGATGTAGCAGTCAGGCTCTTTATAGAAATATTACAAGGTGCTGCTACAGATTGGTTTTATCATCTACAAGCTTGATCAGTAACTAATTGGAACACCCTCAAAGATAAGTTTGAAGCTAGATTCAAACATGTAGAAGATGCACATGCACTTTTGGCTCAACTTACATAGATGAAGAAAGAGCCTCATAAACCAATGAGAGACTTCATAGCCAAATTTGACAAACTAAGGAATAGAATTCTTGTAATTGCTTGACCTACAACTAAGAATCTCAAATGCTTCTTCATTAACTCTCAGTTACCTGAAGTGAGTTTTCTTTTGAGACGTGCTAGTCAAATAGATCTTGCTGTAGCTCAATTTTGGCCACTGAGGTAGAAGATGATCTCATCTTAGCAGAGAAGATAAGAAGAGATCTAAATAGAAATAGATCCTCATCATCTTCTAAATATTCATTTACAGGCACCACTGATCCAATGGTGAAAAGGCTGGAAAATGAACTACTAGCCTTGAAAAGACAAATGGCACATGTCATCTGCTCCTTCATACAGAGATATGCCAAGAAGGACATTTCCAAATCATTCATATAAAGGAAATGCTGCCAGGAATCAAGGGTAGCTAGATTGTCTTCCTCCCCCACAAGGGAAACTTGCCCTTAAAGCTCCTCCAACCAACTCATCAATTGGATATTTGAAAATAGAACATGCTTTCTCTTTCCAACCTGAGGGTTTTGATTGGATGTATCTCTGATGGTTTCAGGACCATTCAAAACCTGATTTTGCTACTTCTCTGTAGTGTTTTTTAGGCGTTGCCTATGGGCGTTGTTGTTTTTTTATGTTTTTTTGCTCTTTGTTATAGGGTTTTGGGGCCCCTTCAAAACTTGCTTTTACCTCTAATCTAAAACATTTCAATATTAGAATCTTAGACACCATGTCTTCTAAGTTATTTTTCTTAGCTATGAAGTCTATGTTTTCTAGTGAGAGTCATTTTTAACACCCATGTTTGGTTCATGGAGGATCAAGAAGAATCAGCTGGTGACTCCCACATTGGTTTCCTAAATTACCAAAATGAACCTAGAAGCAAAGGAGAAGCTATTGATGGATCATATGTAGTGTTTACCAAGTCCAAGAACCAATTAGTCCATCAAGCTGATAAAAAGAAGATAGAGGTGCAACCTCAACCAAAAATTACAATTGCTAAGCATAGAACCACTCTACCTTTCCAGTCAAAGGATCTAGTGATCACCCAAAAAGTAAGTACATCAATTTCACCTTCACCTTGTACTTCAATTTTGCAAACCAGCCCTCCTCCCATCCCTCCTAAAACTCAAAAGGTTGAAATGCTTTCCTCTGTTCCTAGTCCAATTCAACCATTTGAAATAATTGATCATGTCAAAAAGACAAAAATACAAATGTCTGAATTTGAATATTTGCAGTCTAATCCTAATCAATTGGATAAGTTGGTTCAATGTGTCAAGAACCAAACCATCCCTGTAAGACAAGAGGTTAAGAAATTAATTCCTAATTTCCCAAAGAACATGCCCATTCCAAATAATCTTGTCATTACCCCTCCAATTGCCCCTAGAAAAATAGAACCTTTCTATGTTTCCTTATTGATAAATGGTTATCAGCTCAATAATTACATCATTGATTTTGGGGCATCTGACAATGTCATCCCTGCTAAAGTAGCTAAGTCTTTGGGCCTCACACTGACCAATACATTTAGGAGATGTTTCTCCATGGAGAACAAGCAAGTACCACTGTTGGGGCAAATCAAAGATGCCCAATTTGCATTTGCAGCCTTTCCAGACAAGAGAATCAAGATGACTGTCTTGGTGGCTGATGTCCCAGCATCCTATGACATTATGCTTGGATGAAATTTTTTCAAGGACATGGGAGGAGAATTAAGCATGGACTTGACTGAGGCAAGAATCCCTATCAAAGGCATAATGAAGAGATTGCTCCCTGAGAAAGAGGCAAAATACATGGTCACCCAAACATTGACCCCTGTAGCACAAATTCTATTTGAGTCTTTAGATAGGGGTAATTATTTCTTGACCATAGAGAATGTTCATGTTTTTACAAATGAAAGTCCTGTAGCTGACAATCTAGGAATTGATCCAAACAAGACTTTAGGAGAATTGGTAGGGTGCAATACAAATAAGGAAAGATCTTCCATCTCTAATGAAGAGAAATTTGATAGGAGATTAGCTTCTAATGATGCTTAGATCCTAAAATTTGATGGTATCAATTTTTCCACCAATGATGGAGTCAAGACTGTGTTGATATCTCCTTAAGGAGATATTCTTCCTTCATATAATTTGCAATTTAGCAACACTAACAACATAGATGGATGCAAATCTCTGTTGCTTAGATTGAACACTTCTCAAGATGAAGAGATCAAACTCCTTCACACCAAAGGAGATGCTAAGTTGATGGTTTGTCAGGGGTCTAATGCTGACAATCAAATCATGTGCTAAACTAAACTAGTAGAATATCAAGTTATGGTGGTGGACCATACTACTGTATTCCAAAGTCAACAAAAGGAAATCTTCATAAGGAGAGCAAGGAGTATGGATTTCAAACTAAATATCACATCTTGCCATGGGACAAGAAGAAGAAAAATCCAAGAGGAAGACACAAAAAATTGGTTTCTTAATGAAGATCTCCATTCGCCCATCACCATTTCTAGGGGCAAAATGGTTTCCTACTAGTTTACCAAGATGGCACACTATTTTCACTACCTCTCAGGAAGCAACATCTGAAACACTTAAACTCTTGAAGTATCAGATTATTGCATCTATACATATGTATATTTGTATATTTTTTCATTTTATTTTGTTTATTTTGTTTCCTTTTTTGATGCCTTTAATTTTTGGGTAGCATGACTCCATAACCCAATGGCATACTTCAAGGCATTGGAGATTCTGGTTTCTACTCCCTTCAATTCTTTTTTACAATTGATAGAATTTTCCCAATTGGAGCCAGCTATTGTCTCTCAAAAATATCACTCATTTTTGGGACAACATTTGAACTATTTTTGGTCCTACAGACCAAAATTGTCTCTTTCCTTTTTGAAATTTGTCCTGGGCATTCAAATTCCTCATTTTTCAAGCTTCTCAAAAATCTACAGACTCTACAAGCTTAAATCTACAGACTCTGTAGGCTTAAATCTACAGACTCTATAGAAGAAAAATATATGAACTCTATAAGAAGAGAAATCTACAGACTCTATAGGAAAATAAAATCTATGAACTCTGCAGACCAAGTTCAATAGGCTTCATAGGTTGATTTCTATGGACTCTTTAGGAAAGGACCAAGCTCTCAACACTTAGGCAATTTCAAAGTTGGTTCAACTGAAAAGTTCAACATTAGCAACAAGAGCTCAAAAAGTTCAATGGACTAATGGTTCAACAGGTTCGAAGGCTTCTACTAGTAGGTTCAATCAAGGTTCAACAAGTTTTTGAGACTTGAACCATTAAACCGTTGAACCATTGAACCACTTTGGCTCAAACTTTCAATGGGTTCAAGGTTCAACATGTTCAACACATTTGGTTCGATGAGGATCAAAAGGACTTAACCAAATCAAAGAGAATGAATCGATGAACCATTGAACCAAAGTTGGTTCAAAAGAGTGGTTCAATGCTTCAGTTCACTCAGTTGGTTCATCAAACGGTTCAATGGCTTTTGGTTCAAAGCTTGGTTCATCAGCTTGGTTCAAAGCTTGGTTCATTAGCTTGGTTCAAAGGAGCGGTTTAATGTAAAAGTTCAAAAGAGCCTCCCGAAGGACAAGTGCCCTTGTAGAGGGCACTTGGTCAATAAAAGCACCCTTTGGAAGGGTCTTTTTCAAGGAAGTTGAAAAGGTAAGTTCTTTTGGAATTTTTTTTAAGGCAGTCGAAAGACAAAGGGATTTCCTTCGGGAAAAAGACTAAGGCAAGAAATAATTCTTTCAGACTTTTGTCTGAAGGAATTTCTTTGGAATTTTTTTTGAAGAAATTTAGAAAGGTTGTAGGAAGAAATCCTAAAGGAGTTTCTCAAGGCCAAATAACAAAGCAATAATTCTTGCAGACTTTTTGTCTATGGGAAATTGTCTGTAGACTTTTTGTCTAAAGGAAATGTCTGTGGGAAATGTCTATGGGAAAATTTTGTGAGAAAGCTCTGAAAGACTCCAAAGATAAAAGGCCACTGAAGGACCCCAAAGGGCAGGTGCCCTTGTAGGGGACTCTCAGCTATCAAATTAAAAGACACTTCCCAAAGTCAAAGGGTCACTTTCCCTTTGGGAGGATGCAAAACAAGAAAGCCAAAGAAAGCCCAAGGGGTGACGTGCCCAAAGACATCAAAGTCAAGAATGGAAAACTAGCCATTGGAAATTCAAAGTGACGTGCCTATGAACATCAAAGTTATGACAATGAAATAGCCATTGATCCTTGTAGTTTTAAATCTATGGACCTGAATGCACTCAAAGGCTTTAAGCCCAAGATCAGCAAAAAGTGACTAAAAAATAGAGCATCAAATTCAATCAAGGACCCAATTTAATTAACCAAAAAAGGAGGAACAATGAAGAAGGATCAGATCACCAGGTGGACATTGAAAAAGGCAAACTTTCAATAGCATGACTTGTTTCTTTGTATTAAGAAAAGTAAATGGGTAGATGCCCCTAAATTCTAGCCTGTCTTCTTAACAAAGTTCAATGCAATATGATGTGTTACTATTCCCAAGTTTGTCTTGAAGAGACTATATAAGGGACTCTCTTTTTAGTGTAAAAAGGATCTCTCTCTGACAATCAGAAATGAAACTCTGCCCAAATTGGAAGGCATTACTGAGACTTTGAGCTCAGATTGTTGATCATATTTTGTTATTGGAATAAGAAAGTAAGTGAATTTTCAGACTTTGTGCTGTGATATCTTTGTTATTGGGGAAACTATTCTTATGTCTTTTTCCTTAATATATATATATATATTTTTTCCTTTAATTCAACAAGCAAAATTAGTGAAAGTAGTCAGGAAGGTGTCCTGAAGTCAACTGTGGAGAGACTTTGTGCACCCATAATTGCCTTTTAGTGTGTTTTCTTTTAATTTCTATGTAAAGGACCTTGGGATGACTTTGTGCCCTCATTGTCCTTCATATCTCACTCTTGGGAAATTCAGGTGGAGACTTTGTGCTATATCTCAATTTTTTGGTTACTACGTCCTTGGTTACATTTTGTAATTACTATTAGGAATATTCTTGTGGTTTGATGAATAGTACTTTTGAAAGAAGATGAGTGCTTTCTATCATTTCCCTTGAGATTTTTCCTTTATTTGCATGCATCATCTCTAAAAAAAGAGAGATGGATGGTTTATCCTAACCTTGAGTATTATTTTCTATTTATATATACATATAGCATATCTATAGGGAACCTCCCTTTGATGAGAGGAGAGATTAGTCCCCTTTGGATGCGGTAAACCTACACATTTAGACGACCAATCTTCCTACTTTGGTTGATCAGACCTATTTTGTTTATCAGTACGCTGATCGACAAAATAATCAACCAACATGATAAATGTCCAGTCAAATGAAAATAATAATTGCAAGGTGAGACATCAATACATGATAAAAAAATTTCCCCTAGTTTTCCCATGGGTTGTTATAACTATGATACAATGGCATAGATCAATTATACTAATTTTACCATAGGCAGCTATAATTAGTAGCAAGACCAGTGAAACACTGATTTGCCCATAGGTAGTTATAATTAGGCTCACATAAACCAAATTTGATATAGGATGGAAAATGAAAGATATCTTGCGAGATAAACTATCACGCTACTTTCATAGACTATCATTGAAACATATATTTGATTGATTATTGAAACTTGATCAGAATCCCCTCATGAAAAGTGTGAGAAGAACTAAAAGAACCAAGATCAAAATAGGATTGGCTAGGATGACTAAAAAGAGGCTTTGCTCTAGATAAGAATGGAATGATAGGATGGCATGGTCTTATTCTAGGATAATTATGGGTTTTAATAGATTAGATAAAATGGTAAGAGGGTTTACCCCAAGAATATGTGACAATAGCAAATGGATATGGAAAATGAAATGTGATGGTACATGTTTTTGGCTTGGGTGATTATTGGTTTTTTGGGGATTGGGTATGGTAAAATGGCATATTATTCTATTGTTCCTGTTAAAGTGGAAATGCACATCTTGATTAGCAAATAATACAAATAAAATAATCAATCATGTTAATTGTTATCCCACACCTCATTTGAATAGTTGCTCTATCAAGAACTAACTACAGATTTAGATGTTAAGAATGTTGTTATGATCTTTATTGGTCATTGATTTTGATTCCTTTAAATGTCTGAAGAAGGTATATTTATAGCCTCTATAAAGTAAAGTGTAGCCATGGATGGTAAATAGGGACAAATAATGGATGGTAGGTTTGATTGTGAAATGGAATGGTAAATGATAATGTAATGGGTAATGGTTGGGAAATAAATGAAGATCGAGACATTAAATCACATGTAATGTTGTTGATGTCAAATTTGACATAACTTTGGATGTGGTAAGGATGAATACATTTTAATATTCTCTCAATAAGATCATGAGATTTTTATACTATTTGATCTTGAGAGTAACTACCATTTGATTAGGATATAGATTGGAAGCTATTTTGATTTGATCTTTGATATTATCTTCATCAAGTAATGAAGGAATTTTTTGATCATCTATCAGTTCTTTGATGAGGTTTTTACCAATGAAGTTGTCTTGACTATTCTATAATACCTTTGAGAAGGTTTCACTAAGGAATGTTGAATTTTGAATTTGATTATCTTCTAGCACTTCTAAAAAAGTTTCATTAGAAGATGCTGAGTTTGAAATTTGCTTATCCCCTAATGCCTTTGAAAAGGTTTCACTAGGAGAGTGTTTTTTTCTATATGAATGTGGTCTTGGCCTTATTTTTCTTATTCAACTACTATGTTTCCATAGATACAGTTTAATAAAGTGTGATTTTGTCAATCCCAATAGACACTTACAAGAGATGGAATGCTAATAATATGGTTATTTTGGTTGATGATAATGGCTTTTGGAATGGTAATGGAATGTGGAGAGGTTGAAAAATACTCATAGAAGATACTAGGATACCTCACATCATAGTTGAAGTACTCATCTTCAAAAACTATAAAAGGATCACAAATGTATTCAAATTTATTTGTGAGGCATGTGTAACCAATATGTAACAATCATGAATGTATTGAGTTTCTAAATCTAATTCTAACTCAATAGACTTTGAATCTGATGTTGAGACTAATTTTGATTCTAATTTTGATGCTAAATCTGATGTCAATTCAAGAATAAAACCTAACTATAATTCTAATTATTCATCTTATGGGTACTTTGTTATAATGATGGCATAATAGGCTCCACAAAAACTATTTTGTTAGAGTGGGACTCCTCTAAGATGGAAAAAGGGTCAAGAGACAAATCCTTAGATATTTTCTTTTCAATATGAGGCTCTTGAAAAATAGGGATATGGTTAAGGTAATGATTTACCTAAAGGTAGTTATAATCATTAAGAAGTGACTCAGAAAAGACTAGATCATTAGAGTGATACTCCTCAACAACTGGTATAGGATCAATATGTGATTCATCATAGGTTAAATTATCACAAGTGGTTGGTTCAACAAAAATATCTTTGATTGGTTGGTTTTCTTTGCCTTGGTTTCCAATGAGTTATAAGATACTAGTTTTGAACATAGCTTGGTATTTAGATGATTGGATGGGTTGAGGTTTTGATTAGATTGGTACTAGATGAGGAATGGTCTATATTTAGATAATGGTAGGGCATTGGGGATCATGATTTCTCATATGATCCAAAGGATTAAGTCCTAAAATGGTAATGATAGGGTGGCATGGAGCTTGGATGCTTGCATAAGCCAAAAGATGAGGTTCTAGAATGATGAAGGGGCATTGTAGATCTTAATTGCTTGCACAAGCCAAAGCATCTAATTCCACCTCATAAACCATATCATCCCAATCTTAAGTTGGATCATAAGCTAGTTCTTAAATATGTTATTTGTATTGATTATTGTAAAGAGGGTATGGATCTATATCCCAAATAACATTATCTATAGTTGGGTCTTCAAATTCCTCCTCATAAACCATATCATCCCAATTGGTAATTTGATTTATATTTTATAGATTTTGACTATGTTCCCTAAATGGAGTATTGTAGGGAGAATAATAAAACTCTTTATAAAATCTTTATATATAGGGGTTCCTAGTGGGATTTTGTGTGGCCATTATATCATAAGTTAGAATTTACATGACTCCACCATAAGTTTAGCTAGAATTATCTACATAAATGACAAAATCTCTAAAATAAAAGGCTTAAAGTTTTACAAACTTTGAAAAACTATGTCCAAAAGACAAATGGTTCAAACTAGGTCTAACTTGGTTAAAAGTGGAGTTGTATCTCCAAATAATGATTTGATTATGGATTTGTATCTCTAAAATTTTTTGTTCTAAGACTTGACATAAAACATTCTAATGGCAAATGTCTAACACCAAATGTCATACACATAAAAGGTCAAGCATTTGAATAAAGACTGGCATGTCAAAGTCTAGGTCAAAGTGTTCCAAACAGGGTCTAAACTAGGAAAGAAAAAAGAGTCATTAGGTATTTTTTCTAAACATGGATTCAAAATCTAGGCTCAAACACGTTGTGCTAGGACTTTTGGCCAAACAACATCAAAAACTAGACTTGAAACAAAGGATCAATGTGAATTTAATTTAATCTAACAAGTTTGGAAACAACTTTGACATAGACCTAACACACAGAATCAAACATTAACATGATAAATTGGTATAAGTTATGAGGCAAAAGTCACCTATAGAAATCCTATTTTCTCCCAAAAAAAATCATAAATAATGATGAGGATAGGCATTGAATAAACAAACAATCAGCAGTCTTTAAATGTGGGTAATCAATTAACTAAAGTTATGCAAGTCAAAAGAGAAAGATTTTTGTATCAACCCCATGAATTGAGGCCTAAACATAAATAAATAAATATATGAATCCAAACATTGACAAGGTTAATTAAAAACTCAACATTGAAAACTAGGATTTGACTAAACAATCTAGACAAGATTGGACAACATGACAGAGCATAAACAAGGTCCAAATGGCTAATGTGACATCATTTGAAACAAATGGTTTTTGTTTTAATGGTAAACAAGTATTGAAACAAATTGAGAAGCCTAACTACATAAGCATGATCAAATGATGTGATCAATGTTATGTTTCAAATACTCAAATGCAAAAATGGTTTGACATGTTTTGGGCAGCATAATGCTACCCCCCTCAAACAAGTAACACACACAAAAATGTTTAAAAAAAATTCAACGCATAAGTGTGGTGTAAAATAGACAAGATAATTCATATCTAGACAAAAGAGTAATGTATAAAAAATTGGTTTTGACATGGTTTACAAATAAACATATTAGTTTCAATCTCAAAACAAGTAAGAAAATGATAAAATATAAGTAAATCATCCAAATTATTATTAAGGGTGTGACAAAGTGGGGTTGACTAAAACTAATGGGTTTTTTATCATTTATAGATGGATCTCATGTCTACCAACTTTTAAATTAAAAAAAAAGAGAAGCAACACTTTAATTGGTTGTCTATGGTACTTGTCTTGTTGCAAAAAGGTCTTGCCCTTTTTACAACCACTACATCTGTCACTTGCTCAATGTAGTGTGATGTCCAAAGTGTAGATACATTATGTGTGTAACTACAACATTAGAAGGTGGTTTAACCACTCAAATATTTTATCCTAGTGGAATTGGTTGAAATTAGTGTTAGGAGATGAAACCCTGGGTCAAAGCTTCCTTATATAACTTGAGGGAGGTAATGAAGGCTCCCTCACAAGCCAAGTTTGCATAAAAATAAATGACTAATAGAAATACTTTAGGGTCATTTTCAGGATCACCCAAACTATTGCATGTTTTTGGGGAGTGATTTAGACTACATTATTTCTATGCCTTGACTAAGCTCAAAATATGATGAGATGGTGCTTTTGATCTCAAAAGTTTCCTAAAGGGGACAGATGGGAGAGCATACACGCACGTCTCTTTTTGCTAAAACAATCAACAATCAAGTTTTGTAAATTATTAAAGTGATGCTGATTTGTTTCACCAAATTTGAAAATGTTTGCTTAGATTCATTATTATCCCTTTGGCTTTATGTTCAAAAATGGAAAATATTACAAAAAAAATAACCCCATAAAGAAATAAAAACCTAAGTTTGTTTTAAGCCCAAATTGAGAATTCAAGACTTAGCTTAGATTCATGATTAAAACACCAAATTGAAATTTTTTCAAGATTTATGATCTGTTTTAAGCACTAAATTAAAATTACCTAAGATTTAGCTAAATATTGGGTTCATTTTAGGCACCAATTCAAATGTTTGAAAAATATGACATATTCATTTTAAGCCAAATTTTAAGTGTATATGATTTTTGATCAAGTTCTTTTTAAACCCAATTTGAAAGGTGTGTGGTTAGTCAAAAGCATTTAAATATACTTCCAAATCATCCTTTCAACCTACAAAAAAAAAGATTATGAATGCCTTCTTTGAAGCACTTTAGAGGATGAGATAAGGGCTTTTGAAAAATGAGCTCTCAAGTTGACAGTCGAGTTGGGATACATAGGTGAGTTGGGCTGATAGGTGAGCTAGGTTGATAGATGGGTTAGGATAAGAGGGGAGTTGGACTGATAGGTGAGTTAAGTTGATAGGTGAGTTGGGTTGATAATCAAGTTGGGCTGCATAGGTGAGTTAGGTTGACAGGGGAGTTGGGATAATAGTTGAGTTGGGCTGACAGGCGAGTTGGGTTGATAGGCAAGTTGGGCTACATAGGTGAGTTGGGTTGAAAGTCTTGAGAATAAAACTATGGCTTATAAGAAATGGATTTTTACTCAAATTTTTATCTTGTTTACATCCACACTCCAAGATCTTGCATGACAATGGTTAGTTTGTTGCTTGTAGGTACAATTTGACCAAATTTGTGAGGCTAAGTCCCATCAAGCATGTCATTTATGAACATATGATTGAAATAGGGGGAGATTAGTGTTGTGTTAGTAAATAAAATAAATCAATCAAAAACACACTAAACTAACACCCTAAGCCTATATCAAAGGAGGATCTTAGTTAACAAAATAAAAAATGGAAAACAAAACTAAAACATGAAAGATAGACCTTCCTTCACCTTCCTTGGATGCTCCAAAATATTTTTGTAGTGGATTACTTAGATTGTGCTCATATAGTCTGCATCAATGAAGTGTGGCTACCTACATCTCTCCTTGGCACCTTATTTGGCTTTCACTTGACTTGGCTTGGCTTGGCTTAGATCAACATTTGGGAATTATAACACTAATATGCAATGATTTTGAATGCATTTGGGAATTATAAGTTTGGCATAAAAGAGATTAAAAATCAATTGGCAAGGCCTCCTATTTATATACTTTTGGAATGGTTTAGAATCAACCTAAACCATCCATCTCAAGATGAATATGTGTCGATAAGGATTAATTTAATTATGTAATTAAAATTCATAAATAGACTCATCAATATTTGGGATAGAGAGGCATTAATTAGGCATGGTAGGTCTTAATGAGGCATGGGAGGCATTGTTTTAGATATTTGTGGTATTTATGGCTTGTGGATGCCACACCATAGGATGATGTCTTTTGATGATACAATTAATGACAATAAATTTATAAAAATAAATATTCAAAAATTTCCATAGAAAATTAACTAAAGCTCTTGATTTGGTTTAATTAGCCTTAAACATGATTAGTCAACTTTGATGTAAAACATTGGCAATTTGTGCACAAATTAATCAAAATGTCATATTATTGCTTGAAATTTGACTGGATTGGAATTGGAAGTTGATGTTAGATTTTTTTGAACCATTATCCCATTTAGGATTTTTTTAATGCAAAATAACAATGCATGTGTCTTGTATACGAAATTTTATAGAAAAGAGCAATCCAAAGCACCCAGATGCAAAATTGGCATTTTGACTTGAAATGATTTGATCAAATTTATATGCTTCATAAATTTTATTATACCATTTAATGATACTCTAACCAAAATTGGCACTTGAATATATCAATTTTAACTCATTTAATGTGTTTGTGTTTTAGGCTAAATTGTGCATTTTGGTGGGAATTGATCAAAACCCTGATTGATGGTTATTGGTGGCCATATTTAGGTGTCTAAATTGAATACAACCTATAATCACTTAACTATACATAAGATACCATTTTTATCACATGATAACAAATTATTTCATATCACGTCACTATTAGGGTTCTTTGAGGGTTTAAACCAACTTCCAGTCTTAACAATCATTCATAAGTTTAGCCCCTCATTCCAAAAACTAATGCCTAGAAATTTGAGCTAGGAACCTTCCACATATAACATGAATATATTAGGTTCCCATGCATAGGTTACATGTGCCAATTAATACTTTAAATTCCTCCTTGGGTTGAGAACCCTTCATTTTATGAACTCAAGAGACCATAAAACACTTTTTCATGCCTTTTTTTGCAAACCATGACTTCAAAATTTGTGAACATGATTGAAATAACATATCATACCTATGACCACACTCATTTTTATATAATGGAATTGGAAATATAACCTCATACCCTATTAGGTCATGCTCTCTCTCTTTACTCTCTAGGCCTTGACCTACAAGTCACATTAGGCCTTGAAACTAACCTTCTAACCATTGTCCAAGATCTCAATACCTCATATAAAAATTCAAGAAACCTCTCTCATGATCAAAAAATATTTTTCATCATTTATAGTCTTTGATAATACCTCATAACACCTCATTTGGTCAGGTAGAGTCTAAAACTTGTCTAGTTGCAGATTTGGACTTAAGGTCTTTCCCATGTAAGATCACCTTGAAACTCTCCCAAGTTCTCCAATGCCTCATAAGAATTTTAAAACAACCTCATATAGTCTATTATTTATATCTTCAATAGAACATATTTTTATCTCAATGAAGAATCTTCAAAGTTTCTTACATAGATATTTGGATCTTGACCAAGGATCTTCATAGTTCACTATGTTCTATGCAACCTCTTCTTTGAAGTTTCAATAGAACAAATTTTTATCTCAACGGATCATCTTCAAATATGCTTACACAGATCTTTGGATCTCAACTAAGGGTATTAATAGTTCATTGTGTTATATTCCTAGTCTTCAAGACTATTTTCAAAACTATTGATAACTTCTCAAGCCTTCAAATTCTTTCTCAATAGAGATACATTAGGTTGCCTATCTTACTTGTCATATCAGGCATACAAGATCATAGCTCACACACCATACATATTGACATAAATGACATCAACATTGACATAAAATTATATTAGCCTTTACATGAATGAAAACACTTATTAACACTTCCTTGTATTGGGCTATAAATCCCCAAGCTCTGCTAGGTCTACATGGTAGATTCTGATTTGTCTACCCCTTTCCTAAGATATCTTAGTCATTAATTATCAATTTATATATGGTATTATCCTATTTTATGGGTAATTATGCCACTATGTTCTTAGGGCCTACCACCTCCACATATCTCCTTTTTTCTCTTCCCTTACTTGAATAAGGCTTCAAATGCAATGTTGACTAGTATCTCTATGGTGAAGTGAGATTTTACCATGTGGCATCATCCCTCTCACTAATATTATGAGACACTAATCTATTTCATAGATTTACCTAAGTTTTTGGAATAATGATATTATGATACATTGAAGCATTCCACTCACATACTATCCCAGGGTTATGAAATCTCTCTACATTGCATAAAAATCTCCAAAAGATCAAGGCAGTGGGATTATGCCACATGACATCATCCCACTATCCTTATATCCTAGAGTTTTTTGAATTATACATATGGTTTCATGAGTTTATATCTTTAGGATTGTGACACATGGGAGCATCCTACTTGCCTACTCACTTGGAGGATTGTTGACATCACTATCCCACTAGGAAAATTTAAAGAAAATTGACTAAGTATAAAAAGGCATTTTGAAAGGTCTCAATGCCACTGAGATATTCACATGTGGCACTGGCTAACTTTTAAAAAATCAACTTAGTGTTGAAAGTCTTTTTAAATATTTATTATTGTTGGGAGTCATGAATGATTGACACGTGGTTCCATTTGATTAGATTAGAGTCCTACTATGAAAGATAACTTAGGAACTCATAAATATGTCATCGGGGTCCTATCAAATTTAATCTTGTCACCTCTTAAAGCCATCATTGGGAAGAAACACCTAAATGGATAAGTACCAAATCACTTTCTTGACTAATCAATAAACTTTTGAATAAAAATGACCATGTGTCGAAGGAGCATAAATGTGACACATGGCTCTGAGCAAGTTTAATGAATCAACTAAGTGACAAAACATTCCCTCTTTATGTAGAATGTGTGACATAGCCTAGATTTTTTCAAAACTTGTGATTTTAGAATTTTTGTTTAGAATAAAAGTTTTAACTAGTCATAACACATATAATCTTAAGAGTAAAACAATTGGACAAAATCCTTAGTGCAAAAACCATTTTTTGAGAACTTGTTAAGCCCTTTGATTCCTTCCTGACTTATCCACTTATGTTGAAACTTTGAAAACCCTTCTCTATTGAACTTGAATACTTGAACCAAGATTTGGATGCTATTCTTCTATGGTAACCAAAATGGTCAACATTCTTAGTGACCTTTGTGGGGTTTTTTCCTATTAAACAATAAACTAGAAGCCTTTAAAGCAATCAATTGTGCATAGAGTCATAAAAACCTTTAAAACTCTTGATTCTAAGAACATACCCTTGCTTTAACCTACTTGGCTTGATGTTGAATAACATAACTGATATTCACCTCTAAAGGAATAATAAAATAAAATAATAGAAATAATGAAAGTTCTAGATCACTTAGAGGAAAGGATAACATCGAAACTAATGTGTAACAACACTTGGAGGTAATAAAATCAGATAAAATTCTATGTACATAACTCTAAAAACCTTCAAGAGTAGTGTTTCAAATGAATCCCATTGACTGGGATTGGGAGTTCCTCCCCACCTAACTTATATAATTGGAAGGAATTGGATGGTTTGTAACCATTTATGATGTAAGGGCCACTCCAAATAACATCAAATTTGGTATGCCTCCTAATTTTGGATCTATCTTCATCCCATTTTAACACCAAGTATCCCTTAATTAAGAATGTATGTGCTTTTCTTTTGTCAAAATACCTCTTCATTTGGGCATAGATTGGTATATTTTTTCTTATAACTCCATCAACTCTACAAATATAACTACCATAGCATCCTCTTCCATCATTTTTAGCTGATTGACAAGTTTTAGAGCTGGGAGTTTAAGATATTTAGGTATCCTTACCTTTCTAAGATAAACAAGCATGTAAGGAGAATTACCAATAGCCCTTTTATGGCTGATTTTATCATCCCATAATTTTTTCCTCAACTTTGTATACCATCTCATCTAATTTAACTCCATAGTCCTCTTAACTATCCTAATCAAATTATTATTATTGGAATCTACCAATCTATTGACTTTGGGATAATAGTTGGATGAGGTTCTTAAGTAAATGCCATGTCTAATTATCTAATTAGTTATCTTGGTTCCAAAAAAGTCCATTGCATTATCACCTATGATTGTATAAGGCACCCTAAACTTAGTGACTATACTCTTAAAGAAGTCACATACATTGGCTTCATTTACTTCTTTCAAACCCACTACTTTTTTTCACCTTTTAAAATAATTAGTGGCTATCAAAACCCATTTATGACCTAAACTTGAAATCCAAACCTCATTGCATGAAGGGTTGCTCTACCTGAATGGGATGGAGAGGGATGGCTTCTAACCTCTATTTACCAATTAAGAATTCACATTTTTGTAATTATTAACCCATGAATACACATATCTAAAAATATTGGGCTAATAATATCATGCCCTTATTATCTTTATGGTTATAGTCCTTAGAGAAAAATGTCCACTAGATGATCCATCATGATATCCTATAGAATATTATCAATCTGGTTCATTCCAACACATCTCCACATAATATCATTGACATCTTTCCTAACTAGTAAAACATCTATAAGAACATAAGGGAATGATTAAAATATAAAAAACCTATTTTTGGCCTTATTTAATCCTTGAGGGCATTCACCAGTTTGGAGGAAGTTGGCCATATCTTGGGTTTAACTAGTAGGCAATGAAGGTTTAGCTGAGTGTTGGCCATATTGGAGTACTAGTATAACATTTTAATAATTTTAAAAATATGATGATAACTATTCAAAAAATATTCTACCTCTTACTAACTTTATTACCTTGATGTCCACATCATACTCCATTAACTTTGTAATCCACCCTACCCTTTTCTCATTCAAATATTTACTTAGGAGGAACTCTTTGACACTTTGGTGGGACAAGAAAATGCACATTATTATTAGATAAAAAATGTATAAACTTATTTAGAATTATTATAATTTTTAAGACTTGATTCTCTACAAGTTAATACTTTACCTCATAACCTTCCAAGCCTTGGATAAAGAAAACTATCAGTTGTTCCATGCCTTCCTCATTCTTTTGTATTAACATAGTTGAGATAGTGTCCATACCCCAAATGTGTAGAGAGTAAAGTCCTTGGTGAAATATGTATTTATGAGGTTGTGAGCTTGTGCTATGGATTTTTTAATTATTTTAAAGCTATCTTTCCCTTCTTTGGACTAGTGGAAGATCTTATTCTTCTTTAACGTAATAGTTAGAGGTTTTACAAGTTTGTTAAATCAAGAACAAACATCCTAATGAAAGTTATCCTTCCTAAGAATATTTTTAGTCCCTTCTTGTGATTAGGAAAGGATAATTCTAGAATGACACTTACCATTTTAGGATAAATTACAAGTTGGGCTCTTGGAGATAACATGGCCCAAAAACTTGCCTTTATAGACTGAAAAATTACTCTTATTGGGGTTAAGCAAGACCCCAAAATACCTACACCTTTCAAATACCTATCTAAAATGAGATAGATGATCATCAACATGATTATAAAATATTATAATATCATTAATATAGACAAGTATAGTATTATTGATTAGTCCCTAAAATGCCATAGCTATGTCTTTTTGAAAATTTAACCCTACATTGGATAAACAAAATGGCATTTTTATGCAGGCATAAGTTCCCCATTTGGTGGTGAAGGTTATCTTAAATGGATCCTCCTCCATCACCATAATATGATTGTATCTATAATAACCATCCAAGAGAAAAACATTCTGCACCTTCCACCATTTGTGATATTTTCTCCATGGAAGGCTATGGGTAGTGATCCTTCAATGAGCCTTGGTTAAGGTCTCTAAAATCAACATCCATCCTTATCTCTCCACTCCTCTTTCTAATAGGAACCTATTTTACAACCCAAGATGAATTCTTAATCATAAATATGATCTTAGCCTCTATCAACTTGGTCAATTATTTCTTTATGAGGGGATCTATCTTGGGTTTTATGGGCCTCTATTTATACCTAATTGGCTTGGCATCAGAACCTAACTCTACAATGCATTGTGATAAACTAGGGTTAAAACTTTTGACATCACTATACTCCCATTCAAAGATGTATTCAAACTCATGATAGATTTTAACAAATGCATGTTTTCCTCTTCATTACATACCTTACCAAGGTGTAAAAGCTTATATTTAAAGATGGAACATATTTCATAGTACTCTTGTTTAATCTTCATGATCACTTTCTCTCCCTTAACTTTATCATCATCACTAAAAAAAATTTCAAGTGTGATTATCCCCTTTAGAATTCTATTTATCTTTAGTTGAATGACTAGGTCATCATATTGTTGCTATAATTTATTGTAATTATTTGTAAAAAAACTCAGCTTCTTCTTTTAAGAAAAGAATAATCTACCAATCACTATCAAACACTTTCCAATTGGTTATATTATTAGGTATAGAAGGCCTTACAACCACTTTGATATGTTTTTGTTCATTCTCTTTTTTATATCATTTAGAATGTCAAACTAAGCACTAATATCAACTAGTATATCATCTTATTTATTTATTTCTCTTGGAATAGATTGGATGTTGAATGATTCAAGGTCTTTTATGAGGTCCCAAACTCTATGTTTATAGTACTTTAAAAAATAAATTTTTTCATGTTCTGATATCTTCCCTATTTCACCACTAGATCACTATCTCCAAAGATTCACAGATGTTTAATTCCTTTCTTCTTGGCCCATTGAAGACCATGGATGAAAGTGTCAGGATCTAAACACACAAATAGCTTTGATTCCACTGTCAGGATTAGGAGCATAATTGATTACCTTGTATAAGCAACTAAACACAGAATTTAACCAGAAGTAATAAGTAACTAGAAATCAAAAACAACACATAATTTGAGAGACAATACAATCTTGTATTTAACTCATCCAAAAATAAAATACAATAAAGAAGATGCCACACTCTTCTCACACCTCTGAAGCTTCCCACACCTCTAGGGCTCCTAGTAATTCTTGATCAAGATTTCTCTCTCTCAATTACGGTCACAAGAATCAACTTAAACATAGAGTTGTTGTTCACCTCCACCAATTAGTATCACTACTGCCAGTACACAAGTACTCAAAGTACTCCAAGTAGATCTCCCATGAGCTTGCAACAACCTACAACTCAAATTATCTTACTTACCATGTAGATCTAATATGATCTTGCATAACCTATAGATCAACCTAGTTTTGCACAACTGCAAACCTAGATCTTACAATCAGAAGGATCTCTTCCTTGTCCTTTATTACAATACAGCCCCATGAGTCTATTATATAGATCCCATGCAAAAAATAATTAGAATTCCTATTTACAATAATTAGACACGCAACTCAAGACTAAAATTAGTCTTTACATGCAAACAACCCATTTAACAAACTAACTATTCATCAACAACCAGTTCTAGAACACACAGGCAACCGACGTCGGTCCCTGTCTGTCTGGAGAAGACCGACATCGGCTGATCTCTAATTGATGCCAGTTGCTCTGTAATTGAATGTGACCAACATCAGTTGCACCTGCTGATGTCAGTTGCTCTAAAACTCAGCAACCTCCTCCGTTTGCATACCTGTGAAGCTTTTAGCTCCACAACCTAATAGAAAGATCCATACTTAGTTAAGTTATTGGTTTAGTTTAACTAAAATATTAGAGTAGAAAAATAATTCTCCTTCAAAGGAGACACCAACGTGACACTCCCTTTTGATCCATGTCTACTTCTAGATCTATCAAAGTGCATCTACCATACTCCATCATCATGTTCATCAGTCTTTATAAAATTTAAAATTAAATAATATTCTTTATCCAAACAATAATTACCTAGAATAACCTATTCAATGAGTCTATAATGATCAAACTCATAATGGTGAGTTCCCTATTCATCAAGTAGTAAATCAGGTGTGCCTTTAAGGGGTGTACTTGGTTATTGCTTAGAAAGATGGTCTTCTTGGTTGAATATGGTACAATTGACATTTATGGAATTTTGAACATATGGTTCAATATGGTTTCTAATAATTTTATAAGACCTAATTGTTACTTTAGTGCCATACCTAGTTCTAAAGATCATATGAGACTAATTAGATGGCAAGTATCCTCCAATCTTGGTAGTAAAGTCCCTAGCTTGGCATAAAGCAAAGTATGGAGGGAGATAAATTATGAAAACATCTTTGAGAATGGAAAATTTAGGGCAAAAATATATATCAAGGTCCAAACCCTTTATGACTCCAAGAGTATTAATGGCCATTCCATATAACTAAACTACTCCTTTAAAGAGTGGCTCATATTCTAAACCTAATTTGTCTGTTATATGTTTTAGCATCACTGAGATACTAGCCCTTAAATCTATCCTAAAATAATGGGATATATAACTACCAATAATAAAAGAAACATATAATGGTGGATTATTCACACCTTTATTTGAGTGATCTTCCTTTGGTTAAGGTATATTTGTGAGTACTACTTTTGGTCATTCCTTTGATAACCCTTCTAAAACATTAAAGTTAGATGGAACTGCTTCTAATAGGTCCTTTTATCTTTATATGGACAAGGACTCCCACATGGTTATATTCACATTTTTTTTCTTTATATGCTCAATAATATTGAATGGGGAAGTACTGACCTTTTGTTGTACTTTGGAAATAATAGTACTTTCTTGTAATTATGTTGATTGAGAATGGATTTTAGTTTATTCTTGACTTCCTACAGTCTGATTGTTATAGATTTATCGTACCTTTGGTGCTAAAGTAGGATCAAAAACCTCTTGTATCACTAGATAATATGATGTAGAATACTTACCAATTATTGGTTCACTTTATACAGCCCTTTTCTTAGACTTGGTATTGGCTACCACACCTAAAGAAGAAGCTTGGTTCTAACTTTGAAATTGATTCACTCCATATTATACATCCCATTTCCAATTTAGAAGTATATCATCACCCTATAATTGATCTTGATGAGCCTATTATTTTAATGATACCTTATCTTGTCTCTCTTATTATGGTGTTATGTTTTACACCGTCAATGCTTGGTTAAGAACACCATTAGGACAAGTGGTTTGGTTGTGGGGAAGATTATAGGTAAAGCACCATTAATATTCATGTATTAAGTTGTTCTTAGTAGGGATTAAGTCTTTATATATGCTAATAGTATTGGGTTTGAAATCTTGATAAGTCTTTTTAGGAGTAATTTGGATTTGGCCTTCAATATTTGCCTGATATGGTAGCCTATATGGCTAATAAGTTCTTTGATATGGATGACTATTATTTTGATAAGGTTGATGAGGTGATTGATAGGGTTTGTGATTTTTATCCTATTGCCTTTTGAGAGTAACCAACTTATTCCCAAAAGTCTGAAGAAGGATTTTAACCTCTTGTACTTCATTTGATGAGCTAGGGGTAGCTTTATCTTGACTTAGTGGCTGGCTGAGTTAGCACTAGAATATGTGTTAGTGTGGGTGTTTCAAGTAGTAAAGTGGGATGTATTTATATAAAAATTATTAATGGAGGCCTTAGTGTGATTTTTATATCATGTATAAGACTATTCTTAGCCCTAATGGCTACCTCATAATCATATAGTAATATTCTACCACCTATTGATTGGATCATCATAGAGATATCACTATTCAAAGCTCAAAGATAATAGATAAAATCATAATCAAGTGTAATCATTACTAATAGTGTAATCTTATCCAATGTTTTTTGAAATATGAGACTAAAATATACCATGTACTTGTATGGTTCCCTATTATTAGTGGTTAGTTATTTAACTAGGGATAGATAATATGACATGTCTTCAAATTACTTACATAGAGATTCTCCTACCTCATCTCATGAGTAAATAGAATCATGTAGCAAGTTCCTATACCATTGGATATCTTTCCCTTTCAATGAGGAAGATAAAATCCTAATATTAATGTTCTTCTTAGTAACATGATGCATTAAATAGATATTAGTAATATCTTTAATGTGCTCTACAAGTCTGATAGTATCCCTCAAATGAAATAGGGAATACACACACACACACACACACACACACACACACACACACACACACACACACACACACACACACACACACACACACACACACACACACACACACACACAATTAAGGGATATAATGGGTATATTTTCATATAAAGCAAGGCTTAATGGGCTTCCTCCATTAAAACGGATAAAGGCTTGATTTCTAGGGGTAGCCATGTAAGGGATAAGAAGGAATCCTACTCTTGGGTGGGGAAAACTACCAAAAGAGGTGTAGATTGATCTATTGAGGAAGGTTATCTAAGCTCTCTATATCTTCTTATAGGAGACAAGAATGATTTATTTACTCTTATTATTTTAGAGGGTATAGATAATTCAATAAACTAAAAATTACCTATAAAAGAAGCTCTTGTTGCTCTTGACATAAAATAATTTGGGACCAAACTATTGGAGATTAGAAATTTTCAATCATTAGGTTCTTGTTTTGTATCTTCAACACTAAACCTCACTAAGAGTAGCACCAATTTCTCACCTTCTAACTTAATGAAAATGAATAGTCCCCTACTAAGAGTACCAAAAACTATTGTCAACTTTGATTACACCCTTAAGAGGCTTATTTTAGTGCCTCTTCACCCAATTAACACAATGGGATCTCTTTAAGGCTATGGGTGACCTATGGCTAGAGAGAAGCTCTAGAGAGGATTGGTTCCCTTGGTGAATCCTCTAAAATTAACATTAAACTATTACATTTTCAAGGAAAATGGAGAATAAGGATATAAAATGAACCTAAATATTAAGAAGGTGATGAACCAAATATGTTATGATCCTTAAAATAGCTTATTAACATCAATAAATGACTCAATGTTGATTGAAATCCTCTTACACTCTCCTCAAATGAACTATTCACACATCAATATTCATATAAGGGTTGTGATTATATGAATAGGACTTTGAATGAAAACTAAAAGGATTTGAATTAGACACAATCAATTAGTTTATATAGTGATTCCCTAGCCTAGACAATGCCAACACAACATACAACCTATATAAATCAGCCTACTAAAAACAAGATGAAATCAAAGGACATATAAGAGGAAGAAAAATTCTATCATAATTGTAGATCGACTAAGCATAAGGTTCACACAAGAATATTAGAATAAGGAAGGTAAACTTTAGTCTTTATTGATCAAAAGGATTAAAAACTAACATTACACGTGGGTAGAGTTTGATCATACCCAAAAGAGGGATCAAATATGGACCAATTTCTATAGCATTTATGTGCTCAAAATAACTCCCCTTACCATGATAATTCTTCTTATTTTTATAGGCCAAAATATTAAGATCTTGGGTCCATTTTTAGTCTTCCATACTATTGAGGGTGATTATAATTTTGATGATGATTAGGGAAAGGAGGTTGAGGAAGTAAGGATCCATTAGGGATAACCAGAGTCACACATGCATAACTACCTACCACATCCTTTTAAGCCTATATATTATATTCTATGTGATCTCCATTTGTTATTGCTTTCATGATAAATATGGCTAGATTCCATCACCTTCTCACCATATTTATAGTTAGATTTGACATGCACCATGATGTGCATTTCAATCCGCTACATTTATCATTAATTTTTTGAGCCAAGGTAGTTACATTATTGATTCATGAATTTTATGTTTGAATAGGTGAAAGAGGCCATCAGTTTATTTTATTTTTTTCCAACATGGATGATAAAAATATCCTTAGTTGTATTTTCCAACTACATGTCAGCATCAGGATTATTTTGGGCCTTTTTTACTTATTTGAGTATATTCTCCCCTTGGGATGATTATACTCAACACTTTATAAACTCCTGAGCCTACTCTAGGTTTGCCAATTATCTTCCTTATATTGGGATATAAAGTCCCAAGATCTATCAGGTCCATGTGGTAGTTTCTAATTTGTCTACCCCTTCCCTAAGATCTCTTAGTCAAGCTCTATCAAGTGCTATTTGGTGGTCTTATTCAATGAGTACTTCTATCACTATGTGCTTGGGTTCTACCGCCTCCATGTGGCTCATTTTTTCTATTTCATTACTTGACTAAAGATTTAAATGTAATTTTTATTTTTATCTCTACGTTGAAGCAATATCTCACCACATGGCATCATCTCACTCATTTGATACTCTAACACACTGATATATTACATGAACTACATTGGGGTTGTATAACAATGGGATTATGATACATGGAAGCATCCTACTCACCTACTAACCTAGGGATCTAACATCTCTTTGAGATGAATGTAAATCTCTAGGAGAGTAGGGTAGTAGGATTATGTCACATGGAATCATCCCACTAAACCACTAGCCTAAAGGATTTTGAACAATACGAATGGTTTTGGGACTCTAGGTCATTGGGATTACAACATGTGGGAGCATCCTACTTATTTAATTACCCATTAACCTACTTAGCTAAAAGATTTTTACTATCATTATCTTGTCAATAAAATTTGAAAAAAATAACCAAGTGTTGAAAATCATTTAAAAAGGGCTCATGACCACTGGGAGATTGGCACATGGCTTCAGGAAACTTTTGAAAAATAAGTTAAGTGTTGAAAGCCTTATGAAATATTTTGGGATTGTTTGGAGTCACAAATGTGGCATTTGTTTGGACTAAATTCTTGTTAAGACTAAAAACCTAGGAAGCTATCAAGATGTCATTAGGGGCTTGTCAAATTTAATCTTGTCACCTCCTAAAGCCATCACCAAGAAGAAACCCTAAAATGGCTAAGTGTCAAAGTTATTTTTAGACCCACCATATAAATTTTAAATAAAAAAAGCTAAATAAGAAAGGAAAAAAAATGTGACACATGGTTCCAAGCAAGTATAAAAAATAAACAAAGTGTTAAAATGTTCCCTATTTATGAAAAAAGTGTGACATAACCTAGATTTTGTCAAAACTTGTGCTTTCAAAAATTTTGTTTAAAATAAAATTTATAACTTATCATAATACATAAAATCTGAAGAGTAAAACACTTGGACAAAATCTAGAGTGCAAAGACCATTTTTTGAGAACCTTTTAATCCCTTTGCGTCCTTCCCAACTTATCCACTTCTTGATTCCAACATAACTTCAAAAACCATTCTCTATTAAACCTCAAGCCTTAAAATAATATTTGGATGTTACTCTTCCATGATGACCAAAATGGTCAACATGAACCTCTTTATGTATAAGTGGTTCTAGAATTAGGTTCATAATTTTTTGTCTTTGTCTAAAATGTTTCTAATGTGATTTGATGGGAATAGTGTGGGTTATTTTAATCGATTCAAAGATCTTAATATATCTATAGGCCCAATAAATCATGTCTCTATATATAAAAAATAGCCTTCTAAGTTGTTTAATCTCCTTTGATGTATAATCGAGGTCATGTTAATAGTCTAGGGGTGGTCAAGGGAACAAGATCAATAGTCTTATACTTTATGTCTTGATAACTTAGCTTATTGGATGGGTGTTTAGACTTATCAAGGCCGAACACACTCTCTAAAGATATCATGCATTTTGGGACTTATTTTTCTCTAAGGTTCATGATGTCATCTTGGTCATAATATGTATCTCTTGGATCATATGTTTCCTTCTCATTAATGATCTAAGCTTCAATCACCTTGGTGTTGCTAAGGAATTCCAAGATATGATGGTTGTCTTTAAAGACTTGGAAGTTTTTAAAATTATCTAGGATAGAGAACAAGGGATTAAGTAAATAGAGAACTCTTGTATCTGTATGTCATCTAGAGGTGATAGATTCACAATAGAGGTTGCCAATGAATCAACCAATCCATTCTCCTCTCAAGGATTGGGAATATCATTAAAGGCTATAAATAATATGCCCTTCATTTGTAATTCCTTATATAGGAAATTGTTTTCATGGAATTTTCTCTTGACTTGGTTTATGACCAGCATAGAATCCCCAAATACCTTGATTTCCTTGACTTTATGTTTCAAGGCTAATTACAGCCAAAACATCAAGGATTTATACTCTACAAAGTTTCTATTATAGAGTAACTAAAGTCTATAAGTATCTAAGTGTCATTTTCCCTATGCATCAATCAAAAAGATTCCTTCTAGAACCTTATTCAGAATAGGCCCCATCAAATAACAAGGACCACAAAATTGGCATCTCAAGATCATTACTAATTTCATGATTATTTGGTTCTATAGATAGGATATATATTCCTAGGTCTGAGGATACCAAGCTCACCTTTTCATTCATATAATTTTATTATGTGATCGTGTGTTTCATATTAGGTTCTTTGTCTACTCTAATTTTATTTTCCATGCCTCTCCAGGGTAGCCACATATAAGAAACTTTCATATCCATGTACCCATTTAAGGTTTTAGACCAATCCCTTCTAATAATCATTCCATAGGCTTTGGGGATTTCTACCACTTGAATTTATATGAACTTTTGGATCCTAGGCTCAGACTCTAGCTACATATGGACATTTAAAATCTCAACAACTACCTTAACCTCTGATTTATCTAGATGGGCCACCACCCTATCTAATTTAATAGTGACTAACCCCAAGTTTTCACAAATTCCCATAGGCATCACATTAGTTAAAGCTCCTAAGTAGACTAAGAATTTATGTAGGTTCTTCTTAAATAATATGATATTTATAAGGAAGGGAGGAACTTTAGTTTTATTATTTTGGATGACCTCATTGATGTGGGAAATTTTTTGTTTCTACTCGGTTGACTTCTCTATAAGTGAAGTCAGTATAAGGTCTCATTATTTGGTGATCTAGGTGAGCTCATGAAGTGTTATATTTTATTTTATTTTCTCCATGTCTTCTACTATGTTATACCCAACCTTATTTTGGACTAGTTGGCTTTATGTAGGAGCCTTTAACTCATTAGGTTTTAGAGGTAATAGGTCAATCATAGTTTTGGGATTAAAAGGGGTCGCACCATTATTCAAAGGAGTAGACGTGGTGAGGGGTTATTTTTATGTCCAAATCATAATGTAATAATTTATCCTTTGGAATTTTTTGAATGTGTGGACCTCACTAGTACTCTCATTTAGTTCATTATCTTCTTGGCTAGGAAACTCCATGGTTTCCAATACCATTATTGTGCTTGAGGGTCTAGTAGTGTTATAGGTTTTTATTGGTTTAAGACCACCTTATATTCCACCATTTCTCACTAAAATATATTGAAGGCACTATATAATTTTATGCAATTTATTTCCCTACATTGGGCCATGTTTTTCACCCAACACTAGTTTGGGAGGGCTATCTCATAGATGTTGAACTCAGGTAGATTATTAGGTGATAGCTCTAGTTGATTATTAAGGTGATTGTAGGAACTATTTTTCCTTTGGTAGCTAAAGTTATAATTAGATTTCTCACCATTAGAATTTCTCATTTATTTTTGGAGACCCAAAAAATCATTTTATAGCCTCTGTACCATACATTGGATATCATATAACTCATTCTTGGTAGACTCATTGGGTATGCTCTAAACATTATTCATAATAGGGATAAATCCCTAACTATAAGCTTGAGGTGATAATTAAGTATTTAATGTGGAAATAAAACTTAGGTGTTGATTGGGTGTAACATTGCATTAGGAGCACATTCATTATAGGTAGTGGTTTTGCATTTGGAAGTAGGATCAATATTGGCATGTTAGTTAATGCATTAAGTATTGGGTCCACCATTTGGCCTTATTTATTAACCTATCTATAAACCTTAATGAATTTAGCATAAGCCATGAGTAATTCTACTATCAGGGGATCCCATCTCAAAAACATGGTCATATAGGGGTCCAATCAAACACACAACATAAGCAAACACATAATAAAATCAAACTAACATAAGCCTAATCTAATACATACATTACCACCCTTGTGATAAATCTATTCAAATATTGAATTATAAGGGACAATTTAGAATTAGTGTTATAGGAACTATCCATTCATAGGTAGTGGGAGGTTGTTTCCTTCAAGGTCTTTGAGGTGGAATGCATTCTACCCAAGAAACTCTAAGATCTAATATGGGCTAATCCATAATAGGTCAAACTTAGAGTGTTGTTCTTTCTTTTCATGGGTTTTATCCCATATTAGTACTAATTTATAAATCATGAAGGACTCCACTTTCACTCTCTCGTCAACCCACCTTTTAATTGTGCCTTGATGCTTACTAAAATTCTAGAGAGCCTCTTCTTGAGAATAATCTAATTAGATGATATTTATTAGCCTCAAGTCTACTTTTTATTTTCTTACCATGTATTCTTTCATAAACATATAGGTAGGTAATCTAAGGTTAATTAAGAAGACAATATTTAACCCATAGACTAGTAGGAATGGAAAAAGTTTGAGGGCTTGTTTGTACCGAGTGTGATCATCCTAAAGGGCACATTTTAGCAATGAGTTCCATTCCTAAAAATTCTTTTCAATATGTTTCTTAGAACATCAATCAACTATTATTTTTAGATTATGCCAAACCATTACCTTGTAGGTTAGTTAGATGATAATCTCAATGTGACCCCATGTGTGTATGCTTACTCAATAAACTTTATAGATTGGAACGAATGTCCATTATCATAGACCAGTATAGTGGTGTGTCAAATCAAGTGATTATATTTTCTTCTATAAATCATATCACCTCCTTGGTGGTACTATTCTTAGTTTCATTACCTCCATCCACCTTATGTTATAATTAATGGCCATGATTATGAATATGTGGATAATTAAGGAGTTTGGATTGATAACTCTTATGAATTCAATCCCCCACTATGAAAATGGTTTTCCTTCAATAACAAGATACAATGGCATTACAACATCAAACTCTCATTTGGAAAAGGCTTGGCACAAGTGACATGATTTTACATGGTCATGTACATCCTTGAAGATAGTGAGCAAATAAAATCTTGCTTGAAGGATTTTTTATGTCATTTCATTCCAAAAGGAATGGCCACTACCCAGCTTCTCATTAAAACTAGTCAAACATCCTTGGATTCTTCCTTAGATAGGCACCTAAGATATATGCCTTCATAATTACTTGTATAAAATACCCCTTTATTAAACATGTAATGAATTTATTTCAATCTAAGGGTCCTATTATAGGTTTAGTTTGGTTTGGGGGTAGACTTTTATAGAGAAGGTAGTGGGTGATTAGAGCATACCAACCTTGATAAAGTACTTATACTTGGTCTACATGATGTAGTGTAATCCATGGATCAATATCTATGATTAAATTAATGAGACCCTAGCCTTAAACAATCCTAGTAAGTATAATCTCCATATTATACTCTTGTAACTTATCCATCCACTAGCCTCTACACTCACCTAACTCATTGTGACCAAGAAAAAGTTTCATTGTTGGGTCTAGGACAAGGGCATGCACCTTTTCTTAAGAATGTAATGTTTGGATTTATTCACTACCTTGACTAGGGAATAGGCATGTTTTTCAAGGGTAGAATAATTGAGATCTGTATCCTTAAGGGTTTTGATCATGAAAACAATTATGTGTTTTTTTCCTTTCGACTTCTGAGTGAGTATGGAAGCAATGGTATGATTAGAAGCAAAAAAGTAGAAGTAGAAATCCTTGGTGTAATCCATGCATATTAGAATTTGGGCATCAATGATGTCCTCTTTGATCTCTTGGAAGGCCTTCTTGGATTCAATGTTTCATTCCACTTTATATTCTTATTTAAGTATGGCATTCAGAGGTTTAACAATCTTATCAAATCCATAAATAAATTTATACACAAAATTAATTTTTCCAAATATATATGTTAGTTACCTTTTACTATTCAAGAGAGGCATCTTAGAAATAACATCAACATACATAAGGTCAATAGAGATACCTTACTTCATGATAATGTGATAGATAATCTTACCTTTGGTAATACCAAACACACTCTTCTTTGGGTTTAGGAATATACTATACCTTGTGCATCTCTAAAATATATTATACATGTGACAAATGTGATTTGACCTATATTTTGAGAATACAAGCTATTCATCTATATAGATAATAATGTATTTCCATATCTAACCTTCAAAGGTGAAATCCATGGCTCTCTAAAATGTGTCTCCTACATTAATCAAGAAAAATGGCATATATTTTTAGGTGAAAGGGCCTCACTTCATTTTGAATGCAGTCTTGGTTCTATCTTCTGGGTTGATGAGAACTTGGTTGTATCTTAAGAATGTGTCCAAAAATGACATCATACAGGATCTACTCACCATATGAATCACTTCATCCAAGGAAGGTAATAGTTAATTATCTTTATCAGATGTTTAATTTAAATTTCAAAAGTCCACACATAGTCGAGTCTCTCCTTTTTTATTATGAATAGGTACCAAATTGCCTACCCAAGTAGAGTGGTAGACTATAAAAATCATTCCTACCAAAAAGTCCTTGTGAAATATTGTCAATTTGGATTGTACCCTTGAATAGGCTTGTTTTAAAGGCTCTTCACCCAATTGACATAATGAGATCTCTCTAAGTCTTTGGGTGACCTATGTCTAGAGAGAACCTCCATAAAGGGTTGGTTCCCTTGGTGAATCCCCTGAAACTAATACTAAACTAATACATTTTCAATGGAAAGGGAGAAGAAAGATATAAAAATAACATAAATCTTAAGAAGGTGATGTACCAAGAATTTTTTACTCCCTAAACCAAATTATTAACAACACTAAATGACTCAATATTGACTGAAATCCTCTTACACTCTCCAAAAATGAACTATTCACACATCAATATTTCATATGAGGGTTGTGAGTTTATGCATAGGACTTTGAGAGACAACTAAAATTCCTTAAATTAGACATATTCAACTAGTTTCTATAACAATTATATTACCTAGACAATGCTAACATAACATATAATGTATATAAATTAGTGTACTGATAACAAGGTGAAATCAAAGGACATACAAGAGAAAAAAAACTTCTATCATAATTGTAGATCCACTAAGAATAAATTTTACAAAATCATATCAGCATAAGGAAGGAAAACTTAGTATTTATTAATAAAAATGTTTAAAAACCAACATTACATGTGGGTGGAGTCTGGTCATACCCAAAAAAGGTATCAAAGATGGGCTAGTTTTTGCAATATTTATGTGCTTAAAAGAGGTCCCCTTACCATGATAATTGTAATTATTTTTATAGGAAAAAATATTTAGAGATCAATTCCATTTTTAGTCTCCCCCACTATTTGGGGTAGTTAAAAATTTGATGATCATCATGGAAGGGAGGTTGAGGTAGTAGGTATCCCCTCGAGATTGCCAAAACTATGCCTACATAACTACTTGTCACATCTTCCTAAGCTTGTAGATTTTTTTCTACATGCTCTCTATTTCCACTTAATTTCATGATGAATGGATCCATATTCCATCACCCTCTCACCATATTTCTAGTAGTATTTGAGTTATTCCATGATTTTCATGCCAAGTTACTCCATTTATCACTGAATCTATGAGCTAAGGTATTTACACAATCAATTTAGGAATTTGACATTTAAATAAAAGAAATAAGCCATCAAATTTGTTTTAGTTAGTACCAATGTGGACTCTATAAATATTCTCAATGGCGGTTTCTATCTATGTTTGGACATTAGGTTCATTCTGGGCCTTTTTTATTTCTATGAGTATACTCTCCCCTTTTGACCCTCATACTCAGCACTTTACAAACTCTTAGGCTTACTCTGGGTTTGCCAACTATCTTCCTTCTATTTGGATATAAATCCTTGATATTTTTAAATTCCACATGGTAGATTATTATTTTTATACCCCTTATTGAAACACTCTTATTCAAAATCTATCAAGTTTTATCTCATTCTTTCCTATTTGTTGGGTACTTATGCTACTATGTGCTCGAGGCTTTCCACCTCCACATAGATCCTTTTTACTCCTCCCTTACTTGAATAAGGATTAAAATTCAATGTTGAATATTATATATATGGTGAAGTGATATTTTACCATGTGGCATAATTTTACTCACTTGATATTTTGACATACTGCTCTATTCCACATACCACCCCAGTGTTGTGAAGTAGTAAGATTATGATAGTGGAAGCATCCCACTCACCTGCTAGTCTAGGGATCTGACATCTCTCTAGGATACACATAAATATATAAGAGAGAAGGGTAGTGGGATTATTCCATGTGGAATCATCCCACTAATCCATTATCTTGGAGGCTTTTAAATTATATAGACAATTTCAAGACTCTAAATCATCAAGATTATGACACGTGGGAGCATCCTTCTTGCCCACTCACCTAATCACTTGGAATTTCAAATAAAATCATTATCCCATAGGTAATATTTAAATAAAATTAACTAATTGTAGAAAATCATTTTTAAAGTGTTCAAGATCATTGAGAGATTGACACATGACACCAGGCAACTTTTAAAAAATCAGCCAAGTGCTTAAAGTCTTTTGAAAGAGTATGGGATTACTAAGAGTCATGAATGATTGACATGTGGAGCCATTTTATTATAGTCATATTGTGACTTAAATCCTAATAAGATATAAATATATAATAAAAATCCTACCAAATTTAATTCCATCACCTCTTGAACATGTCATTGGGAAGAAACACCTAAATGGATAAGTGTCAAAGCACTTTCTTGACCAGGTAGGAAACTTTTGAATAAAAATGACTTAATTTAAAAGGATCATAAATGTGACAAATGTTTCTAGGTAAGTTCAAAAATTTAAATAAGTGTAAAAACATTCCCTCTTTGTGAAAAAAGTGTGACATAACCTAGATTTTGTCAAAATTGTGCTTTTGGAACTTTTGTTCAGAACAAAAGTTTTAAATAGTCATAATACATATATTCTAAAGACCAAAATTCTTGGAAAAAATCCTAAGTGCAAATATAATTTTTTAAGAACTTTATAATCCCTTTTTTTCCTTCCTTAATTATCTAATTCTATTAAATTTCAATATTAACTTCAAAAACCCTTCTCTATTGAACCTGAGTCCTTGAACCAAGATTTAGATGTTATTCTTCTATGGTGACCAAAATGGTCAACATTATTTTTGATCTTTGTGGATATATTTACTACTAAGTAGGAAACTAGAATAATTTGAATAAATCCATTGGGCATGGAGTCATATAAACCTTTTAAACTCTTGATTCTAATAATATAACCCTACTACAACCTGCTTAGCCTGATGGTGAATAACAAAACTAAGATTCACCTCAAAATGGACAATAAAATAAAAAAATAATTAAATTTCCAAAGCACTTAGAGGAAAGGATAAAAACTAAACTAATGTGTAGTAACACTTAGAGGAAATAAAATTATCCAAACTAGTATATACAAAACACTAAAAACCTTCAAGAATAGTGTTTTAAATCAATCCCATTAACTAGGATTGGGAGTTCCTTCCCAACTAGCTTGGATAACTAGAAGGCATTGGATGGTTTTTATCTAGTTATGATGTAAGGGCCACTCTAGATATCATCAAATTTAGTGTTCCTCCTAGGTTTGGATCTATCTTTATCCTATTTTAAAACCAAGCCTCCCTTAATGAAGATTCTATGGGCTTCTCCTTTCTCAAAAGACCTCTTCACTTGGGCTTGATGAAGCTCCATTTTATGTATAGCTTGGTCTATTATTTGTTATATCTCCATCAAATATACAAATTTAACTTCCATGGTATCCTCTTCCATTATTTCTAGATGAATGACAAATTCTAGAGTTGGTAGTTTAAGAGATATAGGTATCCTTGCCTCACTACTATAAACAAGCATGTAATGAGAATCAACAATAGCCCTTTTAGGGATGATTCTATCACCCCATAATATTGTCCTCAAATTGGTATGCTAATTCATCTAATTTACCTCCATATTCCTCGTAATGATCCTGATCAAATTCTTATTAGTGGAATCTAGCAAGCCATTGACTTGGGAATAATATTTGGATGAGGAGGTCAATTAAATGCCATTTTTGTTAGGAGAATAAAATGTATAATTAAATTTTCATAGGATATTCTTGAAATATTCATGCATTATGTATGAGGCTATATGTATTTTGTCCTATCCTCTATGAGTTGTAAAATGATAGAAGATGAATAGTCTCCTATTTTGGTGCCAATGTACAAGAAGAATATGTATAGTTAGGAAATTGTAATGACTATAAATATGTATGTTTGTATGAATAATATGATGAACCTTTATTGAGATCAATCTAAACTTTTTAATTATGGTTACCTATTATATTTCTTATGTTATTCCTTGTATGTATTAACATGTTTTAATTTTTTGTTTAAATACTATCTAAAATAATATGAATTCTCTAAAAACTTTAAGAAAAACTCTAGTTAATCTTAGTTCATATCTATCACATGATAACTTGTCTATGTTATGCTTTTGTCGACTATGAATTCTCTATACTATCCTACACAGTATAAAAGAACTTAGCTATCCTCATACTTAAACACATTTTATTACATCATAAAACTCTACTAGTAATGGTGTGGTGAGTGTGGAAACACTCTTTTCATAGTAAACTATGCTAAGATGGTTATCAAGATAGCGAGACATTGAAACATGGTTAGACCAAAAAGTATGGCACTTTGTAGAAGAAGAATATAAAAGGAATGGTCTTATCACAAGTGAAATTATTTAGGAGTATATTTATGGATAAATATATGAAATTTTCTAGTGAAAAATACCTAAAATGATGACTAATCGGTTGATAAGATTGAAATACTATTGCTTCAATCCTAGCATGAAAGAAACTATTACCTAGATCAAAGAGAAGATATATTGTTTATTATAATTGGAAATTGATTGGATGAGAGTAATAGACTCTAGGGTCACCACTATAATAGATAGATACATCACCAAATTTATGGTGCAAGGGTATATAGTATTTGAAGCTATGTAGGAGCATTTTTCTAAGGAATCAGGGGAAATTTTTTGTAGTGACTACCTCTCCTATTAAAGATGTTAGTTATGGATAAGTCCATGGTGCCTACTCTAGCCAATATGGAGTAGTCACTTCAAGCATATGGGGATGTGTGTTTATGATGGTGAATGATGGATAGATGAGTAAGTAGAGATTAAATCTAAATCTAGGATGGAGATGTGAGTAAAGAAGAGATAAGGAAACTCTAGATTTAGAACAGGAACTATGATAATAAAATATATGGAATAAACAAAACAATACCCAACTAGCTATGAATAGAAGTAAGAGTAGCAGTAGAGTAGATTATGAATGAGTGCACAAATGTGATGAGTGAGATGATGATAAAATGATAAATAAAGAGGATGATGGTGGATGCTAGCAGATAGAATGAGAGGATGAAGAAAAAGATGAAGATGAGATGTGTAAAGAAGAAGATAAGAGTAGTTTAGGAGTAGAACAAATTGAAGATAAGAGTAGTGCATAGCTAAAAAAAGGTATTATTATTAGAAGAAGAATTACACAAAAAAATAAAGCATAGTCATAAGTTAATAATAGGTTCAATCATATTAGAATAAGTTACTAGAAAGAACTACTCACTAGAATTATACATGTCCTTGCATCCCAATCTTTTATATTCTAGTAAAAAAATTAGCTAGGTGAGCAGAGGGATAATATTTGGGAAAGACCATTTTTAGAGAATGTGAACTGTTGAGGTATGAAAATTCATACAAAATCAATTAGTAAGTATTTGAGTACCTTAGATTTATTTTAAATAGAGAAACAAACTAAAAAAAGTGTAGATAAACAAAGTGCACATGAAAAATTTCCTAGTGTGTAGAGTAGTACATATGTAGGATCACTAAGAATAGAGCTACCTCCAATAATAGTTATATAGAAGACTCCATTTATACCAGTCAATATGATGAATCAGTTAATAGGATTCCTAAACTTAGCATTATATGATGGGTCCATCTATCCTAAATATTACTTACTAACTTGTAAAATGAAATGGCAAGCTAAGGGCATCATCAATGAAACTATTAAAAAGTATGAATTAGTAGGGGCTTAAGTTGGGAGAGCACTAGAGTTAATATACAAAAACAACCTTGAATAGGCAAGTCTAAAATATGTTCATGATTAGATAATTGTATAATTAAATATTAAGAAATGCACCATCCAAACTATATAGGACCTAAAGGAGATAAGGCAAAAGCCTAGAGAATCAGTCTGCAACTATGACCATATATTTTTGGATATAATGAATAAGGTAGAATTTTCTTTAATAGATAAGGACAAAGTGGCATGGTTCATTGAAAGGATATGAAACAAAATTTGGTTTTCCACTGTGCAAACTCAATGTGCTACAAAAATATATGCTAGAGCTATTACACTACACATAAAACAAATTAAGGATTATGGAGAAGCTTTTGTTGCTAATTCTAAAATATAAAACACATTATAGGATTTCATGAAAAGAATGGAGAAATACCATGAGGTGGATAAGATTAAATTGAATCTAAGGTGCACCAAGTGTGTAAAATAAGGACACCACTAAAATGATTGTCCTAAAGTTAAGATAGAATTCTATAAGCACTATCAAATAGTATGGCATGCCACAACACAATTCCATCTTTTATATCAATACATCAAGAATCCATAGAACTTTGTATTGTAATTTTTATAAATCAAATAATCATGATGAGAATAACTATAGATATTTATAAGAGCTTAAATAGGTCATTTCCAAAAAATTATTTATCATCACATCACAATAATTATCATTGGAAAAGCTAGTGATCCAAGCTAAGAGGTAGATAAGGGTTGTGTGACCCAGATGGGTCCAAACTAGATTTTGAGTTCACCATAGTATCAACCTCAAGATATGGCTAGATGGATCCATTTTTCACCAAGTTATATGATTCCATATCCTTAGTACCAGTATGTAACACCTTGGAACTCACCCATAACACAACAAAAACAAATGAATTAGGCTCTACAAGCTACACAATAGTAATTTAGAATGGGAGATAATAATCAACAACATCAATAGTGGAATAATACATAGAAATAATGAGGATATCAAGGTGGATATCATTCTAGTAGAGGAGGAAGTTGAGGTGGTTATAGAGGAGGATAATAAGGTGGTAAAGGAAATAACTATTAGCAACCTCCCCTACAATGCTATCTATGAAAAGAATAAAATCATGTCTAACAGAATTACTCGATGAATCTACAAAGATAGTTATAATGAATATTTTATAAAGTCTTTGATCAACATGACATATAATATTGTCTTATTCTAGAAAAGTAGAAAAAGGACAAAATTATCTAAAATGTAAATATGGTAAGTGTAAATCCTAAATAAAATGCATTTTTTAATGCTATGACACAAAATATCATGTAAAAAAAGGGTTACCTCCACTTAATATGCCTTAGGATTAGGGCATCAAAAATTTTAAAAAAGATAAATATCTAGATCTATCTATAGAAAAAAGTCCCATGCATGAAGCTACGTAGTTGTTGAAGAGCATTCAACATCAGGATACTATTGATGGTGATACCAGAATAATCAATACAAAAGTGTATGGCCAAATTTTACACATTAAAAACAAGATGGAGTTTTAATTGTGCTCATGTATATCCTAAAACTATTTATTACTCTGTGCAATGAAGATATATCATAGAACATCATGAATCTACTACATAATCTTTTGGAATGTGCATAGTGTAGCCAACAAAAGGCATAACAAATGGTCTGGTATGTCAAGATGAATAAACCTTGGGATGTTAATACATGGACTACTATTGAGGTTACTGGTTATGATATCCTAAATGTTGTCTTTGATTTAGGTATCATAGTTAATATGATTCCCAGATCTACATGGGAATCTGTTGGATGGCCAACTCTCAAATATATCCTAGTAATTATGATCTTAGATGATTATGGAAAAGTTAATCCTATTAGTATATTGGAGGAAATCAAGATTAAACTCATATACTTGTCTTTGTGAGGTGAATTTGATGTCATTGACATGAAAACTACAAAAATGTATTACCCTATTTTGATAAGGGAAAAATGGGTGTATGATGGTCAAATGACTATCAATATAGTGCACAACTAGCTCAAGGCACATGAAGGTGATAAATTTGTTATCATTCCTCTCAAAAAATCACACAAGTCTTACACAATTCTTCTTAAACCAAACTCCCTATATTTTCTATAAGAAACTAGTTGGATGAAGGTGAAAAATGAAGAGAACCCAAAAGCTCTATGTGTAGCTGAATACAACTTCTTGTACTAAAAAGCCAAACCTTAGGTATAATCTCTTCTCACTCAACAACTCAAGACATCAAAATAGTAGAGGCCCAAACTAATAGCTAAGTAGTCAGTGGTATATTAGTTTATCATTGAAGAATGTGCCTCTATGTCTAAAAAATATCATATTTAGTCAAAAGTTGACTTCTTATATCAAGATAATAATCACATGCAAGAATACATAAATTTGACAAGGGAATGCACTTTACCATGGGAAGTAGCTTCATCTATTAATGATGACTCAGAAACCTACCTCTTTAATTAGGATTGAGGTGATCATGAACTTTAATCTATATGAATGGTCTTTATGCATGAGCAATAATTACCTATATACTATGCAAGTGAGGACCTCAGTGATTTTATTCTACACTTTAAATTCCATGTTCCAACCATCAATCAGTGTGTTAGCACTCTAAATTATGCCTTAAAGGGAGTTACTGTGACATGGTGAGCAACTCATTGAGATGATCATCTTAAATAGGATGATACCTAAGAGCTCATGATTAGCAAATTCTAACTACCATAGTTGATCCACACCAATTGGCCATTCTTTTAAGAAAGTGAGTGCCCCAAAATTCATATACGTAGATTTGTTGAAGTTTGGAATGAGGAATGGGTAGCACCAAAATATTAGGTTCACATATTCCACTATAAACTTGCTCCACTACTAATATCCTAGTACAAGCACCAAGAATGCAGAAGGGAGACTAAGCATTGGGCACAAGTACAGAGTGAATTTGTATAGACCTTTGTGTTTGAAGATGAAAATCTATTGGTCCATAATTTGGTGTAAAAAATCAAGTATTTTTTATGCCATAGGTGTGCAAAAGACTTGAGCACCACAATAGAATCCACTACAAAAAATAACACAGCTTCTAATCTTAACTCCACACTAAAAAGGTACAAGTCTACTAAGAATGAAGAATAATCTATGATGTATCCATCTCACTACATCCAAGACAAAATAGAAGACATTAAGGATTCTCATTTGGATGGTGATTTAGATTTGAATGATTTATTTTAACTAGAGTAACTTGTAGAACCACTCAAGGACACTAATGCAACATTGACTAAAGAAGATAAGCTATGCAGCATCAAAATTCCTAAACAAGAAAGGCAAAAGAGGATACAAGAATTTGTGGATGAATAAAAACACAATATTTATCAATATCCACTCAAGAAGCATATCACTAACATTGGAATTGAGGAGGTTCTAAAACTAGAAAGCATAGGTGATTATTGCATAGAAACTAAAATTTTGAAAGCTCTACAACTTCTAAGTGATTACCAAGATTTATTTCCTACCAAATTCTCATAAGTTTAAGGAGATGACCCATCTCTTGGCAAGATACACATTGAACTGAAGGAGTGAAAATGGCCAATCAAGAAGTGGCCATATAAGCTCAATCTAAATATAAAGCTAAAAGTAAAGGTAGAATTGGATATAATGTATGACATAGGGATAATTTATCTAGTATAAAAATCTGATTGGGTAACCCCCATGGTAGTTCAACCCAAGAAAATAGGAGAAATCCAAGTATGTGGGGACTAACACATTCTATATGATGCTTGTATAAATGATGCATTTTTGATAACATTCATAGATGAAGTTTTGGAGTTTTTCATAAGACATAAAGTATATTATTTCATGGATGGTTTCAGTGGATATCATTAGATCCTAATTATATAAGAATATCGATCCAAAATAACTTTTGTAATAGAGTGGGGTTCTTTTGCATACAAGGTCAAGCATTTTGGCCTTAAGAATGTATTTGTGGTGTACTCGTATGCAATGGTTAAAACATTCAATTATTTTATTCATGACTTCTTATAGGTTTATTTGGATGATTGGGAAGTGTTTTCCTTATTCAAATAACACTTGTATAAGCTACATCTAATGTTGGAATGATGTTGAGCTCTACACATCACTTTAAATTTGAATAAATGTTTATTTTTTACACCATTTAGTGTTTCTCTTAGACATGTTGTATATAGTTAAGGTATTCTCTTAGATCAAGATAAAATTACAATAATATTTAGTATACCTCCACTGGTTAGCACCACTAAAGTATGATCTTTTTGAGGGCATACAAGTTACTATCATAAGTTCATCAAAAGGTATGTAGCTATTTTTTCTCTACTAGAATCCTTACTACGTAAGAATGCAAAGTTTTTCTAGACTTTATAATGCCAAGTAACTTTCATTGAACTAAAAAAGCACTTGGTTACTATACCCATACTTGTCTTTATAGACTAGAGCGAGCATTTTCAAGTACATGTAGATGTTTCAAGAATCACAATTGGATTTGTGCTTGCATAGCTTAGAGATGGTGTGCTGGACCATCCTATCCATCTTAATAGCAAAAAATTGTTAGGCATAGAGAAAAATTATAAAACTATAGAAACAAAAGCATTGGCCATTATGTTCACACTTAATAAATTTTGGCACTATCTATTAGTGACACCATTAAAATTCTTCATTGATCATTAAGCCATGTGATATCTGGTCAACAAGTCAATGATAAGGGGATGTATCTATCAATGGTTGATGTTATTATAGGAATTTTAATTATGCATAAATGTCAAGCCAAAAAGAGAGAATGTAGGACCAAATCACCTCAACCATATCATAAATGGGAAAGAGCTGAAAGAATTATAAGAAGACTCTTCGAACACCCATATTTTTCATGTCTCTATGATTCCTAAAAACTTTGAAGCCATTTTCAACTTCCTTAAGCAAGGAATCTTCCCTATGCACTTTTAAGAGTGGGATAAAAAGCAATTTTTGACTAGAGAATTGCCATATACCATTATTATTGACTTCTATATCACTTGGGAAAAGATGAAGTCCTATACAAAGTTGTCTTAGAATATAAATGACCCCAACTCTTGGAGTAAACTCCCTAAGGATTCATAGGAGGACATTTTTTAGGAGAGGCCACAACTAGAAAGATTCTACAAAGTAGATTATGGTGGCCAAATTTGTTCCAAGATACACATAGAGTTGTGCAATACTATGATATCTAGCAACACATGGGTAAATTGTTGTATAAAATGAGATGCCTTAGAAATATTTCAAACAATGGGGAATCAATTTTTTTAGACTGATCAACCCACTAAGCAACCACAGTAAAGCTAGATACATCATCACTATGACTGACTAATTTGCTATTAAGTTGTGGAGCTAAAAGCTTCACTGATGTAAATGTGGAGGTTGTTGAGTTACAGAGTAACCAACATTGGTCAGGCCAACCGACATCGGTCTTATCTTCAGCTACATAATAACTGACATTGGTTATGGTCGACTGGCATCGGTCAGATAGGAACTAACATTGGTCACCTGTGTGTTTTCAGAACTGGTCTAATTTTAGACAGACAGTGAGTTTGCATGTAAAGACTAATTTTAGTCTTGAGTCTACATTTCTAATTATTATTTATTTTGGGATCTATTTAAGAGACCCATGGGGCTATATTGTAATCAAGGACTAAGAAGGATTAGATCCTCAAGTGTAATATCTAGAGGGTCTGCAAGAGTGGAAGACCAGAAAGATCTACAAGTAAGCAAGATCAGTTGGTCTACAGGGTGTGCAAGATCAAGAAGGTCTGCTTGGTGAGCAAGGTCAATTAGATCTGCAAGTGTGCAAGATCAAGGAGATCTATTGTAAGGTAGGCAAAATAACCATTGAGTTGATTGTCACCGGTGGATGAGAGTAGGCAATAACAACCATTGGATTGATTATCACTGGAGGGAACAACTCAATGTTTGAGTTGGTTGTAATTGATTGAGAGAGAGAACTCTTGAGAGAGAATTACTGTATGCCAAAGAGGTGTGGGAAGAGTGAGATTTCTTCATTGTATTTCCTTTTGGAAGAGTGTTAATACAAATTGTATTATTTATCGTATCATTTATTCTTTGTTGTTTCTAAATTCTAGTTACATATTACTTCTGGTTTAATTCTATGTTTAGTTGCTTATACAAAGATAATCAATTATACTCTCAGAGTAGAGTAGAGGATCCTGATAATTGGTATCAGAGCTTGGTTCATTAGAGTAGGTTAGTGTTTGTTGATTATAGGTTCACTCACAGGAGTTTCAGTTTGAGTGGGAGTAAAGCAATGGCAAAAGAAAGTAAACTAAGAATGGAGAAATTCAATGGCAAGAATTATCAATTATGGAATTGTGGAAAGAAAGGGCATGCAAAGAAAGATTGTTGGTTGGTAGAAGATCAGCATGAAGTAAATAAAGAAGCAAATGATGTAGGTATTGTTGCATGGGATGCTCTTATATGTTCCTTGGATAAAGTAGAATCTTGGGTTTTATATTCTAGTGCCTCTTTCCATGCAACCCCAAATAGAGAATTTTTAAATGATTATGTCCATGGAGACTTTGGAAAAGTTTATTTAGGGGATGGTGAGCCTTGTCAAATTGTTGGCAAAGGGAAAGTGCAGCTGAAATTGTAGACTGGAAACATATGAGTGTTGAAGGATGTCATGAATGTTCCCATCCTGAAGAGGAGTCTAATTTCTGTAGAAAAGTTGGCTAATGAGGGTTGTACAGTAACTCTCACAATAGAATCTTAGAAAGTTTTCAAGGGTGCACTTATATTAAAAAGAGGTAAGAGAGTAGGTACACTTTATCTATCTACTCGTATTACTGATAATTCACCTTCTATTTTATCTACTTCAGATGTAGATGTAAAGATATGGCTTAGTAGGCTTGGTCACATGAGTGAGAAGGGAATGGATGTTCTTAAGTCAAAAGGTAATCTTTCAAATTTGAAAAGAATAGATCAAGATTTCTGTGAGCATTATATTTTTGGGAAGAAAGTGAGGTTTCTCAAGACTAGGTCAACAAAGAAGAAGCACAGGTTAGAGCTTATTCACACAGATGTGTGGGGACTAGTTCAAGTAGCTTCTATTAGAGGATCACAGTGTTATGCTACAAGAAAGGATTGGGTTTATTGCATAAAGAAGAAATCTAATGTTTTGACATATTTAAGAACTGGAAAGCCTTGGATTTCAAGGAGAAGATGATGGATAGTGATCAGCTCAAGATGTTAAATAATTTTGAGTAGGGAAATGTTGATTTGGACAAGTTTATGATCCAAAATGAGCTCTTGGGTAAAAATTATCACTCACAGGAAAACACAAACACTGACATCGATCAGGCAGGAATAGACATTGATCAGGTAGGAACTGATGTTGGTTCAGTGGAGACCAAAGTCAATAATGCTATGCAGGTGGAAACTGACATCAATTAGGTGAGAATCGACATCGGTCAGGTCATTTGCATGGAACAAACATCAGTCGAGTGTAGACTGAGAGATGATTGGGATCGGTCACTGTTAGAACAAAATTTGGGTAGATAGCAAGCTATCAAGGAGTCTCAAATGCCCATGAAGAGGTCTGAAAGGGTAAGTAAGCCTCAAATTTGTTATTCCCCTTATTTATACTACTTGTTGCTCACTGATGGTGGAAAACTAGGAAGTTTTGAAGAGGCAATGCAGGTAGAATCTAGGAAACAGTGGGAGCATGGCATGAATGAAAAAATTGATTCCTTGGAAGAGAACCAAACATGGGATTTGGTAGAGTTTTCAGCCAAAAAAAAAGCACTAAAAGATGAATGGATTCACAAGTTAAAGAAAGGAGAGAATGAATAGGTGAGACAAAAGGCCAGGTTATATGGTCTTGAGCAAGCTCCAAGATAGTGGTATTTGTAGTTTGACAGGTTTATGACAAAGCATGGCTTTAGTCAATGTCAATGTGACCATTGTGTTTATTTTACCAGGTTGGATAATGATAGCTACATTATCTTATTATTGTATGTAGTGTATATGCTTGTTGCAGGGTCACACATGCAGGGAATTACTGAGCTAAAGGTAAAAGTAGCTTAGACATTTGCCAAGAAGGATTTAGGAGCAGCGAAGAAAATCCTTGGCATGAGTATTTCTAGAGACAGATAAAATCATAGGTTGATTTTATCTCAAAAGGATTATGTGAATAAGGTAGTGGATAGGTTTGATATGTAGGATGCAAAATTGATAAGCACACATATGGTTGGACAGTTCAAGCTAAGCTATGAACAGTGTCCTAAATCACATGATGAGGTTCAGTACATGGTATGTACTAGACCTAATATTGCTCAAGTAGTGGGATTTGTTAGTAAGTTTATGGCCAATCTAGGAAAGAAGCATTGGAAAGCAGTTCAGTAGATTATTAGATATTTGAGAACCAGTAGCAGATATTTATGCTATGCAAGGTCAAACACTTCTCTACATGGGTATGTAGATTCAGATATGGTAGGTGACTTGGATGATAGGAGAAGCACCACAAGATATGTGTTCACTGTTGGTGGAATGGCAATTAGCTAGATTTCAAAGTTGTAGAAGGTTGTTGCAGTCATGATGGCTAGCAAGGATAAGAACCCTAAAGATATGTTAACAAAGCCAAGAACAAAGGAGAAGTTGAATCTTCATTGAAATTTTGTTAGTCTTCAAGATTGAACTTGAAGATGGGGATACAAGCCAAAAATAAATTAGAGGATGTACAAGTATAGGTACAGGTGCAGCTATTTATCTCCAAGTGGGAGATTGTTAAGTTATGGAGCTAAAAGCTTCACTAATGCAAATGTGGAGGTTGTTAAGTTACAAAGTAACCGACGTCGATCAGGCCAACTAACATCAGTCTTATCTTCAGCTACATAGTAATTGACATCGGTTATGGTCGGCCAGCATTGGTCAGACAGGAACCGACATCGGTCACCTCTATGTTTCCAGAACTGGTCTAATTTTAGATGGATAATGAGTTCACATGTAAACACTAATTTTAGTCTTGAGTCTACATTTTTAATTATTGTTTGGTTTGGGATCTATTTAAGAGACCCATGGTGTTGTATTGTAATCAAGGACTAAGAAGGATTATATCCTCAAGTGTAAGATCTAGAGGGTCTGCAAGAGTGCAAGACTAGAAAGATCTATAGGTAAGCAAGATCAGTTGGTAGGGTGTGCAAGATCAAGGTCTACTTGGTGAGCAAGGTTAATTAGATCTGCAAGTGTGCAAGATCAAGGAGATCTATTGTAAGGTAGTAAAAACAACCATTGAGTTGATTGTCACCAGTGGATGAGAGTAGGCAACAATAACCATTGGGTTGATTGTCATTGGAGGGAACAACTCAGTGTTTGAGTTGGTTGTAATTGATTGTGAGAGAGAAATCTTGAGGGAGAAAAACTGTATGTCCAAGAGGTGTGGGAAGAGTAAGATTTCTTCATTGTATTTCCTTCTGGAAGAGTGTTAATATAGATTGTATTATTCCTCATATCATCTATTCTTTGTTGTTTCTAAATTCTAGTTACATATTACTTCTAGTTTAATTCCGTGTTTAGTTGCTTATACAAAGGTAATCAATTATACTCTTAGAGTAGAGTAGAGGATCCTGACAGTTGGTATCAGAGCTTGGTTCATTAGAGAAGGTTAGTGTTTGTTGATTACAAGTTCACTAACAGGGGTTTTTGTTTGAGTGGGAGTAAAGTAATGGTAGAAAAAAGTAAACTAAGAATGGAGAAATTCAATGGCAAGAATTATCAATTATGGAATTGTGAAAAGAAAGGGCATGCAAAGAAAGATTGTTGGTTGGTAGAAGATGAGCATGAAGGAAATAAAGAAGCAAATGATGTAGGTATTGTTTCACGGGATGCTCTTATATATTCCTTAAATAAAGTAGAATCTTGGGTTTTAGATTCTGGTGATTATTTTCATGCAACCCCAAATAGAGAATTTTTCCATGATTATGTCTATGGAGACTTTGGAAAATTTTATTTAGGGGATGGTGAGCCTTGTCAAATTGTTGGCAAAGGGAAAGTGCAGCTGAAATTGTAGACTGGCAACATATGGGTGTTGAAGGATGTCATGCGTGTTCCCATCCTAAAGAGGAGTCTAATTTCTACAAAAAAGTTGGGTGATGAGGGTTGTACAGTAACTCTCATAGTGGAATCTTGAAAATTTTCCAAGGGTGCACTTGTATTAGTAAGAGGTAAGAGAGTAGGTACACTTTATCTATCTACTCGTATTACTAATAATTCACCTTCTATTTTATCTACTTCAGATGTAGATGCAAAGTTGTGGCTTAGTAGGCCTACTCACATGAGTGGGAAGGGAATGGATATTCTTAAGTCAAAAGGTAATCTTTTAGATTTGAAAAGCATAGATAGAAATTTTTGTGAGCATTGTATTTTTGGAAAGAAAGTGAGGTTTCTCAAGACTGGGTCAACAAAGAAGAAGCATAGGTTAGAGCTTGTTCATGTAGACATGTGGGGACCAGCTCAAGTAGCTTATATTGGAGGATCACAGTCTTATGCTACAAGAAAAGATTGAGTTTATTACATACAGGGGAAATTTGATGTATTTGACATATTTAAGAACTGGAAAGCCTTGGTTTTCAAGGAGAAGATGATGGACAGTGATTAGGTCAAGATGCTAAATAATTCTGAGTAGGGTAATGTTGATTTGGATAAGTTTATGATCCAAAATGAGCTCACAAATAAAAATCATCACTCACAAGAAAACACTGACACTAACATTGGTCAGGCAGGAACTGATGTCGATCAAGCAGGAACCGACATCAGTCTGGTGGAGACCAAAGTTGGTGATGTCAGGTAGGTGGAAATTGACATCAATCAGGTAAGAACCGATGTCAGTTAGGTTGGTCACATAGAATTGACATCAGTCAGGTGTAGACTGAGAGATGATCGAGATCGATCACTGTTAGAATGAAATTTGGGTAGACAGCAAGCTGTCAAGGAGTCTCAAATGCCCATGAAGAGGTCTGAAAGGGTAAGTAAGCCTCAAATTCATTATTCCCCTTCTTTATACTACTTGTTGCTCATTGATGGTGGAAAACTAGGAAGTTTTGAAGAGGTAATGTAGGTAGAATCCAAGAAACAGGGGGAGCATGGAATGAATGAGGAAATTGATTCTTTGAAAGAGAATCAAATGTGAGATTTGGTAGAGTTGTCAGCCGGAAAGAAAGCACTGAAAGATGAATGGATTCATAGGTTAAAGAAAGGAGAGAATGGACAGGTGAAATAGAAGGCTAGGTTATATGGTCTTGAGCAAGCTCCAAGATAGTGGTATTTGAGGTTTGACAGGTTTATGACAAAGCATGGATTTAGTCAATGTCAATGTGACCATTGTGTTTATTTTACCAGGTTGGATAATGATAGCTACATTATCCTGTTACTTTATGTAGTGTATATACTTGTTATAGGGTCACACATGCAAGGAATTGTTGAGCTAAAGGTAAAAGTAGCTCAGACATTTCCCAAGAAGAATTTAGGAGTAGCAAATAAAATCCTTGGCATGAGTATTTCTAGAGACAGGGAAAATTACAGGTTGATTTTGTTTCAAGAGGATTATGTGAATAAGGTAGTGGAGAGGTTTGATATGCAGGATGCAAAACCGGTAAGCACACTTATGATTGGATAGTTTAAGCTAAGCTATGAACAGTGTCTTAAATCACATGATGAGGTTTAGTACATGCTATGTAATAGACTTGATATTGCCCAAGTAGTGGGAGTTGTTAGCAAGTTTATGGCCAATCTAAGAAATAAGAACTGAAAAGTAGTTCAGTGGATTCTCAGATATCTAAGAGGGACCAGTAGCAGATATTTATGCTATGCAAGGTCAAACACTTCTCTACATGGGTATGTAGATTCAGATATGGCAGGTGACTTGGATGATAGGAGAAGCACCACAAGATATGTGTTCACTATTGGTGGAATGGTGGTTAGCTAGATTTTAGAGTTGCAGAAGGTTGTTGCAGTCATGGTGGCTAGCAAGGATAAGAACCCTACAGATATGTTAACAAAGCTGGGAATAAAGGAGAAGTTGAATCTTCATTCAACTTTTGTTGGTCTTCAATATTGAACTTGAAGATGGGGATACAAGCCAAAAACAAATTAGAGGATGTACAGATAAAGGTACAAGTGTAGTTGTTTATCTCCATGTGGGAGATTGTTAATTTATGGATCTAAAAGCTTCACTAATGTAAATGTGGAGGTTGCTGAGTTATAGAGTAACTGACGTTGGTCAGGCCAACCGACATCAGTCTTATCTTAAACTACATAGTAACTAACACCGGTTATGGTCAGTCGGCATCAGTCAGACAGGAACCGACATCAGTCACCTGTGTGTTTCTAAAACTGGTCTAATTTTAGACGAACAATGAGTTTGCATGTAAAGACTAATTTTAGTCTTGAGTCTATGGTTCTAATTATTGTTTGGTTTGGGATCTATTTAAGAGACCCATGGGGTTGTATTGTAATCAAGGAATAAGAAGGATTATATCCTCAAGTGTAAGATCTAGAGGGTCTACAAGAGTGCAAGACTAGGAAGATCTATAGGTAAGCAAGATCAGTTGGTCTGCAGGGTGTGCAAGATCAAGAAGGTCTACTTGGTGAGCAAGGTCAATTAGATCTGCAAGTGTGCAAGATCAAGGAGATCTATTGTAAGGTAGGCAAAACAACCATTGAGTTGATTGTCACCAATGGATGAGAGTAGGCAACAACAACCATTGGGTTGATTGTCACTGGAGGGAACAACTCAATGTTTGAGTTGGTTGTAATTGATTGAGAGAGAGAACTCTTGAGGGAGAATTACTGTACACCCAAGAGGTGTGGAAAGAGTGAGATTTCTTCATTGTATTTCTTTCTGAAAGAGTGTTAATACAGATTGTATTATTTCTCATATCATCTATTCTTTGTTGTTTCTAAATTCTAGTTACATATTACTTCTGATTTAGTTGCTTATACAAAGGTAATCAATTGTACTCTTAGAGTAGAGTAGAGGATCCTGATAGTTAGCATCAGAGCAGGTTAGTGTTAGTTGATTATAGGTTCACTCACAGGGGTTTCTGTTTGAGTGGGAGTAAAGCAATGGTAGAAGAAATTAAACTAAGAATAGAGAAATTCAATGGCAAGAATTATCAATTATAGAATTGTGAAAAGAAAGGGCATATAAAGAAATATTGTTCATTGGTAGAAGATCAGCATGAAGGAAATAAAGAAGCAAATGATGTAGGTATTGTTGCATGGGATGCTCTTATATGTTCCTTGGATAAAGTAGAATCTTGGGTTTTAGATTCTGGTACCTCTTTCCATGCAACCCCAAATAGAGAATTTTTCCATGATTATGTCCATGGAGACTTTGGAAAAGTTTATTTAGAAGATGGTGAGCCTTGTCAAATTGTTGGCAAAGGGAAAGTGCAGCTAAAATTGTAGACTAGCAACATATGGGTGTTGAAGGATGTCATGCATGTTCCCATCTTGAAGAGGAGTCTAATTTCTACAGGAAAGTTGGGTGATGAGGGTTGTACAATAACTCTCACAGTGGAATCTTGGAAATTTTCTAAGGGTGCACTTATATTAACAAGAGGTAAGAGAGTAGCTACACTTTATCTATCTACTCATATTACTAATAATTCACCTTCTATTTTATCTACTTCAGATGTAGATGCAAAGCTATGGCTTAGTAGGCTTAGTCACATGAGTGAGAAGGGAATGGATGTTCTTAATTCAAAAGATAATCTTTCATATTTGAAAAGCATAGATCGAGATTTTTGTGAGCATTATATTTTTGGGAAGAAAGTGAGGTTTTTCAAGACTGGGTCAACAAAGAAGAAGCATAGGTTAGACTTGTTCACACAAACGTGTGGGGACCAGCTCAGGTAGCTTCTATTAGAGGATCATAGTGTTATGCTACAAGAAAAGATTGGGTTTATTGCATAAAGAAGAAATTTGATGTTTTTACAATATTTAAGAACTAGAAAGCCTTGGTTTTTAAGGAGAAGATGATGGACAGTGATTAACTCAAGAGGCTGAATAATTCTGAGTAGGACAATGTTGATTTGGATAAGTTTATGATCCAAAATGACCTCACGGGTAAAAATCATCACTCACAAAAAAATATAGACACTAACGTCGATCAGGCAGGAAATGACGTCGATCAGGCAAGAACTGACATCGGTCTGGTGGAGACCAAAGTTAGTGATGTCGGGCAGGTGGAAACTAACATCGGTTAGGTGAGAACTGATGTCGGTCAGGTCAGTCGCATAGAATTGACACCAGTCAGGTGTAGATTGAGAGATGATTAGGATCGGTCATTGTTAGAATAAAATTTGGGTGGATAGTAAGCTGTCAAGGAGTCTCAAACACCCATGAGAAGGTCTAAAAGGGTAAGTAAGCCTCAAATTCATTATTCCCCTTCTTTATACTACTTGTTGCTCACTGATGGTGGAAAACTAAGAAGTTTTGAAGAGGCAATGCAAGTAGAATCTAGAAAATAGTGGGAACATGGCATGAATGAGGAAATTGATTCCTTGAAAGAGAACCAAATGTGGGATTTGGTAGAGTTGCCAGCCGAAAAGAAAGCACTGAAAGATGAATGGATTCACAGGTTAAAGAAAGGAGAGAATAGATAGGTGAGATAAAAGGCCAAGTTATATGGTCTTGAGCAAGCTCCAAGATAGTGGTATTTGAGGTTTGACAAGTTTATGACAAAGCATGGCTTTAGTCAATGTCAATGTGACCATTGTGTTTATTTTACCAGGTTGGATAATGATGGCTACATTATCCTGTTATTGTATGTAGTGTATATGTTTGTTGCAGGGTCACACATGCAGGGAATTATTGAGCTAAAGGTAAAAGTAGCTTAGACATTTGTCAGGAAGGATTTAGGAGCAGTGAAGAAAATCCTTGGCATGAGTATTTTTAGAGACAGGGAAAATCACAGGTTGATTTTGTTTCAAGAGGATTATGTGAATAAGGTAGTGGAGAGGTTTGATATGTAGGATGTAAAATTGGTAAGCACACCTATGGTTGGACAGTTCAAGCTAAGCTATGAATAGTGTCCTAAATCACATGATGAGGTTCAGTACATGGTATGTACTAGACCTAATATTGCCGAAGTAGTGGGAGTTGTCAGCAAGTTTATGGCCAATCTAAGAAAGAAGCACTGGAAAGTAGTTCAGTGGATTCTCAGATATCTGAGAGGGACCAACAGTAGATATTTATGCTATGCAAGGTCAAACACTTCTCTACATAGATATGTAGATTCAGATATGGCAGGTGACTTGGATGACAAGAGAAGCACCATAGGATATGTGTTTACTATTGGTGGAATGGTAGTTAGCTGGATTTCAAAGTTGCAAAAGGTTGTTGCAATCATGGTGGCTAGCAAGGATAAGAACCCTGTAAATATGTTAACAAAGCTAGGAACATAGGAGAAGTTGAATCTTTATTCAACTTCTATTGGTCTTGAAGATTGAACTTGAAGATGGGGATATAAGTCAGAAACAAATTAGAGGATGTACAGGTACAAGTATAGGTGCAGTTATTTATCTCCAAATGGGAGATTATTAAGTTATGGAGCTAAAAGCTTCACTAATGCAAATATGGAGGTTGTTGAGTTACATAGTAACCAACGTCGATCAGGAAAATTGACATTGGTCTTATCTTCAGCTACACAATAATTGACATTGATTATGGTCAGCCGACATCAGTCAGATAGGAACTGACATCAGTCACCTATGTGTTTCTAGAACTGGTCTAATTTTAGATGAACAATGAGTTTGCATGTAAAGACTAATTTTAGTCTTGAGTCTGTGTTTCTAATTATTGTTTGGTTGGGATCTATTTAAGAGACCCATGGGGCTATATTGTAATCAAGAACTAAGAAGGATTAGATCCTCAAGTGTAAGATCTAGAGGGTCTGCAAGAGTGCAAGACCAGGAAGATCTACATGTAAGCAAGATCAGTTGGTCTACAGGGTGTGCAAGATCAAGAAGGTCTACTTGGTGAGCAATTTCAATTAGATCTGCAAGTGTGCAAGATCAAGGAGATCTATTGTAAGGTAGGTAAAATAACCATTGAGTTGATTGTCACCGATGGATGAAAGTAAGCAACAACAACTATTGGGTTGATTGTCACTGGAGGGAACAACTCAGTGTTTGAATTGGTTGTAATTGATTGAGAGAGAGAACTCTTGAGGGAGAATTACTGTACGCCCAAGAGGTGTGGGAAGAGTGATATTTCTTCATTGTATTTCCTTTTAGAAGAGTGTTAATATAGATTGTATTGTTTCTCGTATCATTTATTCTTTGATGTTTTTGAATTCTAGTTACATATTACTTCTAGTTGAATTCCGTGTTTAGTTGCTTATACAAAGGTAATCAATTATAATCTCAGAGTAGAGTAGAGGATCCTGACAGTTGGTATCAGAGCTTGGTTCATCAGAACAAGTTAGTGTTTGTTGATTACATGTTCTCTCAAAGGGGTTTCTGTTTGAGTGGGAGTAAAGCAATGGCAGAAAAAAGTAAACTAAGAATGAAAAAGGTCAATGGAAAGAATTATCAATTATGGAATTATGGAAAGAAAGGGTATGCAAAGAAAGATTGTTGGTTGGTAGAAGATCAACATGAAGGAAATAAAGAAGAAAATGATGCAGGTATTGTTGCACAGGATGCTCTTATATGTTCCTTGGATAAAGTGGAATCTTGGGTTTTAGATTCTATTGCCTCTTTCCATGCAACCCCAAATAGAGAAATTTTCCATGATTATGTCCATGGAGACTTTGGAAAAGTTTATTTAGGGGATGGTGAGCCTTTTCAAATTGTTGGCAAATGGAAAGTATAGCTAAAATTGTAGACTAGCAAGATATGGGTGTTGAAGGATGTCATGCATGTTCCCATCCTAAAGAGGAGTCTAATTTACACAAGAAAGTTGGGTGATGAGGGTTGTACAGTAACTCTCACAATAAAATCTTGGAAAGTTTTCAAGGGTGCACTTATATTAGCAAGAGGTAAGAGAGTAGGTACACTTTATCTATCTACTCGTATTACTGATAATTCACCTTTTGCTTTATCTACTTCAGATGTAGATGCAAAGCTGTGGCTTAGTAGGCTTGGTCACATGAGTGAGAAGGGAATGGGTGTTCTTAAGTCAAAAGGTAATCTTTCAGATTTGAAAAGCATAGATCAAGATTTCTGTGAGCATTGTAGTTTTGGGAAGAAAGTGAGGTTTCTCAAGACTGGGTCACCAAAGAAGAAGCACAGGTTAGAGCTTGTTCACATAGACATGTGGGGACCAGCTCAGGTAGCTTCTATTGGAGGATCACAGTGTTATGCTACAAGAAAGGATTGGGTTTATTGCATAAAGAGGAAATTTGATGTTTTTGACATATTTAAGAATTGGAAAGCCTTGGTTTTCAAGGAAAAGATGATGGACAGTGATCAACTCAAGACACTGAATAATTCTAAGTAGGGCAATGTTGATTTGGACAAGTTTATGATCCAAAATGAGCTTGAGGGTAAAAATCATTACTCATAGGAAAACACAGACACTGACATCAGTCAGGAGGAATCGAAGTCGATCAGGTAGGAATGAACTTCGGTCTGGTGGAGACCAAAGTTGGTGATGTCAGGTAGGTGGAAACCGATGTCGGTCAGGTGAGAATCAATGTCGGTCAAGTGAGAACTAACATCAATCAGGTCGATCACATGGAACCGACATCAGTCGAGTGTAGACTAAGAGATGACTAGAATTGGTCACTATTAGAATGAAATTTGGGTGGATAACAAGCTGTCAAGGAGTCTCAAATGCCCATGAAGAGGTCTAAAAGGGTAATTAAGCCTCAAATTCATTATTCCCCTTCTTTATACTACTTATTGCTCACTAATGGTGAAAAACTAGGAAGTTTTGAAGAGGCAATGCACGTAAAATCTAGGAAATAGTGGGAGCATGGCATGAATGAGGAAATTGATTCCTTGGAAGAGAACCAAACGTGGGATTTGGTAGAGTTTCCAGCAGGAAAGAAAGCACTAAAAGATGAATGGATTCACAGGTTAAAAAAAGGAGAGAATGGACAGGTGAGATAGAAGGCCAGGTTATATGGTCTTGAGCAAGCTCCAGGATAGTGGTATTTGAGGTTTGACAAGTTTATGACAAAGCATGGCTTTAGTCAATGTCAATGTGACCATTGTGTTTATTTTACCAGGTTGGATAATGATAGCTACATTATTTTGTTACTGTATGTAGTGTATATGCTTGTTATAGGGTCACACATGTAGGGAATTATTGAGCTAAAGGTAAAAGTAGCTCAGACATTTTCCAGGAAGGATTTAAGAGTAGCGAAGAAAATCCTTGGCATGAGTATTTCTAGAGATAGGGAAAATCATAGGTTGATTTTGTCTCAAGAAGATTATGTGAATAAGGTAGTGGAGAGGTTTGATATGCAGGATGCAAAACCAGTAAGCACACCTATCATTGGACAGTTCAAGCTAAGCTATGAATAGTGTCCTAAATCACATGATGAGGTTTAGTACATGGTATGTACTACAACTGATATTGCCTAAGTAGTGGGTGTTGTCAGCAAGTTTATGGCCAATCTAGGAAAGAAGCACTGGAAAGCAGTTTAGTGGATTCTCAGATATCTGAGAGGGACTAGCAACAGATATTTATGCTATGCAAGGTCAAACACTTGTCTACATGGGTATGTAGATTTGGATATGGTAGGTGACTTAGATGATAGGAGAAGCACCATAGGATATGTGTTCATTGTTGGTGGAACGGTGGTTAGCTGGATTTCAAAGTTGTAGAAGGTTGTTGTAATCATGGTGGCTAGCAAGGATAAGAACCCTGTAGATATGTTAACAAAACTAGAAACAAAGGAAAAGTTGAATCTTCATTCAAATTTTGTTGGTACTCAATATTGAACTTGAAAATGGGGATACAAGCCAAAAACAAATTAGAGGATGTATAGGTATAGGTACAAGTGTAGCTATTTATCTCCAAGTGGGAGATTGTTAAGTTATGGAGCTAAAAGCTTCACTGATACAAATGTGGAGGTTGCTAAGTTACAGAGTAATCGACATTGGTCAGGCCAACTGACATCAGTCTTATCTTCAACTACATAGTAACTGACATTGGTTATGTTTGGCCGGCATCGATCAAATAGGAACCAACATCGCTCACCTGTGTGTTTCTAGAACTAGTCTAATTTTAGACGGACAGTGAGTTTGCATGTAAAGACTAATTTTAGTCTTGAGTCTACATTTCTAATTATTGTTTGGTTTGGGATCTATTTAAGAGACCCATGGGGTTGTATTGTAATCAAGGACTAAGAAGTATTATATCCTCAAGTGTAAGATCTAGAGGGTCTGCAAGAGTTCAAGACCAGGAAGATCTACAGGTAAGCAAGATCAGTTGGTCTGTAGGGTGTGCAAGATCAAGAAGGTCTGCTTGGTGAGCAAGGTTAATTAGATCTGAAAGTGTGTAAGATCAAGGAGATCTATTATAAGGTAGGCAAAACAACCATTGATTTGATTGTCACCGGTGGACGAGAGTAGGCAACAACAACCATTGGGTTGATTGTCACTGGAGGGAACAACTCAGTGTTTGAGTTGGTTGTAATTGATTGAGAGAGAGAACTCTTGAGGGAGAATTATTGTACACCCAAGAGGTGTGGGAAGAGTGAGATTTCTTTATTTTATTTCTTTCGAGAAGAGTGTTAATACAAATTGTATTGTTTCTTGTATCTTATATTCTTTGTTGTTTCTGAATTCTAGTTACATATTACTTCTAGTTTAATTCCATGTTGAGTTGCTTATACAAAGGTAATCAATTGTACTCTCAGAGTAGAGTAGAGGATCCTGACATTTATTAAGTGGATTAAACCTAATACAACACCTAGTTATGGTTTAAAGGATAGAAAAAAGTTTTTATATGAAAATATCATTACCAAATTTTGATGCCCTATAAAGTTAGTCAGTGACAGAGGAACACACTTTATAAATATCATCATCAAAGCCTTGACTAAATGATTTATGATATCTCATCATAAAATTATTATGTATCATCTATAGGCCAATAACCAAGTTGAAGTATCCAATAAAGTATTAGGTAAAATTCTTACAAGAATCTATGATGTCAAGCGAGATGATTGGGAAGATCACATTCCTAAAATCTTATGGGCATATCACACACATTACAAAAGGGCTATAGGATTTACACCATTACAGTTGGTTTATGGTCTATAATTAGTCATGGTGATGGAATATCTAGTACCCAACCTACACATTTCCATGATCATATGACTCAGAGATCAGGAGTCCCTTACTAATCAGCTCCTTAAACTAAATTTGATGGATGAGTTTAGATGAAAACTAGCCTAGATGCAAGAGTACAAAATCAAATCTAGAAAACATGGCACAATAAGAACTTGTGTCAAAAATAATTTCATAAAGATCAATTAGTTTTATTGTATGACAGTCATTTTAGGGCATTCCCAAGCAAACTACAAATAAGATGGAAAGGGCCTTACATTATACATGACTTAATGTAGTAAGGAACTATGGTTTCAAGATATCTTTAAGGAACCATGTTACCAAGTTAGGTAAATGGCCATAGGATTAATCCCTACTACCAAAATTCTATTGATCTCATTTTGAAAGCTAAGTGGGTGCTAAGGAGCACCATGTAGATTATAATTTATCTATTTTTCAAGTTTTATGTGTGTATTTGCTATTTTATTTTTTTGCAGATGATCTTAGAAATAACATTTATAAAGTAAAAAGACCAAACATTGCATATGCTAGACATGCATAGGAGGATCCACATGTACCACCATAAAAGTCAAAGAGGAGCGACTAAAAAATATTAAGTCTAGAAAAGATGTTAAAATGTCCCATTAGCAAGATATCCATTGGATAAGATCATCCACCAAAATTTGATGCATGATCTAAGGGTCAATTTACATGATCTTCAACAAATTAGTGGATCATCAACATCAATTCGTATGGATATAAAATAACATAGTATCATAACTCTACACATGCACCAATGACTAACTACTTTAATGGCTAGATCAAATATAGATTTACCACATTTATCATTGCATTTAAGATGAGTAGATAGCTAAGTATAGCCTAAATGTGGAAGCCAAGAGGCATCAAATCTATAAAATCCAATTTTGAATATCAAGTTGGCATTTCATCCTTAGTATATTTTTCATGAGCTACACCCACCAAAGATCCAAGTTATTTTCTTGCATAAAGCATAAAAAACATTCCATATTTGTCACCAATGCAGCCATGGATACCATGTAGCTAAACTAACCCCTCTTTGAAGCATAAAAGGAATCCATGGTTGTCAACATGGTGCTCTAACAAACCAAGTATAGTGATCAAAATTCATTTCAATACCTCCACAAAGTTGAATAAAAGCTCTTTCACCTTGATCATATTGATGCTACATAACCACTCACTCTCATATCTCCCCACAAATACCAGAACACATATATTGAGCACCTACTACGTATACCAATATTTGGTGACTTGAGAGAGATAGTTCAAGTATTGTTTGGGTGATATAATGAGGACATAATATATTTAGGTGCAAATAAGACTATGGTAATTAACACATAATCCATGGCTTGAGTTTTGGGCATGCTTATGTGAGGAAGCTCTTTTCTACCCTATAAGACCAAAACACCTCCTATTTTATAATAATTTTTAGACTTATATGTGTGGGGAAACCAAGGGGTCCCCATTGATGAAATTATATATAAACCCATGTGCATTCTCATCTAGTACATCACCAAAATATTTTGGCAAATGACCAAGTATGCCAAAAAAATACCCAAGGGCATTATGGACATTTCTCATAGGATGACCCACTAGAATTAAGATTTCAACTAGACTAAGTATTTTATCTAAGAGTTATTCACAAACATTGACAAGTGTTGCACCACTCTTAGGCATATGTTCCAATATAATTTTTTGATCTTCATGCTTTACCTCATGCAGTAGAAATCACTAGAGGGATAAGTGCACCTAGATATGGATTAATAACTAACACAATAATTCCACAAAATAATCTATATGTAGGATTATGGAGATCTCACACATTAGGTAAAATTCAAAGCTTGGTAAGAGGAGTGCTTAGACCTCATCTCCACACACCCTAGAGTGCCACTTGATGTCTTGAAATACCTGGGTCAACATGCCATAGTCACTTTACTACCCAAAGGAATCTTCATCATGATCCATGATCTACCACATTCACCATTCAAGGTAATCCCCTTCTTCATCACCATGGATATGGTATAGGCTGAAGTAGCTAAACAAAAAGAGTACACAATCAAGCATGTAACCCCCTTACAGTCCATACCACTTAGCATAGACATTTTTACTATATAGAAACTAGAGATAGCATATATCACACAATAATAGAAGAAGTACAAAGAATATCCTCATTTGGTATCCCCTCTCTAAAGCAAACAACATACAGCACTAAAACCTAGAAGGATGATCCAAAGGTGCCATAGGTAGATATCCCCTTCAACACCATAGATATGGCAATAGATGAATAGGAATTCTACTAGTTCATGTTAGTATACATGGCTAGAGACTATTATGAAAAGGAGTAAAAAGATTCTTCTTTTGGAAAGTGGTGTACATAGTACAAGTGTAGAAGCAAGTTCCTCCTAAACTATGGGTGGAACTCCTAGTTTTCCCACCATCCATCAATGTTGACATAATATAAGAATAAGTGGAGTAGCTCTAGTGTAGAATGGACTTCTTATACCCCTCAATTATTCTAACATTTTCACCTAACATCATATTTTCACCCCTACTAGAGAGTCTACTAAAATAACTTATATGTAGGTACAAAACATAGTGGGAGGTAAGAGTTTCCCCTACCTTGGAAGAGCACATGTTTGGTCGACTAGCTATTATTTAGGAAGCACAACCTACTCCTAAATCTTTTACAGCACTACCATGATGAAAATTAGTCACAATTGGTAAAATAAAGCAACATGTTCCAAGTTTGGAGGTGTGACCAAATGATTACCACCATCACCATAGGCATAGGAGGTTGAGGAACTTACACCAGAGTAGTCAACCATAGAGGATCAATAGGTTACTAGAGAAGAAGCCACTCACACAGATAAATGATGACACAAGAAGAGGAAAAGAAAAAAAATAAATAAGAAGCATAACAAAAGCATGCAAAATAATAGGTTGAAGAAGCTGAGGCTTTACAAAAGGCAAAGGATGTAGAGGTAGACACACAAAAGGACAAGGAATAGGCACAAAAAGTAGCTAACGTAGAAAAACACATATAGGAGAAAAGAGATAAGAAGGAAAAATAAGAAGAATAAAAGAGAAAATAAGACACAACACTCCAAGAGTAATGATAGGTAGAGAAAACTTCTCAGAATAAGAAAGAAGATGATGAAGGCCTATGTAAATATCAAGTGTAGGTACAAGCACAAGCCCAGGCATAGGCTCAAGCCATATAAGAATAAGAAAAGAAGATATAAGAATAACAATATAGGAATAAATAATAACAAGATAAAAAAACAAAGAAGAAGATGAGAAAAAGAAAAAATAAGAAGAAGACAAGATAAAGAATAAAGAGGAGGAAGAAAAGAAGAAGGAAGAAGAGGAAGATAAGAGAAAGAAAGAGGAAGAGGATGAGAAAAAGGAGGAAAAATACAAGAGTAAGAAACATGAAAAGGAGGAAGCCAAATGAAATATGGATAAAGATGCTACATAGAAGAGTAAGCTTGTAATAGAGGCCTTAGTATATAAAAAAGCACCATAAACTACATAGACAACATTACATCAACCTTAATTGCCACTAAAAGGTGTTTACCTTTGGGATATTACTTCAGTCATTACTCAATGAACCACCTTCTCACTCCCTCTAGCCATCACGACATGCCCTGACTGTGTAGCCTTAATAAGCACATTGGTTTCACTCTTAATCAAGCAAGAGGCTTCTCTTGATGTATTTTGATTACCTTTGAAGAAACATATGGAGGGTGTCATAGCTTTTTAGGATTCCATCACATAAAAGGCTACCTCCAATGAGCAAGAATAGGATTAGGAAAAGGAAGAGAATGTGGAGCTTAGGGGTCATCTTCATGAAGAAATGAAGATGATCATAGACACTTTCCCTAACTTAACATCTCAATTAATTAGGGACCAAGTAATGTCAAACTATAATAGGCTTAAGACCTTGATCTTAGAGCTCATAAAAGACTAGTGTGTAGCTCAATAACTTTGAGAAATCAGCAATGCAAGCTATAATTTAAAGACTAAAACCATATCTTTGGTTACTCTACTATAAGAGTATCAAATCATAATTCGCATTACAACTCTCTAATCCTACCAAGTCACATGCAATTTTCTAGACTAGAAGTAGTAACTTGATAATTCTCTTACCAGCTCTAGCACAGACTTCACCATAGCTGTAATGGCCAGCATAACCATGCATAGCTAGATTGCCTTGACTAATTAAATTGACCTTTCTCTCTATCAATCCTTCAATACTAGGGATAACATGCATGATCGACTCCTCATCTATAATAAATACCTATGATATATCACATTTTTAGGTCTTTAGGTAGAATACCATACAAAAAATTTGGAGAACCTAAGCACAAAAATTCAATTAAAGGTCAGTAATACAAAATCCAACATGAGTATCACTGAGGGCTTAGACTTGAAAGAACTCATTGGATGTTGTGCACCAATGTGAATACTCATTTACATGGTCCAAGAAGTGATGCTCAATTGGCATGCATTCAAAATTGACCTAGCTCCATTCTACAGTTAGGTGGCTCAGATCCTCAATGTCCCTATTTACAACCACCATTGGAAAATTTAACAAGAAATTGCATAGTGCATGGTTGTTAAGTCCAAGTCCAAGGATCTTTCTATCTATTCTTATTCCTTAGTAACACCACCTCCTTCTAGTTGAGTACTTTGTAATGTGCAAATTTTGAAAAATTATGTAAAGGTTTTAGCAAATTTTTGTATTGGGGATGGTTGAAAATCCATAAAGGCATCCACCTAGTTATGCCATCTTATTGAAAACTTGAAAGGGTGGTAGGTTGGTACTCTACTTATTTGAAAACATGAAAGGGTGGCTAAGTAGTGTATAAGAGGTGAAAACCAAAAATGATGCCTTGATTGATTACTATGACTCTTACTAGTCTACCCAATTTTTTGGCTTATGTCCTCAATGCATAGTCAGATGAACCTATGACATTTTCTTGGGATGAGACAACATTTTAATTTTAGGAAAGTGTTGGTAGAAGAAAGGATAAGTAAATATATGTAGGACATTCTTCAAATATTCATGTGTTATGTATAAAATTGTCAGCTATAGGTATTTTATCTAATCCTCCACGAGTTGTAAAGGGAAAGAAAATGAATAGTTTCCTCTTTTGGTGCAAATTTATGAGAATAATATGAATAGTCATGAAACTTTAGTGACTATAAATATGTATGTTTGTATGAAGAAGATGATGAACCTTTTTTGAGATCAATATAGACTTTCTAGTTATGGTTACCTATTATATTTATTATGTTATTCCTTGTATGCATTAACATTTTTTAATTTTTAGTTTAAATAATTTATAAAATAATTTGAATGCTCTTCAAACCTTAAGAAAAACTCTGGTTAATCTTAGTTCCTATTTATTGCATGATAACTTGTCTATGTTATGCTTTTTTTTACTACGATTTCTCTATACTATCTTATGTAGTATAAAATAACTTAGCTATCCTCATCCTTAGCATATTATATTGCATCAAGAACCTCTAATAATAATGTCTAATAACCAAATCAATTATCTTAGTGCCAATAAAGGATATTGCATTGTTAGATATGATTATAGAAGGCACCTCAAACTTAGTGACTATACTCTCAAATAAGTCCCATACATTGGTTTCATTTACTTCCTTTAAATCCACTACTTCTATCCACCTTATAAAATAATCAGTGGCTATCAAGACCCATTTATAACCTGCACTATAAGGTAGGTTAATCATCCCTATGAAATCCAAACCCCATTTCATAAAGGGTTTCTCTACTTGGATGGGATGGAGAGGAATGGCTTCCAACCTCTATTTACGGATGACTAATGCAAATTTTTTTCAATTATTAACCCATACATACACATCACTAAAAATATTGGGCCAATAATATCTCACCCTCATTATCTTTATGGTTTTATTCCTTGGAGAAAAGTGTCCACTAGATGATGCATCATGAAATTCCTCTTGAATCTTATCAATCTAGTTCATTTCAACACATCTCAATAGAATATCATTGACATATTTCCTAAATATTAAGCCATATATAAGCACATAATGTATTTATAAAATCTAAAATACCTTATTTTTGACTTATTCAATCATTAAGGTCATTCAATAGTTTGAAAGAAGTTGGCCATATCTTGGGTCCAACTAGTAGGCAACGAAGGTGTAACTAAGTGTTGGCCATCTTGGAGTACTAGGATAACATTCTAATCATTTTATAAATTTGATGATAAATTTTCAAAAAATAATCTACCTCTTACCAACTTATGACCTTTATGTCCACATCATACTCCATTACCTTTGTAATCCACCCTGCCCTTTTCTCATTTAAATATTTTCTTAAGAGGAACTCTTTGAAACTTTGGTGGGAGACAAAAAAATCACCTTATTATTAGATAAAAAATTTCTAAACTTATTTATAATTATTTATCATTATTATAATAGCACTCTTATAACAAATTTATAAGCTTCTATAGAATTTTTATAATAGCCCTTTTCTTGGACATGGTATTGGCTGCCACATCTGAAGAAGAAGCTTGGTTTTGAATTTACAACTAATTCACTCCATAATATACATCCCATTTCCAATTTAACATTATAACATCATTCTTTAATATCTCTTGATGATCCTATTATTATGGTGATACCTTATCTTATCTCTCTTGTTGTGGTGTTATGCTTTACACCATAAATGTTTGGTTGAGGATACCATTACGATAAATGGTTTGGTTTTGGGGAAGATTACATGGAGAGCACCATTCATAGTTTTGTACAAAATTATTTTGGATAGGTACTAAGGCTTTATATATGTTGGAAATATTTGGGTTGAAATCTTAATAAGGGTTTTCAATAGTAATTTGGCTTTGGCCTTCAATATTTGCCTAATATGGTATCATATTTGGCTATTAAGTTCTTTGATATGGATGCTTGTTATTTTTATAAGGTGAATGAGGTGATTTATATGGTTTTTAATTTTGATTATATTACCTTTTAAGAGTAACCAAATTATTTCCAAAAGTTTGAAGAAGGATTTTAACCTCTTGAAGATCATTTGATGATCTAGGGTGGCCTTTTCTTGGCTCAGTGGTTGGCTAGTTATCACTTGAATATGCATTAATATGGGTGTTTCAAGTAGAAAAGTGGGTTGTATTTATATAAAAATAGGAAATAGAGGACTTAGTGTAATTTTTATATCATGTATAAGACTATTCTTAGCCTTAATGGTTACCCCATAAGCATCTAGTAATATTCTACCACCTATTAATTAGATCATCATAGAGATATCATTGTTCAAAACTCTAAGATAATAGAGAAAAGAATAATTAGGTGTAGGCCTTACCAATAGTGTAATCCTATCCTATGTTCTATAAAATATGAGATTAAAATTTACCATTTACTCATATGTTACCCTCTTAGTAGTGGTTAGTTGTTTAACTAGGGATAGATAATCTGACTTGTCTTCAAACTGCTTACATAGAGATTCTCCTACCTCATCCCATGAGTCAATAGAACTGGGTAACAAGCTCCTATACCATTAGATATATTTCCCTTTAAATTAGTAATTTAAAATCCTAATAGTAATTTTCTCCTTAGTAACATGATTCACTAAATAGATATTAGTAATGTCTTTAATGTGCTCTATAGGTGTGGTAGTATCCCCTCAAATGAAATAATGAATACTCCTAACAGATGCAATGGGTTTATTTTCATATTGAGCAAGGTTTAATGGGATTCATTCATTAAAAGGGATAAAATTTTGATTTATATGGGTATCCATGTAAGTGATTGGAAGGAATCCTAATCTTTGGAACAGGAATATACCAAAAGGATGTGTAGATTAAGCTCTTGAGGAAGGCTATATAATTTCTCTAGATCCTCTTACAGGAGACAAAGATGCTTTGGTTACTCTTCTTCTAGAGGGTGTATACATTTCAAAAAAATAAAAATTAACTTTTAAATAAGTTATTGTTTCTCTTGACATAAAATACTTTGGGACTAGTTTGTTTGAGATCAAAAATTTTCAGTCACTGGGTGCTTATTTTATATCTTCAACACTAAAGCTCGCTAAGAACATCACTAATTTCTTAGATGGAACCTTCTAACTCAATAGAACTAATCAAGGTCCCACCAAGAGTGTTAGAAAATATTTTCAAATTGGATTTTACCCTTTAAGAGGCTTATTTTAGGGCCTCTTCATGCAATTAATACAATGGGATCTCTCTAAGGCTATGGGTGACCTATAGTTAGAGAGAACCTCCATAGAGGGTTGGTTCCATTGTTGAATCCTCTAAAAATAACACTAATATATATCATTTTCAAGGGAAAGGGAGAATAAAGATATAAAATTAACCTAAATCTTAAGAAGGTGATGCACCAAAGATTTTTTCTCCCTAAACCAGTTTTTTAACATCACTAAATGACTCAATATTGATTTAAATCCTCTTACACTCTCCTCAAATGAACTATTCACACATCAATATTTCATATGAGGGTTGTGATTCTATGCACTATAATTTGAGAGACAATTAAAAGGATTTGAATCAAACATAATTAATTGGTTTCTATAATGATTTCTTAGCCTAAACAATGCCAACACAACATACAACCTGTATAAATTAGCCTACTAACAATAAGATGAAATCAAAGGACATATAAGAGGAAGAAAACTTATATCATAATTGTATATCAACTAAGCATAAGTTTCAAAAAATCATATTATAATAAGGAAGGTAAAAATCAGTCTTTATTGATCAAAAGGCTTAAAAATTAGTATTATATGTGGGCAAAGTCTGGGCATACCCAAAAGAGGGATCAAATATGGGACAATTTTTATAGCATTTCTATGCTAAAAAGAGTTCCCCTTACCATGATAATTATAATTGTTTTTATAATCCAAAATATTCATATATTAGGTCTATTTTTGGTCTTCCCCACTATTGAGGTCAATTATAATTTTAATGATGATCAGGAAAGGTAAGTTGAGCTATTGGGGATCCCCTTAAGATTACCAAAGCTATGCTTGCGTAATTTTCTGCCACATCTTCTTAAGCCTATAGCTTGTCTTCTACATTCTCTTAATTTACACTTACGTTCATGATTAATGGGACTAGATTTCATTCCTCTCTCACCATTTTGATATTTTGAGTTAAGATGCACCATGATTCACATGTTGGGCCACTCTATTTGTCACTGATTTTGTGAGCCAAGGCAATTACATAGTTGATTCATGAGTTTGATGTTTGAACAAGAAAAATGGGCTATGAAATTTATTTTAGTTAGTAACAACATATAAACTAATAATATATTCAATGGTAGGCCCCAAAAACATTTTGAAATTGGGATCATTCTAGGCCTTTTTTACTTTTACGAGTATATTTTCCCCTTGGGATGCATGGACTCCAAAATTTGTATACTCCTAGGTCTAATTTGGGTTTGTCATTTATCTTAATTCTATTGGATATAAATCCCCAAAATATATTAGGTCTATGTGGTAGCTTTTGATTTATCTACCCTTCCATAATCTCTCTTGATCAGGCTCTATCGAGTGCTAGTTGGTGTTCTCCTATTTGTTGGGTTCTTTTGTTTCTATGTGCTTGGGGCCTACCACCTCTATGTGGCTCATTTTTAATACTTAATTACTTGACTAAGGATTAAAATTCAATTCTAACTATTATCTCTATGGTAAAGTGATATTTCACCACATGGCATCATCCCACTCATCTAATACTCTGACTCACTGCCCTAAGGCTATGGAGCAGCGGGATTATGATACATAGAAGTATCTTGCTCACTTGTTATCCTGGGGATATAACATCTTATTGGGATACATGAAAATATATGAAAGAGTATGGTATTAGGATTATTCCATGTGGAATCATCCCACTAACCTATTAGCCTAGAGTGTTTTGAACTATATAGATAGTTTTGGGACTTTGGGTCATCAAAATTTTGACACAGGGAGCATCCCACTTACCTACTTGCTTGTTTACCCACTCACCCAAAGGATTTTTGATGTTATTATCCCATCAATAAAATTTGGAAAAAATCAATCAAGTTTTAAAAGGAATTTTAAAAGGGATCAACACCATTGGTAAATTGACACATGACATCAAGTAACTTTTAAAAAATAGGCTAAGTGTTGAAATTATTTTGAAAGAGTCTGGGATCATTGAGAGTCATAAATGTGTCATTAACTTGAACCAAATTATTATTATGATGGATAACTTGGGAAGCTATCAAGATGTCATTATGGGCCTATCAAGTTTAATCATGTCACCTCCTAAATCCATCACCAAAAAGAAACCCTAAAATGACTGAGTGCAGAAGTGTTTTATTGATCCACTAGATAATTTTTAAATAAAAATAGCTAAGTGCTAAAAGAGAAGAAATGTGACATGTAGATCTAATAAATTTTAACAAATGGAATAAGTTTCAAAGTGTTCCCTCTTTATGAATAAAGTTTTACATGACCTATATTTTTTCAAAAATTATGCTTTCAAAACTTTTGTTTGGAACAAAAGTTTTAACTTGTCATAATACATAGAATTCAAAGAGTAAAAAACTTGGACAAAATCTTGAGTGCGAAGACCACTTTTTCATAATTTTTTAATCCCTTTGCGTCCTTCCTACTTGGCCACTTCTACTTGATTCCAACATAACTTAAAAAACCCTTCTCTACTAAACCAGAAGCCTTGAATTGAGATTTGGATGTTGCTCTTTCATGGTGACAAAAATGGTCAACATGAACCTCTTTATGTATAAGTGGTTCTAGAATTGGGTTCATGGGTCTCCATCTTTGTCTGAAGGTTTATAATTTGATTTTATGGGGATAGTGTGGGTTATTACACTCAATTAAAAGATCTTAAGATCTACATTTTCTAATAAATCATGTCTCTATATATAAATAACAAGCTTCTAAGTTATTTAATCTCTTCCAATGTATAATTGAGGACAATGTTAATAGTCTAGGTATGGTCAAGGGAACCAAGATCAATAGTCTTAAACTTTATGTATTGATAACTTGGCTTCCTAGTTAGGTGTTTAGACTTATTAAAGTTTAACACTTCCTATAAAGAGATCATGCATTTTAAGACTCAATTTTATTTAAGGTTCATGATGTCATCCTAGTCATAATATGTATCTCTTGGATCATCTCTTTCCTTATCATCAATGATCTAAGCTTATATCACCTTGGTGTTTCTAAGAAATTCCAAGATATGATTATTGTCTTTAAATACTTGGAAGTTTGTAACATTATCTAAGATAGAGGGCAAGGGATTAACTTAATGAAGAAATCTTGTATCCTTATGTCATCTAGAGTTGATAGATTCACAATAGGGGTTTCCAATGAATTAGCCACTTAGTTCTCCTCTCAAGGATTAGAATAGTGTTAAAGGCCATTAACATTTCTATCAAATCCCATGCCCTATGTTTATATTTCCTAAGATAGGAAAGTTTGTAGTGGAATTTTCTCCTGACTTACTTTATGACCAACTTAGAACCCCAAAACACCTTGTGTTCCTTGAATCTATGTTTCAAGGCTAATTACAACTCAAATATCAAATATTTATAATATACCAGGTTATTAGTAAAGGGTAACTAAAGTCTATAAGTGGATAAGTGTCATTTTCCCTATGCATCAATCAAAAGGATTCCTACCTGAACCTTATTCATAATGGGACCCATTAAAGAACAAGGGCCACAAAATTAGCATCTCGAGATCATTGCCAATTTCATGATTATTTGGTTTTATTGATAAGGTGTATATTCCTAGGTCTGAGGATACTAAGTTCACCTTTTCATTCATGAAATTACATTATGTGATCATGTGTTTCATATTAGGTTCTTTATCTACTCTAATTTGATTTTCCACACCTCTCTAGGGTAGTCACATATGATAAACTTTCATATGCATGTACCTATTTAATTTTTTAGACCAATCCCTACTAAGAAGCAATATTTAGGCTTTTTGGATTTCTACCATTTAAATGTAAATGAGATGTTGGATCCTAGGCTCAGATTCTAACTACATATCGACATTTAAAATCTCATTAGCTACCTTAACCTTTGATTTATCTAGCTTGACCACCACCTTATCTGATTTAATAGTGAGTAACCCCAACATTTCAAAAATTCCCATAGGCATCACATTAGTTAATGCTTCTGAACAGACTAAGAAGTTATGCAAGTTCTTCTTGAATAGTTTGATATTTATAAGGAAGGGAGGAACTTTAGTTTTGTTCTTATGAATGACCACATTGGTGTGGGTAGTTTTTTATTTCTACTATGTTGACTTCTCTATAATTGAATTCAATATAAGGTCTCATTGTTTGGTGATATGGATGAGCTCATGAAGTATTATATTGGATTGTATTTTCTTCATGTCTTCTCCTATGTTATACCCTACCTTATTTTGGACTATTTGGGTCTATATAAGATCATTTGACTCATTAGCTTTTGGAGGTGGTAGGTCATTCTTAGCTTTGGGATCAAGAGGGGTGGCACCATTATTCAAAAGAGTAGAGGTGGTGAGGGGTTATTATTGTGTCCAAATATTAAGGGCATAATTTCTCCTTTGGAATTGTTTAAATGTGTGGACCTCACTAGTATTGTCCTCTAGTTCATTTATCTTCACTAAGGAACTCCATAGTTTCAAATACCAGTATTGTTCTTGAGGGTTTAGTAGTATTAAAGAATTTTATTGGTTTAGGACCACCTTGTATTCCTCCATTTCTCACTAAAATATATCTAAGGTACTAATAATTTTATGCAATGGAATTCCCTATGTTGGGCCATGTTGTGCATCCAACACTAGTTTGGGAGTGATATCTCATAAATTTTTATCTTAGGTAGATTATTATTTGATGGATCCATTTGATTATTGAGGTGATTATAGGATATATTTTTCATTTGGTAGGTAAAGTTCCTATTGTATTTCTCACCACTAGCATTTCTCATTTGTTTTTGGATACTTAAGAAATCATTATTTAGCTTATGTACTATGTGTTGGATAACATTTAACTCATTATTGGTATACTTATGGGGTATGCTCTAAACATTTTTTATATTAGGGATCAATCCTTAACTATGGGATTGAAGTGATAATTTAGTATTTATTGGGGTATTAAAATCTAGGTGTTGGTTGGGTGTATTCATTATAGGTAGTGGTTGAGATGCAAACACATTATAACTTGCATTAGGAAGTAGGCTCAATATTGGCATATTAGGTAATGTATTAAGTATTGGAGCTATCATTTGGCCCTGATGGTTAACTTGTCTATCAACCTTAATGGCTTTAGCACAATTTATGGGTAAGCCTACTATCATGGGATCCCATTTAGAAACATGGTTGTTTATGGGTTTAAGGAGTTCTTATACATTTTGATCACTAGTTGAGAATTGAGTTGGTAAATTACAATGACTTGGATATACTTATTTTAGAAACTAGCATTTATATTTTTGATGGGCTTGTTTGGTTCCCTCTTAATACATGCTAACTATTGGTACAAGACATTGAATTCAAATATTCTATCTAACTAAGCCAAGAAGGTTCTTCTAAATTATTCCCATCTCATCATAGAGTCTTCAAGGAGATTGAGGAACCATTCATAAGTTGTATCCTTCAAATTAAATGGAAATTTTATAAAATCCACATCCTTCTATTTGACATTTAAGAGCTTGAGGGTGATTTTATATGAAGTCACATGATCTTCTATCATATATCCCACACCTGGTGTGAAACATGGGAGATACCTTTTTTTTTCTTCTAAGGTCATGAATAACTCTAAGAACATAAATGGCCAACTCAACTAATTAAGCCATTGGGGCAACCATTAGGGGTTGTATATTTGGGGTAGACTGAGAGGATGAGATAGTTGAAAAAACTATAGGTTTGGGTTTATTCCCACTAAATTGGGATCTCCTATGGAATTAAAAGGGAGGAATAATCAGTCTACCACAAGTGGATCTAGATCTAATGATCCATGTAATAGGCTCTAGATTGTTTAAGGGTATATAATGTGATGTAACATTTCTTTATTAGGAGCCCTCTTTATAACACCACTTATTGTTGGTGTGTTTAAAAAAATAACAATAGAGAAAGTGTAAATTATTGGAAATAAGACTCAATCAACAAAATATTCCTTCAAGACCCAAATTCTTATTGATAATTACTCATTATAGGAATTCTTCCTTTTAACACTAGCTATTATTCCCCCAAAATATTGGTCCAAAATCACTCATGAGTTCGAGTGTTCTAGAGAGAAAAGTGGTGGATAATGCATGGGATAAAAATATTCCCTCATTAATTTTAGGACTGATGTTAGTTTAATCTAAGGACCGAGTAGTTTAAATTATTTTATTCAGAGAGCTTGAACTCTTACCACTAGAGACTTAATGTCCATATGATAAATGCTTAAAATTATTATAGATAATTGAGTTTAGTTCTTAGTTGATGTTGAGCCTAACCTTTCCATTTCTAAGACATTGTATTTTTTTTAATTCTAAAATAAACATAAAAATTAGGGAAAGGGGAGCAAAAAATGATATTTCTAATCAAGAAAATGTTCATTCTTGAGAAATGAAACATGCCAAGTCATAGTTATACCATTTTGAGTCTAGTTCAACAATTTCAAAAATGTTTAACCACTCAGTGTTCAATATTCTAAATGACACCAATATCAATATTCTACTTTTAGGTCCTTCACAAAATGTAAACACTTAGAATATTTGTAGCAATGCCACATAAAGATTTTGAAACACTTTATAATTGAAATAACATAAAGCATGGATTTTGCACATAAAAACTAAAAATAACATAAGGAATTAGATTAGCAAATGCACAATCTAACTACCATATTAATCATTATAAAATAAGCATAAAATCACTCCTCTTACATAATCATGAAATCTAAACTAGAAATAATGGGCCACATTCAATGGGTAGAAGATAGGGTCAAAATAAATAAAATGATTATATTACAATTTTGAAAAAAATTCATTACATGGAAATGCCAACCTTTATAATTATAGAGTAGTCAAAAATATATAAAGAAGGATGGGGATCACCCCTAAGTAGCAAGAGATTCCCATATTTGGCCATGATGGCACCCAAAATTGTTACAACTATAATGATTCAAAAAATATAATATTCCCCACTACCCAAAAGATGACCAAATCACACTCAAGTTATACTCTAAGGATATAGATAATAACCACCTCCCAGTTTCTTAGGATATACCTTATTAGCTACCAGTATAATTGCTAATAAGTTAAATTCCTTATCTAGTTTGGCCAAGTTTATGGGAGGATCTTGAAAGATCACCTAAAACTAATCTAATAGTTGTTGGTGAACTTAGAGTGGGACCTCAAAGGAAAACTTCACCTCTAACACTTGGCTCATACTCATCGTGGATTAGGTTGAGAGCTCCAGAATCACCTTAGCTCTAGCCTCATGATCCTTTGTCCTTTTTCCTCATGACCTAGTTAAAATTACCTAGGTAAACCTTAAATTATATTCTATCCAAAAATGTGTCATCTAGATATAATAGAACTATGATGTTGATTTCCTATAAGTAAGTGAACATATATTCCTTTCCTTCTCCTATAGGTTCCATAACCATATACGCTATGACCAACCACTCTTAAATCGAGTCTCTCATGATTCTAGCATAGGTTTGATGTAGGTTCAAGTCTAAGAGAAGCATGAGTTTGAGATCTAGGAACATACCCTTGTGGAAAACCATAGTGAGAAGTTTAAATTCATTATCCATGTGAGTTATTCTCTCTAAGTATGCCTATGCTTGTTAGAGGTGATTATTATTCATGTTCAATGTTCTAACCACTTCCCTGAGAGCTATGAATATTTACAAGAGGACCTATTTGATTCAGTCAATTAATTTTATAGTAAAAGTGCTCTTCACCTATGCTTTGAGCACATGAACCTACTCCTTCATGTCCTCCATGAATTTCTTAAACATGTAATGAGTATCCTAGAGCACAAAGCCTCCATCCTTAGCCACCTCTTCTCTATTAGATATCCTCACTTTGGTGATGTATAAGAGGTCATATTTGGTCTTTCATGTCACTGGGTCTCCTTCTTGAGTGAATATCCACATAATGTTCCTACTCATGTCCTTAGAATCCCTGTTGAACTCCCATTTTACCTCTAGATCACCCTATAATATCATCTCAAGATTGTGTGATCATATGGTAACTCTCAAGATAAAAAAGGATTAAGGTGGGGTCGTATGGATAGAGGTGTAAGGTTGAGTCCTAGGGGGTTAAGGGATGGATAAAGCAAAGGGAAAGAAGAGAGAAATAGAGGAGGAAGAAACATGGGAGTGAAAGGGAGAATGATAAACATGGAATCCCATGGGAACATCTTGGCATGACATTGGCCTTGGGTCAATTTGACTTGTGGGTTCATGGCATTAGGGAGATGGGTATTCAATAGGAATGAAGAAATTAGTTGGTTAAATCCAAATCCTTGAGCACCCATGATGATGGAAAAGGATGACATGGGAGGGATAAGGGAAGAAATAGGGGACCAAATATAATGTTGAGAGGGAGTTACCTTTTACTTCTTCTTAGGCATTTTGCCTGGATCAACTTGTGCCATAGTAGTCAAAGGGGATATAGTGGTAATGGTGGTGGGAAAAACTTAAGGATTATGTAGAGTTACTTCAAGTGCCACCAAGATGGCTAGATCTAATTGAACTATGCACATAGATACATTCCCTAGTGGGGGTGTCATTAAGACCATTGAAGTGAGATAACCTAGAGGTGGTTAAACTTAAAGAAGGACCAAATGGGGTGTCAAAGGCTAGGTAATAAAATCTCTTAAAAACTATATATGAGTTGTAAGGATCCTTGCACATGGAATAGGTTGAGTGGAGGGAAATTAGGATGTAATAATGTTGTATATGGCCTAATTCATAGGTACTTAGGTGAATTTTGAAAGGGGTGGAATAGGAAACAAGGTAGGCAAAACGTGGGTGAGCCCAATAGGGATAGGTAAACCATTGATGCCCCACTAGCATATTGAGGGATAAAGGTAAAAATAGAAGGGATATCTATGGATTCTTATTTCTGGTCATGCTTTGAAATCAACTCAAGGTTGCTACTGATGTCAAATCATAGTATTTATGTTACATGATGTCGAGTACCTTGAGTCATCAAAGGTATTAGAGTTGGAACTAAGCTTGAGGGAGGTAAAACATGTGGATGAGAGGGAGTTGGAACCCTATGGCTAATATTATTTTAAATCTAAGGTATAGTCATAGGGCTTCCTTAAGTGGATGACCTAGTTTAGGCCTGCTTTACTTTCTTCTTTACCTCAAGCCTAGTTAACACCTCCTTGTCATCAGTAAGGTTGAGGTGAATCTCATCATTAGGGTGGGGCTCATGGATATAGGTGATGTTGATATGATATTGATAATTTATTACATGAGCCCTGATGATCCCATGAGGGTCTCATTCTCAGTGATCCTCTTTTCCCATGGAGTAAGAATCCCTACCCACTACCATCTTTTGTAATAGATTTAGATTCTTATACACATATTGGTGAAAGATCTGGGGAAGAGAAACCAAGACTTATTCTAGTGATTGATGGAGTGGTCAAACATGCCATCCACCAATTTATTGGTTATTTCTTACTTAGCCAACTAGTCTAATACCTGATAGGGTAGGTAAAGGATGGTCCTATAAATTACCACTACTCAAAAGATGATGTCATCTTGGTAATACTAGTAATTAATAATGGTATAAAGGGACCTTTTGATCTTTTTTTACAGATGAATCATGGTTAACTTAATGATGTCAATGTATACCACCAATTATAATGACTCACATATCTCTTGAATGTGATTTATGTATTGGTGTCCATATATTTTATAGAAAACTACATCCACCACAACACGCCTAGGAGTCCATAGTGTAAATGTAGAAGGTTTGAACACAACATTGGAAAAAATGATATCCACCATGTAACTCATCATATATAAATTGCCTCTAGTCTAAGCCTCTAATACAACCCTAATACGGTTACAATTATTCATGCTCCCCAAGTCTTGGACTTATTATCCTCTAAGGATTATGCATAGTAATGGTACCCATAAGAGGTTCACGTGCATGGTGTTATTGGCTCTAAATAGGTATTTTAGTAAGAGAATCCTAATGTGAACCCATTTATTGAAGAGGTGGATAAGACAGGCATTGATTTCCTCTTTATCAAACCATTATTCCTATTTGATGGCCCAGTCCTTAAAGACTTCATATATATTATGGGCACTAGCCCATACATCTACTTTACTAGCATCATAATTATTGGTGTACTTTAGGAGGTTGTAGTATTGATTAAAAATATCACTTGAGATGTTTTTGACCAAGTTTTCCAAATTAAAAGAGTAAACTAGATCCTATTCACCTCAAAGAACACTCTTGGAAATCTACAATAAGATATAAACGAGGTTTACACAAGGGAATACCTCAAGCTTGGTCACATCCCTATGTAATACTAACTTTCCTAGTACAGTGAGATCATCAAGATAATTTTTTCATCATCATCATTATCCTCTAAGGTGGGTTTTTGCACATCATCAATTTCCTTAAAGACCTTGTTATAGTGGTTAAGTGGCATTAGGTTAGATGAGAAGGTAGTGTCCTCGTATTTAGATGCAAGCTTAGGACTAGAATATAAAGTGACCATTTATGTGAGCTAGGGAATATTGAGTTTAAGGGTGAGGAGAAACATAAAAATCATTAAGAAACACTATATAAAATGATTCTAAGGAATTAATATTGGTAATAGTATATCTGATTAATTTGAGGACTTATAGGGCTCTATAGAGATCTTCTACATTAATAGCCTTTGGTGGCTCACCTAATACAAGTTCAAATCTGAATTGGTGGCTCAATCACCCATTCATTTTCTAATCTGGCATTAACTTTGAAATTTTAAATATACACTCCCCACATAGATTTGGTGACTATGATGAGACATTTTAATTTTTCTAATCAGGGAGCAATTTCCCATTTAGTTAAAGTGATAATCATGGTAGGCACATAACTACCATACCTGTATAGAATCCCAAGTGGTTTTAAGTTTTATCACGTGTCTATTTCTAATTATTCCTAATTATAATAGATGCCACCTAAGTGGAGATAGGTGTCACGCTCTTGTTGCTTAGAGTGCCATATTTGGACACCTAGAGTAATGAGGTGATGTGTGGCATCTTTTGATTAGTTTTTTAATCTAAATGTACCTTGTTATAATTACCTTGAGGTACCCCAAGACTTTTATATAAATTTATATAGAAGTGCCACATGGTGTGGTCTCATAGGTCAGGCTATAATATGTTCTGACATCTCTGACAAGTTCCACATCATGATTCTTCATTTGGTTGGGCTCTCCTAGGATCTAACATCTCTGACAAGTTTAGGATATTGACACATGTGATAAATTCCACATGGTACTTCCTCATTTGTTAAGCTCTCCTGTGAGATTTTATGAGAAGTGAATAAGTTAAAATAAATCCACATAATTAATTAATTTCTCACCTTTCTACCATTAAATTTTTATGAAATGTTGATTAGGACTTTAGGAGATTGATACTCTGGGAAAACCAATATGAGTCCAAATCTATGAAAAACATAGTTAGCATAATAAAACATTCTAAGTATGAAAAACCTTTATTATTTTAGAATTCAAAAAGGACTATAATGTATTTAGAATCAAAATTATATAGGGATATTTAATAAATACAAACTCATCATAAAAAAAATGTTAAATGTTTTACAAACCAAGGTAGAATAGAGGTTTGAGGATTCTTAAAGTCTTAGGTTGACTAGAAAGGGAATGAAATTTTAGGAAGTCTTTGAGTTGATAATTTTCAAAGGGGTCCCCCATTTCTCTAAAAAAATGGGGTCGTGTTGGCCAAAATAGAGTGTATTGGGATATGTTTAGTCAACTTGTGGCTATCATAACTTTTAATTTAGTCATTTGATCATTTTTATAGCTTTATATTAGTAGTAACATCAGTCAAGGTTATTTTCATATCATAATTAAGGTATATATATGAGGTAAAGGTTAGTATTTTATTATCATACTTCTAATTATATTCTTATTGTATGGTTGTATAGGTTTCCCCCTCAAAGTGGATCATAATTTATTCATATATTCTAATCTATTATAATCATATTGTTAGTTATTGCTATGATTATTATTTTTTTGAAAAGTAACTTATTTTTATAAGAATAAATACTTGTAGATACCTAAATCTGGTCATAATTACTTTACAATGTTAATTCTTAACACATATTAAACCACTTGACTTATACCCAAATACATGATGCTTATCCATCTTTCCTCTAATATATTTATCTATGTGCAGGATCAACCCTCAATTTATTTCCACTACTACTCAAAATCTCTAAGTAAATGCTCAAATGGATTCCCATCTCAAGATAGATATCATTATTTTTATGGGATAAGTCCACACTAGGCAAACAAGTCTATTACTACATAGCTACACCTAGAGCGGCCTTATCCCTCACTATTTAATGGCTATTTTCCAATATTTTAAATAAATATTTGGGTCTTCCTACAAAATTATTAAGGTTGGTTGAAGGAATTTTTTCAAAGGTTTCACTATATAAGCAAATCAAAATCACATTTCAAAGGGACTTGATTTATATCTAACATTTCTATTTTACACTATTGTACATTAATCAAATCTATCTCATTCTTCTCAAATTCAATATCAAGCACTAGGAGTAGTCTCAAATCAAGTTTAAATCACCTCAAATCAATCCAAGAGATATCATTATCAAGTATCAATACCAAATTTTTAGTTATAAAGATTTAGTCAAGGAGTATAATTGTAAAGTCAGACTATGTGGGATAAATACATGTGTCTTGATTCTCTCTTTAGAGTATTTTTATATGTAGGTAATGGTAAACAATCAAGGGGGGGTTTGAGGTCATCTCAGCCCATTACACTCTCCTTATTTTTTTAGGTTCCAAGCTCTCAAAATTACCCTAAGGGCTTCAAATGAAAAGGTAAGGTAAAAAATGACTTCCATGTGACAAGCTCATAATCATAATATCTCAGTGTGTTCAATAGACACATGCACATAAGGTGGAGTATTTTTGTCCTAGTCAATAGCCACCAACCTGTGCTTTTGTCTGAGTAATACCTATCTAGAAATATCTTCAAATTTTACTCATGATTTTGAGTTGTCATAGTACTATCTTATCATTTCTCACTATTATACATTAGATACAATCACTATAAATCAAAAAATCTAAGTATCTTGTATCTAGTTGTACTTACTATTTTTATCATATGCTACTTAATCAACATCAAATTTAGTTATCAACCAACTATGTTTTACATTATATTTATGCTTAAATTTCATTTAGTATATTTTGAATAGATATATCATATTTTATACCTATCTACACAAACATTCACTTTTTAAATCAAAAATAAGGTAAAACATGTTCGTGAACCCATACATTTTTGAGGATTTGTTTTTCTAATTTTTGTCCTAGGGTTTCATATTTTTTTATTTTCTTTGTGTAAAAATATTTTCTAGTTTAGTTTTCAATTTAAAATTTTCTTTTTCTTTCTTTACATTTATTTTTTATAACTATGTTATGGTAGTTGTAAAACTCATAAGATTTGTCATTCTAGGTAAAGTGATCTTCATTTTTACCTAAGCCATAGAGTGATGGGTATTAATTCAATACTCAATCCATTAGGGGAAACTATATATAGACTCTAGTTTCTACATATCCCATGATATATCAAAAACTCATAGTGTTTTTGTTTTTCATCCATAGGAATCATTTTAGACATTTATTTTTGTAGTTCACCTGTAAATGGTTAACCTTATGAAGTTACTCTTAATGTACCTAGAGATAGGATAGTGTAGTTATATAATGGTGGAATAATCTATAGTTAATTCCCTTTGGGTCTTTTTCACCATTTAAGACTAACATCAATATATCTAAGAGCCTACAAATCAAACATACCTTATCTAGTTACACCCTTAATCCCCATTTTCAAATTCAAATTTCAAATCATATTCATGGAAATAATGAATGAAAATTAATTATATATTTTTACTTTACAAAGTGTTATTTATATTCACTATCTAATCACATCAATCAAATATAAATATCAAATAAATACTAAAATTAATAATGTAAAATATTAGGCCTTCCTCAACTCATATTACTTCACTATCCAATTTGAGCTACTATTTTTCATCCCTAGGCACCAAGGGCATGCATCACTCATTTTGTCTATCATGATCCTAGACCTCAAGGTTATCTCACTTCATGTCTTACTCCCATAATTCACCCATGGATTATATTAGATTCTAATTTTTAATCATTAAGTACTTGATAATGTTTAATCCTAACATCCTTACCTTACTTGACTTATTTGTCATTGAGTTAACTTATAATCTCTATGAGAGCCCTCACTATTCTACTTTTTTTTTCAAATATTGAAAATATCATTTTGGAAACGCTATTCTACTTACATATCCCTATTATCTAGGTTCCAATAGTCTATGTTTTTCTAGAATAAGATAACACTAGGTCATATAAGGATGCGACCTAACCTTGTCCACTAGTGTGATCTCATCTCTCATTCCCTAACAGTTACTTTTCAAAAAAATTAATGTTTCACATTGGTCTTCCTACACTTTATCAAATTTGGTTAATATAAATATTTCAAATATACCACTATATAAATACATCAAATCCACTCAATACACAACTCATAAATTTTTACAAAATCACTCTCTATACAAGGTACTACACATCAATCAAAAGAGTCCTATTCTTACCAATTCAAACTCTTATTTATTATAGTATCCATTGGTCAATTTTAAATATATTTTATTACAAGTCAAGGGTATTAATTATCAATCATTCAATCCAATTCACTAGTTAAATTCAAATAGTGAAAGTATTAAAATTAACACACTCACTCTAGGAGAGAGAACTACATTAGCTTGAGACCCTTCATTTATGTAGGCATTATTTTGATAGATCATATATCTTATATATTTTCATAAATTTTAAAAACAAGCAAAGTGATATAAAATATGGAAACACACTTCGATGACCTCATGAACTCAACAACTATAAAAGGAACTACAATGCTTACAAAAATTCAAACAAAGTATGATGTAAACCTTTATTATAACTTGTCTTTATTGGGATACATCTCAAATGTAACTTTAGATGGTGTTTCTCAATGTTATTTATAGTTAGACACATCTGTTAAATCTATGGATCATGTATATTTGATCAAAGAGTAAAATATTAATGCATAAGGTGATTTGAGAAATGGTCAGCACTTCATTATCAATCTTGAACATGTTAAATTATATTACAAATATGTATATTTATCAAAAATCTAGATCAAAGATGACCCTTCATCTTGAAATCAAGATGAACAGTTTATAAAGGGTACTTAAGTGTGCACATGGATTAAACACATGGATTAATGATGTAAGCCCTTAATCTTAATCAAGATGAAGGGTGGAGGATGACCTTTACAAATATCAATGATGGAGGAATAAAATCCCTTCATCTTGTTTTAAAGTTGAAGGGTGGAGTATCCTATCCAAGAAAATATGTGGAACTCAAAGGTGGTACATTCATCTTATTTACAAAGATGAGGGGTGGAGAATAATCCCCCTCTATTTTTAATTCTTTGCATAATCAGTATGCTCTCAAGGGTATATTCTTAGGATCTCAATATTCCTCTTTGTATGAAGGTGTCCTTTAGAGGGGGATAAGAGGAAAATTAGTAATTGAAAGAGTATTAATTAAATAGCTCAATTACCTATTTAGTTAATACAATATAAGGAATTGATTATTAGATTAAAATTGAGATGGATAATGCAATTGAATAAGGAAGGGGAAATTGTTAAATTGATCAGAGAAGAAAGAATTGAACAAATAAAATTGATAATTAAATAGAGAAATTGATAATTGATCAGAGAATTTAAAAATTGAATGATAATTGAATAGAGAATGATAATTGATTAGAGAAATTTATCAGAGAATGTTAATTGATTAGATAAATTGAATAGAGAATGATAATTGATCATAGAAATTGAACAAAGAATGATAACTAATTAGAGAAATTAAATAGAGAATGATAATTAAATATATATAATATGTAAAATTAGATCATTTAGAGATGTCTTGAGGTGAATTTAAACATGTATATTAGATGAAAATATGATTTTGTACTAGATTGTGTGAAATTATGGGAATTCATTCTATTTTGAAATTTGACACGAAAGTGATAAAATTGGAGTGTCTACAGGTAGCACTTAATTTATTTAGGGTTTTTTGAAGATAGCTTGGTTATTCCCCTTACTCAATTACCCCATTTTAGTTTGAAGTATATTAAATTTTTGTTTAGGAACTAGGGTTTAAACATTGTAGGTATTTCTATGTGATAACTCAATGCCTTTAGACAATCAATATATCACCTCTAACAAACATAGGTACCCAAGCAATAAAATCACCTACACATTCAACACAAACATGACCATAGTCAAATAGATAAGACCATAGTGTGCCCCTATCTACCCTTTCATGGACCTATCCTAATACATTTAAATATTTTATTTTTAGGTGCAACACACTTTAGATAGCCTTCTGGTCTATTCCACATCAACAATCTACTTACATAGTCAACATAAGTTAGTTTGCATACTTTATTGAAAGCTACTATTTATAACTTATTTTAGTTATATAATTTACTATATTTTAAAAATAAATTAAATATTATGTAAATATGAATAATATTTAAATTATTTAATGTTTATATCATTTATTTATTAAATTAAAATAATAATTAAACATTTTGATGAACCCATAATTTTATATTATAATATTGTTTGTTGTTTACTTAATTTTTGTCCTAGGATTTCAAACAAATTTATGTAAATTCTTGATACTAAAATATCCTTCAACTTTGGATATAAATCTAACACCATGATCCCATCTTATTCAACCTTGGATTTTAATCTAAAATTTAATAAATTATCTTGTCACCTCAGATAACATTTGACACCAAAGAATTTATTTTGACCTCAGGTTGATATTTATTGATATATAAACACAAAAAATATTTTGAATTTTATTTTATATTGCTTGCTTCTTATTTTATCAATTTTGTTCTGATAGTTGTAAAACTCCATATAGATTTTTCATCTTTGGATAAGGGGTGAGATGTTTTATTGACACCATGAAGTGAGGGATATTTTCCCAACACCTAGGCCCTAGATAACACTATGCATGGATTTTAGTTTCATGTACCTCATAATATATTGAAAATTAATAGGTTCCCTTATTTAAACCATAGAAATGTTTTGTATCCATTTTATTTGTGGTGCATCTAAGAGGGGTGTATCATCAAGATAATTTACTCTCATTATACCCTCATAAATAAGATAATGGGATACATTCATGGTTTAACCTCTATATTTATTTCTCTAAAACATTGATCTAACACTAATATACAAATTATAAAGTATATTTGAGAACCCACATAATCATTTAAACCCTTTCCTAAATCATCATTTATACCTTACCCTTTTTATTAATTATTCATAATGGGATCAATGAATGAATGTTGTATGTTACATAGGATTATGAAATTCATTATCACATCTTGTATTAATGTTTAAAATTTTATTCATTATGTTTTTTCATGGATTCAATCCCAAATTAATCAATTTATACTAAATAATTTACAATCTCATGGCCCTCTTAATTCAAATGGTTGCACTATTATATCATTTCATTATTCTTCTCCAATTCAAACACCATCAAAATTATTTTTTGTCAAATCTAAAATGACATGGAAATAAGAGGAAGAATATGTTAAATTATTATTATCCAATGCATAAACCATCAAAAATATCTTTTTGTCAAATATGAAATGACTTGGGAATAAGAGGAAGCATATGTTACACATTGTCCCAAATACTCAACTTTAAAGGATCTTACTTTGCGTACTCCATACCCTCTTCAAGGGTGCATTATGGCACTCCTTAAAAAATTAATTACTCAAGGAAAATATAATGGGACAAATGAATCATAATTTATGGAACATGTTCACAAAGATATGAAAAGTATTGACCCACTTTTATATGTTGCTATAGATGAACTAAATAAATATGCCTAGGTCGGTATTTCCAATTTTACCACTTCCACTATTTCATTCATTCTTATTTATACATATATAATTAATTACATAGAATCATCCCTTGGTTTATAAACATCACTTGGTTTCCAAAATTTATCTAGCCTATTCTTAATTAAGATACTTATACTCCTCCATTCATTTATATAAAAACTATTTTTGAGGATATATTTTTTACCTTACAAGATAATCTATCTCAACTTGAGTAAACTCTTTCTCATACTATCCCCTCCATTAACTCATGTTCCTTTTTACATAACCCTTTAGCAGTTAAAATTTCATCTCACCCATTATTAGTTTCCTTTGTGGCTCCTAAAACTCCTTTATATGAAGGCAAAGGTGATCTTGAACAGCATTTACCTGCATTTTATATACTTTTTCTAGACTATGAAGATAATCATAAATTTTTGACAAAACTCTTTCCATGAAATATCAATAATATTCTCTTATATGGTTTTATAATTTTTATATTCAATTATTAAAGGATTTAAATCCATTATAAATTTAATTTTTATCACACTTTTCTATTAACATTAGTGAAAATTTATCATATACTCAAATTTTAAAGCTCAAAAGAGGATTGAATGAAATAATCAATGAATATGTTATAAGATACAAGACTATGCTATTAAAAATTATAAATCAAATGGCTAATAATTCGCTCCAATATTTATTCACTTATAATTTTCTATATCCACTCCAAGAGTCACCTATATTTGATAAGCTCAAATAATTTGACAGTTATGTCATAAAGTCATAGAACATGAGGTCAAATTGCTTACTTTGAAAAGACTCAAATATATTTCAAATTATCCTTCTACTTCAATTTCTAAGTTTTAAAGTAATAAAAATTATAATATCAAATCCAAGGAAAGTAATAACTAAGTTAATATTATAGTTAATGTTATCTGACAAAAAACACAAAACCTTCCATCACAAGCTCCACCAAAGAGGCAATTCTCAAGGTTACCATCACATCCTCATGTATCATTATAAAATCCACATGAATGAAATCTCATATCTCTTCCTCTGATTTTTAAATTATAATTTTTTAAACCATAATCTACAAGTTTTTATATCAATTCATATTTTGACTACCATCGATGTATTTAAAAATCCACAAACAAATGTTTCAATCTCAAACACAAGATTTAAGATCTCATTGATGCAAATATTATTTATATTAGCAAACCTAATTATAAGGATAAACCACAATCGAATGAAAATTAAAATCTAAAAATGTTCAAAGATCTTTTTCCAAATCATGAAGCAATAAAAAAGCCTAATTATGAAGTGCATTATGCATATAATGTTCAATCTCCTCCTACATATGGGCATCCACTTGATAGCATCATCAATATAGTTATAAACAACCAAGCATCACTTCCTATTACATTTTATGATAGTCAAGTTTTTGATGGTGATTAATATAGACATGCACTCTTTATTTATGCATATTTTGACAATAAATTCATATATAGTCTTATGATAGACAATGGATCAAGTGAAAATGCATGCACCATAACATTAATCCATTATCTTGGTTATATAGAGAAAGATTTACAAGATAATTATAGATTTTTCAAATAATTTTATGGTCATACACAAATGTTTAACCCTTTTTTTAAATATTTAAAATAGAATATCCTAATCAAGTAAGGATAAGGCTATTCAAAAAGTGATCCAATTAAATGATTTGGATTCACAATATTTTGATAGTGTTGAATTGTGAAAATATGTTAAATATAGAAATTACCATGTCCAATATTATTTTTGATGCTTAAACATGAATAAGAGATAATACTTAACTTATTAAATGATGTATTAGAGAATATAGGAAATTCAAGTGTAGAAATAGTCAAGATGATGCTTAATTATGATTTATCACATTTTGGAAATTAAATATCTATCAACCTAAACACTACTACCAAAATAATAAAACTAGAATTGATGCTTCTATCTAAAAACTTATGCTTTATCATATATGGAATACATGTCCTTTTCTATAAATTCCACCTATACCTATTAAATTTTATTTTCACTTCGTAGATTCTCTCTTCAGATCATGCATATAGGTTTTGGAATTAGTTTATAGCTCAAAACCCTAAGTATTTTGATTAGGACATGTCACCTTGAAAAATAGGGGTTAGTGGGCTTAATTGAATTAAATATAACCTCAAATACCCCTCTATCATTGAGTGTTACCTACATATCCAATAATCTGAAGAAGGCCTAAGACTATTTTAGTTATCCTCCTTATCTGGGATTATGTGTGAATAATTGTGCAACATGATATATGTGAGTACATGTAGTGATATATATTGTAACTTGAAAAATAATTCTCATAGGCTCCTCTTTCAATGATTAAAACCTTAAAAATACTAAAAATATGATTGATTTGTAAATAGGAAAGAATAGGGTAGTTTTATAAGTTTAAGAAATGTTTTTGCCTAATATAAGATAGATGGGTGCTTGATTTTATGCTTGATCATAATGAATGGCCTTTTAATTTTATTTATATCACACATTTTTAAAATTATATAATTTGAGGTTAAAATAAAATTATATTCTGACCCATACATGTTGAAAGATTTAAAAATTTGACCATTTGTAAGGTGTAGACACTAGTGTCAGACTTATAACACTATCATTAATGCTAGTGTCCTAGTCTAGATGGTAGTGTCTAGGAGAATAATAAGATTATTTGCAACTACCACATTAGGATATTAATTATATTTTAAGTATAATTTTGGCTACATGTGATATAGATAACCATAACATTAGGTTTGCACAATAAGATAAGCATTAAGCATAGTAAGATGGTGAACATGAGCCTTTGGGTAGTGGAAAAGGTCATAAACTTAAATTTTGAGCCATGAGTGATATTTATAAAGTGTATAGACTATTTTATCATATAAAATTCATATTTAACATATAAATTTTCATCCTCTTTAATCTAGTAATGCATAAATATGAATTTACTAAGTTAAAGGAAAAAAATATGTACCATAGTGTGTAAAACACACCTTTCTTTGATTGGATCCCCATTTTTTTAAAAATATGTGTATTACATGAAAATAAGAACATTTTTTATTATAATTAGTCCATATAATCTAAAATTTTAAATAATTAAAATACTTGAAAGAAAAGAGATCAAGGAAGGAGTATACATGTGTGTCTATGTAACCATGTTTCCCCTCAGTAGGTTACTCTAGTAATGATGATTCCTTATTTAAAAATTAGAAAGAGGTTCACAAATAAACCTTGGAGATGTGAAGAGGATAATTAGAGGGTGATCATGTCCTCTATCTAGTGTAAAAGGGTAAGTTATGCCAAGGCAATCAATATCATTTAATCTCAATCGCACAACTCAAGTATATACATAATCTAGTTAATCTTGCCTCATTCAAATGGTATAACTATTTCAACCTAAAAAAAGTAATTAGTGATAATTCCATCAATTTTGATGAATCTAAATCATACTGCTCAAGGGAGCCAACTACTATATATAGATAAAATCTCAATCAGTGCATCTTGGTAAGTGTTGACCAAATTTGACTTTTGGGTCAAATGGGGTACCCCTAGTAAAAAACATGGATTTATAGGTTTATAAGGGTGTATGATATATTTTAATTGGGTTTATTACATGTCATTTAATCTTATCTAGTCCATTACTAGCCTTAATCATGTTTTCATTAGCCTATTTATCTTTTTGAGTCATTAAATATGCTTTTAAGGGTCATTAATGCAATTGGCATAGTTCCCAAGGTGAATAGGTGTCCTATTTTCATTTTAAATGTCCAAGAGGTAATTATGAGTGTCAGGGATGTTAGTCACATCAAAATGTTGTAGGTTTTCCAACTAAAATTGTAAGAATTAGTTGAAAAAGGGAAGAAATTGCACTCGTATGGCACATTGGGAAGTGTACCATGTGGGGAATATCATGGGGGTCTCCTCATCCTTATAAAACTAATATATATTATTTTTTTGATCTTAAATATTCATTTTTATGCCAAAACCATTTTGCCCATTTCTTGCTTTTCTAGATAGACTGAAGTGACCTTTAGGTTTTTACTCGATAAGGATAGCACAAGAATTTTTAGGACAAATTATTTTGGGAGATTGTTTTAAAATAAGAGACATTAATTTTAATATATGGAGTTTCAATATTTGTCAACTATTATTTATGAACCAATGTTAACAAGTTGACTATATCTTTTTAATAGTTATTCCATACACCCTATAGGTTTTGCTCAATTTTGGCCAAAGTACATACAAAAAAGTTGGTGCTGTTGGCTCTAGAGGATGTTTTATTTATTATAAAATTTCCTCCATTCTTGGTTTCACATTTTATAGTGTTTCTATGAGCATTATAACTCACTTTTCAGGAGGGTGTCACCATGTGCAGTCTCAATTAGTTTTCCTAGTTGCAAACTATGTGTTTCTCTTCCAAGGTCTCATGAGAATGTGGTATGATGTTTATAATGGTATCAAGACCATATTTATAAATATCCCTTCATTTTTTATTTCATAACATCATGTTTTGGAAACTTTCAATCTTGCCTTTCCTCACAGTCAACTCTTTGTTTAGTTTCTCTTGCAATCATATGTTCAAAGCTTATATAACCTATTTATGGATATATAATGAAGGTGTTTTTAGTTTCAAAATTCATTAATAATTTTTAATAGTTAATTTTTATTTTTTACATAATAAAAATATGGTTACAAGATCTAAAAAGTGAATACAGACCTCTTAAGACCCTGCCTACTCTATTTCATGTGCATACGTGGTGTTTTTCACATTGAAATGAATGTTTTGGATCTAGTATGAAGATGTTTTGATGGTAATTATGTAATAAAGGGGTTTAAATGTACTTTTTATTTTAAATAATTCCTTTCATCCATACATAATTCTAATTTACTACCTATGCACATAGTTTGCATGCTAGACTCAGCCTAAGTCCACTTGCAGGGTCCTCACAGAGATCAATCACATTGAAAGGGAAGTGCCTAAGCTAAGAAAAAAATTTGATAGTGAGGAAGGTTATTTTAAACCTATTAAATATCCAAGTTAAATTTGAAACTATAAGTATGCATATGATTTATAATTTTATACTACTTGCTTAATCAAATGCATACCTATAGGTGGTGTTAACAGAGCATGGAGGTACCCTTTGAGGTGTGGAAGCAAAAGATGAATCTTTATTTAGTATATTGATATTATAAAGGTACTATATTAATATTTTTTTAGGATAAAATTCTAAAATAATGGTTATAAACCACTTTCAAAAGGCCCAATGACTGATACATGGTTGTTTTCCATGAATGGGCAAAACAGAGGTCAAGGGACTTATAGAGAATATCATAAAGCATGGTGATGAAATATTTAAGGAATATATCTAGGTGAGTTTTTTTTACCCTAGAATATAATATGACCTTGAAAAACATTAAGTCTAAAATTTTAGTTCAATATGAGATTTAAAGGCCCAAATATGCCTCTGAAACCACTAAAACTAAGTAGTAGACTCTATAGGGTTTGAGTTACAAAATGGCTTTGGCACTTCAAGGAGTAAATGAGAAAAAATTCCATGATAGCGAATTGATTAATTTAAATAGTTTAATTTAATAATTAAGGTCATAAATATAGTTTATATACTATGCTCTAACCCCTAAACACATACCTTGTTTGTACAAGTTGCTCAAATAGACAGCTACAGTAGGAAGGTAGTGACCTAAAGGGGTATGTCTAAGTATGGGAAATATTTATTTGGTGGTTTAAATATTTAAAATAAATATTTAATTTATATAATTAATTTTTTATAACCTTATTATGCTTCAATAATTCCATATATTGATTCATCCTTCCTAAATGCACACCTACAGTCCTATGTGTGACTGTGTAAGATAGTGAGCTAGTTTTATATGCTTCAAAGTTGTTTTAGCCATTCATAATGAGTAAAAAGTGAATGAAGGTGAGATATTGATTTCAATTATATATTAAATAATTTTCACAATCATGAATATTTTTCAATAAGATAAAATAACCTACACATAGGGGCCCAAAAGCAAGGTGTCACAATCAGGTAAAGTATCTCATGAAGGACAATAACTATCTTTGGTGACTAAAGTAGTTTCCTAGGATCTCAAAATGAGTAAAATAGTTTAAAATACATAAATTTTAACCTCAATAGATCCATTATATGTCCAATAAATCCATGATCAACCTCAGATGAGTTAGGGTAACCTATAGGACCTCCTAAAATGAGAAATATAGCCTATGCTAGAACACAGTCTTGATTGAGTCAAAGTGCAGGAGTGTTTGATGGGTTTTAGAGGTAATTAAAGATATTAAAACTTTAATAATGGTTATATAAGACTTAAAATATTATCATAATGAATAAATCAAGAAAGGATAGGGTCCTATACATAGAAAACATAGTCAGCTTAAGGGAATCCTATACAATATACATTATTGAGGGTTTGTCTTAGAGATGAAGAGAGTTATAAGGTATATACCTATATTTAAGTAATAAATTTTTATATAAATAATAATTTCATCTTTTATAACCCTATACAATTCTTAATTTTTATGAGAATATAAGGAAAGTGCCCCTATTTTATCTTAGACAAGGGGCACTTTCCCATTAACAAACCCTGACAGATTTGAGAGAAATGGGTAAAAAGGTAAACCAAAAGCCAATGAAACCTATAAATAGGGTTTTTTTAATTTTTAAAATACATATAAAACCATGGGAAACACCTCAAAAAAATAAATAAAGTAAACAGGGTGGTCTAGACACCAAGAGTGTCAAACCTTAATGGCAAGGTTTTGGCTTAGAGCTCAAACAATAGGTCAATTTCACTTCTAGACCTAGGAGTGATTTATACCCTATTTTATCATGTGTTTGGTATGTATATATAAGTTTTTTATCCATTATTAACTATGTAACTCCATAAAATTCCATGTTGAGCTCAAAAGTGCAAGGCATACCTACTAGGCAACATTAGGCCTAATGCCCAAGTGGAGGATCTATTACATTTTCACATGAGTTTTACATTATATCATGATGGAAAATATTTTTAGGGTATCTATATATTTTTAAAATATAATAAATGTATAATAAACCACCAATAAGGTCACTTTTAGCTTAGGAACCAAATTAAGCATTCAAAAGGGCAACAACAAGCTCGAATAGGTAACTTCAAGATCTCACATCATTCATGAAACTTTGCATGGAGGCCAAAGAATCTTGGAAGAGTTAAATAAGTTCATAAAAAATATTTTTTGGAATTTTATTTCAACTTGAATGTGATAACTTTATGAACAAATCTTAAAAGTATAAACTACTCTAAAACCCTTGCAAACCTTGCCAAGGACTAGTTTTGGGAAATGGAGTTGGATAGCTAACAAAATGAGATATTTTATCTATAATGGTGATTTTAGGTTGTATATTACTCCCTCGGGATACTTCACACCAAAATTATTTGTATGGACTTGTATGGATGGGGGTAGAAAGAGGGTTTGTATCACTATTTTGTGTGTTGTGTAGGCTACAAGAAGATTTAAGAGATGAAAAAAAGTTTGGGTGGAATATTGGGACTTAAAATAACTCCTCATATTAATTTAATTCCATTAAAAACTTATAAGTGCCCGAACTATGTGATTCAACTCAACCAATCAAATCTATCATATTAGACAAGCTAGTGAAGAAGATGGAAAACTTCAAGTGAGATGAATTTAAGGTGTCTCTAATGATTATAAGGACATGGAGGGCATTTAAACTTTATTCACTAAATCCCATGTATTTACATGGATAATGTATGCCAATTTTTAGGCCAAGTGCGTAGGGTACATGGAAGGGCAATTTTCTAGATAGCAGATGATGATGGCTCACTTTGAGAGGTTTCTAAAGGACTAGGCATGCATCCAATTCATAAAAAGGCATGTCTGAGATCCTCTCACTTTATTACAATCATTTTTACTTCTCCTAATTGGTTATAGGATGTTAAAATGACTCTAATCATGAAGGTAGCTTTTTATACAAAATGGAGGGTTTTATGTCACTTTTAATGAAGTTTGTGACTTAGATTGGCACTTTTAGCTCCTGAACCTTGCATGGTTGATCCCATACTCTCTCTACATACACAATTAACTCCTTGAATCATATTTTCAAGTTTCTTTATGACCCTTATAATTCTTTTCTTCTCTCTCTCTCTCTCTCAATCTCTATAAGAGCTCGCCATTTTGGCATTGTAAGGGATACTCCACCTGAGTCTAGAAAAGCCTTGATCATTTTAATACATGTTGATCAATAAAATGACTAAGTTTTACCTCTTCCATAAATTTTAATAGTGTTCTTTACTTGAATGTTGAATTTGTGTAGTGAAAACTATGGACTGTTTAGCAAGTTACCACATTCTCTCACCTATTTACAGCTTCTTCTTTTAGGTCATATGATGTTTTCTAAGAAATTTCAAAGTTTAAATGAGTTAGTCTCTTCATTAGTTCCATTTAAGGCCTCTTTTTTCTAGTCCTCCTAGCTTTTCACATTCATCCATAAACCCAGAATGTAACATTGATACAAGAAGACATAGATTGGAGAGTGTATGTTTAGTTGTCCTTTGATTTCAAGTGTAATATGCATATGGTTTGATGTCATCATTAAATTTGGTGTGTCACCTCCCTTAGGTTATTTTACTTTTAGTTATCTCTCTCCCTTTTCATCCCCCAAAATTAGTAGTAGTTACAATCCTAAGTGTTACATCAAGGGAGCTATCCCTATCTAGAGACTCACCTCATTCCTTAGGATACCCACAAGACTAAAAATGATTCCATTGTGCCACTTGGATGAGGAGATATTTTCATCTCCTCAAAGGGAATAAATCTAAGTGACAACAATAAGGTTGGTGAAAAAAATATATATAACTTGAACATGTATCTATGATTTTGGTGTATTTATATGGCATATGCACCTATAATTTATGTCAAGTTGAAGTATTTATCAAAACATAACATCTACTCTATAAACTATGTATAATATATGTCATAAATATGGAAAATTTTGTCTCAAATTTGTAAAATTGGTGTCAAATGCATAATATTTTAACCCAGGTGTGTGGACTCATGTCTCTATTACATTCCCCCACTGATATGCCCCCTTTTGAGGTGATGGTAATGCAATGTGAAAGTCACCTTATCTCAAAAGGATAAGATAACTATGTTATATATGTGTCAACCATGTAGTAAAGAAGCATATAGTAGTATCATGTCTAAGTACATGTATCAAATAATATTACATTATCAAAACATAAAAAGATATAATGTGAATGATATAAATCATGGAAAAATATATAAGTAACAATTACAAGTTCATAAAATAATAAAACACACACACAAGAGAACTCAATTCCATGCAAAATGGGTCTAAATAGACCATAAAAAAGTGGCATGTTATAATGTCACACACTCAAAGGAGGGGACATGTTTAAATGTCTACATATCAAATAAGCAACACTTTATGGCATTGTGGCCAACAAACAAAGAACATGTTCAAATGTTCCACAATCAATACAAGGTATAAAATGATAAATACACTTAAGTAAGCCATCTGATAATATGAATAAGTGAAATATAATCAACTAGCATAAGCATATCATAGTAGTTATTGCATACATGTGTTATTAAAATGTCTTGTAACATATCATATCTAGCACAATATGTAAGATATAATCATGAGTATATAAATTTGTAAGAATTATAATATAATCTCAACATTATAATATAAAATGATCATAAAATAATATAACCTATATAAATCATGATCAATAAAAAAAATATGCCCCCAATATAGTGTGTCACGTAGGAAGAGGAAAATCTTAACATCTGCAAGCTTGTGTATCATGGATCTAGTGTATTCATGTATCACACTCAAGTAACCATGAAATATATATGTATATATAAATGAAAATTCCATGCTATCTACTAACATAAATTAAACAACATAGTCAAAAGCTAATAGACATATAAATGTTAAATATTTATGTATTTTTTATTTATTTGATGTTTTTGTATTTTATTAATTTTTTGATTTTTTTGAAATTTTAAGTGTGATCAGGCTAACAAATGATCCCATATAATTGATTCTCATATGATGATCTATGCTTAGGATGGGGTACAACAAACTCATCATGGTGCCAAAGATTGTGTATATGTGTTAAATCTAAATCTAAAGACTTTATAATACTCTACCTATGTCTTAAAGGACTTTGTTATTCATGAAGAAGTAATAGAATTTTTAGTTGTTTATGAAACCCATATATTATTACTTTGTGATGTATTTATTTAAAATTTAATTATGGTTCTTTTAACCCTCTCAAAAACATGATAATTTTCTCTCAATAACTAGAGGGGTTGTGTAGGTATAGATGATGTCTCCATGGAGTCCACTATGTATCTTTGATGCAATAGCCTCTCTAGTATTAGTCACCTAGGAAATGGGATTTCCTTTTCATTACCATTTCACTTATGATTAACCTTAATGGTTGTAATAGTTATGTCTTGGAATCAACATCTCATGTTGTAGTGGATGTTCATATTGAATCCTTACAACTATGATTACCCTATTGGCATGAATATAATTTAGACATTTACACATTGTGGAGGTTACTATGTGGAGATTATAAATCCAAGATTTTACCAATAACATATAAAATACTCATGTATGTGTTATAACCAAAAATGTTGTGATCACATGTGCTAGACCAACCTATAAAGGCAAATCAATCTCACCCAAAACCTCTTGTGTTTTTCCATCAAATTATTTGATCATCTTGGTAAAAAGGTAATCATCATGTGCATATCACAAATGTGTGATTAATTTCATGGTACATACTCAAAACATTATCAAAAATAACATTGTGTATAAGTTGATGATCAATATATTCTCTAATAAATCATGAGTGAAGATATGAATCATCTTCCATAATTTTACTATCATTAAATGTAATAGAAGGCCTTTGAACCATATGATGTATATTACATGTAAGTTTGATAATAATCCCATATAATGGGTTCCCATAATTTGTTGGAGGAGGATGTGTATTATATGCCATTTTCACTTTTGGGGTTTCTTTATAGTGATATTATAATGGATTGTTCAATATCTTTTAGTTTTGATGCTCACCATTTTGTGATCCTAGATCATTTGGTAAATCAAAAAATGTGACAAATTAACTATCAATGAGGTCTTATATATTTTTATTCAAATTGAAATATTTGTTCATAGAATATCCAACACATTGGTGATAGTCACAATAATATTTTTCATCATATAATTTTGGCATAGGTCAACCCATATCAACCTCTAAGGGAAGAATGAGAGATATGAGATGGCACTCATTAGGTTCTTAAGGATCAAAGTTGGAGACTCAGGTTGTCATGTGAATTATCTCTTAGGTGCATTGGATAAGATGAGTTGATTAGGTTTTTGTGACACTATATTTATTGTTTTTGTTAAATCTTTCTTATCTTATGTAGGTTTTACCTTATATCTTGGTTTGATATGAAACTTAGTATTTAATTTAATTAGTGTGTTGGCTACATATTTTAATCTTATTCAATTCAATAAGTTTTATTTCTCAATCTCAGATTATGTGGCATAAGTCATCAAAATGTTTAAACTTATTGAAGATAATAGACTGATATAGTGGGGCAAGTAAATTTTGCTTGAATATATCTTGAAGCTCTTTATTTTCCATATGATTTTTTATTTTGGAAAACATTTTAATTTACCTCAAAACATATTCATTGATAATCTCATTGGTTCCTTGCTTAACCTTTGTAATCTATGCATATGACATCTTTTAAATAATATTAATATAAAAATGTGCTAAAAATTGATCTATAAGAGGCTTGAAATATTTTATTGATTGTAATGGTAGATAATAAAAATATCTCAAAGCATATTCATTTAGGCTTCTTGGAAATAATTTTTTCAAAATTATATCATTAGAAGTATAATTAATGCATGCTACATAGAAATATCATAGATTCTGCTCAAGGTCACCCTTGTCAATGTGTGAACTTGGGTGTTATAAAACTAGTTGTAAAAGGGTAAAAATATATCTTAGGTGCAAGGGGATTATGAAATACATCATACAAATAAATGATATGAATTTATTTTCAAGATTTTTGGTTAATATTTTTAACCTTAGTTTTCAAATCTTAAATAACATGGAGAAGAGTTTGCATAATATATCGACTGAGATTAATATTTTATATTTGAGAAGTTACCAAAGGGGATGAAATATTATAATAATATCATCTAATGGGTTATCATAATGTGTTGGTGGAGGATGTGCATTATATGCCATTTTCACTTTTGGGGCTTCTTTATAATGATCTTGTAATGGATTATTGAATATATTTTAGTTCTAATGGTCACCATTTTTTTATCCTAGATCCTTTGGTAAATCTTAAAATTTTATATTTCCACTATCAAAACATTTATTTTTAGAATACCAAACACATTAGTGATAGCCACAATAATCATTTTCATCATATCATTTTTATATAGGTCAACCCATGTCAAACTCTAAGGTAAGAAGGAGAGATATGAGATGGCACTCCACTTTATTCTTAAGGAGTGAAGCTAGAGACTTAGGTAATCATCTAAATTATCTCTTCACTACATTCATTAAGATGAATTGATTAGGTTTTTATGACACTATATTCACCATTTTTGTTGGTTATTTATTATCTTATGTAGGTTTTACCTTATATATTGGTTTGATTTAAAACTTGGTATTCGATGTAGTCAACGTGTTGGATACATACCTAAGATTTTTCAATGTAATAAGTTTCATTTCTTGATCTCAAACAATGTGGCATAAGTCATAAAAATATTTAAACTTATTGAATAAAATAGACTCATGTAGTGGGGAAAGTAAACTTTGATTAAAGATATCTTGAATTTATTTATTTACCATTTGGTTTGTTATTTTGGCCAACATTGTCTTGTGCCTCAAAAAATATTTATTGATAGGCTCATTAGTTATTTTATTGATCTTTTTAATTTGTTAATATGACATCTTTTAAATAATGTTTATATAAAAATGTGCTAAATTTTGATTTGAAACAGGCTTGAAATATTTTAATGATTATATTGATAGATCATATAACCATCTCAAATCATAGTTCTTTAGGATTCTTGTAAATAATTTGGTCAAAATTTTATCATTGAAAGCATAATCATGGCATGATTGATAGAAAGATCATATATTCTACTCAAGGTCACCATTTCCATCTTAAAGTGTGAAATTGGGTGCTATAAAACCAGTTGGTAAATGGTGTAAAGATATCTCAAGTTCAAGAGGATTATGTAATATATATTGTGAATCAATGGCATGAGTTGATTTTGAAGCTTTTTAGTAAATATTTGTAACCTTAGCTTCCAAATATTGAATAACATAGAGAATATTTTACATAGTAGACCCATTGGGATTGAGATTTGATATTTCAGAAGTTACCAAATGAGATGCAAACACCACTTTTATTGTTAAAGGCATTAAAACTAGTAATTGAGTTGAAGTATTGATTATTCCCATGGAGGATGTATCAATATTTGTTTGATATTCAGAGAAAAATGGCTTGAAGACATATCATGTGCCCCCACTATATGTAGTAATCAATGGTATACTCAAGTAGGTAGATATTGGTATTGATGTTTGATAGGCATATTTACTAATCCAAATATTTGTGTTAATAAAGAGCAATGGTTGTTCACTGATGTTTTTAGATTTTTTTAGTTTTCAATATAGTATTGAGGATTGTCTATAGATATTCATGAATTCCATGAATACACACTCAAAAAATTACAACAGCTTTAAGTTGCTCTTAATCTACTTACTCATTTCATTATTCTCATGTGTTTTATTGTCTTCATGAAAAATCTTTATGATAATATTTTAGTATGTTGTTAATTATCATTATTATAATTATCATTATTAGAATAATTTGAAAGAATATCATCCTTAGATATATTAGGTGGAATAAGGGGAAGCTCAATATTATTAATAGGTACATCACCAATTCTAGCATTATGCCTAAGTTGCATATAGATTAATAAAATCAAAATATAAATAATTACTACAATTTAAAAACCTAGAAGGCTAAAAACACTAGGGTAAGCTAGGATTGGCATAAGAAGACTCATATGTTGGGTTCACCAAATGTTTAACCCCTTTTTAAAAGATTATAAATATAATAATGTAATCAAGAAAGGAGAATACTATTTAAAAAGTAGGCTGATTAAATAATTCAATTCATAATATTTGGATACAATATTGAATTATGAAAATATGATAAATATAGGCATTACCATGCCTAATAGTAATTTATATGTTTAAACATGAATAATTATGTGAAATTAGATATGGGAAGTTCAAGTGTAGCAATAGTTGGGATGACGTTAAACTTTGGTTTGTTAGATTTTAAAAATAAACTCTTTGTCAGCTTAGACACTAGTGTCGACCCTTATGTCTAAAAACAATTTCTTGTATAATATATTAAATATATTTACTTTTCTATAATTTCCACCTATTCCTATTAGGTTTAACTTTTAATTTTTTTTTGGATCATACGTTTTTTTGGATATCATTATGTATCTCAAAACCTTAGGTCCTCTGATAATGGCATGCCACCTTTCAAAATAGATGTTAGTGAGCTCAAGTCAAGTGAATTTAGAATAAAATACCCATTTTTAAATGATAAATACTTAAATATACAATAATTTGAAGAGGGTATTAGACCAATGTAGTTATCCCCTTATGTGGGCTTGTGTGTGAACAATTGTACAATATGTTTTATGTGAGTGCATGTATTGATCTAGCTTGTAACTTGAAAAATATTGCTCATGTGATGATATTTTAATGTTTTAAACCTATAATAATATTTATCCTATGAATAATTTTTAAATAAGGAATAATAAGGTAGTTTTTCAATCTTGAGAGGTGATTTTACTTGATATAATATAGATGTGTGCTTGATTGTATACTTGATCATAATGAATGGTCTTTGAATTGTATTTATACAAAAAAAATTGAAATTTTCTCACGGTAGGGTTAAAATAATACTATATTTTGACCCATGCATGTCAAAATATTTTCAAATTTTACCATTTGTAAGGATGAACCCTAGCATCAGACCCAGGATGTTAGCATCGATGTTAATTTCCTAGTCTAGACAATAGTGTCTGGGAGAATAGGAAGATGTTGAAGATATTAACTACCATAGTAGGATATTAATCATATTTTAAGTAAATTGTGGGATAAAAGTGATCTAGGTAATTAGAATATTAGTGTTATACTATAAGATAAGCATTTAGGCATAGTGAGATCATGAACATGAGCCTTTTAATAGTAGAAAAGATCATGAATTGATGGGTTAAGCTATGATAAATATTTATCAAGCATAAAAGGATAGTTTATCATATAAAATATATATTTAACATATATAATAGGATACTCTTAGGCATATATTACTACCTTTACTAGTGGGACCTCTCATAGTGCCCATCTCATTCTTAGTTATACCAAGCACATATATATTTGGTATGCTATTAGTATGCCTTTAGATACAAAAAATTAGACTAGTACCTTCTATAGTGAATAAATGTCTCAAATATATTCATGGTAATCAAGTGGTAAAAATTTTAAGAATCTAATATGAATATTCTTTGGAACCAATTATATTTACTCCTTTTGCATAATAGTTGGTTGGCACATGCATTACATGGTAATGAAATAGTCTATATAAATATTCAAGATCATGACCTAGATATTCAAAAGCATATTATATAATTAGATTTTTCATATATTTATGAGCATTATCCAGTTACACATGAGGATATTATAGAATTTTGGTTGGTTTTTTGCACCAAGTTTTGGTGTAGTAACTATTTAATATTTATCCTCTTTTATCAAGGTTTTCATAATTGGACCTTGAATCTATTTCATATGATGGGAGTTTCTAGAGAGGGAGAGAGAGAGGGTGAGGGTTTCCAAAAAAACTAAATATTTGGGAGGGGGCTCTATCTATCTATAGAATCAGTTTAACCATCTTTTCATGAGCATAATACAACTACAAATGAGAATATTTACTTAGTTCCAAAGAGAATGGTATATTTTATTAAGTATAAAGTGGCATATAAAAAGAGGTATTTATCTCCTAAGGAACCATAGGTTATTTAGAGTGTTTCACCATAAATATAGGTAGTTACATCTTCTCCTATTATATACGAGGATACAAGTCCACATGTGTTTATGAGTAGTAATTCATATGCTTATATTACAACATATGATTCATGTTCAAATTTAGAGGCATATATAGTTGGCACTTCCTCTTCACAAAAAGTAATTCATTCATACCATGCAGTTTGGTATACATATGTACATCCTCTTGATGATATTCTTGGTTGGACACAACCTCCTACAACACACTAGTTGGGTTAATTTTATTGATTAGTTACTTAGATATTTTCTAGTGTATATAGCTTCATTATTTTTACCTCATTATTAATTTTAATATCCCAAATTCTAAGATTTATTCTATCCCTTAGATTTATTTTCATTTTGTGCACTTTCCCTCTTGATTTTCAAATTGATTCAAATAATCTAAAATAACTATCTTACAATGCTTTAAATGCACATTCTTTATGGTAGTCCACTTGTTTACTATGTCAAATATATTATGTTATGGATTCCATTGCACTTACATGACCACATATTTGTATTTTTAATAATACATATCCACACATATCCCCTTGCCCATTGGGGGCATGTACATTATTATCTACATCAATCATTTGTACTACATTGATATGATTCTTTTACACATACATTGGGGGCATTTTTCTTATCTTCCTTCTTACCACACTATGTTTTACACCTTGTTTTAGATTGTTCAAATTCCATACCATTTATTCTATTTCCAAATCTTTGCTTCTTATCAATTTTTTAATATTTTAAATTTTGATCTTTCAAAAATCCAAAAAACAAAATATTTTCAAAAAAATCAAAAATCAGACCTCCAAGCACTTTCATATGTTGTTAATTTACTTCTTTTTATATGTTATTTACTTCATGTTAATTAGATAATATATTTAAATTTTTATAAACACCCTACTTTTCATGAGGTATATGAGTGATATATAAGACATAATATTACATGGTTATTTGATGTCAAGATTCTCATTTTACCCTACAACCTTGCTAAACCCAGGGCAATTCTTCATTCGCCATGAACACTTCAATAGGTTGTATTTATCTAGAAAATCTATACCATGATGATTTATATACCATATAATTTTTTAATATTCACTCATACTTTACATTGTTTTACATGGATATATTATTTTTTAACAATGGCATTGATATATGTTGTTGATATAAACTAGTCTCATTTGTTCTATGCTTCTTTTCAAGCTCTTACTTTACTACATCATCAATTATAAAATGGCTTGTCTATTGTGTGTGGCCCTTGGCCTCATGTGTGCAACATATACATGTTCTTGATTATATGAAATAATCATGTCATTTTAATGTGGCACTTGGCCTTGGGTGTTTGGTTGAAATTCACATATCCTTTATATTTGGCCTCTGGGCCTTATGTGTGACATTTTATGCAAATTGCATGACATTGTGTGACATTAATTATATTTTCATTACTTTTTCATATGGTTTCATGGTTCATATCACACATTAAATCTATTTTCTACTTTTACTCTTGTGTCATGATACATATCATGCACATGTTACTTATGTACCTCAATTTTATATCTATTTAACACATTTTCATATTAAATTCAATGTTATATTTAATATTATGATGTAATACATTTCAAATGTTCACATACTACTACATGATTATATCTTTCACATATTTTATAAGTTTTATTTTGAGAGCAGTGACTTACAAGATACATCCTTCATCTCAAAAAGGGGCATCATAATGGGATTATCTTGAGAATTGAAATCCTCATGAATAAAGTTTAGATTTACGACAATATATAGTTTTTATAATTATAATATGGTTCAAAAACATTAAGATTATAGGGGCATGTGACATGTATGTGCACTCATTATTATAGATATTGAGAATATATTCACATATACTTGAGGCATATACATGGACATGTGAAAAAATTATAAGTTATACATTTAAAATAGTTACAAGTTCAACTATCATCCTTTATCAATTTAGTGTAGATATGGGTATTTAATGGTTATTTTGATTTAACAAATAAATGCAATAAACACTAAAGGATTTAAATATTGAATTAGATTACAAAATACATATAAACTAAATGTATAATGCAATAAATTAAAAAAATGAAATGAGATATAAATAATAATTTCTAATATAATATGCAAACCAAGCTTGGATCTAACTTATGCTAAATATGCAAGAATATACCTAATGTAAAATTAGTTGTAAGGATCTATGAATTATGTCACACCTAAAAATAGAATTATGTGATACACTAGGATGGGATAACATAAGGGTGTATGGGGGCACATTATATAATTTTTTGTTGACTATGGTTATGTCTATGCGATTCATTTTTGTATTTGAGTACCTAAAGCTACCAAAGGTGCATTATTGATTGCTTGTAGGTGTTGATGTGATTCATTGAAGTCCTACAATCTCAAAACCCTAGTTCTTACACATAAACCAAATAAATATCAAATTTAAAGGGGTGAATCAAGTAATGGGAATAGTTTATCTATATTTAGAAAACCTCACATAATTTGAGTGATGCATACATAGCCCAGAAGGGCCTCAAGCCGATGTAATTCTCCCTCCTAGATTGAGGGTGTGAATATTGATATTTTTTTATATGGATGAAACTAGAAAATTTAAGTGAATGCTTGATAATGAATTGCCTCAACCTAGAATAAAATATATTAAAACTCAACCAATGACTATTAGAATAAATCAAAATTAGAATTGGAAAGATTAGTGTCATTTTACTCAATGTGTAGTAGAATTTTTAAATGATTACTAAATGTGTATTAAACAACCTTAATGTGCTTATACGGTGGCATTTGTTTAATATTTATGTTAACCAAACTAACTAAAACTACAATAATGCCAATATTAAATGTCTCAAATTTGAAAATTAACCATTAGAGTGATAGAGACAAGGTTGTACTAGTAGATAAAGTCGAGTTATGATCGTATTTGACCTAGAGTGGTCTTGTCCCAAAATGCTAGAGACTGTTAGAATTTGGCTAATAGGAAATTGTAAGTAGAATGTTTCAATAATGTTTTTAGTACTTTAAATACAATGAGTATAATAGTGAAGAATCTTGTAAGGATTACAAGTTAACAAAATGTTGAATATACCAAGTAAGGTAAGGATGTCAAGATTAAACATTGTCAAGCATTTAATGATTAAATTTGAATGTCTATATTTTCCCTCCCCCACCCCTTTCCCCCTTCCTCCCACCTTCCCACTTTATTCTAGTAATGCAATAAATTAAACTTACTATAATAGAATATATGTGAACCTAAGAATGTATACACACTTTTTATTTTTATGTGATGCTTGATTATGTAATATTATTTAATGAAAAACATGCAAAATTTTCATTAAAAGTAGTTACTACCCATATTTGAAAATTGAAAATTTCAAATTTCAAAAGAGAGCAAGAAAAGAATACACCTGAAATAATATGTGATTTAATTTCCCTATAACTTGAAAGTGAAAAAGTATGTGTCCCCTTGTTGAGTCATTTAGAGAAATATTGAACATGTGAAAAATTGAGAGTGATCAAGTCTCGAATTAAAAACCAATGAAAGATCTTGAGCTGGAAATATTGTCTACTTCAACTCTCATATGTATGTGTAGAGTAATTTATAGAATAATTGAAGTAGAAGGGGTGGAAACACCAAATTTGGCTTGCTGAAGTGCAACCATAGATGTTGTGTGTCACTAGACTCTATTGTGGTCCACTTGTAAAATTAAATGAATCACACCACTATAAATGGATCTAGAATCAATTTGAAACTTTTTTTACATTTGAAACTTTAGAAAATTTTAAACTTTGAATAAGTGAAATTTTTAATTTGAAATATAGAAACATGAACATGAATGGATATCATGCCTCGTGTATCTATACTCAACTTGTAACTATTTTTCACATACCCATGCATATGCATCAAATGTATGTAAATTTTTATTGAATTAATTATAGGAATGAGTGCACATGCACGTTATATTCCCCCATAATATGAAATTTTTGAGCCATATTATATTATGGAAATTATACATTGTCATAAATATAAAAAATTTACTCGTGAGGACTTAAATTTTTGAGGTAAGCTCATTGTGATTCCCCATTTTAGATGAGATACGTAACTTGAAACTCATTATTCTCAAAATAAAATTTGTATAAAATGTGAAAGCTATAATCATGTAGTAGTATATATGAAATTTTGAATCATATTGCATCTTAGCTTTGAATATAAAATTAAACTATATATGAAACATGTGTTAGATATAATAGCATTAAAAAACATAATCAACATATGCATGATATATATCATGGGATGAGTATAAATAATTAGTATAAAAAATGAGTGATATGAATCACAACACCATAGTAAAAAGTAATGATCATACAATGAATGTCACATAATTTTAATAGAGTGTCACATATAAGTCCCAAAGGCCACATACAAGGGACATGTGAATGTCATATAAATAATTAAGGCCAAAGGTCACATATAATTGGCATGAAGATGACATACAAGTAGAAACATGTATACTTTTCACACATAAGGCCAAGAGCCACACGTAATAAATAATCAAGTACTAATTTATCATGTAGTAATGTAATAATTTTTAAAATAATCATAAATCAAATGAGACTATTCTACATTAACCATGTGTATCAATGTCATTATTATTAAAATCCATATCCATGCAACACATTGTATAGTATGAGTGATTATTAAAACATTTGTGTTATGTATATCTCATCATGGTAAGAAGGTTATGGATAGATATAATATGTTGAAGTATTCACAAATAATGAAGACATTCCCCTATATTATCAAGTTTTTTGGGTAAAAATAGAATCACAACATCACAAAACCATGTAATAGTATGTCTTGTATCACACTCACAAGCCTCGAGACAAGAAGTATGTTTATGAAAATTGAAATATGTTATCTACTTTACATGAAATCAATAACATATGAAAAGAAGTGAAATATCAACATAATAAAAATGATTTTGAGGTCTTGATTTTGAATTTTTGAAAATATTTTGATTTTTTTGTATTTTTAACATATACGTATTTTTTTGAATTTTTTGATATTTGAATTTTTTAACATATTTGAAAATTTTCAACATTGGTATTTTGTTTTTTTAAAGTAAAAATAATCAGTGTTTAGAAAATAAAATAAATTGGATGGATTCAAACAATATGTAATAAGTTGATATAACATAGTATGGCAAGAATGAAGGCAAGTAATACATCCCTGATGTATGTATAAAAGAGTCATATAAATGTAACATGAAAGATTAATATAGATAATAATTTACATGCCCCAAATGGGAAAGAGACTATGTGTGTTCATGAAGAATCTAAAGTAGATAGATGTGATCATGTAAGTGTAATGAAAGTCATAACATGATAGATATGCCATAGTGAGATAGTTTACTCCCATATATAATGTGCATTAAACTCATTATAAGATAGTTTTTTTGGATTGTTTAAACTAATTTGAAAACTATTATGGAAAGTTCCTAAAGTTAAAATAAATCAAAGGGATATACTAATGCTTGGATAAGGGATAGAATAAGTAGGAATAAATTAAAAGAAAATAAGTTATATATAAATGAAATTATGTGAATAAAAAATCAAGAGAATCAGCTCAATCAATGGGTTGAGATGAATTAAGGGTTATGTCCAACCAAGTATCTCATCAATATGATGTACATATGTATACCCAACTCTATGGTATGAAGGAGTGACTTCCTATGAAGAGGAAATGCTAATTGTAAATGCTACTAAATCTAAATAGCAATCATAGGTTATAATATAAAAATATAAATCATTGCTTATATACCCATGTGAGCTTGTATCTTTATGTATAATAGGGAAATATGTAACTACTTGTCCCTATGGTGAAACATTTTAAATAACTTTTGATGCCTTTAGAGATAAAGACCTCTTTTTATGTGCCACTTTCTTCTTAAGATAATGTACCATGCTTTTTGTAACTAATTAATTATGTTTGTGTAACTAGATTTTCCTTATAAATAGATGGAGAAACTAATTCTATAATATGCTCATGTGTAATTTGATTATACTTATAGATAGATGGATAAATTGATTCTATAATATGCTTTTGAATATTTAGATCATGCTCTTGAATAGTTATGTAGACTATTTAATTTCCATATTACTCAATGTATGTACCAACCAATTATTCTATAGGAGTAAATACCATTGGTTCCAAAGGATATTCATCTCGGATTCCTAGTATTTCAACCCCTTGATTATCATGAATATATTTGAGACATTTATGCATTATAGAAGGTACTAATCTAATATTTTGTATCCAAGGGCATCCTAATAGCATATCAAAGATCCATATGCTTGGTAGAAATAAGAATGGGGTGGGAGCTATGAGAGGCCCCACTATTATAGGTAGTAGTATATACCTAAGAGTATCTTGTGTATGACAATCAAATGCTTTTACAACTCTAGAAGTATCTTATAAATATTTCTATGTATAACTAAGAGAGTAGAGGAGTGTTATGATGCATTCATTTTTCAATTGATCCATTATCAATCATAACACTGTGTATGAATTGTTTGTCAACATATGATCCAATAAATAGTGCATGTATATATGAATCATCATCAATAACTTCACTATCATTAAATGTAATAATAGGATGTGATGTTTGTTTTCTTCTAATTGTACCCATGATGTTATTAAGTGGGTGCCCATTTGTAGAATGAGGATATTGAACATTATAGGCATAATGTACTTAAAATTTATCATTTTATTTATTTATTAATGATTTATAAAAGGATATTTATACATTTTGATCTTTGAATTTTCATTTTATTGTATTCTATCTTATTTAGTAGGTGTGCATGTATGCACACAAACATTGCATGCTGAAATATTTCAATAAAATATAATGATGATGCAAGAACCTCTACCTATATATATGATCAGACCTAAAGTTATCTCAGTCATTATTTATTTTATACCATTTTTGACCCCTATTGAACCTCTAAAATTACTTTTCTATATTTATTTGACCTTCATTTTTACTCTATCCTTTCTTATGATGAAACCTTTGGTCTCTGTGATGAAACCATCCCTTCTATAATGAAACCATTATGGTAATTTCATAAAACACCATGACCAAAGTCTTACATAGTTAGAATTTTAATTATTTATCTTGATGGTCTAGTCCTTGACTACCATTATTTCATGGTTGACCATGGTGGTTTCAACTTCATCACTTGCATAAGGTAATGGTTTTATCACCTTCTCAACTTTTTTTAACTTATCTTCTAAAACTTTAATTTTCATGTGTTTTGCATGATTTTGATTATGTTTCTTACTTGTTTTATCTTTTTTTCACTTGCTATATGGTCCATATTATCCCATTTATTTTTATCAAATTTTATCCTTACTATCCCTTTTGGTTCAATCTCTAGTTAGACTACTACATGTAACCTCTTTATTCCATTACAAGTATCTATTATTCCTTAGGTTTTTAGATATAATATTTGCATTAGATATTGAATTTTTTGAGTCTTAAAAAACCCTAAATTTCATGCTTTAATTTTTTAAGGAGTCTCAGCTTCTATTTTTTTATCATATTCAAGTTGTCATATACAAGCTTGAAAAGGAATATACATGAATCAATAACCAATCTTTATCTTTATGGATCAGTCTAGCTCTTATTTAGCTTCTATTTTATTCAATATTGTGTCTTTCCTAATTTTTTATTTTTATCATTTTTCATAATATTTCTAAGTATTATGATTGAGAAAACAAGGAGCTAGCATACCTAGGGATAGTATATTCACTATAAAAATATTTTACCTTTGATTGGTCAACACCATTAATCAGGTTGGGGGGTTTCACTTTTAGTTTTACTTTATTAAATTAGATTAAATTATATTATTTATTTATTACATTATAATTAATAATATATAAAATGTGAAATAGATTGAAAATAAACTCTTCCCCTCTCTCTTTTACACTAAAATAGTAATTTAGTTCTTTTAGTTTTGCTTGCATGTAGAAAAAGTTCAAAACACATAGTTAAATTAAAACCTAGGGTAGATTAATTACATTTAATAATTATCTAAATCCATAAAAAACAATTTCATTCTAATTTATAAAAAGCACACACACACACACACACACACACACACACACACACACACACACACACACACACACACACACACACACACACACACACACACACACACGCACACGCACACGCACACGCACACGCACACGCACACGCACACGCACACGCACACGCACACGCACACGCACACGCACACGCACACGCACACGCACACGCACACGCACACGCACACGCACACGCACACGCACACGCACACGCACACGCACACGCACGCGCGCGCGCACACACACACACACACACACACACACACACACACACACACACACACACACACACACACACACACACACACACACACACACACACACACACACCTAGAAAAATCTAAACAAACTAGACAAATGAAATTTTTTCATCTTAGATATGATTTCATTCATATAAATACCAAAAGAATGTTTTCCTAAGATTATAAAATCATAACTCTAATTTTTACTTTTATATCATTTAGTTTCATAAACAATCATTTAAAACTCCAAAAAATCTAGTTTTAAAGCATACATGTGCAAAATAATTTATAAATACTTGGAAATTGTACTCTTTAAGGGTTGGATTTGATTTTTTTGTTTGAATGTTAGAAATTTTTAACTACAAAATAGTTTCATTCATTTACATTTTAAAAATAAAAAAATAAAAGTTTCATTTAACTAGCATATAGGTAAAATATTGCATCTAGGAAAGGGTAAAATCAATCATTGCATCTTTAGCCTAGAATTATATTTTAGTTTGTTGATTTATCTATTTTTGGAATTAAATTAAAACCCTAAGTAGATAAAATATTTGAGTAATAAATTAGGTAATAAATAATACAATATCAATAGCCACTATTTTTTATAATAATTGATTAATCTAAATATTCTATATATAGTAATGAATTAGAAAAGGTGTATTTATCTAGAAAATATGATTGAGATAGACAAGTGGTAGGATCAGAAGTGATGCAAGAGCATTGTGGAGTGTCATTAATATATAATAAGCATTATAAACCTCTTCAGATAGTAGTATGGCCCTTTTTACCAATAGTGCACCACACTATTGACCTTCTATACATCATTATTGACCCTGTGCAAATGAAGTAGTGCAATTTGGGTTAGACCTTCACTCTATAATAAGAATCTTGTATCTATGTGACTGAGTCCTAAATCATAGTATGTGTTTTTTTTAACTAATTTTATTATGGAACCCTAAGCCTCCATACTTACTAGGGTTTTGACAAACACAAGTGTAAGAAGAATGGAATTAGTAGGGTAGGTTGGATGTGACCTCAACACCTCATGTATTAAGCATTACCTACATATCAATACCTCAAAAAGGGATAAAGCTTAATGTAGTTATCCCAATCTAAGTTCTGGTGCAAGTGAGAGTGATGTAAGTATGCCTAAGTATGAAGTCTAATTTGAATGATTTGAGTGTGACTTGAAACTATAAATCTGATTAAAACTAAGATTTGGACTATTTTAGATAGATTTATACATAAATAAGGGTAAATAATAATTAATAACCTTAATTTACACAACTATTTTTGAGCTTTTTCATGAGAATTGCCATCTAAAGTATAAATGAATGAGAGTGGTCTTTATATAGTGTTCTGATGATAGTTGAGACATGAAATGAGTCTAGGTTAGCCCTAAGATGTTTCAATGAGTGTAAATATATCCATTAAGGGTGAAATAAAGGTCAATAACACTACCCCTTTGCCAATAGCACACTATGCTATAGACCAAAGGGATCGTGTTATTGTTGAGGTAGTTGTAATGTGTGAAAGAGGAGTGAGGATGCCTAGGTGATGGCTCAATGTGGATTTTGGTATATTTGGGCATGGGATAAATGTGTATATATTCTAGAAAAGGATCAAAAGAGGCCCTAAGATAGGTCTAGGGATAATTTAAGGATAGGGTGGTCTAAAATGACACTCATTGCATTAAATTACATTTTAGATGACTAAATTTATCCCTTTTATTATATAAATGTAGTAAAGTGAAATGACTAGGATAAAGGAAAGAGAAACATACCTAGACTTACCTATGAGGTAAAGCCCATGAATTTAGGTTTGAGTCTATGAACTATGTTCCATTACATATCCTAAAAATGAAACATTATGAATCAGTATTTACCTAAGAATATATCAAAAGTAAATACAAAATTAAGTAAATAGATATGAGAGAGAGTAAAGGAATGAATACACCTCACTAGGTACATGAACCAATGCAAAAACCTAGTCAAATCATATGTGTGCATGTAGTTAATGACAAAATGGTAAATATATTGGATTGAGCTGATGGCTTTCCTAATCCCCATGTGTGGGTGGCTCAAGAACTCAAGTTGACCTTGATTCCATCATCACCCACCCCTATTTGGTGGATCATAATCTATGAATAACTTGGATTAGATTAATGGCTTATCCAATCCTCCTATGTATGTGGCTCAAGAACTCAAGTAGACTAAGACTCCATCATTTCCTACCTATGTGTAGTAGATGCATATAAAATTTAAACTACATGATGTCATGAAACTCTATAAGATGGATATGGGCCACTCTAAAACTCTAAAATGTAAACTGGCTTAGGGGCCACTTGGGAATGTAAACTAGATTTGGGTCATTCAAGAATGACAATCACTATATACAAAATGAGGCATCAATCTAGTGTAATCTTAGTGAAAAATTGGTGCATATGGTGTCTGAGGTATACAACATGGAGAATAACATGGATTTGTCATTCCATCTGAGAGAAATACTACAAAAATAATCATATGTAAACAATGTGTTGTGCACATACCCCCAATTATAATATCTATGCATATGGATTCTGGACTGATTCATAGTAATATGTGTATGTGCATATCTGAAACTAAAATGGGAGTAATCATGCAGTGATGATGCCCCCAATCTAAGCAAACCTATGTAATTTTATGAAAAAATTGATTATATAATAAGCATATTTGATAATCTATTACTAATACTGTACAAATATGAACTATACATGTTGTAACTTTATGACAATCCTAAAATCTTTTATGTTTAAGGATATTGGTCAATAGTGTGGTGGGTGGACTATATCACATTACACCTCTATTAGTGTACTATGTTATTGTCTAAAAGTGTTATTTTTGAGATAAACTAAGACTAATCTATGTTTGACTATATTTCATTATATTTTCCTAAGTTTGAGCTCTATAATATGTGTTTTTGTGCTGAAAAATATGTTTTGGGTGCACTAGGATGGTTTGATCTCTATGACAAACCTTTGTGAATGCCCCTCTTTTGAGGGGAGTTTTAAAACCTCTACAATATTAGTTTATTTTCATGATAAACTAATATAATGTGTATACATGACATCAGAATGTAAAAGAGTATGAGCGTAAGTTGGCAATATATGATCTATGTTAGATCTAGCATTCACAATATTGTTAAGATAGATATAACAATGTAATAATGTATATAAATAATAAATATGACTATAATATAAGAAAAATACTTAGGAGGATGGGACATGATGTCCATCAAGGCACCCAAGGAGGAAGGGGAGATGCATGAGGTCCCTCATGGCATCATAAACTAGATGTGAAAGAAGTAAGCAAGAGACAAGTGTCATGGCCATGAAACATACATAAAAACACATGAGGCATGCAAAGTAGGTCAAGGTGACACTTGATACAAATTACATGTGCACATGTCACTAAGTCTGATAAAAGGCACATACAAGGACATGTTCAAATTTATGCATATGTAAAAGAGCACACAAGTTTGGCTTAGATCAATAAGCACACACAAGGATATTGGCACATTTACAAATCATTAAATAAATGAAAGTACAATAAAATATTCAAATTCCCTCAAGTAGATGTAGATGCAAAGAGACAATCAAATTTAAATTAGTAAAGCTAGAAATGAAAGTATACAATAATCATGTGGTATGAAGTATAAGATCAAAGGTGTACATAAGTTGAGTCTAAATTATTATTAGTAAAAAAAACCATTATATTATAGGATGATTAATATTAAGATATAATCAATGATAAATATGTGATATAGAGTATAGAAATATATAACTTGGCAAATCAAAAGTTGTATATGATGCCCCCAATAGAAAAATGTGTAAATGTTGAATCGGTGTATATGTGTATATACATTTGATAGGTAGATAGTAGAAAATCTATATCTATGTAGAGGATTGGAGTCATTTATTAATATGTGAACACTTGAAGGGAACAATTGAATCATGTATGCATGATAAAATTGACTACACTAACATAGATAGCATATGTAATACCTAACAAATAGAAGTAATGTAAATATGGAAATACATACAATATAATATTTGTATTTTTTGAGTAATATTTGAATGTTTTTGTATTTTTGAACATATTATATTTTTTTGAGTATAAGCTATGTACAAGCAACATGAAACTGAAACTATGTACAAGGAGCAAGATAAAGGAATCTATGTACAAGTAGGCTAGAAATTAATGAAGTTATGTACAAGGAGAGTGATATGGATAAGAATATGTTTGTTGGTAAGGAATAGTTCTATAAGCCTAGCATGTCATTAATGGGATGCCTCTCTATAACATAGTTGGCATCTTTGCTTTCTGAATGGTCTACTTGTAGACACCATAAATCCACACACGATGGTTTTGAATGTTATAACTCCCCTAGACCAATTTAGGACCCCCTAGGGTGCCAACTTGACCTTTAGACTAGCAACTAGACCTAACCTTAGTTAGATTTACTTACTAACTAAACCCACCTCTTTAACTCAACTTGACCTTGACCCTTAATTATCGACTGTCGATGGTCACCCTAACCACAACGATCACCCTAACCACCGACAGTCAAGTTCCATCATCTAAACTTACTTAATTGACCCTTCACTCCACCTTATTTTTTTATAATTAGCTTATTTAATTCATGTGTAAACCCATGCATGTTAAAGTTAAAATTAGACATCAAGTTAGATCTCTTGTTAACATATTGTTACACCTCTCCTTCGTTCCTATAAAAATAAAGGATTAAGAGATGAAAGGGATCCCCACAACTATCAAGAGATTTCATATCCAGAGTTTCTTTGTAGGTATTCTTCTAGCAATCTAATAATTTATCCATTGTGATGGAGAATAAACTTGTTATCACCCCTCAGCTGACAACCAAGTACCACTACTATACCAAAATCATACCAAACTAGATCAATGAGCCAACCACCTCAACCACTCACCAAATCAACCTATGGAAAGCGAAGTATTTTTTTTAATATAGCAATTACTTCATTTCCATTTTGAAATCATCCTAGTATAAACCAATCTTTTAAAATTACCTTTTATGACCCCATTAATCTAACCTTTTTATCACCCATACCTAACACACAATAATCACTGATGGTTATCCTAAGCATTGATGGTATGTCCAACCACTGATGGTTACCTCAATCACCGATAGTCACCTCAACCATTTACATTTACATTAACTACTAACAGTTACTATGGTACAAAATAATAGCAAGCTATTTTCACACACTTACCCTTAACCAAATCTAACTTTCCTTGTCTTTGCCTATACACAGATCCCTAACCTATTTTTTGAACCACACCTGACCTATTTAACATTAGTATTGACCCACTTATTGATATAATTATTCAATTTCTTTATCAATCATTTTTTGTATTCAATTTCAATATCTTCTATGAATTATGTAATTAATTTATCTTTCTATTTTTGAAATTAATCATTTCAAAACATGTATTGACACCCCCCCAAATAAGCTCTTATTTTCAAGATTTAGCTAGCGCTAGGCAATCCACCCAACTATCTATCTAACTAACCATTTATTTTAGTGTTGTCTTATTTGTAGGTCATTCCTCCCAAGCTAAAGAGGATCTCTCTATAATCATCTGATTCAATTCATACACAATCAAACAAGCTTTTCAACCATACCTGTATCTAGTTTCTTTCTTCTTCTTTCCTTGGAATATAAGCTAAAATTCTCTAAAATATTATGGCATGCTTGGTGGGACCCTTGAGTCTTTACTTGGGTTTATTTCATCTACATCTAGGTGTTATTATCTCTATTATGTGCTCATAAACAAAATTAAAAATTCTTTTGGGTTTAAAATCAATTTCATATATTAGTTTCTTGAAATTTTAGCTCACTTAGTTAAATTAAATCAAATTAATTTGATCGTAACATCACTTATATCACACACACAAACCAAACCACCTACATCAATCAAATATCTAGATAACTTGGCATAAGGCCTAACTAGGATTTCATCACCAAGTGATCACCTTGCCATTTCTTATCAATCTTACTTGGAGGTCATTACCAAGGGGAGAACCAACTCAGCTCTCTAGTTGAGTTAAAATTCTAGAAATTGGTATATATTGGATAAGCACCTGACACCCTTATAATTGTGGTGTGTGAAGTGAGGAGGTAGGCCCCAATACTAGGCCACACATTGATTTCTAATATAGATCCTTTTTAAGAGCCTAAATACCACCTAAAACCAACCATAGACTTCTTTTCTAGTACCCGCTCCATAAGCCAAATTTAATCACATAGTTCTTAAAGCTTAAGGCATAAGCCAAAAGAGAGACTAAAAATAACTTTCAAACTTAACATACTTTTTAGTGTGTGTTTAAATTTATTTCTCATTTCTTTTCTTCTCACTATTTGAGTGGTGAGATTGTTTTTGTATTCTCTCTCCCTTATTTTGCATGGTTCTAACTCACCAACAATGAAAGAATCTAGCAGAAGAGAACCCACCACTAAGCCTCTCAACCTCTTCTACATCTTAATCTATGGAATATATCTCTAAAATAGAAGACTCTTCTCACCCTTTATGAATTCCTTCTTTCCCTTAGGTAGTTCCTTAAAGAGATACAAACTTTATCACCTTCTTAGATAACAACCTTGTGGCCCTTTAGCATTATCTTAGCACCATGCTTCACCATACCCTTACTTTGGTTCCACTTATGGACCCACCTTATGGCATGCCTTCCCACCTTATGGGGAACACTTCTATTTCCATATTCACCACCCAACCATTGATGACCCAAGAATATTCATCTACAAATAATCCCTTTGATACTACTATGAAAAACTAACCTACCCAACCTACCAACACCCTTATGCCTTCCACCCCCACTAACAACTCTTCTACCCTAGGAACAACCCTACCACTAACCACCTATACTCCCCTCACCATGGGATACCTACTATTGGCATTTCCAACTTTATTTTGGCTACCCCTAGTTCATTAGTAACTACTCCACTTTAAAATCTTATGGGTGTTTATACCTTCTACCTTACCACCAATCAATACAAAGGTCACCACCTTTCCTTTAGTTACAAACCCAACCACAACTCCTACCCAACCTACCTTAACCTCTCAACAAGTTCCCATCACACCCAACCTAGGTTACATCCCTAACCCATAATTACATGTACCCTTTACCCATTACCCAAAAACCTACAACCACCTACCCCTACATGGAATCCACCCAACCACCTATGTCTACATATCAATATGTGGTAGCTCCTCAAACTCCTACCAATTATCAATATGTCACCCAACCATAATAACAATATGTACCTTGTAAACTTTTAGGTATACAACCCCAAATGGATTTAATGAAAATGCTCATGGATAAAATGACTACTTTATAGTCATCCATCTATGGTGCTCACAACATCTTATCATATGACCAAATCTATAACAAACCCATTCACCCATTTATCCCTATCAAACCATACCCCCCTCAGTGGGAATTTCCCAAGTTTTCTAAGTTCTAAAGTAAGGAGGACCCCTAACAAAACCTTTGATCATTTAAGCATGCATGTTATATGATTACCTATGATTATTCCCTCCTCCTTTTTACCTTCCCCATGTCCCTATCCAGTTTAGCATTAGATTGGTATAGTTTCATAACCAAAAATTATCTCTTCTCCTTCACCTAGCTAACCCAAACTTTGTTGGATCATTTTTCAATAAACATCTCCAAGAAATTTTCCATCACTAACCTTTACTCTATCCAACAATTTTATGATGAATCTATTGCTAATTTTGTATCCAATTGGAGAAGCTTAATCAATCAACTTTGCTTCTTTTTATGCCAACCCTAACTGATAGAGATTTTTTCTTGAGCAAGTGTCAAGCACATGTCTTCTACATTACATGTTAAAAGTGTTAGAACCTTTGATGAAGCTTTTACCATGATGTGTAAGCTATAAAAAAGAGCCATCAATGAAGGAAAGTTAAAGTTGAAAAACAAAAGCTCTACCTACAAAACCAATAAGGCCTCTTCCTCTAAACAAAACAAATTAAAACTAATACTAATGCTAAAATAAAGGGAACTATGATTGTATTTGTCCTTAAGACCACTCCTCCACCATCTTATAATCAACCAAACTCTTCTAACTCCTCAAAATAAAACATGAGAAACTAAAACCAAAACTATCAGAAGTAATTTAATCTACTTGGGGAATCTTATGCTTCAATCTTGGAGAACTTGCTAAAAGATAATATCATACAAATTCCTCCCATCAAACCCCCTTAAAATTTTAATTCTTATTGTCTTATACCTAGTTGGTACAATGAGAATGACCTATGTGATTTTCATCGAGTAGTGGGGCATGATGTTATTAGGTGTAATACCTTCAAAAATGTTGTCCAACCCCTCATTAACAATGGAGAGATTGTGTTAGATAACCCTAATGCACCTTTGAACCAAGCCCTTGACATTTTTAGATAATTTTTTCCCAATCATGCACCTACCAAAAATGAGAGCAACAAATTTGAGTCTTCTCATGATTCCCATACCATCAATATGGCTCTTGACATGCTCGTTATTGAATAACCTACTACCCAATCTACCTATTATTTGTCCTTTCTACTTATTGAGATAGAATAATTACCTTCTATTCCTTTAGATCCCCAAACCATGGAAGTAACCTTTTCACCTCCTTCACTTATTGAGGTATTGGAGTCATCAACCCCTCTTTCAATTGATATACCTAAATAAGCAACCATTACCACTTTACCTTCTCCTTCAACTACCGAGCAATTCACCCTCCCTTTGGATATCATTCCTAAGGTAGAAACCACCACACCTACACCTCCCATAGAGTAACCACCCATCTAAACCTTAAATCATTATATTTAATAAAAGGATGAGGTTACCATTCCCCTTTCTCAACTTAGGGGTTTATCTTTCGAGCATAATGCCCCAAAAAAAAGACCAGTCTATAAACTATTCTCTAAACTAGTTCAAAGATTGGAGTTTGTCTCTAAACCTAACATGGATTGAGCCATATTTTGGTAATAATTAGGGATCCCTTACATCACCAAATAGGAACCTCCAACCACCTCTTTAATTAACCAACCCACCACTTCTATTATCCAACCCACTATTGTATCAACCAAACTAATAAAAACCTCTAACAACCCAACCATTTCTCAATAATCCAAAGCAAAAAAATCCCAAATAACCAAATCATATTATATCACTTCAACCAAATCAACCAAAAACCTTGGCATCTTCCCTACATAGAGCATTAATCACCCATCCTTGAAACTAAAGCTAACCTCACCAGACCCACTAGATAATCACCAAACCAAGTCAACCAAGGAGGTAAAACCACGAAAAGGCTATAAGGCTAGAGTTTTCCCCCCTCAACCTTGCCCTCTATTTTGGGCCCTCATCCCTCTAATTTGATTAGGAATCTAACTATTTCAACCAAAACCCAACCACCACTTTTGGTTACCCCATCACTCTTGCTTTTTGACATGCCCATGTTTCTTGAGCCATCAATAACCAGCCTAGCTACCTTGGCATCTCCTACCTCCAACTTATCAACTCCCTTATCTAAACCAAGATCATCAGTTAAGAATTCCACCTTACCCAAGACCTCCACCACCAAGCCTATTTCTAAAAATACGTCCACCCCACTAGCAAAGGCCAAAACCTCTAGACCCTCACCACCTTTAGCTAAGTCTTACTCAACTATTTTTCAAATGTTATTGTAAGCTTATTACTTGACCTTATCTCCTATCAACCCATGTGACCCTCTTGGTCTAAAACTAGACTGGTATAATGATTGCTAGGTATGCTCCTATCATAGAACACTCGAGCATGACATAGAGAATTATAAATCTCTCTAAACCATAATCCATCAACTATATGATGAGGATGATCTATTAAAAGATGAACCTCCTATGATACCACTACAAATTCAACAAAAAATAACCAACACTCAATGCCTACCTACTCCCCCACTCTCACCTTAGAGTGATGGGGAACCAATCCAATCTCCTACCCCAACTCTTCCCTCTATTCATACTATCTATATGGTCACATAATCACATGCATATCAAAAGGATAAGGGGAAGGTGAAAGTATCCATCCCATTAACATATCCATATTCCACCTCCTAACCAAGTCAAATTCAAACACCTTCAACTTTGGCCAAACCCAAGGTATCCATCTTGGGTACCTCTCAATCCAACCCATCTGAGTCAATCAGAAGAGTGGTTCTCAAACAACTTCACCAAACCCCATCAAATATGAGCCTATATAATTTGATTTCTACCTCACTTCATCATCTCTACGTAATGATAGAGGCATTGAAATTAATAGAGGCCCAACTTGAAGACACTCATCCTCTAGTATCCTTTGTTGGCACTCTCTAAATTTCTAACCTTATCACCTTTAAGGATTTAGAAATACCTTCTATCTACCCTGATGACTTAGATACTCTTTTTTTCATCACTACCTACATTAACAAAACCCACATCAAATGGGTTATGATTTATGGGGGAGCTATTATTAACATCATTTCCTCCCATGCCTATGATCAACTTAAACTAACAAATAATGTCATGTCCAAAACCTTGGTTGTCCCTTGATCCTTTAATAACACCATGGACTCTACTCTAGGAACTATTTCCCTTCATATCCACTTAGGACATCGCACACTCCCTAAATTATTTTATGTAGTAGAAGGTGAATTTCAATATAATGTTTTTCTATGACAACCTTAGATCTTCTCCATGGGTTGTGTACCCTCTACCCTTAATCATTACATCAAATTTGAGTACGAAGTTTAGGTTATCACCATAAAAGATAACCTAAGTCCCTTTTCATCATACAACATGACTTATCAACCCAATGACATCTTCTTACCTCCATCTAGCATACCCTCATCAATCAATGACAAGCCCTCAACCATAATAAATGAATTCATTCCTTATTTTACCGATGAGGCATCTATTAGCTCATAAATTCCCTTAGATCAAAACCCCACCATTGACCACTTAAAATCAAAATTCTAACATCTTTCACTTGGGTAATATTGACTCTTGACCCATGATGTCTTCCTTACTCCCCATAAGTATAGACAACTTAACAACCAACCTAAGTATGAATCCAATATCAGAGCCATTATTCCCCTTAGAACTTTAAACTATCAAACCCCTTTCATCTATGGGGGGCTCAACAAACCCATTAGCACTTCCATCACCTCTCTCTCACCTTAACCATTCACCTCCAACTTCTCCTAGCTAAATAAATTGAGTTTCACTAAGACATATCTCTATCGATGTACTTGGAAGGGTTTTGGTCTTGGATGATATGTACACAGCCTATATGAGTTGATTTTAATTAAAACCATAAAAATTCATGAGAAATATGGCCTTAGTTTCATCCTACCCATGAATCAAACCAACTCACCACTCATCACTAATATTGACAAGGAGAATTTATCCTTGCTAACCCCTTTCACCATCAGAAATAGAGGATTTTGACATCATCCCCCAAACTTTTTTTTCATCAACATGATTAGCTTGGAGCCCTGACATATCAAAAGGATGGGGTAATTATAACCATCTCTATGACCCATCCTAAGATGATAGGATATGACTCTCCTACCATTAATATTGTTTAGTGTTAGGATGATGAATCCATTCTCACCTATCTTGGTGCACCAGATTCTTCCATCCACAAATATCTTCCTCTTGAGACTTCAACCATGTTGAATGAATCCACCATAGATATCAACTAGGGCACTCTAGACAACCCCTGTATTGTCAAAATTGGCTAATCACTAAATTTTGAAGAGATTTGGGACTCCCCTTTTTTCAAGATCATATCATAGCATTTTTCTTAGTTTTATAGTGACATGATAATAATTTACCTCTCCATCATTACCCACAAAATAATCACCAATGGTGAAGCCAAACCCATTAGGTATAAAATTAAATGAATGCATCCTTACATATCCCTTCTTGTCAAAGAAGAACTTCAATGTCTCCTATCTATCAATTTTATTCAACCCATTGACTACCCCTAATGAGTCTCAAACATTATGTCTATCACCAAAGCCATAATGGGGCTACACATTTGTATGGAATTTCATGACCTCAACCTTGCCTACCTAAAAGATGACTTTCCTCTACCAAACATCGACCAACTAATTGATATTACAATTGGCCATGAGATGTTATCTCTCATAGATGGATTCTTGGGTTACAATTAGATCTTAATTTCCCCTGAGGATCAACACAAAACCACATTTATCACCCCATGGGGAACCTTCTACTATAGGGTGATATATTTTATAATAAAGAACACTTGTGCAACCTACCAATGTGTTATGAATTACATTTTCCATGACCTTATCCAAAAAATCATTTAATACTATATGGATGACCTTATTTAGAAATCCAAATGCCATAAGATCATTTGGCTATTCTCAAAATTATTTTTGAGTGACTCATCCATTACCATGTCTATCTTAACCCCAAAAAGTGCATTTTTAGGGTCTTATCAGGAAAATTCCTTAGCCTTATTGTCTCCCTTTGAGGAATCAAATTCAACCTACCAAAATCAAATCCATCCTTGACATGTTTCCTCTAATCAACCTCAAGCAACTTCATAGGTTTCAATGGAAGCACCAATCCATTCATCACTTTATCTCTCAACTCTCAAATTGATGCCAACCCTTCCATCACCTCCTAAAAAAGGATGTCTCTTTTAGGTGGAATGATGATGATTAAAAGGCCTTTGATTCACCAAAAGAGTACCTTTTGTCTCCACCTATCCTCACCCCTCCCAAGGATGACCAACCTTTCTACCTTTATATCTCCACCTCTAACCACTCCCTAGGGGCAATGCTTGCTCATCAAAATGAATAACACAAAGAGTAAGCCATCTACTACATTAGTCATACACTTGTAGAGTACAAGACTCGATACACCCATATTGAGAAAATTTTCCTAGCCCTAATCTTTGTGGCCACCAAACTTCACCCCTACCTTCTTAACCACAAAACCTATGTCATAACCAATACCAACCCACTCAAGTATATGCATTCCAAGCCATACCAAAACCAATGTACGGCCAAGTGGCTCATGATTTTGGCTAAGTTTGACCTTGAGTTTCATCAGCATAAGTTAATTAAAGGGAAATTCATTATTAACCAATAGGCCAAATCACTTTTAGTAGACAACCAACCTCCTCCTCTTGAGTTTCTAGATGAGTCCATTATGACCCTCTCTCAAGTAGACTTTACCTATCAAGTGACCATGTTCTTTGATGGATCAAAGTGTGGATCTAACATTATCCTTATTCCACTTCATAATGAACCTCTTCATTTATCCTTTAAGCTATATTTTTAATGTACTAACAATATGGTTAAATATAAAGCCTTAGTCATAGGCCTTCAAACTACATTATCCTTGGGAGTCAAAATGATCAACATCTTTGGCAACTCTCAACTAGTCTTCAATCAAATAAATGGCTATTACTAATGTAATAATGATGTTTTGTAATAGTATAAACAACTAGTTAATGAACTCTTAACATCATTTGAACACTACCATATCCAATCCACCCTATGATCTACCAATAATTTTTCTAACACCATGGCTTTCCTCACCTATCAAATCCCATCTGCACCCTATGAATCTAAGATATTTTTCATTATCCATAGACTTACCTAGCCATTTTATATCAAACTAGATTATTCCACCATATTTAATGTGGTGAAGACCAAACCTGACATCTGTATCAGCAAACCTTTGACTATCTTAACCTTGCCATCATTCCTTCTAGTCTTTCCAAGAATGCTCAAAGAGTGTTTATCTAGAGTACCTCACATTACACCATTATGGGGGGAATTATTTATAAACATAGCTTTGATGGTCTCCTTTTATACTGCCTACATAGTTATGAAGCCTCTCATGTTATCAAGGAAACACATAATGGGATTTGTGGGGGATATTTTAGTGACCTCACCATGGATAAATGCATCGTTCATATTGGCTATTACTAGCCTACCCTTAACCAAGACTACTATGATTATGTGAAAAAGTGTGTTAAGTGTCAACAACATGATAATTTGCATCATGCACCTATCCATATCCTTTATTTATCCATAGATTTTTGGCCCTTCTCACAATGGGGTTTGGACCTCATTTGGTGAAATTAACCCCCATTATTCATAGAAACATCATTCTATCATCACTATGACTAAGTACTTTACCAAATGGGTGGAGGTTATTCCTTTTATTTTGACCAAAGTGGAAAAGATTATCAACTTCATCAATCATCACATCATCCACCATTTTGGTGTTCTGCATAAAATCATCACTGATAATGGCAAATATTTTTAAAATAAACAAGTTCAAGGCCTTTACAACACATTTGGCATCAAGCTTAGTTTCTCATCACCCTCAAGCTAATGGATAGGTATAATCCTCTAACAAAACTCTTAATAACATGCTCACTAAAATGGTCAATGTATCAGGTTAGGACTGACATTTACACATCCCCTTCATCGGTCATATCATACTAGCATTTGAACCCATATGGGTAATAACCCATTATATCTTATGTTTGGAGCAGAGATTATATTACTTCTTAATTTATAAATTCCTTCACTTCACATATCCCTACAATATATCATCTCTAAAGACAATTATAGTTATCATTGTTTAGCCTAGCTTGAGTTACTTGATGAGTGTCACTAAGCCAACCTTACCCATCTTCATGTCTATCAAGAGTATATCAAATGAGCTTATAACAAACACCTTTAGATGTGATAGTTCAACATCAGAGACCTCATCCTAAAGGAAAATTATCATGTCACCAATATGGAGAAAAGTAAGCAGGGCAAGTTTGCTTTTAATTGGCTTGGACCTTATATCATAACCCATAAGTATGGATCAGAAGCTTATCAGTTATCCTCTCTAAAGGGTAACCCAAAACTTGATACCCTTAATACTTCTCATCTACACCATTTCTTTTGTTAAAAAGGATCAAAATCACCTTTTTTTAACTTAATCTCATCCCTTGATTTCAAACCATATTCATCTCCCTGTTTTAGGGGAAACTAATTAAAACTGGATCATGTGATTATCTGTCACAATCATAGCCTAATCTTGAATAATGGGTACCATGGATCTACCCATGGCATGATTATCACGGTACCTTCTACCCCTTTTATAAGATGGATTCCCATGATCATTATCACCTAAAACCTCTTTACACCCAAACAACCTTCTTGTGATTTTAATTTTGCCTTCATAAAAGTGAACCCTTAAGCTTACATAATAAATTTTATGTCAAGAAAAATCAAAATTAAAAAGCAAAGTCATAACCAAAATCAATCATGGGTCATTCTTAGCATTCATAGATTTCTCCCTTCAAGGACAAATTTCAAAAACATATCAAAGTTGCTACAAAGTGGACTACTTCCTTGAAGGACAACTATCAAAAGGCATTAAATAAAGCACACAAACTTAGACCACTCCTAGAAGGATGGTTAAGTAAATAATTTTCATATTATAGAAATTTATTAGAAGCTTTCCACATTGATCAACTTCCCCAACCCTCCCATGCAATAAAATAAGTAAAAGACACATTATCAAGCAAAATCAAAGTAATTTTGAAGGTTACAATCAGCCATCATAAGTGATGATTTTTAAAGCTACAATTGGCTCTAATGAGTATACTTATTGCATTGATCAGTCTACACCTTATAATACATAGAATTGTTTATACTAACTCTTTGATAACCTCTAAAAGAGGCTTGTTAGTCTCACAAGAAGGTTTCATTTTCATCCATCTCCCCTTTATACACTATAATTAAGGAATTTTGAGATCACTTGGCATAATTCAATCAAGACACCTTTTTAACCAACTAATGAATGTTAATTTGAAGAATTATAAGGGCTTATGTTCCTTAATCCAATCCACCTTCGGTCTTATTTTAGTCCTTATCAAAGAAGAAGCATCGTAGCCTCTTCTTTATTCTCATAACTGGTTGATATATTCACTTAGATGCTTTATCTCTTTATTATCTTCTCACTCTCCAATTGTTATTTAACTTAATTTATGTGTTTTATTTTAATAAAAATAACCATAATCATAATCACATCATATCAACATATATATGGACAAAAAAAGACATCATTGACATAAACCATGTCCATAAACATAAACATAATCATAATCATAATCATATCATATCACCAATATGACTGTAGACACTCAAAAATTGCACATGATAGTTTTAGATGTCAAAGCATCTTGACCCTCCTCGAGTATAGTTAACCGCCTAGTTAACTAAACTCATTTACTAACTTAAAACCTATCAAACCACTAACTTAACACCTTTAACTCAAAATTTTAAAACACCCCTTTCTTGACCAAATTGCCTTAGACATTTGACCATCAATGATTAGCCTAACCATTGATGTTTTCTTGATCATCAATGTTCAGGTCATCAACCTATTTAAAATTTAATTCCATCTATGTATGAGATAATCATGGAAAAAATTAGCAACTTTGCTTATGCAGTGCTAATAACCTTTAAAGCATCATAATAGGCAACTTTATCTTCCATCATGATTAGCAACTTCTTCTTACATAATTAGTAACTTCATCATATAAAAGGAGAGTAGTATGAAGTGAAAAGGATCCAAAAATCCATAAATTCACATCCAAGCTATCAAATCTTCTTTTACATAGGTATCTATCCTTACTTTATAAATTTAGTAGTAACAACAATGATTTAAACCTCTATCCAAGTTGCTCTTGAGGCCCAAGTACTATCACTTTGGTTAAATTGCTCTAGACTTCCACCATCAGCAATCTAACAAGTTACAAGTAACTTTGTACTTGTTTCTTTGTTTTGATTTCATTTCTAACCCTCTTAACCTGATCAAACTTATCTCCTAGCTTCCCACCTCTAACCATACCCATATTCAAATCCTTACCTGATCATTTATCTAGTCTATAATTCCCTTTTTGATCATTTTGAGAAACACACAGTCAACCATTGATGTTTAGTCCAAATACTAATAGTCACCTCAACCATCGGCGATTACCCAAACATTGATGATTAGGCCTAACTACCAATTTTTCACCCAACCACTAATGGTCACTATGTCAAAATTAAAAAAAAAGTTATTTTTAGTCCCTCTACCTCAACCAAGCCCTACTTTCTATGTTCTTATCTTTTCAAACCTTCCCCATTTATCTTAGCACAGGTATTGACCTACTTTTGCTATTTTAGTTGTTTTTTTTAAGGATTTTAATTTCTTTTTATTTTATGATTTAATTTCATGTTATTAATTTTAAGTATGTTTACTTTTCATCTACATCAACTTAATTGTTATAAATAGTGGATGGACAGCCTCCTAGCAAGCATACGCTTCTTAGATCTAGCTCATGCTTGGTAGTCCACTCAACTTTCTTTCTAATAACTCCTTTTCTAGTGTCTTTCTTATCTATAGGTTATTACTTCTAAGCCAAAGAAGATTTCCCATCATCATCTGGATCATGCATGCACTTTTACTAGGTATTCCTTTACACACCCCTAATACTAGTTTCATTAATTTCTTCCAAATTAAAAAATGAACTAAAATTAAGAAAAACATTTTGGCACACTCAGTGGGACCTAGCATCCCTTTTTATTCCTTTATTCTATGTTCATCTAATGATATCTAAATTTTTTTGGGGTTAAAATAAACCTTTTGCATACATTGATTGCTTGCTTGTTTTACTTCATCTAGTAACATAAAATCAAAGTAATTAATCTTATCTTTCACTCTTGTTATCACACACTTTTTCCAAACCACATAACCAATCAACACATCAAAAAAAACTTGATACAAAGCTTGAATAGGATTTCATCACCTAGTAGTAAACCTTACCCTTTCCCAGTAATCCTACTTGGAGGTCATTACCAAGGGGAGAACCAACTCAACTCTTTGGTTGATATAAACTCTGGAATTTAGTATATCCTGGCTAAGCACTTGATTCCCTTATTGTTTTGGTGTGTGAATTGAGGGGGTAGGCCCCAATATCAAGCCATGTATTGAAGATCAATATAGATTTCTCTCTTGAGCACCTAAACACAAACTAAAACCAACCTTATATTTTCTCTTTAATACCTGATCTACAAACCAAATTTCTTCTTCACACTTTGTAAGGCATAAGCCAAAAGTGATCTAAAAATAATCCTAAGTTCAAACATACTTTTTACTATATGAAATGCTTTGAATTCTTTTCTTTTTCTTAATTTTGGTTTGAGGTGTGAGTCTTTGTCATTTCTTTTCCATTCCTCTCATGGTCTTTACTAGCCAACTATTAAACCAACAAAGAACATACTTCCCACCATCCTATCTCTATTACTTTGTTTAATGGAGACCCTACCTATAGTCTTCCCTATAAATCCTAGCTTTGATATAGTCTTGAAAGACAACCCTCTTGCCTTAGAGCATTACCTTGCATCATGAGCCACTCAAGCTCCCAAATTTACCTACGACCAACCCAACCTTATATACAACCAACTCAACCTTACCTATAACCAACCCAATCCAACCTACAATCAACCTAACCTTACCTATGACCAATCTAACTTCAACTTTAACCAACCAATAAATTATCAACCTTCACCCAAATTAGTTAAAATGTTAATGGATCAGATCACCAAGTTAGAGTCATCCATTTTTTGTATACATGATCAATCAAACCTCTCATACAAATAATCAAACTTCAACTTCAACCTATCAATAACCATTTGGTCATCATCATACCCCACCAATAACCTATCAACATATATCATATCAATCACCCCAAACATTGGGCCACCTACACCAACCATCATATCCATTATCACAACCAAAATTATCAACCTCAACTTATCAACTAACCCACCATATCAACCCATCAATCCATCAACCTATCAACCCAATACACCTATCAATCTATCAATCCAACCAAACCTACTTAACCTACCAAACCTACCTAACCTATCAAACCTACATAGCCTATTAAACTCATCAAACCTGTCAAACTAATGAAACTCACTAAACCAATCAAATAACCTATAAACTCATGAATCATGTACCCTCTTCCTAGGCAATACACCCCCTGGGGGAATCTTATGCCTTAATCCTTAAAAAACTATTAGAATCTTTTATCATTAATCTTTATCAAATCAAACCCATAAATAGTTCTCTTCCAAAGCTAATTTGGTTTATAGAGAATGAATTTTGTACTTATCATCATGTACATGGACATGACATAGATATATGTGTCTCTTTTAATATGCTCATCCCAAACCTTATCTATCATAAATAGGTTTTGAAGGATATTTTATGTGTTCCCCCTAACCTAACCTTGCATATTGTCAAACAATCAATCGTTAAACCTCTTCCTTCACACATTGTTGAGGAAACCCATGACCAAATCCCTTGGCATAATGAGGCCCATCCATTTGATTTAGTCCTTATTCAACCTATAACTAAGGAAATCATAATCCAACCCTTAACCAAACCACTTGTTAATCAAGTGGGACCTTCTCAATTTTCCTTTGAAATCCCAATCAAGGAAACCAACCTACCTCTTCCACTTACCCATGTGGAACCAACCAACCTATCTCTTCCACTTACTAATTTTTTGGAACCTACCATCAACCCTACCTTACCTACCATCAACCCTACCTTACCTACCATCAACCCTATCTTACCTACCATCAACCCTAATTTACCTATCCTTAACCCAACCCTACCCACCATCAACCCAACCTTAGAAACCATTCACCCTGCCTTATCTACCATTAACCAAACCAAACCAACCATTAACCCAAACAAAATTACCATCAACCTAACCTTACCTATAACCATAAACCCAACCTTACATCACCAACCAAACCAAACAATTAAACTAGCCTCTACACCAAATCAATCACCCATAATCAACATACCTTTTAATTTAGCCCTAACCAACCTCTCTAAAAACCCAAATAAAGATAAACCTATCAAACCTAGCCTAAACTACCTAAATCAAACCCAACTATATTTTCTTAACCTTGATATAATAGAATAAATCCCATTTGAACCACCACCCATAGCTTCAATTGATTAACCACTAACCACTAGCAACCTCTTTTAGGAGGGGGATGAAGTAATCTTCACCCCTCCTAAACCTTCTTATTAACCAAAATATCACCTTGGGATATTTATTCTACCTTAAAAACATCCATAGGAAGAGTAAACTAGAGGAACTTTTCCTCCATAAGGCTTTCACCATTTATTAACCTAAACTAGACTAACCCTTGGAATTTTTTGACTCAATCTATTAACTAAAGTTATCAACCAACCAACCCTAAAATATTAGGTATTACCTTTCTCCTTCACCCAACCTTTGGAGATTACCTTCTCCATCAACCAAACCAAAAATCCAAATATTTTCCACCTCTATTCAAGTGTCAAAAAGTAACTAGGAGACTTTACCTCTATGTTCACATGAAACCAATATGGAGAAAATTAAAAGAGGCAAGATTACTTTCAATTGGCTTGGACCTTATATCATAACCCATAAGTATGGATCAAGGGCTTATCATTTGTCTTATTTAAAAGGAAAACTAGAACTTGATCCTCTCAATGCTTCACATCTGAATCCTTTCTTTTGTTAAAGAAGGATCACATTAACATTTATGTCTTACTTAATCTTGTCCCTTGGCTTATGATATCTTCACTTTCCTTACACATTTACCTTATTCCTCTTGGGGACAATTGATTACAGCAAAGAACCATGTGATTATCCATCATATTTATAGTCTAATTCTAAGCATGGATACCATGGATTTACCCATGGCATGGTTCTCATGGATACTTTTCATCTTTAATCAGATGGAATCCCATGATTAGTTGTCTCTCAAACCACTTTCCCTCTTATATCATTAAAATTTTGTGCTAAAAGTCTTTCCTCCATAAAATTAGACCTCTAAGCCTAAATAGACTTGTCCATCTCTAAACCTAGCATTCAACATCAAATTGGGATACCAAAATATCACTTGGGTCCACATCTCTATCATTGTGTAATACTCCCTTGAAGGATAGTTTCCCAACAACTAAATTGCTTAAAGATAGACTGCTTCCTTGAAGGATAGCTATAAAAATCCAACTTTAGACCACTCCCTTGAAGGATGGATAAGTTAAGTTTGTGAAACACAATCATTTTAAGCTTCCCACATTGATCAACATTACCAACCTATCAAAACAACAAAATTAACAAACAACCTTATGTCAAACTCAAAGCAAGAGAGCCACAATCAGATTTTACATATCATATTAGTATATTTCTCACATAGATTAGTCTACACATTATATTACAACATGGAATTGTCTATTATGATTCTTTGGTCACCTATAGAAGGCGCAAGTTAACCCACATCAGGTTAACACATCACCAATTTTCCCTTAACCCATCTACCTATCACCTACTTTGCCTTCTCAAACTATCTAAAATAAATGGACTATGAGCTTACTTGATACAAAGTGATCATGATACCTTCTTTTTCAATAAAAGTGTGCTCATGTGAAGCATTAGAAAGGCTTGTTTTCATTTACTCACATCCAACTTCGGTTTTGTTAGGCCTTTGTTAATGAACACTTCATGCCTTTTTCTTACTCTATCATTATTAGTTCATGTAGACATTTGTCTCATAGTTCTTATCCCTTTCCCACCTTTAGTTTTCTATCTACACTTTATGTGTCATCATTATATCTCGATATCACATATCATATCCAAATAGTCAAAATCATTTTCATCCCAACATTAACCCATATTCATCCATTAATCCATATCATATCTAAACATTTAAAACATTAATATAAAACACTAATCCATATCCTATCTATGCACCCAAACACCAATCACATCATCACTCATATCATAAACCACATCATCCAAAACCATAATCCAAACCATCCTATCCATGGTCATGACCATGAACAAACACATCATCCATAATATAATCACCAAAAACTATCAATATATTAAATTCAAAATCACAAGCACATTTTAATTCCCTCATCTTATCTATCAAAACAAAAAACAAACCACATTATCCATTAACCTTACATCATATGCCTAAACTACAAATCCACATATCACCTTATAGAGCATGGGGCATGAGCCTCCTACCATTTCTTCATATCAAAACATACAACATGCACATTCATAAACATCAAAACTAATGAACCATAAATAAACCAAATTCATAACCATAATCACATATCCATAATCCCATATACAAACCACATCATATCAACAAATAACATAAACCATGTCATCTACCATTTACCATGTACAACATAAACATTATCCATAAGTCACCTCATATCTACCAAATAAAAACCATGTCATATCTATAAACTATACCATCAATTTCTTTAACATGATAATATATACATCATCTATGCCATCATCTATCACATATCCATAATAATATCATACACAACATCATTATATGACAATAATCAAAACCATCTATGATCATATATATCATATCCATCCAATAAAAAAATCATAAACATCTATGAATAGCATTACCCATATCCTAATCACATCGTCTATCACATATACATAATCATATCGTAAACAAAATAATTATATGACCATCATCCATAATCATGTACATCAAATGCCAAAAATATGAACATCAATAAACATCATTTCATGCCTACACTAAGAAATAAACCATCAATCCACATATCATCTCATGAACATAAATAATCATCACATCATCATCATAGGGTCAATAATATCCATAAAACATAATAAACATCTCAACTTTAGAACATAATCATCAAGTCATCATCAAGCAATTAAATAAGACATAATCATCTATACATCAATCTCTCTCTCATGTATACATCTCCCATCATCATTACATAGGTTGATATCAAAATCAAAAACATATACATCCTATAATATCACATATTAGGCCCCTGAGGCACCACTACCACCTACACCTGCAGCTACACTACCATCTAGTGGTGGTCCCCTTAATCTCCTTGACTAACCCACTATCCCAGAATAGCTAAGCTAGCCCTATACTCTCCATACCTCATCTCTAATGGAAACTGTGCTAGCACTATCACCTCATAGTATCTCAACTCCTTAATGGTGGCTAAGTACCATGTCATGGGAATTATATCTAGTTATCTTTTGGGTGACCTTATTGGTGATGCCACCACTCCTACCCTTTACCTTCTCTCTCCTATATCACTAACCTAAGAGAGATCCTCACCTAATCTTACTCTCTAGTCAAGGTGGCCCCTTGATCGTATAAGATGACAATCTGACCCTATAGAGTGGCCACCAATCCCTATAAGCTAGTGATCTAGGCTTGTGCCACTGCTAGTGTTATTGTTGCCTATCCATCCTATGCTAGTGGCCCATCCATATCCATCTCCATGAGATGCTGACCCCCATCACCCCATCCAAAATTGGCCATTACATATCGAGCATGATACCACACTTCATAACCATCTATAATCCTTTCATCATCTATAATGGCTCTTATTGGTAACTTCTCATGATCTAAAACATCTTATGGCTATAGTTTTGAGAGAAATAACTCTACATCCTCCCTCTTATATCTTGGGAAATATGGTGGGATCCCCTATACAAGGGAAAACTACCTCCAAACTTAGTCAAATGGGATAAGCTCAATCTTGTCATCCCATCTCCCATATATCTAATGTTAGATCTACAATGATAGTGTGTGGTAACTATACCCTACCCACCGCAACCATCTCACATACAGCCTCCATACTATTTCCCCCACTACCAATCTCTCCAAAGCATCCCTAAACCACTCTATGTCCCTAACACCACCACTTACCCCTATCAATGCATAATTTCCTCACCATTATAAAAATCTAACTCTGTAGTCTATCAGTGCAAAGCCATCCCATGGTAGCCCCAATGGTCTCACCACCCTAATATTCTCATAGACCTATCAATAGAGCACAAACCCAACACTAATCCCATATCACCTACATGTTTTAAAGGCCTAGATCTCCCTATAGATATGAACTAATAACATTAGGGCCTAGCCTAACATAGTCTTCCCTAGAAGCATCTCCACCAACACCCCTAGTACTAGGTATGAAAATCACCCACTACTTGAATCAAGTAGCATGAAGTAGGACACAACCATCATCATCATCATCAATAATCATCTATCTCTAAAGTTCCTCTAGTATAGTGGCCCATAATAAATACTACCTGTATGATATCTAGCCTAGACCCAATCCACTCCATATATTAGATCCATGTGGTAATCCCTCTCCTCACTCTCTATGTGATAAATTAGCTCCCATAGATGGGTAGCCATGTAATCTACTAAATATCTTCGAGGAGAATCATCATCTCCCCTGTCGGTATCACAAATGTGTTTGTGACCAGATCTCATCTCTTGATGAGTACCACAATCATTACCATAACCCATGGTAAGTGATAGTAATGTCTCATGGCCCCTAGGCCAACCTCCTCTATGTGTCTTCATTCACCATCAATCATCCCATCATGAACCTTAATGAATATCTTAGGGAATCAATCCCTCATTTGAATCTGGTTATAGGCCTATAAAATAATAAAATTATCATACATGTTTCATTTTCCATACCTTTCCAACTCTAACCACTTCTACACACACCTTTAGAACACTTTCAAACTTTAACCACTTTTATAACCTTTACAAAACTTTGTCAACAACTTAAAAATTTAAATACAAAACTTTAATAGCCTATTAGACCATTTCACATAATTGTCAAATAATTTAATAATTTTTTAACCCTTTAACAACTTCATAACATAAATTCCCAACCTTTTTCTACCAATTTTACATAACACCCTTCGACCATTGATGGTTTATTGAACTATCAATGGTCGTTTGAGGCCTTGCTACCCTAGTATTCAACCATTGGCAATTGATTTGAACCATCGATAGTCATTATGTGTGACTATCGATGGTGAAACCCTTCACTATTTCCTACCTAAAATCCACACCAATCACTTCAATCCAATATTTAACCTACTTAATACTCTCCTACAACCCATTACCAACCTAAAACACCTTTTCACTCTCAAATTCACTTACTAAATTGACCAATTTCAATCAATACCTTAATTAGGGAAAAAAACCTAAAAACTTGCCCAAATAACTTCAAAATTACTATTCAACTTGCTTACATCTACTCAATACAGCTTCTAAACAAATTCCCTCCACTACCTATCAATTTTAAAATGATGCCTACCTCATTCCATGATCACTGATGTGGTTAAATCCCTCATCCAATTTCTCAACCATGATCTCATCCACTCTCCATCAATTTCACTCTCACTCAACCACTCATAATTCTCTACTTCCACAAGTTCAATTCCAAATGACAAAATACAAAAACTCATAAGTATTAATCACCCAAGTTAAAATGTCAAATGGTAAAAATGGTTTTACATTTTTTTTTTATGTCTTAGCTTTTTAGGGTTTTTTCTTGACCATCAACAATCAATGTGACCATCGATAATCAACCCTAAAAAAACCCCTAACCATTGATGGTTAGGATCCCCAACCTTTTCCACCTTCTCATCACCCAATAGGTGCTCACTTTTGTAAATAACCCACCATAACTAAAAAATGACCTTTCAAGAGATAATCTAACCATACCCACCCACCTATTTGACCACATCCACCTCAATGTTGGTTGTTTAGACTCAAATTATTTGCATACCTTGTGATGACCTTGAATTGGTCATTTTAACCACACTGACCAACCTTACCATGTTGAAATTTTGAACTTTGCACCACCTCATGCATGACCCAACCATTTGTGTTTTTCAAGGGAGCATTTCCAACCTAGGATACCTAAAAAAACACCAACCCTATCTAGAGGACTTGATATGACTAACCCAATCAGCTATGACCAACATTGTAGACCAATTACCCTTGTCACTCATCCCTCTAATACTGACCTTATTTTTACCAATATTGGAATCTTTATTATTTGTGCAATTTTGACTATCACACTTAGTGTTTTGTGTACATGTTTGTGTCTTAAATTCCCAACCCTTTTTTCACTCATCTTGTGACTCACCCTTTACCATTTATCAAACCCTAACCCAATTTTGGTTTTTTCTCATCAACTCCTATTTTAAGGGGGAACACCTCCTTCCATACTCAGGGCAATCAAACCATGACCAATAATATGTTCAATTTTGTTTTGTAGCTTGTTAATTCAAAGTTGTATAATAAAAAGAGGGAAAATGTAGACACTCAAAAATTACGCATGATAGTTTTAGATGTCAAATCACCTTAACCATCATTTGACCTTGAGTCTATTTGACCACCTAGTTAACTAAACTCATTTAATAACTTAAAACATATCAACTCACTAAATTAACACCTTTAACTCAAACTTTTGAAACACCCCTTTCTTGACCAAATTGCCTTAGACATTTAACCACCAATAGTCAGCCTAACCATTGATGGTTATCTTGACTGTTAATGGTCAGGTCATCAAACCTACTTTAGAGCCAATTATAGTTGTATACAAAATGAGCATGGCATAATTTAGTAACTTCCCTTATGTGGTGTTAACAAGATTTAAATAATCACAATAGGCAACTTTATCTTCCATCTTGATTAGCAATTTCCTCTGACATAATTAGTAACTTCATCCTATAAAAGGAGATAATTAGGAAGTGAAAAGGATTTAAAAATCCACAAATCCACATCCAAGCTATCAAATATTTTTGCACATAGGGATCTATCCTTCCTTCAGTAATCTAGTAGTAGTAACAGATATTTAGACCTCTATCTAAGTTGTTCTTGAGGCCCAAGTACCCTCACTCTAGCCAAATTAATCCAAACTTCCACCATCAGTAATTTAGCAAATTACATGTACTTTTTACTTATTTCTTTATTTTTATTTCATTTCTAACCCTCCTAAGTTGATCAAACTTAACTCCTAACTTCCCACCTCTAACCAAACTCATATTCAAATCCCTACATGACCATTTATCTAATTTACAATTCCCTTTTTGATCATTTTTAAAAACACATAGGCAAATGTCAATGGTTAGCCCAATCATTGATAGTTACCATAACCATCAATGATTACCCAACCACCGATGGTTAGGCCCAACCATTGATGGTTCACCTAACCACCAATGGTCACTATGTCAAAATAATAGCAAGTTATTTTTAGTCCCTCTACCTCAACCAATCCTTGCTTTCTATGTTCTTGTCTATTCATAGAGCCTTCCCCAACTATCTTAGCATAGGTATTGACTCACTTTTTCTATTTTAGTTATTTTATTTGAACAAACATTTTACTTTCTTTTTCTTGCATGCATTTACTTTCATGTTATTAAATGCAAGTATTCTTTATTTTGATCTACATCAACTTAATTTTTATAAATAGTGGATTTATAGCCTCCTAACAAGCATATAATTCTTGGATCTACCTCATGTAAGGTAGTCCACTCAACTATCTTGATAAAAACCCCTTTTCTTGTGTTTTTCTTATTTGTAGGTTATTCCTTCCAATCCAAAGAGGAATTCCCATCACCATTTAGATCATGTGTGCACTTTTACCATTTATTCCTTTACACACCCCTACTACTAGTTTCATTACTTGATTCCAAATTAAGAAATGAGTATAAATTAAGAGAAATAATAACATCTATAAACAAATGACCAAATAAACCTTTTTTAACCACATGTCTAAACATCATCATAACCATGCATAAACCAAAGGCATCTCATCACATAGCTAGATAAGATAAATCCATATCAATGTCATCATGAGCCTAACCATACCCATAACATAAGCATAATCAATATAGCATCATAAATTATCAACATAACTATAATAAACATCATGAATATAAACATCAAATCACAAACTATGAATGATAAGCAATAAATGAGGATAAAATCTATAAATCATGAGTCTGTCATCAATAACATCATAATGTATACAATAATATACATGTCTCTCTCTCAAAATGTACATCTCACCACATCAGCTTGTAAGCCAGTATCAAAATGATATACAAAAAAATATAATATCCCATAACTATATCATAAATTATGCCCCTAGGGTACCACTGTCTTATGGGGCACTATTGCCTCCTAGTGCCTATCTTCTCAAGGTACCTACTTATCCACCTATAGAAGCATCTCATTGACATGGTGTAGCCATAAATTACTACCTAATCATACCTCTACCCTCCCCTAACTAACCTACCCTAACTAATTTCAAAATTCACCCATAAAATTTACTAAAAACCAATCAAAACCTAAAACCTAGGTCAAAACCAAAACCTACCCAAAATAACCAAATTCAATTTCCAAAGCATTTACAAACTCAACACTACACTATAAATTTAATACAACCCCTACCTCATTCCTCAACCATTATCAAGGTATAATCTAGGGACCTACTACCCTACCACATGTTTGTCTATGTCCACCCTGCATCCTTGTCATCCCACTCAATTCTCTTGATCAACTTAACTAATCAGTCACCTACTCAGTAAATGTCTCATCATCACTCTTGAATAAAATACTAAATAATCAAGTCACATTAGTCATAAAAGTATAATGAGTGAAAATGACTCGCTTAGCACTTTTATCTCTACTATTTTAGAGTTTTCCCCCTAACCATTGATGGTTGACCCTAAGGCCAATGACTATCGATGGTTAAGGTCCAAAAAATTATTCAACCAACTAAATTTTCAAATTTCTAGCACCCACATTTAGTCCCCACCCATGGAGACTAACTTCTCTTCCTACCCTACCAATTGCCTCATCACCTTGCCATTGATCCATTTCGTCCCAACTCATGCACATTTCATGATTATCCTACCTAGTATTTTTTTTACCACAATAACAATAGTTGCCATGTTGACCTATTTTTGAACTTTTGTTACCTTGCACATACCTAACCATCTTATGTATTCTCAAGAGCACTTCCTACCTTAGATACCCATGACTTCACCTAACCAATTTGTGTTTTCCCTGAGAGCACTTCCTACCTTAGATACCCATGTAAACATAAACCTTACCTAAGAGACTTGAATTTATGAGTGTTCTCAACCACCATGCCTAAATGCAGTCATGCAGTCTACATGTCACTTGTCCTTCTAATAACAACCTTTATTTTTACCAACTATGACAACCTAGTCACTATGAAATTTTGGATATCTCACATGTTTTCCATTACATGGACATCTTTGTGCTTCAATGCCTAAACTATCACCCATATTTTATCATTACTTTCACCACTTATCAAACCTGCACTTAATTCTATTTTACCTTATCGACTCTTAGTTTAATGGGGAACACCTCCTCCCATACTTAGGGTAATTAAACCTTTGACCTATAATCCATTTTTATTTTATGAGTGTTCTCAACCACCATGCCTAAATGCAGTCATGCAGTCTACTTGTCACTTGTCCTTCTAACATCAACCTTTATTTTTACCAACTATGACAACCTAGTCACTATGAGATTTTGGATATCACACATGTTTTCCATTACATGCACATGTTTGTGCTTCAATGCCCAAACTATCACCCATATTTTATCATTACTTTCACCACTTATAAAACTTGAACCTAATTCTATTTTACCTTATCAACTCTTAGTTTAATGGGGAACACCTCCTCCCATACTTAGGGTAATTAAACCTTTGACCTATAATCCATTTTTATTTTATGAGTGTTCTCAACCACCATGCCTAAATGTAGTCTACTTGTCACTTGTCCTTCTAACATCAACCTTTATTTTTACCAACTATGACAACCTAGTCACTATGAAATTTTGGATATCACACATGTTTTCCATGACATGCACATGTTTGTGCTTCAATCCCTAAACTATAACTCATATTTTATCATTACTTTCACCACTTATCAAACCTACACCTAATTCTATTTTACCTTATTGACTCTTAGTTTAATGGGGAACACCTCCTCTCATACTTAGGGTAATTAAACCTTTGACCTATAATCCATTTTTATTTTATGAGTGTTCTCAACCACCATGCCTAAATGCAGTCATGCAATCTACTTGTCACTTGTCCTTCTAACATCAACCTTTATTTTTACAAACTATGACAACCTAGTCACTATGAGATTTTGGATATGACACATGTTTGTGCTTAATTTCCCAAACTATCACCCATATTTTATCATTACATTCACCACTTATCAAACCTACACCTAATTCTATTTTACCTTATCGACTCTTAGTTTAATGGGGAACACCTCCTCCCATACTTAGGGTAATTAAACCTTTGACCTATAATCCATTTTTATTTTATGAGTGTTCTCAACCACCATGCCTAAATGCAGTCATGCAGTCTACTTGTCACTTGTCCTTCTAACATCAACCTTTATTTTTACCAACTATGACAACCTAGTCAATATGAGATTTTGGATATCGCACATGTTTTCCATTACATGCACATGTTTGTGCTTCAATGCCCAAACCATCACCCATATTTTATCATTACTTTCACCACTTATCAAACCTACACCTAATTCTATTTTACCTTATCGACTCTTAGTTTAATGGGGAACACCTCCTCCCATACTTAGGGTAATTAAACCTTTGACCTATAATCCATTTTTATTTTATGAGTGTTCTCAACCAACATGCCTAAATGCAGTCATGCAGTCTACTTGTCACTTGTCCTTCTAACATCAACCTTTATTTTTACCAACTATGACAACCTAGTCACTATGAGATTTTGGATATCGCACATGTTTTCCATTACATGCACATGTTTGTGCTTCAATGCCCAACTATCACCCATATTTTATCATTACTTTCACCACTTATCAAACCTGCACCTAATTCTATTTTACCTTATTGACTATTAGTTTAATGGGGAACACCTCCTCCCATACTTAGGGTAATTAAACCTTTGACGTATAATCCATTTTTATTTTATGAGTGTTACTAACCACCATGCCTAAATGTAGTCATGCAGTCTACTTGTCACTTGTCCTTCAAACATCAACCTTTATTTTTACCGACTATGACAACCTAGTCACTATGAGATATTGGATATCGCACATGTTTTCCATTACATGCACATGTTTGTGCTTCAATGCCCAAACTATCACCCATATATTATCATTACTTTCACCATTTATCAAACCTGCACCTAATTCTATTTTACCTTATCGACTCTTAGTTTAATGGGGAACACCTCCTCCCATACTTAGGTTAATTAAACCTTTGACCTATAATCCATTTTTATATTATGTGTGTTCTCAACCAACATGCCTAAATGCAGTCATACAGTCTACTTGTCACTTGTCCTTCTAACATCAACCTTTATTTTTACCAACTATGACAACCTAGTCATTATGAGATTTTAGATATCGCACATGTTTGTGCTTCAATGCCCAAACTATCACCCATATTTTCTCATTACTTTCACCACTTATCAAACATGCACCTAATTCTATTTTACCTTATCGACTCTTAGTTTAATGGGGAACACCTCCTCCCATACTTAGGGTAATTAAACCTTTGACCTATAATCCATTTTTATTTTATGAGTGTTCTCAACCACCATGCATAAATACAGTCATGCAATCTACTTGTCACTTGTCCTTCTAACATCAACCTTTCTTTTTACCAACTATGACAACCTAGTCACTATGAGATTTTGGATATCACACATGTTTTCCATTACATGCACATGTTTGTGCTTTAATGCCCAAACTATCACCCATATTTTATCATTACTTTCACCACTTGTCAAACTTGCACCTAATTCTATTTTACCTTATCGACTCCTAGTTTGATGGGGAACACCTCCTCCCATACTTAGGGTAATTAAACCTTTAACCTTTAATCCATTTTTATTTTATCAATGTTCTCAACCACAATGCCTAAATGCAATATTGCAATCTACTTGTAACTTGTCCTTCTAACATCAACCTTTATTTTTACCAACTATGACAACCTAGTCACTATGAGATTTTGGATATCGCACATGTTTTCCATTACATGCACATGTTTGTGCTTCAATGCCCAAATTATCCCCCATATTTTATCATTACTTTCATCACTTATCAAACCTGCACCTAATTCTATTTTACCTTATCGACTCTTAGTTTAGTGGGGAACACTTCCTCCCATACTTATGGTAATTAAACCTTTGACCTATAATCCATTTTTATTTTATGAGTGTTCTCAACCACCATGCCTAAATGCAGTCATGCAGTTTACTTGTCACTTGTCCTTCTAACATCAACCTTTATTTTTACCAACTATGACAACCTATTCACTATGAGATTTTGGATATCGCATATTTTTTCCATTACATGCACATGTTTGTGCTTCAATGCACAAACTATCACCCATATTTTATCATTACTTTCACCACTTATCAAACTTACACCTAATTATATTTTACCTTATCGACTCTTAGTTTAATGGGGAACACCTCCTCTCATACTTAGGGTAATTAAACCTTTGACCTATAATCCATTTTTATTTTATGAGTGTTCTCAACCACCATGCCTAAATGCAGTCATGCAGTCTACTTGTCACTTTTCCTTCTAACATCAACCTTTATTTTTACCAACTATGACAACCTAGTCACTATGAGATTTTTGATATCGCACATGTTTTCCATTACATGCACATGTTTGTGCTTCAATGCCCAAACTATCACCCATATTTTATCTTTACTTTCACCATTTATCAAACCTGCACCTAATTATATTTTACCTTATCGACTCTTAGTTTGATGGGGAACACCTCCTTCCATACTTAGGGTAATTAAACCTTTGACCTATAATCCATTTTTATTTTATTAGAGTTCTCAACCACCATGCGTAAATGCAGTCATGCAGTCTACTTGTCACTTGTCCTTCTAACATCAACCTTTATTTTTACCAACTATGACAACCTAGTCACTATGAGATTTTGGATATCGCACATGTTTTCCATTACATGCACATGTTTGTGCTTCAATGCCCGAACTATCACCCATATTTTATCATTACTTTCACCACTTATCAAACCTCCACCTAATTATATTTTACCTTATCGACTCTTAGTTTGATGGGGAAAACCTCCTCCAATACTTAGGGTAATTAAACCTTTGACCTATAATCCAATTTTATTTTATGAATGCTCTCAACCACCATGCCTAAATGCAGTCATGTAGTATACTTGTCACTTGTCCTTCTAACATCAACCTTTATTTTTACCAACTATGACAACCTAGTCACTATGAGATTTTGGATATCACACATGTTTTACATTACATGCACATGTTGGTGCTTCAATGCCCAAACTATCACCCATATTTTATCATTACTTTCACCACTTATCAAACCTGCACCTAATCCTATTTTACCTTATCAACTCTTAGTTTAATGGGGAACATCTCCTCCCATACTTAGGGTAATTAAACCTTTGACCTATAATCCATTTTTATTTTATGAGTGTTCTCAACCACCATGCCTAAATGCAGTCATGTAGTCTACTTGTCACTTGTCCTTCTAACATCAACCTTTATTTTTACCAACTATGACAACCTAGTCACTATGAGATTTTGGATATCGTACATGTTTTCCATTACATGCACATCTTTGTGCTTCAATGCCCAAACTATCTCCCATATTTTATCATTACTTTCACCACTTATCAAACCTGCACCTAATTCTATTTTACCTTATCGACTCTTAGTTTAATGGGGAACACCTCCTACCATACTTAGGGTAATTAAACCTTTAACCTATAATCCATTTTTATTTTATGAGTGTTCTCAACCACCATGCCTAAATGCAGTCATACATTCTACTTGTCACTTGTCCTTCTAACATCAACCTTTATTTTTACCAACTATGACAACCTAGTCACTATGAGATTTTAGATATCACACATGTTTTCCATTACATGCACATGTTTGTGCTTCAATGCCCAAACTATCACCCATATTTTATCATTACTTTCACCACTTATCAAACTTGCACCTAATTCTATTTTACCTTATCATCTCTTAGTTTGATGGGAAACACCTCATCCCATATTGAGGGTAATTAAACCTTTGACCTATAATCCATTCTTATTTTATGAGTGTTCTCAACCACCATGCCTATATTCAGTCATGCACTCTATTTGTTACTTGTCCTTCTAACATCAACCTTTATTTTTACCAACTATGACAACCTAGTCAATATGATATTTTGGATATCGCACATGTTTTCCATTACATGCACATGTTTTTGCTTCAATGCCCAAACTATCACCCATATTTGATCATTACTTTCACCACTTATCAAACCAGCACCTAATTCTATTTCACCTTATCGACTCTTAGTTTAATGGGGAACACCTCCTCCCATACTTAGGGTAATTAAACCTTTGACCTATAATCCATTTTTATTTTATGAGTGTTCTCAACCACCATGCCTAAATGTAGTCATGCAGTCTACTTGTTACTTGTCCTTCTAACATCAACCTTTATTTTTACTAACTATGACAACCTAGTCACTATGAGATTTTGGATATCACACATGTTTTCCATTACATGCACATGTTTGTGCTTCAATGCCCAAAATTTCACACATATTTTGTCATTACTTTCACCACTTATCAAACCTACACCTAATTCTATTTTACCTTATCGACTCTTAGTTTAATGGGGAACACCTCCTCCTATACTTAGGGTAATCAAACCTTTGACCTATAATCCATTTTTATTTTATGAGTGTTCTCAACCACCATGCCTAAATGCAGTCATGTAGTCTACTTGTCACTTGTCCTTCTAACATCAACCTTTCTTTTTACCAACTATGACAACCTAGTCACTATGAGATTTTGGATATCACACATGTTTTCCATTACATGCACATGTTTGTGCTTCAATTCCCAAACTATCACCCATATTTTATCATTACTTTCACCACTTATCAAACCTGCACCTAATTCTATTTTACCTTATCGACTCTTAATTTGATGAGGAACAACTCCTCCCATACTTAAGGTAATTAAACCTTTGACCTATAATCTATTTTTATTTTGAGTGTTCTCAACCACCATGCCTAAATGCAGTCATGCAGTCTACTTGTCACTTGTCCTTCTAACATCAACCTTTATTTTTACCAACTATGACAACCTAGTCACTATGAGATTTTGGATATCGCACATGTTTTCCATTACATGCACATGTTTGTGCTTCAATGCACAAACTATCACCCATATTTTATCATTACTTTCACCACTTATCAAACCTCCACCTAATTCTATTTTACCTTATCGACTCTTAGTTTGATGGGGAACACCTCCTCCCATACTTAGGGTAATTAAACCTTTGACATATAATCCATTTTTATTTTATGAGTGTTCTCAACCACCATGCCTAAATGTAGTCATGCAGTCTACTTGTCACTTTTCCTTCTAACATCAACCTTTATTTTTACCAACTATGATAACCTAGTCACTATGAGATTTTGGATATCGCACATGTTTTCCATCACATGCACATGTTTTTGCTTTAATGCCCAAACTATCACCCATATTTTATCATTACTTTCACCACTTATCAAACCTGCACCTAATTCTATTTTAACTTATCGACTCTTAGTTTAATGGGGAACACCTCCTCCCATACTTAAGGTAATTAAACCTTTGACCTATAATCCATTTTTATTTTATGAGTGTTCTCAACCACCATGCGTAAATGCAGTCATGCAATCTACTTGTCACTTGTCCTTCTAACATCAACCTTTCTTTTTACCAACTATGACAACCTAGTCACTATGAGATTTTGGATATCGCACATGTTTTCCATTACATGCACATGTTTGTGCTTCAATGCCCAAACTATCACCCATATTTGATCATTACTTTCACCACTTATCAAACCTGCACCTAATTCTATTTTACCTTATCGACTCTTAGTTTAATGGGGAACACCTCTTCCCATACTTAGGGTAATTAAACCTTAGACCTATAATCCATTTTTATTTTATAGCTCATTGATACAAATTGGATAACAAAAAGGGGCAAAATGTAGGCACTTAAAAATCCACACATGATGGTTATAAATGTCACAAATCCCCTAGACCACTTCAAGACCCCCTAGGGCCCTAACTTGACCTTTTAAATGGTAACTAAACCTAACCTTAGATTGACCTACTGATTAAACCCACCTTTTTAACTCAACTTGACATTGACCCTCGACCACTGATAGTCACCATAACCATTGAAGGTCACCCTGATCATTGATGGTTAGGTTCCACTATCTAAACCTACTTAACTAACCCTTCACTCGACCTTGGTTTTTTATAATTATATTGTTTAATTCATGTGCAAGCCCATGCATTTCAAAGTTAAAATTAGATATCAAGTTAGATCTCTTATTAACATATTTTTATGCCTTTCCTTCCTTATTATAAGAAGAAAGGAGCAGGAGGTGAAAAGGGATCCTTACAACTATCAAGAGCTTTCATATCTAGAGTTTCTTTGTAGGTATTCTTATAGTAATCCATCAATCTAGCCATCATGATAGATATCCAAAAAAATTCCACCCCTCAACTGAATTCCATGTACCACTACTCTATGAGAATCATGCTAGACTCTATCAACAAGCCAACCACCTCAACCATTTACCATATCAACCTCCAAAAGCTAAGTATTTGTTTTTAATATATCAATTACTTTGTTTTCATTTCATAATCATCCCAACAAAGACTAATATCCTATAATTACCTTCTATGACCCCATCAATCTAACCTTTTTATCACCCATACCCAACACACAATAACCACCAATAGTCATCTTGACCACCGATGGTCTATCCACCCACTGGCGGTTACCTCAACCACCAATGATCACCTCAACCATTGATGGTCACCTCATCCACCAATAGTCACTATGGAAAAAAATAACATCAATCTATTTTCACCTTCTTACCCTCAACCAAATCTAACTTTCCTTATCTTTACCTATTCACAAAGCTATAACCTACTTTTTGAACCACACCCAACCTATCTAACATTAGTATTAACCCTATTATTGATATAATTAGTTAATTTATTTATCAATCATTTATTGTATTCAATTTCACTATCTTATATGATTTATGTAAGTACTTTATCTTTTGATTTTTAAACTTAATTATTTCAAAAGTGTGGATTGATAGCCCCCAAGGAAGATCTTACTCCTGGGATCTAACTGGCACTAGGAAATCCACCCAAATATCTATCTAACCAACCATTTTATCTAGTTTTGTGTTATTTATATGTTATTTCTCCCAAGCCAAAGAGGATCTCTATATAATCATCTGATTCAACATGTGCACATCCAAATATGTTTTTCAACCATACTCGTATCTATTTTCTTTCTTCTTCTTTCCTTGAAATATAAGCTAATTTTTTTCAAAACACTACCATAATATTATGTGTTGTTATAATCATCTTCTTTATTTTGATTATCATTATTTGGTTTATTAAATGTGATCTTGCCATCTAAAACTATATCAACTATAAGTATAAATTATTTTTTTAGCTCTTATTAGGAATAAATTGTATCCTCTCTATACATTGTAATCATTTCACTCTCATGTGAAAATCATATGCAACCTTTCTTTTTGTCAACTTTTGATCCTATTTTTTTTAACCATGAACTTCTAAGGACAACATTATAAGCACTTTATTGTGAAATAAATCAAAAGAGGAGATAACATTCCTTTGAAGTAAAGGAAACTTTTATTGAATTAACCCCAAGCATGAGAGAGAAGCATTTATCATACATATGTTTAGAGTCCTTTCCAAGAGAGATAAGAAATGATATTGAACAAAAATTGATTGGTTGATAATCTATAATCTTAACATATGTGCATTAATTTCCATCTATATAAGTTTTGATAGTGAAAAGATTCTGATATGAGATTAGGATTGTAGTTACCCCCTTTACATTGAAATTTGAAGATGTATCTTTTATAGGTATATCTTAATTTTAAGAATATTTTGTTATAAACCCTTTTTTTAAAATGGATGTTTACTTAGCTTGATTATGAATGTGAAACTTAAGTTTTTGTTCTTTTTGTAACATTATCTATGTATTTAGATCTTTGGCCTTGATAAACTATATTTATGAATGATTTTCCTTAGTATATTTCATAAATATAAAACCTTGTTGACCAAGATTATAAACTAATTGATGTACTATTTCTTTCTCTGATTTTGCTTTGTGAACCTTTAATTATTCTAAGTTATGCTTTGGTAACCAGTTTTATACTATTTCTAAACTTGACCCTTTTTTAATATGTCCCTTTGTCACTGTGGATTGTTTAACTGATTTATCTTATATAGGGTAATAATTATAAATTATATGTTTTATATGTATTTTAATTCTAAACATGAATTTGTGTGATGACCATGCATTCTATGGTATGCATAATAGTATCTATATCTCCTTACTGGATGTAGCAGAGGTAGTTTGATCAACTTATTCTTAATCATTTCCCTTAGTACCTCACTTGAACTCTTATTGGAACCTTTTAATCTTTTTTAATAACTTATAATAGATTCATTATGTTTTAATTTATGATTTGGATATGAAATGGTGCTAGTCTAAACTTCGCTAGGTGTAGATGCATATACATGATGAACACTAGCATATTATGAAGACTTTGTACATGTAATCTGATTTGCTAATAATGTGACCTTTTCACTTAATAAATTATTTTAATTTTGTAATTTTGAAATTAGCTCTTTCATACTAATAATTTCATCCCTTATATTTTGACAAGTGTAAACCCTAGTTGATTCCAATTAAACATGCAAGCACACATCCTAAATGGGACATATGTGAAGGGAAGGGTTTGAAGGATGGATAGGCTAAGTATATACATTTATAATTATAGTATAGGATACCTCACCTCTTGGAGGAATACTATCATGGAATTATTTAGAGGGAAATTAGTTATCACCCTCTTGGAGATGAGAAGGAATAAAAGAATCTTCTTTATCCATGATATTTGTCAATGAAACTTGGATGAGAGCTAGTAGGGTAGAACATATTAGGCCTAAAAACCACTAAAAATAGGAAAAAAAAGTATATAAGCCCTAATAGCATCTAGGACTATATTTTTACACTATTTAAATTAAGTTGGGTTCACCAAGTGATTTATCTATTTTGGGAATCAAAATAAAACCCTAAGTAGATAAAAAAGGATGAGTAATAAATCAAGAAAAAAAATATTGTAATATCAACATCCATTGATTTATACAATAAATAATTATATAAATATTTTATAAATATAAATGAATTATAAATGGTGTACTTAGCAAGAAAATATTACTAAGATGGATAAGTGGTAGGTTGGGAAGTGATATAAGAACAGTGCAGAGTGTCTTTAGTAGAGAACAAGTGTCATAACTATCTTTGGATAGTAGCACAACTCTCTTTTCCAATAGTGCATTGCATTATTGACCTTATATACAGTGTTATTGACCCTATGTAGATGAAGTAGTGAAATTTAGGGTAGACCTTAGCTCTATTATGGGAATCCTATACATATGTGGTTAAGACCTAGATCATTTTATGTGTTTCATTTTTAATGATTTTACTATGGAACCCTAAGCCTCCATACTTGCTAGGTTTTTAAAAAACACAAGTGTAATAAGAATGTCATCATTTGGGTAGGTTGTACATGACCTAAAAAACCCATGTACTAAACATTTCTTACATACAAATACCTCAAAATGGGATCAATCTTGATGTATTTATCCTAATCTAAGTGTTGGTGCAAATGAGAGTGATGCTAGTATGACTGAGTATGAAGTCCAATTTTAATACTTTGAGTGTGACTTGAAACTATAAATATGAGTGAAACTGAGCTTTAGATATGCAAAAATAAGGATAAATATGGATTAATAACCTTAATTTTCATAATTTTTTTGAGCTTGTTCATGATAATTTCCATATAAAAGATAAATTAATGAGAGTGGTATTTATATAGTGTTTTGATGCTAGTCGAGATATGAAATGAGTCTAAGCTGACCCTAAGATGCTCTGAGTGTAAATATATCCATTAGTGGGGGTCAATAGTGTTTTCCCCTTTTCTAGTAGTGCACCATGTTATAGACCAAAGAGGTTACATTATTGTCCAAGTTGTTGGAATGTTTGAAAGAGGATTGGGGATGCCTAGGTGATGGCTCAATATAGATTTTGGTATATATATACATGGGCTAGATTCACATATAAGTTGTAAAATGATAAAAATAGGCCCTAAATAGGTCTAGGGCTAAGCTAAGGATAGGTCAGTCTCAAGTGACACTCATTGCATTAAATAATAGTTTAGATGACTAGTGTTACATGCATCAAAATGTCATTAAAAAAATTAAAAAACAATAGTATTTACTTCACTTACTTTTAGAATTACATATATATCATTACAAAGTAATTTCATTTTTAACACCTTTCATAGTTTTATTTCTTTACAAAATATTGTTAAAAACATTCAAAAATACAACCAACTAAGCCTTATCAAGATGAGCACAAGTCTAAACTTTGTTTCTACACATATATAATAGTAAATACGTCTTTCACAACATTTCCTAGATAAGCTATATAATTAGGTAATCCATCACATCATTATCTTTTCATCTTTTATGACACTTCTACAGTATCCATACCTTACTAGAGTTGGTATCTTTCCTATGGTGAGATATCTCATTCCTATTAGTAACATTTAAAGTGACATCAATGAAAAACTTAGAAATAATGATTTTAATTCTACTCTCATTCCACATCTCATGATTGATTAGCTCAACATTCTATATGAGAAATAGTATGTGAAAATAAATCCCATCATTATACCCATCCACATGTGAGGTCATTAGTACAATGATCTCCATGTATATACCTTCATCACTCCTCTTTTATTTTTCCTCAAGACTAGCCTTGTCATATTCTCATTTTATTTACATATGACATTGATTAGACATCCCAAAAGAGTTTATTAGATCCTTAGAGTCATCTAGCCTAACTACACCTAGTTAGTCATCTATATTATCAACCAATAACTTTAATCCATTATAATTACTAAAACTAAAGGATCTTGGAGTTTTATTTCCCATCAATTAGCCACTCTCAATGACTTACATGATGTTGCATAGCTCTTATGATATCTTCATGAGCATCCTTTACCACCTACCATTCAAAACCATACTCTAATTCCTCAGCCTAATCTCCCTAACCCATATAAATACTCATCATAATCATCTCTTCTTTGGTTATCTCATCCAAACCTAAGGAAATCAAATACACAAGATTCATGTGTCACTTTCCATGTGCACAAATCTAGTGAACCTAATGTGAAAGGCATATCCTTTGGCATATTCCTCTTTTTTCTCTTTTATCCACTTTTCCCTCTTTCATATTTTATGTGTATTTATGTACCCCCTCAATATGTTTATTCAAGACATATTTGATATAACCATAGACTTTAAGAGCTATATAAGGATCCTTCAACCTAGTTGTGAAGCCTCACTCTATAGTTGAAATAACAACACTTCTACACAAAATGTGGAAACTTAATATCAAATCCACCCTTTCAACTCAAAGTTAGATTATGGATAATGTTCCATGAGGTGTGAGATCCATTTGAAATTACTAGTAATCACCCTGATTCTAACAACATGTCATTCACCAATGGAAGTGGGACCAACCCTCGTATTGTATTAAGATTGCTAGTTAGTCTACAAATCTTAGATGGTGAAGGTGAATCCAAGTACAATTTTTACATTGATAGAATAAACAATCTAGAATATTTTATATATAGACTAATAATTCATTTGCATCCCCACATCAAAAAAACCAAAACATTATCAACCCATAGGATAAATACCCAACAGTTCCTTTAGAGACCTCTAAGCCAAATTAGTTTAGTGGTGGTAATCAAATCATACCTCCTAATCTTGCTACTAAGGATGTCATCAAAACCATCACTACTTCTTCCTTGAATTGACTCATCTCAACTTTGGTGGGTCATATTCAATATTTAGAGAGTAATCAAACCTCTATAAATCAAGGGGTGGTCACTAATCCTCATGACTAAGGTCATTCATCCCCTATCTCCATTATAGTGGTAACTTTCCAACTATCACTCTATTCATATAACCTACCTTAAGCCAATATGTTGGGGACATCCTTACTCAAGGAATCCCGTGTCAACCCCCTCATAAAAACCCTATTGGAAGTGATTATACCTACACCCTTCCTAACAAAGTGGTAATCAACACACCACCACCTTATATCCCTTTAAGTTATGCAACTGAAAATATACCACCCTCATACACTCCTCCCTTTCAGGTGCCACATCCTACTCATTCATCTAAATATCTTACACCATAATATCACATGTATTATAAATACACCTAATTGAACAACTATTTTATGTCTTACTACACCCCACCATATCAATCTCATTTTCCTTATAACAGTTACCCACCTACTTCTTATCCAAATCCCCATCTTCAATCCTATCCCGCTATGCCTTTAGTGGAATTGGTGACCTAAAATAAATACTTAAAATATCCCCTTGATCATTTCATATAAGGAGTTAATTCACCACATCCCCTACATGACCTCCCCAAATTTAAAGGAGAAGGAGATCCAAACATGCATGTCAATATATATGCTAATGATTTTTGAGAATTCTTACCCTTAAATGGGTTAGTTGTGATTTTTTCACCAAAACCCTTGAATAAATTTCCCTTAATTGGTATTACCACCTTATTAAAGGGTCTATAAATTGATTTCACCAACTCATGGTTGAGTTTTTCAAAGAATTTGATATGAACAAAATCCTTAAGACTAACATGTGAGCGCTCTTTCACATTAAGAAAGAATATAATTAATCTGATTCTCACATCACCAAAATATGTAAATAAGTCTTATAATCATCTATAATTGTGCCGCACATGAACTAAAGATAACTACATGATCATTTTTAATACTCCCTCAAAAAATAAATGAGGGAAGATGTTAAAATTTTCTCTTAACTATTTTATGAAGAAGTAATTGTAAGTGCTATAAGAATTAACCAAGTATCCATTAATAGTGATTGTATAACCTATGGGACTAATGGAAATACATTCATCTTAAATCAAAATAATGGGACTTATCAAAACTCTAACCGAGGCAACCCCAATAACCAAGATCATAAGGTTTTAAATAGGAAATTAAATTCCACTATGGATGGAGTGATAGGCCAAAAGAAGAAATAATGTTAAAAATAATCCTCCTCAACCCATGAATAATAATAATAACAACAAAAATGTAGGTGTGAGGAACCAAAATCCCCAACCCATTGTTAATGTGATTGATTTTAACCATTCTCCACCCCATGGCATGTAATTATATAATCTACCTCCAAACCAATTCCAACACATTGATCATTGTCTACAATACCAAAATCAATAGTTTTATAAATGAAACAAATCATAGTGGCTTGGTCAATAAAACCAAAATTAAAGGCCCAAGGATTTTTATCCCAGTGTCTACTACCTATTTCATAGAGTAGTTGGACATTGTGTCTATAATATTAAAATCAAGGGTTATAAATTTATAAAATAATAATAATCAATACCAAATTCATATCTAACTCATAAAATCCTAATACCTCTATGAGAAAAAGCAAAGATAAATGAAACCAAATCAAGAAAGTAAATAAACAATGATTATACCTTCCATCATGGTTCATTCACCTTATAATAAGTGGATGTGGCTCTTGATATGTAGCTTCAAAGTGTGTTATAATAAATTTATCTAAGTTGGAACCATATCCTCTTGTAATATTTGAATAATAGATGATGAGAAAGGGAATTGATGCACAACAAAGTTATGAAAAATTGTAGGGCTTCATTGTGATTTTTTAACATGGAAATGAAGGAAATCTAAGGTATTTTTTATAATGTTATTGAATAACCCTAAACCATCTATCTTGAATTTGAGATAGAGGGTTAAAAATTCACCCTCCACATCTTACATGGATCAAACAATTGAGCCTTTGATATCTATGGAATATCAAGGGAGGAAGATTAAGATTCCATTTAATGGGGCATGGACTTGATTAGAATTTGTCTCCCAAATGGGAGGAGAATATCATAAGTACATGGATAATGGGGGACAAGTGGATGAATCTTAGATTAAATAATGGAGGAAAAGGGGTGGTGGGGGATAAGTGGAGGAAGAGGTGAATATAAAACTCATTTATGGAATAATGTGAGGATAATAGGAAATATTTAATTTTATAAATTATGAAAATTCCAAATTTTATGGAATTTTTTTTATTGGGGGGGGATTAGTTAATTAATTTGAATTAATTAACTAATCAATAATGAATAGTGAAGGAAATCATCCAATATGTGATGGTGACAGTGAATATATGACTTGAAATGTTTCATTTTCATCATTAGGGATTCTCTAAGGAAAATTTAAATTTGTATGTTAGATATGTAGAAGAATTTGGGATGAAAAAATGATTTGGATTAGTTTGTGTAAATAAAAGAAGTCATTCAATTTTACAATTTTACCCCATAAGGTGGTAAAAATGAAGTGTCTACATTTTTCCCCTATTTTATGAAGCATTTAAATATATAATAATTAACATGTTCTCAAAAATTGATAAATAATATTAAAATGAAAAAAAATGTTTTTCAAAATAATTAGAATAAAATTGATGGATGGCCAATTGATGATTGGTTAAATTCATTATCAAACAAGTTCAAATTGATGCCACATATAGTACTTGGTAAGCCATGGATAGTGCTTGTGTATAGAAATTTAGATATTTATTTTTAATATTTCAAATGAGAGTATTCATCTTAATCTAAAAATGAATCATGATAACTCTTATCAATTGGATCTTTCACCCATTTTATCAATCAACTAATCCAGTGAAATAATGGGATCATTCCCAAGGTGTGGTACCTTGGCTCCTTCGGATTAACCTCTAGAGAAGGTTAGATTCCTTTGTAAACTATGTTCACCTAATTTAAGACCATTTTTAGGCTTTAAAAAATGTTAGAATGGACATATTTAAAGCTAAGACTATACTTTTATCAATGAAAAGGGAGTAGAAATTGAATTGAAACTAAAAAGGAGGTGATGAATTAAGTCTAGAGATCTCCTCCACTCACTTGAAACAACACAAGATAACCTATAAGGACTGATAATTTTGATACATAATCTTCAATTCAAACCACTCTTTCATAAATATTTTGTATAGAGGTATGAAACTTAGAACGGAACTATGAGGGATCATCATCCACCTTAAAAAAGTATATAATGGTGATTTTACATAATTAATTTTTATATAATTCTAGTAATACACATTATACAACCTACAAAATATGGTATTCTTGCATAGACGTGAAGGGAATTAAATAAAAATTCAAGAGAAAATAGTTTTCTACATGTAAAGATCAATAATTCATGGAATACACACAAGATGAAATTACTTGAAGAAGGTGAATCCAATATTTTATTAATTTCAATGCATCAATCCATCATTAATAGATTCAAAATATATAGAGTTTTTTCATACCCAAGAGGAGGGATTCTAAAAATAGTGTTTTTTTAGCACTATATGAGATGAGAAAGGAGAGGAGGGAAATCCCTCATTAATATTTCCACCACTCCATCAATCAGCCCATGTATAAAAAAGATAAGTAAAATGGAATCATTAAGACTCTCCAATGTATTATGCCTACTCCATGAAGATCTCCAAAAGAATATTGGCATAGTGGTCCAAGAGGAGACCTTATTTTTGCTATTTTTGTCCTTATGAAGGCTTATATATGGTGGATATACTTCTTCAATGCTGCCATATTTTTTTGAAAACTCCTATCTTAATAGCCTTAACTTTCCCATTTCCTCCTTTCATCCATGCATTCTAGAGAGAATCTATCCCAAGTTTGACCTTTTTCCTTAATTGCCATACTTTTTGAATTTTTGACATGAAAATGGATTTCTAATGCCCATTTATAGCCTTGGGTTGTCTTTCCATTATTTTCACTTCATGGAGGGATTTCTACATTTATAGGGATATTTTTCAATTCCTCCATACCTCCTTCATGTTCTTTATGACCATTTACTTCATCCATAGTAGTGTTATATAGGTTTTAGAAGCATGAATTATCTAAAATTAGCTTTGAAGTTTAAGTGAAGAAAACTAGTATATCCTCATATTTTCAAATGATAACTCTTTGAGAAGCTAATAAACCTACATTTTCATTCTTGAAGGCTTCATCTTGCCTTATTTTACCCTACAATTAACCCTGTAGATTTATATTAAGAAGCCTTGACATCTCTAAACATGTCTTGTAGGCTTATAGGTAAGTGTTTTCCATGTTTGAAAACCATGATCCTTCACACTTAATCAAGCATGTAACTTGATTTTAGGTATTGAATCATTTTCATGACTACAATTTCTTCCCTTTGAGTTAAAGAACTTAGAGACAATCTTGATACTTTGAATCTTTTGCCTTGAAAGTCTATAATCTTTTAGGAGGTATAAATTACACAAATATATATTTATAAAATTAGAACCCTACATGAGAAGTCAGGAACCTTGTATATTTTTTATATATGCCTATACCCTTTTTTAGCTCCTTGGAAAGTCTTAGAAGGATTTAGAAACATGATGCAGGCTTGTGAGGAGTTTGAAAAATTTCTTGGAAACCTATCAATTTCCTCATTTAACATGAGAGAGATGTTTGGAAACATGCCAAGAGACCTTAGATACTATCCTAAAAAACTTGTTTGGAGACTAAACCATGCTTTCATTCTCTTAATAAACCTATTATAGGCCTGATAATGAAGGTTTTGGCTCAACCCTAACTTTAAACATGCACTTTCTAACAACTATCTTTGAAAAAACTTGTCTTTCCATTACCAAGGAGATTTTAGAAATAGTTGTAGGCATGTAACTTGTTCAGAAGGTCTTGAGACCTTAATACCTTGATCTAACTTTAGATTCACCATAAAATACATGTAGGCCTATTGTATCTTTCACCATACTTGCAAGCTAATAAAACTTGCCTGATCAATCTTGAACCATGGATCACATCCTATAGTAATCTTACTTGTAGGGTTTTGGATCTCAAAAAACCTTTTGAAATAATTTAAAACTTGAGGGAGCTTTTGAACTTTTCTAAAACACATCTAATGTGATTCAATGCTTATAACTTATTTTAGATGGTCTTGAAACTTTAATACCTTGATATATTATACTTATATGATCATTAAGACACCTTTCATACCCTATTATAGACTTGAATCTATAGCTGAGTCATGCTAAAACCATGAATTTCTACACAAACTTGATTTATAAACCTTCATGCTTATATTTGAAAATATGTTGTAGGTATTGGTTTATGTGTTGAGGTCATTTTACCCTACATGGGCTGCCTATGGGTATATAGACAACTTTGCATGAGATTTTGTCACTCTATAACCCTTAAAACCCTACTTCACAATGTTAAGTGTCAATACCATAGGGCTCAAATCTTGAAAACAAGCCTATAGTTCTTATTTAGGGTCATAACTTTGGAAACATCTTCTACAAACCTATTAAAATAGTCATGGGGTCTTTATTAAAATATGCAGGCTTGTAAATGGGTATTTGAGCTAAAATTTCTTGTCTTGGCATTACATAATTGAGAAATAGGACCCTACAAACTTGTACTCATATTTTCCTTCCCAAAACTTAGTTAGAATTTAAACCTTGACCTGTAAACACCTTGAAGATCCTTGAAAACATTTTTCCATCTTGATCAATCAAACAACCTATCCTAAAGCTACAACTCCCCAACTTGTAGAGTTCCCTACCTTGTAGGCTTGTGTGAATGGTTTGGAACTTGGTATTCATCCTTCTCTTCATGAAAAATATATAGGATACTCATCAAATACTTTATAAAGGTCTATAGACATGTAGGTGTCTTGAAGTTTGAAAACCCTGTGATCACTATTGGATGACCTTAAAGCTTAAATTTATGCCTTAAGACTCATTTTGAGTCTTTATACATACTTGAACTTGATGTTTCTTTACTAAAACATATGGTTTTTCTCTAAGTCCTTGTCTTTGTGTTTTCAGTCCTTGGAAACATGTTGAAAATCCCAAAACTTGTTTTATTTCCCTTGAAAGCTTTCAAGCATCAATGGATTCCTATAGAATTGATTCACCCTTGAAAACATGATTGAAACCTTCATGAAATCCTCTTAATGAACCTCATAGATAATATTTAAACCTATAAACTCCTTGAAATGAACTAGATCATATAAATACCTTATAACCTTTTAGAAACCCTACAAGAATCCTCATAAACCATTAGTGTAGTTATACGATTTTCTAGGAAACTTGTAGCGTTATAAGATGTTTTTGGATCATAAAACCTCTTATAATCTGCCTGTAGATTTGAAAATGGGAATAAAATCCTTAAAACCATGAATATATATTAGGCTACCTTGAGAATGTGTTATTTTCCCATTGTAATGTGCTTATTCTCTAAATAAACACACAAACCCTATCTAGTTATTTGTAACCATCAATGCTTCTTGGAAAATGATCTAAGAAATAGTGCTCTAAGATCCTCATATTGATACTACCTTCATGGAAGCTGTATAAAGTGTCTATAATTAATTTTAATGCTCCATAAACTTGAAAACCATCCAAAAATTAAAATCCTAATCTTAGTGATGAGACCATAATATGGCTCATTATATCTATAAATTAGCATCCTTTTTCTTTCATAACTAGTGGATCTAAATGTAGTCTCTAAACTTATGGTTTATTTAGAATAAAATATCAAGTATATATCATGGTTATGTCTTTAAAATACATTATTATCTATTTGTTAGTTATTACTAATTGTTATTGGGAAAAAGATGTCAATGAGTACATACATAGTTCATACTAAGCTAAGAATGATTCAAAGTATGAAGAGTAACCATTCAAGAATAATGTTAGAGTAGTGTTAAAGTCTTCTACAATGGATACAATATTTTAGTCAAGTTACAGGCCTACTACAAAATCATATAGGCTTACTACAGACTCCCATAATAGCTACAGATACATCAGACCAACCACAGACTAGTTATAGATTACATTAGCTAGCTACAAACTAGCTATGGATTACATCATACTAGCTATAGATTACATCGTCCATCTATAGACTAGTTATAGATTACATCAGCCCAGCTATATATTTCATCAGGTTTGTTATGGATTTTAGTAGGTTTGCTACAGACTTCAATAGAATTGTTATAGACTTGTTTGTAAAGTATTTATAATGTATTCTAATGTTCCATCTATCAAAAATAATGTTTTTCATTTGGATTATATATATATATATATATATATATATATATATATATATATATATATATATATATATATAGAATTTCCATTATAAATTGTATTCAAATATAATTTTATGTAATTTCATTCTAATAAATAGATCTTTTCATATTTGGTAGAGATTGAGATTATGCTATAATAGATTTCATTATTAGATAAATATCTCTCTCCATATTTTATGGAGATTGAGATAGGATAGAGTATTTCAGTCATTAATCCTAAATAAAGTGTTGGTTGGAAGTATAAAATTATAAATGCAACCTTCCACATCTAAATGAAAGTAATTGATATACTTTTCTTTCTATTATTTTGAGCACTCTATTCTAAAGTTAATGTTCTAAATGAAATCTTCTTTTGAAGAATGAGCTAGCCACTCATTCCAAGGAAGATAGATCAATGTATTTGTATTTATTACGTTTGTAATTATTATCTTATTATAAATTGTTATTTTATTTTTTTGTTGATGTAAATAATTACATTTGTATGGTTTGTGTAAATCTACAAGTGTTTTATGTGTTTGTCATTTATTTTTAATTAAGAAATTTAATTTATTCAAGTCTACTTTAATTTCATTCATGTGTGCTTTAATTTATGCAAGTGTGATTTTGAATTCCTGCAAGTGTGGAGTGTAATAGAAGGAACCATTTTCCAAAGATATTTTTCTCTTATTACATACAAATTTTGGACACTAACCCTGGATTAAAATTATTAAATTAATGGGATTGATGACACCCATAATTTTTGGCATCATTTCCAAGGAGAAATGATGTTATTAAGAGATTCAAAATCTGCTAAGAAAATTCTTAGTGAGAGGGAATATCTCTTTACAAATTTTGTGACAAGAGATACTTAGTTAATGGTTTCTTTAGAATTTATTTTTTACAATATAGATTAAAATTTATTTTTATGTAATTAAAATTTATATTTAAAAACAAAAACAAAACCCCCCAAAACTAACATTACTATGTAGGAAATACTAACTACTAACATCATGAGGGAAGATTTAATTATTGAAGCAGGTTGAAAATGAAATCCTGAGACAATTGAAGATTATGAAGAGATGGTTGATGATCAAAAAATTATAGTTGCTCAATTTTTAATAAAGAGAATCACACTAATTATCTCTATTTAAATGCATGAAAATGGTCTGCAATCTAGTTTGTGTAGTTGTTGAAGTAAGACTCTTGAGCCAAAATTATTTAGGGTATTCAATATCCTAGGTAAGCATAGTTTATTTTTAGCAATGATTGATATAGCAATAATTGAACAAGAAATTGGAAGGTTAAAATCTATATGATATGTTGAAAATGAATTATTACTCCAACCAAAATCCTTGTGAGTTTATCTAGTAAAATTTTGTGTGTAGAATGGATTTCATTTTGATCTGGTATGGCTGACCAATTTGTTATACATGATAATAGTTTCAATAGTTTTTATATTGATTCATCTCAAAACCTAGAGAGATTCATATGGATAATCGTCAAATCAATTCAAGTTAATGGATGAAGATATTTATGTGGAGATTCATGGATGGAATACATAAATATAGCCTCCCCTAATCTTGTATATAATATTACCATGCATAGAAAGTTATTTTGGACAAATTCCATGTGGGTCACACAAATTAAAAATAATAGTAATCCACATGCAAGGTAGATTATGATAGAAGTAGATAAGGATCATGCAATATATTTGACATAAGTAGTTTGCGTATTTATGGGAATATAACATGAAACATTTTTAGCATAATAGATATATTATTCTAGATTTCATGTGAGTCAATAACCACATTCCAACATTCATAATAGTTGATTTTTACAAATTGTTATCATGTACAATTTGTTGTTCTTAAATTAGATGATTTATATATTTCAAATTTAAATATTCTCTTTGATTAATTTCTAAATTTTATACCAATTTTTTTTTGGGGATTCTTTTGAACTGTAGCAATAACATCTGATAGAAAATAGAAATTGAAATACTCATGAAATTTATTTAATTCAGTCTTGGTACTGGATGTTTGTTTTCTTTTCAATGTTCCTATTAGTCTTCATGGATGAGGAAGTTTGTAAGTATTTTTTAAAAAAAATGATGACAGTCTAAAAATAATTAGACTTGTATTCCAGGCTAGACTAGCGTGCAAACTAGATCATTGAATTTACATATAGTTGCATGAGACCAAGTATTTAATAATTTTTGAGTGCTATAAATGCTAAAAATTTGTAAGAATTACATGTTTTCAGTAAGATTTATAAAATATCATGAAATCATCAAAATATATTCAACATAAAGCAAATATATGGTTACAAAAATGGCAAATTGGTCCTGGCTTTGAGAGGCTCTACCCCTCGACCCTACTCTATATCATGATAGGGGGTGCATAAAGGGTGTTTCCCCTTGACTCTGTTGGGGGATGCTACCCCCAAACCCACACTTTTGATTTCTTAATGAAGAAGGATATAGTGAATAATATTATTTAGCATGATGCAAATCCAATCCAAGTTGTAGATATAAAACATAAAGTTTTCAGCTATAAGAAGAAGCATGTAAAATCTATTTGCAATAAGGATTTCAAGGATCTCAAAAATTCAGTTACCTATGTATGTTTATTTCTATCTAGTTTAGCAATTTATAAATATCTTCCTTATAAAAATAATAGTTAGTATGGTTTGCACAATTCATAATAAATAGAATTGATGACATTTCATTTCACTCATTTCCATCTATTTTTAGGAATTAGCTAAAACCATATCCACTTACATAATAATAAAACTTGTCTGAGGAAGTTCTTATTCTCCATAATAAATACTCATTATCAATAATGTTCATTCATAAACTATCAATAATTCCTACGTAGATTGAAATTTAATCTTCCATATATATTCAAATATTCATTTTAATGACTTGTTATTAGCATTTATAGTTCTTTGGCATTGTTGATATTATGCTTATTTGGAAAGGTTTTTGTTTGTTTTTGGTTTTTATAGGATACTTTCATTACAAGGAGTCATTCTAAAGATTTAAAAAAATTCCCATGCTTTTAGCAATTAGTTGGCACATTATCCTAAGTTAACCTTGACAAAATAATGTAGCAAAATTAGAAAAAATTCATCATCAATTATTAGTCATCACTACATAGACCAATGTTGAAGAAATGTCAACATAAAAAAAATTCATGATAATTTTACAAGAAGTATGAATATATATAGAGTCTATCGCCAACATTTTCAATGTCATCAATTTTTTGAAAATTAAAAAAAATAACAATGAAAACCTTCGAGCATTGTTGGCAGTCTTGGTTTGAAAACCAACTTGTTAGCAAACCAAGTGCTAGAATAAAGAGCCTTGAATAGAAAACCAATTTACTAAATAGTCAAGGGAAAAAAATAAAAGAAAGAATATAATTTATCAAATGGAATAGTTGATACTTTCTTGCTTATTTTTGTGCTTTGGCTTTTCAACATAGTAGGACTATACTTTTATCAACACTTTTCCCAACCTTTTTCACTTTGGATACCATGGAAGAAGCAATGAAGATTAGAGCTATGCCAATGTATTTTAATTTAATATTTTACATCTAAATTTACTTATAATTTTTTTATTATATTAATATCTACTCTTGAAAATAGCTTTATTCTAGATAAATGGATAAACTTTCCATTTGATTTGTGTAATCTCATACCACTTCATTCATTGGTATGCATGAGAACATGCACGAGTTTAAGTGTAGGAGAGGAGAATAGATTAAAATATATAAGAATTGGGCTTATCCAAACAAATAATTTAATGAAAATATAGTTTTATCTTGATCATGATATATAGTTTTGAAAGGCACAAGAATTTTTTATGTCAACAATTTATTTGTGGTCAAAATAAATATGTGTAGTCACGGGAGGAAATTATCAACACAAGAAATTTCTCTCACCTTATTTATAAAATAAAATAAATAAATAAGAAAAGGTGAAGAGAACAACATGATAATTTCACACAAGAACCTTTGTCAAAATAATCAAAAAGAATCTAAGGATAGTAGAAAAAACCTCCATACAAGAACCTATCCTTAAATGTTTATTTTCACTAGCCACTTTTGTCTGAGATTTCAAAAGATAAATTTCATTATACTTGTACAAATGAAATCAATTTGGGAATCCCATTTGAATTATGAATCTAATTCTAACCCATGCATATGTACCATGATGTTTTAAATAGTGGCATGAATGGGGGCATGCATGAGATTAGGTGTGGGGTAGATGATGAGAACATAATATGGCTCATTATGTCTATAAAATAACATCTTTTTTCTTGCATAAGAAATGGATCTAAATGTAGTCTCTAAAATAATGGTTTAATTAGAATAAAATATCAAGTATATATCATGGTTATGTCTTAAGAATTCATTGTTATCTATTTTTAGTTATTACTAATGATTATTAGTAAAAATATGTCAATAAGTGCATACACTATTCATACTAATCTAAGAATTATTCAAAGTATGAAGAGTAACCATTCAAGAATAATTTTGGAGTAGTGTTAGTCTTCTATAATGGATACAACATTTTGGTCAAATTACAGGCCTATTACAAGTTTGCTACAAACTCCCACAACATTTTTGGATTACATCAAACTAGCTATAGATTACATTATCCAACTACATACTAGTTATGGATTACATTAGCCCAGCTATGAATTGCATCAACTAGCTACATACTAGCTATGGATTAAATTAGACTAGCTATGGATTACATCAGCTAGGTATGTATTTCAGTAGGTTTTCTATAGACTTCAAAAAAACTACTATAGACTTGTTTAGAAAGTATTTATAATGTATTCTAATGTTTTATCTATCATGAGGAATATTTTCCATTTGAATTATTTCTATATTTTTTTATGTATGGACTCTCCATTATAACTTTATTCAAATATAAGTTTATGTAATTTCATTCTAATAAATATCTCTCTCCATATTTGGTGGAGATCAAGATTATGTAGTAATAGTTTTCATTATCAAAATAAATATCTCTCTCCATATTTTATGGAGATTTAGATAGGATAGAGTATCTCAGTTGTTAATTATAAATAAGGTGTTGGTTGGAAGCATGAAATTATAAATGCAACCTTCCACACCTTAATGAAATTAATCAATATACTTTTCTTTCCATTATTCTGAGTAGTCTATTCTAAATTTAATATTTTGAATGAAATCCTCTTCCAAGGAATGAGTTGGCCACTCATTCCAAGGAAGATAGATCAATGTATTTTTATTTATTTCTTTTTTAATTATTACTTTGATGTAAATTTTTATTTTATTTCCTTATTAGTGTAAACAATTATTATTTTATAATTTGTGTAAACCTATAGGTGTTTTATTTGTTTATAATTTATTTTTAATTAAGAAATTTACTTTTTGCAAGTGTGCTTTAATTTGGGCAAGTATGATTTTCAATTCCTATAAGTGTGGAGTGTGATAGAATGAATTATTTTCCAAAGATCTCTTTCTCCTATTGCATACAACCTTCAGACACCAACCCTAGATTAAAATTATTAAATAAATGGGATTGATGACACCCATCACTTAGGGTTTTGGAGAGGTTTAAGCTTTATCTGTAATCTTCTTGATGGAATGAAATTTTTATTTTATCCTACATTGATTTAAATGTTATTGGTAGAAGCCTTATAAATCTCTTAATGCCCTCTAAGACTTGCTTTAAATTATGCATTAGTAGAATGAAGATGGGACGCGATATGCAAAAAACCCTACAAGTATGATTTCTTGGATATTATCTATGATTTATACTTGATATTCTCTCCTGGGGGCTTTCCACTTGACCTTAGATGGACTTATTTCCCTCTCTAAATTTTTTTATGGTTTGGGATCTTGTGGAAGGCCCTACAAATGCATAATAAACCTAATACTTGAGATCTTTTGGCCTATAAAATGAAGGTTTATTTATTGAAAACCCAAAGAACATGGATAATACAAATTTGATCTTTAATAAGACTACATCATCTCTAATTTTTTCTATAAAAATAATTCCTACAAACCCTTTAAATACCTACAATCCTTTTTCATGGAAAACTTTGTCTACATCTACAAATCTTGATTATAGGCTTGTTTTCAAAGCTTGATTATGCTTGAAAACTTGAAGGCATTTCTAAACCTAACTTAGATCTTGGAGAAGACCTCATCATATTGAAAAAGGTCTTGCAGACCTATTGAAAACCTTCAAACATGTTCCCTCTCATGGAGAGTTCTTGATCTGGCATTGTTACTTCCTGGAAATATTGTAATCCTCCTTGGAAAACATAGAAGTTTTCTCGGTTTTATGATCAAAAGTTTGAGAAAGATGAGAAAGACCTAAATCATGTCTTGGAGGCATCTCTCTCATGTTTTAAGATGAAGGGGTCCTCTAAAATACAAGAGTGGAGGGAAAACAACCAAGTAAAATTCATTCTTAAATAATATATATGGATTTGAAGAGATTGTGAAGAGTTTTCAAATCTCAAAGTGACTTTATGCAACCTTATAAAATGTTTCACCCCCTATAAAATGACTTTAATGATTGACTTAAGACCCTTTGACCATTTTATAAAATCATGAGTGTTTTTTAAGACTTTTTTCTTTATTACACACTAAAAATTAATTGAATAAGCATCTATAAGGATAATATGACACTAAAACTTAAGAATGTTTATTAGGCCTTTGGAAATATTTTGCATTGAGAGGTAGTTGGAATGTCTTTATTCATAAAAATAGGGCTTGACAAGGTTAACAAGGCCTTATAAAATAATTTTGATACACACTTACATTGAAAACCACCCTACTATGCCTACTACATGATTAATGCCAACCTATAACCTTGGAAAATGATTGATATAACTCATTTAATGAATAAAAATGTTTAAGTAACCTCAATAACTCCTAAAATACATGTCATTAAGGTATAATAGTCTTCATAAAGAATCATATCATGTGTCAAGTGACTAAGGTGACTTGAATAGTCAACATTCTTGTGTGTTATGTGGGTTACTTGCTTGTTAAGTAGGGATCTAGTAGACTTAACCATCCATTGGGCATAGGAACCACATAAGATTAAATAAAACCCATTCTAATCATGTAAACATGGCTACAACATGTTGGACAAGCCTTGAATAAACTAAAGAAAAAAACTCAAAACATACAACAAAGAGTCGAAGAATAACAATGATTGTGAAACAACACTTAGAGGAATGGAAAACCACTACACCACTTAAAAAATAATGTGAAACAACACTTGGATGAGTATGATAGCTAACCTATAATGTCAAAAGGTCTAAAAATGACTTCAAGAATAATTCTTGATATGGATAGGCAACTCTTCTCCATTCATATTTGAGAGCTAAAAATATTAGCTTGCTTATAGTTGGATATGATGTAGAGGCCACTCTATATGGCATTAACCTTTATATGTTTCCTATACTTTGCTTTATTCTCATCCCATTTCAACATTAGATATATTTATTTAAAACATATATTAATATATTTCCTATTAAATGTCCTCTTCATTTTAGTTTTATGGAAATCCATGGTATGCATTACATGGTTCCTAATTTCCTTAAACTCCATCAACTCTGCTAGTCTCACTACCATGGCATCATTTTCCATTAATTCCATCTATTGAGTGAGATCTAGAGATAATAATTTAAGTGACAATGGTAACCTTGCTTATCTCCCATAGAATAGCATGAAAGGGGAGTTACCAACATCCCTCTTGGGTGTTATCCTATCATCCCATAATGTTGATGTTAACTTTGTATGCCAAGTTATTTAGTTCTCCTTCATAGTCCTCTTGATTGTCCTTATTAGCTTCTTATTTTTAGACTCTACCAAGCCATTACCTTGGGGTAATAGTTGGAATAATTTATCAAATGAATAACAATTTTTTTGTGGCCAACATGCCCTCATTTCTTCAAAATGGGGGACCCCTCTAAAAATCTCATGGTCTAGAGCTTCAAGATCCTTTCTTTTGTTCTCATCAATAATGATTACTTAAATCCTTGGAGTATATGTCACCCTAATTTTATCGAGTAGAAATAGGACCCATTTACTTTTATAACCAAGGTATATTTGCTCTTTTATGAATCATGGTACTAATACTACAGATCCACTTTTGACAGAAGTATCTAGACCTATCAAATATGTCAGAGCCTATGAGATCCTATCCAAATGAGAAGGCACCATGTCACCAAGTATTAAATCAACTAGTCCTTAAACATATCATAGATGTCATATCCTAGAAGAGCTTGGTTAAATGAGAAGGTGCCATGTTCCCAAGTGTTAATGTATTCATTCCCCAGACCTTTAGAGATGTTATAGCCCAGGACATCTTAATTGAATGAGATGGTGCCACTTCATTGAGTGTGTGAGTGTTATGTACATAGACCTATAAAATATGTTAGATCCTAGGAGAGCCTATCCAAATGATAAGGTACCATTTCACCAAGTGTCAAAGCGGTCAGTCCCTAGACCTATCAAAGATGTTAGAGCCTAGAAGAGCTTGATCAAATGAGAAGGTGACACATTATCAAGTGTTATATTGGATAGTCATTAGACCTATAAAAATATGTTAGAGATTGATAGATCCCAGTCAAATGATATGGTACCACATCACTAAGTGTTATAATGGCTAGTCCCTAGACTTGTCAAAGATGTTAAAACCTAAGAGAGCTCAACTGAATGAGAATGCATCACATCACCAAATGTTAGAGAGACTAGTCCCTAGACCTATCAGATATTTTAGAGCCAAGGAGATCCTAACCAAATGATAAGGTACCACTTCACTTAGTGTTAGATTTGTCAATCCCTAAACCTATCATAAATGTTATAACCTAGGAGAGCTTGACTAAATGAGAAGGTGCCAAATCACTTGGTAAGACAAATGAACTAATAGACAACTAAGGCCCTAAGAAATTCATAATAAGGTATGGATGAGGCAAAAATACCAATTGGGATGTGCCACATATCCTTAAACAATATGTCACCCTTTCTAGGGGAATGACATGGAGAATGAAGTCATGCCTAGGTTCTAATTGTCTGTAGGATAACCAATGAATAGACAACATGTGTCAAAAAGTGGGAGTTAACTAAAAATTCTCTAAGATATGTGACCATGTGCCTAACAAGCACTTTTCATTCATAAAATAAGAAACTAGGCTTGATTGGATAGTTTTAAAACATCCCATCATTAGTGCCATATCTAGTTGGTGATGGAAGATCATGGGCTCTAAATTCACTCTATATTTAGAAGTATAGAGATAAAATCTAGCCACCAAATCAATCTTTAATTAATATCAAGTGAGACACCAAACACCATTAATACATGGGGTTGTGTGCATGCATTTATAAAATCTTAACAAAATATCACTAATGGTTGCCACTTCTATTTTTTAGAACACTCTAACTCTTGACTCTCTAATTATCATAGAAAACCCTTGTATTTCATGCCTTTTACACTCAAAGCTTCCCTATTTACCCTCCATATTGAGAAAAAATTTCACAACCTCCTCAAACATAAAGGCTAAACCTAAGTACTAGGATACCACATTATGAGATGGCTTGACCATGAGCACTACAATCAATTATTTAAAGTGGTTGAATAATTATTTATGGATTCAAGATTTGATGATGACCAATAGGTAGAGTTTGAGGATTATATTCAATCTTAAAATAAGTTTGGACTTCATATATCCACTACCAAGATAGATGCATTCCCTTACATTGACTTATTCAATGACCACCTTCATAATGCCATCACATGTAGGACAGAGTCCACAACTAGGTGTGTTTGCCTATCTCTTAACACCAGATTATTGATATCTCTAAGAATGCCTTCAAGGCATAATAATCCCTCCTAAATTACACCTTTTATCATGATGTTGTAATAATTATATTCTAGATGGGTACTTACCAAATATATGACATCCTCTATAATTGGGATAAGAACCCATATGTTAAATGGATTAACAAAGAGGATATTAATGAATACATAGTTAACACCTTCTATATATAAGTTCAAGTAAGCATGATCCTACTAAACTAAGTGTTCAGGGCCACGGACTACATTCACATTAATTAACTATGGGTGCCTCTCCTATATATGATCTTCACAAGCTTATAAGTCTTAGACATGGGAGGATTGATAAAATTTAAGTTGGTCAATGCCATCATATACACCTGAACCAAGATAAATTTTTACATGATGATTTGCCTAATGGATGTAGTCTATGAGACACTCTCTTTCAAGCCTTTTATTTTTCCTACGTGGGTTCTTAGGGGCTCAATGGTCCATGTGGTTGTTTATAAGATGTATGGCCATTAATTATACAATAACATCTAGGACATATGTGAGCATTTATACCTGGTAGTCTACCAAGAAATTAATGAGGCCCCAATACCCTAGTTATTAAAATTAATTAAGGATTCCATCACTACCATCAAGGACTACTAGCTTTATAGGGAGTACACCATGATCTAAATTATGAGTTTTCTCAAGGATCCCCTCTACCTATCATATTTTTTCTATACCATATATTAAATCAAGAGATAGCCTATCAACTAGTTTAGGGCATCTTTGGGTTTTGTACACAGCATTAGTAGAATATGTGCCCACCACTTATGATCATAATTAGGCACCATGTCTACATGGCTTTCCTTCTAATCTAGAAGATGGTGGCCAGGAAGAACTCCTTTACCCTAGTGAGATGCAAGATCTAACACTAGGACACCAAGGGGATAATTAGAACCCACTTGGTGTAGTATTCAAACTACCTCAATATCAACTACATTCATTGAGAAAAGGATGATGATGAGACCTACCTAGATTCCATTGATGACCAAGAGGTATTGTCTTAGACTACATTAAATAATAATAAGGGAAAGAATGTTTAGGTAGGCCAATTTATGCCACTTCCAACTCTTGTTTGGTCTATATAAGACCCAAATATAACATCTCCTATTATCTCTTGAAGGATATTTTAGGGCATCCTTCCACCATCTCCTTCTCATACTCTAATTTTATCTCTACCTCCTATATCAACTCCTATTCCTCATGCTCCAAGTCCATCTCTACTTCCTTTACCATCTCTTGCTCCTCATGCTCTAGTTCCTCCTCCACCTCCTCTAATCATTCCTTTCACCCTACCTCTACCTCCACTTCCTTTAAAATCTCTTGTATTCTTATCATGATATATATAAACCTAGTCTAATAAATACCAGGTAGCCCAAGCATAGCCAACTCAACACCCAACACCTCAGCCCCAGGCCATATAGACCCTAAGGTTTGATATGGCCTACAGTCTAAAGGTGATATCAAAGTGAGGCTCCCAATAGTCACCCATCTAAGTTCCCCTTCTCACACCTTTATCTTCTCCTATTTTAATTCCACCCCTCATTCACATGTCTTTCTAACTCCTAGTCCCAACACCTAAGAGTTTCTCTCCACTCCCAAAAACCCCCCGAGTGGTGCTTCTTCTTTTCCCCATTCCACCCCCTCCATCATTCACCCAAGTACCTTTTTCATTGATCCTCCCAAGCATCTTTTACTCTTCATTCCCCTCCACTCTATCTATTTCACAACCCAAGATCTTCTCAGTGCCTTCCTTGGTTATTCTTTTATAATCAAGTGTACCTATGACTATTAGGAGCATATCACCAATAGAAAGAAACCTCCTAGTTCCCACTCTATTTATCTTGGTGCCTCTCTCAATAGATCTGAGTCTTGCACCATCATCTCTCATGGATCTTGTTATATTGGATGGTCCTTCCATTATAACATCCAAAGATAGCTTAAGTAAGAGGCTAAAGAAGAAGTAAAAGTCAACTCACACTCTGAGTCTAACTCAAAAGCCTTATGCTCTAGTCTAACCTCTTCTATATACCTTAATAATTCCTTTGGCCCTAGCCATAGCACCTTGATTCCTTGATCTCTATCTCCCTATTTCCATTACACAAGACACCATGAGATTGGCCTTTAACCAACCCATATCTTACCTTTTATTTAATGACCCTTTCTAGGGGTAATCCCCCTTAGCTAAATTTAACCTAGGAAAAGTGGTGGGTGAATATGTTCCCATGGGCCTCCCCCTTAATCCTTCCTCCTTTCACTCCCATGCCCCATATACCTCCACTTCTTTCCTCATTCACTCCCTCCACTTCCTCCATCTCCCCTCTACCTCATCCTCCACTATTCACCACCATTTTAACCAAGCCTCCTATACCTCCTACAACTCTAGGAATGGTTCTAAGTTCATAGGCATTGGAGATGACTACCCAAGGTGGCCTAAATATATAATGGAGTTTTGATAAAGAATATATAAGCATGAAGAGGACACTAACATAGAGTTTTATTTAGGTTGGTAACTTGATGGTGTGGTAGACCCATTAGAATATGTTCTCCCTCACTAAAGTCATGTGTTTTACTAGGGAAGAAAGAATACCTGAAGACCCACTATCCATTCTTTGGGTAACTCATGATATGTGCAAAAATATCCTTGAGTACACGTGTATCTAGGTTCAAACATTAGAAGCCCAAGTGAAGATCATTTTTTCCATTAGGCTGATTGGGTAGGTCAAGTATGCCCTCTTACTATTATTTTCAATCCTTAGGAATGTATTGAATACTTTGGCTAAGACTAATGTACTTATCCAATAAATCTAACCCTATATGTATACCATTACAGAGATTGATAGAAAGTGTATGAAACTGTAAGTGGTGATCAATAAAGGTATGTTCCTAGATCTGAAACTAATGCTAACTTTAGTCTTAGGGCTATATCATATGTACATTAAGAACATGAGGGATGCTATAAATAATTGGTTGTTTGTGTCTCACATTACAATGGGACCCTTTGAAGAGGGTAAGAATAATATATTTACCTACTTCAAAGAGGTCAATATCTTTATGTTATTCCACTCAAAAATAACCCTGCTCAATCGATGGGAATTCAAAGTCCACCTAGGTTAATTTGACTAGGTCATGAGGGATAAGGTTATTAGAATAAACCAAGAAGGGGCCCTAATAGTGTTGGATCTATCAATGTAGTCTATGGAAAGTATAAACCAAGTCTATAGGTTAAAGTTTCAATAGAATCACCCTTCCAAGTCTATGAAATAATGGAAACTTAGGTTGAGATAATATTTAAGGAGCACCCAATAAACCTTGCTAAGTTGGATAAAGAGTTTAACCTCATGGTGGTTGCATTAGAAGCTAGGGATGCTAAGTCAAAGTAGTTGAGAACTAGACCTTCTAATCTACCTCTTCATATCAACTATGTGGTCCCCCATAGATATTTTATGAGTTTATAGGGATTTTCTTGATTTAAATTTTGAATTATGATTATAACTATAATGAGTGGCCATCATTACCTAGGAGGGGATCCTCATGTTATTTAGAGGTGAGCCCCATGCTTATATATATATATATATATATATATATATATATATATATATATATATATATATATATATATATATATATATATATATATATAATTCATATTGTAATACATAGGTTGACTAAAAATTACTTGAAAGTGCTATCAGATTATATCCAAGATCTCACCTACATTTTCCTTCATCTCTCAATATTGTAAAGTTGGTCTAGATCAATTATTGTAACATCACTTACTTCTTTTAATGAATACAATTCATGTTTTCCAAAAAGGGTTTGTCTTGTGTTTCAATTCTCTTTCATCTCCCTTTCTAAATGACTATCAATGTTAGGTTAATTAGATTAATAATTTATTTATTTATGTGTTATATTGTTATAATGTGCTTAGCTATTACAATCACCATGTGAGTCCTCTCATTTCCTTTTATAGTGTTGTTAATTTGTGTGTTAATCTAAAAATTATCATATGGAATTTATGTGCACTCTAATATAATCTCCTAGTGCTCATCTTTAGTGAGAGATCATATTTAAGTCATACTCCTAGTTCCCTCAAACTATTCCCATTGTATGTTTTTAGAGGTATAACTTTAGTGAAACTCAATCTATACTGGTATAACTATGGTAGATTCACTTGGTTCAATGATCAACACATTCAATTCATCCTAGACCTGGAGGCTCCCTTTTCTGCCTTACTCTCCCTCTCTTTTGTGTTTGTTCTTTTAAATTGAACTAACCTTTCCCCTTATGTATAGAAATAGAAAACATAATTCTCAAATTCTCATAATAATCTTTGACATATGTGTATGAACTTTGGATTGAACTTTTAGTGGTAATAGTGCATCTCTTGGAAACTATTCACATAGACTCCATTTGTGAAGTCAAATACCTATATCCATGCCTTGGGCTGATCCTAGATTGGTCCTAAAATGGAGGATGAAAGTCTAGAGTCATCACTACTTTTCCTTTTAAGGGAATGCCTAGTCTCATGGGAATTTCATGAATAGAGGAGTTTGGAGTGAACAAAAATTGGCACTATAAGGAGGGTTTCTCATTAAAATACTTCATCTTTTCATTGATTTTATTTTATGAGTATGTTGATATTGGCTTATTGGTACTATCGTACTAACTACTATTTGATTATGAAGCATTCTAGAGACTAGTTCCCCTATTACTAGGGTTAGGTCACACTGAGGCCAATTTTTTATTTCCCCCATAATTTTCCACAAAAAACCCAAGCTCAACCAACCTAGACCTAATGTGATTCCCATTAGTTCATCCCTATAAGCTATCCTAAATTTTGAGCCTAAGATGGCCTAGTTAGTTGGCTTTTCCATTAACATCTTAGGATTTTTCCATGATTTACGTAGGAACCCTGAGAGGTATCTTTCCCATTTCACCCTTGGCCTAAGATGAACTATAGAGGGACACATAACATCCTACAAAAATACCCTAGGGATTCTAAATGTATAACATAAGGATGTGGCATGTAGTATTTTCCTATTTACCCTTATGTACTTAGCATATGATTAGTTCCTCAACCTTCTTGAAGACTCTATCCTAAGTTGTAACCACTTCAGTACTACTTTCCTCACCTAATTTTATCAAGTGATATACCCCAATGTCATGTATCAGTAGTTTTTGTATTAAAAGGGAGCCCAATGAGCCCATTAGGAACTTCAATGCTAGGTTTAAGAAGATGTATAACTAGGTAACTATGCTTTATCAACATAACTTTCAACTAACACTTGAAATGTATAAGAATGTGCTAGACCTTTGGACAACCATGCTCCTATGGAGGGATGAAACCATATCAAACATATCCTCAACTTATGTATGGGCCATTAAATTAGATAGGAAATTGAACCCCCAAGGTCACATGATGACCCATGCTCCCAATGTGATACCATACATTCCTACATTTAAATTCTTAACTAATGTGAATCATAATGCCCTGATGCTTTAGTCACTCCCTGTAATTCATTAATTACCATTGGGTCATCCCATTTCAAACAAACAATTGGGTTTCCTTAACACTGGGAATCATGATCTAATCCCTCAAACTCAACATCAAGTAATATTGATTGTGACTAATAATCCCCAAACCACACCTCAAGAGTCTACTAAGGCTGAGTTAGATGTCATTCAGTGGATGATACAAAAACTTAGTAATGACTTTCTACGGTTATAAAGGTAAGTGAGTAACTCTAATTCATAAATTTCCAATAAAAACTTCAATTATCAAAGACCAAACAATAACTATAACTATCTCCATAACCCCTCAAAACCTTCACCCAATAGGCTACCTAAAATTAATATCTTCAAGATAGCATTGCCTAATTAGTGTTGAGTGCATAACATGGCAAAACATAAGGAATCAGAGTACATAGAGTTCATTTCTACTTTCAAAACCTTCTAGAAATAAATAAAATAATATGATGTGGTCTCTAATCATCCTGAATCTTCTAACTCAGGTAAATCCCCTAGTACTATTATGGTGTTATAAACCATGGATTTCCCTAGCCAAAAAAAAACAAGCTATAGGAGGGTATTATTGAGGTGAAAGCATTTCAACAATTCCAAAGGAGTAACTACACCCTAAGTAATAGGCAAAAGCAATAGTGCCTTGCTACCTCAACACCCCTTAATAATGGTGTAACCCCATCAAAAAAAAATAGTATGAATTTTCCTCTACCTCCAAGACCTCAATAAATTAAGGAGTCTATATAAACCCCACCAGTCCAAAGTAAATGAGGTTATAACATAGTCAAAGTTATGAAAAATACCAAGTAAAATATCACCTTTCATAAGCTTACTCAAACCACAGAGCAACATGATCTCTTTCTAATATCTTTGGCTCAAAATTTGACCCCATAGGCCCATCCAAAACCATGATAATCACACACTAATGTGCTCATTTACAAAAATAAGATGGATGTTTCCCATTTCCTTTTAACCATTTAGTTATTTAGAAATAATTTTCTTAACTACTTAGTATATTCAAGAGCCTTAGCCAATGTGATTCTAGTAGGCATATGTGAGAAACTTAGTTTGGCCCCCATAAAGTTAGATAAGGTAGTGGTAAAACTAGACAAGTCAAAATTAAAAGTGATAGGTGAAATACTAAACATCTACATCTAGTTAGACTCTGAGCCTAGAATTTAACACTTCATAAAAATTCAAATGGTGGATATCCCTGAAGTCTATGACATGTTCCTCAATAGAGATTGGTCTAAGGCCCTAAATTCATATATGGAAATATATTTCTCCCATATGTGGTTGCCATGGAGAGGAGTAGCCAACCAAATAATGGTAGATAGAGAACTTTGCATGAAGCATATGATAACCAAATACAATGCCATTAATGAGAAGGTAAACATAGTGTCCTCAGACCTAGGCATTTATATGTTGAGCACAAAGCCTCCCAAAGATTAAAATAGATATAGCCTAGATCTACTTGGCCTATGGTCTCTTTATATATACAAGGCTCATTCCAAATAAGGTAGTGGGGCTAATGTTGTACTTATATATCCTAGGGGGAGAAAACATCTAGCATCATATCAGTTACAGGTTCCCTACATGAATGACTGAGTGAGGTACAAATCTCTAATCTTGGGATTACAATTTTCATTAAAACACAAGGCAAATGAACTAAGAGTATTTAATGACTCTGAGCTAGTGGTCAACTAGATCAAGACTAAGTTTCAATGCAAATTATCATACCTTAGAAGGTATAAGCATAAGGCTTAGGACCTAATCAAAATGTTTAATGCATTTAATATCATACCTATTCCCTAAGATAAAAACCAATTATTCAACTCACTAATATCTATGGTATAAAATCTAACCTCCTTGGATGATACCAAGTTATAAAATTTCTCTGTAGAACTCATCCCATGTCCCTTTATACCAAACAATGTGACAAACTTCTAAGTCTTCAAGGATGACAATTAGATCATCTAATTTATCGTCAATGAGGGAATATTTGAGGCCCAAATTATAGATGAGAAAGATAGAGACAACACTAAGAATGAGCTAGATAAAGATGGGATCCTGAATATGCATGGAAACTATATATCAAAGGGGATGATCTCATTGAAAAGATAATTTGATACATTAGACCTAACTTTTTAATCCAAAAGACCCAAGTTCAAGGATAAAAAGTGTCAACTCATCAACCTCGGTCCTATAAAAATTTATTAGATGATTAATGTGGGTCCTAATTAGAGGAACCACAAATTAGAGAAATTATGAAGGTTACTACTGATATATAAGGATGTGATTTACTGTGCCTTTGGAGACCTTAAAATATTCATCATGAGAGTAATCAATCATACTATCCCCCTAAAACCCAACCAAAAACCCTTTAGGCAAATACAAAAGCCTATGAACTTGATCCTAGATTCCTTGATACATAAGGAAGTTCATAAGTTATTATCTATAGGGATAATTTTTTTGGCTAGCCACTCCACTTGGGTGGCCAATCTAGTCTTAGTGTGAAATAAGAATGGATGAACTTGTCTATGTAGACTTTCAAAACTTAAATCAAGCCTCGAATAAATATAATTACCCATTTCCATCCTTAGATGAGGTGATCTAAATGATGAGTGTGTCTTAAATGATGTCCTTTTTGGATGGTTTCTCAGGATACAACCATGTCTTGATCGACCTTGAAGATAGACTAAGACTATTTTCACCAACAAGTGGGGCACTTTCACTTATAAATTAATGCCTAATGATTTGATCAATTTTGGTGTCACTTTCTAAAGTGAAATAAACATTTTTTTCAAAGGATTGATAGGTAAATGTATAATAATATACATGGATGTCATGTCCCCTTTTTTGTGGACATTGACAGATTTGATGATTGGCCTATTATGCGACCTTCGTAGGCTAATAAGATGGATAGAGGGTCATAATGGAGCTTGGATCGACTTTGATTCACATGATTTCTTCATTCTATTTTCATTCAGGGTATTTCAGACACAATTGGCCTGAGCTCCTACTTTTTAGGGATATTTGATATGCAGCGGAGCGCCTTTATTGTGGCATGGTTATGTGCGGAATCACTCCCTGATTCACTAGCTTCGATCGGTTCGTGGATCCGACATGTATTGAGGGAGATATTAATATTTGATTGATTTAATCAAATATTAATTATTTAGCCTATTTTTAATTTAGAAACCCAAATTCTAATTTAAGAAACCCTAATTAGGGCAAGCATATCTTTTGAGGGTATAAGGGTTTCTCATGGAGGCCATGGTTCATTATGCTATTGATTATTGATTATTGAAAATTGAAGAATTTCTTCTGTGAAGACTGAGCCTAGGGTTCAAGGATTCCATCTGCATTGGAAAACGTTCCCTCTTCAGTGTGTGCAATTAAGAGGCTGTGAAATATCAGCTGATCTATTGCCAAAGTGAGAGATAGCTTCATCCAGAAGTTATCACAGAATTTCAGGTTTGAGAGATAACTTCACACAGAAGTTATCACAGATATTCCAGGTATTTATTGCTTTATGTTTTGATTCAATAAATTATACAGTTAGAGATCTTCTGTGCTAGAGACATATATTTCAGATCAGGGGTTGAAAATAGGGAAGTGGTGCTTAATTTGCGGCCGTACAGAATCCGTACGGGTTCGTACAGACCAGTGCAGGAACCGACCTCGGTAGGCAGAGGGTTTTCAGTGACCGACATCGATCGACTGAAGACCGACGTCGGCCGAAATCTGACCGGCAGAGACCGACGTCGGCGATATATCGACCGACGACGGTGACTGTGTGTCGACACAGAAGGGCCGAGACTTTCCAGAACTCAATTTGCACTTCCAGATTTGCAAAACCAGGGTTTTCAAGACTGTATTTCATATTTTATATGCATATTAGAGGACTGCAATTGTAATAATTTAGAAGGACAAGTGATACAATCTGTATTTGTTATTAAGAGACTATATTATTGTGATCTTTCTGAATTTATTCAACAGCTATTATATCTTGGTTCAGATTTTTTGTGTTGCTATATTCCCTGTTTAGAAGGGGATATCACAGTGGTATCAGAGCTTTGGTCTTTGGTATCAGAGTTTTTGTGCAGATAAGAGAGCCCCTAAGTAAGGGACATTACAGTGGTATCAGAGCTAAATTCCTGCCATCCTGTTGGGCACATCAGAGCTAATGTCTTGCCATCCTGTTGGGTAGTTTGGGTAGATTGAATCAGCGAAGGATCATGATGCCTTCATATACTCAGAAACAGTGGGACAATGATATGAAGAAGCTGGAACACAGTTTGAAGCAGTTGGATGAAACCCAGAAGAGGATGAATGAAATTCTTTCATATCCTACATCCAAAAACAAACCCGCACGGTATATGACAGCGAAGGAGGAGTGGGAGTTAGTACCACCTCGAATTCAGAAGTTGTTGCCTTTTGATTGCTTTGTTAAGCATAGGAGAGAGCACTACAGATCACTTCAATGAAAGAGTAGCATGTCCCATAATTATTATGATTATGAGATAGGATATAGTGAAGATGATGATGAGTTAGATGCTTGCACTCAGAGTGTACAGGTGGGCTCAGATGTTAGTGCACTGAGGGTTGATGATCTCTCAACTATGGCAGAGATTGTAGCAGAGTCCCAGGATCCTATTATTGCAGATGATACTCAGGAGAATGCAGTGGACAGTTTTGAGGACTTAGTTTCACCGGTTGTTTCTTTCTGTATGGAAGAGTTGGACAGTGATGCTATAGTTGTTGATACTCCGTCTGTTGATATGAGCTATGGAGTTGATTCACAGAGTATGGATGGTAGTACTCCAAAGATCAGTGATTCAGAGTCTACTCTTTTGGACCAAGCACCAAAGGAGGATTGTAGGAGACAGTCTAGCCAGTGCCACCAGGTGTCTAGTCAGCTGAGAGTTAGTGAGCGAGACATTGCTACCGCTTGCAAGCATTTCGATGATGCTCGTCAGTTGTTAGCAGTATATGGATGGGGTTCTCCTACTAGCATCGAGCAGGGAGGTAGTTATTTGTCCTTGACAGAGATCCACTCTTTATGGGAGACTATCCAGATTCTGAGACAGGATTATATGCAGTTGGTTGCCGACAGAGATTATCTTATGGAGTGGGGTAGCACAGCATATGATGCATTGTTGGTCGAGGAAGATAAGGTGAGTGAGCTTACTCAGTAGCTAGAGGCGACTTCTGAGATTCTTGAGACTACGCAGTTAGCTTATGAGGAGTCACAATTTCATTTGGTTGAGATGACCATGGAGTTAGAGCATTTACGGTCTTCACCAGTCCCAGACTCAGAGGTTAGTACATTGGGTGTTGTTGGTGAGTACGTTCCTACAGTTGTTGCTGAGGAGCACGTTGATGAGGCTGATACACATGTTCAGGATTTGGTAGTACCTGATTCTGAGGAGTTTGAGATACCAATGGAGTCGAGTCTCCATATTGATTCTTCTCACACATTTGATAGTATGGTACAGTTGGTTGTGCCACCATTACAGAGGGATCAGTTATGGGATGGATTAACACCATCTTTTGTAGATGGGATTTGCAGTTGCCCAGTACAAAATCTACAGTATCGACACAACCAGGGTAGTTGTGATTTTAGAGATTGGTTGAGTTGTGTTCACCAATTTGATTATGGGTTCCTCTTTGTTTTACTTTTGATGATATTGCAGGTACTCACATTGATTCACAGCAATGCAGAGCATAACTACATTTGGGATCCAGGTGGATCGAGTAGTTCATTGTTCCGAGATTGCTTGGGGACAAGCAATTTCCGGAGGGGCGGATTGTCATGTCCCCTTTTTTGTGGACATTGACAGATTTGATGATTGGCCTATTATGCGACCTTCGTAGGCTAATAAGATGGATAGAGGGTCATAATGGAGCTTGGATCGACTTTGATTCACATGATTTCTTCATTCGATTTTCATTCAGGGTATTTCAGACACAATTGGCCTGAGCTCCTACTTTTTAGGGATATTTGATATGCAGCGGAGCGCCTTTATTGTGGCATGGTTATGTGCGGAATCACTCCCTAATTCACTAGCTTCGATCGGTTCATGGATCCGACATGTATTGAGGGAGATATTAATATTTGATTGATTTAATCAAATATTAATTATTTAGCCTATTTTTAATTTAGAAACCCAAATTCTAATTTAAGAAACCCTAATTAGGGCAAGCATATCTTTTGAGGGTATAAGGGTTTCTCATGGAGGCCATGGTTCATTATGCTATTGATTATTGATTATTGAAAATTGAAGAATTTCTTCTGTGAAGACTGAGCCTAGGGTTCAAGGATTCCATCTGCATTGGAGAACGTTCCCTCTTCAGTGTGTGCAATTAAGAGGCTGTGAAATATCAGCTGATCTATTGCCAAAGTGAGAGATAGCTTCATCCAGAAGTTATCACAGAATTTTAGGTTTGAGAGATAACTTCACACAGAAGTTATCACAGATATTCCAGGTATTTATTGCTTTATGTTTTGATTCAATAAATTATACAGTTAGAGATCTTCTGTGCTAGAGACATATATTTCAGATCAGGGGTTGAAAACAGGGAAGTGGGGCTTAATTTGCGGCCGTACAGAATCCGTACGGGTTCGTACAGACCAGTGCAGGAACCGACCTCGGCAGGCAGAGGGTTTTCAGTGACCGACATCGGTCGACTGAAGACCGACGTCGGCCGAAATCTGACCGGCAGATACCGACGTCGGCGATATATCGACCGACGACGGCGACTGTGTGTCGACACAGAAGGGCCGAGACTTTCCAGAACTCAATTTGCACTTCCAGATTTGCAAAACCAGGGTTTTCAAGACTGTATTTCATATTTTATATGCATATTAGAGGACTGCAATTGTAATAATTTAGAAGGACAAGTGATACAATCTGTATTTGTTATTAAGAGACTATATTATTGTGATCTTTCTGAATTTATTCAACAGCTATTATATCTTGGTTCAGATTTTTTGTGTTGCTATATTCCCTGTTTAGAAGGGGATATCACAGTGGTATCAGAGCTTTGGTCTTTGGTATCAGAGTTTTTGTGCAGATAAGAGAGCCCCTAAGTAAGGGACATTACAATGGATGACCTAGTTATGTTTTTAAAATATAGGTCAGATCATGTGCACCACTTAGAGAGGGTATTTAATAGATGTATAAGTAATTTAATTTCATTTAACCCAAAGAAGAGTATGTTTAGTGCCATTGAAAGTAAGATTCTTGATCACATTGTCACAAAATAAAGTATTGTTATTGACCCCGAAAGGGTGGATGTAATTTATAAACTACCTTTGCCTAACAACAAGAAAGAACTAAAATATTTATTTGTGAAAATAAACTTTGTGTGTAAGTTTATTTATAAATTTGTTGAAATATTGAATCCCTTGAATGCAATGCTGAAATAAGATGCTAAAGTGGAATGGCATATGAAATCAAAGAAGGATTTATAAGATATTAAATATGTTATTATGCAACCATCACTCCTCATCAGCTCTGATGATATGTAATATTTCTATATCTATCACTTTACTTTAGAGTACACCATCACCACTTGCCTCACCCAAAGGTTAGAAGGAGAATAACACCTCATATCTTTTATAAGCACTAATATTAAGGATGTCAAGCTCATATATTCTACCTCAAATAATTACACCTATGCCCTAGTCAAGGTGGTGAAGAAATTTAGACATTACATCCTCTTAAATAAAGTACATGTCATTATCCTAGACTTAACTATAAAACAAATGCTATGGTAGAATGAGCTAGGCAAAATAATAGTTTGATATATAATGAAATTACAAGAGTACAACTTGGAAATCAAGCTAACCAAACTAGTTATAGGAAAAGGCCTTACCCAACTAATAACAAAGATAGATATGAGGATTATAGTATATGAAGTGGACCAATAGAGATTACTAAAATCAGACTGGTATGCCCTAGTCATGTACTTTCTACTCTATGGAAATGCACACCTAGGACTCAATCACACACAAAGGAGGGCCCTTTGATTGAAGGCCACATAATATATGATGAATAAGGGAGTTATATTTTGAATAAACCATGAAGTAATCTACCTTTTATGTGTATCACAATAAGAAGCCAAAGAGATAATGGCAAGTTTCCATGAAAGATTGGGAGACAGCCACCCCATAGCAAAATCCATGGCCCATAAATTTTTTTGGGCAGACTACTACTAGCCCACATTATTCAAAGATGTTCACACCCATGTCTATTTTTTCCATCAGTTATAGACCTTTACTAAGAGATAAACACGTGTAATAATACCACTATAACCATTTTTGGAGTCTACAGCATTTACACAATGGGGACTAGATTTTTTGGGGGTCATTAACCCCAATTCATCAATTGGCCATGAGTTTATTCTTATAAGCACAAACTATTGCACTAGGTGGTTTGAGCTAGTTGCAACCAAAATAAGCACCACTACTAAAGTCATCAATTTCCTTTAGAACACCATAACCACCCATTTTGGGGTCCCTATCTCTTTGGTATGTGATAATGATCTTATCTTTCAATCTATAGAATTCATAGAGTGGACCTATGATAATGGGATCATGCTAAATTTCTCATCCAATCACTATCTTCAATGGAATGGATTGGTGGAGTCTACTAATAATAATTTCATTGACACCATCAAGAAATCATCTGGATAAAATTCCCAAGAATAGCACTCATTTTTGAAGTTTTCCCTATGGGAAAACTACACTAGGTATAAACAAGCCCTCAAAATCTTTCCTTTCCTTTTAGTTTATGGATTGGAGCTAATCATGCAAGTCATGCTTAGACTGCCAACTTTTAAGTTCATGGAACTAGATGATAAGGTGAATTCTAGACTCCTTGAACTAATTTAATTAGAGTAAGGCTAGGATGAAGCTTTGGTAAGCTTTATCAAACAACAAGATATGGTTAAAAGGTGGTTCAATAAGAGGCTAAGGATCAAGACCATTATAATCTCTGATTTTGTCTTAATGTTGGACAAGGCTCATGAAAAGAAAGTCCAGTATTTGAAATTTGATCCCCTTTGGATTAGCCCATATCAAATAGCCAAAATTTTGGGCTAAAACACCTTTTGTCTCAAAGATATTGAGGGAAATGAGCAACCACTTCCATTAAACAAGTAATTCCTAAAGTACTATTTCTTAATTATCCCTTCTAGTGTAGTTTCTTAGTAATCTAATCAAATGTGGTAATGTATATATTAAATAGGTTTTATTTCATTATTTGTTTGTTTTTAATTATGTATTTTTCTTTTGATTTATGTTTTTCCCCTCTAACTCCCTTTTTATTGTGTTTTTATTGATGCCCAACCCCTATTATTAACTACTCCAGGTGAATGCCAAATCCCAAAATGGTTGTTGAGAAGAAGGAAGACCCAACTTAAAACCTTCGATCTAAATAATTATGAGATGGTAATTGAAACTTTTGGCATTCTAGATCTGAGAGGTCAATGATTCTGAGTGAAATAGGTGTATTTTAGAACAACCCACACCCTAATAAATCCACTAAGTTGTACTTAAAATAGCATCTCAAGAAAAGATTGGGTTATTCAAGCTAATCAAAGAATGGAAAGGTATTTATAAATTCATCATTATCCATTCACCCTTAGCTTGGTCCCAAAACCTCAATGGACAAGGCTAATAAATGATAATATTTTCATGGGGAAACTTAGAAAAGAATAAGGAAAGTAGGCAAAATCTAAAATCTGAGTCTACTTCGAAAATAGGCAACCTCCACTCTAGGATTTATAGCCTAGATGGAAATGGATAAAGGCCATTAATGGGACCAAAATAATCTCTATCATGGATATGGATTCTTATCTAGTAGTATATAAATTCCCTATCCATTTCCAATCTAATCCATTAAACCCTCAATTCCCTATATGAAGCCTAATAACTAGTCTAGCCTCAATTACTTGAATAAAATTTAGGATTAAATGGAAAATGAAAATCACTTCTTGCACACACTGGTGGATATATATAAGGTGAAATATTAGTATGCCACTTGCTATTTCAAGACTTTAATTCCTTGTCTTTTCTAGTGTGAATAAATAGCCCTCTTATAATTTCTATGTTGAGAAAGGAAAGGAGAATAAATTGGTTGGATTCTAAGTGTTTATCATCACTTCCCCCTAAAAGTCACCATTTTTTATGGAAAACATGACCCCTTTTATTTTAAATGGGGAACCCCTCTAAAAATCTCATTAACCGAATCTTCATAATCCTTTCTTTTTTTCTTATTGGTAATACCTTCTTAAATCCTTGGAATATATGTTGCCCTAATTTTCCTGAGTAGCAACAAGCCGTATTTACTTTTATAACTAATGTATATTTTTTATTTATGAATCATGGAACTAACATTTAAGATCCACTTTTGATATAATTCCTAGGACTTGTTAGATATTTCAAAGCCTAAAAGAGCCTAATCAAATGAGAAGATGCCATGTTACCAAGTGTCAGAACACACAATCGCCAGACCTATCAGATATGTTAGAGCCTAGGAGAGCTTAATAAAATGAGAAGGTACCATATTTATAAGTGTTAAATTAGTTAGTCCCCAGACTTATCTGATATGTTAGATCCTATGAGAGCCTAACCAAATGAGAATGTGTGATGTTGTTGAGTGTCAGAGTGGCTAGTCTTTAGACCTATCATAGATGTTAGAGCTTGATAGATCCAAACTAAATGAAAAGGTGCCACATTACCAAGTGTTAGAATGGACAATCCTTAGACCTATTAGAGATGTCATATCCTTGGAGAGCTCAATTTAATGATAAGGTACCGTGTCACCAAGTGTTAGATAAAGTAGTCCCCAAACTTATCAAAGATGTAAGAACCTAAGAGAGCCCAATTGAATGAGAAGGTGCCATGTCACTGAGTGTTAGAGTGGCCAATCCCTAAACCAATAAGACATGTCAAATATCAAGTTATCCCAACTAAATGAGAAGGCACCACATCACCAAGTGTTAGAATGGCAAATTCCCAAACCTCTCAAATATGTTAGAACCCAAGAAAGCCTAATTGAATGAGAAGGAACCACATCACCTATTGTTAGAGTGTTTTATCCCTAGACCTATCATAGATGTTAGATCCCAAGAAAACTTAGTTGAATGACAAGGCACCACATCACTCAGTAAGGTAAATGAACAAGTAACCACCTAAGGCCCTTAGAAGGTTAGAATAAGGTACAAATAAGGTTAAAGGACAAATAAATATGTGGTATGTGTCCCTATGAAACACATCACCCTTCCAAAGGGAATGGCATGGATCATGAAGCCATGCCTAGGTGCCAACCATTAGTAGGAGAACTAATGAGTAGATGACATGTGTTAGAAATTTGGAATTAACTAAGAATCCTCGAAGAGATGTGACAACGTACCTACCATACACTAGGCATTAATAAAATAGGAAGTTAGGACTGATTAGGTAGTATTATAACATATAATCACCATTGATATATCTTTCCAATGGTAGAGGATCATGGGATCCAAATTCAAATATAGATTTATAAGTAAAGAGAGAAAATTCAGCCACCAAAGGCCAAACTTGAGTATTAGGATACCACATTCCTAGATGGCTTGACCAAATTTAAACACTATAATGACTTGTTCAAACCATTCAAGTAAATCCTTAGGGATTCAAGCTCTAAAAATGATCAATAGGAAAAGTTTGAGTATGCCCTTTGATCCTACAATAATTATGGACTTTACAGAGTTATTTCTAAGCTAGAGGCATTCCCCTACGTCAACTTGTTTTGTGACCTCCTTCACAACACCATCCATGTTTAGGATAGTGTCCACAAATAGGTATTTTCACTAAACTCTTATCACTAGATTGTCGATATATTTAGTAATTAATTCAAGGCATGCTACTCCCTCCCAGATTACACATTTTTTAATGATGTAGTGGTGGTGACAATTTGGATGGGGACCTACCAAATATATAACATCCTTCACAACTGGGTTGAGAACCCAAATGTTAAATGGGTTAACAAGGAAGATATTAATTCATACATGGTCTACACCTTCTAAAAGTAATTATAGGTATGCATAATCCTATTGAATTGACTGTTTGGGTCCCAGGACTACTTTCACATCAATGAACTATGGGTGCCTATCCTACATATGATCCTCACATGATTAGAAGTCCAAAACATGGGAGGATTCATAAACTTCAATTTGGTCAATTCCATCATAAATGCTTAATTCAGGATAGATTTCTACATGATGAGCTACCTATTGGATGTAGTCTATGGGACACTCTCTTACAAGCCTTCATATTTTCCTTGATGGGTTCTTAGGGGCTAGGTAATTCATGTGGTATTTTAAAAGATGTATAGCCACCAGTTCCATAATCACATCCAAGACATATGTGAACATTTATACTTGGTCATCTACCAAGAAATCAATGATTCCTAAATGCCCCATCTCTATAAATCAATCAAGGATTCCATCACCACCATCAAGGATTATTGGCTTTATAGGGAGGACACCATGATCTAGATTGTGGGTTTCCTCAAGGATCCCCTCTGCCTATCTATTTCATTCTAGACCATCTTGTAGAGCAAGAGATTACCTATCAGCTAGTGGAGGGTACATTTGGGTTATTTATATGGTGTTAATAAAATTCATGCCTACCACTTATAATCACAATTAGGTACCATGTCTACAAGGTATTCTATCTAATCTAAAAGATGGTGGCCAAGTGAGACTCCTTTACCCTAATGAGATGCAAGATCTAGCATTAAGACTTCAAGGGGATAATTAGAGCCTATTTTTCATGGTAATCAACTTACCTCAATATCAACTATGGTCATCAGTTAGAGGATGATGATGATATCTACCTAGATTCCACTAACAACTAAGAGGTGTTGTCATGGATCATGGTAAAGAAGAAGGGCAAGAATGTTTAGGTGGGCCCATCTTTACCTCCTATAAATCTTGATCAATCTATGGAGGACCTAATTTTGACAACACCTGCTATCTCCTTAAGGATCTTTCAGGGCATCCCACCACATATTCTCCTCATGCTCTAAGTCTAGATTTACCTCCTCCTATAGTTCTTGCTCCTCATGATTTAAGTTTATCTCCATCTCCTCTATCATATCTTACTCCTCATACCCTAGGTCTTCTTTCACCTCCTTTAATTATTCCTCATAAAAAACCTTCACCTCTGCCTCCTCTAGAATCTCATAAAGTCTAGCCTTGATAGATCTAAACATAAACTACTTGGCACTAGCTAGCCTAGGCACAAATAGCTTAACCACCATCATGTCATCCCTGAGCCACATAACCCATGAGGTTTGATGTGGTCAAAATTCTAAGGTAAATATTATATTGAGGCACCTAATAGGCACCCATCTAAGTTCCCCTCTCACACCTCCATCTTCTTATATTTACCATCCACCCCTCACTCACATCACTTTCTAACTCTTGGTCCTGTGCCCACTAGTTCTACTTTGCTCCTACAAACCCACAAGTGGTGCCTCCTATTTCACCATTGAACACCCTCTAAAATTCACCCAAGTACCTTTAGCCTTAGTCCTCTACTACAATATATCCATTTCACAACCTAGCATCCTCTTCGCTCCTTCTTTGGTTATGCCTTTATCATCAATCACAACTACAACTATTAGGAGCATACCATTAGTAGTAGTAACCCTCTTAGTTCCTACTCTATTTAACCTAGTACTTCCCTCAGTAGCTCTAAATCCTCCACCATCATCCCCTATAGATCTTATTATCCTAGATGGTCCTTCCATTACAGCATCCAAAGTCAACCTGGGTAAGAGGTTGAAGAAGAAGTAGAAGGTAACTCACACTCTAGCTCTAGCTCAAAGGCATTCTACTCTAGTCTAACCACCTATATAGGCCTCAATAGTTCCTACATCCCTAATTTAAACACCTCAATGCCTTGTTCCCCATCCCCCTCTTTCCATTACCCAAGGTACCATGGGATTGGCCTTAGACCAACCCATTTCTTCCCTTCTATTCAATGACCCTTTCCTGGGGGTAATTCCCCCTTAGGTTAATTTAACCTAGGAATAGTGATAGGCGTAGATATTCCCACAGGCCTCCCCCTTCATACTTTCTCATTTCACTTCTATTCCCCCTCAACCTCCGTTGCTTTCCTCTTTTACTCCCTCCACTTCCTAAATCTCTCTTTTATCTCATCCTCTTCCCTTCACCACCATTTTAGCCACCCCTCCTACACTTCCCACAACTTAAGGAAAGGTCCCAAGGTTGTAGTCACTAAAGATAATTGCCTAAGGTGACCCAAACATACAATGGAGCTTCAACCAAGCCTTTAAAAGTATGAAGAGGAAATTAACTTAGAGGTTTGTCTAGGAAGGGAACTTGATGGTGTGGTAGACCCATTAGGATCTATTCTCCCTCACCAAGGTGAGGACTTCCACCAGGGAATATATGATGGATAAAGACCCACTATCTATTCTCTAGGTGACTTATGATATGTTTTAAAATATCTTTAATAACATGTAGAGCCAAGTTCAAACCTTAGAATCCTAAGTGAAGAGCATTTTTCCCATTGGGTTGATTGGGAAGGTCAAGGATGCCCTCTTAATACTCTTTTTAGTCTTTTAGAAAGTAGTGAAGACTCTAGCTGAGACCAACATACTTATCCAATAGACCTAGGCCTACATGGAAAGGATTAAAGAGATTGGTGGAAAGTGTAGGAAGATGTAAGTGGTGATCAACAAAGGGATGTTCTTGGAGCTGAAACTAATATGGACCTAAGACTTAGGGTTGTTTAAAACATACTATAAGAATATTAGGGTTGTTATAGAGGACTGGTTGTCCATGGCTCACACTAAAATGGGACTATGAGAAGAGGGCAAGAATAATATATTCACCTACTTCAAGGAGGTCAATATCTTTTTGTTATTCCACCCAAATGGCACCTTCCTCAATTGAGTGGAATTTAGAGTCCACCTAGGTTAATTTGACTAGGTCATGAGGGAGAAGGTCACCAAAGTGAACCAAGAAGGGGCCCAAGCAGTGATATATCTATCAATGTAGTCTACGGAAAGTATCAACTAGTTATCTAGGTTCCAAGCATCAATGGAAGCACCCTTCCAAGTCTACCAAAGACTAGAATCTCAATTCAAGGTAATATTCAAGGATCCCTTAATAAACTTTTCCAAGTTGTATAACGAGTTTGACCTTGTGGTAGTTGTATTGTATGTTAGGGAAGTCATGTCAAAGTAGTTAGGAGTAAAACCTTCTAAGTTGCCTCCTCATATCAATTAAGTGGTCCCCCATATATCTTTTATGTGTGTAGGGACTTTCTTGCTTTGAATTTTGAATTAAAATTATAACTATAATGAGTGACCATCATGGCCTAGGATGAGATCTTCATGATATTTGGAGGTGAGCCCCATTCTTATCTATATAAGTAAAAGTCATAATTTAATATAGAGGTCGACTAAAAATTGCTTGAAAGTGTTGTCAAATTATAGCCATGATATCACCTACCTTTTCCTTCATCTCTATAGACTATAAAGTTAGCCTCAATCAATTATTGTAATATCACTTACTTTTTTTAATGAATAAAATTTGTGTTTTCCACAAAGGGTTTGTACTATGTTTCAATTCTCTTTCATCTCCCTTTCTGAATGGCTATCAATGCTACATTAATTAGATTGATACTTTGATTCTTTATGTGTGTTATGGTTATAATGTGCTTAGTTATTACAATCACTATGTGAGTCATCTCATTTCCTTTTTGTAGTATTATTAATTTGTGTGTTAATCTAAAAATTATCATATGGTTTTTATGTGTAATCTATTATAAGCTCCTAGTACTCATCTTTAGTGAGATCCCATATTTAATACATACTCTTAGTTCCCTTAGATTATTCCTAATGTATGTTCTTAGAGGTATAACTTTAGTGAAACTTAGTCTATAGTGGTATAACTATGACATAGTCACTTGGTTCAATGGGCAATGTATTGAGTTCATCCCAGACTGGGAGGTTCCCTTTTCTACCTTACTCTTCCCTCTCTTTTATGTTTGTTCTTTGAACTTAAACTACCCTTTTCCTTTGTGTTCAAAAACAAAAATCATAATACTAAAATTCTCATAATAATCTTTGAGGTCTATGTGTATGAACTTTAAATTGAACTTTCAGTGGTAATAGTGTATCTCTTAGAAACTATTCATGTAGACTCCATTTATGAATTTAAATACATGTCATCATGCCTTAGGTTGATCCTAGATCAATCCTAAAACAAAGGAAAAAATTCCTTAGTCATCCCCACTTTCCATTTTTAGGGAATGCAAAATATCATGGGCATTTCATGAATAAAGGAGTTTTGAGCGAACAACAATACTTGATTTCCCATTCACTAATTTTAGTTTTAACAAAATTGATATCATTATAAGATATAATAGTAGTTGGAATACCAAATCTAGTAACAATACATTCATAGAAGTCCAAAGTGGAAGTCTCATTTTTATCTCTAAGTTCTATTTACTCTATCCACATTTTGAAGTAATCTATGGAAATCAAGAACCACTTGTGACCAACACTTGAAGTTGGTTTAATCATCCCAATGAAGTCCAAACCCCATTGCATGAAAATTTTCTCTACCTAGATGGGATGAAGAGGGAGGACTGCTAGATTCTCCTTATGAATAAATCACACTTTTTACAATTTCTAACCCATGCATGTGCATCTATGAATAGATTTGGATAATAATAACCATCCCTCATAATTTTAATAGTAGTAGTATTGAGAGAGAAATGACCTCCTGATAGGCCATCATGAAACTCTTATATCACTCTATCCATTTATTTAGATTCTATACATATCAATATTACTCCATTGATATCCTTTCTAAACAATATACAATCAATAATAACATACGAAATTAAGTAAATTCTAAAATATATTATTTAATATTTGTTGAGGCCATGTAGATAGCCACCAATTACCATGTCTTTAGTCTATCTATTTCAAACCTCATGATAGCTTGTTAATCTTCTTGTAGCATAAGAACTACCTTATTGTCATCTTCTAGGTCTACTACCAGCTCTCTTTTCACTTATATCCTTGTTCAATAGGAAATCCTTCAAGCTTGAGTGTGAAACCATCAGTTGTATCTTGTTGTTAGAAATCATGTGTCTAAATTTTATAAGGGATTTTATGATAAAAAGTATTTTTTTAACATAAAACTATACCTCAGCACATAATATTCAAGTGTTAGACTAAAAAATATAGTGTGATACTCCATTAGATCACTATTATCTTGTATTAGTATAGTTTATATGCTCTCATTCCCCTCAAAAGCATAAAGTATAAATTCATTATCATAACATGGGTTCATGAGTGTATGGGATTGAGAAATTACTCTTTTAATTGATTCAAATTTATCGTTACCTTCTCTTGAATATCTAAAGGTGGTATTCTTCTTGATCATAGAAGTGAGAGGTTTGACCAAAGTAGCAAAGTTTGTGGTTAACCTTATTACAAAGTTTATCTTAACCAAGAAGCTTTGGAGACCCTTTTTGTGGCTTAGAAGTGAAAGAGCTAAGATTGCTTCCACCCTTTCTAGATCAATTGTAAGAACATCTTTGGAAATAACATTCCATAATATATTGCCTTCATGGGCAACAAAAACACATTTTTTTAGGTTCAAATATACCCTAAATATTCTACACCTACTAAAGACTTGCATCAAGTGATCCAAGTGATCAGTTGTATGCTTAAATAAAATAGTTATATTGTCTAAATACACCAAGATAATATCTTTTATGAGGCCCCTAAATTCCATATTCATGGCCCTTTGGAAGGTTACACCAGTATTTGTCAACCCAAAAGGCATCTTCTTGTAATCATAGGTACCCCATTTGGTGGTAAAAGTTGTTTTGTATTGATTTGATTCTTAGACAAGTATTTGGTTATAAACTGAGTCACCATCAAGGAGTGAAAACCTCTCATCCCTTTTTAATGTTTGAAGGATGTGATACACAGGTGTAAGGTGGTAATTATATTTAAAGGATGCTCTATTCAAGTCCCTAAAGTCCACACATAGCCTAATCTTCCCATTTTTATTTATAACTATGACTCGGTTGGCCACCCAAGAGGATTAATTAATGGGGAATATAATATTATATTATATGAGTTTATTTAACTTTTTTCTCATTAAAGGTTCAATATTGGAGTTTTTTGGTCTCTATTTTTTCCTAACTTATTTTACATTCGAGTCTAGCTCAATGGTGTTTTGGGGCAAGTTTGGATAAAAACCTCTAAGGTCTTAGTAAATCCAAGTAAATCTATCACCATAACTCCTACAAATACCAATAAAATCTTTCTTTTAGATTGAGTATATACCTTACCAACCTTCAAAAGTTTACCATCAAATATGGAAACTGGTTTATAATTCTCATCCTTGATTGGCATGTTATTTTTCTCACCTTTGAGCTAATCATCTGAATTAAACATATATTCTAAAGTTACCAACCCCTTAGGAAATTTTTTACCTTTCAACTAAATAATCTGATCCTCGTATTTCTCTTGAATCCTAAGCTAGTTTTTGGCTAAGAATTCTTCCTCCTCTTGCAAAAACTTAATGATTTACTCATCATTATCAAACACTTGCCAACTAACATTTTTATCAGGAATTGTAGGTCTAACCACCAACTTGACAAATTGTTATGAATCCTTCATGAAATCATGGGTAAGGTTATATTAATACCCCATAATAATAATCCTATCACCATCGACATTTTATGTTCTTTGTATATTTTGAATTTTTAAAGCATCAAATCCTTCAATGGGATCCCACACCCTATGTTTTTAGGCCTTAAACAAGTTTTTCTTGAGTACATTTTGGCCTCTAACCTAATTTACAACTAAATCACTATCACCAAACACTTGAAACATATTTATTCCTATTTTATATGCCAATTAGGGGCCTTGGATCAATGTCTCATATTTAAATACATTGTTAGTAAAATTGAATTATACACTATATGAAAAAAGGACTTTTGCTTTTGAGGGAAGATCAACACAATACCGATACTAGCACCATTTATGCTCCTTAAACCATCAAAAATATCTACCATTTACCTCCAAGATCCTCTTATGGCCTCACAAGATTTGGTAGAATGGAGTCCTATTAAAGGATGAAATATGTACCCAATCTTGTATCCTCCACATCATCATATGGATCAAACCCCTAATGCTCATTTTCACACTTATCAAGTAAGATATCTAGAAATTCCTCCAAATGTGTGGTATTCTCATGAAGGAAATCACTATCCTCTTGATAATACATGGTGAAATTCATGGGGATTAGACTAGGGTAATATGGCTCAATATGGTCTCTAGAAATAGGCTCAGCTTTGATAGTTACTTTGGTACCATAACTAGTCCTAAGCAACATGTGTAACCAATACAAGGATAGATACCCACCCATATTTATATTTAATTCCTTGGAAAGGAATAAATAAAATAGGGTAGAGGTCTATGACTAAAACATGATGGGATATGGAGAGTCTTGGGAAAACATGTAGGGGTAATATTCCAGTTCTTAATGATGTCAATGGTTTTTCCAATTGTACCATCTAATTGGATAACTCCTTTTGTGACTAGAGTGTACTCTAAACCTAGTAGGTTATAAATTATTTAAGTCATAATTAAACTAATTGCACTAGAATAAATCATACAATTATATATAAGGTTATTACCAAAAATCAAGGAGATGTAGAATAGAGGTGGTTTATTGATCTTACTAATATCTCTTTATTTTGGTTAGTATAAGTTGGTAGGGGTATCCGTTACAATTGATTTGTTTTCATGACTAAGGTGGTTTAGGGCATCTCTCAATAAGTCTATTTGGGTAGGAATGGAGACATACTCCCACATATTTACATTTAGGTTTTTTCTATTCATTTTCTCAACTATGTTGAAGGGAATTTGTCTTCCTTTTAGTTAGAACTTCTCTTTGATGTTTGATGTTGGCTGACTTGACACTAAGTTTCCTTTTAAACATCCTAATTTTCTTGTGATGTAGGTTTCCTAACATATATTTTCTACTTATCATCTTCATGAGGATCTTAGGAAGTAATAACTTGACCAAATGAGGAAGATGACTCTACATCCATTGATATTTTCTTAAACCTTGTGTTGTAGGCTATTGGAGTGTTTTATTTTCTTGGGGATTCATTTTTATTTATGGCACAAAAGTCACTTTCTTTCCAATTTAAAAGAGTGGACTCACCTTGTACTTATGTTTGTTCAAACACTTCTCTTTATGTAGTTCACTTGATTTCCCTTGAGAAAGTGACACACTTTCGACCATTAAGGTTTGATTGAGCACCCCATTTGGACACTTGGTTTGGTTGTGAGATCGATTTCATGGATAACACCACTCATAATCTTTAAACAATTTATATTTCATAATTACAGTGTATTTTGAAGTACTGGAAGCATTAGTATTTCTACTATTGAAATACTTAGCATGTGTAATTTGGCCTTGAGCTTGTGTATTGTCTTGATATGGATTCCTATAAGGCTGATAAGTTTGATTGAAATATTGGTATGGTTGATTGAAATGTTGATATAGTATGATATGATGAGCTTGATATTATCTTTTCTAGGCTACTAATTCATTTCCAAAGCTTTGTAACAATGTTCTAACTTCATGTATCTTATTATGAGGGGTAGTATTTAGAGCTAATTAGATATTTGATATAGGAATGGGTGATAAAATAGGATGAATAGGTGGAGTTTAAGGACATAAGGGTATTGGAGTTTTAGGGTATATCTTTCCCATTTGAATTATGTTATTTTTATCCCTTATGGGGATGTCATATGAAACTGGTAATATAGTACCTCCTATGGATTGAATCATGACAATAATGTCACTATTCAAAGACTAAAGTATTATAAGAATGAAATATTCTAAGTAGGCTTCACCAAGGTGGGATTCTATCCCAAGTTTTTTAAAACCTGAAGTTGAAGTCCACCATTTATTCATGAGGATCTCTCTTGATGGTAGTGAGTTGATTAATGAGAGAAATATGATCACTCTTATCTTTAAATTATTGGAAAAATCTCTCCCCCAGCTCATCTAAATTATGTATTATTCCAGGTTACAACCCTTTATACTATTAAATAGCCTTTCCTTTCAATAAGGTATCAAGAAGCCTCACAACCACTTTATCTAGAGTGATATTATGGACTGAACAAATGTTATCAATGTCTATTATGTGATCTATTAGAGTGGTAGAATTCTCACCAATTAAACAAGGTATGCTTTTGAGAGCTTAACTAGGATATCATCTCATTATTGAAGGGCCAAAGGACTACCTCCATCAAAGGTAGAAAATAACATATTTCTTTGGGCTACCATATGAGGAATAGGATTTAGCCGCTTTCTTGGCCTGGAAAACCTACCAAAAGGAGGTGTGGATTAAACCCTTGGGGAAGGTTATATAGAACCTCCATATTTCCTTTTAATATAATTTGAAAATGTAGTTCTTCTTATTATAGGAGATAATGATAATTCAATGAAATTAAAGTTAGTACTTCTTGTAGAAGCCCTAATTTCCTTTGGCATGAAAATTTAGGATTGATCTAAGATCATAAATTGATGGATTTGGTAGGTGCCTCTAAAGTGTCCTCAATTCTACAACTTACTAAGTAACAACACCAAGTATTTAATTTAATTCTTCAATTTTATGGACCTTTGTCCCATTATGCATGTCATAAACTATTGTCACTTGGATCTTTCACCCACTTGATCAATTATCTAATTTAGTGAAACAAATGGGATCATCCCCAAAGTTTAGGACCTTGGATCCTTAGGATAAACCTCCATATAAGGTTTGATTCCTTCCTAAACTACATGCACTTAATATAAGATCAGATTTAGGCCTTAAAAAATGCTAAAATAATCCTATTTATAGTTAAGATTATGTTTTTATCATGAAAAAGGGAGTAAAAATTGAACTAAAATAAAAAGGAGGTGATGCACCAAGTTTGTATATCTCCTCCACTCACTTGAAATAGTATAAGAGAACCTATAAGGACTAATAATTTTCATACACAATCTTCAAGTAAAACCTCTCTTAGATAAATATGTTGTATAGAGGAATTAAACTTAGAAAAAAACTAGGAGGGGTCATCAAATGATACAATGGTGATTTTACATGGTTAATTCAGATATAAGTCTAGTTATACATAGTATACAACCTGCAAAGGATGGTATTATTACATAGAGGTGAAGGGAATTAGAAAAAAAAATTAAGATAAAATAGTTTTTTACATGCAAAGATCAATAATTAATGGAATACACATATGATACAAGTAATTTAAGAAGGTAAACTCAATCTTTTATTGATTTCAAGGCATCAAGCCAACATTACAAGACTCAAAATGAATAGAGTTTTATCATACCCAAGAGGTGGGATCTCAAAAATAGTCTTTTTTAGCCCTGTATATAAGAAAGTGAAATGAGAAAGAAGATGAGGGAAATAAAAAACACCTCATGAATACTAACACCACTTCATCAAATAGACCATGTAGAAAAGAGACAATCTCTCTCTAATACATTTGGCATATTCCATGAAGATCTCCAAAGAAGGTTGGCATAGTGTTGCAAGAGGAGATCTTATTTTATTTATTTTTGTCATTACAGAGGATTGTACATGGTGGATATTCTTATTCAATGATGCCACATTCTTGTAAAACTCATGTCTTAATAGCCTTAACTCGCCCATGTCCTCCTCTCATTCATGTATATTAGAGAGAATCTAGTCTAAATTTGACTTTCTTCCTTAATTTCCATAATTTTTTAATGCTTGACTTGAAAATGGATTTAAAAATCCCATTTAGAACCTTGGGTTGACTTAACATGCCTACCAATTCATGGAGGGAGTTCCATATTTCTAGGTATAGTTTTCAATGCCTCCATACCTCCTTCATGATCTTTATGACCACTTACTTCATCCATATTAGGGATAGATAGGTTGTAGAAGCATGGATTATTTTAAATCAACTTTTAATTTTATATGAAGGCCTATTGGATGGGTTGAGATATTGGAGGGGTTGAGAAACTTGTATATCCTCATATTTACTCATGAGAACTCTTTGAGAAGATAAGAAACCAACCTTTTCATACTTGAAAGCTTCATCTTGCCTTATATTTTACCCTAAAACCCTCCAATCATCCCTATAGATTACTCTTGAGAAGACTTTAAATCTCAAAACGTGTCTTTTAGGATTATATATAAGTGTTTTCGATGTCTTAAACCATTATCCTTCATGCAAGTAATAAATCCTATAACTTATTTTTAGGTCTTGGATCATGTTCATGACTATAATTTCTTCCCTTTGAGATGAAGACCTTGGAGAGAAGCTTGAGACTTTGAATCTTCTACCTTGAAATCATGTAATATTGTAGGAGGTCTATATTATGAAAAATTTTGTTTATAACATTGGAAACCTACATGAGAAATAGGAACCTTACAATTTTTTTATACATGCATGTACCCTTATTTGTAACTCCATGGAGAGTCTTAGAAGGCTTTGAAAACATGTTGTAGGCTTGTGAGGATTTTAAAAACATTATTTTAAACCACTATATTTCCTCATTTAACATGAGATGCATGCTTAGAAACATCCCAAGAGACCTTGGAGACTACCATGAAAAACATTTTTAGATGCTAGACCATTCTTGCATTTTCCTAAGAAACCTATTATAGGCTCAAAAATGAAGGTTTTGGCTCAACCCTACCTTTAGACATGCACTTTCTCACAACTATATTTTAATAAACCTTCCTCTCCATTACCAAGGAGCTTTTGGAAATAGTTATAGGCCTATAGATTTTTTAGGTCTTGAGACCTTAATACATTAATCTAGCTTTAGATTTACCATAGAATCCATGTAGACCTGTTGTATATTTGACCATTCTTTCAAGATAATAAAACTTTTTTTATATGTCTTGAACCATGGATCTCATACTATAGTATTCATGCTTGTATGGTTTTGGATCTCAAAATATCTTTTGAAATCATTTCAAACCTAAGGGAGGTCTAAGGTGACTATAGGCCTATAAACTTACAAGGTCTTAAAACATTGATACCTTGATATATTATACTTATAGGATTATTAAGACGCCTTTCATACCCTATTTCAAACTTGCATCTATACTTGAGTCATGCCACAACTATGAATTTATACCAAATATTTCTTTATAACTCTCCACCCTTATTTTTTAAAATATGTTACAGGTCTTGGTTTGTGTGTTGAGGTCATTTCACACTATCTAGGTTACCTACAGGTCTATAAATAACTTTGCATGAGATTTTGTCACTCTAAAACCCTTAAAACCCTAATTCAAAATGTTAGGTCTCAAGACCATAGGACTTGGATCTTAAAATCAATCCTACATGTCTTATTCAAGGTCATAACTTTGGAAACATCTTTTTCATATCTATTAAGATAGTCATGGGATCTTTACTAAAAGATGTAGGCCTGTAAGTGGGTGTGTGAGCTAAAATTTATTATCTTGGCATTACATCCTTGAGATACAGGACCCTACAAACCTAAAATCATATTTTCCTTCCCAAAAATTTCTTGTAAACATTAAACCTTGACCTATAAACCCTTTAAGGACATTTCAGAACATGTTGCCATCTTGATCAATCAAACAACCTCTCCTAAATATTACAACTCCTCAACTTATAAACCTATAAAGGCCATAATACCTTGTCTTACTACCTTTTATGCTTGTGTGAAGGGTCTAAAACTTGTAATTCATCCTTATCTTCATGAAAAATCTATTGGAGACTCATCAAACACTTTATAAAGGTTTGTAGACTTATAAGTGTCTGAAATTTTAAAAACCTTGTGATCTCTATTAGATGAACTTGAAAGTTTAGATGCATGCCTTAAGACTCATTTTGAGTCCTTTCACATGATTTAATTTTATTTTTCTTTACTGTAACATATGATTTTTCTCTAAGTCCTTGTATATTTATTCTCAAACCTTGGAAACATGTTGAGAATCCTAAGATTTGTTTCATTTCCATTAAACACTTTTAAGCATCAATAGATGCTTACAAACTTGTTTCACTCTTGGAACATGATTGAAACCACCATGAAAGCCTCTCTCTATGCCTCATAGATAATATTCAGACCTATAAACTCCTTGAAATGAGCAATATCATATGAAGACTTCTAACATTTTAGGAACCCTCCAAGAAGCCTCACAGACCATTACTATAGTTATAAGGGTTTTTTAAGAAATTTTAAGGGTCATAAGGTGTTTTTAGATCATAAACATCATGAAATTTAATTTCATATTCATCAATGTACTTAAAATACTTACAAATATGTAGGCATATTAGGTTCCCTTGAGAATGTGTTCTTTTCCCATTGCAACATGCTTATTCTCTAAATCTACACACAAACCTTGTCTAGCTACCTATAACCATCAACGTTTCTTGGAACATGATATTATAAATAATTCTCTAATATTCCCATATTTTTACTACCTTTGTGTAAGCCTTAAAAAGGTCTACAATTCATTTTGATGCTCTATAAACTTGAAAACCATCCAAAAAGTGAAGTCTTGGTATTAGGGTTTTGGATAAGTTTAAACTTTGTCTACAATCATCTTTATGGAATAATGAATTTTTTCTCCTCCATTGATCTGACCAGCATTGTTAGAAGCCTTGAAACCTTCTTAACACCCTCTAAGACTTTTTTGAACCATGCATTAGTAGAATGAAGATGGGATGTGATTGTTCTCTTTAAATAACCCTATAAGCATGGTTTCTTAGATATGTTCTATGATTTATACTTGATATTCTCTCTTGGAAGATTTCCACTTGACCATGGATGATATTATTTCCCTCTCCAAACCTTTTTATTCTTTGGGATCCTCTATAAGGCCTTGTAAATGTATTATAAACCTGTAACTTGAGTTTTTTTGGCCTATAAAATGAAGGTTTCTTTATTGAAAACCCAAATAACATGGATAATACACATTTTATCTTTAATAAGACTCCATAATCTTTGCTTGATGATCTAAAATTAAGTCATGTAGACCCTTTGAAGACCCACAAACACACTCTTTTTCATGGAAAAATTTGTCTGCACTAGTAAACACTTGTAAATCTTACTTTTAGGCTTATTTTCAAAGCTTGCTTCCTCTTGAAAACTTCAAGGCATTTATAAACCTGCATTAGATCTTGGCTAAGACCTCATCATCTATGTTTATTTATTTGAAAAAGGTCTTTTATACCTATTTAATATCTTCAAACCTATTCTCTGTCATTAAGATTTCTTGATTTGGCATTATCGCTTCTTGGAAACATTGGAAATATCCTTGAAAAACATAGAAAGTGGCCTAGTTACATGATCAAAAGCTTGATAAAGATGATAAATACCTAAATCATGTCTTGTAATCACCTCTACCACATTTGAAGATTAAGGGGTCCACTAAGAGATAGGAGTGGAGGGATAACAACTAAGTCAAATGCATTCTTGAATAATATGTACATATTTGAAGAGCTTGTGAAGAGTTTTAAAATCTCAAAGTGACTTTATGTAAACTTATATAATGTTTCACCCTTATAAAATGACTTTAATGAGATAATTAAGACCTTTTTACCATTTTATGAACTCATGAGTACTTTTTAATACTTTTGGCTCTATTCCACATTGAAAAGTAATTGAGTAGGCCTCTATAAGGCTAATATGACATGAAAGCTTAAGAATGTTTATTAGGCCTTTGGTGATATTTTACATTAAAATGTATCTTAAATGTCTTTAATCATAAAAATAAGACTTGAAAAGGTTAAAAATTCCTTATACAAGATTTTTGATACACATTTAAATTGAAAACCACCCGAATAGGCCTATTATAGGAATAATGCCAACCCATGAACTCAAAAAATGATAGCTAAAAATCATCTAATGAATTAAAATGTTTAAAAAACCTTAATAACTCATAACATACCTATTTTTATGCCAACATAATTGTCATGAATAATCATATCAGGTATCAAGAGGCCAAGGTTACATGAATAGTCAACATTCTGGTGAGTTTTATGAGTTGCTTACCTATTAAGTAGGGATATAGTATCCTTAAGCATCCATTGGGAATATAAGTCACACAAGTTTCAATACATCTCATTCTAAGCATGAAAACATGCCTTAAACATGCTATACCAACCTTGAATATACTAAAAAAATGCCTCAAACACACACATAAAAGAACCAAAGAGTAACACCAACTATGTAATATTACTATGAAGAATGGGAAACCACTACACTTCTCAACAAAAAATTTGAAACAACATCTAGAAAAATAAGATAACTAACCTAATATGTACAAAGGTTTGAAAACAATTTAAATGAAAGTACTTGATATTAATCCCATTGACTAGGATAGGTAGCTCTTCTCCATTTAGCTTTAAGAGCTAAAAAGTATTGGATTAATTATAGTTGGTTATGATGTAGGGGCCACTTCATCTCGAATCAAAAAATTTATGTCTCCCAACCTTTTCTCTATCTTTTTCCCATTTCAACACTAGATATCTTTTTTAGAAACATCTATCAGCAATTTTCTTATCAAATGTCCTCTTCATTTGAGCTTTATAGAACTCCATGTTATGCATTACATAGTTCTTAGTTTCATCTAACTCATCAACTCTTATAGTCTAACTTTCATGGTGTCATTTTCCATCAATTATAACTATTGAATGAGCTCTAGATATGGTAATTCAAGTGACAAAGGCAACCTTGTGTCTCTCCCATAGACTAGCATGAAAGGGGAGTTACCAACAACCCTATTGGGTAGTATCCTATCATCCCACAATTTTTTTTTAGCTTAGTATATAAATTTATTTAGTTTTCCTCCATAATACTCTTGATGATCCTTATTAGGTTCTTATTTATAGATTATTCCAATTTATTACCTTAGGGGTAATAGTTGGAAGAAGTACTCAAATGAATACCATACTTGACTACCCATTCACTAATTTTAGTTCCAACAAAATCCATAGAATTAATAGATATAATAGTATTTGGAGCACCAAATTTAGTAATAATACCTTAATAATAGTCTAACATGGAGGTCTCATTTGCATCTCTAAGTGTTTCTACTTATGTCCACCTTGTGAAATAATCTATGGAAGTTAAGACCCACTTGCGACTAATACTTGAAGGTGGGTTAATCATCCTAATGAAGTCCAAAAACCAATGCATGAAAGGTTACTCTGCCTATATGGGATGAAGAGGGAGGGATGCTAGCTTCTACTTACCTATGAATAAGGAAAACTTCTTGTAGTTTCTAACCCATACATGTACATATTTGAATAGATTTTTCCAATAGTAATTGACCCTCATAATTTTAATAGCAGTAGTCTTGGGAGACAAATGACCTCCTTATGGGCCATCATGAAACTCTTATAACACTCTAGCCACTTGGTTATATTTTATATATCTCAAAAGTAATCTATTGATATCCTTTATAAATAATATACCATCAATAATGACATATGGAACTAATTAAATTCTCAATTACCTTCTTTGATCTTTGTTGAGGCCATGTGAATAGCCACCAATTTGTAAGAAGGTAAAAATGTCTCTAGTCCAACTATTGGGAACCTCATGATCAATTTGTTGTTCTTCTTGTAGCACAAGAACTATCTTATATCAACATCTAAGTCTATTACCAGTTGCTCACATATCTATTTTCCTCTCACAAGTTTGGTGACATTGATGTCAATGTCATATTTCATGACCTTAGTTATCCAACCAACTCTCTTTTCACCTATATCCTTGTTAAACATTAATTATTTTACGCTTGAGTGTGAAACCATCAATTGTATCTTATTGTTAAAAATCATGTGTCTAAATTTTTTAAGGGATCTTATGATATCAAGTATGTTTTTTCCATAAAACCATACCTTAGCTCATAATTTTTAAGTTCTTGACTGAAAAATTCAATGGGCTACTCCATTAGATCACTATTCTCCTACACTAGTATAGTTGATATGCTCTCATTCTCCCCAAAAGCATAAAAAATAAATTCCTTATCATATCATGGGTTCATGAATGTAGAAACTGGAGAAATTATTCTCTTAATTAATTCAAAGTTGTTGTTAATCTCTTTTGTCTAGCTAAAGCTAACATTCTTATTGAGAATATAAGTGATAGGTTTGACCAAAATAGCAAAGTTTGGGATGAACCTTCTTACAAATTTGATCTTACTGAAGAAGATTTGGAAACTCTTTTTGTGTCTTGAAAGCAAAAGATACAAGATTTATTCCACACTGTCAAGATCAATAATAAGGCCATCTTTAGAAACAACATTCCCCAATATCTTGCCTTCATGGACAAAAAACACGCATTTGTTTGGGTTCAAGGATACCCCAAACTCTCTACACATATCAAATGCTTTCCTCAAGTAATCGAAGTAATCAATTTCATGTTTATAAAAAATAGTTATATCATCTATATAAATTAATATCATATCATTTATGAGGCCCATAAATTCCATATCCATGTCCCTTTGGAATGTTTCACTAGTATTGGTCAACCCAAAAGGCATATTCTTATAAGCAAAGGTACCCCATTTGGCAATAAAAGTTGTTTTATATTGATCTGATTCTTGCACAAGTATTTTGTTATATCATGAATAGCCATCAAGGAGTAAACACATCATGCCCCTTATTACTATTTGAAATATCTACTCCATACATGGAAGGTGGTAATGATATTTAAGGGATGCTATAATCAAGTACCTAAAGTCCACACATAGCCTAATCTCCCCATTTTTATTTCTAAATGGGACTAGGTTAACCACCCAAGATGATTACTTAATGGGGAATATAATACTATATTCTATGATTTTATTTATTTCCTCTCATAAAAGGTTCAATCTTGGGGTTTATTGGTCTCTGTTTTTTCCTAAATGGTTTTACATTTGGGTCTAGCTCAATGGTGTTTTGGGCCAAGTTTGGATCAAAACCTATAAGGTATTGGTAACTCCAAGAAAATATACCATCATATCTCCTAAAAATACTAATAAAATATTATTTTTAATCATGAGTGCATACCTTACCATCCTTCAAAATTTTACCATCAAAGAAGACAACTAGTTCATAGTTCTCATCCTTGATTGTCATGTTCTTTTTCTAACCTTTGAGTTGATCATTTGACTTGAACATGCCTTCTAAAGTGACCAACCCATTAGGAAAACTATTACCTTTTATATAAATAATATGATCCTCATATTATTATTTAATCCCATTTTAGTTTTGGGTTGATAATTTTACCTCCTCTTATATAAAGTTGACGATTTTCTCATCATTCTCAAACACTTTCCAACTAACATTGTTATTAAGAACTACAAATCTAACCACCAACTTAACAAGCTATTTTTAATCCTTCATGACATCATGGGGAAGGTTATACTTATATATACCCCATGCATCAATCCTATCAGCATCAACATTTTGTGCTCTTGGTACAGTTTTAATGTTAAAGGCATCAAAACCTTTAATGATATACCACACCCTATGTTTGTAGGCCTTCAACAATTTGTTTTTGACTACATTTTGGCATCTAACCTAATTTAAAACTATTTAAATATCATAAAACACTTGAATAATATTTATTCCTTTTTATGTGCCAACTGGAGGCCTTTGATTAATGCCTCATATTTTAATACATTATTAGTATAGTTGAATTTCAATGTATATGAAAAAACCACTTCTCCTTTTGAAGAGAGATCAACATAATACCTTCACCAGCACCATTTATTATCCTTGAACTATTAAAAAATATATTCCATGTACCTCCAAGATCCTCTTATGGCCTCACAATATTTTTTAGAATGGAGTCCTCCTCAATGATGTAATAGGTACCCAATCTTATATCCTACATATGATCATATGGATCAAAACCATAGTGCTAATTTTCCCACTCATCAAGTAAGATATCTATAACTTCCTACAAATGTGTCATAGTATCATGAATTAAAACACTCTCTTCTTGATCATACATGGTTTAATTCATGGGGGTTAGACTAGGGGGATATGGCTTAATATGGTCTCTATAAATGGGCCCAACTTTGATAGTTACTTTGGTACCATACCTAGTCCTAAGTAAATTTATTGACTATTCTAAGGATATATACCCACCCATATTTGTAGTCAATTACCTATAAAGGCATAAATAAAACTAAGGGGGAGGTCTATGACTAAAAAATCTTGGGATATGGAGAGGCATAGGTAATCATTTAGGGTAAGGTTCAAGTTCTTAATGATGCCAAAGATTTTGACAATTATACCATCTAACTGGATAACTCCTTTTATGATTGGAGTGTAATCTAAACCTAGTAGGTAAGTAATATTTTTAGGCATAACTGAGCTACTTCCACTATAATCAATCATACAATTATGTACAAGGTGTTTACAAATAATCAAGGAGATTTAGAATGGAGGTGGCTTATTGATCGTGATAAGATATCCTTATTTTGGTTGGCAAAAATTCATGGGGTAGCTATTAGACTTTCTTTGTTTGCATGATCAAGGTGGATTAGGGCCTCTCTCAATAATTATCTTTGGTAATGAATGGATATAGCCTCTCACATAGTGATATTTAGGTTTATTCTCTTCATTTGCTCAACTATGTTGAATAGAATTTGTCATATTTTTAGTTGAACTTTGGAATAGTAGCATATTATCTTTGACTTTGGTTGACTTGAGGCTAAGTTTCCTTTTAAATACCATAATTTTCTTATGCTTTAGGTATCCTAATAGTTTTTTCTCCTTGGTAGCTTCATGAGCAGCTTGGGAAGTAGGAACTTGACAAAATGAGGAAGATGGATCTACCTCCATTGCTCTTTTCTTAAACCTTGTGTTTTAGTCTAATAGAGTATTTCCTTTGATTTTGGATTCATTATGATTTATGGCATAAAATTCACTTTCTTTCCAATTTAAAAGAGTGGACTCACCTTGTACTTGTTTTTGTTCATTCACTTCTTCTCTTAATGAATTCATTTCACTTGATTACCCTTGAGAAAGTTTCACACTTTGAACCATCAAGGTTGGATTGAGAACCCAATTTTTACACATGGTTTGGTTTTGAGATTGATTTCATAGATAACACCACTCATAATCCTAAACTAGATTATTTTTCATAGGTATAATGGCTTTTGAAGTTCTAGCAGCATTTAGAGTTTAACTATTGAAAGGTTTAGAATGTGCAATTTGGCCTTGAGCTTGTGAATTGCCTTGATAAGGTTACCTATTAGGATGATAAACCTGACTAAAGTATTGGTATGTTTTATTGAAATGTTGATAAAGTTTGATATGATGATCTTCTTTCTACCTTTTCAAGGCTACTAAGTCATTTAAAAAGCTTTATTATAATTTTTAACTTCATGTAGCTCATTAGGAGGGGTAGTAATTGGAGTTAATTGGTTATTTTATACAAGAATGGGTGAAAAAATAGGATTACTAAGAGGAGGTTAAGGACTTAAGTTCATTGGAGGTCTAGTGGCTATCTTTCCTACTTTAATTAGGTTATTTTCAACCCTTATGGAAATTTTATATGCAGTTGGTAATATAGTACCTCTCATAGAATGAGTCATGATAGCATCATTATTCAAAGACCTCAAGTAGTACAAGAATGTAGTATTAAATGTAAGATTCACCAAGGGTGGGATTATATCCCATTTTTTTTAGAACCTAAAGTTAAAGTCAACCATGTATTCATGAAAATCTCTCTCTATAGTAATGAGTTACTCCTTGAGAGAAATATGATCACTCTTATATTTAAATTCCTAGTGAAGTCTCTCCCCTAGATCATCTCAATTATGTATTATGCTAGGTTGTAACCATATATACCATTAAAGAGCCTTTCCTTTCAAGGAGGTAGCAAGAAACCTCATGGCCAAATTATCTTGAGTGATATTATAGATGAACAAATGTTGTTAATATCTTGTATGTGCTTTATTGGAGTGGTATAATTCTCACCATTTAAATAAGGTATGATTTTGAGAGATTCAAATTGGATATCATCTCATTTTTTAAGGGCCAAAGGACTATCTCCATCAAAGGCATAAAATAGTTGATTTCTTTAGGCTACCATATGAAGAATAGGATTTAACCTCCCTCTTAGCCTAGGAAACCTACCAAAAGGAGGTTTGGATTGACCCCTTGTGGAAGGATGTATAGAAACTCTATCTATCCTATAAGGATATCTTCACCATGTAATTATTCTTCTAGGATATAATGACAAATGAAACAAAATAAAATATAGTACATCTTATAGAATCCCTTGTTTACTTTGGCATGAAAATGTAAGACTAGTTTGAGACCAAAAATTAATGGAGTCATCGGGTGCCTCTGAATTATCTTTAATTCTAAAACTTACTAAGGAACATCACCAAGTCCTTAGATAAATTATTCAATCCTATGGACCTTTATTGCATCGAGCATACTAGAAATTATTATCTCTTGGATATTGTACCCATTTGATCAATCAACTAATCCAATGAAATAATGGAATCATCACCAAGGTGTGAGACCTTGGCTTATTGGTATGAACCTCCAAATAAGGCTATATTCCTTCCTAAACTATGTGAACCTATTTTAAGATTAGTTACAAGCCTAAAATAATGCTAAAATAAACATATATGTAGATAAGACTATGTTTTTATCAAGGAGAAGGGATTAGAAATTGAATTTAAAATAAAAAAGAGGTGATGCACTAAGTCTAGAGATCTCCTCCACTCACTTAAATATCACAAGATACCCTATAAGGATTGATCATTTTCATACCCAATCTTCAAGTTAAACCTATCTTTCATAAATATTTTGTGTAGAAGTATGAAACTTAGAACATAACAAGGAGGGGTCATCATCCACATTGTAAAATTTTAAAACGGTGGGTTTACATGACTAATTCCTATATAATTCTAGTAATACACAACATATAACCTGTAAAAGATGGTATTCTTGCATAGAAGTGAAGGAATTGGACAATGATTTAAGAGAAAATAGATTTCTACATGTAAAGATCAACAATTCATAGAATACACACAAGATGCAACTACTTGAAGAAAAAAATAGTATTTTATTGATTTCAAGGCTTCAGGCTAGCATTACAAGACTTAAAATGAGCAAAATTTTATCATACCTAAGAGGAGGGATCTTGAAAATAGTTTTTTTTAGACCTATATATAAGAAAATGAGATGAGAAAGGAGAGGAGGGAAATCAAAGAGACCTCATGAATGTTTCCACCATTCCATAAATTATCCCATGTATAAAAAAAATAAAGAAAATGGAGCCATTAATCCCTTTCCAACACATTAGGCCTACTCCATGAAGATCCCTAAAGAAGGTAGGCATAGTGGTGTAAGATGAGACCTTATTTTTGTCCTTATAAATTATTTTACATGGTTGATATGCTTCTTCAATACTACCAAATTCTTGGAAAACTTGTCTTAATAGCCTTAACTCACCCATCTCCTCCTCTCATGCATGCATGATAGAGAGAATCTAACACAAGTTTAACTTTATTCTTTAATTTCCATACTTTTGAATGTTTGACCTCAAAATGGATTTTAAATGCCCAATTATATCCTTGGGTTTACTTGAAATTATATCCACTTCATGGATATATTTATATATTTACATACCTCCTTCATGCTCTTTATGACCACTTATTTCATCCAAGTAGTGATAGACAGGTTGTAGAAGCATGAATTATCTAAAATTAGCTTTGAAGATTATGTGAAGGCATTTTGTAGGGGTTGAGAAACTAGTATATCCTAATATTCACTCTAGATAACTCTTTGAGAAGTTAATAAACCTACCTTTTCATGTTTGAATGCTTCATCTTGCCTTATCTTTTACCCTATAACCCTACAATCATCCCTATAGATTACTCTTGAGAAGCCTTGACATCTCTAAACATGTATTTAGGATTTTATCTAAGTATTTTACATGTTTAAAACCATGATCCTTCACACTTAATCAATCTTACAACTTTTATTTAGGTCTTGAATCATGTTTATGACTATAATTTCTTCCCTTTGAGCTAAAGACCTTAGAGAGAAGCTTGAGACTTTGAATCTTCTACCTTGAAATCCTAAAATATTGTAAGAGGTCTATATTATGGAAATATCTATTTATAACATTGGAACACTACATGAAAATTTAGGAACCTTGAATTTTTTTTATACATGACTATACCTTTATTTACAACTTCTTCGAGTCTGAGAAAACTTTGAAAACACATTGTAGGCTTGTGAGGAGTTTGAAAAAAATTCTTGGAAACCTTTCTATTTCCTCATTTAACATGAGATAAATGGTTGGAAACATCCAAGATACCTTGGATACCTCCATACAAAACTTGTTTGGAGACTAGACCATGCTTGCATTCTCCTAGGAAACCTGTTGTGTGCATGAGAATGAAGTTTTTGGCTCAACCTTGCCTTTAAACATGTACTTTATCACAAATATCTTTGAATAAACTTGAACTCAATTACCAAGGAGCTTTTATAAATAGTTGTATGCCTATAACTCATTTAAAATGTCTTGAGACCTTAATACCTTGATCTAGATTTAGATTCGCCATAAAAGAGATGTAGGCATGTTGTCTCTTTGACCATGCTTGCAAGCTAATAAAACTTTCTTGATCAGTCTTGAAGTATGTATGTCATCCTATAGTATTCATGATTATATGGTTTTGGATATCAAAATACCTTTTGAAATCATTTCAAACCTGAGAGAGCTCTTGAAATTTTTTAAAACACATCTAAGGTGACTACAAGCCTATAACTTATTTTATAAAGTATTGAAATTTTAATACCTTGATGTCTTCTACTTATAGGATCATCAAGACAAATTTCATACCCTATTTTAAACTTGTATCTATAATTTATTCATGCTAAAACCATGAATTTCTACCCAAAATTACTCTGTAAACCTTCACACTTGTTTTTAAAAATATGTTGTAGGTCTTGGTTTATGTGTTGACATAATTTCACCCTATATAGGCTACCTGCAATTTTATATGAAACTTTTCATGAGTGTTTTTCACTCTATAACCCTTGAAACCTTAATTCAAAATGTTAAGTCTCAATATCATAGGACTTGGAGCTTAAAATCAAGAATGTAGGTCTTATTCAGGGTCATAACTTTGGAAACATATTTTTCATACCTATTAAGATAGTCAAGGGATATTTAATAAAAGATTCAGGCTTATAAGTGGGTGTGTGACCTAAAATTTCTTGTTTTGGCATTACATCCTTGAGAAACAAGACCCTGTAAACCTAAAATCATAGTTTCCTTCCTAAAAATTTCTTGGAAACATTAAACGTTGACCTGTAGGAACCTTGAGGAGCTTTAATAACATGCTTCCATCTTGATTAATCAAACAACCTTTCCTAAAGTTTAGAAATCCTTAACTTTCAAACTTCTAAAAGCCACAAGTCCTTATATCCCTACCTTGTAGGTTTGTGTGAAAGGTCTAGAACTTGGTATACATCCTTCTCTTCATGAAAAATCTATAAGAGACTCATCAAATACTTTATAAAGGTTTGCATACTTGTAGGTTTTTTAAATTTTAAAAACCTTTTGATCTCTATTAGATGACCTTGAAAGCTTAGATGCAAGCCTTAAGACTCATTTTGAGTCATTTCACATGTTTGAACTTGATGTTTCTTAACTACAACATATGATTTTGATCTAAGTCCTTATCTTTATGTTCTTGAACCTTGGAAACATGTTGAGAATCCTAGGACTTGTTTCACTCCCCTTGAAAAATTTCAAGAATCAATGGATGCTTGTAGACTCGTTTCACCCATGTAAACATGATTGAAACTCCATGAAAACCTCTCTCTAAACCTCATCAACAATATTCCGGCCTATATATCAAGCCCCCTAGTGTCAAGAATTAGGATGGTGATGAGGACACAGAGTGGGAGAGAACTAATAAGTCTGGGGAGGAAAGCTTGGAGGAAGAGGGAGGAACAGAAAGTAGGAATACAAGTTCCAATGAGGAAGAAGAAGTTCAAGAGAAGAATGAGAAAGAAGGAGTCAACATAGAGGAGTCTGAAAATAGTGAAGATGACTCTGAGGAAAACCAGCAAGTGTTTGAGGATGATAAAGTCTTGGAGGACCTTGTTGAGGACCTTGTTTCGTTAAATGAGAGGGAAAACATAGTTCAGGTTGACAACCAAGGAACGGACTTGGAAGTTCAAACTGAAACTAAGGAATAGAATCAAAGGGGAAGAGAGGATCACATTGAAGAAGGTGGGAACAGTCCTAACAAGAACACAGAAGAGTGGAGTGATAAAAGGCAGAATGATGGAAGGCACACACCTATGAGATGGGTTAATTACAAATTAGAGGCTATCCTCCAACTCGATTCATGGATGTTTAAGGAGATAATGGATCTCAAAAGGAAAATGGAAATTATGGAAGACAACTAGAAGGCAGTTTGGAACAAAATCAATAACATGGAAAAATAGATGAGAGACATCCCCATCAAGCTCAAAGACTATGAGAACAACCTAAGGGAACTCATCAAGGAGAGCAGAATTAAAATGGAGGAAGTTACATCTAACATATGTGACGCAGTTGTTAATATTGGAAAAAGATCTAATGAGGAGATCAAATCATTGGAGGGGCCTAGCAAGAGGATGAGATAGAGCTCAAGAAAGAAAGCTATGCAAGAGGGAGCCATGTCGATGGCTACTGCCATTTAGGATAATGCTGTGAAAGGTAAGGAAATAGTGAAAATGATTTTGGAACTGGAAGAATAGCCTGGTTCTTCTAGTTGGTTGTGTTATCTGGTCTTGTTTCTTGGTTTTTTGTAATCTTTTGACTATGGTGTAGCTAGGTCTATGTAAAACCTGGGTTTTGACTTGTGGTCTTCAGGTGGTTTTAGGTCCATAAAAAACCTATTTATGTTACTTCTCTATAGTAGGTTTTAGGTTTTTCCTGTGGTCGTAATGCTTCATCTTTCTATCATTGTATCAGGGTTTTGGGGTCCCTTCAAAACCTGTTTTTACCTTAATCTAAAACAATATTCAAGCCTATATACTCTTTGAAATGAACTAGATCATATGAAGAGCTTCTAACATTTTAGTAACCCTCCAAGAATCCTCACAAACCATTAGTGTAGTTATAGAGGTTTTCTAAGAAACTTGTAGGGTCATAAGGTGTTTTTGGATTATAAAACCTCTTGTAATTTTCTTGTAGTTTCACCAATGGACTTAAAATCCTTTCAAACATGTACGCATATTAGTCTACCTTATGAATGTTTTGTTTTCCCATTATAACATGCTTATTATCTAAATATACACACAAACCCTATCTAACTTCCTATAACCATCAATTATTTATGGAACATGATATGAGAAACAATTATCTAATATCCTCATATTGTTACTACCTTTTTGTAATCCTTAGAAATGATCTACAATTTTTTTTAATGCTCCATAAACTTGAAAACCATCCAAAAAGTGAAGTTCTAATCATAGGGTTTTTTAGAGGTTTGAGCTTTATCTACAATCTTATTTATGGAATTAAATGTTTATTTTCTCCTCCATTAATCTTAGAATAATTTTTAGAAGCCTTGTAACCCTCTTAACTCCCTCTAAGACTTGATTTAAACCATGCATCATCAAAATGAAGATGAGATGTGATCGTTCTTTGAAAATAACCCTATAAACATGGTTTCTTGGATATGTTCTATGATTTAGAACTTGATCTTCTCTCTTTGTGACTTTTCACTTAACCATGGATTATATTTTTCCCTATCCAAACTTTTTTATGCTTTGGTATCCTCTATAAGGCCTTACAAATGCATCATAAACTTATAGCTTGAGTTCTTTTAGACTATAAAATGAAGGTTTCTTTATTGAAAACCCAAAGAACATGGATGATACACATTTGATCTTCAATAAGACTCCATAATCTTTAATTTTTGATCTAAAAATAAGTCTTACATACCCGTTGAAGACTTGCAATCACACACTTTTTCATGGAAAACCCTATCTACACTTACAAATCTTATTTTTAGGTTGGTTTTCAAAGCTCGCTTCCTCTTGAAAACTTTGAGGCATTTAACAACCTACATTATATATTTTATAATCCCTCATAATTTATGTTATTTACTTTTAACAAGGTCATATACAATTCTTTAATACCTTCAAACTTGTTCTCTCTCACAGAGAGTTCTTGATTGGCATTGTCACTTCCTGGAAACATTGGAAACCTCCTTAGAAAACATAGAAACTAACTTAGTTACATGATCAAAAGCTTGAGAAAGATGAGAAAGACTTGAAGCATGGTTTGGAGGCACCTAACCCACTATGGAAGATGAAGGGATCCACTAAGAGATAGGAGTGGAGGAAAAACAACCAAGTCAAATGCATTCTTAAACAATACATACGAATTTAAAGAGCTTGTAAAGAGTTTTCAAATCTCAAAGTGACTTTATGCAGTCTTATAAATTTTTCACCCCCTATAAAATTATTTTAATTATTTAATTAAGACCCTTTCACCATTTTATAAATTCATGAGTTATTTTTAAAACTTTTTACTCTATTCCACATTGAAAATTAATTGAATAGGCCTATACAAGGCTAATATGACACTAAAGCTTAATAATGTTTATTAGGCCTTTGGTGAGTTTGACATTAAGAGGAAATATTAATGTCTTTAATCATAAAAATATGACTTTACAAGGCCTTATACAAGACTTTTGATACACATTTACATTAAATACCACCCTAATAGGCCTGTTACATGACTAATGCCAACCCACAACCTCAAAAAATGATTGCTATAACTCATTTAATGAAGAAAAAAATTTAAGTAACCTCAATTAATCCTAAAATATATGTCCTTAGGCTATCATAGTCATCATTAATAAGTGGAATAAGTATCTCATATTAATGGATAGAGTGTATAAAAAAATAGTTAGGAAAGTATTTAAGGAATAAAAGGGAGCTCATAAAATGGTGAGAGAGGAAATTAGAATAAGTATATCATAAAAGTGGATAAAGGGGATAAATAAATAGCCAAAAAAATATATATGAGAGCATAAAGTGTAATAAGTAGCTCATAGTAATGGATAGAGTGTATAAAAAATAGTCAGGAAAGTATTTAAGGAATAAAAGGGAGCTCATAAAATGGTGAGAGAGGAAATTATACTAAGTATCTCATAAAAGTGGCTAAAGGGGATAAATAAGTAGCCTACAAAATATATGAAGTATGGGAATTTATCTCACAAAATGGTGAGAGTGTGAAATATCTCATTAAATGTTGAGAGCATAAAATATCTCATAAAATAATGAGAGTGTAAAAGTGGAACAAGTAGCTCATAACAATGGCTAGAGTTTAGAAAATAATAGTTATGAAAGTGTGTAGGGAATAAAAAGGAGTTCACAAAAATGGAGAGAGAAGTAAATTGGAAGTAACTTACAAAATGGCTAAAGGTAAGAAATAAATAGCCTATAAAGTAGCTAAAGGATAAGAATTGAGATTGAAAAATGGTGAGAGTGTGGATGAGGTAAAATAATAAATAGTATTCATATGGGGGAAAGTATAAGAGTGGGAAAAAAGTAAGGATGGTATAGAATAAAGGTGGTTAAATTGACCTTAAATACCCCATGTCTCCAAGTACTTCCTACATAATCTAAATAGACCTTAGGCCAATATATCTCTCCCAAAATGGGAAGGTAATATGATATGAAATTATATGAATAAATAAATATGAATATGTATGGAGGGTGCATGAAGAAATGTAATGAATGAAATAATAATATTAACCCAGAGATGAAACTAGCACAAATAATGGGTATGCCATTAGTAAAGGATGAAAAAATGGTAACCCATAGATGATACTAACTCAAACAACTAGCACTATGTGTTTTGGATATGTAATAATGATAAACAACATGGCAAACTTAGACTAGGGAGTTATGTGATTACAAGCATGAAAACTGATCATGTTGATGGATAGGAAAGGTTGGATAGCTTGGGTGATTAGTATGATGTGTTGATGGATATTTGATCATGCAACCTTGGGATGATTATGTAAAACTAGTCCTACAATTGTAAAAAGGAGTGGAAACTAGCCCTTATGTTAGGGGAGTAACTAGAGAGGTACAAGGCATAAAAAGAGTTCCCATGCATAATATGTGTAGAAATTGAAGGAAGGAATGGTTTCACTTCAAGCCATGTACCAAAGATTTTGTGCATTGAAGCAAGAGACTAGAAGGCATGGGTAAACATGCATGGAGATGCATGTGATATTAGTACAAACTAGTGACCATACCCTTATGGGTGAGGAGCTTGATTTCCATTGGGAGAATATTAGGCATATCAAGTAGTTGATGTTAATGATAATTTTTATGGGGAGAATGATGAATACAATGAATTCATAGATAATTATAATAAAGGGGATGAAGATGAAGATAAAATATGAAGATGAGTAATGAAGATAAGGGATTATAAGAACAAAAAATGAGGACTAGGTATAATTACTTAGAGAATAATAAAAATGTACAAGTACTAAAATATAGAAAAGTAAAAGATGAATATAAATCATAATTGTTTATAAAGATAAGCAAAAATAAAGGATATAAAACATCAATGTTGATAGATAAAAGAGGAAATTAACATTGTGAATCACAAATGATTACAAATATAAGAATAAATGAGGGTGAAAATCCCAAAGGCTTGCATAAAGAATAATAAAATGGGATTTTAAAGCACAAATTCTAGCACAACGAAGACAAGGGAAGTGCAAAATATAAAGGCTTACACAAAGAAGAGGAAAAAGATGTGCAAAGAATGGGGAATTATGTAAGAAGGATGTGCATATTATGGGAAGAGGAAATCAAATTAAAATTGGGAAAATGAGAAAAAATGTCTAAAATAGTGAATTGGGATGAATAAAATGAGGCCATAGATAAATATGATGATGAACAGGAAGAATGTTTACACAAAAAATAAGAAAGGGTAAATGTGAATCATGGGTGATCACACAAATACAAGGAATAAAGGGTAATTCAAATCATAAATTATTACACAAATAAGAAGAAAATGATAATTATTGAAGGCTTATCAAAGGATAAATACCTTTAAAGGAGCTATTTTTTGGAAGCAAGATTGATATGCAACTCGGAAAGTAAACCAAGTGAAATCAAGGAATATGAGAAAAATGAAATGAATGGAGAAATGAGATGAAGAACAAAATTCAAAATATAAGGGTGAAATTAATGTGTTAAAAATAGTAGATTAGGTAATTTAAATCAAATGTGAGATAATGTTAGTTATCATGCATGGGAATGGGATGATGAAAGATGTGATAAGAAATGAAAGTAGTGAAAAGAGGTCTAAAGTAGATTGAGGAAAAAATGGTTTGGTGATGAAAATGAATAACAAGGAAACACATGGAACAAATGGAAGTTGAGGGAAAAGGATTAGATAGATAATATAAAATGAATGATGAGAGAGTGGCTAAGTGGCTATTATCATGACCAACTAAGCATTGATAGGAGAATCAATGACAAGCAAAGAAATGAAAAATGAAGTAGGGTAGATGGTGGATTTGGAAATGAGAATGGGAAGGAAGATGTGAAAGTGGTTAATAAAAATGGGGGAAGTGAAGGATGGGTGTAAATAAGGGGAAGAGACAATATGATTGTCAATCATCTTGTAAGAAGAGATTGATAGGCTGAATGGGTGATTAGAAGAGATTGACAAGCTGAAAATGGATGAAGTTGTGAAGAAATAGTGTAGAAAGAATGGAAAATGAATGATAGGAGAGAGAAGAAGTTAAGTCACTGATAAATAAAATGAAAGGGATGAAGATGATGGTAATATATGAAGAGAAGGGACGATAAAAATAAAAATAGAGGACTAAGTATAAGTGCTTACTTAGAGAATAATAAAAGAGGAATGTGAAGCACGAGGACTTGTATATATAAGAATAAAAGAGGTAGTCACGTATAATGGTTTATAAGGATACAAAGCATGAATCCTCACACAAATTCAAAACATAAGTGCATACAAATATGTAAAGATAAAAAGGGGATATCAGATATAAACACTTGCATAGATAAGAAGAAAATGACAATTATGGAAGGCTTCTCAAAGGAAAAATACCCATCAAGAAGCTAGTTAGGGATGAAAACATCAAGATGAAAGAGATGGGAAAGATGAAATAGAATTGAGAATAGGAATGAAACTCTCAGATTCACCATATTTTATTATACCATACTATATATGAGATCTAGAAGAAGAGATAAAGGTAATAAGGTGGTATGGAAGAAAAGATAGATTCAATGGTTTAAAAGGGGGATGAAGAAAAAGAACACAATTGTGTAGGGTAATGGGAAGGTGGGGGAGATGTGAGGGAAGGAGAGTGATGAAGAGGGTATGGTAGTATGCCAAGGATGAGGTTAAATGATGAGGACGATGAAATAATATGAAAGATATGGAGGGAAAGGTTGGGAAGAAGTGGAGAGAAGGACAAAAATATGAAGAAGCAGGTGATGGAGTGAGCAACAAAGCATGCACAATAAATTCAATGAAAGGTGATGGGATAACCAAAAATTTTGATTAGATGGTGGATTTAGAGAGGTAAATGGAGGTAGATGGATATATTATCAACCACATTGTTAGAAGATATTATTAAATTGGATGGGTGATTAAAATAGATTGACAAGATGTAAGGGATGAGGTGGTGAATAAATAGGTAGATAAATGGAGAAGAAAGAGGAATCAAATAAAAATAAAACTAAGAGTGGACAAGTTGACATCAGTTATTGATAATTACCTACATAGTATAAAAATACCTTAGGTCAATGTAGTTCTCCCAAAAAAATTAAGGGTAATAAATAAGAATGATTAGATGATGATAAAATTTCAGAGCTTCCCTAGTGGAGGAAGCCCCAATCAAGTGGGAATTATTAGTGGTGGATAATTAGTGAGAATAAAATATGAATAATAAGGGCAGTAATTAGTTAATATTGGTTGAGATAACCCTAGGAACTGATCACTACCTATAAAGATCAAAAATACCTAAAGCTAATTTAATTCTCCCAAGAGGAAGGAATGTGATGAAGAGGACCATGGAATGTGAGATGATTGAATTGGCTCATAAAATGGGTGAGTTCATGAAATAGGGAATAAATGGGTCCCACTCATGAAATATTAAACTCAAGAGGAGATTGAATCAACCATGATGTACTTAAATATGTTCCACCTAGTTTTGAGCCAATAGAAATCCAATCAGCTAATAGGATAATAATTACATGATGAGTTTTGGCACAATATCTCACTTGGGACAGGCCTAATGTGGGGGTTTTTAAGGGAATATTTGAATGTGTTTTTTTTTTGTTTTTTTTACTGTCTAAAAGTTTTTTTTTGGAATGGATTATTTATAGGAATATTTTGAAAAATTATGTACCAGACATGGAAAGAAATGTTCTAAGAAACATCTATCAAAGGAAGGAATGACCATGGGTACAAGGGTTTAGTAATGAATAATAAAGGGGAAAGGGACTTCTTGGTATCAAAAATTAGAATATTAGGGAATACCTCTCAACAAAAAATTGGAATGGGATACAGCTTCTCTTGTAACAATGAACTAGGGTGAAAAAAGGGAATGAAATATAGAATGTGAATAGAAATGGCCAAGAACTCAAGGGAGATATAAAATGATATGTAAGTAGGAAACAATGTTGTATAATATTTTAACATGTCATCTATAAATATATTATAACACAAACCATTCTACAATTTTGATCTATTTATGTTGAAGTCTAATCTAGATTCACTTAAATAAATCATAGGTTCAATCAGGGTGGGTAATAATAATGGGGAAATGGATAAGGAAGTGAACAGGAAAGGAAAATGGTCACCCCAATTAATTGATAAATATTATATGGAAAACTATTGAAAAGGAATTCCCCCAAGCAAGGACACTCATAAATAATGTTCGATAGCTCAAGCATAGAAATGCTTGAGATGCATAATGTCCATGGGCTCATATAATTCATATCCATCGAGAGTAGATAATTTGTATGCTCATGAACTAAATTTGGTTGTAATAATGAATGGGACCAAATAATTAGGCTCATATTTACCTTTATTTTCACACTCAACATTAGTGTTCTTATAATTTTCTTTCAACTCAAAGTCGCCAAGATTAAACTCTCTAGAAATGATGCACTTATAATAAACTTGACATAACAAATTTTGATATACTTTGAGGTGATTAAGGGTATCTTGATGTTTCTCATCTAAGAGATCCATCTCTTCTATCCTAGATATTCTATAGTCCTCTTCATCAAGAATATCTTGTAATGAAATGTGTAGAGAAGGGAGTTCAATATCAATAGGGATAATTGATTCAAATCCATAGACTAGGGAATAGGGTGTAGCATTAGTGGGGGTGTGAAAATTAGTATAATATTCCCACAAGGTGGGAAATATTTTCACATTCCAATTGAAACCAATGTCATTGACAATATTTTTAACAATTTTGACAAGGGTTTTATTAGATGTCTCAACTTGGCCATAACCTTGGGGAAAATAAGGGGTGGAGAATTTATGCATAATATAGAACTCAAAACATAGGGATTTGATGTATTAATTTTTTAAAGACTTTATATTGTCATAAATAATGGTGGATGGGATGCCATAATGACAAATAAGATGGTTTAGGATAAATTATAAATATACTTACTTGATTTCTCACACCTTGAGACTTCTTACCACTTTTAAACCTTTATGTTTTACCTTCATGACTTTACAAGGATCTTCCTTTACCTACCTATAGGTGGGTATTGTAGGAAATTACCAATTTCATAATTGAGAGGGATTACCTTTGCCCATTTAGTGAAGTATTTGGTAATAGTAAGGACATTCTTACGACCATCTTAAGAGGTGGGGTTAATTTTCCCCATGAGATAAATACCCCATGTATTAAATAACCAAGGAATTTTAATTGGCTAAAGTGCCTGTGCTAGAGCATGAATAAGGTCACCGTGTTGTTGACGGGTTATACATTTATTGACATATACGCATGCATTTTCTTCTATAGTGGGCCAATAATAACCAACATGGAGATTTTTATTGAGGACCACACCACTAGTGTGGGCCCCACAAATCCCTTTATGAACTTTTTTAAGTTTTAATTCATATTCTCCCAAATTTAAACAAAAAAGTAGAGTTCCATCATAACCTTTATGATAGAGTGTATTTTCAAGCAAGGTATAATGGGAGGTGGATTGGATAAATTATTTTTGGCAGTTACGAAATAAATAAATAAATAGGGAGGATGTGATCATGTAGGTAGAAATAAATGTCTTGGTACTAGGGGTAATTAAGACCAGAAATCTCACATACCATTTCAAATTTTAAACATTTTTAGGCCAAATAAATAATATGTTCAATTAGAAACTAATATTCTATAACTAGAGGAGATATTATAATCATATATCCAATAGTAGCCATCACATCAATGGATTTATTTTTAGCTCAAGGAAACCTATTCAAATTTAATGACATTAATTTTATTTTTGAGTATATCTACCATGCCCTTATAAGGTAAAAAAAATTCATATTTAGTCTGATATTGAACATCAACTTGATTAATAATCAACTATGAATTACCATAAATAACCAAATGTTGAATATTCCACTTAAATATAGTGAAAATCTTAGTTATTAATGCCTCACACTCTATGATGTTGTTAATACATGGGGATCCAATGTGAAAATCTATGGGAAAGAGATCATCCTATGGAATAATGAATAATATTCTTGCACCAAAACCATGAGATGTGAAACAGCCTTGAAAATATAATTTTTATGGTATGGATTTTTCTAGAGTCAAAATGGACTCCTCAGGGAATTGAACTATTATAGGAGTAGAATCTAAAATAGGTCTATTGGCCAATTTATTAGCTAATACTTATCCTTTGATGGCCTTCTTATGTGTGTAATCTAGGTCAAACTCAGTGAGAAATATGAACCTCTTAGACATTCGACCATAAAGGATGGTTTTGATAAGAGATATTTTAAAGGATTGATTTTTACAATTAGTATAATCTCATTGTTCAACATGTAATGTCAAATTATGAGAATCAAAACCAATGTGAGTCAAGATTTTTCAATTGGGGTGTAGTTTTACTCATAATATAGTAGTGTTCTTCTCAGATAGTATGCTTTCATTTCTTTGTCTTGATTATTATGATGTGTAAAAGTACACTTAAGGCATGTTCAATGGTATAAATGTACAATAACAAGGGTTTACTAGGTTTTGGTGGAATGAACACTAGAGAATTTTCCAAATATTTATTTATTTTCTTGAATTCCCCTTGACATTTATAAATCTAATGAAAGATGGTTCCTTTCTTTATAAGGTACATTAATGGGTGGCATTGATCAACAAGTTGAGAAATGAAGTGGTGAATTGACTGGATCTTACCTTGTAGACTATAGAGATGTTTCAAATTGGAAGGAAGAGGCATCTCAATAATGGCCTTGACTTTGGTTGGATCAACATTAACACCCCTATTAGAAATAATGAATCCTAACAATTTTATAGAGGTAACCCCAAAAACATAGTTCTTAGGGTTTAGGTGCACCTTTTACTCATAAATCCTCTCAAATATTTATTGTAATACTTTACGATGCTTCGTATGGGGTCTTTATTTTCCTAAAATATCATCCACATAATCCTAAATAATTTCATTCATAAAATCATGGAATATTATTGTCATTGCCCGTTGATATGTAGCTCCAAAACGTTTCCATCCAAATGGCATGAATTGTTAACAAAATGTTACCCATGGGGTGGTAAGTGTAGTCTTGTGTTGATCTTCAAGAGCAATATTGATTTGGTTATAACTAGATAAACCATTCATAAGAAAGAGCATCTCATAACCAGTTGTAAAATCAACAATCATGTCTATGTTGGCGATGTAAAATCATATTTTATGAAAACTTTATTAATATCCCTAAAATTTGTGTAAATTTTGAATCCAACTAGGTTTTTACTAATTGGCACATTATTGGATATCTAGTCTGAGTAATCAATTAGTTTAATAAAACTTGACACAAGCAAGTTTTTTAATTCTTTCTTGGTTAGGATAGTAATTTTTTTATGCATATTTCACAATTTATAATTTATGGTCTTAACATTTATGTGTACAACAAGATGGTACACCACTCAAGAAGGATATAAACTACGCATGTTTAAATAAGACTGGAAAAATATATCAATGAATTCATTGAGAACTACCATAATCATTTCACATTCCTCTGAAGTGAGGGATGCACCAAGCTTAATTATTTTGGGATCTCTATGTGTACCAATATTCACATATATAGTATCCTTCATAAGAAGAGTGTACCCATATTTTATAATTGTTGGTAATGAATGCAAATGATTATCTACACTTGAATGTGCATTGTCAGGCCCACCCATATAAGAAGAATTAAAGTCACACATATCAGGTAATCATTATCAACTAGTTTGGGATGTTCTATGACAATTTTTTTAAATACTTCCAGATCCTTAGGATTAAGTTATATTATGGATGATAAGTGTGGACTTGTGGCACCATGTGCTTCCTTTGAAAGAGAATGAACTTCCTTGTCCAAGGGTATTTAAAATAGGTTTTCACCCTTGGACTTATCTTTTTCTTTACTACTTCCCTAGTCTAAAAGTGCCTCATAGGGGTTTTCACTAAAGGATCTCATTGTTTAATTTTCATTTTTATTATGATGAAGGAAGTTTGCTTGCTCCCAAAAGTAAGTGACAAGGTCCAAAGTATATACAAATCCTTATTTGTGGTTACTAATTGGTAAACCATCTCTTAAGCCTAGTAATTCTACTATGGCCTCTTCATTTTGAAATTCATCTAGTATGATATTTTTATCTTGCTGGTCCCAAATGATGATAAAAAAGACATTGGAGAATGATTGGAAATTTAGGAATGATGGAAATGGTAAGGATAGAATGGGAATCAAACATATTGGTATTGTCTAACTTATTTTATATGCTATAAAAATACTTTGTGTCACTATCAAGAACATCATCATTAGATGTTGAGGTTGTGTCACTTTAAATATATGAGGGCATAACCCCATGCGATTGATGTCCAAGACATCAAGACTTCTTATGTTTAACTAGTTTAATGGGATCTAGTCTACCTTGTTCTTGTGCCCTCCAACCTTTACCTTTATAAACTTGATCAGCCATAATTTTATGATCTTGATTGGAATATTTTTTACTTTGAAAATAAGGATCAAAATCATCACTGTACAACCAAAACTTATTCAGTTACTTTAGATCTTATTGATTAAATAGTTTACCTTTGATAGACGTGTTATCCCATTTTAGATGAGGATAAATTTTATTTTTACACCATTACATATTAGGTATGCCATAATATTGAGGTGATTTGGTAATTTTAGTAATATGAAAGTCATTTTCAATACTGTGTGCCAACACCTTTGTCTTGAATACTGAAATATGAATAAATTTGGGAGGGAAGTGATTGGTAAGAGGAAGCCAGGTTATTGGGATCTACATGATTCAATTTAGGTGGTTAGGTATCACTTATTTACCCTTTTTGATGGCCTACTTTGTAATAGGATAGTAAGTGTATTGGTGACCCTCTTCTTATAGATGTTTACAATATCGGTAAGGTTATAGATCCCCAAGAATAGTAACCTCCATTCCATAATGGGGGAATTTGAGGAACTTATGTAATTTGGATGGAAATACACACATCTCATGGATCCAAGGATGGCTAAGGAGGATGTTATATGTAAATTCTAGATCTATAACATAGCATAGGGTATTATGAATGACATTACTAACCTATATGGGTAATGAAATTATAACTATTAAATCATTTTTAGTAGTATCATAGCCCTTAATGGTGATGACCTCATTCTTTAAATCCACTCCAATGTAGCCTAGATGATTGAATAATATTAGTGGAATAATACTAATAATAGAACGATTTTATATGAGTACCCACTTGACTCTATGGTGGTTAATGAAGACTTTAATATATGAGTGAGTATGTAAAGGACCAAGAGCTAACATGTTACTCTGATCAAATTTAAGGTAAGGGCTAGGAGATAAATGTCTAACCAACACCTAAAATTATTAGGTGAAATATTTTCAAGCACCTTAAATTGGCTCAAGAGGTCATACAAGATATCATTGTGGACTTATGATAAATTCAAGAGATCCAAGATGGAAATTTGTGTCGATGTTTTATTCAACTAGTCCATAAAATCATATTGCTTGTCAATGAGATGAGTATTTTTGAACTTTGGGGGATTATGAACAATATTGGAATCATAAGGTGGGATAGGATTTGAGGAAGAAAACCCAAGGCCTTGAAGGGTAACCCTAAGGCAATGATTTGTAGTATCATAGTCTTGATCTGGGATATGATTATGATAATTAGAGGAATTATAAGGAGATCATGGGATAATAATCCTTGAATGGGTATTATTTATGGTAGGATATCCTAGAATAGACTAACATTCTTGTTGGTAATTTTTAGGATGGGAACAATAATGGATTTGAATGGTTGCCACATGATGCCCCATGATATGCCCAACCACGTTATTCTAGTTATATGGATTAGCAAGGTAATCTATATGGTTGGATTGGGAACCTTGATTGGTGTTATGATTATGGTTTTATTTATGTTTTTATTATTAATTATAATCATTATTATTCTTTGTAAATGGGTCCTTATAGATCCCCATATTTTTATTTAAATTAGATGGTGCATTTTCTAGTTAAATTTCACCTCCTTCAAGCACATATTAAATAAGTTGTCTTAATTGCACACACCAATTAATACCATAACCTTTTACATGATGATACACATAATACTCATTTTCACAATACCATTTAGGTTTTTGTTGATTCTTGTCAAATGGTTTGGTATTAGGCCAAGTGATCATGTTTATAACAAGTAACTTATCAAATACTACCTGTATAGTCTCTCCAAGATTAGAAAAAGGTATCTTCTTAGACTGATTCCTTTGAGGATGTGGCCTCTAAAAATTAAGGTGTTATGGTGGAGGATCATGTTGTATTGGTGGTGGATGCATTTTTTGAACATGTCTTACTTTTGTTACACCATTTATAACCACATTCTTAATATGATTGAATGTTTTGGGCTTCTCAGCAATGTTTAGTTGACTTTGCATTGAAGTTTGATTTCGAGTTTGATGTTGGGATTGATTTTGTGAGTAAATTTTGATCAATATTTTATAAATGAGGTCTTGTTATATTTAGACTCCTTTGTCAATGACTTCATCAAAGGTGTCTAGACAATGTAATATGAGGTTAAGAACTAGATCTAAATTAAAATTAGCCATAAATATGTTTGTTATCTATTTTTTAGGAAGAAAATGTGGAAACCTACCATCTAATGCTCTCCATCTTTAAATATAATCTAAAAATCTCTCTCCACCTCAATGTTTGGTATTACATAAGTTAATCATGGTTAACTCATGTTCCATATATAGGAAAAGTGTCTAACAAATCTCTCTAATAAATCATTGAAATTAATGATAGAACCTTTTGGGAGAAGTATAAACCAATATAACATTTTCCCAGATAATATATATGAAAATAGGTGAAGAAAACAATTGGTGTCATAGCCTACTTCTTAGCATGTAACAAATAAATATTGTAAGTGTTCTCTTGGGTCACCATTTACCTTATATTTATCAATTTTATGGATCTTAAAATGAAGTGAAAAGGGTGTTTAGAATATATTGACATCAAATAGATGAGTGAGTTTGATACAAATTATATTTCTAGCTTTGATTCCCTACTTGCAATCCTGAAATTACATTCTTGATAACCTACCACTTCTAATGAAAAGGAATATTTTAGGATGTAAATAAGGAATTAGTTAGATTTTTGACAATAATTATGATTTGTATTATCTTATTAGGATTATTAATCCTATTTATAATATTTTATTGTGGGTAGGGAGCTTGGTCTTGATTAGGATTTGAAGGGGGGATGTAAATTCATTATTGAGTATGAGGAAGTCATTACCTTCAAGGATGAACTTGATATTGATAAATGGGAACATATTATGAATTAGAAACAACCCATTGTCTAATTTGAACTTGTTACTAAGTATTGAATGGGATTTTATGGGTGTTGTAAGGAATTGGATTAACCCTAAAAGGGTTATGTTGGGAATTTATATTTTAAGGGAATTATGGAATGTAAAACCCTAGTTTGTTAAAGTGTTGGAATAATAAATCAGAGAATAAATATCTAATAATTACAACTTTTGATTTGTATAATAATTGGCTTTTTTTATTATTCTATAAATATAAAATGAACTACAAGAGATTTACTTAGATAGAAACTAACTAAGACAAGTGAATTACATGATGGAAAATAGTATAGAGACAATCTAGAGTGTCCTAAACTAGAAATAAGAGTAAAAAACCTCATGGATAGTAGTTTGGTCCCTTAGATAGTAGTACATAATGTTAGTTTCCTATGGGGTACATTATTTTCCTTTTTTAAATAGGGGAAATGATTTTCTAGGATGAGATTCACCTAGTCCTAAGATGCATGTGCCTGAGTGGATGAATGTTGGTTCACTATTTGTTCCTTGTTTTTTACTAATTTGCATGTGAAATCCTAGGCCTCCATGTTTTTTAGGGTATTTGATGAGCATAAATATAAAGATTTGCATTATTAGTGTAGGTTTTATGTGACCTCAACACCCCATATGTTGAGGATTTCCCACATATCAATACCTCAAAAGGAGATCAAGGTCTATGTAGCTCTCCCAATCTATATTCTAGTGCAAGTGCAATTGAATGTTAGTATGAGTGTCAATTTTAGTGATTTAAACTTGAAATGAAACTATAAATTTGAGTAATCTAAGCTCTAGGTTACTATAGATGGGTTTATGTAGAAGTAGGGTAGAATAGGGATCAATTAATTTAATTTTCACAACTATTTTTGAGTTTGTTTATGAGTATTTGCATTTTATTTCCATCTAGTGGATAAGTGAATGAAAGTAGTGTATCTATAGCATTCTATTACTTGTTAAGAATTTAAATATGTATAGTATGACCTTAAGAGTGATTTAGGGAATGGAAAGATATTCATTGGGAGAGTGAGGAGTAAAAATATAGTAGCATAGTCCCTACATCAATAATCCATTACACTCATGTCTAAAGGGTCTCGCTAATGTCTAGGTGGAAGAAGCTACTGAACAAGGGACTAGTTTCCTAGGAGATGGATTATTTCCACTTTTGGTGTATCTAATAATAGGCTAAACTCACACAAAATCTTTAAAATGATCAAGAGAGGCCCTAAGATAGGTCTAGAGCTAATTTAGGACAAGGTGGTCTCAAGTGACACTCATTGCACCAAAATGACATTTTAGATGACTACATTTTCCCCCCATTAATTATATAAATGTATAAAATTGAAATGACGAAGATAAATGAAAATAAATGTACTTTGAATTACCTAAGATGTAAATCCCATGATTCTAGGTCTGAGTCTATGAAGTGTGCTCCATTGTATGTCCTACAAATGAAACATGAAATAATCAATCCTTACTTAAGAAACATCAAAATCAAATACAAAACTGAGTAAAGAGATGAGAGAAAGAGGAAAATAATAAATATAGATTGTTGGGTATGTGAACTAATTCTAAAACTTGGTGACATCTTGTGTGTGTATATAGATGGTGATCAAATGGTGAATAACTTAGATTGAGCTAATGACTTACCCAATCCTCATGTGTGGGTGGCTCAATAACTCAATAGGGCCTTAAATCCATCATTTTCTACCCCTGCTTGGTGGATCATAAGCTATGAATATCTTGGATTGGATTGATAGCTTATCCAACCCTCCTAAATAGGTGGCTTAAGAATGCAAGTAGGATATGACTCCATCAATGCCTACCCATGTGTAGTATATGCATCTAAAATTGAAACTAAATATATTTAGTTGAAGCTTTGATGTTACTAAAACTATGTAGGATGGCTCTAGGTCCACTCAAAAAATTTGAAATGAAAAATGGATCAAGGGCCACTTGAGCACTTGGGTATGTAACTCAGGGACTAATCAGTAATACCAATAACTACATATAGAATAAGGCATCAATCTGGTTCAAAATTGGTGAAAATGATGTCTAGAGTAACAATGTGGAGAATGACATGGAGCTACCATTCCATCTAGGAGTCTTGGTGTCAAATCAAACATATGAGAATAATGTGCCATGCACATAACCCCAAAATTGATATCTGTGATTATGGATTCTGGACTGAGTCATAATAATCTATGTTAGAGTATCTAAAATTGAAATTGGAGTGATCATGCCATGCATGATTCCCCCAATATGAGCAAACTTGTGTAAATATTCTTAAAACTTAGCATAATTGAGCACATCTAAAAATCTATGACTAAAATTGTGCAAACCTTAACTATAACTATTATACCTTTCTGGTAATTCTAAAAAAAATAATTATAAGGATACTTGATATTAGCACAACCCCTTGGATAGTAGTGCATTGAACTAGTTTCCTTTGTGTCTTTTTATTGACCAACTATGTTGTTTTTGTGCAAAATATATATTGATTTGTATATGATTACTTTTCACTAGTTTTCTTAAATTTGAGCTCTGTAATCTGTGTCTACATGCTAAAAATTATGTTCTAAGTGTATTAATATGGCCTAATCTCAATGACAAACCCTTTTAAATTCCCCCTATTTTGATTCAAGTTGATAAACCTATGCAATAATTATCCTCAAAATAAAATATATGCATCATATATGTTATACTAAAAACATATGATATATGCATGATAAACCAATATAATGTGTATACATGACATAGAAATGTAAGATAATATAAGAATAAGTTAGTAATGTGTGGTGTATTTTATATTTATCACTCACATGGATATCAAGATAGATATAAAAATGTAATTATGTATATGAATAGTGAATATGAGTATAATCTGAGTAAATACCTATGGGGGTGGAGCATGATGTCCATCAAGACACCCAAAGAGGAAGGGAAGATGCCTGAGGTTCCTCATGGCATTAAAAACTAAGTGTAAGTGTAACAAGCAAGATATAAGTGTCATGTCCATGGCGTATATAAGAGAGCATACATAAAAACACATTAGGCATGTAAAGTAAGTCAAGGGTCCATAATACAAGGAATGTTGGCATGTGTCACTAAGTTTAAGAAAGAGAAAACATATAAAGACATGTCCAAATGTCCACATACACATAGATCAATCAAGGTTGGCTTAGAACCACATATAAGGACATTTTTAAATGTTTGCATACATAATCAAGAAGGCACACATAAGGACATGGGCACATATCCAAAGCATACACACAATGAAAAGAATTGGTGTAGAGCCGTAGAATAATGGCATATTCAAATTCCTTCAAATAGATGTAAAATCAAAGAAACACAATCAAATTTAAACTAATAAAGTAATAAATGAGAGTGTGCATAAGCATGTGGTGCAAATCTATAAAATAGAAAATATGTACATAAGCTTAATCTATAGTAGTGGTAGTTGGCAAGAAATCTATGTAGTATGGGATGATCAATATTAATATATAAATAATGTGAAATCTATGATATAGAGTATATAAAGATATAACCTGGTAAAATAGAAGTTGTGTATTATGATGCTTCTAATGGAAAAATGTATCTATGTTGAATCTATGTATCTATATATGTGCCCCTAATGGGTAAATAGTGGTAAATTTGGATCTATGTAGAGGACCTGAATCCTATAATGATCTACAAACACTTAAATAGAACAAGTAAAGCATGTATGTATGATAAAATTGACTATACTAACATAGATAGAATATTTATCACTTGTAAAATAAAAGGAATGTAAACATGAAAGTGCATACAATCTAAGAAATTTATTTTTTGAGCAAGTATTTGAATGTTTTTGAATTTTTGAAATTGTTGTATTATTTTTGTGTTTTTTGAGTATAAGATATGTCTAATCAACATGAAAATGAAACTATATATAATTATAAAAGTAATATAAAATTTTTACAAGTAAAGAGGAACATACTAATTGATGTGTTTTGAAGAGACTCGCTATCAAAGTATTTAATATCAAATAATGGAAGAGTGACTACCCATGTTATGCGGGGATGTATTTGAGATATGTGAATCAGATGTACTAGGTAATTTCTAATTAAAACTAGCTATGGAGGGGGGACATAAATATATGGATCTAACTAAATAGGCATGTAAACTATGGGGTTCTTGGGGACCCATCTGATTGAAGAATCTATGACTGGTATGGTTTCTCTATGTTGTAACATTGATCTAGTTTATAATGGGGTAGAGAGAGGCTCTCTATAATCCATAATATGTCTCTAACATAGGGGTATCTTTAATATAGGTCTACATGGGAGAGTATGTGTACATGGTAATGACATAGGAGTAGATCTCACCTACATTGGTGGCTCAACTAATATTGAAGGTGTGATAATAGGATCTATGTGTAAAATGGTAACTGGTATATGTTGTGTAACTAGTTATGGAATAGGTAATGGGTACTATTGACCCTTTTTTTGCATAACTAGTTTGTGTTTCTTCTTTAGCTAGTTTTTATTCTTCCTTGCTTGTTTTCTATGTTTGAGACTTTATTGTTTTGGTCTTTCCTTGTTTTGCTTTCCCTTCATTATTTTCTTTCCTCCTAGTCTTTTCCTTCAGATAGGATTCCATTGGTTTTTTTTCCCTTTGTCCTTAGTTTTTTTTCCTTATTATTTTTCCATTTTATTTGTTTTGCCTTAGCCCTTTTTTGTCTTAGCCCCGAAGTGCCCTTCAAAAAAAATTTGAAGGGCCACTTCCCTTTGACGTGTCCTTCAAAAAAATTTGAAGGCACTTCATTTACCTTGTTTTCCCCCAAGTGTCCCTTCAAAACTTTTTCGAAGGGCACTTTTTTCCCAAGTGTCCCTTTAAAACATTTCTAAAAGGCACTTTTACCTTAGTCTTTTAATAAATTCCCCTTTGGAATTTTTCTAAGGGGACATTTTTTATCCAAGTGCCCTTTGGGAATTTTCTCTAAGGGCCACTTTTTGGCCCATTCCCCAAAGGTTGCCCTTTGAAAAAGTTTTGAAGGGCCATTTCCTTTGGAAATACCCTTCAAAAAATTTTGAAGGGGCCTTTTGTCCCTTCCTGAGTGTCATTCAAAAAATTTCCAAATGACACTTTCCTACAGGTGTCCTTCAAGAAAATTTCCCAAAGGAACATGTTTCCCTTTTCCAAGAAAAATTCTTGAAAGCAAAATTCTTGAAGGAATTACTTCGAGAAAATTGTCAAGCCATTATCTGAGCCTAAACCTATTAGGTCAATAAATGACATGCCCTAGGTCAATGAATGACATGCCATATGACATCAAGTTTAAAGTGGAAAAATAGCCATTGGGTCAATGCATGACATGTCATAGGATGTCAAAATTTAAGCAATAAGCTAGCCATTAGGTCAATACATGACATGCCACAAAAAATCAAAATTAAAGTGGACAACTAGCCATTAGGGCTATGGTTCATGACGTGCCAAAATATGTCAATATAAATCAAGTTTCTCAACATGTTTGACTTATGAATTTTATAAGTAAAAGATCTTGGAAAACCTGAAAGGGTCTTGGCAGTGTAAACCAGGTTTCCCAGGGTGTTTTAATTATAAATTTTTATAAGTAAAGTAGGCAAGAAAAGTTGAATGGATCTGCAGGTGCAAAGTGGGTTTAAGAAAGTGCTTTGCTTATAAAGTTTTATAAGTGAAGTCATTAAAAAAACCCAAAAGGGTATAGATAAAAACAAATCATATTTTTAGAAATTCTTAGCTTATAATCTTGATCCAATGGCTAATTAATGGCATAGAACCATGATTTGAGTCATTCCTTAAGGACCAATCAAAGGAAAGGACAAAGCCAAACTGAATAAAATAAACCTTTTCCATGACATTGCACAAATTAACAATCCAAAGAGAATTGATTGGGTGTAAAAAGATATTTCTAATAGCTGTTGGGAAGCATCTTCATAGGGGCAAACCCATGGAATTCAAGAAGGTGACACAGATCAATCAGAGTACCCTAATAAGCATCATTGGCAAAAATCAATTGTAGTTGAGGATAATGACTTCCAATAGATTTGATTCCTCTCTTTGGTTCAAAGGGCCTCCATCCTCTCTCTCTCTTTACTATAAATAAGACCCTTGGGCTATTGTTATTACACACATAGATAGTATGATGAAGCCCTACTAGAATTTTTTGCCATTTTCTAGCATTTGAGCAAAGAAGCATTAGTCTATTTTCTTTCTATGTTTTGGACATTTGCCTAAGAATGCAAAAGACACAGAGTGATATCAAGTGATTTTTTATCCTTATATTCTCTATCTTTCATGCTTTTAAGAAAATATTTGATCCAATAGGTCATGTAGAGTGCATTCTAGCTGTATGATATTTTGCATGTGTAACCCTTTTTTGGACTATACAAGTTGTTTTTCTAGTTACTTACCTTGTGTGATCTCATTCATTTTGTCTCTACATTAAAATATTTATGGTATAATCTTCTAGAAATTGAATAATAGGCCTTTATTCTATTGTATTATGTAAAAGTATAGGGCATACATATGGATAATAACTTTTGGTGTATCACCTTTTTAGACTAGGCTTTTCATTTATGCAAATTTCTAACCCTTTTCATCCAAACAAGCTAGTTTAGTATATTGTATAACACAAAAGTTAATACATAGAGGTTCATTTCCACTTATAGGCACACCCACAGGCTTGTAAAGTCCCAATGTTACCCAAATCTAGAGGAAGCCTGAATAGCCCTCTTACAGGGTGCAAAATTTGGAGACAACAGTTTTGGCACACCTAGTGGAATTGAATTCTCTATTATTTTCATGTCAAGATGAATTTTGGTCTTGAAAAGTATCATTTATATTATAAAATATAGAATTCGGTGACTCCAAAGGGTGAGAATCCCTGGTTATAGACTAAATTTTCCATAGTTTACTTGATGGTCCTCACTAGGTCATCTAGGATATTGGACCAAGAACCTCTAGTTGAAGCTCTTTTTGAAAAATGGAATCCTAAACCATTATTAGAACTTAGAGAGCCTAGGTAGGGTGGTTTTTAAGATGAAGAAGAAGAGGTTAAGGAAGTTGAAGAAACTAAAAATCAATAAGTAGACAATCAAGAAGACATGGATAGGTGTCAACCCTTTCCTGATTTTAATACCCAAAACCTAACATAACTTCCTGCATATGACCCCATCCCTTTAAATTCTACCAAAGTCTTCCTAGTTTCAATGGAGAGGGCCATATTACCCCATCTAAACATATTAGAGACATCTCTGATTTCTAAAATTTCCATAATGTTACTAGGGCCAACATAGCCATTAGGCTGCTTGCTATGTCTTTAAAAGGAAAAGCACTTGATTGGTATAGAACATTGGAAGGGGGTTGCATTACAAGTTGGGATGGATTTGGAGATTTATTGGTGACAATATTTTAAAATAAGAGTGATCATGCTTCCCTAATACATTAGTTTAATGTAATAATAAGAGTTCTAAATTAATCCATGGGAGATTTCAATGAGAGATTTCAAAGAACATGGTAAAGGCTGCCACCAATCATAAGACCTCATCCTAGCTTTGTGTTCCCAAAATACCTCAAAGGGATTGGTATCGATGTTTCTGTTATGTTGTATTCAATGGGAGGATTCACTCTTTCAATTACATATGAGCTATCAATTGAGGCTAAGAATAGCTTAATTTAGGCTAGAAAACTTTCTATAAGAGTTTCCATGCCTTTTCTATCCCAAAATTTAGTTGAAGCTTCAATCATGTCACAAGTTATTAATGCCAATGTGAAGCCAAGAGCCTTTCCTAAGAAGGTGGATAATGTTGTGTACAAGGATAAAGAAATTAGTTCATTGAGAGATTAGCTCAAGCAAGCCAAATATTAGGTAAGTACTCCTCCTAATGCAAAATACTATTTTCAATAAGGATATAGAGCTCCATCCCAATATAATTATCAAGGGAGAGGACAAAATCAATAAGGTTATAGGAGGTAACTCAATGCATATAATCCAAATTCTATTCCTCCCATAAAGGTTGTTGTTTTAGTACATGTAAATCTAGTGCAAGGAGAGGATCATTTAGACCAAAGGGGGAAGCCTCAAGGTTATTTTCTACATGATGATAGAGGAACCATCCATGCTTTGACAATGCAAGAGGAAACTACTCCCTACATAATAGTAGAATAAGCATGTCCCAGCTAAAGGGATAGTCATGGAGATGATAGCAGCCCAAGTGTGGGAATGATGAATTTACAAGTAAAAGATAATTTTGTGTTAAATCAAGGTATGTCAATTGTATCCAATACAAGACATAAGAAGAGAGCATTGGGAGAAGGCCAAGAACCTTGGGTAGCTCCAATTGATGCCTCTCCAAGGCCACCAAGTGTCAATCAAAGTGTTGTACCTGCTACAAGTAATGTTTTCCAGTAAAATCAAAATGTAAGTGGGGATACCAAGATTACAATTTAGTAGAATCAAGCTCCCTCGTTACCATAAAAAATGATAAAGAAGGTAAATTCTCCCTCTCTAAACATTTTTTATTCATTAAAGAGCACCAAGGCAAGTATATCCCTTTGGGAAGTCTTGCATATACCTATTTAAAAAGAGCTTTTGCAAGAGCAGCTAGTAAGCATTCATGTCACTATTCAAGTTTCAAAGCACAATGGTGTGGCTCTCAAAAATTATCCAAATCATCTTTTAGATCCCTCAACCAAGGATGAAAATGCTACACCTTTCTTCCTCACACTCATTATGGAAGACAAGTTGGTCCATAATTGTATTATGGATAGTGGAGCAAGCATTACCATCATGCCTAATGTAGTGGCTAATAAGTTAGGTTTAAACTATGAGATGCATATCAAGGGCATGTTATAAATGGATGGGACTCTAAACAAGAGGGTAAGATTATTCAAAGGTCTGAAATTATTTTTACATGGTTACACAAGCTTCCCTATCATGTAAGACATTGTGGTGGTGGACCTTCCAACACACTTCACTATATGCTTGTCAAAGGACTTCACAGCCAAGATAGGAGGATACCTTCTACTGATTGGTCTTTTATATATTTTAGGACAAGGTATGGGACCAAGGTAACTATAAGTACTCAGCCTTTAGCAAGGTTCCACATTAAGCCATACTTGGAGACAATGTCAAATCAAAATTGTCTAATCAGCAAGGAATAGGAAATAGTCAAGGATGGTGAAACATCTTCCCCTCTTAAAGGCATTTTTGATCTTTATCTTTAAAAATATAGCACTAAAACACATGGCCTTGATCCTTACACTTTCATTGAGGAGACTAATTTGGGAAATTATTATATGCATGAAGAGAACATTCCAATTCCTTCACTCACCAATGAAAATCATGAACTTGATGGCATGTGGGAAATATTCTTGGATGGTTCAATGAGAAAATTAGGTTCAAGAGTTGGCATCATGTTAGTTTCTCCATCAAGTAATCATTACTAATCTTTTTATAGGTTTCACTTCAGTTTCACTTGCAATGTGGCAGAATATGAAGGCCTAGTTCATGGTCTCTAATGGGCAAAGAGGAGAGGAATCAAGAATTTGAAAGTCTATAGAGATAGTGAGCTAGTCATTCATCAAGTAAGAAGTCAAGCTACAACCAAGAACCCCTTTCTTAAGTCCTACAATCATAGGTTATGGGATCTACTTGAAGAATTTGATGCCTTCAACATATAACCCCTACCAAGAGACTTGAACAAACATGTTGATAGATTGGTTACAATAGGAGCACATTTTGACTCAATTTTTGATATAGATAGGGAGAAGTATCAATCATTGTGATACCTTCCATTATTTATAATTAAGTGTCATGACAAGTGTTTGAAATTGATGAACACATTGCACACTTCTTGTAAAATGAGGTAGGCTTCTCCTCAAGAAATCAAAAGAGGTTACATGATCATTATGAAGAGTAAATTATGTATTTGAAGACAAATAAAATACCCAAGGGACTGATTACCTTGGAGAGTGTCTTCAATGAGGATGATGAAAATAAGAATCAAAGAATGAGCATGTCAAAAAAGGAGGAAAACTATGAGATAAATCTAATTTTCAAAGATAAACTTTTGAAGACTGGCAAGGTATGTTCTCAGCTAGAAACGAAAGATTTTATTGCATTGTGTAAAGAGTTTCATGACATCTTTGCTTGGGAGTACAAGGACTTGAAAGGGTTTGATCCAATTTTATCCCATCACACCATTGAGTTGGCTCTCAAATCTAAACTTGTAAGACAAAAGTAAAGGCCTATCAATCCCAAGATAGAAGAACTCATGAAGAAAGAGCTGACCAAGTTAACTGAGTCTAGGATTATCTTTCCTATCAAGCACTTAAATTTGGTAGCCAACCTTGTGCTGGTTCAAAATAAGAATGGAGAAACTAGACTTTGTGTGTATTTTTTAAATCTAAATAAAGGGTTTCTCAAAGATCATTATCCACTCCCTTCCATGGAACAAATTCTACAAATTGTTTCAGGTTCTAAATGTTTCTCACTTCTTGATGGTTATTCAAGTTGTAATCAAATATTGGTAAATGAAGAGGATCAATTTAAGAAATCCTTCACCACCAAGTGGGGGACCTTTTCCTATAATAATATTCCATTTGGTTTATCCAATGTTGGAGCTACATTTCAAAGGGAAATGGACATGGCTTTCAAAGGTTTGATCAATAAGTTTTTGCTTGTTTACCTTGATGATATAACCATTTTTTCAAAGGATGTTGCTGATCATATGGGACATCTAAGGCAAGTGTTTGAGAAATGTATGGAGTATGGCATATTCCTCAATCCAAATAATTACATCTTTGTTATCCATTAAGGTAGGATTTTGGGTCATGTTGTTTCAAAAGAAGGCTTATCTATTGACCTTGAAAGGATTGAAGCTATTGTATGCTTGTCCTTGCCTCAACACAAGAAGGGGCTGCAAAGCTTCTTGGGGAAAATAAACTTTGTAAGGAGGTTTATCCTAAACTTTTCAAATTTGGTAAATTTTATCATAGCCATACTCAAAAAGAACCAAGTTTTACTTGGACAAAGGAAGGTAATATTAATTTTAAAGTAATCAAGCAAGCAATTATAGAATCTCCTACTCTCTTAAATCTAAATTTTTCTAAAGATTTCATACTCTATACCTTTGCTAACCTTGACACAATCTCAGCTATGCTTATGTAAAAGAATGATGATGTTGAGTAGCGAATTACTTTATTCAGCCAAGGATTAGAATATTTTGAAGTAAGATATTATTTTGTGGAGAATCAAGCCCTAACCATCATTAGAGGATTAAAAAAATTCAGGCATATGGTTTCCAACAACAAGATTCATGTCATGGTTTCCCATTCTAGCACCAAGGAGTTCCTCCTAAGCAAGGATCTCAATGAAAATAGAGTTGGATGGATCACAAAAGTGATGGAATAAGACATTAAAATTAAGGTAACCAACTTGGTAAGAGGAAGAGGTTTTTATGAACATTTAGCATCTAATTTTCAAGAGCCAAAGGAGTAAGCTTAAGTCAGTCAAGTTCAAACCCAGCTAGTTGATCAAATGCAAAATCAAAGTTAGATACAAGACATCATTGGTTTTCTTCAAAATGGTGAGTATCCCAATGGATTGAACAAATCTCAGAGGAGGTATTTTAGGCTACAAACTATTCCTTATTGTCTTTTGGATGGCATTCTCTTTAAAAAGGATGTGAATAATGTATTACAAAGATGCATTAATAATGATCAATTTGATATGCTATTGGAAAATTTCCATAATGGTGTAGATGGGGGTCATTTCTCTCCTAGAATAATAGTTACAAAGATAATGAGGGTTGGTTATTATTGGCCTAGTCTTTTTAAGGATTGTTATCATTGGGCTAAGGTTTGTCCTCAATGTGCTTTCTTTGTTATCAAGCAAAAGCTTACAGCTCTTCTATTAAACTCTATCCAAGTGGACCAACCTTTCATATAATGGGGCCTTGACTTCATTGGCATGATCAACCCTCCATCAAGTGCTAGACACAAATGGATATTGATTGCTATAGACTACTTCACAAGGTGGGTAGAGGCTGTTGCATTGAAGGAGGCAAATGAAAATGCTATCTTAGAGTTCTATGATAGCATTATAACAAGGTTTGGATTTCCTCATTTCATCATCTTGAATAATGCACTTGCTTTTAGAGGTGTTAAAAATTTTGAGTGGGAAGCAAAGAGTGGAGTTCATTTGAGTACCTCATCTAACTACTACCCTCAAGGTAATGGATTGGCTGAGTCAACCAATATGAACCTCATCAAGATCATCAAGAGGATTATGGAAACCAATCAAATAGCATGACATATCAAGCTCAAGATAGCCTTATGGTCAGATAGAATCACTCCAAAGAAGTTAATTGGTAATTCTCCCTTTGTACTTGTCTATGGGAGAGAAGCTAGGTTTTCTATATCACAAGAGCTCCCTACCTTAGAACATGTACAATATCTAGATTACTTGAAAACATTCCCAAAGAGGTTAGATTGATATAATTAATGTAGCTATAGGAGGTAAGAGATGATGCACACAAATATTTGAAACACCATTGAGTTCTCATGAATAAATCCTTTGACAAAAGGACAAGGGCAAGAGTGTTTAGAGAAGGTGACTTAGTCTTGAAATGGGATGAGGATAGAGTAAAACTAAGTATACATAAAAAGCTTGATACTTTGTGGAGTGGTCCTTACATCATTATCAAGTGCAAGAAAAGAAACTCCTTTTAGCTATTCAATATGGATGAAGAAGAGCTACCTATTCTGGTGAATGGGATCCACTTGAAGTCTTACTTCTAGACCTTGTTGGCCATGTCTTGTAAGTACTTTTTGTTGTGTATTTCCTTTATTGTCTTTATTTTACCTAAGTACTTTGTAGCACAAGTGTTTCCCTTTCAGGTTTTTCTTTCTTTGTGTTTGCTTTACCATGTTTTTCTTGTATTTGCTCTTAAACATGGGCTTGTTCTTTTTGACTTTTATTTTCCTTGCATGACTCCATGCCCAATGGAAGGATGTAGGCATCTAGTCTTGGACATAACAAGCATGTCTCCCCTAGAAATCACCAAAATGTTGCCCCTTTTTTTGCATAACCAAATTATGTTTCCTCTTTAGCTAGTTTTTGTTCTTCCTTGCTCATCTTCTATGTTTGGGCCTTTGTTATTTTATTTTTTCCTTGTTCTACTTTCCCTTCATCATTTTATTTCCTCCTAGTCTTTTCCTTTGGATAGGAGTCTGTGGTTTTTTTCCCTTCACCCTTGGTTTTTTTTCCTTGTTTTTCCCTTTGCTTTGTTTTGCCTTAGCCCTTTTTTGTCTTAGCCCTAAAGTTCCCTTCAAAAAATTTCTAAAGGGCAACTTCCCTTCAAAGTGCCCTTTAAATTTTTTTGAAGGCACATCACTTGCCTTGTTTTCCTCTAAGTATCCCTTCAAAACTTTTCCAAAGGGCACTTTTTTCCCAAGTGTCCCTTCAAAAATTTTCCAAAGGGCACGTTTTCCTTGGTCTTTTCCTGAATGCCCCTTCAAATTTTTTTTGAAGGGATATTTTTTGTCCAAGTGCCCTTCAGGAATTTTCCCAAAGGGTAATTTTTGTCCCATTCCCTAAAGGTTACCCTTCAAAAAAGTTTTTAAGGGACATTTCCTTTGGAAATGCCCATCAAAATTTCCTAAAGGGGCCTTTTGTCCCTTCTTGGGTGTCCTTCAAAAAATTTCTAAAGGACACTTTCCTAAAAGTGTCCTTCAAGAAAAGTTATAGAAGGAACATGTTTCCTTTTCCAAGAAAAAATCCTGAAAGCAAAATTCTTGAAGGAATTCCTTCAAAATTTTGTTTAAAGGAATTACTTCAAGAGAATTATCAAGCCATTACCCAAGTATAAACCCATTGGGTCAGTGCATGATGTGCTATAGGATGTCAAGTTTAAAGTGGAAAACTCACCATTGGGTCAATGCATGATGTGCCACACGATGTCAAAATTAAAGCAAAAAACTAGTTGTTGGGTCAATGCATGATGTGTCATAGGACATCAAAATTAAAGTTGATAACTAACCATTGGGACCATGGTTCATGATGTGCCAAAATATGTCAATACAAATTAGGTTTCTTAACATGCTTGAATTATGAATTTTATAAGTAGAAGAGCTTGGAAAACCCAAAAGGGTCTTGGCAGTGCAAACTAGGTTTCCCAAGGTGCTTTGTTTATAAAGTTTTACAAGTAAAGTAGGCAAGAAAACCTGAATGGGTCTACAGGTGCAAATCATGTTTAAGAAAGTGCTTTACTTATAAATTTTTATAAGTGAAGTCATTCAAAAAACTTGAAAGGGTCTAGATAGAAGCAAATCAGATTTTTAGAACTACTTAGCTTATAATCTTGATCCAATGGCCAATGAATGATGTAGAACCATGATCTGAGTCATTCCTTAAGGACCAATCAAAAGAGAAGGACAAAGCCAAACTAAAATAAAACAACCTTTTCCATGACATTGCATAAATTAACAAGCTAATGAGAAGTGGTTGGGTGTAAAAAGAGATTTCTAATAGCTATTGGGAAGCATCTTTAGAGGGGAAAGCCCATGGCATTCAAGAAGGTGACATGGATCAATTATAGTTCCTTAATAAGCATCATTGTAAAAAATTAGTTACAGTTGAGGATAATGACTTTCAATAGATTTTATTCCTCTCTTTAGCATAAAATACCTCCCTCCTCTCTCTCTCTTTGCTATAAATAAGACCCTTGGGATATTATTATTACACACACATATAGTATGGTGAAGCCCTACTGGAATGTTTTACCATTTTCTTGTCTTTGATCAAAGAATCATAAGTCTATTTTCTTTCTAATTTATAGACATTTTATTAGGCATGCAAGAGACACAGAGTGACAGAAAGTGATGTTTTATCCTTTTGTTCTCTATCCTTCATGCTTTTGAGTAAACAGTTGATCCAACAGGTCATGTAGAGTGCATTCTAGCAATATGAGATTTTGCATATGTGTAACCCTTTTTTGGACTATACAAGTTATTTTTCCAATTATTTACCTTATGTGATCTCATTCATTTTATCTCTACATTGAAATATTTATGTTAGAATCTTCTAGATCTTGAAGAATAGGCTTATATTTTTTGTATTATGCAAAAGTATAGGGCATATATGTGGATAATAACTTTTGGTGTATCACCATTTTAGACTAGGATTTTCATTTATTCAAATTTTTGACCCTTTTCATCCAAACAAGCTGGTTCAGTACATTTTATTGTACAAAAAAAAAATAGGGAGTTATCCCTTTTAACCTAGAGGTTCATTTCCACTTATAGGCACACCCACAAGCCTAAAAATGTCCCAATGTTGCCTAAATCTAGAGGAGGCCTGAATATCCCTCTTCTAGGGTATAATATTTGGAGATAATAGGTATTCATATGGAAGGCCATCAACTATAACCACTTTATTATCATGTATATACTTAAGGCATCTATGTATGGTGGATGGATAAATTTAAGCTATTGTATTTGAGGCCTACCCAATAACATGTCAAATGTACCAGCACTAGTTACCACTAAGAATCATGTGGCCACATGTGTAGGACCAACCTATAATGGAAGTACTATCTCCCTAATGGAGCTCTAAACATGGCCATTAAAACCATGAAAAACTATATCTATCTGAGAAATATTTGCTCTGATTAACCAAAGTGTTGTATAAGTGTGATAATACACATGTTAACTCTTGACCCATTTTCAACCATGACACTCTAAATAGGATGATTATCAATGTAATATCATACAAAGAATGCATATAAATCTGAGTCATCATCAATGATCTCCTACTCTAAGAATGTGATGAGAACTCTATATGGCATTTTAGTATGATACACACCAATGATATTATTTAGAGGGTGTGTATTCATCATATGAGTATGGTAAGATGTTGGTGGTGGATGTGCCTAATAATTATAATGAACCCTTGAAGTTCTTCTTGTCTCATTAGTCATATGTTTTTTAAATAGATCTAAAAATATTTTCAATGATTTCTCTTTTATTGGCTATGTTCTAGGTGCCTCTATAAGAGTGTTAACATCAATTATATTATCATCTATCAAATCTTGTATCTTATGTCATAAACTAAAGCATCTATCTATAGTATGGCCTAGTTCCTTAAGATAGTCACAAAATACATTGGCATCATAACACTTTGGAAGAGGCCTATCTGTATGAACCTCTTTGGTTAAAGGGAGGGATATGATGTTGCACTCCAAGAGTTATTAGAGAACATGTGCTAGTGATTTAAGAATATTTATGAAAAGTATCCTTGGATGAGATGATAAAACCATGTGAGGAGTTGGTGTTGAGGCTACATTAACCATTGCCTTTTTAATATTTTTGTTTTCAATGGGCCTCACCTTATATGGGGGCTTATTTTGACTCTTATTAGTTGAATATGATCTAGTTGTGTACTTTAATTTGTCCATGGAGAGAATCTTGACTTCCCATTCTTTCACTATATGGCATAAATATATGAATAATGGAAACTTTTTGAAAAGTATGGATTTATGTAATTTTGGTAATAAAATCTTCTTGAATGCATCCTAGAGTTCTCTATCTACCATGCGTATAGTCATCTTTGTTAATATAATTTTATATCACAAGACATATTCAGCTAATGACTCATTATATTTTTGATTTAGTTGTGCAAATTGGGCATATGAAACCTTATCATTTATATTGATTGAAAAGTGTGATAAAAAAAATATTCTATTAGGTTAAATGATGTGATGGACTAATTAAGAAGATCATAAAACCATTATAATGCATAGTCCTCTAAACTACAAGGAAACTTAGTCAAGAGCCAATCATTGGACACATAGTCCAAATAGGTTGTATTAAAGGAATATATATGATGTTATAGGTCACCCTTACCATCATAAAAATCAATATTAGGTGCCACAATTCTAGAGGTAAAAGAAATTGTCACTATATATTGTGATAAAGGTGTATATATGAGCATACTAGAGTCCAAGGCATAAGATGGTCTAGTATCACCCTATTGAAGATGTAACACCTTAGACTATAAAGAATTGGTCTCCTTTTGAATGGATTTTACATCTAAATAAGAGGTATGTGTACTAGCCACAAGAATTGGTGCCATTGGTGAGGGTTGGCTAGTTATAGCCAAAAAAAAGTTATTTTGAGTTTTCCTCATAGTAGGTGTAACAATATTGTTATATATGTGATTGGAGGATTGAACTATAGTGTATTTCAAGAGGTCTCCTTGAACAATATAGATATGGTAATCTTGTATATTAGGATGTTTAAATATGAACTCCTTCAAATGTATCTTATCAGTTTCATCAAATCAGTAATTGAATTCTACCATTGTAGGTTGGGAAGTAGGAAAATAAAAAGTTGTGTAGTTCAATCCTCTTAAAAAAACTAAATCTATGAAAGATTACAAAAATAGAATAATAAATTAGATTTGAGATTTTGGAATTAATTATTGAGCATATAAAATAAAGGGATACAAACTCTAAGAACATGTATGGCTAGAGTTTTTTCACTATTAAAAGTAATTCAAGTTCACCAAATGATTTAAATTTTGAGGGAATTATGGAATGTAAAACCCTAGTTTGATAAAGTTATATCATAATAAATTATGGAATAAATATGTAATAATTATAGCCTTTGATATATACAATAATTACCTTTTTTATTATTCTATAAATAGAAATTGAGCTACAAGAGATGTACTTAGCTGAAACTAACTGAGACAGACAAATTATAGGCTAAAAACTAGTACAGAGACTATGCAGAGTGTTATAAACTAGAAATAGGAGTCAAAAACCCTTCTCGATAGTAGTTTAGTCACTTGGATAGTAACACACCATTATAGTGTCATTTTTAGTCTAAAAATTTCCTTTTGTAATTAAGGGCAATGATCTTCTAGGAAGAGCTTTTCCTGGTCTTGAGATACCTATGCTTGAGTGGATGAATGTTTGATCACTATTTATTCCTTATTTTTGATTGATATACATGTGAAACCCTAGGCCTCCATGTTTTTTATGGTATTTTATGAGAAAAAATATAAAAGAGTGCATTAAAAAGGTAGGCTAGATGTCACCTCAACACCCCATGTGTTGAGTCTTGCCTACATACCAATACCTCTAAATGGGATCAAGCCTAATATAGTTCTCCTAATATAATTATTAGTGAAAGTACAAGTAAATGTTATTATGAGTGTTAATTTGATTTTTTTAAGATTGACTTGGGACAAAAAATATGAATATTTTAAGCTCTAGGATATTTTAGATGTGTATATGTAGAAGTAAGGTAGAATAAGGATCAATGTCCTTAATTTGCACAACTATTTATGAGTATTTGCATATGATTTCTATCTAGTGGACAAGTGAATTAAAATGGTGTATATATATCATTTTGGTTCTTATCAAGAAGTGAAAGAGGTCTAATCTAACCCTAGGAGTGCTTTGGGGAATCAAAATATATATGTTGGGAGATTAAGGAGTAAAAGGACAATAGTGTGGTCTTTAGGATAATAGCATAGTGAACTACTATTCAAAGGGCCATGTTAATATCTAGGTGGTAGAAGATAATGAAAAAGGGTCCTTGGTGCCTAAAGGATGGCTTTATGATACTTTAGTGTATATAATAATAGGTTAGATCGCACAAAATCCAAAAAATGATCAAGAGAGGCCCTAAAATAGATTTAGAACTAATCTAGCACAATGTGGTCTCAAGTGACACTCATTGCACCAAAATGACATTTTAGAACTAATCTAGCACAATGTGGTCTCAAGTGACACTCATTGCACCAAAATGACATTTTAGATGACTACGGGAAGGATGTGAGATAGATGGAACATGTTGAGCCCTTATAAGAACTTGTTGGGAATGAGTTGAATTTTATTATTGCTAAAGATAATTTTGTAATTAAAGGAATTTTAGCATAGACTAGAAGGAATTTGTTGGGATGAAATTTGAACAATGGGATTCGTAGAAACTAGATGAGGATTTGTTAATGTTTATTGTGAATTTTCAATAACTTACTATGAATAATCCACAAGTACTACATCAATTAGTGCTTTTTATATAGGTAATGGATGAACTAATGGATTTAGAACATGTTGTTCTTAATGCTAATCAATTTCTATGAGTAGAATCTTAGAAACTAGAGGTATCATTATTGAGGATGAATACTAGCTAAGATTTGACTAGCTTGTTATAGTTTCAATGAAATAATTAGGGATACTTGGGGTGGTGAAATAAGTAGCTCCTTCCCTTTTCCAGATATGTTTAGCATTGGTTTCCTTTGTATGAGTCCTTGATCATGATTAGAAGATGATATATCATCATCTTTAGTTCATTCTGTAATAGTCATAGTAATATGTGATTGGGGTTGAGGTCTTATAAGACTACACAAGGTTTCTATAGGATAATTAGAGGGAACTCTAACACCCATTTTTAACAAATGAAATAGAGTTAATCTTTGTTTTCAAATAATTATTTCTTGAATCAAGCCCAATTAGTCTCGTAACTAGGTGGCACATCATTGTATGCTATTTGATAGACCTCCATGTCTTTTGTAATGATGTAGGTTGGTTGATATTGTTGATAGTCCTGATATGTGTAGGGGTTTTTGGTCCAATGTTAATCATAGGTAGTGTTGTAATTTTCCCCACATCTTATGTATTGAGGCATATTTTACACTTGTTATCAATTAAAGGGTCTAATGTAGGACTCAAATTTAAAATATTAGGTTACATATGTTATAAAAGATGTTAGAAGTAACCTAGGGTTTGCACATGTAAGATTATTTTGAAACAAAGTGAAATTCTTGAATTAGGCTTGTGAATGTTTAATACCATTCAATGATAGAGTCAGAATTGTTATCTAAATGTGTGTGTTTAGACAACAAACGTCTTGAGAATGTTTTAGAAAAAGTTTGGATTTTGAATTGAAATAATATTAGAATGTTTGATTTGACTTGAGAAATTTAAATATTTAAATGTCAAAAAATATGGTTGGATTTACAAAATGTGATCATGGAAAAAAATTACAAATGAGAAGGGAATGTTTGTCTTGAATGTTAGATTTGAAAATAAAAGGATGTTAATTTATGTCTATTTCAAATATTAACTTCCAAACAATTTACTTTTGACTTTTAAATTAAAATTTCAATGTTTAATTAGGTCTGTCCATGAAATTATCAAATGGTAAAGGTGTACAAATCAAAATCATTTTCAAAAGGTATGCTTTCAAATGTTTATACCTTCCAAAGAGATGTAAGTGTTCAATGTTTAGTATTTGAAAATAGTTGAGTTTTAATATTGATCTTGGATTGTGTATCTTGGAAACTTGAATTGTTTTGTGAATGTATAAGGGGAATCATTTAATAATATGTGAACTTGAAAATCTTTTATTACCTTGTTGTATTTGATTTAAAAGGGGTCTTAGGTTTCAAACAAGTTTGTTTTGGAATGGTTGGTTCTGGTTCAACTTAAATTTGTTTGATCTTAAGGATGATGTTGGATTTCAAGTTGTGTTTGAATGTTTTATTTTAAGTAGACTTGGTTATATTATAAATTTTAATCAAATGAACTAAGTTTTACCTTTGACTAATTTTTACTTTTGGCCAAGAATTTTTGGCTTGTGACTAATTTTTAATCCAAATTAAATGTTGGGTTTGGATTAAAATTTGGAAATTAGTTTGTATTTGACTTTAAATTACAATTTGGATTGTGAAATAGTTGAATTTGAAAGGTGAATTTAGAATAATTAATTGAGAATAGTGAAATGGGAATAGTGATCTCGGAATAGTGACTTGGGAATAGTGACCTAGAAATAATGACATGAGAATAGTGATATGGGAATAGTGACTTTGGAATATTAATTTGGGAATAATGATTTGGGAATAGTGATCTAGGAATAGTGACCTAGGAATAGTGACCTAGGAATAGTGATATGGGAATAATGATATGGGAATAGTGATATGGGAATAGTGATATGGGAATAGTGATATAGGAATTAGGGATGAATTAAAATAGGTAGCATAATGGTATGGTTTAGATAATAGACATATTAATTTGGATAGTATTACATGGACATATTTCAACATCATAGTAGGTATATAAAAATGATTTCTCACCCAAAAAATGGCCAAAGTGATGCCTTGGTGTGTAGACTAGGTTTTAGACTTGGTATTATGTTATAACTTGTTTGGAGTTATTTTTGGTATAAGGATGTGAAACTAGTGGGTTTGATAACAACAATCATGTAATCAATACATGAGTATCATAACCTATTTTAATAACTCACACAAGAGTAGTCCACACTCATCGATCATTAGATATACTCACCTTTTGAGAGGATTAAAAATTTTAAGATTTATTAAAAAATTAATGCAATTATTAATGGTGTTTAATCCTACCCCTTCTTTTAAAATGTCTACACATGAAAGGCATATTCAGGTGATGTTACCTTTACAACCCTTCATTGATGAATGCTTCATCACTAAAAGTTCTTATTCTAGTTTTTACAATGTGCTTTCTAGTGGTCCCCATATACCTTTCAATACATGGGCATAAATTTTGTCAATGAAGGAATAAAAAATAGAGCTATTTACTAGAGGATATAGTCCCTTCATGACCATGTTATTCATTATATCTTAGTGATCACTCTACCATATTTTTAAATTCTTAGAGGGACTACAAATAACCCTAAGTATAGAGCATGAAATTTCCTCACATCATGTTGTGTGTAAAATACACAACTATTTAGGCATTTATTATGGTAATCTCCTCAATTTATATACCCCACCAAATAAATAAGGTTTGGTATGAATGTTGAGTAGTGAAGTCACAATCATCATGCCCTAAGGGACTTACAAGAAGGTGATGAAATCCCAATTATGTAATCTAGAATAAAAAGGCAAGGTATTAAATTTTTGATTCACATGAATCCCCCAAAATGTCAAGTGAAGAGAATAATTATCAAATATTCTAGGATAAAAATAAGTTGGTCTCCTCCATTTTTTGGGTCACCCAAATAGGAGAGAGCATACAGGCAAGGAACCATAGAAAACACACAAGTATTAAGTAAATGACTAAAGAAAATAACTTGAAAATAATAAGCATTTTAGTACACCAAATTGAAATTTAAATGAAATAAAGTGTCTTAATTATATTAAGAAAAAAAATTATAGTGTAACCCTGCAATAAAATTATTAGAATTTTCTTGGTATTCTTTGACAAGCAATTTTTTTCGTTTTCATTTTTTTAGTTGTATTTGACAAGTAAAACTTATGGCAAACAAGTTAGAATGCTAATATGTTTTATTATCTTTTTTGATTGATAACCTAAAAAAAAACATGTTATTACTCTTATGTTTTCTATTTTATGAATAGTTTTTGTAAAACATGGTATAATTAACTATAAAGTTATAAAATTATTGAGAAAACATGTAGTTTCAAAAAAAAACTAAAATAGAGTTCGGATGAGCAAGAATAGTCCTCCAGAATTCATATTATGGGTTTACAATCTATGAGAGGAAAGAGTAAAAAAATGCCTGCAAAGATTTTTTTTAGCTCACACTAACTCAAAAACTTGCAAACATATTATTAATAACATAGTCTTATTTATTTATTAAAAACTTGTAGAAATAATAGAAGATAACCCAAAACATTTTTTATCTTTCAAAATCACTGAATAGGTGCAAGAGGAGAACATACACATTTTAATTATCACTAAAATAATTAATACCTTTAATAAATACAAAAATAACAAAGGGATTTCAAATCCTATTGGGTGTGATAAATGTATCTTCCATTGTGGATCACTCACCTTTTCATAATATGTACCTCCAAAGGGGGTTGTACAAATCTTATCTAAGTTGGTAGGATATCCTCTTAGAAGATTTTAATAATGGATGATGATAAATGAGGTTGATGTACAAGAGGGTTATAAAAACTTATAGGGGTTTGTTATGATTCTTAAGCATGGAAATGAAGGACATCTAAGGTCTTATTTATAATATTATTAAGTAAATATGAACCATCCATCTTGAATTTGAGATGGAGGATAAAGACTGCATCCTCCACATCTCACATGGATCAGTAAATTGATCCCTTGATCTATTTTTATTATCAAGGGAGGAGGATTAATATTCCATTTGATTGGGCATGGGCTTGATTAGAGTTTGTCCCCCAAGTGGGAGGGAAATCTCATAAATATAGGGATAATGGGGGACAAGTGGAGGAATCTTAGATTAAAAAAGGATAAAAAAGGATGATGGGGGAAAATTTGAGGAAGGGGTGATTATAAAATTAATTTATAGAAGAATTTGAGGATAATAAGAAATATTTAATTTTATAAATTATGAAAATTCTACATTCTATGGAATTTTTTATTAGGGAAGGATTAGTTAATTAATTTAGATTAATTAACTAATGATATGAATGGTGAATAAAAAATGAAATCATCTAATATTCAATGTTTATAGTGAATATATGACTCTAAATTATGTATTTCCCCAATTGGGGATTCTCTAAGGCAAATTTAGACATGTTAGATGTGCAGAATAATTTGGGATGAACAAATGATTTGGACTAGTTTGTATGCAAATGTAGGAAGTCATTCCATATTGTAATTTTGACACTTAAGGTGGTAAATTAAGTGTATATATACATTTTAATCATGCCTATATGGATATATTAATTCCATCCAAATACTCCCTGAGGACCAATGAAAAAAAATTAGATTATTCTTAGGGAATGTTAATGTCAACCCTCAAGCCCTAACAACTAGTCTCGTGACACCACAAAATATTAACTTGGGCATATATCATAACCCATTTATATAACATAAATGACACATTATCCAAAATCATACATAGGGTAGCCAAACCATCTAACCTCCATTGGTTGGTAGTCATGACCTCGATGCCTCTACCTTTGGCATAGTCAACCCTAATTCATGGGAAAACCTGCATGATAAGATTTGTGGAATTATAAAGTGAAGAAGATGTGAATATTGTTACTCTTATAATATAATATCAACCTAAAACCCATTATATGATAAATGTCTTATAGATTGACATCAACCCCAAACCTATGGGGAATTATGATTTAATTTTTGACCTCACAAAGACATTTTCCAATATATCATTTTTTGACTTTCTCAAAATCTCTCTTTCCCATCATTTGACATTACTTTATGCCTTGGTATTGGGCCAATTTTTTAGTTTCATGCCTCCACCTCAAGCCCAAATCAATCACATTTATTTGGATATATTCCCACTTAGACAAATCTAGAGATATGTTGGTTATTTTTTTTACCTTTGGAGCCTACCCCTAGATACTAAAATGGCCAAAAGGAGATATCCAAATTTGTATCTAAAATTATGGATCTATAACAAATATGTAAAAAGAGTGATGATTTATTATGGGTTGGATGTCAACATAGTCCCCTTTTCATTTATCCAAAAACTTGATTATGAATAAAATAATTATTCCAACATTAAGAATAGTTTTTGAGGTTATGATAGCTTAAAGTCTACCTCAATAGGAACCATCATGATTCCAGTCACTTTAAGTCTAAAAATAATGTTGACATAATTTTATTCAATTGATAAGGATATGAACTACAACTTGATCTTAGGTAGACCTTGGATTTATGGGATGAAAGCAACCCCTTATACTTTGTTCCATTAAATAGGTTCCTCCATTTGGGTAAATTATTTATTTCTCAAGGGAACCCTATTCCCTTCGATGACCTTCACACAAATATGCATAAACAACCAAGGTTTCACATTGATTATCAATTACCCATCAATGGTGTGTAAAATCCCCCATAGTTTTTTGAATTAAAAGATACTCCAACACCCAAGGTAGTTGTCTTAAAGAGGGGTGTTGAAATCCCTGAGCTTCCATCATATAAAAATCCTAAAGATAAAGGGTTCAAGATAATAAAAAAGATGAATATGAAAATCCCCACCATAGTGATATCCATCTCAATCAAATTTTTAGTTTATATTAACATTATCCTAGTGAAGGATCAACCCCTCATACTTCATTTTGACCCCAATAGAGTGGGAACCTAGGATATTCCTGAATATCAAAGCCCTTATGTGCAAGAAGGGATGCCTATAATACTTGACATTTTCATGGTTGAGATCTTAAAAGACTAAGAAATACTCCTTAAATATGATGATGATTCTTCCTTGATGAATAGTCAATGGAACCTTTAGTATGATGGGGTAAAATTTCATCTTGATACAAGGGTAGGATTCATCTTGATATCCACTAGAGTAAGGATCATTCCTTTTGGTTTCAAATTATACTTTGAATGCACAAACAATGGGTTAAAGTATGAATCCATACTATCAGGGATGCTTATTAAAAAACTATTAGGTATTTAAAATCTAAATATCCAAGGCAACTCACAATTGGTGACTAACCAAGTTTTGGAAGTCTACTAGACTAAAGTTTAACACTTTTATCTCTATAATAATGTATTATGCAAGGTTTCCAAGGATTTTGATTTTATTTCCATAAAGGCCATTCCTAGCTAAAGTAATCATATTATTGATTCTATGGTTGTTTCCTCTTTTCATTTTATCCCTCATTTAATGATACCCAAATCAATGAACCCCTTGTCCAAAATTCATAAAATGACCAATCTTTATCATATATTGGAAAAACAATGCTCCTCTAATCCTTGACTTCATTGAAAATGATGAGGCTAACTTATAATTCCTACAAGCCTATTATGATCTTCCCTAATTACACCACAAAAATGGATTTGCTTTCACTTATTGTGCCATGTCTACCCTTGGATCTAATTACCATGATTTTTACTATAATATCAAATACGATATCTCATCTAATGAAGATTTTGACATTTTTGACACTAAAAATGAGGAACTTGATCTTCCTCATACTCCAAATTAATTTTGTGAATGGAATACTTCCATAATAAAGGACACCATAGGCATTAACATAGGGATCAAATAAAACCCTAGGTTCCTCAAACTCATGTCTTAATTCTCATCCCAAGAGGTATAAAAACATAGTGATTAAAGAAAACCCTGGGATCCTCAAACTCAAGTCTTTATTATCACCCCAAGAGGTAGAAAACCATAATAAATTAGTTAATAAACTTTCTAAATCCTTTGCCTTTTCCTATGTATATATGGGGGGTATCCAACCTAAATTAGTTGTCCACAACTTGGTTACCATATTTTATGTGAAACCAATAAAATAAAAGCTCATGCCACTCAAACCCAAGGTTTCACTAATGGTCAAAATATAGGTCATCAATCTATTAAAAGTAGGGTTCATAAAATTAATGGACTATTCTAAATGGATGTCTAATATTGTCCTCATCCTCAAAAAAGAATAGAAATATATATTATGTATTTAATTTCATCATATAAACAAATCATGTCCTAAGGATGATTTTTGTATTTCATCCATTGATGTTATCATGGATTCTACTACATGTTACAAGTTGTTATCCCTTATGGATGGCTTCTCTTTATATAATCAAATTTGAATGTCATAAGAAGATCAAATTAAAACCTCTTTTACTACACCATGGGGAACCTTTTGTTATATATTCATGCCCTTAAACCATAAAATCATTAGGGAAACATATCAAAGGGGCATAACCCATATTTTCCATGATGTTATCCATAAGTTAGTATATATTTACATTGATAAGCTTCTTGGAAATCCAAGAATAAGAATCAATAACTTAGAGATCTTAAATACAATTCTCACACATTTCATTTACTATAGAGTCACCCTTAATCCTAAAAAATGTGTGTTTGGAGTCATAAGTGATAAACCCCTTGGTTAAATTATCTCCCAATTGATAATTAACATAGATATAGCCAAAATTTGTGTGATCTTAGACATGTTACACTCTACTGATGATTCAAGAATCAGATCATTCCTAGGGAATCTATGGATTATTCATATATTTATACCTAATCTTACTTACATTATTCATCATATTTATAAATTTCTCAAAAATGAGAGTGGTTTGATTTGGATGAAAGATTTTTAGGATGCATGTAAAGTGATAAAACACTTTCTTATGTCTCCTCCAAAACTCATGGTGCCTAAGCCCTACAAACCCCTAATAATTTACATAAGGGAAATTGAGGCCTCTCTCACTTGTATGTTATCCCAATAAGAGGATGATGGTAATGATTGAACCATATAGTTTATTCACACTCTTACTGTTATGAGACTCATTATACACATGCATAAAAAGAGTGTTTAGAAATTATCTTCATAACCAAGCAATTGTGAAATTACATCCTTCACAAAGAAACAAGGGTCATACTAAGGTCCTTGGTCTTACAAACATTCTTGACCCAACTATCCTTCTCACATAAGGTTGGACATTTCATCACACTTTTGATCAAATTCAATCTTACTTACATCAACCAAAATTCCTTTAAGCAAAAAATTATCATTTATTGATTGGTAGATTTACCCTTAGAACTTTTTTATCTCATTATTACCAATTTTATTGATGAACTGATATGCTACATAGATAAACATGAGATTGCCTCATCTTCTTAGTATACTAACATCATAAACTATTTAATTTATGTTACTTGTCTTGAAGGTGTTAATTCACAACTGAGGTGTGATCCATAGTTAGGGAAGAGCCTCTTCTAGATGGGTTAGGGTGATGTCTCCATCTTTAGAAGATATATGATCTATTATCTATATATGGGTGAGCATTCAAGGTACCTATCAAACTAGCTTCATTTGAGCCCTATCCTCTATCTAGGTAGGTGGGAATTCATATGTGCCCCTCTATTTTATCTGAGTAGCTCTTCCCCCTATTTGTCTAAAGAGAAGGTAGGTGGGGATGATTCCACTTATGTGGTTAGGAAAGTGGGGTTATTTCCCCTATATATCTATCTTTGGATAAAATATAGGTGAATATTAAATTAATTACATACATAATAAATAAGTGAGAGCTTAATTAGATTATATACATAATAATATCAGTACACTATATAAACATATAGTGTATATCACATTATAGCATCTAAATATGTCATTCTATAAGAGGTTATCTATCATAAATCTTTTGATGCCATGTTATTGAGATGTGTTGATTAAGAGGAGTCATAAAATAACCTTTTTCATTATAACAATAGTGTGTGTGTTGGACACTTGGGTGGCCACACAACTTACTATAAAATCCATAAGATGGGATATTTCTAGCCCACTCTTAAACATGTTGTTATCGACTATGCAATGAAATGTAAGAAGTGTTAGTACTTCTCCCATAATATTCACATCCCTCCCAAGGCACTTTGGCCCATTACTACTTGGCCCTTCTCTACTTAAGGGCTAGAATTAGTTGAAAATCTCTCTCCTAATTATTCACTTGGTCATCACTCCATTATTATAGACACTAAATATTTCACTAAAGAGATAGATTGTATGATTTTAACAATTATTATTGGATCTGTGATCACAAATTTTATCTTGAATCAGATCATTTTTAGATTTGGGATCCCACAGGTCATTATCATAAATAATGGGTCCCCTTTCAAGAATCATGAGATGCATGAATTATGTAAGAAATTTTATATATCTCACCATATGTATTATCTTTATTATCCAATACTAAAGAGTAATTTGAGGCCATAAATAAAACCTTAAATTCAATCCTAGTAAAAATAGTCAAAGATAACAAAATATATTGGCACCTTCAACTCTACTGTATATTATGGGCTTATAGAATGAGTATTCATATGCCCATGGGGAAACCCCATATTCCCTTATATTTAAGGCTAAAGTTATC